>OW052068.1:10020000-12420000 GCA_932526445.1 Phragmatobia fuliginosa | reverse complement strand
TTTCCGAGACATAGTCACGCCACTGTTTCTTCTTACCACTGGGATCCAGAATCAAATTCCCACTTTCGTCGGTAAGAATATTGACTGTTCTTCGTCTTTGTGCTACCATTTCTTTTATATGTTTATGCACATTAAAGCTGTCATGTTTACGAAGAAGTTCTTCCATGTATGCGCATTTATCGTTGTAGTAGATGTTCTTAGCCCTAGCGATTTCCCTTCGAATGGTGTCATCGACCTGTTTATAATGCTCTGGATTTGTACTCTTGTATAGTCTCCGTTCTTCCATTAGCTGCAAAATTGAATCTGTCATCCAAATCTGTTTTTTATTTAGTGGTGGTGATAACAGATATTTGTTACAGATATCATTCACACTGTGTTTAAGGCTTGTCCATGTATCCATATTAGAGTTATCAGTTCTAGTGCGATGATTTATGGCCCATTGGTTGATGGCGTTATACACTTTTACTCGTGTATCAGGTTCGCATAGTTTCCGTACGTTCGCAGAGTTACTTTTACATGTATAATATTAACTATGGAATAACATGGAAATATAGCTGATCTGTATAGGTTAAGAAAATATACGAAAAATATGTTACAAACCACATCCTTTGAATACTGTTTTATTAATACCGGTTGTGTTCGCACTCAATAAATAAAACCGCCAATATGTTTGCGAAACGCCAGCACAGATACAGCACATATATGTGAATAAATCGGTAAATAAAAATATTTGCATTCAAAACGAATATACGAATTTAGGTTTACAGTATATATTTATATCTGGTTTTGAAAGCACATTTTTTTGTTCTATGAAAACATACGATATGATTGTTTAAATAGATAAACTATTTTTAGTTTTTCTTAGTTTATAAACAGTGCTAAAAATTGTTTCGGAGGCTTAGATGTCACATTCGTTAAATAAAGATCTCAAGGTAATATGAATACACATTTCATATCTGTGCGAGCGAGTATGAGTATCAAATATTAAATGTTTGCTCGATACAACTACTAGTCTACTGCACAGCTTCCATTTCGAATATAGTATTCAGGTCTTGAAATATTGGGGAACTTGAAACGCTTACACGTAAGTATGCTATTTTTATGTACTTTGTATGACAATTTCGCAACTCCGTGACAGGGGTATTTAAACCTTCATCTAAAAGTACCGATATTTCCGAAACAAATATCGATCGATTATTTTAGCTGGCAACACTGTTCAGTGTCTGAAGGTAAGACACTGACGCAACACCGGGCACTGGCGCGTGCGACCGGTGACCGCAGGGATGGGAATCATTGACACTTTAAAATAATAAAAACGCGATTGAATGATTGATTTTAGTCGATTACTTTCATGTCATAAGTCATAGACAAGGATCACGGGTGACAATGGTTTTATCCCTTCCCTAGATGATTATTGTTCGTTCATTCGTTCGTGAGTTCCTTTAAAAATGGAACGTCGTCGTTGACGAGCAGAGTGGTCGCGGATCGTCTCGTGTGAGCACCACGTGTTCGGTGGAGTGTCTTATTTAAAATTATTAATCATGGGCTGCTATTCAATGTCCTAACTGTATTTCGTGATCGAGTGCTACAATAAAGTGAATGTACGAGAACAATCTCCTCACCCGCTAAACTCACGTCTACCCTCAATTAGAAATATGAGGCCTACTAACGTTCCCAGTGGATTCAAGATTTAGCATCAGAAGTGGGATACGCAGGGTAACCACCTGAGGAGAATGGTGTAAAGTGAACAGCAGTGAGCAGCCCGGACAATCAAACTGTTTACAAAAACATGGTGATGAAAATCTCAATTACTGGCGACCGCTAATCCGCAACAATCGGAATTTAACATTACCGTAAGGCTGATTTGTTTTGACCACGACGATATGTCAGCGTTTTGGCACACAAGGGCACAGCATTTTGCACATGATTTTCTCTATCGAGTGTCGCGAACAGCGAGAGGGTTCTGAAGAGCCGTCTAAATGAGACTTCGGACAGATCTCAGCTATGTATGCGGACAGGCTGGATATGTCGCGTCGGTTTGTGAGGAGTGCAAGGGTTCGGAGTTACAACAATTAAGGAGGTGCACATCTGTAAACATGAATCGGCGGGGAGCAAAGGCAACGCAGAATCCGGTGAGATCGTTTCTTTTTATTTTCTCGTTGATAGTGGGCAAGCTTGTTGGTTATTATTTTACACAGTGTCGTAGTATCGGGGGTAATTAAAAAAAAAAAAGAAGAAAAAAAAGGGAACCGTAAGATGTTTCTCGCAAATACAAAATCGCGTTCGCATATAACATATCACGATTACGTTACTATTTTACGTTGTGCCGAATGGAACGATAAACGGTAAAGTAATTCTATAGGCAGTGATTTTTTTTAAAAAAAACGAGTACGTCAGTAATCAAATTAACCGTATTGATTTTTTGTTTTCTACAATAGGAAGTGAGTTTCAGCGAAAAGCATACCCAAAAGTAAGCTAAGCTCTTGAGGATATAGATACTGACTTAAACTGTGTGTACAAAATCAAATCAAAAATCTTATTATTTAGTTACGAAAATATTCTGAATTCTTTATCGATGGTTTACCAGGGCATCGCGTCTTTACAGGAGATTTACGGGTAGACCCTATTGATCAATATAGGAGTGTTCAAGAACGGGGGGGGTTCGGCCCTCCTAGAAGCGTAAGTTATTTACGGTAGTTCCTCACCCTCACAAGATGGTCAATATGGGTATCTAACTAAGCCCTTTGATCTTAGAAATTCGGCTGCAGTCTATCAAAGGTGTATCAACAAGGCTTAGTTATAAACTTGGAATTAGCTTTGCGCTGGGTTACTTTGATTATGGACTTGGTTTCTCTGATAATCATTCCCATTATCTGGAACGTTGCTTTAACCCTGAGAGCATTGTCAGACGCAGTTTTCCTTTTTTTATAGAAATGTAGGAGTACATTTTGTGGGTCATGTAGTTAGAGCAGGAGAAGTGGTCGATTCTCCTACCCCAAAGATTGCTACTCAGAATAGACAGTTCTTGGGCCTTGTCTCCTACTTCAGAAACTTTATACCCAAATAATACTCGTATGGTAGGCCCACTTTATTCACTGAAGGGGACAATAAGGTGGACGGACCTACATGACAATATTTACAAGAAAACTGTTCAAATACTGAGCTCAGGAGTCTGTACTAACAATATTAGATCGTGAAGCGGCAGCTATTGAGTTTCACACTGATGCCAGTTCTAACAGTTATGGGGCCATAATCATTCAAAGAAAGAATGGTTTGCTACATGTTGTCATATCTTAGTGTCATATTTTAGTTGACGAACGACTGACGCAGAATCGCGATTTCATTCGTAGGAACTAGAAACTATCATAGTCACCTGAGTAGTCGAGATCTTTAAACAGTGTTTGTATGGGCAGCATTACACAGCACGCACCATTAGTGGTGGGTATTTCTACAGGAGTCAATATTGTGCATAAGGTGCCAACAAGTAACATGCTGATTTCTTGTCTAGACATCCAATCCCAAATACAGTTTGTGATGACTCTAATGCCAGTACATTATCAGATGAAACTGTAAACGTAATATTAGAATACTGTAGAGGACCGGGTGTCGTGGCCTCCGACACAGAGGGGGGATCCTCCGACCAGGCGAGGTGGTCGTGCCTGGTGGGCCGCTGCACAGCGGTTGGTGTTGGGATGTAGTGTGTGTGCTGGTTCGCGCGAGAGTTTCTCCGTCGCGATTCAAGATTGGTAGTTGCTCCGTGTAGTTCATACCGTGTGTTCTTCGTGGTTCAGTGTTTCTTCGCGTGATGGCGCTGACTGTTAACTTTATTAGGGGTAGTTAGCGGTAGAACAAAATCGTGATATCGAAATTCGTGACCTCATTAACAAAAATAAGAACAAAGAAACCTCGGACTACTCGCACCATGATGTGCGTAAGGGTAACCAGTTTCCGGTTACCAATAGCTCCGTGATCCTTAACGTGGACCTTAATTAATCATGTTCCTTCGGAAATTAAGAAACTAAGAACTATTTGAGCATTATTGGTTTCCAGAGATGACCAAGTAGGTACGTAAGTTTATTGATTCTTGTACAGTATGCAACGCTTCGAAAGACTGCTCCGGGTCCCAACAAGTTTCGTCAGCAGCCCGTGGTTTCCGTTGCTGGGCTCGGGTCTCCTCTTGGGGAGGATTGACGCCGTGCGTCACCACCCTGGTTGTGGACTTTTGGAACGCATTGTGGCTGCGTGGTCTTGCCGTTGGATGGTGTTTTTCTGGAGGGCCTCCAGCTGGGCTTTGCGGATGCTGTCTTGTGGCGGCAGCCGGGACTGGCTGTTTGGCGTGGCCTTTGGGTTGCGGTGGCGCTCGTGGCGTGTCGTGCCACGGGTGGTCGCCCGTCCGGTTCTGGCCGCGCCGTCGTTGCTTGCCCTTGGTGGTTGTTTCCGGTCGCCTGGGGCCTTTAGGCTTGGCAAGTTGGCTTTCATCAATGCCTAAGGACACGGGTCCTGACATGCGATTCACATAGATATTGCGGGGGGATTGGGCGGTAAAGACGATGATGATGTGCGTATCTTTCATTACTCGGCATCTCTCGATGCTTCTACCTTAATCCAATCTCTCAAGAGGGCTGTTTGCCTATTTGGTGCACCGAAGCGTGTAAAAGCAGACTAACGTAGGTGTTATATAGGTGCAAACTTCAAACGGTGTTGATGTGGGCATAGTGTACAGCTTCACCTTATCAGTACTGGTTCCGGTAGGGCTAACGCTAAGCGTATAATGCGTACTCTAAAATGTCTACTCACAATAGTAGAGATCAAACCAAACAAAACTTCTGTAAGTTCAGCTTGCCTTTAATACCACTAGATCCAGAGTAACAGGCTACTCCCCTGCGGAATTAATGCTTTACAAACGAGCAATGTAGAATATCAAAAGACTATACGTCAGAGGTAGAACGCTTCATCCGAAGTAGAGCAATAGTGAGTCCATTCAGTGCAGGCAATTTCGTCTTTAACAAGGATAGCGAGTGTAACCAAACCAAACTACAGTAAAAGTTCAAAGGTAAGGTTCTATTATTGTCAAGGTACCAGATCATTATAGAGACGAGCTGAGAGACGTTGGTGGGTCTAACCTAAGCTGTAAGTATGCTCATGAAATTCGAAATCTATAGTCATGACAATCGACATAATATCCTATGAGGAAAGTGATGCAGCATCGACATCTAGTTTACATACTTTAGCCTCTGCCTCCGAACATGACGAGTACTAAAGGTGAGTTGATAACGTTTGTGCACTCTTCTTCTTTCTTCTTCTTCCTCGGCATATTTGCATCCACTGTTGGATATATGCTTCCTACATGGTTTTCCATACGCTTCTGGATGCGGTGTGTCTAGTCTTTCTTTATATCTTCCGACCACCTGGCAGCTGGTCTACCAACACTTCGACTTCCTGTTCAGGGTCGCCAGAATAGTTATATGACTTCATCTATCGTAGTTTCTTCGGAAAACGTGTCCGGCCAATTGTTATTTCAGTTGCAATTCATTTGTGTATATTCTGTTCTTTTATTGAGAACCGATCCAGAGAACGTACGTAGAGTATCGATCCAGAGCCTGCGTACGTAACGTAGCAAGCGTACACTGGATGGGTACTCGGTTGGCACGTGTCTGAAAAAGGGGGCTGGTCTGGAAAACGGATCGATGCCTCTGATCAGACTACGCGGTATGTAGCCTTATTGATGGGTAGTTAATAGGCGCGTATCTGAAAAATGGGGCTGGTCTGTAAACCGGATCGATGCACCTGATCAGACTTCGCGATTTATAGTAGGGTTGATGGGTAGTTGGTAGTCGCGTATCTGAAAAATGGAGCTGGTCTGTAAACCGGATCGATGCACCTGATCAGACTACGCGATGAGACTGGTGGAAGAGACGCTGATGGTTGTCCGGTCCGAGGCACCATGTGAGTTGGTGATCGGTCGAAGGGACGCCTGAGGTCAGTTGTCTGCCCAGTGTGTGTGTGTGTGTGATTGGTGGAAGGGGCGCTGACGGGTGGTCAGGTCCGATACACCATGCGAGTTGGTGGATGGTCGAAGGGACGCCTGAGGTCAGGTGGACGCCCAGTGTGTTTAATTTAGATGCGAGGGGTAAAGATCGAGATCTTTTTAAACAGGTGTCATGAATTGGTAGCGAGTCAGTGATGGACGAGCGATTTTTTTTTCTCTCTGATTGACGAGGAGTACGAGACCTGTAGAGGTGAGTGATCGCACAGGGACGTGCGATTGTCAGTATGGCCGTGCCGGCGTATCGATTATTTTAGCTGGCAACACTGTTAAGTGTCTGAAGGTAAGACACTGACGCAACACCGGGCACTGGCGCGTGCGACCGGTGACCGCAGGGATGGGAATCATTGACACTTTAAAATAATAAAAACGCGATTGAATGATTGATTTTAGTCGATTACTTTCATGTCATAAGTCATAGACAAGGATCACGGGTGACAATGGTTTTATCCCTTCCCTAGATGATTATTGTTCGTTCATTCGTTCGTGAGTTCCTTTAAAAATGGAACGTCGTCGTTGACGAGCAGAGTGGTCGCGGATCGTCTCGTGTGAGCACCACGTGTTCGGTGGAGTGTCTTATTTAAAATTATTAATCATGGGCTGCCATTCAATGTCCTAACTGTATTTCGTGATCGAGTGCTACAATAAAGTGAATGTACGAGAACAATCTCCTCACCCGCTAAACTCACGTCTACCCTCAATTAGAAATATGAGGCCTACTAACGTTCCCAGTGGATTCAAGATTTAACAAATATTTATATTTAAGTCGACAGTCATGTTTTAGTAATCTTTGTTAACTATACAGATACCATTGTAACTGTGAGTTGTACTGTAAAAATGTGTTATCCTTGAGTATAAGTAAAGAGAAATGTACTCATTATTAGAGTAATGAGTACTTTTTTTAAGGCGGTAAAAAATATAATTGCTTTAATAGAATTTTCAACCAATTGTATAGACCATTCTTCAACCTCAATCCTTGTATATTTTTTTTTGTGATATTGTCTGCGCACATGTCTGATATAAAGTGTCAAAACCACTAAATGGTGGAGTAAAGGTGCCTATCTAAATAACAATTTATCCTAAGAATCTGTATGACAGAAGGAAAATGGACAATTTTATTTACAGAAAGCTCAAATAAAGCCAACATAAAAGGTTGGTAAGTGAATAGGGCAGGTCAATATTTGTTTCTCGTCAGGCCAAATTGTGAGTAAAGGCGCTTGACACTGGACTAGTGAAATTCAAATACATTTTCCACAAATCATCTTGTTAGAAATTGTTGTTACTGTACGTTTTTTTAACATTTTTAAACTTTGGAGATTATGTTGTCTGTCAGATTTATGTTATTGCAAAACGCGAATGTATTTTTACTTTAATATAATATGTTTTATATTGGTAACGCTATTACAGTAAACCTCACTTCCTAAAATAGATATTATACAATTCATTAATTGTCTGACTGTGTGATGTGATGGCTCCAATTCTTGGATTCTATTCTTGCTTTCCAAGATCACTTTGAAAGATTTTCAAATTAATAAAATAAAGTATTTGTGTTTCTCCGTGTAGTGATGAATTGCGAATATGGTGTGTCACGAGTTACTATTTGCCCCATGGGTGTCGTAAGAGGCAATTGAAGTCTTTGATAATTTTACAGTTCCAATGAGTTATCCTGTTTGAATTTAATAAATCCTTGAATTTAATTGAATTATTTGCCAGTTTGAATCGAATGAATTGAATCGAATCAGCATTACCTAGCTAGTTAAAGGCGTTGAGAAAAATTGTGTTAAAACAATATACCAGAAAAAAAAACGAGGTGAGTTTAAATGGAGAACTCAGGAACGCAAGTATTTATAATTTTTAGTAGCTAAGCTCAAGCCTAGTTTTTTCAATATAAACTAAATATTCAATTACAAGAAAGAATATTTAATATTTAAATTATTCATCTATAAGTTGTATAAATTTATTTTACTTTTTCTCTCAGTTTTGGAGTAAGCAAGACAAGTGATGTGCAGAAAATATATTTTTGTAGTGGTAAAGAAAAGAAAAAGTTACAACGATCAAATATCAATTTGTCTGAGCAAATTCGAACAAACCTTGCTAAGTAGAGACCAACATAGTGATTGCTAAAGATTGTGTGATGATAAAATATTGTATAATTTTTTGGGTCTAAAAATAACCATTCTCTGGTCACATCTTTGATTTATCGGGCATTAAAAATAAATAAGGATAGTATGTTTTACTTTCTGCACATTTTCTGGTTAAGGAGAAAATTTATCATTATTAACGAAGACACGACTGTAAATTCAATTAATACGTCTTGTTGTTCTATGTAGGCTTCTAATAATTTAATAACTAAATATTTTCGTTTAAATAAGTGGGAGTCAAACTAAAACTGTCAGATTGTTTTTAAACAATGACGCATTCTGTAGTCTGAAAGCACTGTGTAATATAGAGCTAGAGTTTCATTAGATATGCTATTATATTACACCCTATTTACATATATAACACAAGTTCAACTTTGGCTGTGATGACTAAGTAATAACAAACTCCTTATCATTTTGATTTTTTTTATTAATTTAGATAGAAATAATTAAATAGAATTAAATAGAAATTTCTTCAGAGCAATTTTGTATTACATTTGGTATTGCATGTTCTTCAATAAAATTTCACTACAACGATCATTACGAAGTCGTGCACGAAAATCATCGTACCCAGCTCATTCGGAATATTCAGCTTGTAACAGTAAAATGATGTTTAAAACCCGGAAGGTACCATACCCATTGAAGACTATTTAGTCGTATAATAATCGAGATAATAATCAAGATACACGCGATTGGAGCCGCGGGTGAAAGCTAGTTATCTATAATCGCGTAACCACCACTTACTAGTAGTTCTGATTTTATTTTAAAGCATTTTAAATGTCCACTATTCTTTTTGTTGAAAACCCTTCTAGTACCACCTACTTCACATAGGATATGACTGAGTACTTTTGTAGTAAGATAATTAACAGATTTATTGTTCCTAATTTTAATCATTTTTTCACACTGTGTGATTTGGAATATTTGCTTAATTGTTTTAAAACTTAAAAGAAGTGAAGACTTTATAAGAGCGCCGAGATGGTCCGTGGTTTACGTATATAAAACTTCGGGTATTATGTACAGATAAGTTTATTAATATGTATGTACAAGTAAATTACCGCGCACTTATTATTTACAATATATTATGTATAGAAGGTGCTAAGAAGAAAGATTATGTACACGATTAATTTACAATAAATAATATCTACCTGAGACATAGCAAGCAGAGAAGTCTCTCTAGCTTTTTTCCAAATCACAAAAGTCACACATGACGTTTTATTTTCTCCCAACTTTCATAAAGATGAAATGAGGCGAAGGAAGAAAAGAGTATGTATGTGGATGCGTAAATAATGTTGAATGATGCGTAGAAGAAGGAGCCTACAACTTATTTAATTAGTATTTATGACTCATCTTCCTAGCCTTTATTCCCAAGTTTATTTGGGGTCGGCTACTAGTTCAACTTCAGTTTTTCCACGGAGCGACTGGCATCGGACCTCCGAAACCCTAAGGGAGAACTGAAATTCGAAGGTTGAACTAGTTGTCAGTATATTTGAGGGCAATGACTTCCCAATAACGATTGCCATAAATGTTCATGACAACCGGGACCGATGGCTTTACGTGCTCTCCGAGGCACAGGCGTGAATCACCGCCAAACTTCCAAACTTCGGGCTGCTATTAGGAATTTCCTAAGAAAAACCCAAAAACACTTTTTGGCCCGACCCGGGATTGGAACCCGAGACCTCTTGATTAGCAGTCGCATACGCTAACCACTAGACCAAAGATTCAGTTGGTCTAGTGGTTAGCGTATGTGACAACTTCTTAGTGGGTAAAAAATTCAATTCCCGAGAGGCAGTTCAAAATGCCTTTGAAGAGTTTGTTGCCTCCCATCCAGCTGATTTTTACAAGAATAAACTGCCAATGCGTTGGCAAAGATGCGACGATTGCATGGGAGATTACTTCGAATAACAAAAATAAAAAAGTTTGAAATAATAAGTACTTTCACTTATTGCATACAAAACGGCAATTTCATAGGTAAATACCTAATATTATGAATTATTTTAGATTTTTTGAGCCATCCTTTAGCTTCGTTTAGTTTTTAGAGGGGAGGACGACCTGTTTTTATATAAAATGCGCTTTAAATTTGAATAACTCGCAAACGCATACCTAAATCGAAACTTGGTTGTTATCAACTGTGGCAACTTATCAATGCTTTTAAAATGCATATCTAATGACACCCCACACGATGGGATAGAAGCGTGTAAAAAATATTTTGTATTCCTAATTTTACTTTGTCTACAAAGAAAAATCACAAAGTTCCATCTTTCTAGCACTAACCATCTTCACGATAAGTCTAGGACGGACGGACGGACATGGTGAAACCATAAGGGTTCCGAGTCATTAATACGGATTCCAAATGTCCGTGTGGTGACCGTTTAAGAATACAGAGTGTCACCCCCCCTATTCATTATAAAGAGAAGGAAAACTTGAAACCAACCCTTTTTTTTTTTTTTTTTTTTTTTTTTTTTTTTTTTTTTTTTTATGTGTGGAAAATCATCACCCCACCGGGGGTTACGGCGGGGTGGTGTGTCGGACTTGAACCGACTAAAAACCACACAGTGTGCCTTCTCCGCGCTTCTCCGTTTAGGAGGAGGAGAAGTCCAGGGTGAGATCTCCTTCTGAACTTCTCCAGCGCCTGCCCGCTCCTGATGCGGGCACCGTCTCGGTTTGACGACCCTCTCTTAGGCGGCGTCCGGCACACACCGACGCCGCCTCCTCGCGGCTGGCCACATAGGGCGGGTGGAGGGAAAACCCATCCCGTCCACCCACGGCCACACTCAAGGCGGCATGAGGCGCAGATGTTCGCGCCTCCGCCGCCCGAGTCGCCGGCGGCGAATCTGGTCCGATTGGATGTCGTCCTCCCGGGCCTTCTCCGCCGCCTCCTTCTGCGTGATTACGTCCTCGCAGAAGGTTGCGACCGCGGTAAATGAGCTCTCGCTGCCGGCCATGGAACGAACGACGGCCGGAAGCGAGAGATCCTCTCCGATGACTGCAGTGAGGACCCGGCGCTGCGTCTCCCATGCGGGGCAGACCGCATGAAGCGCCTCTACGGTGGCGAGGCCAGCACGTGGAGTCTCCAGCCGGACCGACCAGCGATCCATCGTGGCTCGGTGAGCGGCTTCGCGCCACTCGCGCACGTCCTCGGGCGGAGGTCCAACTCCACCACTCTCCGCCCGGTAGTTAGCCACTCGCCGATAAACGTCGGCGAGCACTTCCGCCGCCAAATCCCACGGGGGTGTTCCGGCCAGGGCGCACGCCGCCTCCGTCGATACGGTGCGGTAACCCCGTATGGCTCTGACCGCCAGAGTTCTCTGCGGCCGCCTGAGGCGCGCCCTATTCTGCTCGGTCAGAGCCGCCGCCCACACCGGTGCACCATAGAGTGCCATAGACCGGACAACCCCCGTGTACAGCTGCCTCGTGGCGACACTGGCTCCTCCCAGATTGGGCAAAAGACGCCCAAGGAAGGAGGCAGTGCCGATCAGCTTCGGAGCAAGCTGTTGGAAGTGCTCGTCGAAGAGCCACCTACTGCGCTGTCAAGCGGTCATTTGCCGCCTGCAGACGAGCCACGTCTCCAACGAGCTCGTCTACGGCCCCCGTGATGGCGGAGGAGGACTCCTTAAGGGCCCTAACGAAGGAGCCCTTCAGGTTTGTGGACTTGGTGGCCACTCGGCGGATCACGTCCACCGCCACCTTCGCCCTATCCTGCACGGAGGGAGGAGCCTGCGGTACATCTCCCGCGGTCGCCCTGTTGCGCCGGTAGGTCTCCGGCTTGAAGACGGAGCCTGACGGGCCTGGGACCGGCGAGGGTGACGCCGTTCTACGTTTCGGCTGGGATGCGTCACCGTCGTCATTCCCAGCGTGCTCGCGCTTCTTCCGGACGTCAATCGGCTCCAACTCCATTGGCACCGAGCCGTCCGTGTCCGCTGCGGCAGTCTTGGAGCGCAGGCGCTCCGACACTCTTCGGCTCCCAGTCGTCTGTTCGACTACTGGGAGCCCCTCCAAGATGGGCGTGTCTAACAACACCCTCTCCTCTATGGACGCATTTTCGTCCACTCCCGAAGAGCTCCCCTTGCAGGTGCCCTCCTTTTCCGTCTTTTTCTCATTATTTATGTCCGTCGTGCGTTCGAATTCCGTAATGCTTGCCGTTTCGTTGTTTTCCGTTTCCGTTTTGTTTTGGTTTATAAAGTTAAAATTATCCATAATAGACCCACGAGAGGGGGAGAAATACAAGGTCGACCCGGGCAGAGATCCCCCAATACCCGGGCAAGCGTAAATTTTTAGCCAAACCGAGGGGTCCGCAGGTACCTCGGCTTGGGGTGCGTTCGCAACTGAACTTCCCATCAGCCATGCATCCCCTGGCCACGCACCAGAGCTTGAGATTCGGGGTGATTTTTTATAGAGGTTTTCTTCCTCGCGGTCCAGGCGATTAAGCCAAGACCCACGCCCCCGATCAGAGCATTCTTCTCGGGGCTACGCTATGCCGACGGTGGCAGGAAGACTACGTCACCCTGCCTGCTCGGTGGTAATGTGAATACACGCCGAGCCCGCCCTCCTTTCTCCACCGCTACCAGCGGGAGAAACTCCGACCCATGAAGGGTCCCACCTTCGGTTTTTTAACGAGGTTAACCTCCTCCTTGCTCCGAAGAGCGAAGAGCCAGCAGGAGAAACGGCGGAAACGCCCGCCCCGCTGGACCAGGCCTTGCCCGGGAGCCGATGATGGCTCCTCTCCAGCTAGAATATTAGCCGCTGGCGATAATCCTCCCCTCCAGATAACGCGGAGGAAATGAGGAGGAACAGTGCTATCGCCAGCGCCCAGGGTGCACCACGTGGAGGTTTTCTAGCCAGCAGCACCCCAACTTGAAACCAACCCTATACCAACCCGTTTGGCGAGCGTGGTATAGTAGGCCAAAACCTCCTATCTAAGGAGAGGCCTATGCCCAGCAGTGAACTGTTGAAGGCTGTTGATGATGATGATGATGATGAATACGGAACCCTAAAAATTAGGGAAACGGAAACTAAAAATTAAGAAAAAGAAAGGGATTTCAGTACACCTCGCATTACACGGAAAGTGTGTACAAGTTTTAGTCTAGTCACCTCAACAGAAAAAAGGACCAACTGCGGTATAAAAAGTAATAAGTTGGAAACTCATTAGACTATTCTCACTCAATTCATTTTGTCGTTATTGTATATGTATAGTTGTTCTACATATTTAGAACTGAACATGTGATAGATTGTATAACATAATGAAACGAATTCAACTCTCCAATAATGCTCCTCTAATCGAAGGTTTTGTTTGTATTAACCCTAGAAGCCCAATCTAGGTAAATTTTACCTACATGGAAACGTATATTTGGTATCTTTTTCGTATGTTTCGTTCGATCGCCGTGATTGATCAAACCAACTTAGTGCCCGTCAAGAGCTAATAGGAGGCGGTTATAAGACTTTGGTAAGTATCGTTGTTTTGTAGTTATCGCAATGTTATAGGTCATTTTGACCTATGTTTGGGCTTTGTGTAAGTTTTGCATTCGTTTTACGTATTTATAATGTGCTATTTTATAGGTTTAGACGTAGTTTCTTGGTTTATTTGTAACTATAAACATTAGTTTTACGTAATAAAACAATATGGCATCCTCTAAGCACCTGACGGTGGTCGAGATAGTATCTTTTTTAGAAATTACAGACAATTTGGAGCCGTTTGATACAGTCTCTGAAGAGGACGATTGTGTGGCTCAAGACGAAGTAAAAAGTGATGTAGAAGACGAGGTGGTAGATAACGTGAAAATTCAAATGAGCAGACAAAACGAGGTGTTGATACTTTAGACCAAATGTGTTCCTCCATATTAACTAATGGGAAGGCAAAAAGAAGACCCATGGCTGTGTTTTACGGGATGCTCGATATGGTTTTCGTAAATGCCTACGTAATTTACTGTCGCAACAAGCTGACTAATAAAGAAAAGCCATGAAATCGCGAAGCCATGAATAAATTGGAGCACTGCCCTGATTTCGTCATGGATGCAAAGGCGGCTGAAAGCTCCTTCTTTCTAGGGTTCCTACTTTGAAATTATTACAAATATTCTTCAAGTTAGGCCACAACCATCGTCAGATGATCTTACTGTTGAAACAGAACCAAATAAGCGTCACTACTGTGGATATTATTGTTATGAAAAGCAACGATAGACAAACTCACAGTGCATCAAATGTAAAAAACTAATCTGTCGTGTACACAATTTTGACATGAGTCAAAAGTGTTTATAAAGTGTAAATAACATACTAAAACTGTTAATATTATTATGAAAAGTAGACTACTTAGTAGTAAACAGAAGTATTATTTGATTAACGCCAACATAACATAGCATTCTATATACAAAACCGAAAGGATCTCATTATGTACCAATTTTATGTATCGTTACTTTAAAGTTTTTATTTTTATAGTATAATAAATAAATATTACTCTAATGTTCCTTTTTCTGATTTAACCATAAAATAATATAAATGCATTATTCAAAAACAATAGGTATAATGTAATAAACTATGTCTAGAGTATATTTATTTCTGTAGGTCAATTTGACCTATGTTTGGGCTTAATAGCTAGTAAAATATGATTGGGCTTCTAGGGTTAAAGTTAATTAATTCAACCTCGAATTAACATTCTGGATAATTTAAGTAACTATTTATAGTAAAACGTTACAATCGTATTCAGTTTTAAGCGGTTTGTTTTAGGAATAAACCTTTAATTATTTTATCTTCTTTCTAAAACCATAGTGCTTGCAAAACCTGCGAAAAATAAAAAGAGGCCTTGAAAATTCAAGGTAATTGCCATACACTTGCTTGAAATCTTTTTGTAAACGTCAAATGACTGAGTAGTTCTTCATTATTCATTCCTAAAAAGATCTTACTAATCAGTCATTTCACGTATACAAAAAGATTTCAAGCAAGTGTTTATAAAGCAGTACGATTTCTATATAGTTCCAGATGTTATTTCATGAAATATTGATAATGTAATTTGTTACATGACACCGTCTTGATAGGTTGAAATACATGTTAGCTTCACCATAAAGTATGATTAGAACCCTTGATTTCTAGCCTTATCATTATTTCCTCTATCACTGTGTACTGATAATTTAAATTATATAGTGAATGCGCAAAATTGATTGATGGTTCGACGATACAAATGCACATAAATTATTGTAATTATACTCAAATGAAGTATGAATACATTATTATAATGAGCCTTGAACACATTTAATAAGAAATATCACCTGTGACATGAAGGATCATATATCACACGTCGTTTCAATATAAAAGGTAAGGTTATTGAGTTTTGATATTTTATATTTGTATAATATTTTAAAGTTAAGTCAATTTTAAGCTATAGCATTTCAATAAATAGTTTCAACTACAAATGGATACTATAATTTTGAAATAAATATATCAAAAAGTGTCACATATGCTTCAGGTGTAATTCGTTTAGTAGGGTCACTAGCCACTATATCAGACTCTAGACGCTTCATAAGTCAATTATTTCGTTAAAAAGTAGCGTGAGTCCTTCTAAAACGCTCCATCTAACTTTATATATGTCCATATATTGAAATCAGTTAAGCGGTTAAGCCATGAAAGTGTAAGAACTAGACAAACATACAGAGTTTATTACCTGATTAACGAAACAATACACGTATTTCCCGTGGTATTTTTTAAATATAATTATATGGTTTACTCCCGTCTGTATTTTGGGCTTGCCTAAACAAATTCCGGGTTGACATGGGACTGTCATGAAAGGTTAAAGCTAGTGCTTCGTTGTTGTCAGATGCCACACCGTTGCGACGGGTCACTTTACACGTGGATAAAAACCCTGTCCTTCCAAAAATAGGTTGTGGTTTTTTTTCTAAGTATGAGCTGAAGAGTTTGTTTTTTTTTGGTCGCGCTAATGTCAGGAATTAATGGTTCAATTTGAAAAACAATGGACTACCATTTCAAAAAAAATAATTTATTATATGAAGCAGTACGACAGAATAACAATTAACAACAGATTTTTCACAAAGCTATGTAAAAAATTATAGGTAGGTATTTAAATAACAAATACAATATTTAAAATTCATTTCGACTGCCTCGTTGGTCTAGTGGTTAGCGTATGCGACTGCTGATCAAGAGGTCTCGGGTTCGATTCCCGGGTCGGACCAAATGTTTGTGTGATCCGCAAATATTTGTTTCGGAGTTTGGGTGTTTTCTATGTATAATCTGTATGTATTTACAAAAAAAAAGTATGTTTATGTATTTATATCAGTTGTCTAGTTACCCATAATACAAGCTCTGCTTAGTTGGGGACTAGATGGCGTTGTGTGTAAAATGTCCGAAATATTTATTTATTTATTTATTTCTGTTGCAGCATATTTGGTTTGCAATAGTATATTAGCTGTATGATAGAAAATTACAAGTGTCTTTTAACAAAACAATAATATTCAATATTGTAAAGTATAAAACCTACAATTATACGAAGTAAGTAGATGAAACTAGAAACAGCTGTCTTGCCAGGAATCGTTACCATTATTGCCAATTGTAATTAAAGATCTCAATTTACCACGAAGCTTTCAAATACTTAGATCCCGTTTAAATGCCTTTATGGTGATGTAAGAGGATTATGTGATGTCGTTAAGTAAAATGAGAAGCCTGAGATGATGTTGCGAGTCCTAATATATACAGCTAAAATAATTTTCAAAGTAAAGTTCGACTAAGGCTACGCGCTACTGTGGAAGTTTATTCAGATTTCTACACGTATCGAAAGTTACATTTCAAAGACACAGATTATTTAGAATGGGGAAACAATTAAATATTAAAACAATAAACTTAATTGATTATTACGACTTCAAAATGAGAAGGCTTTACTAATAATATTAATTAAAACTACATAAAGCAACACAGGCCGGTGGACCCGAAGAGATGTGTTGCATGAGAAAAACACACTGGTTACCATAGCGTGTTTTTCTCATACCAAACAGCACGAAGCAAATGCAAAGTTCTGTGCAAAACTATAATTTTTGTTGGGAGAAATTTTCATATATGAATATTTCAGACTCCCATACAACAAAATCGCCTGTCACTACAGTTTTAACAAATAAAACAAAAAGGTCATAATTCTACAAACACATGAAAACATTCTGTACCATAGTAATGTCATACGTAGGGCTCATTTGTAATACTTTGACGAAAGAAAATACACGATAGGGAGTAGTCATAACTGATAAATAAAAGATGTGCGTTCAATCGAATCTTATATTTGACTGATTAATATATACACTCATGTAGTTACCGTAGGAAACTACCCACTAATATTTACAATATATAACACCTTCACCCTTAATAATTACTATACTTAATCTAAACCTTAACTAAATCTAAATCTAAACACAACTTAAACTAATCTCTCTGTAGGTCCGGTTACAACCTAACTATATGATAATAACAATATTTTATAAAAGAAAACTATTTGTACAATTTGCGATGACAACCAACATAATTATTTTAAAATAGTTTATATAATACATATTTACTTGTAACAGTCATCTATACCATATCGTCTGACCGGTTTACGTACACGCCGGACATTATTTGATTCATTTGGTATGTGACCATCTATTGCCGGCACATTGGGCTCGCCAGTAGTTAGCGGGTCCGCCGTCAATTCGGTGCCCGTACTACTAGGTGAGTCGGTTGGGTTTGAAGTTGCCCCCTCGGCTACTATCGACCCCCTAACCGGTGCGCCCGCGTCGGACTGTTTTTCGTCATTATCTGGAAACATTAGCGAAGGGCGGGAACGTCTTTTGCGCATGAAGTCACGACTGTCGCAATTATTGCGTATTAATGGTACTATATTAGTTATATCTTTTGACACTCTTAACTTAAGTTGGTTGACATGTCTATGTTCCTCGGTTCCATTGATAGATCTGACTTTGTAATCCGTACTACCCAACCTGTCTATTATCGTCCCCGCTGACCACTTATCGAGACCACGATAGTCCCTATACCAAACCTTGTCACCCGGTGTAAATTGTCTAATGGTTCCTCCAGCTGACCTTTAGCTTTAACCAATTCCTTTTGATCAGGTTTTAAACAATCTAAACGCATTCGTAAATTACGCCCTAAACACATTTTTGCCGGACTTTCCCCGGTTGTGTAGTGTGGTGTATTTCTATAAGCTAATAGAAACCTACACAATGATACATGTATATCTGTTTTAGACTTGATAGCTTTTTTTATATTGCGCTTACACAATTTAACGGCGTTTTCAGCCGCCCCATTCGAAGCCGGGTGATATGGGGCTGAAAACATTTGTTCAATCCCGTTAGTGTTTAAAAATTGCTTAAACTCGGTACTGAAAAATGGGGGACCGTTATCACTGACCACTTGCTTGGGCAAGCCAAATCTCGCCCACATTTCTCTCAACTCTTTTATCACCGCTTTTGCTGTAGTGCTACCCATTTTAATTGCCTCTATCCACTTTGAATGAGCATCTACAACGATAAGGTAAGTTTGCCCTACGATTGGTCCCAAAAAATCGATGTGTATCCTTGACCATGGGCGGTCTGGCCAAGGCCAGACGCGCGGCTCGTGAGCCGGGGGAGCTTCGGCTACCGCAGCGCACACGGTGCAGGCACGGCATGCTGCTTCTACGGCCTCGTCTATGCCTGGCCACCACACATAGCTCCGAGCCAGGGCCTTTGTTTTTACTACCCCCATATGACTCTCATGAAGCTCCATAATCACTTTATCTCTACAAGTATTCGGAATAATGACCCTATGTCCCCACATTACACAACCCAATTCTATGTATAGTTCATTTTTCCTGTTGACGTATGGTTTTAATTCTCTCATTTCGACTTCGTCCGGCCAACCGTCATTAATATATCTAACTACTCTGTTCAATATGCTATCCGAAGCCGTTTCTTTTTTTAATTTATGGGAATCTAACAGCAAAGCTTGTGACGCAAAATGTAGATATGTTTGTTCGGGGGTGTCTAATTCCTCCTTATGAGCCACTTCTTTGTGCTTACTAATCAACCTAGACAAAACATCTGCTGTATTCTTGTCCGTGCGAATGTACTCTATATCGAAGTCATAAGCTGACAATTTAATGGCCCATCTTTGTAATCGGCTAGCCGCGGTGCTAGGAATACCCGCCTGTGGTCCAAAGATTGTGACTAACGGCTTATGATCCGTACGTAAAATAAATTTTCTACCAAACAAATATTGATGAAATTTATCCATCGCAAATATTATCGCGAGAGCTTCTTTATGTATCTGACTATAGTGTTGCTCAGCTGAGGTGAGCGCGCGCGACGCGTAAGCCACGACTCGCTCGGCACCGCCGCCGTCGCCAGCCGGCGCGCGCTGCGCCAGCACGGCGCCTAGCCCCAGCGAGCTCGCATCGCATGTTACAATGCTCTCCAATGACATATCGAAATGTGTTAAGACTTCCGCACTACACAAAAGTTTTTTAATGGTGTTAAAAGACTTCGTATGTGACATTGTCCATTTCCAATGTTTACCCTTTTTGAGTAAGTCGTAAAGAGGTGTCACATGAGTACTTAAATTTTTTTATAAATTTTCCGTAGAAATTAACCATACCTAAAAACGATTTTAATTCTGAGACATTAGTTGGGTGGGGCATACCCAATATTGGTTTTAACTTTTCTGGGTCGACCCGCACTCCCTTTTTATCAATTATGAACCCTAAATACTTTACTTGGTCAGAACCAAAGTTACATTTTTCTTTCTTGATTTTTAAGCCGTTCTTTTCCAAAATACTAAATACCAGTTCTATGCTTTTTAGATGAGAACCCCACGATTTACTTTTGATTAAAATATCGTCATAGAATACTACTACGTCCTTAACATTTCTAAAGAGATTTGTCATTAATTTTTGAAAAATGCTCGGGCTCGAAGAGAGACCATATACTAAACGATTGTATTTAAACAAACCCCTATGCGTATTAATGACAGTGTAATTTCTAGACGTTTCATTTAAAACTAGCTGATTATATGCTTGGGATAGATCTAGCTTGGTAAAGTAATGATTACCACTCAAGTCACTAAATAAATCTTCTACCTTTGGAACCGGGTACCTATCAACCAACAAAACTTTGTTAAGTGTCACCTTATAATCCGCGCACAGACGTATTCCCCCATCCGCCTTCCTCGCTATGACCAGCGGCGTAGCCCAGTCCGAGCGGTCGACGGGCTCGATGACGCCGGCGCGCAGCATCGCGTCCAACTCCGCATCAACCCGCGGAAGAAGCGCGTACGGAACCGGCCGCGCGCGGCAGTAGATCGGCTGGGCCCCCTCCCGCACGTACAGCTTCACCTCTTCTCCAGTATACTGGCCCAATGCGCCGTCAAATAAATTCTTATGTCTGGTGATAATATTATTCAGACAATTAGTTTTACATGGTACAATACTATTATTGTTTATTTGTGTAGACTTGCTTAGTTTCGGTATTTTTATCTTTAATTCAGGCAACCACTGTCTCCCTAATAAACTAGTGCTACCTTTATTTATAACATATAAATCTAATTTTTTCAAATTATTCTTATACTTAACATTTATTTCCAAGTACCCTATAGGGAAAATAGTTGAGCCATCATAAAATTTTAACTTTAAATTACATGGTTTTAACGGTAACATTTTAAACAATTGTTTGTATGTCGAATAGCTTATACAAGATAACGCCGACCCAGTATCAACTTCCATTTTTAAGAGTTTGTTATTAATGCTAATGTTTATACACACCGGTTTATAGTTCGCTAAAGACATCTGGTACATAGACTCCTCTCCAACATCAGACGCGTCCTGTTCCTCACCGGAGCTATTGACCTCTGCCGGCTCGCATAACCAATGCGCCGCACCAGCAGCGTCGTGAGCGGCGCCGGCGACAGTGCTGGCGCAGCGGCGCGCGTTCCGCCTCGCTGTGCCCGCACGGTGCACCCCGCTGTTTTCCCCTGCACTGTGGCTGCTCACGCTCGCTCCGCGCGCGTGACCACGGTGTGACCGCCCTCGCGGTACGTTGGAATTTGAGTTTTTTGATGACATACGGCGATTGAATTGCATCTTCAAGCAAACTCTGCGCAAATGGCCAACTTTTCCACAGTAACTGCATTCGTACCCTTTAAACTTGCACTCTTGTGAGCTATGGCTATTGTCACCGCATGCTGAACAACTTCTTATTCCCAACTTGTGCATCTTCTCGCTAAGTTCACGAGCCCGGACCGGTTCCCGCAAGTCCTCGACAGCCTCGGCATCCCGCTCGGCTGCTTCTAGGGTATTGGCTAGCAGTACCGCTTTGCTATAATTTATATCATTTTCAGCGAATACCCTCTGCCGAATCAGATCGCTCCGCAACCCGCAAACAAACTGATCTCGTAGATTTTCTTCCAAATTAGATTTAAATTCGCAATATCTCGACATCTTTTTCAAGTCCGCCACGTAATCGGCTATCGATTCACCTGCCGTTTGTCGTCTTTGACGAAATCTGTACCGTTCTGCCAGGATTGACGGTGTCGGTTGCAGATGTGCACGCAGTAATTCCACCGCGACCGCATAAGATAAACTTGATGGTTTTTTAGGACTCGCTAATGCCGACAATAATTCGTATGTCTGTTCCCCGATTAACGCAATCAAGGTCGGTAACTTTAAATCGTCCGATATCTTATTCACTAGAAAATACATTTCTAGGCGGTCAACATATGCTGACCAGTTACCGGATTTTAAGTCAAAGTCTTTAATTTTCCCAACCGACATTTTTGTTTGTACACTTTGATCACACGACACCATAAAATTATAGATCTGAGAAAGTCCTTTATCCTCGTCGCCACTGATAAATAAAAGATGTGCGTTCAATCGAATCTTATATTTGACTGATTAATATATACACTCATGTAGTTACCGTAGGAAACTACCCACTAATATTTACAATATATAACAATAACTACCTACCGTGTTGCTTTATTTGTGATTAGAATCGAAAAGATTAAAAAATAAAACGGAAAACTTATAATTTGTGATTTCATACTAATCAGATGAATATTTCTTGGAAATAACATATAGCAGGAATAATTACAACATTATAAATAGAACACTTAGTTTATTTATACCCACCACAAACAAATCCTACTCGTAAGTAGTTTAATACCGACATCGCTAAGTGCCGCTCCCAAAAAGCCGATTTGCGTTAGATAGCAACTATAAATGCAAACAGGTAAGTGTTCACTCAATATACAGGTTTTGATCTTGGTTTATGTGCCCACAGTGAATCAATTTACCTAACCCATTACACGTACCAGAAATACTTGAGTAGTTTTCAGGTAATTAAAGTTATTTAATGTTTTGAGTGTTCAAAATCAAGTATTTAGAATAAAGACTTCTATTTGTCTGATAATTATATATCTATGTGATAAGTTTAAAATTTGTTTAAATTTGTACTTAACAATATCGAGGTTCCGCCGTTACACTATCTAATATATAATAATAAACAACTAACGGAAAAA
This sequence comes from Phragmatobia fuliginosa, assembly GCA_932526445.1. Lineage (NCBI taxonomy): Eukaryota > Metazoa > Arthropoda > Insecta > Lepidoptera > Erebidae > Phragmatobia > Phragmatobia fuliginosa. The sequence goes on along the minus strand of OW052068.1, from coordinate 12,397,287 downwards.
ATACAATAAAAACAACAACAAATAACTTTGGAATTAAACCGGTCAAGTGTTAAATTAGTATAACGCAATTCAATTCAGAACTAGAAAAAGAACAAGACTCAGACACACAAGACTAAACGAAGATAATTTTATGTTTACTTCTTGTTCTTTTATGTTTTCTTACATTTTTACAGTATGGAATTAGTTCTCCTATCAAAAGATGAGTAGGCATGACTTTTATTAAAATGAGGACAAAGAGTATGGTCGATTTGTAGACGTATCTCAACAAAAAGAACGTGTGAATGTGACAGTGAGCGTCGAACGTGAAACGGAACGACAACCCATTCTCGTCACCTGTCAGCCCGCGTGATTTGCTACGTATTCACAGTTTATGCAAACACTACACGTTAATAGGACTTGTCTATTAGAAAATTTGAAACACCCTCCTCTCTTTTCGACTTGTTTATTTATGGCACAGTATCAAAACGATTTTTTTGTTCTACGTTCTCGTTGATCTTTATAAAAAAGGTAATAAAAGAGCACTGTAACTAATTTATTTCATTGTCATTTCGCACTGCTAGTAGTAAGGTTTTTATTTTTTTAGAATGTTTTGCTGTATTTTTACGTAGAATCTTTAATGCACCGCTAAATTTGTTTAATGGACTTAAACTGACTTCGGTGTTCTAGCACAAATTAGTATTGAAGGAGACCCGAGATACTATCAGAAATAAGCCCCGGAACACTGCTACAAACAAAGTACATCTGATAAACAAGTGATCACTTTGTGAAGTATTGGGACCTTAACTTGCTTTCAGAAAAAGGATCGCACGCGATGTACATCGGTCGCTCATGCTACTCAGATCAACTTCGGCAAGGGAAACTTGGAGCTTCTACTGCTGGTCGAATATACCACGTTTCTAAATGTTGCTTATTTTTGTCACACATCAAAAAACAAAAATCTATGATCTAGGGTAGTTTGTGGGACACGAATCTAAAATTTACTTTATATTTTAAAAACAAATAATAAATTAAAATCAATCACAAAGTTGTTATTGTCAAAAAATAACTTATTTATTGGTTATTAATTAAAGTTAATATGTTATATTGATATAAATTAACAAGTTATCAAAATAAATTTGGTACAAATTATTTAGCGTAAATATTCCAAATTGTTTTGGTACTTCTATATAAAATTAATAACGTAAGGAAAAGGTTCAATAAGGCACTCTTCCTTTCAAGGCATAATGAAAAATGTAAGCAGTAATTTAATATGTTTCTAAAGGTATAAAGGACTAATTAAACCTGATACGAAATAAAGACAACGTACACACATCAAAAGTGTCTAGGGATCAACATATATTTTTGCAATAACTTTTCTCCTGATTGATATTAATTAAAAATTTCTTTAAGGATTCATCAAATAAAGTGTTTTCGTTTGTCACAGTAACGATAAACCAAGTCACCTTTGCATTAGTAAAGAAATTTGCCATTTTCCTAATAAAGGGATTTTTGACATTTGAACCACTAACATTAAAGTTCGAAAAAAAGACTGAAATAACAGTTTTCTTTAAAATTTTATTAGGTAACTTAAACAATTAATAATCCGTGTTTCTACCGCGAACACTAACAACACAAGAACATCGGTTTGGCATACTCAAAATGAGTTCATCCAAATCACGCTGTGGAATGGCCGCCCATGTTCGTTGCAACAACAAAAAAAGGTCTTCTTGCGACTGGATACCCTCCATATTCGGCAGAGCTCTTCTCTGTAGCATATCCCATGCATGCTCAATCGGGTTCAAGTCTGGCGACTGAGCAGGCCAGGGCAGGACATTGATGTTAGCTGCGGCGAGAGTCTGTCTTACAACTCTTGCGGTGTGCGGTCGTGCATTATCATGCATTAACTGAAATAAGGGACCGATTTGCACTTGTAGAGGAACGATGACGTCTGATACAATCGTCTCAGCATAAATTTGAGCGTTGAGGTTGCCTCTGATCCAAATCAACTCAGTTCTTCCGCCGATCCAAATACCCGCCCATACCATGATGGTTCCACCACTATAAGGATGGACTTCCTGGCAGGATTTTAATCGCTGTTGGCGTCCAGGGGTTCTCCAGTGTCGTATACGTCTTGTATCCGGTCTCATACCAAAACGAGACTCATCAGAAAAGCACACGAAACGCCATTGTTCTTCTGCCCAATTTCTGTGTTCAAGAGCCCATTGATATCGAATCCTACGATTGTGCATTGCTATAGGTGGTACCCGTAGCGGTCTTCGGGAATGAAGGTTCACTTCATGCAAGCGGTTTCTGACTGTTTGGTCGCTAATTAAGTTCCCTGAAGAGTGATGAAGCCTCACGGCTAACATCATGGCGGTTATTGTTGGAGCTCTTCGAGTTAAGATTTGAATGTATCGGTCTTGTCTCCGTGTGGTGCAGCGATACCGTCCTCCATGGCGCTCAGCCACGGTACCAGTGCTTCGGTAACGTGTCCAAAGTCGACTGATAACACTCTGACTTGTATTCAGAGCTAAAGCCACAGTACGTTGCCGGGAACCAGCTTCTATCATTCCCACGGCTCTGAGCATTTCTTCCCTGCTTAAATGACGTCGCCGCTCCATAATAACGTTGGTTTTAATCAGTAGTAGGGAAACAGTAGCACTAATAATTTCTTCAATGCGTTGTATGTTTTTATAGGGAAAATATTGGCAGCTGATTTTCATCTTTTACTCGAATTTGATTGACAGTTCCTGATTCAAATTATGAAATGCACCAAAAAGGATCCATATAAATTTATAAAATCATAAATTTATTACAAAGCCACATCTCAATCTCAAGAAATCCGCATAAAAATGCTTGATCCCTAGACACTTTTGATGTGTGTATTAAGATAAAATTGTTGTGAAATAAAATGCTTTCTTACTTAACGTGATTTTTCTTCATAACACCGCAATAATAAAGTCAATTATACATAATAAAGTTAAAAGATACCTTTGTTCAATGAAATGTTACTGCTTTACTTTTTTCATCGCTTTTTATGCTTTTAGTGCATTTAACAACATAATGAAAAAGAAGTAAGGAATTGAGTTTATTTGCCTGATTTAACTTTAACGAGATCGTACTTAATAATATATTGAAAACACGTCATCAACGTCTTAGAAGCAAATATATAATTATTGAAGTAAATTTTTTCCCTGTCCTGTGAGTACATTTTTTATGTACTTCTTCATATGTTAACAGATAGTACATTATTTTCGAAAAGAAACCGGAGTTGCACTGGATATTGTATAAACAATGTATTATAATTGTAGTTTCTTTTTCAAAAAGCATATTTTTATTATTTTTCATAATATTTAAAACAACCGCAATGACAGCTTCTGTATAAACAACAATTAAGGCTTTTAAGACTAATAACACTGTAACAAACCTTTAAACCACCTATTTTACGTCTTGAAAAGCGCATTTGCTATGTAAGTATGATTTAAACATTTAAAATGGGTTACGGGAATTGTCATTGGGACATGCCGTAACGGTTTCTGGTCAATCAGATAGCATAGCATTCGTCATCATCATACGACGTGACCTCATTTATGTTACACATACGTGCGCTTAGATTCGCACACGGTGTCGAAACTCAATACTTAATTAAACACATTCAATCATAGGAAGCGACATAATTGTGTTACACACGATGTTAGAATAACTGTAACGAATGTTGCCTGTGAATCCAGCAATAAGGTGTGAACACATATTATTAAGGATACATAGAAAAGGTTTTATTATGGTTCAAGGTACCTAACTTTTCTAGTAGTAAGCGACTGCCGATCAAGAGGTCTCGGGTTCGATTTCTGGTTCGGTCTGAATGTGTTATTGGGGTTTTCTTACAAGAAATTCTGAACTAAAGCGCGGAGTGTGTGAGTTCAGTAGTGTTAAATATAAGATACAATACAATACAAACAGATGAGATACTAGATGGTAAGTGATTAATTCGAGAGAGCTTTAGACTGATACCGATGACAATGATGAATACCTGCAACACTTTAAAAAGTTACAAGTGTGTTATTAGAAGTAGTTGACACCGTGATGACTGATAACCCATACCAAAAACTTAATATTTCGAACATTTGATACACAACATTTCGGACATTTGACAAAATATATATGTATATACTTATATTATATACTTATATGATAACCTACTTGTGTGATCTGTAAATATTTGATTACAATTAGTACAATCTCTGCTTTATTTAGGGCTCGAGTGGTTAGCGTATGCAGCTGCTGATCAAGAGGTCTCAGATTCGATATCCGGATATCGATATTTACAAAAAAAAATAGTATATGTACTAATTTAAGTACATATACCTATTTTTTTATTGTAAATACATACATATTACACATGGAAAACACCCAAACTCTGTAACAAATATTTGCAGATTATACAAATATTTGGTCAGACCCGGATATCGAATCCGAGACCTCTTGATCAGCAGCTGCATACGCTAACCGCTATACCAGTAAGTCAAATCAGTAAGATCACATCACACTTCCACATTACGCCAAAATACACCCTATCAGAATCCATTGCTTATAATGCAATTATATTGTAATGTACCAAACGAAGTAGACTGGATTTCACAACAAAGGAAATGCTAGTGTGGGGTCTAGGGTCTTTATATATTCCCTTTAATGAGACAGTAAAATAATATCATAAATACTCCTAAAATTGATATAGACCGCAAGTAATACAATACTAATATACTAGTATTGTCAGAATGGTGGCTACAAAGGTATAGTTTAGATATTCACAAAGTTATACAATTAAATGTGGTAATTGGTCATAAATAATTCAATAGAGTTAACTAAGTTAGTTCCAAGCCGATAGCTAAACATCTATCCCTATCCACTCTTTAAACTTCATATCAAACCCGGCTGCCTTATCGGTTTATACTTGAACGGGCATTAGAAACTGTTACTTAATCAATCTTGTCTGTTAGCATAACAAGCCTTAACTTAGAGACTATTAGTTTTTAAAGAATGTTTTTGGAGCTTGCAAGGTTTTTATGTAACGTTTTATTAATAAAAATGTGTTTTCGTTTCTTGGTTCTTCCGATTTAGCAATGACTATACGGAGGACCAAACAGCTCCATACGTTGCGGTTTTTGCAAGAATGTGCCTTTAAAAAATAAATTTGAACCCTTGCTGCACTGACGCTTTTATGGATAGGTACTGCCAGTGTCAAAAAATAAATATAAAAGGTGAATAAATCAACATGGCAAACACTTTTTAACTGACTGTATTTTTAGCACATTTATTTTCCACGAAAATTAATAACCGCTATTTAAAAATTCGAAAGGAATGTAAATGAAAATGAAACTGAGTGCGTCATGAAAAAAGATTAATATTTATTACTTTATAGAACGCAACAAGACGTCCCTAAAAATGGGATAAAATGTTATAAATGGTCTGCAAAACAGTTGACAAATTATTTTTAGCCTTTGAGATTCAGGTTATCAAGCAAAATAGATGGCATTCAGTGTAATCAGCTTCTACGGATGATCTTTTTTGTTCTTATACGCTACTATTGACAACATTGATCATTTTATGTCTGGGTACAATATAATTTCAAATAATTATTATCACATTGTATTACGGGTATACACTCGTAAAGTTGCGTTGTAAAGATTAGACAGATATTCCATTGAGACGATTGAAATTCTTCTAGTTATAAAACTCTTTTTGTAAAAATAGGATGTGCTTTTATTGGTTACGATGTTTTAAAATGTTTAATAGCTGAAATTAAGCCTTCAGAGTAATTTGAGAAAATTCCACAAACATATATGGCATTTTGTTCAAAGATTGAATGAAAATTACCGCATTCGGAATGTTTACGACTATAATATTCTATAGTTTATCCCTTAGCCTTTTATAATATTTTTCTTATTTCAGGATTTTGCGAGATAATATGTGTTTTCGTTCTTTCTTATATCTAAGTCATCAACAACCCATAACGTCCCACTGCTGGGGCCTGGTCTCCTGTCAGGAGAGGGTTAAGACTAAACGATCCCGCGCTGGCGGAGTGCGGGTTAGGGACTGGCAAGATACGTTGTGACTACGTATCTTAAGATAACAACGGACTGCTTAACGTAACCTAAGAATCACGGAAACGCTTATCACAAACATATCATGCCACGAACGGTAACCCATCTTGGTAACTATAGCATCATCGTTGTTTGTTTCCAAACACCCAAGGTCACTCGTATATGAGCGCTTATATCTTAGTAATTTTGTAAAATAGCCTATAGTGCCATCATAGAACAAAACATTATAATTTTTTTTGTTCATATGTAAACTTTCATGCAAATTTCGGAATGTCCTTAAAACTGGATGCATTGACTGAAAAATGTTTAAACATGTTTATACGTCTGTACCCGCGTTGACATGAATATGGCTTTCAGTTATGTATATAGCCTTATGGTTATGTATGTGTGCGTTGAGCATCACGGTCGTGTGTCCGCCATCCAGTGGGCGCATTAGCGACTCTGACAGTTCATTTATCTTATTTGCTGCTCAGTTAATTAAGTCCTCCCCACAGAGTTGGCGTAATTTCACTGTTGATTTGTTAATTTTCGAAAGTATTGGTAGGTTTTACATTTTTGTTTCTTAGTTTTGTACATATTATTCAGTCATAAAAATATATATTATATTGAGGGCATTTATGCAAATATGTACATATTTGTAATGTAAGATTCAACAACTGTTGTGTGAAAATTCCATTCAAATTTCTTAATTCCCATTTCTTTTCTCGTCAAAATCTCTATTACCTATCTACATACAGCAGCTTATTCGCGGAGCCTTCAGCGACAGGTAAACGAAGGCGAGCTTTAATCACAAGACTATAAATAAGCATTGTGATATAATAGCGATTTAAAATCCGTACCGATATCAACCGTTGGGACGGATGCGCACTTTTGCAGACTTTTTTTTCTATTTAATTTGGCTGATCAGTCAACACGAACTTTTAAACACAACCAATAGAAAAAAAAACATGTCATCCAATCAGTTGAACCTTACGGTCTCATAGGCGAAATTATTCGTTAAGGATACTTAAAAGAATTATGTATGTAACTAAGGCATCTTCGAAATATACACGCGAATACTATTATTACACTTTACCCGATCTAAGTGGTTACCTACTTAAACAACTCCATAATAATACTCGTTTCGTATTGATATTTAAATTATTATAACGTTATCTGTAAATTAGACTTAAGCCTGTGGTAGGTTTAAGTCTCAAAGACATAAATATTATCATGTTGTTATCTAATAATTATAGCACTTCATTGAAATTTGCAATTACTTTCTTACTATATGAATAGACAAACATAGTAGGTACTTATGCTTATTTCACGATTATGACTACAAAACATTACATAATAACTGCCAAAGCGACTTTCAAAGTAGAAAGTTGTAAGTAAGGTTTTAAGTATTTTTTTGTATTTTTTTTTCTTTTAGGCTTTATGCACAAATGTGTCGAAGACGGACTTAATGCACAAATGTGTCGAAGACGGACTTAATGCCATGGGCATTATCTACAAACAAACATAAACACAAAAACAAACGTGGTAGATGCACAATAATGAGGGATAAGTTTTTTAAATTAAAACAATACGGAACATATGTATATTAAAGTATCAGTCTTCGATCAGCTGTGCTGATTCCTAGTTTATTAGAATAGGTAAAAAAATAAACTGGAGATTCATAACATGAGAGCCCTTACTCAATAGTATAATATATCTCTCTCCAGACACGCGCATAGTAAATATAAAACGTAAAATGTACTAACTCTTTATCATCCAGTAAAAGTATGTTGACATGGATACCGAGGAGTTATTGTTGCTCATGCAAGCGAGAAGTTGTAAAATACAGTTAGAGAAAAAATGTGACCGCACATAAAATGCTAACAATAAACAGTAAGTATGGAAGAAAGTGTGTAGCTTATAGTCTGTTGTATTACGATTGATGGAAACAGAAAACGTAAATACAATACTCTATGAAAATGAAAATAGGAATATCCCAAATATATATAAATTGTTTGAGTAGAAACCTTAATACAAATAATGTATTACTTCACAATGGCGAGTGTTAACCTTTAGAGATATGAAAATGGGATTAGTTTTTTACCATCTTTGCATGTGCTTGCATTAGTTCTCATATATTACGTACCTAATCTATTTTTTGGTAATTTATAGGTTTTTATCCCCTTAATATAAATTAACGTCTAGTTAAATGTAACATCATCGGGAGCTATCTTTATAACTACAGTTGTTTATAACTTTTTAATTTCACTTTTGTATATACATATATAAACTTTATAGCAAACTTTTTACAATAACAATTTGGTACATATTTTACAAGAACATTTGCCTATTTAACATAAATGAAAATGAGGCAGCAAGTGACTACCTAAAAGACGGGACTTAATTAACTAATTACTAAAATGAGCTCTTTGTTATTGAAATTACGTCTTCTTATTCCATTTTGGTGTGATATCGCAACCTCTGAATCCATTACGACGTCCGTTTAAGCCTCTTTCGGCTAGAAGAGTCGGCTTTAGTGTCTTTTGACTATCGACGCTTCTTTAGCAGGGGTCTGAAATGTTAATCATCTTTCGTATTACTCTTGGCGTGTATTATGAAACAATAGAATTGGGTACTTATGGCGCAGGACCAGAATATGAGAAACGCATTTAAAAAAACTCGAGCATTATTAATAAATCTTTTGTCGAGTGTTGTTTTTGGAACAAACTTGTGTATAGTATTTCCACGGCATCGTTTTAGCTAGTTATGTTGGATACCGGTCTACGGAGACCGGGAGAATGGTGCAATACACCGCACTAAGCCATGGTGTAGGTCACTATGCTGCATTGTATAAGAAGAAGAAATACTTAGATCTCTAATATATATATGATGATTTTACCAAAATAAAAATCGACATAAATTCAGTGATTCAATTAATTTCATTTATTTTTTATCGGTGACTGATATTCAAAACTCCGTAATACGAGTGTATGAGAATCATAATCTTATTTCGTTTTAGCCCCAAAAATATATATCAAATTAAGCATAATTTTCTAGTCTTTATACTAACCACAAAAACCTCCGATCAAATACTAATTGCCCTGAGTAATTACATAAGCATTTGTTAATTAAAGTAGGTAATGTGTACAGCGGTTTTGACACAGATTTCAGGCGTAATGGATCCATAGATGCTTGGTGTTTTAACTGTAGTTATAGATCAACCACTAAACTCATGATTATAATAGTATTACACGATTAATACTTGGCCAACCATGATTGACTTATTTCAAATTCTATAAACCCAATTATGTATTTGTAAAGATATCCATATATATTTAAAGTATCTGTATTGTCCTATTGTATAAAGAACTATTATTTTTCTAATAAACAAGTATTATGTATACTACGCATTTTAATTTATAATACATTTGAATAGAAAGTTGTGGTACTAAAAGCGGAACATAATTTTTTACTTCATAAAATCGTAGGTGTATTACTTAGTTACTATTACAAAGAGTTCACCTAAAATCTTCCTACATTATAACAGAAATATTTTGTACGAGCTTACGTAAACTTACTATTAAAGTTCAAATTGACTTTTAAGTACTATTACGAATCTTTTGTATGGGAACATAGAAAAGTATTGTTTTTACACATTTTCAATTTTTTTTTTTAAATTTTCTCTTCGTGAACACCGTCCTCGTACTTCAAGGAATATTTAAAAACATGAATTAGAGAAATTGGTCCAGCCGTTCACGCGTAATGGCGTGAACAAGGGAAATAGGAATTTATTTATATATATATAGATCAGCTGACAGTTAAAACAAAAATCTTTTTTTGTTACAATTGTAATAAATAACACTACAGTATGACTCAATAAATAATATGTTTTACAAAATACAATAACGTTTACGTTGTAATCATCAATACCACATAACAGAATAGTATCGGGCAACTTTGCAAAGTATTTTTTATTCAAACTGATAAATTAGATGAATTTGAAGACCAAAAGAATGGAAACCTGCAAAGTGGCAATAGCAATTATTCTAATCAAATTTCTTCCAAATAATTGACCCCACGTAAAACCGAAAAATTATTGGGTATTAAGAATAAACTTTGAAATTTATTTCAGATCTCGGGAAAGTATCTCAACTTTTTAAGTAATCTCAATCCACGTCGAAATTTCGTAATAAAGTAACAATACTTAGGAAAGAATTCTTGTTCATGAAATGATACAGTTTATATAAAACCCAATAAATATTAAAGTTTTTATACAATTGAAGTGGTTAAAATATAATATGAAAGGGTTTTGTTTAAATTTAAATTACATTTTCAAATCGAAAATATCTGAAACCTTTATCAGTTGTTAATTAGTTTCGATTATTTTTCATTAACAAGAACAAATCGAAGTTTTAATTTTGTACGTTTCTTTACAAACAAAGCAGATGATGTAATTTTTAAAAATATAACCCCCGTTTGTGTACTTTAATAATAAATAAACAGTTTTGTCTCACATAATTAACTTCTTTCAAATCATCATTTGAAATGTAAACGAACTTTTGGTCCACTCTGTCATCATCATCATCATCATCATCAGCCTATCGCAGTCCACTGCTGGACATAGGCCTCTCCAATTGCACGCCACTCAGTTCGATCCTCGGCGACTCGCATCCAGCTCCTGCCAGCCGTCTTGCGCAAATCATCACTCCACCTGGCCTGTGGACGTCCTACACTACGTTTGCCGAGACGCGGTCTCCACTCAAGAACACGTTTACCCCAACGGTTGTCGGTCCTGCGGCTAATATGGCCAGCCCATTGCCACTTCAGCTTGCTAATCCTGTGGGCTATGTCGATCACTTTAGTTCTCTACCGGATTACCTCGTTTCTAACACGATCTCTGAGAGAAACTCCGAGCATAGCCCTCTCCATAGCACGCTGCGTGACTTTGAATTTGTGGACCAGACGTGCCGTGAGTGTCCACGTTTCGGCTCCGTATGTCATGACGGGTAGGACGCACTGGTTGAAGACTTTCGTTTTTAGGCACTGTGGGATCGATGATGAGAAGACCCGACGAAGCTTCCCAAACGCCGCCCAACCCAGCTGAATTCTCCCGTTCACCTTGTCCTCGAAGTTGTTTCTACCCAACTGCAAAGTCTGCCCGAGGTACACATATTTTTGAACAACTTCGAGAACGGTACCGTGTATCGCAACCGGTTCCGGTAGTACATGTTCGTTGAACATGACCTTGGTTTTGTCCAAGTTCATCCGTAGGCCGATGCGTACAGAAGAGTCAGCCAGATCATTTAGCATCTGTTGTAGGTCCTGCAGCGTCTCCGCCATGATGACGATGTCGTCTGCAAATCGCAAGTGTGAGATGTGTTCACCATTGAAGTTTATGCCACGTCCTTTCCAGTGCAGCGTCTTGAACAAGTCCTCCATTGCATTTGTGAACAATTTCGGGGAAATAACATCCCCTTGTCTCACTCCTCGATGCAATGGTATGGGCCTTGTTTGCTGATTCTGTACTTGGACGGAAATGGTGGCGGCCTCGTAGAGACATCTCAACACTTGGATGTATCGCCAGTCTACTTGGCAGCGCTGCAGGGACTCCAGAACAGACCAGATCTCGATCGAGTCAAAGGCCTTCTCATAGTCCACAAATGCTAGACACAGGGGCTGATTATATTCTTCGGTCTTTTGAATAATCTGCCGCACTGTGTGGATGTGGTCTATGGTGCCATATCCGCTCCGAAACCCAGCCTGCTCCGGTGGTTGGAATTCGTCGAGTCTTCGCGCAAGACGGTTCGTGATGACTCTTGAAAACAGCTTATAGACGTGGCTTAAGAGGGAAATGGGTAGATAGTTCTTCAACCTGGTCTTGTCACCCTTTTTGAAAAACAAAATGACCACACTTCTACTCCACGCCTCTGGAGTTCTCCCTTCGAACAGGTCCACTCTGTAGTTGTAGTAAAATCATAAATAAATACCAAATTAAAAAATAACGTTTTCGATCTGGTCAAGTGCAAACAATTACCGAAACTGATAGATGTTTATATTTCAAAATACTTGTGTGCACATTTTCAAACAAAAAAAAGAACTTATCAACATAAGTGCAATCGAAAACAAAGTTGTGCAGTACCCGTGGTTCATCATCGATACATAATCTAAACATAGTGTTCGCGGAAGTTTAGAAGCAATTTAATTTGATGACCTCACTAATAACCACTAACATTATAAAAGTATATTCTTTGAAACATTGCTTTCATTGAATAACAAATATCTATTTAGATATTTCTACAAATTCTAAAGTACTATTAATCAAGCTATCTTACTTCAAAATAAAGGATTTTTTCTTCACATCGACAACGTCGAATTTCCTTATTAATAACCGCAGCAAGAAAATGAAAGTGGAAGACCTTTGGCGAAACATAATATTTTCATTTCTGCTGAATCGATTCCCTTTCTGACTTGTACAATGGCAGAAGCCGAACGCGCTGTGTAATAATGGGGTGTGTTCGTGTAGCTCATTCTATGGACGGAGGTCAGTCAGATTTATGTTATGTCACATCAACCGTTATAATGTATCGCACTTTATTCGTTGGTCAATATTTTTGGTTAGCACACAGATATCACAGGTACTACTTTACATTACATAGACTACAACTCAAGTCCGTGAGTACTTTATATACAGATAGGTCTTTTAAAAATCGACTGATATATAAAACAGCGTTTTGATTGGAGGCTATTAAGAACAATGTTAATTTTTTTAAGTAACTGTGAACGCAGTACATCGACATCGGTTTTGAATTAAGATTTGTGGCTTATTTTCATGTTCTACTAGCTTTTGCCTGAGACTCAACCCGCGTATGTTTATGCGTGTATGCGTATGTGTAACTTTTCTTAATTGTTTGTCAACTGATATAAATTACACAAACACCGAATGAAATGTTACGTGAAGTTTATCGCAATACCTTAGAGAAAACCGTATATTTCAGCGACAATCAGTTTAGTCACTTTTGGGATTAGTATTGAACACACAGATAACCAGAAATAAAATCCCAAAAATCTTTTTAGTTCCATTACTTTGAATACTAGACTAAACTAAAAACATTTTTGTAATTCAGTGATTAAGTCAATGACAATCATCAACCTTGAGTAGCATTAAAGACGCATTCTTAGTTATTCTGGGATTTCAAGAGTGTTCTTAATAATGAAATCTCTTTTGGTTGTCAAAAGACTCTGACTAGATGACGTACGTCTTGCGCTATAGGGCCAACGTTGACTGGATGCAGAAAGCAGCAGTATCAAATATACTAGATAATAATTTTAGAGGTTTCTAATGTGTGTTATTTACGCTTACATTGCAAACGCTGGCTGTACCCTACGAGATAGATCAAAATAATGTACTACAGTATTCTACATCATAAAAAGGTCTACAAAAAAGTCCGCAATGGTATATGTCTATCTCTTAGGGATAACCCACAATAACCATTTTTTTATTTTTACGAGAAATAATATCTTATTTACGAAGTAATTTTAAGCAATACAGTATTAATCCTTATCCAATTAAGTACCTTAAGTACTTTGTGTATTTAATATGGATTAATATGGCCCTTTCCAGTATGTAATTTAAATTACCTTTGAAGATATTACAGATTTAAAATGCAGGAACAAAGCGATTTTGGCGGTACCGGCCGGGCCCCGTTAGTTGAGGCTGCTGTCGATTTGTCACTATCAGTTAATAACTAAACACTATATTTTATTATGAATTAATATTCTAAGGCAGTACGAAGTTCGCCGGGTCAGCTAGTAATAAATAAATAAAAAAATATTTTCGGACATCTTACACACGTCGTCACCTAACCCAAACTAAGCAGAGCTTGTATTATGGGTACTATACAACTGATATAAATACAAAAACATACTCTTTTTTTGGAAATACATACATATTATACATAGAAATCATCTAGACTCCAAAACAAATATAAATATTTGTGTATCACACAAATATTTGGTGTGACCCGGAAATCAAACCTGAGAGCTGTTGATCGGCATACGCAAGCCACTAGATCAACAAGGCAGTCAAAGATGTAAGTAGTAGTAGTGGCACTGTATGTATGTAAACTAAGCACTCCTTAGTAACATATAAACACGTACAAGCTATTAAACTGCTATAATAGTTTGTGCATGAGTAAACATTCATCTGCAATGAGAAGATTTGTTACTTCAGTCTCATATCTAAACATTGTGCAGAAACAATTACAACTTGGTCTGTATCTGCGCTGTATTATTTCGTATATGTTTATTTTTAACTCAGTGTAGGTTTTGTTTGAATATTTAGTAAATATTTATGTGTTACAAAAGTGTATAAATTTACTTTATTTTTACCCTCTCAAAGAAATGAGTGCCTAACTATAATCTGAGTACTATAAACAACATTATAAAAATATCTAACAATACTCATCAGTTTCATGAGCGATTATAGATACTATTCCATTTTTAATGTCATGTCATTTCTTATGAATCAGTTTAGCAATCGATTAATAATTCCATCAACTAATCAAGCCTAGTAGTCTATAGTCTAGCTAATGTGCTATGAGCTATAAGAAATAGGTTTTACTCTCGCAGTATCCTCGTAGGATTCATCATCATCATCAGCCTATCGCAGTCCACTGCTAGACATAGGCCTCTCACATTGCACACCACTGTGATTGATTTTGGGCTTCTCGCATCCAGTTCTTGCCAGCTATCCTGCGCAAGTTGTCACTCCACCTCGCCTATGGGCTTCCTATACTACGTTTGCCGAGACGCTTTCTCCACTCTAGAAATCTTCTAACCCTACGATCATAAGTTCTGCGGCTAATATGGCCAGCCCGCAACCACTTCAGCTTGCTAATTCAGTGGGCTAACTAATTCATTGACTGTAGTTCTCTGACAGATTTAGTAGGATTTCTCACGTAAGATTGTGATGTCCAAATAAATAATTTAATTTCATAAGTTTTACAGCTTACTATATTTATCTCCTCCATCATATTTTAACACCTAAATGATACAAATATGAAAATATTTGGGCTGTAATTAACAACATTACAACACCCATTTACGAAACATTTTCAACCACAATCAGGGACTCAAACAAGAAAGAAAGAATTTGGTTACAATATTTTCCTTTCCCATTATTTTCCTTTTTATTAATTAAAATTCTAATGACGATAAAACGACATTATGAGATAACCTCAATCCTGAAATAAAGGTTACATTAGGGAATTACAGGTGCTTTGTAAAAGTTAATAAACATTGCACATCACCACACAAAGTTGAGTGACACGTCACGATCAAAAGCTTCCTCAGTTGAAGATAAATTACAGTTTGTAATTGTGAGTTTACAGAATGTGAAAGTATTTGAGTTGATTTTTGAAGTTTGCTGATTATTAAATCGTAATATTTTTTTGTTAATAGATAGTGATTATATATAGGAGTACTTATACAGTACATACTTATTTATATTAACATTCTTTTTATGTATACTTAACTTACGTACCATACTGGTTCGAAAATTTGCATGCCTAACTATATACATCTATTTACATACATAATATTTTGGTAGAGCCTGAATTCAATAATAGACCCTGTATATACGTTTTTATTCTTCTAACACTAAACACAACCTTAGGGAAATTATTTAATATAAAAATATAGTATCCTGCTAATACTACCATATGTTTGCAAACAAAAAAGTATTTATCATTTATGGTGGGCTGCTGTTGACACACGGAAAATTGTCGTCATGAATAATGGTTGGAGACAAGTTGTCAGCGGAGTGTCGGGATAAGCTCTGCATAGTATTGCTGACCCGAAGTTGGTTTAAATATTTCCTACACTATAAGGACAAAGAAAAGACAGAGTATCACAATGTGCCCAACTATTTAAAATATACGTTTCGTCCTGTAGGTAAAATGGAGAGTGAAATTAATTTAATATCTTTATATATAATTATCTTTATTTTAATTAAACTTATTCGATACGTAATTACAAATTAACATTTAATAGAAGACATATAATAATCGATATACAGAGTGGATCAAAAGTTCGTTTAAATTGGAATCGGTAGCTGCGACGAGCAGCGACAGTCTGATGGGGCGGAGGGGCTACGCAGTATATAGCGATTGTTAGTCGGTTTTAATTAGCGAGCGATATCGTATGTTAAGATAAAATATTATAGTATCTTCGCCCTGTGTGACGCCCTTAAAGCCTCAAGATCGTGCAACATTGTATCGCCGTTTTTCGCTAATATACTTTTTAGCTGTCAACATATCGTCGCATGTGCGTGTGTAAATGCAAAATTTATATTAATTTACACAATGTATTATTATAATCTCGCAAGGACCTACTTGTTTAAGGTAAAGTTTAACCGTAAATTGAATGAAGCAAAAGTTGGCAATTGGATACCTTAGAGTTTATAGTAGTAATTTTTTTTTTTTTTTTTTAATTTATTTAATCACAAAGTTTACATTTTCAAATCTTAACTAAGTAGTGTAACAAAAACCAGAAAGGTTTGTTCGTGATATTAATCATTAGTGTCAGAACATTATTTTAATCAAATTAAATATATTATTTACTACATGAGCCCGCATTGTTACCCTTATTACTGTAAATCTTAGTCTCTATACAATCTAAATCTAGTCTAAAAAAAATGCCTTAGTTACTCATTGTGTCATCAGCTATCTGAAAGTAAAAGTCCTGTCAAAATCGGTCCAACTAGTCCAGAGATTACCCGGAACAAACCGAGAGACATACGGTTTTAAAAATTACATTTTGAAAGTCAGTACTGTATATGCTATTTTTATTTGACCTTCATATGCTATTGGTTAGAAACTGTTCATATTACATGCAGACACTCAAATTTTATTTATTTATGTAATTTAAAGTAAACATTTTGTTTCATTGCGATAAATAGAAAGAGTACACAAAAAACACTACATAAAACAAACATAACTTATCATAACATATATTTATATCACACTTATATAGAAGTATTAGTTGTGGGTGGAAAAGCGATTTTAGAATTATTAGTGCATCTGATTCACTCCTTCCTAAAGAAGAATTTCTATGTTTAACGTCAATTTACCTCACTTTTAAAATAATCTTTATTATAATATAAATAAAATGTTCATTTTGAGTAATGTATTTATCATAGGAAATGGTATTCTCAATGACTTTCTTTTATGCGTTGAAAACAATAAGCCATTTCGCAATAAAGTTCCCAAAAGACATATGGTATTCATGCGTTTTTATTATTAATTCCTTCGATTTACTCAGCAGGTTTGACCGAGAAATATAATCATAATAGAGACCTAAATCTAAATCATTGTTTTATGAAATAAACAAGGATTAGCTTCACAATAACTTTTTAAATTTGACTGCACAGTTGGCCTAGCGATTTAACTGGTCGCCACGCAGCTTTTTATTTTGTGATCTGTGTGATACACAAGTTGTGGTTCTGATTTTGTTTTTTTTTGGGTCTGTTTCATGTATGTTTGTAAAGTCCCTCGCGAGCTCACGACCCAGAATGTATTTTTTTATACATATTTCAGCCTACCGAAGTGACTCTACTTGGGCTTCCGGTCTCACACTCACCAACGGAATACGACAGCAAGAGTGGTGTCATTTTTAGGATGGTCTTCTGTATGATCGTAGTACTGTCCCGATCTAACCATTCCATCCTCTTCGCCATTATCCCAAGTTTATTTGGGGTCGGCTACAAGTTCAACCGGTTTTACCTGAATTTCAGTTTTTCCACGGAGCGACTGGCATCGGACCTCCGCAACCCTAAAGGGACAACTGAAATTCGAAGATTGAACTAGTTGTCAGTATATTTGAGGGCACTGACTTCCCAATAACGATTGCCATAGATGTTCATGACAACCGGGACCGACGGCTTTACGTGCTCTCCGAGGCACGGGCGTGAATCACCGCCAAACTTCCAAACTCCGGACAGCTATTAGGAATTTCCTAAGAAAATCCCAAAAACACTTTTTGGCCCGACCCGGGATTTGGGATTTGAGACCTCTTGATTAGCAGTCGCATACGCTAACCACTAGACCAACGAGGCAGTTCAACCGATCTAACCATCCCATTCATGCTGAAATCAGCGTGGCTGTACTACCTATTCTATATATATACATATACTCCGAATATTGGTGTTATCGTTAAAAAAATACTAGTTAGCACTGATTATATTTTATCGTTTAACATTTTATCCCACGAATGGACTGAAGCGGTTTTTCACACAATAATTTTGGTCATCATCTGCCTAACTTTTTTTATTTTCAATATTATTTTGGGGTCGTTTATCAGTTAATCACAATTCGTATCATTTAGCTTAATAAGATGAAGAAGATAAATTATATAAATTTAAAAAAATTAATGAAGAGACATGTTTGATTAGGTAAGTATATAAAATATAGGATGGGCACCACTGAGAGTTCTCTAGTACCCTAAAACACACCTTTATTATACCACATATTTTCATAGTCCAGACGAATGATTGTTTGAAAAATCCTCATACGGTTTTCTCATAACTTAAAAGTACTAACTACTTTAAAACCAAATAAATCATTACGTATACAAAGCTTTTATTGTAAATACAACAACCAAATACACAGTAGGTATTGTGTTAAATCCACGATATTTATGAGCGTTCGTCTTTAAGCCTCATTGGGCCCTATTTAAAAACTGGAACGTTAAATATGGTTCCAAAATTACAACTTGATATCGTCCACAGCCGATCCGTTCCGTGTTGTTCGAGCGATTTATTTAACAATTTATGGCGGCTAGAGAATCTGAGTCGAACTGGATTTATTAAGGTAAGCCCCGCAAGAATTTATTACGTTGTTATACTCTTAAACATCGAATGAAAGAAACCATGTTTTGACAACAAATTTAATAGTCTCGTTAAAAGTAGCTCGTTGATACTAGAAGTTTATAATAAAGGATTTTATTCTTCATAGAACCATTGATTCTCTTGTAGATAAGATTTTATATCGCGAGCGCTGAATAACATGATTATGATTTTACTGCTTTCGTTTATGAAATGTTTTGGTACATTTATTGTTTGGATCATTTCCCCTCTTTCTTTTTTTTATTAAAAAGACCACTCCCGCATTTGGCATACACATCCTGTGATGCGGAAGACTTTACAAGTATATACATGAAACGTACACAAAGAACACTCAGACTCAGAACAGTAATTTTTACATCACCGAAAATGTTGTCCCGTGTGGGATTTGAACCCACAATAATTGACGTAATAGAAAGCTGCGTGGTGATAACGTGAACCACTAGTCCAACCGTGTGTTCTTTTTTTTACTTTTTAATAAAATGTTTTTGGTATTCACAAATATTTGTTTCTAATTTTGGGTGTTTTCTATGTATAACATGTATGTATTTACAAGAAAAATATATGTTAATGTATAGATGACGTCGAAAAACAAAGTATGGCTAAGTTCAAGAAGTCATAAGTTTGAAACAAAAAAGTCTCTGGTTCCTACACGAACCTTGGAGTTTTTAATCATAGTTTATGGAACAAAGTTTTAATTACAGTTCTGTTCCCGCGTGGCTATCGTTCCCAAGGTTTAAATCCTTTAATTGGAGACCTTCGTTAGCTTTAATAATTCTCTTCATTTTTTCCTAACAATTATCGTCGGCGAAGATCCCTTTCCTATTCTGTTTTGTAATCCTTTGTAAGATTTTCGTCTGTAACAATTTGGAAATGAATAATAGGGCATTTATTTTTGTGCTCCTGTGGGATACGGTCACGCAATTTTTTTATTAATTATTTTTTAACATTTTAGACTAATTTTTTATTACATATAAAAAAATTATTGGACTTTTGGACTTTTAAAGTTCAGAAATTCCTACTATCCCACTAGTGTTATAAATGCGAAAGTATATCTGTCTATCTGTCTATAACGTTTTCACGCCTAAACCGCTGAACTTGATGAAATTTGGTACACAGATAGTCTAGAGTCTGAGGAAGGACATACCTATCACCACGATAACCGACATATACGCTGGCGGAGCCGCTGGCGAAAGCTAATTAAGTTAAATGTCCTACCAATAAAGCCATTCATAATTTCAACTTTAAATACATAGTACTTAATTAAATGTCAGTCTGTTCTCGAAGGCTGTTCTTTATTCATAGTTGTGACTGGACTGACACTGACAGCCAATTAAAGGTCGTAATAAAATTTGCCGTTAGTTGTAATTGGGATCGTCTTCACATAGCAGCGTAATGTGCTTCTATAGCAGGCCACTTATAAATAAATGAATACAATTATTCTTTGACTTTTTTTTTTTTTTTTTTTTTTTCGGACATCTGACACACAACATCATCTAGTTCCAAGCTAAGCAGAGCTTGTGTTATGGGTACTAGACAACTGATATAAATACATAAACATACTTTTTTTTTTGTAAATACATACATATACATAGAAAACACCCAGACTCCGAAACAAATATTTGTGAATCACACAAATAATATTTGGTCCGACCCGGGAATCGAACCCGAGACCTCTTGATCAGCAGCCGCATACGCTAACCACTAGACCAACGAGGCAGTTTATTTTACTTATATTTACCATATGAAATCGGTATATCTGTGCTATACTGAAAATTCAAAATGAATTTATAGAGTGAAAGTATATCGGAAGGGTCATTCATTAGGAACATTTGTTGACCAAATTGATGATGTTCTGAAAACGAGCTATGTGAAGAGCACCAGGAACCGGTGAGTCTGCATGCAACGACTGATGAATGTGAGGTGACGGAATAAAAGAGGTGTGTCACGACCGTAGTATGTGGAGATCAATTGCGTCTGCATATATACTTTATGGAAAATAAGCGTGACTTTATGTACCTAATAATTATAATTTCTTAATTTTAATTGCTATTATTTGTTGTTATTACATTTGACTCTGTAGTGTATCAGGGAGACGCATTCATCGTCATCTTCACTCCGTTGCAGTCCAATGTCTTGTGAAATTTATTACTATCATCATATCATAATTTGTAATGATTTGGAAATCTAACTAAAAATATAGTATTAGAAAAATATTGAATGAATCTCTCCATTTCCTTCAAAATTTAGATTCAATCGCAAGACATTTTATTTTAAAGATATTAAAAATGATAAACTGTAGCATGAAGTGCATAATAACGATATAAGAAATAAACTAAAAGTGATGAACGATAATTGCATTTTGTGGATTAGGGATAATTTACATCGATTCTGAGATAGGTAGTGTGCCATCAATACAGGTAGGGCTGCAATTAGTTCCCCGGGCTTACCCCGCATAGGATATTTATTCCTTGGCTCGTGTTTACTGATTACTGTACAGATAAAATAAAACTACCCTTCTACAACGATTTGCGGTTAAAGAATTAATTGCCTTCAAGAAAATATTTGAAGCGTGAGATTTAACAAGAAAATTGAATTTCCAGTGTTGAAACTTTATAAAAGTAATTCACTTTTAATTTATTGCTCTTCCAGAGTGAAATGTGTGTTGGTGAGTGTTTTTATTTCATAAATACAGCTTTTACCCCTGCTTCACATTTTCATTCCTAAAGTCTCGATGAAATTGTTCGTTTTGGTAAGAGTCTTGGTTCCGAAAAGTATGTCTCACAATCGGAACTCATGAAACGCTTAACTAATTCGAAACAACAAGAGTATAAACTTTTGTTTATAATTCATGCATTGTTTTCTTAGAGCGATATATTTTCATAAGAATAAATAAATATAGTGCAATGTCTGTGTCAGACTGCCGGTTATCTTTTTACAGCTTGTCTTTATACTTTCAGACACCTATGAACTGTTCCTTAAATAACACATTAGCGCAATAAAAACTGACACTATTCTATTATAACTCATTATGAAATCAGCTGGTTAGTCTTCCTATTAGAATAGCTATAGTTTTTCTTTTAACTAACCATATCAATCTTTTATATCTTTAATACTGAAAGATGTAATGAATGTATTACTTTTTGTTAATAATAGAAAAGAATTAAGAGATATGCATTAAAACAAACATATATAAATATATATAACCTACATACGAATTTTTAACTACGATTAAGAAGTAGTAAGTGTAAAAACCCAATACTATGGAGGTTTAGATATACTATCTTTATATGATACTTGATATCAACGCCACACCCATTACTTGTTGTGTAATAGAACTGATCTAAGATAATTTAAAAATAATGTAAACTCTTCCTGTATTTCATAGTATCTAGTTGTCAATTGTCACACAGTCATTATAAATCGCATATTAAAGTCAAAAAGGGGATTCCATGACATGAACGTATAAATTTTTACAAACCACAATTAAACTTATAAATCAAAAAATATTTTGGCAAATTATTATCAATAAGAAGACGCATGATATTAATATTGTTTACTATTTTTTTTTTAATCTGAAACCTTGAGGAACAAAGGAAAAATATAACAAAGGAAAGAAAGAAAATACATCAAACCTTTCTCTATCAATATTATTATAACACGTAGTATGTCCGTTCCGATTGCAGCCAGACCTGGTTAAACTTGTGACGCAACGTCAGCGTGCGCGTAATTGAATCTTGCGGGTCCGACGCGCCCTGACCGCGTACCGCGAACGCTTATGAAAACTGCTCGCGCCAATTTATTGTGAACGAATATTGAATGTTTTTATAAATAATATAATGAATTTTATATTTATTAAAGTGCTGAGGACGTTGTAAATTACATTATGTAATTGTACAACTCAACAAATAAGTTACAGTCAGTAAAAGTTTGCAATTATTTAAACCTAACAAAGTGACTACTCCGCCTGATAGAAAGTACGGGTAGAATGAGTAAATTCCAAGAGTTAAGGTCACAATCTTCATTGTGAGAACAGATAATGGAGCATAGTGAGCCCCACATAGCTTAGTGAGATGTTTCTACATCATTTGACCTGTAGTCTCACACTCATCAGAGAAATACGACAGCACTAATGCATCATATTTAATTGGTCATCCATATTCGATAGTACGTATTAACCAATAATATAATGTTTAAATTGAAACAAAATTGGTTGTAGTAGAAGTCCATCACTTTTTAATATTTCTATTTAGGACTATAACAAAAGAAGTCTACCACCTAGTCTACCTATGTCAAACTACTGCAAGTACTAAAGTAGCAGGTTCAGGTTAGTAGAGTCAAATGTCGCATAGCACATTATAACCCAGAGGAAAGGCAGCTAATAAATCTTGCCACTTAGGTATGAAGCGCTCATAGTTAAGTGGCCTTATGTGATTGGAAACAATCACCGAGGGTAAGCAACGACGGTGCGATCAGTACCTAGATGGGTGACCGTTTGTGGTATGATATGCTATGAGCGTTTCCGTGATTCGGAGGTCACGTTATGCAGTCGGTTTCGGTTTTTATCATTAGATATCATTATAGTATATATATATATATATATATAACGCTTATATATATAAGCGTTACAGTGTGTCGTGCCAGTTATGGACTTAACCCCTTTCCTGAGAGGAGAACCTTGTCCAGCAGTTTTATTAATGATTGATGATTATTGAATAGCTATCACCATCACAGTCTATAACAGTTCACGACTATTAACCTTACCATCAAAAGGAGGTACTGGGAAAACAATATTATTATTGTTATTATATTATTATTACATTGTTCACCGAAGGAGGAAAGGAACCGATTACTAGCGAGGGAGCAGTTTGTGGCCCGAAGGCGCAGCCTAGGGCCACAATACTCCCGAGGTAGGAATGGGACTTACACCCGAGTGCTACACAGTGCTTTATACTACACCTGTGAGGAACATTTAAAGTATTTATAAAATGAAAATTCATACAACTTTCTCTCCTGCTAAAACATGTTAGAAATGGATTTTCATACATTTTTTCCTCCCGCTTATTTAAGTCAAGGAAAAGACTAACTTTCTCTTTTCATTTTCAGGGAATAATGAATATTGTTCCGATTAGGTGTAGTATAAAAGACATTTAATATTACATATAATACAAACGCCACAATCGAAATAACTCAAACGGAAGTAATAAGTAAAACTAGTTGACATATTACTGGAAAATAAGATGCCACAGAAAATGGTTTAAGCAAATAACGATCGATATTCATTCGTATTCATGTTAAGTGTCTTTGTAAGAGTGTGCCTGACGACGTTAGATTTAATGACAGCAAGTGTGGTTGCGGTAACTTCCACATACGGCGATTTAATTCTGTGCCATTATCGAGGGAAACTAAATCACAAGCTCACCTCTTACCATTTAAACCGATTTTGCATCATATAACGAAAGTTCTTATTTAAATAAATGTTGAAAAGATAAGATAAATTTGACAAAAACTTTTTACTACTACTTTATACGTTAATGTTCACTATTCTCATATGATTTTCAGTCTTCTGTGTATGCCATTAAGATATATTTTTCAGCGTAAGACTTGTTTATAAGCTTTGTAAGGTACTTTATCTTTGATCTATAGACTAACCTGGATACTTGGTTATCTTTAAACCGATAATAATTTTAGTAGTAAAATATATAAACGGTTTTATCTACTAGGCATGCCTTTTAAGTTCTGTTGTTTCTATATTTCCCAGCAATTTTGAATTTGGAACTGTTCCATATTCGAATTGAGTATGATTAATTTTTTTTATTTAAAATCAGTCTTATACGGTCACATAAGTACATAAATGTTTAGAAAAATCACAGATAGTTGAGTAATTTCGACATGTTTAGATACTTACTAAGATATTTTTTTGTTTCTTTTAACAATGAATTAAATAAATATTTACAATGTTTAGTAACATTTTCTTGTAAAATTTTCCTTGTCCTTTCCTTGTAAAATGTGTTTAGTATTTTACACGTATTTTAGTATTTTACTTTTAGTATTTTTTAAAATTACATTTGTTGCCTTCCTGTTGCTTCCATGGTGTCGCGGTGAATGTATCTTATTATTTTTCTCATAACAAGAACCAAAAAAGGATAAAATATAGCATTCCATAAGTAATTTTGTAATTTTTATATTGTTTTATAAAACACCATTCCCAACTGAATTAATGATATTTTGATTTGCATTAATTTGAATTCGAATGAAGCATTAAATTCTATGAAACAAAAATTTATGTTTTTAAAATTAGTTTAAATATTTAAATTACAATCTGATAAAAATATTCTGTTGACTGTACAAAATACCAGATACTAAGCCGTTAATTTACGACGATATGTAAATGTACGGCGCGGTCGCTTTTACGTAACCTTTTAATTTGGTCGGGTTATAGGAGAATGTTGTAACATTATTTTTTTACATATAACTTTTATAATATTAGTAATTGATAGCTGAAATTTACAGGCTTGTTTGTTATTGATATACTTAAATTTGTTAGAGTTTGCCACGTTTTCTTGTTTAATAGGAACTGCGTATTCGATGACTTAAATGTACCATTTAAAATTAATAATATTTACTTATATCTTCATATTGCTTAAAGTTACTTAATCCAAATTTACAGTCATTATAAATGTAAGCCATGGCTACATGTTACAGCTTTTTATTTGATTGTAAATATACTGGTTTACTAGCAAAACTGTTTTTTTCTGATTTTCAAAACCATTTAATTACATCAATGTTCTACAAAAAAATTAAAAACTAATGACTAAACAAATTTAAGCAAATGAAGGTCTATCGATGATATTTTTTTCAAACTTCTGCGTTCAGCCATTTTCAAGTTCTAGACAAGTCTAATATATTGCCCCACCAAAATTGTCTATAACTTAAGAACCACAGGACACACAAATTTTGCTATTTGCTAACATTTAATAGGTAACAAAAGCTATCTTTTCATGTATTTCGTTTGGGACTGAAACGATTTAAAAAAAAAATTTTTGCTGGGGTAACGTTTGAAACGTTACTCCAGCAAAAAGTGTTTTTGCCGAATAACTTTTTAACTACTACATACACAAATTTTGCTATTTGTTACAAATTACTCCTCAGAACACACTAATTTTCTGTTATACTCTCATCTCTCTAAAGCCCAATTTTTTTTGCTTTTTTGGGGTAACGCACGCTGTGATTGCGTTTATTTATTTATTACTTAGGAAAATAGGTATTTTTTGTTTCTGTGATATATTTTATTTATCCAATTACAACACTTTCAGAAATACCTCAAGAATTTTTTGGAAATTTCTTTTCATTTATTTGTCGTCTTTATGGTATGTTTTATTGATTTTATATTGTTACTATGCTATGTTCCTCTAAGAACTTTGTAACATACAAAAGAATATTTTTAATAGTGGAGACCAATATTTCTAAGATAATTCAAGCGGTGTTGAGAAAATACTAGTTACAATTTTTTTGAAACAGAATTAAACCATTAAACTCCAGACACATCACATATCGTCTAACAGTAGTCATCTTTGATCTCAATACTCACTTCTTGAAAACTCTACACAGAGATTGTTTGTAATATACAATATTTTTTTTAAATATAGTCAGCCATACTGACTCTACTTTGCTTAATATAAAGCATGAGTAGCATTCAAGAGTGGTGGTCATCAAACCCATTGCGAGTGCACACAATGCTGCTTTATAAACTACTAAACCGCAGATTAGTGAGATGCTTTTTCATCATCATCATCATCATCATCATCAACAGCCTTTAAGAGTCCACTGCTGGACATAGGCCTTACTTAAAGCACCCGTGATCATAGTGGGAAAGTAACATGGGAGTGTACTGGTTCCAGTTATAGGTTTTGAGTGATTGGCCAATAAAAAAAAAGCTGAATCGTTTAATTCGAGAATGTATGCCAATAATTACTCCAAAAGGTTGATTCTCAAAAAGTTGGGCCCAGTTAGAAGAGTTTTGCAAGTGCTACTGTATAAGTCATGTGGCCTTATTTGTATTCGTTTTGTTAGAACTCAGCTCAAAACGAAATATTTACACACTCAAGAAGGTTAAAAGAGAATTTTCGCCAGATAAATTGCTAACAAATGGTGACTTCAACAATAAAAAAATTGGATTATTTAAATGAAATATAGTTTATAATTTCATTCTCTTATTTAATTACAGTATAACTTAAGTTTGTAAATGAAAACATATCAAATGTTCCAAGCTGCATAAATATCAGAACACTAACTTAATAAAAAATAGATTTTCCTGCAGTAACAGTACAGTAAACATAATTCAGTTCGCGTGAGAAAATCTCGACTGAAACTTACTTTTGCTATCATCTCCAAACGACTTGTTACAACTACTAAATTTGCTTCCGGACTTCCTATTATAGCAAACAATTTGCTGTTGTTTTACTAGCTGAATGTTTAACTCACCGATCATATCCGGCTAAATTATGGTCTACCATTTAAATATGTTAAACAACAAATTGAATCGATTATATCGAAATTAATAGCTGCAAAATGTTTATTCATCAGTATGAAATGTTAGAAATGTTAAGGAATTTTCAACATTACTGCTGCACAGTGATGGCAGGAAGACCCATTTTTGTACAGCAGTTATACTATATATATATAATTATACATAATATATATTTACTACTTAAATACACGTATGTATGACAGAGCTAGAAGTAAAAACACTGAATCATGGGATAAAGAAAATAAGTTAAAATATAGCGACATCAATAAACAAACATCTAAAAACATCTAAAATCTAAACGAAAAAAAACCGTAGTTTGTTGCGGCTAGAAAGCATATTAAATTAGAAAATCATAAATTTGAATTCAGTATTTTTGTAAAAAAGGACCTACTAAAAAAGTTTTTGCTAATTCTAGTATCTTTAATAGTAAGACTGCACGGTTGGCCTAGTGGCTTAAGCGGTCGCCACGCCGTTTCCTACTACGTCAAGTGTCGTGGGTTCAAATCCCACGTAGGACAACACTTTGTGTGATTCACAATTTGTTGTTCTGAGTCTGGGTGTGCTTTGTGTCCGTTTCATGTATGTTTTTAAAGTCCCCCGCGACACAGGAATTTATATTCCTAATGCGGGAGTTGTCTTTTTAAAAAAAATAAAAAAAAAAAAAATAGTGCAGTCCTCTAAAAGCAAGTCAATTTTTTTTTTATAAATTATAAAAATATTAAATAATAGAAATAAATAGAATAAACATATATTATGCTATATGCTATGAATCAAACAAAACAAAATCGATTGCCAAAACATATTCTTGAAAAGTGTGATTTTTCAAACCCATCCGTTTCAATAAAACTCAAATTATCTGCGTCGGGATGAGCGCTCATTTCCTTTGAGGCACCTCTTTGTTGATCCCTTTCCTGTTATTTTGTGAAGATAATGTTTTGTGAGTGATGGTTAGATTTACTCAAGTGTTGTAATGATGTCATCAAATTGCCAGTAATAAATATGGTCGTAGTGATATTTTTCGCTTCGGGTGAAAACTTAAACAATGATCGTAATATTTTTACTATAAACCTTAAAATGAGTAACTGTCATTTATCTAACGAACTCTTAAATTATGTTACTTAGAGAAGAAGTGAGAATAAATTCATTCTACGGCCTAAACTTTTATTATTTTTTAATGATTTGCTTAGTTAGTTATAATAAGAGCAAAAATATAGACACTTTTTAGAAGCCTTAAGAACTTAGGTTACACTAGTTTTTGTACGCGGATTGTACGTGTATGTCAGTTATCATGGTAAAAGGTAATCCACGTCCTTCCTTTAGTATCAAAATATCTCTATGATAAGTTTCATTAAAATTGGTGTAGCACTTTATTCGTGAAAGGAAGAGGAAGAACAGACAGACAGGGTTACTTTTAAATTCGTAACATCAGAATGGATGATAACATAGATTTAGAGGTACTTACAGAAATTTCTAATCCACTAGTTGTAGTACATTAATGAATAAGAAACCCACAAGCTTATTCCTGACATCTTAGTTGTAATCAATATTTTAAATCTCTCTTTCTGTCCTTAAACTTCCCGGAACCGCTCACTAGAAAGAGATTACATTAATATTAATTTTACTGAAACTATTCAGTATTTCTGAGATCAGCAAGTAATCTTTGGATAAGTTTTATAATTCCACTGATAATGCATTCGGATGAAATCAATATCTCCTCCATTCACCGTGAGCGCAAGTTTGTTTCAAAGCATTAACTCTAACCCTTTGATAGTAGTCGAATTCTTAGTAATGACGCGTTACAATGGTAATAAATATAAATATTATTAACATGTGATTTACAATACCGTCTGCAGATTTAAACTAAGTAGAGCTTGTCCTATGACTAAAAGTAAAAATACTTTTTTTTTGGTAACGTTAACATCTATAACGTAGTAGACCCACGCTGATTTCAGCACGAATGGCCCGGCCCGGCTCGACCAGGGTGGTACTTACCTCGCTTAAAGACCAACCTAAAAATAACAGCATTCGTGGTATTACATATATCGTGGGTGAGTGCGAGACCGGAGGCCCAATGAATAAGAAGTATTGTGTGCAATCACAATTAGGATGGTGACCAACTACTAATACTACTTATGCTTTCATTAGGTAGAACAGATTGATTTTATCAGGCTTATATAAAAACATTATATATCATACATAAAAAACAACCGAACACTTAAACAAATACTTACAGATCATATAAACGTTTGATCCGAACCGGGTATCGAACTCGAGACCTCAAGCATAGGATTTGCATAGCTAGCTAGCACTGCGCCACTGCGGCAGTCAAAAGCTGATATATACAAGGTCATGACGATGACCATCTAAACCTGCCTATTTTTTTTTTTAATTAAAAAATATTTACGTTATGTTACTTGTTTCAGACTGATGATCAGCAGACACATGTTATCGCCGTCGTCGACGAAAGCGGCCTGGTGGCTTGCAACGTTTTTTAGTGTATTCGTTACTGGTGAGTTACTAGTAGTAATTATCATTATGTAAAACCAAACTAGAGATCAAAACGAAAAGACCACATACATTACTAAATTCAAAGATACTTATTACATGATTTATAACAGGTTGCCACTGTGTTGACCACTACTCTTAGATTCTACTCATGCTTTCCATCAGGCAGAGGTAGGCTCAAAAGCAGGCTTCCATAAAAAAATATTAAGCCAAAGCTGTTTAAACATGTGACAATCCGTACTAAAGCACTGGCTCAACAACAATTCACTTTGATATAACAATGCAACCTTAAAAAACTGAGAAAATAGTGCGATCTGTTTGAATCATCACTCATAATAAACACATAACCTACATAACAGTAACATAATTATTCAATTAAAAATACATTTTCTATTTACCACGAGCCAAAGGTCACGTGATCTAATAAAGATCACACAACCCTGTTCAAACTGCAAATATGTAAATTTGAAGCTTAAGAGAAGGCTCCGTCCACACCTGTTTCGCAACACTTTAGTATTAACCCCTATTAGTCTAGTTTAGCTGTTACCGGCTTATTCAAGCTGTTATAAACTATAAGATACGATTAGTTCAAACTCGTATCGATAATTATATTTGTCGATGCAAATCGCCTTTTCATAAAAAGTAATTCTGTAAAATTTTATAACAGACAGCATATATATATCAGTGATAGTCAAAGGTTGATTTACCTCTTGATAATTTTGGGTAAAAATCAAAACTGGTCAAGTATTATCTGAATAATTAAAATGACATAAATTCTATTAGTAAATTAGTTTCATATCAAAGAATGTAAATTATGTAACATACATTTTGAGGATTATATACAGTAGGTCTAGAGAATACTTTATCGGGTCGCATTCTGTGTGATATCGTTAAGTATAAAAGATCGTTAGATTTTATCTACACACTGCTAGTGCTCAGTGTAAAGCCTACCCTTATTTAGAGTGTATGTTATGTCGCATACGGTAACTCCACTACAATGACTACTGTAGGTACTTAAAGGTTTTTCAGTCACAATAGAAGTTCTATACGAATTATCTTTTTGTGTCTTTGAAAAAGCTTTTGTTTTCTACCATTTACTTAACAAAATAAACCTAAACATTATACCTTTCATGTCCAAAAATACTCATGAGAAAGTATTGTTATTGCCGGGATACTACTAATAGTTATTACTTTTTATACGTAACAATCGATTTTTAGGTTTATGTCAATAGTCTATTTATAAGACTGTTCACATACTTATGTAACTATACGAGTCTATACAGTTTAATATATATACGGTAACACTCAGGATTTTCTTTGTAATATTATTTCAATAAAATATTTACTATGAGTAAATGAACTGTGACATAATTGTAATATATTATTCTGTGAATGTTTGTTTTATTTTATTAGTGTCAATAAAGAGGTTAAAGCTTGTTTTTTGTGGAAAATACAAATTATTGTTTCGAGTCAGGGTGTCCTTTGTGTCCGTTTCATGTGTGTTTGTGAAGTCCCCAGTGATACAAGTGTATTGCTAATGCGGGAATTTTCATCACTGGTGCAAATAATGTCAAATGCTGGCGAGTGGTCAGGGATGGGAGGACGCGGTCTCCGGTTGTGAGAACAAAATACTCCAGAAGGAGTACGCAGAGCGGGATCGCAAAAAGGCCGATAGAGGAGGCGGCGAAGGGGACGTGGTAAAGGCTACTAGCTGCCCAATCACCGCCTAAGAGTCGTTGTTAAAACATCTTATGGAAATATGACCGCCGTTTTCTACTCAACTGAGTGTTATAAGATATAAACCCCATATGAGACATTTTATTTTAACATCGCAACATTATAAAACTAGCTATTGCCAGCGGCTACGCCCAAGTATACTTCAGTTATCGCGATAAAAAGCAGCCTATGTAATTCTTTAAGAAACATATCTTCATGCCAAACATTGAAATCAGAAACCGATTTATGGAATTATTTTTCAATTTATAATACTAGTATGGTTCAATCACTCACATTTATTTATTTCATAATATATCTTGCTATTTTACACCGAGGTAGAGAATCACGTCTTTTAGTGTTTTACTATGCTGTGTGACAAAATTTATCAAGGCAATTCGCTGCACCTTGTTTTTGTTATTTTCTGTAGTATGTTATTTTGTAGTTTTCAAATAGGAGGTATATATCACAGCATTGTTTAAACACTATATGTATGTTTCTATGAGATCAGGATTGTAACGGGTGATACAAAATACTGCAAACCTACTATGACTTTGACAGTTAAGCACTTTTCTAAGGTACTATTTTGTTTGAACTTATTAAAATCGAGGGCACTATACCTACACAGTAGTGCTATTATAAATTTAATTCTGTACTTGAAGAATCTTTAATAACACTATTTAAAATTTATTATCCCAGAAAAAAGTGCACCTTTCATCCACCACTCACCACTCGCAAATAAACAAAGATTCCATCCTACAGGACACGTCTTGAACCCTCTGAATAAGACTAAGTCAATTTAGAATTTGAAAAACTTTTACCTCTAAAATTACATAAATTCCTACCAGAAATGCGTATTAAATTATCATAAGTGGTATGTGGACCAAAAAATTTCAACTGTTATTCAGACGTAGACGTCTTGCCTTTGATGGGATTGAAAATAGCGAGGTATAAAATGAAAGACGTCCGTGTGGTGACGGATTAAGAATACAGAGTGTCACCACCCCTATTCATCCCGCGGGTGTCGTAAAAGGCGACTAAGGGATAAACTACGCAAGACAACATCAATGCAAAGAGAAGGAAAACTTGAAACTAACCCTATACCAACCCGTCTGGCCAGCGTGGTATAGTAGGCCAATACCTCCTTTTCAAGGAGAGGCCTATGTCCAGCAGTGGACTGTAAAAGGCTGTTGATGATGATGATGATGAAAATGAAAGAAGAGGATATATGTGTGGTAATGAGTAGTCATCTGAAAATGGCCTTATGCACAAAATTACTATTTTTTTTAATACTAGTTATCTATACATGCCCTTACTTAGCAACGTTATCATATCTAATACTACCTATGGTGTAAATTATAGCCCTCACGTTTCGGCAGATTATACAACTCACGTTTTGTAACTTTGAAGCTAAACATAAAATGAAACAGTGTATAACTTTGTTCAACAAAGCTATCTTATAAAGTTGCACTAAGCTCGATCTCAGCACACGTCACATATCACGGCTCGTTTATGTGTCATCGGTCTTACCAACTTTGCACGTTAATGTTCTTGCCCGGATTTCGAACTACCGGTCTACCCACCTACTCCAATAATTCTATATTAATGTTAAGTACTTTTACCTAAGTACTAGAATTGATTCAATAAGACGCGATATTGAAATTTGTGATGAAAGGAGTTTTGTATGGGGTGATGGATGTTGAATTACAGTAATTATTTTGAATACAATTATGTACTTCAATGACTTGTTAGAACAAGAAGTTTAAAGGGTAATAGAGCCACACTGATTTCAGTACAAAATGGCCGGCTAGTGCGGGGCGGTATTACCCTCTCATAGGAGATAAACATAAAATGACGGCATTCGTGTATCATTGGTAAGTGCGTGACAGGATGCCCAGTGACGCAGAATTATATCAGCAAGCTGTCATAGTATGGGTCTTCGTGCAACATTGTCTGTATTCGCAACATGTATCACTAAGACCACCACCAGATAATTAAGACCAATTGCACAATAGTGAACATTGTATTTAATACTATTAAGTTCAACATAATGTTGCTTTCCCGTTAGTAAATAAGTCAATAAAATCTCCTGCTCTTTACTATTTGGGAATCAGCAACTATCGCAGTAGCATTATAACATAAAGTCAAATATGTGCTACTATGACGAATAGATTGGTGCACAACGTCTCTACTAGATAAACCTTACACCAAACCATTTAGCAATAGGTACCACATGATTTTCGAGATTGACATTCTCAGAATTTATTTTGTCTGTAAAAGATTCTTCTTCTTAATAGTCTCTATTCCCAAGATTATTTGAGTTGGCTACTAATTCAACCGGGTTTACCTGACTGGCATCGGACCTCCGCAGCCCTGATTAAGAACTGAAATTCGAAGGTTGACTATTATATTATGCTTAGTTAAGTACATGCAAAAAAGAATATAAATTTGAAAATATTCATTATAAAAGTACCTACTTATTAGTAATAAATTTAAAATAATTATTATTTTTCGCGACATCGACAAGCTGAAGCCTCTCCAGCCTAAGTAAATTGAATATTAATTTATTATAAAATTGCTTGAAGCAGATTAAGTAGCTATTATGGAGTACCCTTGTATAAAATTAAATAACTTGTTAATGAAGGAGGCACAGAAACTTTATTAAGTGTTATTTAGTCTGTAGTTTCATAAAGTAGTGACACTCAATAAATCCCTGGCAACAAAACAACTTATACAGTTGTTGATTATATACTAATATACTTCAACGCTATTGATAATGATATCTGCAACGACGTTTACTATTCCACTAGTGGACATATGTAAATGTCTCCTTAAAAAGAAATAAATATTTCGGACATCTTTTAAACACAACATCATTCATCAACTTGCTATCGTAGAAGACACACACATTCGCGGTTAACCTAAATTTTAGAAGTACCTACAGAAAAAAATAAAATGTCTAAGTGCGATAACTGTAAAAAAAATGTAACCAAAAATTCTCCTGGATTGGAATGCAGCAGGTGTGAAAGGGTTGTTCATCTAACACTAAAGTGTGCAGGACTAACTAACAAACAGATAGCCGCTCTGAAAGCTGCCCCAAGCCTGGAGTGGACATGCCAAGAGTGTCAGCAGGAAATACCAAGACGCAGTTCGTCCATCATTGCACCAGACGACGACGATGAAGAAGACAATACACCTGTCCAAATTAATACGAAGAAATTGACAAATAACATAAGTAAAGAAGTCGAAAAAGCAATTAAAAGCGAAATGGCACAATTGAATGATACCCTGCAGTTCCATAGTGCCAAACTTGATGAAGCCGTAGAATGTATCGAAGCCTTTAAAAAAACTGTAAAGGCCCTAGAACGCAAGAATACGGAACTAATCAACAAAAACAATAATTTAGAAACTCGTGTGGGTGCACTGGAACAACGTCTGCATGAAATAGAGCAAGAAAAGTTATCAAATTTTATTGAAATTGCAAATGTGCCCTACCAAAACAACGAAGAAGTCAAGCTAGTTGTAGAAAAACTCGCATTAAACCTGAAACGACCGAAAGAAGATATCAAAAATGCACGTCGACTATTTGCAAAAAAAGATAAGATCGCTAATATACTGGTGGAGCTCAAAGATGGAGATTGTCAAGAAAGCTGGGTCTCGGCAGCTAAAGGCATCAAGACTACGGCATCAGATATTATCGCAACGGAATCAACCAACAAGAAACCCATTTATGTGAGTGAAGCCATGACAAAACTAAATAAGCAAATATTCTGGAACGCTAAACAAGAGCTGAAAATCGGCAACAAATTCAAGTACGTATGGTTTAAGAAGGGATTCGTCAGAGCGCGAAAAGATGACGGTGAAAAAACCTATGTCCTCCGAGCTCTAAATGAAATACTCACTCTCTCCACGCCTACTACCTACAAAAAATAATTGTTTATCTGATTCATATTATATTCCATTTATTTTTAACTAACACCCAGCAAAAAATTAATTCACACAAAAATGGCTGATTCGTTTTCAGATATAAATGAAATATTTCAATGTTTAAATGTCAATGAGTTCTTAAAATATGTCCCTAACAAACTAATTAATTTATTATGTCTCCATGTCAATATTAGATCTATAGTAAAAAACTTCTCTTCACTCGAACAATTAATACTAACATCAAAAAAGCAATTAGACGTTGTCATTATAACTGAGGCCAATATAAGTGAAATTACTAGTAATTTGTACAATATAGAGGGCTACCAAATGTTTACTGCTTTGCGAAAGAACCGAAAGGGTGGTGGTATAATATTATATGTAAATAACAAACACAAATGTACTATACTGAATTTAAAGACCATCTACTTCGAAAGTATATCGTTTACTATCATCACGGATTCGAAATATACAGCTAACTTGTGCGCGATATACCGACCGCCTAGCTCCAACAAAAGCTTGTTTCTAACCGAACTACAGGCTACGGTAAATAAGTTCACTGATATAACAGATTTCTATTTACTAGGTGATACCAACATAGATATAAGACTGAACTGTCCTGTAAAGCATAAATACAACAACATCCTATATGGCGCGGGCCTTATGTGCGGGATCACACAACACACACGAATTGAATCATATAATCAAAACATAACAAAATCTTGACCACATTTACGCTCGATCCCGCTCACAAGACCTTTTTACCGCGGCACTCGCGACCACACTGGCCGATCATCGCGCGATGATACTAGCGTGCATTGGTGAGCCAATACAGAGTGTTCCTAAAAGTAAAATCCTTATCAATAATAAACAACTTGATGCACTTCTTCAAAAAGTGGATTGGGATAAAATTAATAATGTTAAGTGCCCTATAACCTTGTATAATAATGTGTACACACAGTTCGAAAAGTGTTATGAACAGTCGGAATATAGAATTAAAATAAAATCGGACTCATGTCGTACTCAAAATAATTGGATCAATAAAACGATTATTAAGGCTTGCAAGGATAGGGATAATCTTTTTATGAAGTGGATAAAGGACCCAAATAACTTAATTCTAAAATTGGAGTATAATAAATCTAGAAATTACGCAAACATGTTAATTCGTAAAGCTAAAAATAAAAGTATAAAGACAGAAATATTATTAACTAAAAACAATCCGAGAAAACTTTGGCAAATCTTGAATCGAATAACGGGCAGATTAAGAAAGACCATTGATGATGTTATCCACAATGCCTTTAGTAATAATAATAATAGTAAAGACATCGCAAATAATTTTGCCCAAACATTTAATAGAGGTGTAACAGAAATTATACCTAAATGCTCAAAATTATTATTAAAAAAATCGGAATATAAAACCTCAGCTAATGTAACCATGCGCCTAAAGCCAGCAGACCCTAAATCTATTGAAAAAATCATTCGTTCCTTAAATGACAATAAAGCTCCAGGAATAGATGGTATCAGGGCCATCGACATAAAAAAGTTATGTACGAAAATTAGTTCCCTGATTTCTAACTTAATCAATCTAAGCATACAATCTCATATTTACCCCCCAGCGCTGAAGACTGGTATTGTAAGACCAATTCATAAAAAAGGTACCAAGTCGCTATATGACAATTATAGACCAATCACCATTCTACCTACCATTGATAAAATTATTGAAAAGTATGTGAGTAATCAAATATATGAGTTCTATAGCAAAAATAAGATACTTAACGAGCATCAATACGGTTTCCAAACACAAAAGAATACTACACAACTTTTATCAGCATTTACAGATAGTATACATAAACACTTAAATAGAAAAGAACACGTATTGGTGCTCTTCATCGACTATAGTAAAGCTTTCGATACGCTTCGCCACGACACCTTATTAGAGTGTCTTCATGACAGCGGAGTAAGAGGTAACCTGTTAGAGTGGTGCAGGGACTACCTAAATGGCAGAAAATACGTGGTACAAGTTGGTGGCGAAACTAGTGAACCAGTGAGCGTAACTGAAGGAACGGCTCAGGGTTCAGTCCTTGGACCGCTACACTATCTCTCTTATGTTAATAGTCTCGTTAATATTATAAAAAACAGCGAGAATTATCAATTCGCTGACGATACTTGTCTATTAGTAGCTGGGAGAAATGTAGAACAAGCTCAAACTCTGCTTCAAGATGACTTTGATCAGCTAAGTAAATGGTCACACGACGCAGGACTAGTACTAAATGCGAATAAGACCAAGTTTATGTATATCAGCTCTAGTCAGAATAGAAGTGTGATAGTACCTAAATTAACAGCACATTCGCATAGGTGTATGCACATCAATAAGTGTAAAACTTTGTTATGTAACTGTGATGAGATAGAACTAGTTGACAAACAAAAATACCTGGGACTAACTATCGATAACCGCTTCAATTGGAAGGAACACATAAATGAAATAAGCAATAGGGCTATTCTGGCAAAATTTTCATTAATTAAACAAAAAATCCCTTTTCAAATACTGTTACTTCTTTATAAATCTTTGGTAGAATCAACAATATCCTATGGACTATCTAGCTACGGCAGAACATTCAAAACTCACCTTGACCAAATATACACACTTCAACTGCGTATTTTAAAAACCATTGTGCCTAATAACATCAAAATCAAATACGAAAATAACTACCACAGGCTATTCGAATTTTGTAAAATCATACCCGTACATGACAAAACCAAATTAATATTATTAATAGAAGAATTTTTTAATAAAGACCTAAAAATAACTAAAATAATGGATCACAATGAAATCAGGACACGTAGTGTTACGAACTCTAAGTTATTACTACCTAAATATAACAATCTACATGGTAAGAGGACACTACAATACATAATTCCACAACTTATT
Source organism: Phragmatobia fuliginosa (assembly GCA_932526445.1). Lineage (NCBI taxonomy): Eukaryota > Metazoa > Arthropoda > Insecta > Lepidoptera > Erebidae > Phragmatobia > Phragmatobia fuliginosa. The sequence goes on along the minus strand of OW052068.1, from coordinate 12,358,729 downwards.
AATCAGCTACCAATATCCCTAAGAGATACAATTACTCCAAAGAATATAAAAAATAAATTAAAACAGTATATATTATTACATTTAAAAGAAAACAATTAAAATATGTACATGATAAAAACAATAAAAATGTTAAGTACTAACTTGTTCTATACATGAAACAGCCTGTATCGCAGTAATATTTACTTTGTTAGGTTTTCTACTCCAACCCTCATAATATAATTATTATAACATCGCAGAAAAAGTGGCTAGTGCGCATTGATATATAAAAACCCTAGATGCACAGTCTCAAACAAAAGTCGCATACGAAACTGTCCCACTTAGTCATTGATGTATAAAAATATCAATGTGGGTAGTTTTAGTTAAGCTATAAACACATCTTTTGCACATTCAACCTTACGCGCATTGTTTAAAGTTTTTATTACAAAGTAGCGTACAATGACCAATCAAATTTTATGACCGAAGCTAGCCGGCAGGACAGGACATGGAGTGAAGAGGAATATTTGTATATTTTTTTTATTATAGTACATTGAGTTAGTATTTTAAGAGTTAGTTAAATTGTTGTTTTTAGACTTTCGCGACTTTTACACATACTCATGTTTTTACTGTAAACGGGACTTATTCGCGATAATATTATATAATATATAAGGTATCAGTATAATATTATATATAAGGTATCGTAACCTTTATAATATTATCGCGAATAAGTCCCGTTTACAGTAAAAACATGAGTATAGTTAAATTGTGTTCTAAGCCCATAATTATACTTAGCGTAAATATGTTTTTGGGTAGGACATGTGTACATCAATGAAACAAATATTAACTCTTAAAATCATTTATTTCATTTTTTCATATCATATCAGTGACATCCTGTAAAAAATAATTATATTATTTGAATGTAGGTACGAAATTATTTGATAAATTCATTATTTTTCTGGCTAACGACTACTTACCGTTATACTAGGAACAGCCGTTTTAAGAAGACGTTTTATGCCTTTAGCAGTGACATTCATATCTTCGTCCAGAAAATGTTCAGAACAAACGACGCATGCACTATTTGGCTTAAAAAAATTGTATGTCGCGAACCCATAAGTTGTCCCCTAATTAATCGATATAATAGGTAATATAATATTTACGAACTTTAATAATAACACCGTTTGGACGACCTCTTTTCCTTTTGCAATTCGATTAATAACTATAATAATATTATTATATATTTTGTAACGTATACATACTTATTAAAAACTAAATACAAAAAAGTTCAAATTAAATAAACTTATATATAAAAATTAAACACAATAAAAAAAAATCGACTCCATTAAATTCAGAACAGGGTCGTTTGGATTATGCGACTAAAATAAAAGGTTGTGTAATAGTCGTTTTTACACTGAAAAAGCGGCCATTGAAATTTGTCGTATTATACTTGGACCGTTAAGTGAAGTTTTTAGACAAATTAAATCAAAATCACATATTGCTTCCGATATTTAGTCATAAAAACAACAAAAACAAATTAACAAACTCTTTTACTCACCGAAAATACGATATCCCATCCTTTTTTAACGTTCTTGACCTAATATTTTTACAATTCCGCATCGAACACTTAGGCATTTTTAACGAGCGCACAGAGACGCGAGCGACGCGAGACTATTTGAAATATGAGCATCATTTTCAATAGTGCGCTTATTTTATGAGGACGGTTTTGCGACGCTGAGTGTGTATCTAGGGTTTTTTAATACATCAATGCTAGTGCGGTCAGCATGCGCCAATGTACATGTTTGGTGCAGGTTTTATTTCATGTCTACCCACGATATGAATGTGTTTGTGTATGTAATATGACTATGTAACATGGTTTATTTATTGTAATTGATGAATCTTGATGCACGGTAAATCTCCAATGAGATTGTGAATGCATTTAATGTAAGTAAACTTGTATGTAACTCTTTGAAATAATAAATAAATAAAAAAATAAAAAATAAAAAAAAAATAAAAAATAATCTAGTTCCAAACGAAGCATAGCTTGTATTATGGGTACTAAACAACTGATATAAATACATAAACATACTTTTTTTTGTAAATACATACATAACATAAAAAACACCCAGACTCCGAAACAAATATTTGTGAATCACACAAATTGTGGTCCGACTCGGAAAACGAACCCGAGACCTTTTGATTAGCAGCCGCATACGCTAACCACTAGACCAACAAGGCAGCCATTCAACTGAAACTTTTATAATACGAGACGTACTAGATAGATTGATTTAAGATTTAATTTTCATTATCATCAAGAAGTAATGTTACCATTATAAGGTTATCATACACTGATTAAGTAGGAACATTTAGGCAATGGTTGGAAAATATTAAAGATATTTTGTTTTTTCTAGGTGAAATGCCAAAGCAGGTGGAACAAGAACCAGAGTTTCTCCAAGCTCTGGAGAACCACACTGTGACACAAGGAAGAGACGTACACTTCACATGTGTTGTCAACCATCTTTATAATTATAGGGTGAGTTCAAAATACATTTGTTTTCATCAAAGAATATGTTTATTGCGTTGACCGCCTTTAATCGATAAAATTCCTTAAGCAGAGTATCCTGTAGTTCAATCAGATTGTACAGATAATAGGCAGCTTAATCTTCAATACATTTTCAGGATGAGGCCTCTGTTCAACTTTGATTCTCGGAATAGCGAGTCAACAAGCTCTTACAAATGTACCTATAGCTACTAGTTAATTTCGGATATTTGATCAAAACGTACTTAAAAATGATAACATTGAACTATTTCTAAATTACCAAAGCTATGAATCTAAAAATCTTAAATGCTAACTCTGGATATTTAATACTGTATATCAATCATTATTTTTTATTGTACTATACTACTGTTTATCACAAAAAAATATCACCGTAAAGTGGATACCTATATTTTTCATATTACATGATTAGTAAATAAAAAATATTTCGAGTTCCATTTAAGAACAAATTAATTGATGTATTTACAAACATCCATAACTGAAATTGAAAAACAAAACATGTAATGATATCCATTTCTTGGAATAAGTTGTTGTCTGAGTTCGATTTTTGAATTTTAGTGCTTCAGTAATAGTAAGTATTACTTACTATTACTGAAGCACTCATATCCAACTGGCCTTGGGTGCGTAAGCAACGACTATGCGGTCGGTATCTAGATGGGTGATCGTTTGTGGCATGATGTGTTATGAGCGTTTCCGAGTGATGAGATCACGTTAAGCAGTCGGCTCAATTATCCGGTCGGTATCCTAAGATAACAGTCGTTAAGCTTAGCTGGAAGTCTTCAGGCGGTTTAAAAACATCTAACAGCAAAATGACGTACCCACAATGTTGCCTTGACAGTCCCCAATCGGCCCTCAGCCAGCGTGCCTTAACCCTTGGGGCATAATGGGTTGTTGATGAATACATACTATTTCTTGCTTTTTTCTTAAAAATGCGCTAATAGTAGTTGCCTGTCTGTGTTTTTAATACCAACCCAAGTATCTTATCTTCGTATATAGATGTGAGGAAAATAAATTCGTCAATATAATAACAATTCTAAATACTAACTTTTTTTTCAATAATTATAAATATCTTTAGTTTAATTTATGAATTACAAATATAAACATTCACACTTAAATTGAATTACAATGATTTTAAAATGGCATTAGTGAGAAGAACTGAACAGAAGGCAAGCAAGCAGCAAGATCAAGCTGTCTTAGGCAAAAAAAAATCAAAATATTCCGGGATATCGTTATTATAAATTAATACTGGCTGAGTCCCACGCTGTTAATAGTGGTTATTGTTTTGGCTTATGTACCGGATATACTTTCATTCGCATTAAGCAAAAACTTGATTATTTGATATTACAAACAGATACTTCCATTGTATTTATTTGTATAGATATATATAGAAGTCGTATGAGGTTTCACAACTTCACTTACAGCAAAAACCCCAAAGGAGTGAACAGATGCGAAAAAAGAGATGAAAAAGTACCAATAGAATTCTATTAAGGAACCTCCGCAATCCGCTAGATAACAGACGTTATCTCACGTAATAGATAGACAATGGCTATTTCACTCTTTCCTTATTTCCATTATCGCTTTAACAACAAATAATGAAAACAAAATAATATTATAAAAGTCTTTTAAAAAATATCTATCTTTATTTTATTACTTTTATTATCCGGTACTTTCTTTCAGTTCTTCTTTCTTGACGTGTAAGTTCTTATTCTTTTCCTGGATTTTCTCTGTAATCAAACTAAAACTTAGGTAAAGTAGATTGTCACATTAATATTTAAATGCAATAACTGTTTGAAGTGTAACATATATTATTCATAAATATAAGCATATAAAGTAGCTTACGGCGAAAAATAAAATATCTCTTACCTTTAAAAAATGTGTTTTGCAACGCAAAATGGGAATCAAATATTTATGGAGTTTCTTGCCGGTTCTTCTCCATAAAAATGACATTTTGGAACCGTGCAACTAGATTCGTATGTGACGTTTCGAAAATGCCTCAATTAAAACCTTTTTGATTAATAGACGCGGCCAGGCGATTTGTCATAGTCTATATATTTACATACGCTGTATTGCACCTTTGTAAATTTAAGGTTCTTATCGTTATCGTTGACTCGTAGTATATTTGAAAATACATATTGATTACTTAAGATCACGGGTTCAATTTTTTTTTATTTAACACTACCAAAGTGACTTTACTCTGCCTGAAGGAAAGCTTGAGTACTTGTATTATTTACACTTTCTTATTTAGTTTTGAAAATATTTACGTAATTATATTTAGCTTTAAGATTTCAATATGATGATTCCAAGTGTGGCCATTTGCGACTAGTCTATAAGTTCTAATTAAAGTCGCTCATCAAGTGGACGGGTAATTAATTGGTCGTCAACACACCTGTGACTCATGAGTGGTGAGAGATGATGATATCTAGAAAAAGTGTGATAGCCTTAAGAGCAAACGTGTCCTTGAGCAGATAGTGTGGATCGGTAAGATTAGGTAGAAAGCTACGACATACACTGATAGAGACATGTGCTTGAAAGTGACATGAAATAGGTTGGTTGATTTACTTAAGTAGTTCATAACTTTATATGTATAGTTTTGATAACCTTGATTTTATTTATCAACCAAGTGAATATATGATAAACATATGTTAATTTCATATGAAATATCTACAGCATAACTGTGAATACCTTGGATTAGCCTCAGATTTCATGACAAAAATTTGAAGTTTTAAGCGCTTGCTTTATTTGAATAGTCCACTGGTACTTCACATTGCTGATAATCCTTCTGAAGTTTTATTCAAGTCGTAATTCCTTGAATCTTTGTCAAAGAAACAGTAGTAAGATGCCTTGAAACATTTATCACTGTGCTTATACTTTGAAGTGCTCTCGAAGACAAGACAATAAATTATGTGTTTCAATTGAAAAAGGTAGCTAATAGGCTCATCTAATCATTAAAAAATCAGCTCTTTTCTTACAAATTTATGACAAATTATAATTAAGATAGAAGACAAAAAGACTTAATAACACTTATAATGTCTATGTGTGTGTGAATCTGCTGACATCACATTCATTAAAACCTGGTTCTAGTTCAAGTGCTGCGATGGTACATAATATATATACATACATATACTGTCAAAACTATTAGCTTTATTTTGCCGTAGTCTAGTAAAATACATGGAAAGTACAGTTTATTACTCTTAATTGCTAAACTAACAGCCACTACAGTACACTACATAGAGTTAGGCAGATATGTATGGCTGGCTGACATATCGTCAATAATATTTTTAAACGCACTTGTTTAATCGGTGCCCTGACTTATATGACTTATGACAATGATAAGAAATTACTTATATTGATGAACTGAAGTAAATAAGATATCGCTCACGTTAGGGTCACGTTCTAACCGATACTGTTCGATGATTCTGCTGCATTACTATAATATGGTTGAACCAGTTACTCCCGCAAAGTTAAGACACTTTTACCGATAGCACATACATTGTATACATAACTTCTTATGTAAGGTTTTTCACTAAATATGTACTTAGCATAAATGCGCACCATAGAAAATATCTAAATATGAGTAACTAGCTTTCGCCCGCATCTCTGCCCGCGTGTATATTGGTTATCGTGATAAAAAGTAATCTACTCGTATGTCCTTTCTCAGGATTTAGGATAAATAAATAAATATTATGGACATCTTACACACAACGCCATCTAGTCCCCAAACATAAGTCCCCGACTTCTACGTCAAAACAGTAGTTAAACTATTTTTTTGTACTTTTAATGTGTGTACCGTGAAGAAATAAATGTTTAATATAAACCCATTAAACATAAACACATCGACGTAATTTCAGTAGTTAACATGACTCTAATACTGACACTAGAATTTTCTATGTTAAGCACATGTCATCAATCAATATACAGAAAATCAGTAACCTACAATTGATTACACGCTACGACGGCATATGAATTGTTTTTGGAGTAGTATGAGTAGTTTCGTAATAAAATATTTATGTGATTATATGATTTGTACATCAAATTGCCTGAAATAAAAACATCTATTTGACCTTATAAAAAAACAATAGAATATCGTTGGTAATGGATGACTAACGAGTTTGCTGAAATATATTTAAGCTACATTTGCAAAGAAATTCATTTTCGAGTCCGTTACTGATCTAATCCCGGTTTCGTAGGATTGGAAGAATGATGCAGAATGATAAGACCTCCGGTCTCACACTCACCAACGAAAGACGACTGAGTACTGTTATGTGAGGATAGAACTGCACCGGTCGAGCCGGCCCAATTGTGCTGGAATTAACTTGACTCTAACTTCCTATTGTATGCGTGTATATCGGGAATTATTGTTTTGGTGATATGTTGTGTGAGTTTACAAGTTCACAAGTTATACGTCTATGACACTCACACATAATGTGACTTTCTATTGGTAAAAGAATTTTCAAAATCATTTCAGTACATTCGGATATTACTTCCTACAACCACAAAAATCACTAAATTTTATCTTTTTGTACCACTAGTATAGATTTAGCGTGTTGCTTAGCCAAAATGAATCTAGAAGTAATTAATAATATTCTCAACCCTTAAAGGGACAAAAAAGGAATAATAAGAATACAACATCAAAATTACATTTTCATGTTTTTCAAACCTTTTGAAAATTGATAGCCTGAAGGTCGAATATTAATAGATGGGTATCTGGAATTCGGTATACAATTTACAATTAAGAAACTCAGAACAATCAAAAACACTTACAAATTACAAAGAATTCAGTGCAAAAAACAAAATGAAAAACCTTTCCAACATTCCAGTTATGTGTTTTAACCTCAGTATTTAAACTTTATGCTGATCTTAACGTTATCTGCCAAGACGTAAGCGCTAAGAAGAGATTCCGGTTAATTCCTCACACAGAAGGCCAACTTAAAAATGACATCATTTGTGCTGTTGAATTTCGTTGGTGACTGTGAGACTGTAGGCCCAATGATGCAAAAGCATCAAAGCAGCTATAGTGAAGGTCATTATGCTGCATTGTTAGCATACACAATAAGGTGACCACTTTTCTAGGATCACTCATGATTTCCATCAGACAGAGTCACTGTAGTTGGCTTAAGTACCTATATAAAAAAACAATTAAAATTTCGAAAGTCGATGAGTACGACGATAAAGATGAGCCGCTAAACCATTTAGATCAAGAATAACATTCGGTAAATCAAATAACGAACAAAGTGTGATAAGAATATGTGCATCAAAAATTGATATATTATAACTAACTACCAGTAATAATATTTAGTATTCGTACTTTTTACACACTAGTTGTACCCTTGTTCTTTGCCATGGAGGACTTTATAAATACTTATAAAAACACTTAAATTCAGAACAATAGTTGTAAATCACACAAAAAAATTGTCTCATGTAGTATTCACTTCATCCCACAACATTCAGTGTAGTAGGAAAAGAGTTGTAAATCTTATAATAAACAGTAATTTTGTAAACGGGACGTAAAAGAAACAATAAAATTCGTACTGTGTGTGCTGTTTGTATCTTGATACACAAATGTTCAAAGAGCAGTATTCAATCTCGATTAGTTTGCTCTTAATACTTTGATGCAATTGAAAATGAATACCAGCATGTTTCTATTGCCTAGTTCTTCTTTCATGAGTTCTATCAATCAAATCAGCTTATGAATGTAGCATTAAATACAAATGTTGGAATCGAGAAGTGTTATTTTGTTAGTACGTGTACGTTTACTTACGTAAAATATGTAATTCTACTTCTATCACTCTAAAACTATCAAAAAGTTAGTTGTATTTAATTTCTCATCAAAACGCTTTAATTAGAAAAAGTTATAAACAGGAGAATAAGCTGATTTTCATTTTAAGGGTTCCGTAGTACATGACTCGAAACCATCATAGATTCGTCATGTACGTCCGTCAGTCCGTCCGACTGTCTTCGACTTACCGGCCTAAAAGTTAGTGCTAGAAAGATACAGCTTTGCATGAATGTGTGTTGTGCTTACGTCGACGAAATGCTATACAATTATTTTTATTTGGGGTACCTCCCCTACACGTAAAGTGGGAATGATTTCTTTTGCTCGCATCTATCTCTTCGTGTAGATACCATTAGATAGGACTTTCAAAATCATTTCGAGGTTGCTTAAATAATTTTTCGATTTTGCTAGTCATTCAACTTTAATGCGCATTTTTTTGTAAGAACAGGGCGTCCCCGCGCCTCTAAAAGCTAAATGGCTAGCTCAAAGCACCTGACAAATTAATAATAGAAGTCCATATATTGAACTTTAAAGTAAAACTATAGCGGTTTACTTCAGAAGTTATAGAAGCCAAACTTGTTAAGTACGCTTACTTGGAAAACTTCGCATTCAAACATAGAATTATTAATAATTATCTAAATATATCAATTAATTATTTATTGGACACGATTTTAAATCCACCTGCCACGATACCCGTTGCTCCACACCCATAATGGTAGGTGGATATAAAACCATTAAGGGTGTGGAGGAACGGGTATCGTGATCACGTCTTTCGGGACACGGCCCAACGGTTGATGTTGGGATGTCATATAGACTTTCTCTATCGCGATTCAGGACTAGTAGTTACTCCATTATAGTTAATGCCGTATTTCTTCGTGGTACAGTGTTTCATCGGTAGATGGCGCTATCGCATGTTTTTCGACTGCGCTGTATGTGGAAGTCGCCAGACACGAGGATTTTATATATTTATTTATTTATTTATTTTATTTTATTTATTTATCTTAGGGAAGCTTACAGCAATACATTTAACATAAATTATAAAAGTAGCAACAATACGCCAATAACAAGTCTCCACAAATAGAAACTAAATATTATGAAAAACATAAACCCTTAGGCAAACAAAAGCAATAAATTTCCTTATATATTGTAAGTACAAATTAAAATCCTTTTTTTTTAAAATAGTATCTGCCAATCAACATGTTTAAGTAACTTTAAACTTTGTTTCAAATACAATACTGAATTTTAAAACGAAATTGAGTGCAGTGTCCCTCTCATTCTTGATATACTCATAGCAAAGATGTCAAGGTCGTGTTTACGCACTAAGTCATTGTAAACATGGCAAGAACGATAAAGGAAACTGTTTTGACGATACCTAGTAGCAACTATCGGTATTGAGAAAAATGGAGCGTGGCGCAGTGAATGCACTGGTACATAGATTTTCACCTTGTTCAGTAACTCGGGACAGTCGACGGAAGAGGTCACTATACGGGCAAGAAACAATAGGTCGGCAATATCCCGACGTTTTCGGAGTTCCAGAAAGTGATGTCTTTTGCATGAAATTGCATAGTCATAACAAACAGACTTGGCTCTGAAATTGAGAAATTTGATAAATTTCTTTTGAACCCTCTCAATCCTCTTAATATAAACGTCATATCTCGGATTCCAAATTTGCGAGGCGTATTCTAAATGAGGACGAACATATGTTGAATATAAAATTTTCAAAGTTTTCGCGTTTTTAAAGTCTTTGGATGAGCGCATAATAAAGCCGAGAGACTTCAAGGCCTTTTTTACTATGGAGTCTATATGATTTTTGAACAATAATTTAGAGTCATGCAGAATACCCAAGTCCTGAACCACATCAGCTGCTTGTAGTTTTTCATTCTCTAAAAAGTAATTAAATAAAATTGGGTGTTTACCTCTGGTGAATGTAATTTTTGAGCATTTGCTGGGATTAAGGTTAAGCTTATTCTCGTTACAATAGGTATTTAAGCGAGAAAGATCATCCTGCAGAGCCAATGCGTCGCTAGGATTGGAAATGAGCTTGAATATTTTCATATCATCAGCAAAATTTAAAATTGACGAGTTATGGAAACAGCTATGGATGTCTGATATGAATATAAGAAAGAGAAGCGGGCCGAGTAAAGATCCTTGGGGTACCCCACTCGGAACACTCATCCATTTAGACATATAGTTTCCCAATACAACTGCTTGACTCCTGTTGTCGATGTAGGACGCGAACCATCGAAGCAAGTCTCCCCTAATACCTGCATTCTCCAGCTTATATAATAAGATTTTATGATTTATACGATCGAAAGCCTTACTATAATCTGTGTAGATTACATCTATTTGTTGGCCTCCCTCCATGGAGTCCGTTAAAAATTCATTGAAAAGAATTAAGTTAGTGACAGTGGACCTCCCCTTAATGAAGCCATGTTGAGAACAAGGCAATTGATCCTTCAATGCGTTATATACCTGCTCATATATAATTTTTTCAAAAACTTTCGCTATAATTGGCAATTTTGAAATTGGACGGTAATTATTAATTTGGTTCCTTGGTCCTTTTTTATGAATAGGAGATATAAAAGCCGATTTCCAGATATCTGGCATATGACCACATCTAACAGATTCCTGAAATAAATATGCTAGGGGTAATGACAGTTGCTTAGCGCAGTTTACGAAAAATATTGGAGGAAGTAAGTCAGGACCTGCAGACTTTCTAGGGTCCAACCTCATTAGCTTGTCATGAACTATATTAGAAGTTATTTCTATGCAGGAAATATTAGCATCCATGCCCATACTCACATAGGGCAAAGTAGATGTTGAATCAGTATCAGATAAGAAATTTGAATGAAAATATTGAGCAAATAGATCACAAATATCGTCGCCCTGTGTTGCTGTTTTATTATCATGAACCATATTATTTGGTATAGTGGTTCGTTTTGAAAGCGATTTCATGTGTGACCAAAAACATTTTGGGTTAGTCTTTATTGAATCCTCAACTAATGCTATATAGTTAGTATAGCACTTACCCTCCAAATCTTTGGCGCGCTTTCGCAACAACTGTACCGTCTGGGCATCAGATATCATTCCGTACGTTTTGAACTTACGCATAAATTTGGCTTTTTCTTTTATAAGTTTCTTAAGAGCGGGCGAATACCACGGAGGAAATGACCGCTGAGGAAGCACTTTACTTGGCACATACAAGTCGCGTAATTTATTTATAATCATATAAAAATGCTCGACTGCTTCATCAAAATTTAATTTAGAAAATTCATCTAACCAACGTATATTTGACAAGTATTTATTTATTTCATCATAATTTGCCCGTTGAAACATAAATTTTGTACGAGGGGCCGGTTTTAACATCTGAGTTATCTCGATTTTCAGCGAGAAGCACAATGCCTTGTGATAGGGATCAAGAGGTACAAAAGGACCATGACACTCGATTACGGTAGCTTCGCAATTGGACAGAACCAAATCCAGCCATTTGCCATAGAAGTTAGTTACAGGGTTATACTGATGTAGATCCAGTAATGCAAGTTCATCTATTAAGTTGCTTTCATTGATACCCAACACGCTACTTGGTTCGAGGTAGGGTGCGTTTTCCGATCTATTCCAATGAATCGAGCTCATGTTAAAATCCCCTACAATCAAAAAATGGTCGGTGGGGCGAGAATTAACAATATCACGTAGATTATTTAAGAAGTTATTGAGCTGTTGTGTGAAGTTTAAACCCCTTTTTTCATTGCACAAATAAACTGTGCATATATGCAACTGTATATCATTAGCAACACAAACAGATAACCATATATCCTCGGCGGTAGAATTCCATTCGGATCGGATAATTGTATTAAGATGTCTCCGAGTAGCAACAAGAACTCCCCCCCCCATCGACTGACCAGTACTTTCGTAACAGCGGTCACGACGCCACACCATATAGCTGTCGTCAAACAGTTCCGCATCCAACACACTATCATTTAACCATGTTTCAGCTATCAAAATAATATCATAACTATTCATACTTATATTTCTCTTAAATTCGGTGGTCTTCGTCCGTAAGCCGCGAACGTTTTGGTAATAAAAGTTAATCGTAGACATAGTTAGTAAGTAACAATGTCAAAATAACAATTAATATATATTTCTTGCTCACGGGTCGTACAACTCGTAAACAGAAACATAACAGATATATGTAAACATGTATAACATTTGGTTTAAATATGATAAAACGTTCGCGACAATATTGATCAAAACAACTCGTCAAGGCAGACCACCCACATTGGCTTAGAAAATAATTATAATCTCTATAGTATTTGCAATCGGTGAGTATGAGAAGGATAGTTATATGCATCTTTGCACTGACGTCAACGTCAGTGCAAAGATGCATACTCAAGTAAAACGGACAGGTTACTCTGAATGAATAGATTAAGCAGGTAATATTTTTTTACAATAGGCTGAATAGTGAATGCTGATGATAACAACATTTTGTTATAATATGTGTGGTAAATAATGGTCACCTTCCGCATAAATACATTCGGTGATTTCACCAAAGTTGCTTTAAAAATAAAAAACAGAAATGTATATATATATAGTGTACAGAACAAAATAAGTAAACAAATTTGGAATACAAGACGAACTACTTTAGTTTGTTTAAATCTTTTTCACAAGTAATGATAAAAGTAGGAGATGTGTCATTTTTACGCACGTGTATTTTTGAGTACTTTACCCACACATACTGATGACCTTTCTCCTTTGCAGTATGTTTAGTTTTTGTTAGCAACTTCTTGTATTCCGGGGAAAGATGATCATTCACATAGATCCTTTGACTTATTCCTTGGAGGCCCACATCTTCAGTGGAAAACGCCTTCATGGCTCGAGCGGACGCAATAAAATCTTCCTTCACATATCTGTTAGTGAAACTAACCACCATAGATTTTTCTTTAGTATTTACAATAGGAATGCGACTAATAAAATTTATTTGGCTTTTATTTACTTTGTAGTTAACAAAGTTACCGATCAAGTCAATTATATTGAACAAGTTCTCGTTCTTTTTCATGGGAATTCCTTTTATTTCAATATTATTAAGCCGGGACCATTGCTCACGCGCAAGATCATTGAGTTTAATCACGTCCAATTGAGACCCATAATCCGAAGCAGCAGCCACCGATGATTCCACAGCAGACATCCTCAACTCCACAGCATCTATTCGAGAAGTGAATTCATCAATTTTCTTCAGTGCTCCCTCAGTTGCGGATTGGATGCTTGTCATATCCGATTTTATGGTCTTAACATCGCTTATAAGAGAGGGAAGACAATCAAGTTTCTTAGTCATTTCATCCAGCTTACTCATTATATACTCAAGTTGATTTTCTTGCTTTAGAACTGTTGGTTTAGGTGACGTAACTCGACAGGCAGCACATTTCCATGCCGCCCTCCTGTCGGCTCCAAGTTTCCGAAATCCTTGCTCCGTGATGCCCGCACACCCAAAGTCATAGTGGTTTTCACAAGCACTACACTGAACTCCGTCAATAAATTTACTATTACAAGACGAACACTTCATGTTGACGAAAGGTTGTTAATCTCTGATTTATTTATTGGAAACAAAATGTACGTGCTCATAGGAACAGGGTCTACCTACAACTGAATTAGAATATATATTATAAATAAATAACTGACTTTACACAATCCCTCGCTCGCGAACATTCTTCCATGTGCCAATAATGGAGTATTTGGAAAATGTAATTTTAAAATATGAAGCGACTACACAAGACGTCAAATCGAGCATGAAATAAGTGATCCAAACTTGGCTGCATACGAGAAACTGAAACGAAAGTTCATCCATCATAAAGTTAGTAATATGTTACGTGCCTGTACCGTTTTACTATCTGTAAATCTAGCACTAGAAAATATAAAAAGTATATATATAAATACATGTATATACGAAGTAAGATACGTCTGACGTCGCTTAGCAAATGACATCCAAAGATTTTGAGTATTACTAATATGCTCTATATGAAACGCGATAGTTAAAAATTTAGATAATTTGATTGCTTGGTGTCGCAGTGGTAACGCATGCGACTTGTGCTTGAGGCCTCGGGTTCGATTTCCGTGATGAACGAAAGGCTTATATGTATTTACAAAACAAGTATATATTTATTTAAATCTATTGTCTAGTACTCGTAGTACAAACTCTGTCTAGTTTGGGACTAGATGACGCTGTGTCTCAAATTTTCGAAGTATTATTATTTACAATAATATGTTTTAATATAACATAAGCTACCATGTAAATATACAAATTTTTGCTGACATGAATAAATGTTGCATCACAGTAACATAAACCTTTGAAATTGCATTCAGCAAAAGGAAAAATACAGGGATTTCCATAAATGTACTTGTCTTCAAGACTACAGCTACAAAAGCTTAGTCGTAAAATGTTTCTGAAAGCGTTCTCTTGAAAATTGTACAATAGCCATGGATCACGTCTGTAAGATATCACTTTAAATATGTAAAGGCTAAAACAGACTTTAATTTACTAAAGTATAGAAGAACATTCGTATTAATTCCTTATATTTTTCTTTGAAAATAATAGCTTTGAAAGATCAGCTACATTATATTTCTTACCAAAATCCTTTTTAATGGACACATTTAATGTTATGTAAACAAAAATATTATTGAATCCCTCAAAATATCTGTAAGATTGAGTTACCATTATCGTTAAAATTTTGCAGAAATACAGTATCATGTCATCATGTAGGAGTACGACACATGCGTATGTGCTATTTCTCTGTTGTTACAGTACGTAAGAATTAAGTACGTAGCATAAACTATCTGTAGTAAACAGAGGCCCACCGAGGTCACTCTCTACGATCTCGGCCCTGGCGTCTGTCGCCAAGTTATAGGTTATTGGTGGAAGTAAAGAAAAACTTAACATATTCATTTTCAGATCTCGGAGATGATACTGATTTAACTCGGCTTAACATTACTTTGATACAACACTAAGACGACAGAGAAGTACTAGTTTTTTGCGTATAAACTGTCATAATATATTTCATTCTTTGGAATTCATTTTTATTTTTTCATAACCTTTAAAGTACGATTATAAAACATTTTTTTATAAACACATCGATAAATGCCACACATTATAATAATGATAATATTTATTCAATGTTAATTTTAATATAATACTTTTAAGAGTTCCTGAAGAAAAAAACAGGAGGAACAACCACAACCAACAAACCACCTGAGGGGACAACAGAGTGAATTTGTAAGACTTTCTGAGTTCCTTTTGAGGAAAAAGGGTCAGCCTAGAATAATGCACATTTCCCTTTTTCCAGTTACCATACACTAAAATTTAATTATATTCTTAAAGTAAAGGTATTCCTTTATTGCACTTTTTTTAGGGTTCCGTAGTTCATGACTCGGAATCCTTATAGTTTCTTCGTGTCTGTTCGTCCGTCCTCGACTTACCGTCCAAATAGCTTGTGATAGAAAGATGAAACTTTGCATGGATATGTGTTTCTATTACGTCGACAAAGTGCTACAATAAACGGTTGATGTTGGACAGTTGTGTAGATGCTAATCGAAGCGAGAATTTCTATATCGCGATTCAAGACTCCGTGGTTCCGTGTTTCTTCAGTAGATGGCGTTGTTGTATGTTTTCACTTGCGTGAATAATGGCAGTCGCCACATACACAATCATTTATGTGTGTTCATGAGTAATTTATCTACAGTATATTTGGATCTAGTTTATAAGTATTATATGTGGTTACATATACCTATGCCGTAGAACCGATAACTGTTGGGGTAAACAGGTTCTTGAGTGGAGACCGCGACTCGGCAAACGTTGTGTAGGACGTCCACAGGCCAGGTGGAGTGATGATTTGTGTAAGACGGCTGGCAGGAGCTGGATGCGAGAAGCCGAGGATCGAACCAAGTGGCGTGCAATTGTGAGAGATGTCCAGCAGTGGACTGCGATAGGCTGATGATGATGATGACATTGAAGACATTACTTGTTTGGAATCAGATGTCCATGTTTGAGATGTGTGAGGATAGTTTTGAAATCATGGACAGATGGATTTTGATTCGAAAAACGTAGCTATACTCTGGTCAGGCTATGTGTCTTAGCATAACTCTTCCAGGATCCTAACATTAAGAATGAGGCTACGCCCGTATGCATGTCAGATAAAATGTATGTGTTATTTTGGTGTATCAACTATAACTCGTGCGAGCTAAGATGGCACCTGGCTCAAAACGAAACCTGATGCCGTTCCCCCGCGTGACACCCCTCTGTCGTCTAGCGAGTAGCGTTAACAACACTATTACAGTTGCAGTTTTCCAAAATAATTAAAGCTTATTAGGTATTACCAAATATAATTGAAATCACTGAACGAATTTATTTAATTAAGATATCATTAGATTCGTCGGGGTAACCCATTTGTTTTATAAAAGGTGAAAAAAAGCTGCCAAGTGCGAGTCGGACTCGCCCATGAAGGGTTCCGTAGCAGCAAGTAACATTATTTATAAATTCTTATCATAGTGTATAGATTGAATGAAAGGTAAATTGTGGTTTACGAGTTATGACGTATTAAAAAAAAACTACTTACTGGATCTCGTTCAAACCAATTTTCGTTGGTAGTTTACATAGTAATATACAACAAATATTTTTTTTATTGGTTTTATTACTCTCTTATTTTAGAAGTTACAGGCGGGGACACACACATTTTTCCACTTTGGAAGTGTCTCTCGCGCAAACTATTCAGTTTAGAAAAAACTGATATTAGAAACCTCAACATCATTTTTGAAGACCTATCCATAGATACCCTACACGTATGGGTTTGATGAAAAAAAATTTTTAGAGTTTTAGTTCCAAGTACGGGGACCCCCAAATCGTGTTGTTTTTTTTCTATTTTTATGTGAAAATCTTAATGAGGTTCCCAGATTACATCTACTTACCAAGTTTCAACAGTATAGTTCTAATTTTTTCGGAAAAAATTGACTGTGACATACGGACGGACAGACAGACAGACAGACAGACATGACGAATCTATAAGGGTTCCGTTTTTTGCCATTTGGCTACGGAACCCTAAAACTAGCATGACGACTGTGAGACGCAATAGTTTCAAATAAAAATATATACATATGATATTTTGAGACTACTATTAAAAGGCTTATCACGACGATTTAAAACGGTATTTTATAACCATATTTCGCTACCTAATTATCATAAATGATATTAGATATTACCTAATAACATCATTTATATTACTGCACGAAGAATGCATTCGGGTAAATAATGAATGGAGCCTACTTTCATGTGTATTTTCTTAACTCAGGTAGTAAAGTAACACTTAAGATAAAGTAGTATGTTATGAAAAATTACTTAGCGCAAAATAAGTGTTCTAATTTAAAAAAAAACTAATTTACTATAAATATTTTTTATTTTTTTTATGCACTTCGTACTTTATATATCTGTCATTTGAGACAGGCTTCTTGGCTCGTACGAGTTATATGTTACTGTAAAGTTTCATATAAATTCATTTAGTACTTTTTGCGATAAAGAGTAACAAACGTCCATACATCCTCAGAAAGGAGATGGTCCAAAATATATGGACCAAAAACCCAGAATCGATTGGGACTAAATGGGTATCAGTAGTTTCATTATTACTCATTACCCAAAAAAATAACAATTAAAAAAAAAAAAAAAAAAACAATTCGAACTTGCATACTGAGCTGATAAGAGAAAGAAATGACATTAGCATGCAAAAGAGTTGTTAGTTTATGACGCCGTTTTACTGAAATACTATACTAATGCTTGTATTTGACTCTAAACTATATAGTTGTACATATTACTGCTCGACGCAGTGATTACTCAGTTGAATGTTGTAACTTTTACAGTAATCCTGTTATTAATGTTGATCAGTAATAATGATTGTTTTTGTAAAAACTGGAAACTCATCATCAATCAACAAGTAACTCATGATTTTTTCATACATACTTTGTCAGCCTATACCTTATATACCCCATTGATTTCGGCATTGCGCTTACTTTGCAGTAAATTGTGCATTATAATGAACCTACCGATACCTATTTAGTCCCAATCGATTCTGGTTTTTTTTTGGACCATCTCTTTTTAACATTTAAAATATTACTATGTATGTTGGTTATCTTGGTAAAAAGTAGCCTATGACCTTTCTTAGGCTTTAGACTTTTTGCGTACTGAATTTTATTAAAGTCAGTTCAGTATTTTTGGTGTGGAAACGCGTCGGACAGACAGAGTTAGAGTTAGACAAAATTCGATGAAAAACACCATTTATACATAGCATACATTTAGGCATCAATAGTAGAATATAAGCATTTTATATAACGTTATTGTTAATCAAGGGTAAACTTTATTTCATCTTCATTTCATTGATTTATTGAGTGATTTATCTCTATTGTATTGTTGTGCTGCGTGATACACTTAATCATGATAAAATTATACAAAAACGTTAATTTATTTCTTATATATGAACTCTGAGCTATTCTACTTTCATTGTTGTTCCCATCACCTCATAACCTTTAGTTGCGTCAAGTCACCTTCTATTCGTAATATCGTCTTTACAAAGCACCTTTTGTCCTAATAATATATGACTTTCTAGTACTAATCTTTCCTTGGTAATGAAAAAAAAAACAGGATCAATGACATTCAAATAAAATGACACCTTATTGGGCTCTGAGTGCTGAATATGGGTGTTAAATTGCCTAATACAAACATTCTTTACATCGTTCGTAATGTGAATAACAAAAGACAAATGACAATAAAGAAACATTGAATTGTTTTTATTGCCAAAAAACAAAGTTATAAAACAAACATGGACAATTTATAAAATTATCAAGTCTGTAACTTTTGTCTGTAAATTAACTGGTATCGAGAATTACAATTACTGTGGGAAATGATATATCACAATAAGTGTCGAGAAAAAAAATCTAAGATAAGATTACGCATAATACATGTATACATAGAGTCACAACTATTCTCGAGAGATTACATATTCTTTTTAATATATTACCCCCGCGTTAGGAATAAATATTCTGTATCGCGGGGGACTTTACAAACATACATTATACGGACACAAAGAACATCCAGACCCAGAATCAGAATTTATGGATAACACAAAGTGTTGTTCCATGTGAGATTTGAAGTCAAACACTTAGCGTAGTAGAAACCGCTTAAACCGTGCAGTTAAAGATCAGCACTTACTACAGTCCTGACAAATCTTATTTGATTCGTCCATATTTATCAATCGCTGCATGCATGCTCGACGGTTTCTGGTGCTCTTCACATGCACTTTTTCCAGGATATCATCATTTACTCTTACCAATCAAGTAAAAAGAAATGCATTATTTTTCCAATAGATGGCTTGTATAAGTTGGATCGGGTTCGATTGATTAATAAAATTTCTATAAATAATGAAATATTTCGCTGTATTCTTATATATTCTGCTTTGAGGGTTTTTTATAGTACCTATATTTATCAGTAGGATTGTTCAAATAATACTCGTGTTAGCATTTAAAAGCTTTCATTTTAAATGTGTCTGTCTCATTAACAATGCATTAACTAACGAAGTAAGAATATTCATCAATTTGTGTACCAAGGCCATACGTACATCTTTATTACATTTCAGATACATTCATACATACATATATTCTTATAGGTTATTCTTAGGCAGAGACGATAGTGTTACTTACTACGGTTTTACGTATTATTCAGTGCCTTCATGAATATTTCTTTTATGTACTGAAATACAATCTTTAACAGGAGCTAGTATCTTTATTTGCCATAGTTATTGCTAAGACTAACTATTTTGTAAATTTTGTAGCGCATAATACAAAATATGTCTCGCTAAAAAACAATTACTTCAGCTCATCAATCTGAACATCTTATCCGAAAAATCCACATTTCCAGATGAACTTTAAAATTCGGCTTTACATACAAACACCGGTTGGTGGATCGGCAGTTTTGGAAGAAAACTTGAATTTTGAAATGCGTTTAGAATTTATCTTTTATATAATACAACGCATCTGCTGTTGTTTTTTTACTCGTAAATAGTACCAAATACTTTACCATTACTACTCAGAATTGTCTATTTATTGTTGTTTATAAAGTTATTAATAGTCTCTGAAAAAACGCGTTACCAACTAAACAAGCCTTCCATAAAACTACCTACCAAAAATACAACTACTCAAACTCAAACTAAATATATTTATACAATAACCAAAATTACTTTAATATTTTTAAAATTTGACTTGCTTTCATTGGCACGAACCGTAAAAATAGCATAATTTTTTTCTTTGTCGGCCAAGTTTGCCGACCTTGCATAAATTTGTTTAAAATCGGTACACAATTGCTTTTGAAGGGCCTTCGTCTACAAAAGCAATTTAAAGTTTATCAAACGATTCTTCCGGTCTTTAAGCCACATTTGAAATCGAGAATTACTATTGAATGAAAAACGATTTCATAATAGATAGATTTTTTGGGTTCCGTAGTACATGCCTTGGAACCCTTTATACGTATAGTTTCGTCATGTCCTTCCGTTTATCCGTCTGTCCGTTCTTGACTTGAAATCTGAATAGTTTGAGGTACCAACCCAACACGTAAAATGGGGAAGACTTTTTTCTCGCGTCTACTCCATCGTGTGTGGACTTAGATAGATCTTTTAAAATCATTGCGAGGTTGTTAAGATTTTTAGAGTTCCGTAGCTCATGACTCTCGTCCGTCTGTCTGTCCGTCCGTCCGTCCGTTCTCGACTTACCGTCCAAACGGTTAACAGTTTAAGAAAGTTTCATCTTTATAGCATTAAGGCTAGAAAGATGAAACTTTGAATGAATATGTGTTTTCACAAAGTGCTACAATAAAATCGTTAAAAATATTTTTATTTGCGATACCTAAATACTTAAATAAATATAATTTTAAAATTTACATACCGATTGAACACGATTTAAAATTCAGATGCCATTATGAGTAACTACGAAACCCTTTTATATGACTGACCTCACACGCACTTGGCTAATAATAATTTGTGTAATAGGAAGACTATATTTAGTTAAGTTCGAGATGAATTTGAAGATTGTAGTTTTCGTAATATATGTTAATGTAAATTGTATGTATGTTGGGACTATATACTATACTTATAAAATTATTGTTTAACAAGTCAATTACTTTTGATCAATAAATTTGTTTTCATAAAACCATCCAAGGTTTAAAAATATTAACAATTCTGTCTATTATAACACAGTGTAACTTAAGGAATGTAATTAATTATGCCCAATCATCGTAAATTTGTCACCAGTTTATTTTATTTTTTAACTGTACCTATTGCATTACAAACCCAGATTTCATTCTTGTGGCCTACGTTATCCTGTTACATGTAATTACAAACTACGAAGAGCTAGAAATCATTGCTAAACCACATGCCTTTAGATAGATCTTGCAGAACTCCCCCAAATTTTATTCCAGCTTCTCAGTATCACACACACATGCACGCACACACATACACACTAACACACACACACACACACACACACACACACACGTGCATACACAAACACACGCGCACACACATTCATTCCCTCTCAGAGTAGTACACATATTTGTATAATATACCTACATATAGACTGAGTAGTTTGTAACTGTATTATCTCTTGTAAATTTCTCTCATTTCATTTTATGTGATTTGTATATTTTGTTAATTATAATAATATATATGGAAATAATGGCTGCGACACAGTTTTTTTAAACTAATGCAGCATTTTAGCGTGCATTGTTATTGTCTTTTGTTTTTTCTAGTTTAAATAAAGAATATAGATTTGATAAAAAGCAAATGTTTAACCAATTTTAAAATAGAACGTAGTGATAACAGTACGTATAATATAACAACACAAATGACTGATTACACTACATATTTAATTAATAAATAAGAAATAAAGTTGGTTGCCGGCTAACATTTAAACATAGCGATATTAAGCGACGAGCTACAGTTACAAAAAGATTGCAAATTATAGTGGTGGTAGGAACACGAGTGCGCATTCACCCGGCGAGCACTAGCGATACTTACGTTGAAACACGCTAAGAATAATTCTCACAAACAATGAAATTGTTACTAATTTATTTTCCAACCACAACAAAGCGAGATGTCACATGAAAAATGCTCGGGAGCGGCGCGGATGAGGCGCCTGCATTCCTCGGGTGAAACTCTACAATTTCACGTGTAGTACTCTCAGTTTTACATTTGCTACAGCGTTTAAGTCACATTAAGTTTTGTCTCCACTGTGAACAATACAAACGATTTAAAATTCACAAGAGCCCCAGGGAAATACGAGCAATTTATAGCATTAATCCGGAATATGAAATGAAATTTTACACTTGTATGCAACGAGGAAGACCTTTTTATTTCCTAGACAACGCTCTAATTGCATTGTTAAATATAACTTCGGGGAGTGTAGTACCATCTTTTTTATACTTTTATGTCCAAGAAATACAAACTTATAAAAATGTTACTAAGCAGTGTTTCACTAATGTTTTACAACAGCAGCAACTAATAAGATATCCAAGAAAGCTTATCGAGACAGTGAAATAATCAAAATATTGTTTTAGGTGGCGTGGATTAAGTCAGATACGAAGGAGATTTTGGCTATACACACAAATATGGTGGCTTTAAATCCTCGTTTCGGCGTCACGTACAATAACCACAATACGTGGAAACTGCACGTAAGCAACGTCCAAGCAAATGACTCTGGCACGTACATGTGCCAGGTCAACACAGATCCAATGAAAAGTCAGGTAAGTTTCTTTATTTAACATTTTGAATTAACAGCAAACCTTCTAATAGATTACTTTAATTTATGAAGCTTCTTATAAACATTTTAAATATTTGTAGGCTACTTGTTTTTATATATTTCGGCATTTACACAGTCCTTTTCTGGTGCTTTTTCCAACAACGTTTTGCATGTGTCTTTTCTACAATAACCTTACAACTACCTTTCAGTTTTGTATATTCATTCCAATTCATTTCCAATAATGTAATTATCTAAGAAAATTATTTTATTCGTTTAATTTACAAATCTAGTTGGGCACGTCCAGACATGATATCAATCTATTCTTCCAATTATCATCAATCAATTGGTTTAGGAAACTATTAAGACCCTTCAAATCAAATCTTTATTCTCGAGCGTAATGAAAACGCTACTACATCTGGCATGTATAGCATATTATTTAATGACAGCTTTTTTGATATACTGACCCTCGGCAGTTCAACAAATTATTGAAATATTGAACTTTTAATCCCGCCAACGATCACCAAAATCCTCAAAAGATAAAGGTTTTCATTGTTGTCAGTAAAGCGGAGTTTAAACCTTTTTTAAGCTTCAAATATGATGCGCTATCAATGGTCCTCATAGATATATTAAATGAAAGAAAGCTTACTTCTTGCTCTTTTTAAGATACGATTCTATATACTATACGTTTATAATATGTTCTTTATGAACACCTTGATCGATTAGGTAATAATGAAAGTATGTATACTTTTTATACTTTTTTTTACTTTTTTTTTTGAAGACAAGGATTTGCTCGCGTAATTTACAGGCAGACAGGCAGCACTTTATAAACCATTGACAAAGCGAAAAAATAAGTGATAAGTGAAGTGTACAATTAAAAAGTAATAAAATGTCCAGTTTTATTCGAAGTCGGCACAATGTGTACTGTTTCAAAAGGTTTTGTTTGGTTTCATTACTTAAAAGTAATGAAAATGATCGCAGCAAAAAAGGTGTAGTTAGGTTACGATGAGTCTCAGATCTGAAGCGAGACTAAGATTGCAGTAGTTCGAGAAGGATATGATCGCTTACTTGTATATATATATTGAGTCCCAAGCTGAATTGGCAGTGAGCTGGCCATATTAGCAGCAAAATTGATAACCGTTTAGATAGAAGAGTTCTGGAGTGGAGACCGCATCTCGTCAAACGTAGTGTAGGACTCCCACAGGCCAGATGGAATGACGACTTACGCAGGATTGCTCTCAGGAGTTGGATTCAAGAATGCCAAAATCGATCAAATTGGTGTGTAATGGGAGAGGCCTATGTCCAGCAGTGGACTGCGATAGACTGATGATGATGATGATGTCCCTATTTAGCTTGAAAAGAGCCATTAGAATTTTTGTCAGTATTAAGATAAACATACATGTTAACAAATTAGTAAATACATAAAGGCAAAGCGCTCAATGCTGCATGATGTCAATGAGATTTATTTTCGCATAAAACACATAACAATATTATTACAAACGTAGCATTAGCATTTGTCACACTATATACGTAAATAAGATTGTTTGATACGCACTTGACCCGAAATATAGTCAATTCCAAAACCTCAATTCAATGATCCACAAATGCTATATCAGTAAACATTGTTAATAACCTATAATGTTACTCACAAAGCTACGACAACATAACTCAACCCTTTCTTATACATTTTCCCTCTGTATAACAGTGTAATTATTTTTGCCAGATGGGTCATCTGTCGGTGGTAATTCCGCCGGATATAGTGGACACGGTCACGGAGGGCAGCTCGGCACAAGAGGGAGGCAGTATAAGATTGACGTGTACTGCTACCGGGGTTCCACCGCCCACTGTGATGTGGCGTAGAGAACACCACCGGCCTATAGTGTTTAGGCATGATGGCGGCAGGGAGAGGAAAGGTTAGTTTATAACGCTTGTTTATCGAATCGTACCTTTCTTAATTGGTAAACAATTGAATCTGACATTAAGAACGAAATATGACTGTTGATATCCTTTTTATGTTTGTTAAACGACTTGATAACGTACGAAATATGTTACAGAGATATATATGGAATGAACTCATTAAACTCTTTTGGGACACTTTGTAAACCAAGATCAAAAGTGTGTCATATATTTGAACTGTATGTATTTGTTTATTTATATATCTCCTCATGGCTCACAAAAGGATAAACAAATTTCAATGTAATATGATCGAGTTTGTTCTTATGAAGATTAGTTTTTTTTTACGTCTAATTTACAGTGATGATAAAGATCAAGTAGACAATAGCTATTTATTATTATTATATACATATATATTTATAATAATAATAAAGAGCTATTAAAATTAATCATTCTAAAACTTTACTTATACTTTTTTAAAATACTGAGAATTTCTTATTACTTTTTTATAGTCCCTATATAAAAGTGTATTTTCATAACACAAATAAAAAATATTAAAAAAAAAAAAATTTAACCGAGTCAACTAATCACAAAATCAACAGAAAAGTTTTTGAGTACGAAATCTCATCTTTCATACACACCATTCAGTGGAACCTGATCAGACTTATACAAAGCGAGAAACATATAAGGAAAGCCATCTATTGGAAAATTAATGGATTTCTTATAACTGCACCCTATTAAACAAAAAAAATGAACCAATGTGTTGTTGTTTATTATCACTTAATAAATATTAGTACTTCAAGAGACGAATGTCACCTTTCTGAAGTAATCCGCAACATAAAAAATATATAAGTAAAAACATTACACTTATCTGACGCAGTCGGATAAAAATATACAACAAATATATGAAAAAGTCAGTACACATTTACAGATTAAACATTATTGAATAATATTTAATGTGCAAATGTGTACTAAGGGCAAAAATAGGCACTAAAAGGGCAAGGCTTTATACATGTTTTTTTTTTAATTTTATTAAAGTTATTTTTAACAGGTTTGTATATTTTTAATTCTGTTTCTGGTCTATAGTCAATACATGAAACTATAGTTTTTTTCTCTTTATTACGATAATTAGATCATTTGTTGATTTAAATTCCACAAATCTTTTTGTTTAGTTGATTTATAAACTGACATTACAAAATTATTTGAAGTAGCAACACTTTTTTTCTACACTTCCATTTTCCGTACCTATATATTTGGTCGCAACTACTCGTACATGCTTCAAATTTTTCCTATAATAATTTATAACGTATGATTTTCAATTGGGTGGAAAAGTATCCCCTGATATTGACTAGCCAAATTTACATATATGCATGTATATAGTATAGCCCGATTAAACAACTGATCACTGTATCATATTTTTTATAATAAGATATGTGTAATGATTTCATGTTATGATCTGAATAAAATATCATGAAAGAGTCATATTTTGTGAAGTTTCTAACTAAAACTGAGGTTTCTACTGAAACTGAATTCGTGATAAGATACCGACGCCAACTGAGCTGAAAAGTTATGATTCACATCATTTAAATATGACTTTTTAGCGATTCAAAATATTTTGTACATGCTTATTTAGATGGAAATGATAGTTTTCGAATTTGATTTTGTTTCATCTATTATAAACTTTGTATTGTTTGTGTATTGCAAGTTACTCTAAAAGCAACAACTACTCAAAGTTCATTATTTCTTAATATAACAGAAAACCTCTCAGAGAATACACAACCAAAGATATAAAAAGTTGTAATAAAAGTTATGCACGAATAAAACACACCCTTCGATAAGGAGAAACACAATATCGGGCTCGTTAATCTGAAGACCTTCATTGTTTGTTGTATCGTATCGTTATATCTGCTAAACAATACTGATAGTGTTTTATTAGACTATTATTAATTTTTGCGAATACACTATCTTTTCATATATATAAATATTTGTAATGTGTATAATTATCTTACTGTAATACATATTAAACACAGCTTTCTATTACGTTGAGTTTTGTGGATTCAAACCTCACACGGAACAGTACTTAGTGTGATCTAGGAATTGCGAATAAATAATAAATATACACAAATTACACATAGAAAACATCTTAATTCCGAAACGAATATTTCGCAAGTCAAACATTTGGTCCGACCCGGAAATCGTAGCTCTGTCAGTCTGAGTTTGGGTGTACTTAGTATATGTTTCATGTAGGTTTGTATGGTCTTTTTTAATGTATTCGTAATGTAGGAGTTTTCTTTTTTATTGGTGTAAGAGAATAGCGAGCTACTAGGCCACCTGATGGTAGCTCTCGAATCGCATATTCATATGCAACTAAAGGGTTATAAGTGACTTGTTGTCTAAGGAGTCCCTTGCTTAAGATTTAGGGAAATAAAGGTTCAGAATTCTGGTAACCTCAACCTCTCCTTGTGAAGACTTATTGAGGATAGAAGTGTCGCCAATCTTGTTCATTCAATGGGTTCAAAGAGAAGAAACTCTCAAAAAAAAAAGAAACTATCAAACCCTCTGACCAGACTGGAATATTAAGTCTGAGCCTGATTTCTATGAAGAGGCCTACGTTCAGTAATGAACTAAATCCTGTTCATGAACTTCACTCGATCGGTGAAAAGCAACGAAAGATTTGTTTGATGCCGGTTTCCGTGGAGCCGTGATCTATTATTTTATAATAATAATAGTTATTTTTTCCACATCTCACACACGACTGTCTGGTCCCAAAGTAGACAAACCCTGTGCTATGGTAACCATACTTATAAAATGAATAGAAATACATACATACATGTATTTCCTGTTTAAAAGTCCCTTCGGATACCACAAGCTGGTGATTACTTCGAATATAAAGCAACTAAAAACTTATTTATAGACTGCCTCGTTGATCTAGTGGTTAGCGTATGCGGCTGCTGATCAAGAGGTCTCGGGTTCGATTCCCGGGTCAGACCAAATATTTGTGTGATCCACAAATATTTGTTTCGGAGTCTGGGTGTTTTTCTATGTATATTAAGTATGTATTTACAAAAAAAAGTATGTTTATGTTTTTATATCAGTTGTTTAGTACCCATTTTTTTTTTTTTTTTTTTTACGTGTGGAAATCCCCGCGGACCGTCACCCCGTCGGGGGTTACGGCGGGGTGGTGTGTCGGACTCGAACCGACTAAAACCACACGGTGTGACCCTCTCTGCGCCTTTGTATTGGAAGGAGTCCAGGGAGGGGATTTCCTTCTGGACTCCAACCAGCGCCTGCCCGCACTGTTGCGGGCACCACCACACAAGTGTACTCTCTAATTGGGCAACGTCCGGTCACACGCGGACGTCGCCCCCTCGCGGTTGGCCTCTACTGCGGACGGACGGGAAACCCGTCCCGCCCATCCGCGGCCACTCTCAGGGCGGCATGAGACGCAAATATGCGCGCCTCCGCCGCCCGGGGCGCCGGCGGCGGATCGGGTCCGAGTGGATATCGTCCTCCCGGGCCTTCTCCGCCACCTCCTTCTGCAAGATTACGTCCTCGCAGAAGGTTGCGACCGCGGTAAAACAACTGTCGCTGCCGGCCATCGATCTTATGACGGCCGGCAGCGAGAGATCCCCTCCGATGACTGCAGTGAGGACCCGGCGCTGCGCCGCCCAAGCGGGGCAGACCGCCAGCGTGTGCTGGGCCGTGTCCTCACTGCAGTCGCAGTGGTGGCAGGCGGGACTCGGTTCCCTCCTAGCGACCGAGTGCAGGTACTTTCCGAAGCAACCGTGCCCGGAAAGTACCTGCGTCAGCCGGAAGGAAAGGGTCCCGTGCTGCCGCCCTGCCCACTCCGCGATGACCGGCTGAAGAGCCTCCACGGCGGCGAAGCCAGCGCGTGGGGTCTCCAGCCGGAACGACCATCTCTGCATGGTGGCTCGGCGAGCGGCTTCGCGCCACTCGCGCACGTCCTCGGGCGGAGGGCGAAATCCGCTCTCCGCCCGGAAGTCAGCCACTCGCCGATAAACTTCGGCGAGCACTTCCGCCTCCAAATCCCACGGGGGTGTTCCGGCCAAGGCGCACGCCGCCTCTGTGGACACCGTGCGGTATCCACGTATGGCTCTGACCGCCAATACCCTCTGGGGGCGCCAGAGGCGCGCCCTATTCTGGGCGGACAGAGCCGCCGCCCACACCGGTGCACCATAAAGTGCCATTGACCGGACAACCCCCGTGTACAGCTGCCTAGTGGGGACACTGGCCCCGCCCAAATTGGGCAGAAGTCGCCCTAGGGCGGAGGCAGTGCCCACCAACTTAGGGCCAAGCTGTCGGAAGTGCTCGTCGAAGAGCCACCTACCGTCGAGGACCAGACCCAGGTACCTCATCTGGGCCCGGACCGGTACGAGGACCGAGTTGACCTCGATCGAGGCGCCGGCGGGCGGACCGCGACGGGGCCCATGAAATAATAGGGCCTCCGTCTTCTCCAGGGCCACCCGCAGGCCCAACGCCTCGATGCGCCCGACCACCCGGGAGACTCCCGTGGTGGCCAGGCGCGCCGCCTCCTCAAAGTTTGCCCCCCGGGCCGTGACCAGGGTGTCGTCTGCGTAACAGATTACACCCAGCCCGGGGGGGAGACGCCCTCGTAGGGCCCAGTCGTATCCCATGTTCCACAGGAGTGGTCCTAGGACAGACCCCTGTGGAACACCGCACGACATGGCCCTGCGTCTCAAGGCGCCATCTCGGTCCTCGTACTCGACGGTACGCTCCTCTAAATAGTCTGCCACCAGCCGCCTCAGGTACCCTGGCACTCCGTGGTATTGGAGTGCGGCCCTGATGCAGCCGAATGGCAGACTATTGAAGGCGTTGGCGATGTCCAATGACACCGCCAACACCACTCCGCCGCCTCTCACCGCCTCTTCGGTCACGGCCCTCAGGCGCAGGATCGCGTCGACCGTCGAACGCCCTTCTCGGAAGCCGAATTGGGCGTCCGACAGGTCGGGCCCCACCTCGCTGAGGTGCCGGACGATGCGGACAGAGAGAACCCTCTCAAACAACTTGCCCGCCTCGTCCAGCAACACGATGGGCCTGTAGGCCGCGACCGAATCGGCAGGCCGGCCATGCTTCTCGATGAGCACCAGCTTCCCGCACTTCCAACGCTCAGGGAAGCGTCCGGACGCCAGGCTAGCGTCCAACACTCCCCTGAGGTGGTCCGACATGTAGTCGAGGGCACGGGCCATCACTCGGGCTGGAACCCCGTCCGGCCCGGGGGCGGTGTTCTTGGATCGAATCCGCAGAACAGCCGCCCCTACCTCAGATTCCCTGACAGGCGGAACATCACCCACGCTGCCCCGACGACGACCACGACGGGCCATCGACGGGGGTGTGTGTTCCGCCCGCTGCGGGAATAGGCCCTCGACCACTTCCTGCAGGAAGCTGGGCTGGAGAGTCTCCGTAAGGGGGGGGCCCGACGTGCGGAGCTTGTTACGCACCGCACGATAAGGGCGACCCCAGGGGTCACGCTCCAGACTCTCCAGCATCTCTTTTCTGCTCGCGTCTTTGGCGCGGCAAATGGCCAGCCTCAGAGTTTCCCGAGCTGCTCGGTACTCCTCGTGAAGCCGGTCCACCTCCTCACCGTCCCCGCGGTGGCGTCGCCGACTTCGGGTGTGGGACCTCCGGGCACGTACACAAGCCGCACGGAGGTCCGCCAGCTCCTGGGACCACCAGTAGACCTCCTTCCGAGGAGGCCGACGGCCACGAACGCGGGGCATGGCCGCATCGCAGATGAGCGTTAACGCATCGGCGAAGCGACCAGCCCCCACGTCGACCTCCTCGGTCGGGGCCTGCGGAGACAGCCAAGAGCAAACAATGGCCGCCTCCTCTAGTAGGTCCCTGTCCATCTTGGCGACAGCCCACCGCGGAAAACGGGAGGGACGCCGCGCCGCGTGACCCCTACTGGCGTCCTGGGACCGGGAGAGCTCGAATCGGATATAAAGGTGATCCGAGAGCGTCTCAACCTCATCCAGGACACTCCAGTTCCTTACTCGTGCGGCGACTGCAGGGGTAGCGAACGAAAGGTCCACTATCGACCCCCCCTGCTGTCGCACGCACGTGTTGGTGGCGCCTCTGTTCAGCAAACAGAGGCCCACCGACGCCGCCCACTCCTCGACGGCTTCGCCCCTGGCGTCCGTCGCCGGGGAACCCCACGCAATGGACTTTGCATTGAAGTCCCCCAGCACGAGGACGTGCCCAGACCCCAATCGCCGTATCGAGGTCTCCAGGTTATTGAGGAAGACCTCGAAGTCGCTCAGACTCCGGTTGGGCGAGAAATATACACCATAAATGGTGATTCCCCCCCATTCGGCGGCAACATATCCGGTACCCTTGTCTTTTAGCGTCCCAGTCACCCATCCAGTTTGGACGGGGAGGGACTAAATAGGGCTCCGCGACTACGGCAACACCTATAGACCACTGCGCCATGGTTTGCAGGAAAAGATCCTGCGCCGCGGCACAGTGGTTGAGGTTCGTCTGGACCAGGAGGTTGGAGACTTGATCCATTACTGGATCGTCTCTACAACCCCCTCCAGTTGTTTAGTACCCATAACACAAGCTCTGCTTACTTTGGGACTAGATGATGTTGTGTGTAAGATGTCCAAAATATTTATTATTATTTAGTCACCCTTAATTTGAACAGTTTATAGTACTGTGAATATAATTTCATAATTTGTGACTGAGGTATACTCATAACAAACAAATTAATAGTTTGTGCTCGAGTAAACATTGATCTGCAACGAAGATGTATTAGTACAGCTCCAAATGTAAACATACTAATATGAATCTGAATTTATAATCTCATCCTAGTTAGAACTAATGTCAATATAGAGTAAGGCTTAGAATATTTATTCGCGTTAATTACTGCTGAATATTATCTTGTCGTTTTGAATGTTTTAGTATACTCCTACATTAAATGTTATATTAATAAATATTAGTTATTAGGATATTAGAAATAACTCAACTCTGCTAGTGGATAGCATGAGCAGGTCACCATGCTCAATGTAAATACAATAGACAATGCAGTACGTATGGTTGGTAATCCACACTATGGCGGCCTAGTGAGATGCTTCTGTGTGAAATAAAATAGGACAGCATGAATACTGTTATTTAAATTGATCTTCTAAGTTCGTGCTGAAATCAGCGTTTCTCTACAATCTTCTTGTAGAGTTTAGTACTCCGTTTTCAGTAAGGAACCATTATGTTATAGTTCCGTCATGTCAGTCTGTAAGTCTACCCGTCTTCCAGCAGTTAAGTTCGGAGGCTCATTCCCTAGTGACACGAATTGTCTATATACAATTCCATTCCAATATTTTCAAATTCGAAAAAGAACCAAAGCCATATTCATAGTGGATAATCAAATCAAATTTAATACTCAACAATACGTCATCAATTTAGTGAAATCTGATACATTTTATATAAGTACTGTATACGGGTATGCAAACACGGTTAGAACAATAGTTTCGTCTTATTAAAGTCGTTGATAGGTTCATCCGCCGCAGCGACTTGCGGTTCAAAGTAATCAACAGACTGTATTGTGGTGCATAATGAACTGTGACTGGAGCTGGATAAAGTATCATATTTGTGGTTAAACAACTATTTTAATTAAATCATATCATATATTGATACTTAAAGGTTGAATTGCGAATAGAAGTACATTAAAAAAATAGTAAGGATGTTGGTTTAATAAACAAAGTGAAATCATCGTATTTAAAGACGAGTAAGAAAGAATATAGATACATGTACTATAAAAAGATAAATTAAATTGCAATAGAAAAATGAAGTAATGAAAATATTTACAATATTTCCATACAAAAAATTCATCCATATCATATATCAGTAGGCGCTGGAAGCGTTTGCAAAAGATTGAAAGCATTATAACGTTCACTGGCAATGCTATATCTGTGCCGGCCTTCTGGTCACGAGAAGCGTGAATTAATTGCGTATCTAGTACTGTCAATATCTTATCTGCTATAGCTGGCTAAAGAAAATAAGCAAAAAAAACTTAGTAAGTACTTCGTAGGCGAAAATCGACCAAGCGATCCTTGGTAGGTCATATGTATTTGTACGTACGCGTATCTTGGTTACTTACATACATTTTACTACAATAGAAAGTAAGATAAATGAAAAATGTTCCTTCGTATGTGTTGTTAACCAGATAAACTATTGGACCGTTCGACCCTTGAAGCAGTGAAACAAAACAACAAAGCATCCAATAAAGTCTTTTTTTCAAAGGAATTGGTTCGTTAACTATTAAGTTTATTGTGAAGCGGTGAGACGGGCGCATCTACGATTGTTACTGGTTGGAAAAATAACGTGATTCGTTTGCTAGTTCTTCACTCAGAGCAGGTAATTTTTGAAATTTACGGTGAAATAACCACTGTTGATTGCTACCAATCAATACGAGTATGAATGTAAAGGCTACTCGTGTTGTATTGCTACGGGAAATCTTACGTAGTTTTCTTTACGTAGTTATTTTTTTAATATTATTCAAAGGTATATAACACTCATAGCCAAGTGACCTTCGATGATTGGAAAATCAGCGACGGCGCGGCCAGTACCTATTTGGGTGACCCTTTATGGCATGATAATAATATGTTATGAGCGTTTACTTGATTTGTAGTTTACATTAAGCAGTCGGTTCCAGTTGTTATCATAAGTCGTGAAACTTAGTTGGAGGCCTTCGGATTGTTGAAAAACATCTAACGGCATGATTTACGTATCCACAACTTGTCTTGCCAGTCCCCAACCCACACTAAGGCAGCGTGGCCTTAACCCTCTCATGAGAGGAGACCTGAGTCCAGCATAGGGACGTTATTGTATCAATTTGTTGTGGGTTGTAATTGTATCAATACAATATCAAGCGATCATGTATAAATTTGGCGACCGCACGGTTCGCCTAGTGGTTTAAGCGTTCGCCACGCTACAAGTGGCGTAAGATGTAGTGACAAGGATTGAAAGGGTATCCATTGATGGTTTGACCACTTAGAGAGGATGGATGATCGAAGACTCACGAAAGGAAATCATAGAACAAATGTGTGTGGAAGTTTCGGAAAAGGTCGCCCAAGGCGAATATTTTTGGAACGAATTGGTGATGTAGGATGTATATTCCTAATATAATTTGGGAGCTGTCTTAAAAAAAAGAATTATCTAAGTAGGCATGCCAGTATATGTCTCTTTAGGAGTACGAATACCTACAATTTGTGTATTTATGCTGGAACTAAACAGAAGGAATATTCGGGTACGCAATTGTGCGTTAACTGTTTCATTTTAGTAATATCAGTAATACTTTTTTGTGTCGATCTCATTTTGACTAAGCACCGTAAAGTAAGCAAAAAAAATGCTAAGAATTACAGAGGCTAGTTGGTTTGGTTTCGTATTGTGTTAATTATTTCTGCAGGCTACATTGTACCAACATGAAAACTACAGAATATTAATTCTACTTGTGACGTTTTGGAAAGATATAATACACGCGTTGTAAATAGAAATCGATACAAATTAAGAATTAATCGAATTACTGGGTATATGAAGCTCCAATTGCTCTAACTACTGAATCGTATCAAAAAATGTCGAATAAACAATTGAAAATAAACATCATCACAAATTATTTGCTGTCAATTGTAAGCCTCATCTATAACTTGTAATAAAACCTCTGTATTCTACTGTGTCGTATATACAGTAGTACGTAAATTTATTTTGTCCAAAATTAACAATAATTTGAATGGAAAACAAATAAATTGGGTAAATCTACCGATCTATAAGAAGCAGACTTTTCAATTTATTTTTATTGAAATTTAAAGCCAATAGCATTAATATAGGAGTTTCACCTAAATGAACAGTAACGAGATATTGTCGAATAATATAAAGTAATATATTTTATTTAAGTTTCCTTTGAACCTGGTTAGAATTTACATATGTATTTGAATACATCAACTTAGTAGTTTTATCGAGTCTGGCTTCAGAGTAAGAAGCTTATGGCCATGTTTTAGATTTGTACTGAAGTTGTGAAGAAAAGCTTTGAGTGTATTGCTGAGGAAATAAAGTGCGTCTGATCCGTTGAGTATGGCCTCAATAATTCACTATCAGAGCGCTGTTCACTGAATTACAAACAATGATTCTTTTATGAGTAATCTGACTTACTAATATGGAATTATGTATCGACTATGTCAGAACGGGTACACAACACACTCAAAAAGATAGTAGATTTTAAATGTTTAATTATTGTGATACTTTAAATGTTATGTTCTAAAAGACATATTTAATGTATCTGTCTTATTTCCATTTACGTTTACACTAATTATTTACCAATATATTTTATAAGG
The DNA here is from genome assembly GCA_932526445.1 of Phragmatobia fuliginosa. Taxonomy (NCBI): domain Eukaryota; kingdom Metazoa; phylum Arthropoda; class Insecta; order Lepidoptera; family Erebidae; genus Phragmatobia; species Phragmatobia fuliginosa. The sequence goes on along the minus strand of OW052068.1, from coordinate 12,323,367 downwards.
CAATAACTGCCTCGTTAGTCTAGTGGAGAGCGTATGCCATTGCTAATCAAAGTCTCGGGTTAAATCCCGCGTCTGGTCAAAAAGTGATTTTTGGATTTTTCTAAGTAAATTCCTAATAGCAGCCCGTAGTTTGGAAGTTTGGGGGTGATTCATGCCCGTGCCTCTGAGAGCACGTAAAGCCGTCGGTCCCGGTTGTCATGAACATATGTGGCAATCGTTATTGGGAAGTCAGTACCCTCAACTTTCTTGGCAACTAGTTCAACCTTCGAATTTCAGTTCTCCGTTACGGTTGCGGAGGTCCGATGTCAGTCGCTCCGTGGAAAAACTGATATTCAGGTAAAAGCGGTTAAACTAGTAGTCAACCCCAAATAATATTGTGAATAAGGCTACGAAGAAGATATTTTATAAGGCAATGAAAAATACTTTTGTTCAGTTATTAAATTTTTATATAGGTACTTTATGCTCTTTTCATGTAATCACTGCCATTGATATAGACATTGTAAAAAACCGCAAACGATAAATAAAAGTTCGTAGAAATCTGCCTTAACAAACAAGTATGTACATATATCGAATGAATTCTAAACAAAATTCAATACCAAGCCTGTAGACTTATAATTTATAAATACCTGAAGTGTTTTCATTGCCTTGTTCCCATTTTGTTAGCAGTTATTTATGAAAGAACTTATTATTTCTATCAACATAACTTTTTTAAATAGTTAGTGTAAATGAGCACCTAGGGATCAGAAACGAGAAACAAATCAAGGAAATAAAATTTTCAATGAGAAATTGTAAACTTTTACTTTAATTGAATTATTCAGGTTCACGCAACTGAGTTACTTGCTTTTACATTTTGAGAATTCGTTTCGTGTATTATGTAACACAAGATTATGGAGTCAAATTTAGGGCTGGTTTTGGGTACGAAGCATTTTCTTAGTCTTATTATTTATAGCTTCATCATCTATATTTTAATAGATTTTTTTACTGCTTTGACACTCTTTTCACATGTTTAATAATGTAAAAGTCCAAATTATTAAGGTTTATAAACAATATATTCTGTAAAATGAAAAGTGAGAAATAAAAAGATTGTGTATAATTATTTTTATTACAACAATACAACTTAGAATGATTTAATATCGGCTTTTAGAAAAGTTAAAGCGTAACACAACATTCACGGAACAAACCGACATCCAATTTTAGTTTTTCAAAGCCAGGACAGCGAATATTCTTGTCAAAATGTTTTTCTTTACGAAAGTATCGTCCTATATTTGCACTTAAAGGTAGTTGTTCATTTTATATACAAAAGTTTTAGGTAAAATTTTCTTCAACATAATACGAAAATGAATCTACATAAACCCATAAGCTGAGCTTCACAATGTTGCAAAGCGGCAACATCTATGGACAGTCATCTCATTGTTAACCCTTCAGAGAGAATTTTCCTTTTTCCCTGGGGTGCCGAAAGCCGCCATTCTGTTCAAGTCTTTTTTCCAATTCAATCTACTTTGCATTGTCCCCGACACTCGCATGAGGCATTACACCTAGACAACCACTACCCTTGCACTTGCTCCCGAACACTCCTCTTTCCGATGGATTTTATTTACGTAAGGGAAAGCAATCTTTAATACATATACCGCTGAAGACAATAAGGCGCTTCGAAACGAGATATAAAAGCTTTGAGTTAGTCTCGCGTTCCTTTAAGTAGGATTCCTTTGAAATGAATCGAATAATTCGCGGAGTTTATGCTTATGGACGCTTTTTTATGTGAGGAGTACTTTGTTAAGTGTGAAAATAATGATTGTCGCTTGCGGGCTGAGATCGTTGTTATGACAATAATGGAGTCTCACATTTCAATTGAATGGATTTATTTATCCGAGAACACGCACATATACTGTCTTTATTTATCAATCATTGAAGCGAACATTGATAAGGTCTGTAAAGTTTTGTTTGTATTTGAACCCTTAAGAAATTTGCGAAGTTAGTTCTTTGCACAGACAATGTGACTTTAATTATACGTTATATATTTCCTAATGTTTCTAACCTTGTTGTCTGTATAAAACAATTTTGAAACACAATTTCGTCGAAACCAAGATAATCGTCCCAAGTGTAAATAATAATTTAACGCACACCGTATTTTTATTGTTTTATAACAATTCTGATAAAAATGAAATTTTTGTGTTTTCTTAGCTTAACTTAAATCGACTTCTTCAAACAAGTTTCTGTCGGATTCTTTTACATCGGCCCGTTGGTGAAGCGGCGGTGGCCGCTAAAAAAAGAACAACCGCTGCTCTCGACTGAATTTTTATGAACTTTTTGTTTGCCTTTTTAAGGCGAAATGTAAAGTTACATCACCCCGAGTACCGCTCTCTGAAAGGGCATTGCATCTTAAAGGAAACTATAAATTAAGTTCTAGTCTCCGTTTCTCAGTATTTCAGTAGAGCCATAATTTAATATTATTATGAAGAAACGCATACTTTAATGGACAAATGTTTTTGGGTCACATTTTGTTTCACAGTGTTCATTCGGCATAAATTTTAAATTATAAAGATGAAGAGTAGCATACTACCATCGATGAAAATAAGTATTCAAACGAAAATAGATTTTTTGTCTACATGCTTCTGTTAGAAGTGAACACGTTCATAGGTGTACCCTCTATTTCGCAACCACCTGACCGTAAGTTCGATGCTCTAAACCACTGCATGCAGAACAATTGCTGCCTGCCGTTTAATATTTATTAACAGTTACTAATATTAAAAATTATTAATTAATTATTTCTTCATTCTAACTCATAAAAATATTGTTCCGTAAAAATTAATAAAAATCGCAAATTACTAGAATACATAGGAAATCTTGAAGGTTTTTGTATATACAAAAGTTAATTGTGTAATAAATCTTAAATAGCATTTTAATATAAAATAGTATTATGTCTTACAAAAGAAATCTACCCAGAATAAAAGGATTTTTTTGAGTTCTCAAGTTAGCGCGGCATTCAACTGAAACTAGCAAGATTATGAGGTCATATTCTTGCTAGTTTCGGTTGAATGCCGCGCTAACTTGAGTGCAAACATACACTAATTGTAGCAGCAAAGTGGTCGCATGTAAATGCAGGCGACAAAACTCGTTACGAGACAATGAACGCAAACGTAACATTCATGTCGCAACAATAGCGGGGTATCCAAACAATCGACTAATAATTTCGCTCAGCAAACTGCCACATACCAAATGGAAATTTCACGTAACGTTCTCTGCAAAGCCATTGGTTTTTTTTTAATATAAATATGTTGTTGCCCATTACTTGTCCCACTATTTGTTTTTGTATCATCTTTTTGTGTTAGTCTAACTGCCTATAGTAATATTGTTAATGACAAAGATAGTTTTAGATAGACAAAGATAGTAATATTGTTAATGACAACGATAGTTTTAGATAGACAAAGATATTAATATTGTTAATGACAAAGATAGTTTTTTAAACTAGATGATCAGCTTTGTTACCCGCGATTATTGTTGTAACTTTATAGTTGCCTTCGAAAACGTCAAGGGGCTAAGTGAATAATGCTGGTGAAAGTCAAGTCAAAATCGACAGAGACGTTGCAGAGATTACCCGGACAGACAGACAAATCAAAACACAGAAAGACAATTTTGGGTACTAATCGATTTTCTATGTTGGTATTGTATATACTTTTACATGCATCTAGTAAAAAGCTGTTCATTTGAATTTATAAACAGTTAGGCTTTAATTTTTATCTGTCTGGAATTTCTAAATTTTGCGTACCTATATTTGTATGAAAGATTTCACGACTCTAAAGGTTTTAGAGTAACCATTTTGTCTGTCTGTTTGTACCGGCTAATATCTGGAACTTATGAACCGATTATGGCGGAACTGCACACAATTAACTGATGACATATGGAGTAACTTACACTATTTTAGAGTAGTTTCGCTTCGCGGCGTTACCGCAGGTAGCGTCGCGGGACTCAGCTAGTAATAAAATTAAAGTTTAGTTGAACGCGCTAACCTCAGAATGTAACGGTACGATTGAATAAAATCTCAGAGTTAGATAACCCAGTTATCGAGATAGAATATAGGTTAAGTACCAGTAGGTACAGTACTACCAAAAAAAATAATGAAAAATGTAGCAAATACAGGAAAAAATATTCCTTTTGAGATCTTTCACTGCGTAAAGGATTAAAATTTCACAAAAAAAATATGATTGATCTATTTAAGTATTGTAATAACAAGTCCGCGATAGCATATATCTAATACATACAAACAATTTTGTTTCCGCTGTATAACATCACGCTGCTATAGAGTACGCAGACGGGTCTGCGTTACAAAGTTTACATCGTAATATCACACAGTTTTTTCAAGTCTCACCCTCTTCATTTCCCTACAATTGGTACTTCGAAGCGCAATATCAATATCTCTTCTGAGTACTTCTAAGTAATGTAGCTCACGAGATAACGAGCAAAGTTTATTATCAAGTTTTTACTTTGTTCCAAATCTACTACACATATAATTGAACTATCAGCAACCAGTAATATTGAACTAAGATGTATGGTCCTTCTTTGTCATGTGTTGTACGAATACAATAGAACTGAATGAAATAACCTTTTTATTGTACATCAAATAAAATAACAATGAATCTTAGGTCTATTACTAAAGTTATATACAATGGAGTGTCTTATCGCTAAAACGATCTCTAATAGACAACCTTTAAATGGATTTCGTATGAGGAATAAATGTGCGGATTGTGTGTAGTATTTATGATAAGCTTTTATTAAGTTTCACCTATCTCTTTATCTGTAATGAAATCTTACTAGTTAAATTTGACTCACTTTCCGGTTCTCAATTGAGCTGAAATTTTGAATTCTTTTAAGTATATTGCGTAACAGTGCAATATAGTGATGACATTAATCTGATTTGATTCAGCATCAAATTTGTATATATATATGCATTTGTATTTATATAAGCATCAAAGTTGGAAGATCGCCATAGGAGCTCTGCAATACAACGACCCAACACCATCGAGTTTTGGCTCGTCTTAATTATCTTAAATTTTGAGTTCGTTTTATTAATAAACAATCATAAAAGCTAGTTACGAAAAGAGCTTTTATAATAACGTGAAATCAATGGCAAGACATTAAAGCTTCTAAAATATAAATAAAATAAATACCTATGCAACCTTCCTTCTATTCTTTATCTTTTTATTGCAGGGTTGGCACAAAGTTTTTAATTTATGTTAATAAATTATTATTTTCAATTCGCAATACAGTATTGACATTTATTTTCCACTTCGATGTGTATTCTTTAGATGCTACTAAGTCGCCTTTAGCTTTGTTCTACTCATACTTTGCATCAGGGAAAGTGGAGTCATTTTAACAACAATTTATAAAATGTGAAAGTCTTCACGTCACTCAATCGAGACTGAGGTCGATAAATTAAAATGAATATATCTACTCTATCGTTCCTTGAAGAGCGTCCAGTGCCTGCTGTAGAAGCTTTACAATTCCCTATTTTTAGGGTTCCGTTGCCAAATGGCAAAAAACAGAACCCTTATAGATTCGTCATGTCTGTCTGTCCGTCCGTATGTCACAGCCACTTTTTTTCCAAAACTATAAGAGCTATACTGTTGAAACTTGGTGAGTAGATGTATTCTGTGAACCGCTTTAATATTTTTACACAAAAATAGAAAAAAAAAGCAATAAATTTTGGGGGTCCCCATACTTAAAACTGAAACTCAAAAAAAATGTTTTCATCAAAACCATACGTGTGGGGTATTGAGGTTTCTAATATCATTTTTTTCTAAACTGAATAGTTTGCGCGAGAGACACTTCCAAAGTGGTAAAATGTTGGTGTCCCCCCCCCTGTAACTTCTAAAATATGAGAATCATAAAACTAAAAAAAATATATGATGTACATTAACATGCAAAATTTCAACGAAAATTGGTTTGAACGAGATCTAGTTAGTAGTTATTTTTTTTAATACGGCATAAATCATAAACTGCAATTTACATTTCTTTCAAACAAAACACTATTATTAAAACATTGATGAAAGTTACAACGAACTACGAAAACTTTATATGATGCTACGGAACCCTTCATGGGCGTGTCCGACTCGCACTTGGCTGCTTTTTTTACTAGTTACTTAGTTACTTTCATTTATTATGTTAGTAAGGACTAGTAAGGATTTTATTAGTCCAACTGATGTTTTCAGAACATCAGGTTTTCATCGGAGTGACTGGCATTGGACCTCCGCAACTGAGAGTGAACTGAACTACATCCTAGTAATACATACACACGTATATTGTATATTGACGACAAATAATGAGAAATAAGAAATACAATAAACGTTATAATAGTAAATGCAAAAGTTGCAGAAAGTTATAGGTTATATGTTTGGTTTGAAATGGTAAAAGTTGTTACACGCTTGAGGGCAAAGAGGTAATTCATTCGACGAGCGGACATCCTCTAAACTCCTTCATCAGTTAAAGTGAACCGATATTACACAGATTTCGCTACATTTTGCTTTTATCGAGAACATGTTTTTGTCAATCAATTTCGGTATCTATCCTTCAGGGACCATACGTACTTTTCTCAGCATGAAAAGTACATATTGACATTTTCACGTAAGTATTTGTATGCCGAATTTAATGATGATAGAATATCAAACATACAAACTGATGTAACCCTTGTTAATACGATTAGTGTTATCAAATCACATATGAGAAGAAGTTCGATGAAGATGTTTAAGTCGAGTCAAGACATCTTTTACAGTTTTTCAGATTATCAGGAACCATTTCTTTGTTTTGATGAAAATTTTGAAAAACCACTCATAACAACTTCTTTTATCTTAAGAAACAACAAATAGCCAAATGGCTAATTTATATGCTCAAGTGTAGTATTCCAGTAACATATCAAAAAAATATTATTGCATCAATGGCTAAAAGACACAAATGTAATGAATAAGCAAATTTAAAATATTTATATGTGTTGGACCCTTGTCTCCATCCAAAACGCACCGGGGATTTGGATGACAGATATACAGAGAGTTTTGAATATGTTTACATGAAAGTTTTTTCAAGTTCTTTATTGTTTTCTTGTGTACGAGTAAAATAATACTGTTAACTAATTTACAGTCTATCCTAGTTAGTTTTACTACAGATGAATATTTTATTTTATAAGTTTGTAACATCAGTTTTTTTACAATACGCCTTATGATATAATTTAATATGTGCTACAAATATTATTTGTTGGTATTTTTGCGAAAAACAGAGAGCAAAGATTTTGTACTGTGTCTAATTTCATATAAGTTTGGAATCAACATAAATATATATAAATGTCAGCTTGCTTTGAGTTCAAAGCTTATTTTTTTAATAAGTAATTAAAACATAAGGAGGCCGCAAAACCTTTTCAGGTACATTTTTAGGACCTAGCTTCAGATCTAGTAATTTATACAACATTTTAGTATTTAAAAATAAATACAGTCTACACAAACACTCTTTTAACAGTTAGTTGGATACAAATCAGCAAACATTCAAGTGAAGCTAATAAATAAATTGAGTTAATAATAACATTAGCGGTCTTTATTTTATGTACAAAACTTAAACTACAGTCAGTCAGAGTCATGCTGATTTCGGCACAGATGGACCGGCTCGAAAGAGCGCAACACTACCCTTACACAGAAAACCAACCTAAAATGACAATATTCGTACTGTCACCTTTAGTCGGTAATGGTGAGACCGGAGATCCAATCATTCAGCATCATTCACCTGGCCTCCGGCTTATCCAGAAACACCTCTCTAAGTCACATGTTGTGGGTCACCAATTACCATGCTGCACTCACAATGAGGATGGTGGCCCCTACTGCTGGATTCTACTCATGCTTTCCATGAGGCAGACTAGAGTCAATATGGTTGGCGTAAATAAAAAAAAAACAAAATATAATACTTTTAAATACATATTGTTTTTGTTAGTTATGTAAATACTACATCTAAATAGCTGAACCTAATACTTTTAAAAACTAATATTTACCTTGTCATGGTAAAGTTTATACTACAATTTTCAAAGATCTATTTTTAATTGAATAAGAATCTTAGGCTATTACTTAATAACATATATATATATTAACATATATTCAGACTAAAAACAAGGTTAAATAAAGATAATAAAAACTCAAAACCAGAGGGAATAACATTTAACAATATCGGGGTTGAACCGAAATAATCCTTAATACATTGTAGGTAATACTTTATCGGGTACCCAAGAAGGGTGGCTATTGCGTAGGGGATTACCAACTTTATAAGTTAGGTATTCGTGCGAATGTCACCGCAGTAACCATAACGTTTTAGTGGCAGTTTGCCCCTCGTTGGAACACTTCGTATTTTTAATAAAAAAAGCAATATAGTTTTTCACTAGCTAAGAGCAAGAAGTGGGAGGGCTTGGAATTTTCAATTTTGAAAATTAATTTTCTTTAAAACAATGGTGTGCTGTTGATGGGTCTTTTGAAGTTATTACATCATTTTTACTGTTATAAAATTGTAGCCTCTTCACTAATAGTTGAAATGGAAGTAAAAGTGGGAATATTTCTTTATGAAGATTTAAAATCTGAACTACACTCGGTTCCAAAAATAACGGGTCAGTCACATAAACCCGAATATCTCCCGAACTACGTATGCCATCCTAATGAAACGAAGACTGTTCAATTGAGAATTTAATTATACAGATAAAAAATAAAATAAAACTTAGTTACACCCACAATATTAATCTTAAATTAAAAAAAAAACTAAAGTAGTCATATTTTTCTTAAGATTACATTTTTTTTATGATTGTTTTTTTGCTGTTTTTCATCACTGGAGGCTTCATCACGTGGAGGCAATACAAAGTATTAAATGAAGAAAGTGATGAAAAACAGCAAAAAAACAATCATAAAAAAAATGTAATCTTAAGAAAAATATGACTACTTTAGTTTTTTTTTAATTTAAGATTAATATTGTGGGTGTAACTAAGTTTTATTTTATTTTTTATCTGTATTATTAAATTCTCAATTGAACAGTCTTCGTTTCATTAGGATGGCATACGTAGTTCGGGAGATATTCGGGTTTATGTGACTGACCCGTTATTGGTTTATGTGACTGACCCGTTATTTTTGGAACCGGCTATACATATTACGACGTAAGAAATTAAAATGTATTATTCCAAAACAAAACAATGTTCAATATAAATATACTTAATGTTCTTTTGTTTAAATAAATACATTAATAAAAAATACTAAGGCGTGCAATTGGAGAGGCCTATGTCCAGCTGTGAACTGCGATAGGATTACGATGATGATATTTAAATGAGAACCTACTCTGTCCATTTCTACGGTACCCTTATAGATTCGCCATGTCCGTCCGTCCGTCCTCGACCTACATCCTCAAACGGCTAGTGCTAGAAAGATGAAACTTTGAATGAATATGTGTTGTAATTACGTCGACGAAGTGCTACGATAAAATTATTTTATTTGGGATACCTTCACTACATGTAAAGTGGGGATGTTTTTTTTTCTCGTCTATCCCATTGTGTTGGGTATGGTTAGATTGGTCTTTTAAAAACATTATGAGGTTGCTAAAACTGTTTTTCGATTTAGATGCATTTTTTGTAAAAACAGTAAGGGAGGGAGAAAACATCTGAAAAGCTTCATGATAGTTCCTACATTGAACTTCGGCTTTGATGACTTTTTTGACTTTTTTTCTTTTATGATTTATTCATTATAATCATGTAAAATGGCTATGGTAGCCAAAACCTATTTTGTAGATAGCGTTTCAATTAAAGATGATGCTGCTAATTAATGATCTGCATTAACAAAATGTAAACATATGGTTTATAAATACAACATGCATTTAGTGAGACTACCTTGTTGGTACTAGACCAACAAGGCAGTCCCACTAAACGCGGTTCTCGTAAGCGGCTGCCAATTCAGAGGTATTGGGTTCGATTTCCGGGTAGAACCAAATGTTTGTACGATCCACAAATATTAGTGCTTCGCCGTGGTTCGTTCTTCAAAATTTCCATCACGAAAGCGTTTAATAAAAACTAAAATCGCAGGATGCGTTCATTAGCACTCCCTTCTCCAAACGCAACATTGATATTGCGAGCTGTTTCTGCAGCGTTAGTTCCGCGTCGGAACTCGTATTTAAATATTACTCAAATTTTCGAAGTATTAACTTTCTTGTCTAAGCTGAATAAAAAAACAATTGAAAGTCGATAATCGACTGTTGCACATTTTTTAAAAGAAGAACCTCATAGGTACGATTTGAAAAAAGTTTCACTCAAAAATCTCAAACCATGAAGGTTCTATGTCAATTCGAAGTACCTATTACAATAAAACGGTAATTTCATACTTAAATCCCTAAGATTTAATTTTAACCAACTCAATGGCAATTATGAGTTCTTTAGATATATCTAAAACCAAAAATTAATTATTTCTTTTCATCCGATTTCATGAGCTGTGCTACAAATTGAAAACAATTTTTTATTGTTTTCACAAAATACTATCCTTTATCGATAGAACTTCACCACCATAATTTAATACCTAAATATTGATCAAATTACTTTCTTTAAATCACTACTATCCAAAATCCTTACTAATTTTATAAACGCGAAATTAATGTGTGTCTCTCTCTGTCTGTACGGAGTTCACGGCTAAACTAAACTGTACGGTACGATGTACTGTGTAGTCTAGAGCCTGTGAAAGGACATAGGCAACTTTACTGCGATAACCAGCATACACGCTGCCACCGCCGAGCTTCGGACGAAAGCTAGTAAAAAATCAACACATAGGAATCATTATTAAAAAAATCAAACAGATCGACGAAAACTGGGCCTTAAATTGACAGAGACAGAGAATAAAACTAAACTGCATCATTAATAATTATTTATTACATTAAATTGACCATAAAAATCTCATATTTTATAATGATTGACGTCCTCAATGAGATCAAAGAAGATATTTTTATACATAAATCACATTTTCCTTAAGCGCTCAAAGTGAAACCATACACAATATTCACTGATGTGGAACTTACAGATATCGAGATATTTATATGGCTATACAATAATCGCACTTATAACCTAAGAGTGATTTTAGAAAATAATGTTTGTTGTTATATTTGAATATACGTTCATAACAAGATTTAAGATACAAATAACTAAAGCGGGTTGTACTATTGGTGTTAAGTAAATAGGTACTCGGATAGATAACGTACTCGCAAAGAATTGGTTTTAACAAAATGTATTAAATGTGTTCCTCCTGCAAAATGTGTTAAAAATAAATTGTTTTTTTCTGAGTCTTTCTCTGATAAGGCAGAGATGTGTTATGATAATTTTAGGCCTGTAATTCTTTAGTTCTAAGTACACAAGTGAAAATATCATAAAATGTTCGTATTAAACAGCCTTAAAGCTCCGAGCAGAAATCCATACTATTATTATTGGAAAGTAACTCTGTCTATCACGTTTTTACGCCTATAACAATGTATCGTTGGTTAAATTTGGCATAGAGGTACTTTAATTCTTGAGGAAAGACATATGCTTCTTTTTAGCACGATAACAAACATACACACGGGTAAAATCTAGTTGCTCAAATAAACTTTTTAATGATTTTAAAAGACAATAAATTTACACAAATCCCCTCTTTAGCTTTAGAGTTTATGAAACTTTGAATAGAAAATATACTTCTGGTAAATTATTGAGGTACGTAATCTAAATATAAACTTAAATAATCAACAAGTGTTAGGTAAATGAATTGAGCGTACCGCCTACGACTATATCACATAAGCCCCCATCGCCTCCTAGAAACACCCACGTGGTAATAGTATTCGAAATACTTGTAATGTATAGTTACTTAAAATCCAATTATCTACCCATAAAATAATAATTATAAGTGCATATGAGATATATTGAATTATGTATTCTATTGACATGTTTACAAACCCGTTCCGGGTTACGTGTCAGCAGCCAGCCACTATTTAACAACCACCCGATTCACTGGGGAATTCGCCGCAGACCATATACTATTCTGACTCACGGGGATAAGTGAACTTAAGCCCCGACTCACTGGGACTAGCGGCATACAGGCACGCTTTACAACTGAGCACAGATAGTAGACTCATCAAACATCGACTTTCGGTCTTGATGATGAATGATGATAGCATTAGATAATTATGCGAGAGAGAATTAGGCATTAGAGAATTCGATGTGGCAATGCGGCCAGTCTCTCCGGAACGCTACCAGCAGGCGATATTTTAATATTCTTTAAGTTAATATTCTACGTGATAGTCATATGTAAGACACGAAGGTCAAAGTACAGCGTAGTTCGTGGGAGTATATAAATCATAAGGGATGTCTAGAAGATGTTCAGCAATAAATATATACGCTGGTTATAAAAACGTAAGCTTCACATGCTAGTGGACACACTATATACTACAATTCTGAGCGGGACTTTATCCCGGCTCGTAAAATCAATTCCATCAAACTTATCTAAAGCCAACACTTTGTTTTATTGTAACTAACAGTTCAGTTTTTGACATCGCTCTTGAATGTAGTTTTCTTTATTTTCCAAATAAATAAGATTAGCATTAAATGATTCTAATATTATAATTTAAACTCCCGATTGTCAGCACTTAGTGGAACGTGTTAAAATACATTGATAAATTAAACTCACTACACTTATTTCTGTTCCACTATTTAGTATACTTAACAATTTAATATTTAATATTTTTAACAATGTATTCTAATATTAATCTATTACTATAATGGTATAGTGTCTTGCAGAGTAAAATATACAATACTAACCTATTACATTTTGATTATCGTACAAGGCCAAGGCTGCGAAAATCTGAAACTCCATAGACTAGAAAAATTGGCGGAAGCGTTTTCTGTTATGCGTATCGATTAGGGCATTACCTCCCATATAAACATATTATGCTTGAGAGAGGCCCATAAGGTAAGCCGACGGACGAACATGACGAAACTGTAAGTGTTCCGAGTCGTGAACTACGGAACTCTAAAAAGGGAATAGTCAAAAATGTCTAAAACACTTTAAAAAATAACATTTTAAGCAACCTTTAAGACAGAAAATAACAACCATTATTCTCCTTAAAATCATACGTAGGTACGTATTACTCGTACACGAAAGGGAAAGGTTGATGAATGAAACTTACCTAACACTTGTAATTTATTTCCATTTTATAGATTGTTATATTCACTACCATTCTACGAGTATAAAATATTTATGATAAAGTATCGAATACGAAAGTCAGAAAGGTCTTTGAGGACCGTATTTCAATCCAATACTACCAATAAACTAAAAGGCTTTTTTGGTTGCCGGGTAAGCGTGGCTGACTGTCCTGTGTCACATTCGCTTGACTGGAGCTACAATCTTTTTTGCAGACCAAACATATATATATAAATATCACAAATTTACAAAGAGCAATTTCTGTGAGGCTGCTCTCACATTCAATGCTAGCGGAAAACATACAACAGCGCAATCTACCGAAAAAACACTGAGCCACGAAGAAACATGGAATATACGGAGTAACTACTATCCTGAATCGCGATGGAGAGTTCTCCAGCTGATTAGCATAATGTATATAACATCCCAACATCAACCGCTGGGCAGTGGCCCTCTAGGCATCATCACCTCGCCTGGAAGGGATCGCCTGATCGTGTTCCACATTTGTTTTCTTCCTAGCCTTTATTATTGCTGAGATTGCCATTTGGGTGATACCGAGATGCTTACATCAATAGAAGTATGGTTGAAAGCAGACATAGACATAGTTGCGTTTAAGTCTTAAAATAGATCACCGACGACCAAAAATCATGAAACCTTCTCATCTGTTTATAATATATCTTGCTATTATATTATAAACAAAAAGAGGTTTCATTTATTTTTGCTTTCATTTTGTAAAGAAAGTAAATATCGGTTTTTTATATTGCACAATATGTACAATACAATTCTCTATGGAGCTTAAGCAAAGTCATTTACTAGGGGAAGCACAAGAAAAATCTGGTAAAATTGTTTCACAAGAATCTTTTCGTAGGGTATTTTCTAGTAACTTTTTATTGATATGGTAATTCTGAAAATGCACCGTGTGAGGTGATTATACCAAATGTGTGGTAATAAAAGCAAACAGAGATTTACATGTTTTTTATTAACTAGAGTTATTCTTTTAGTTCACGGTCACTTCAAAAACATAATCTAAAAACATTTTTTTAAATTTCAATAATTAATATCCTTGCTAATATTATAAACACGAAGTTTTGTGAGTATGTATGTATGTATGTATGTTTATTGCTCTTTAACGCAAGAACTATTGAACGGATTTGGATGAAACTTTACAGTAAAAAAGTTTATATATCAAAATAACATATAGGCTACTTTTTACTGCAATAATCGAGATACACGCGGTGAGAGCCGCGGGTGAAAGCTAGTATACATATTATTTTCCAGTACGGGCCACAGCACACTAGCTACTTGTAGCATCAACTATCGGCGACTAGTAGCTTTTTAGAAGCTAAATACGGCGACCGAACACTCCAACCCACACAATTAAAAACGCCAAACGGGGAGATTGAGCGTGTCACAGCAGCTGAACGCTACTCTCCGCACACATTCGGATGCCGGTAGCATCGATTTGGCGTCTGCCGAACACGACTTGACTCTCATCATTTTTTTTACTTGTAAACCAAACCACAGATTACAGAATACTGCAATATCATTGCAAATCACAGACATAAGTAATCAAAGTTACAAATCGGAAAATTATAGACAATACCATAGCCGACGCGATCCAGGCATTAGAGCAGTCGCGTTTCCGATACCGCGTTCGAACACAGAAAGTCGCTAAAACGCGATGCAGCATCGATACAGTCGCAAAATCGCCGATCGTCGATGCTAAAAGTAGCTAGTCTGCTGTGGCCCTAAGAGGGAAGCAAACTATATGCTATAATTAGTATGATAACGCTTCTGAAACATTATAAACGAAGGAAGTAATAAAACTCTTAATAAAGGTAAAATATACTTTTCTAAATTAATTTAAGTTTATCTTCACTGATGTTCAATAACTTTAACAATATTATAAATAGCGAAACTCAAACTGCTACAAACGCAATAACCGACGAATTAAGAAAACATATCACGCTCAATGCTCTTGATTGTAACTACTGGATATAAAATGGGGCATAAACTGGCTCATATAACAATAAAAATAAATTAGATAAAAGCTCGCAATGAAACTTTACCCATTACTCGGCTCACATAAAACACACAATTTCATGGGTTTGTAAGATTTAATTATTACAAAATACTTCCCAGAGGCCACGTAATGTAACACCTTTCAGTACACAAGTGATGAACGTTCGAACTTATTATCTAATTCCCATCGCCTCAGAAATTCATGCTTGCCAACATTTATCGACACATTAATTATATTTATTTACATCCTGTATGTACATTTATGATAGAGGAAATTGGTTAAGAGGGTTAATAGAAGGCTGCACTGTAGATACAGTCAGGTAACATATTTGTTTGCAAGTTCAATATTAAAGAAGTTGACGAAACAAATTCAATAACTATAGACTAGAGTTTATTGCGGATTATCTTACTCTTCTTTTAAAGTTCAAGTTCTGCCTGATGGAAAGCTTGATTAAAATCAAATACTATCTACCTATTGCAAATAATAGGTACGGTAAACTTTACACGCGAAAGAAAGAGTAAGGTGTGTTTAATACTTAACACATACCTTAGACCTTTATGAAATAACTCCTTTTAGCATGAGGGACCACAACAATATATTAATTACCTTACCAGTGTTCCGTCGGGATTCAGGTACTTTGTAATTCTCAGGGCAGCCTGAAAGTCCCTGAAGAAAAAAAAACTTATAAAAAGACAGTTCTAAAAGTAGTAGACTCAGAAAATGCTTTGTCATGGGTTTAATGGTATTTTTAAACATTTTATTGTATTTTACTAGTACCTTACCTTTTATACTTACTACATAATATGTTTACTAGCTGAGCCCGGCCGTGGTAAATTTTTGTTTTACCTTTACAACAACAACAATAAGTAACGTTGCGAGGTGAAGCTTGTCTAAAAATGCGGCCAAGTGCGAGTCGGACTCGCGCATCAAGGGTTCCATCATCTGCCTACCTCTCCTCCTATTCCGCAAGAGATCTTGAAGGCTCTGGAACAGAACGCACGTGATGAAGCCGCTGGCATTTTTGACGATGGTAAATTTAACTTTGAATTTAGTGACTTTAAAAATATTTAGATTGTTAATTTACTTTTAGAGCTATTCTACTCAAGAAACAATAAGATTTCCTGCAGCGAGTAACATCATATAAAAGTTTTTGTAGTTCGTTGTAACTTTCATTGATGTTTTAATAATAGTGTTTTGATTTAAAGAAATGTAAATTGCTGTTTATTATTTATGACGTATTAAAAAAAACTACTTACTAGATCTCGTTCAAACCCATTTTCGTTGGAAGTTTGTATGGTATCATATTTTAGAAGTTACAGGGGGGGGGACACATTTTACCACTTTGGAAGTGTCTCTCGCGCAAACTATTCAGTTAAGAAAAAAATGATATTAGAAACCTCAACATCACTTTTGAAGACCTATCCATATATTTTGGTACGTGTTTGGTATGCACACGTACGGTTTTCATGAAAAAAAGATTTTTGAGTTTCCGTTCTAAGTATGGAGACCCCCAAAATTTATTGCTTTTTTATATTTTTGTGTAAAAATAATAATGCCGTTCACAGAATACATCTACTGACTAAGTTTCAACAGTATAGCTCTTATGGTTTCGTAAAAAAGTGGCTGTGACATACGGACGGACAGACAGACATGACGAATCTATAAGGGTTCCGTTTTTTGCCATTTGGCAACGGAACCCTAAAAAAGAGCTTTAATTTTATTTAACTAGTATTAAATCATCAGTTATCTGCCAGTACTCAAACATACAGTATTTATACATATACATAGATTTATGTGTAATATTTTAAAAATTGGTTTTTGATGTAGTTAGGTACCTAATATATTTGCATTTTAGGAAAAGCTATAAATTTCTTACTGTAAACAGACACTTGAATTATATTGTTTTTAAACTTTCGCGACTTTTACACATACTCATGTTTTTACTGTAAACGGGACTTATTCGCGATAATATTAAAGGTTACGATACCTTCTATTTTCCGACGTTTCGAACGGGTTATACCGCTCGTGGTCACGGGTAGACTGATGTGAGCTTAGCGTCGCCTTCGTGATGTGCAGGTTGTGTCTACCCGCACTAGATCGCGTTGATTTCTTGTAGTGTCGGTACCCCTACACACCACACTTATGACATCTGCACGCCGATGATGACTGGATTCCACGATGTTGATAGTCGGTATCCGTCTTCCCGGTTGAAATTTTTGTGTTTTTTGATTTCAACCGCTTCACGTACTATTCGACGAAAATAGTTCCGATCTGTGGAGAGGACCTGCGGGTCGTGTAGTTCAATCCAGTGGTTCGGTCCTGATTCCAGCAGGTGCTCTGCAATGGCAGACTTGTTTATTTGGCGGTTTTTTACAGGTCTACCCGTGACCACGAGCGGTATAACCCGTTCGAAACGTCGGAAAATAGAAGGTATCGTAACCTTTAATATTATCGCGAATAAGTCCCGTTTACAGTAAAAACTTGAATTATATTTACTTGTAAAGAAATGTAAATATAAATGGAATATTAATTTTGAAGATTTTGTCGAAATGTTACTCTAAAAATCTGGTTTCATAAAGGTATCTAAATAATAAATGCAAATGTTTAATGAAATAAAAATAATAAAATGATATTTTAGTATTTTTAACTCGAGAGGCTCGTTACTAAAATCTCAACGTTTCTCTTCTAGTAACAGCGTAATTAGGTAAGCATTATTTACCTTGGTAGGTTTACCTTCAAATTGAACGTTTGTGTATATTTTAATTAGCTGAATAACATTAACATTCACTTTCATTCTTCTAAATGTAATGTTACATTTTTATATGGAAACAGATCATAATTTGTGAGTGACTACAATTGAAGATATACCTACAAATATATTATATATTACCATAAATCTATCTGTATAGTGATGGAATAAGAATAGGAAGGCACACCATCTCTATCGTCGTAAGGAACAATTTACACAAGATAACATGCATACATGCAAAGAGAAAATAAAACTTGAAACAAGCCCTCCTTCCTAAGAAAAGGCCTATGTCCAGCAGTGGATTGCTTAAGCCGTTAATGATGATGACGTATATTAAACTTAAGATACCCAATATTATACTATGTACATACAGATCGTACCCCAGGTACGAGGGTAGTTCAATGTATGTTAACGGTGGTGCTAGCTAGTGTCACATTATCTTTACATTTTTACCGTTTTGAATTTAACGACTACAATACTTTAAATATGTAGCTTTATTATAAGGTTCCAAAAGCAAATTTATTATGAATATATAATTTATTTAAGCCATCTTATAGATAATGTTTATTTCCTTCTATACCAAGATAGTATTGCTATCAATCTATACAATCAAGAGACTCAATATTCCAATAATATTGACCATACAGACGACCATAAAATGTTATAAATTTATAGACACATAATGTAATGGAAATGTGCATTAAAGTGAACTGCGGTGTTCTATAAATTGCAGTGCTAGCCGTTTCAAGATGTTAGTTGCTCGCCGAGCGGTCGGCCGACGGTCTTGGGGGCTCCAAATTACCGCAATAACGGTAATTGCAATTTGCTGCTGAAACTACCGACTGTCTTCATTTTCTTCCATTATAATGTAGGTACACTAGCTATTCATTTTCATAGTCTTTGTTGTACATTATTTATGTATGTACCAACTAGCTTTTTTATTAGTTGTGTTTAAAGATTATTGGAAATAAACTCTATCTATATAGGTACAATGTATATATAATATTTAAACTGTACAAATAGAAGTACCTACTTCTACAAACCGCATTGCGGTGTCATTCCCTCCGTCTGACACCTATGTCTATATCCATGAGTCCTCATCCGCATAAAGGTTATACACGACATTTCACGCATCCTGACCTTATTTCTTAAGCATTTCATGCTATTGACACGCATGAAAACTTTTACTGTTTAAATACCATGTGAAGTCTAGTAGGATATAAGTAATAGAAACTAAATCTCGATAACAGCAGCATAGCATATTATTTATTTATTTAATTTCCTTTTAACTAAAGTAGAATTTAAGTGCCAACTAACCTCTAGCAAGAAGTTTTATGTAACAATGTCATAGCAGTATTGCAAAACTTACGAGTCTCTCTCTATGTGTTTGTGTCGAAGAACAAATTTGACAAGTGGGCTTTGAGTTGAAGAGATAAATTAAATGAAATTGAACTAGATGAGAAATAACTGAGTAGAAAACTTATCTGAAGTAGGTTATACTCAAATCGTCTGATTAAACTTCGTAAACTTGCTAATAATGCGAGAAACATTTTTCAATTATAGTTTCTCATTTTCCTATATATTTTCTTAACCTGATCATAATAACCGACTAGAAACAATGTTATAAAATAAACATCAATAATTGATAGATGAGGTTGTGTGACAGATATCTGAAATATTCATCTCATCTCATCTCATCATATTTTTAAATTATTAAATTCATTACAACGATGACTTGAAGACTAGAAGACTTTACAATTGAAGACGTTAATTACTTGACATTAGCAGAAATAGCTGATATTCGGCTGGTTGACATGTCAACAAAAGAAGAAGAAGAATATTAACAAAGTGAGTATACACTTTGCAAACCATTCAGAAAAACAATGTTTTGAACCACACAAGGTTTTTTTCCATGTAAATTAAATAATATTTTGGTCATCTTACACACAACATCATCTAGCCCCAAACTAAGCAGAGCTTGTATTATGGGTACTAAACAACTGATATAAATACATAAAAATTCTTTTTTTTGTAAATACATACATATTATACATAGAAAACACCCAGACTCCGAAACAAATATTTGTGAATCACACAAATATTTGGTCTGACCCGGGAATCGAACCCGAGTGTGGGGATTGAACCCACAATACTCACCGTAATAGAGAGCAGTGAGATGCCCGTGAACATTTTACCCTACCTATAGTTTACATATAAAAATGTATAGATAGATAATGTATATAGAGTGCACTCTAATATCAATTTCATATATGATGATATACGTGCACGAGAATGCGTGATATCTGTGTCGATTGCGGTTTATCGCTATAATACTGCTCGTTAAATTCCATAACATAAATCCATTAATTTGAATGGAATAAACCTTGTTATGTTTTTTTGATAGTTTTTTACAAACTTCACAATTACAATAAAGTTGTTTTTTTTTTAATTAGCAATTATATACATCAAGATGTAGAGCCTTTAAATTTATATCAGAAGCTATCAGCACTAAGGTTCGCATGAAATATATTAAGCTTATGAGCGTAAAGGGATAGAGATGCTTACGTTACTAACATTGCGATGAAGTATTCATTATTATTCCCAAGTTTCTAGGAAGCTAATGAACCTACCTGACCTGCGGTGTTATAGACTTACGACTTTGTCGCTTTTAGTACATACATTATGTGGCCGTTTAAATAGGTGTGTTGGAGTAAGTGTTTTCTTAACACCGTGACATACGTATACATTTTTGTCGAGTTATTTTGTCGCAAAACACAAAATAATCGTTAAATATGTTATTAATTCTTTAAAATACCAACACTATATTAAATCTCACTGTCACTGGCACAATATAGGTTTAAGTTTGAAATAAATAATTTGAATAGCGTATTCATACTATACTAGATCAGTTATATATTTTTCATTGTTGTTTCATTGTTCTTTGCAAATTCAGTATGTCTATTGACACACCAAAAACGGGTAATACTGAAACATCCTCATTTTTGTCTTATTATGTATGTATTAATGTACTGTTATAAATCCGAAAATAACTAAGAATGTCTGTCGCGATTTTACTACTAATCCAATTCAAACCGCAATAACCGACATTATACGAGGGCCGGCAAAAGCTTAGTTTAATAAATACAGATATTTGAAAATAAACGTTTTCAACTTTATTTCATGTTTATTACAAAAAAAATAAACAAAAAGCATGTGACAAATTAATGAAAATTAGAAACAAATCATTTTCTTGCCAACAAAAAAAGTATTCACAGTTTTCTTTTCATTTAATATTGATATATGACATACATAAACTAAAAAAGTATTAATAGTGATCACTCATATTAGAACTCATATTAGAACGTTACAAAAGCCACTTGTTTGCCTTCAAAGCAAATAAAAAATGTGGTACACAAAGTCACAGTAATAATTGCGAGAATAACGTGCCAGTTAGCTGACATCAGTCTTCTATTATCAGAAAAATATCGCTATTTATTAAAGACAGCTGAAGCGTTTAAACATAGCTGGCAAATTGCATGTCGATATTCGCATTTTTCTCTCTCTCTCGATTCTAGAGCTGAGAACATATGTGAAAACAATCTGATTTATATTAAATTTTAGTTTTTTTATTTGCTTTTTATGCATTTTGAACTTCTGTGAGCTTAGTAAGGGATTTATAAGTCAAGGACGAAAAGATCTAAAGCAGAACCTGTGAACTTATGACCCCAAGCTGAGATCATCAAGGGGGAAAACTTTACTTTACCTAAGAAGTTTACTTAAAACTTAGGTGAAACAATGTTTTCAAACGGTGAAACGGAGACAGAATTTGCTTTTATGTTTTTCAGTTATTGAATTGATAAAAAATCTAATTAATTAAGACATTAATTGATCTTAAAAAAATATTTAGTAAAAGTTATGTTACTTAAGCTTATATTACCTAAAATGTTAATACAAAATTCTATTAACTAAATTTTACTTTAAAATTAAGAAAAGAGTGACTCCACCTAAAACATTTTGTAGTTTTTTTTATATTCATCACCATCAACAACCCATAACGTCCCACAGCTGGGCTCAGGTCTCCTCTCAAGAGAGGGTTAAGGCCATACGTCCCCACTCTGGCCGAGTGCGGGTTGGGGACAGGCAAGACACGTCCCAGAAGGAAATCCCCTCCCTGGACTCTTTCCAATACACAGGCGCAGAGAGGGTCACACCGTGTGGTTTTAGTCGGTTCGAGTCCGACACACCAACCCGCCTTAACCCCCGACGGGGTGATGGTCCGCGGGGATTTCTACACGTAAAAAAAAAAAAAAAAGGCAAGACACGTTGTGGCTGCGTAATCTTGCTGTTGGATGTTTTTAAGCCGCCCGAAGGCCTCCAACTATGCTTCACGACACGACTTATGATAACAACCGGGACCGACTGCTTAACGTGACCTCCGAATCACGGAATCGCTCATTACATATAATGCCACAAACGGTCACCCATCTAGGTCCAACCTCGCTGTCGTTGCTTACCCTTGGTGATTGTATCCAATCACCTAAGGCCACTCGGCTATGAGCGCTTTTTTTATATTATTTTATTTAAATTGGAATCTTCTTTTTTTTTAACTTCTAGCCTAATTTGGTGCTAAATTTAAAACCTTTTGATTCGATCATGCAAAACAGTAAGCGGTGAGGTACGAGTAGATAATTCTTAGAAGCTACCTAAAAATTCCTTTACCTGTGGGGTAAAAATATAAAGAATTTTAGACCTTTAAATTGCAACATACCCAATACACATATACCTTATATTTAGACATAATAATAGTTTCACCGGTATTATCTACCTCAACGTAAAGATACTCTTGAAAACAACACGCTCTTTCTATTTACGTTAAACTTTAAATTTTTATGAAGAAGGATATCTGAACTGGAACTGATTGTAAACAACGTACTGTAATTCTGCTGAAAAATATCAATCCTTACAAGATTTTCTTTTTCTTTTAGATTGCCATCTTGTTTTTGATCACTGCAAATTGAGAAAGGAATTGAGTATGAGTGGAGTTAATAGGAGTTTACTTTTCTTAACATGTTCGTCACTAGCACTTCTGGTAATTAATCTAGTTAATTTTATATCTCATCAGAGCGGATTAATAATAATTGTAAACTAAATTTTGCCATTAATGGTAGTGGAGCCATGCTGATTTCAACACGAATGGGTAATTTCAATGCTGCTTTCAACCGGGGCAGTACTACCCTCACACAGATGACCATACTAATAATGACAGCATTCTTGCTGTCATATCTTGGTGAGTGTGTGGCCGAAATATTCTGCATCATTCTCCCGGCCTCTGGAAGCCGGAGACATCTGACCGGACCGCCAAGGTATGGGTCACCATCCTGCATTGCTCACCCTCACATAAGAAGTACTCCTGAATTCTACTCATTCTTTCCATCAGGCAGAGTAGAGTCACATTGGCAGGCTCTAATATAAATATAAAACACTTATTTGCAATGAACACACAAATCTTTCACAGAATCAATCAGAAACCAAAAGATCAAATGCAAATGATACCGCCGTAACTCAAGGATGCAATGGCAATATTGAAACCAGAACTTATAAAAATTGACAATTCGATTCTGTTTAGGCGATTAGACATTTGTAAACGGTTGGTTAAGTCAGTGAGATCTAAAACAGTCGCAAACAAATTCACTTTCATATTAAATAATATTTCAAATACATAAAGTATTTAAAGAATACTGTTCTCAGTGTTCTTAGAAAAAAATACTAATAACTGCACTTGAAGATATTCTAAGAATGCTGTTCTTAGCATTCTTGGCAATAGATTATGTATTTGAAATTTTTTGTTTACCTATATGTTTGAATTTGAATATTAGCCGTATAATAGGTTTGCCTGTTAACATATGTATAGCACCTACAACCACAGATAAAAGAAACACAGGAGATTAGGTTTGTACACAAATTTATTCGTGTTCAGATGTCTCCGCGTTTCTCCCACTTCCTTCACTAACACAAAACCAAAAATTGTAAGCACGGCACACAAGCTCGTATTTCTCCCGCACACAAAGAAACTTACGGCAACACCAATAAACCCACTAATATAACACATTCAAAAAGAGGGCGGCGCATCTACCTGTAGCTACGGATTCCGAATAAACACACATGTGTGCAAATTATGCAACTAGTAATGTTAAGTGATAATCATAGAAAAATATCGATTGAACTTCAGTTAGCTATATTACCTACTCTTTCTCCTAAAGATTTCATTGACTGTGAAAAGCAAAACTAAACAGGAGTTTAATTCGAACATATTCTATACAAACGATGTTTAATCATAATTGGAATATTAACTAACTAATTACCAAGAAACAGGATATCAACTTCTCGAATCTACACTCGGTTCCAAAAATAACGGGTCAGTCACATAAACCCGAATATCTCCCGAACTACGTATGCCATCCTAATGAAACGAAGACTGTTCAATTGAGAATTTAATTATACAGATAAAAAATAAAATAAAACTTAGTTACACCCACAATATTAATCTTAAATTAAAAAAAAACTAAAGTAGTCATATTTTTCTTAAGATTACATTTTTTTTATGATTGTTTTTTTGCTGTTTTTCATCACTGGAGGCTTCATCGCGTGGAGGCAATACAAAGTATTAAATGAAGAAAGTGATGAAAAACAGCAAAAAAACAATCATAAAAAAAATGTAATCTTAAGAAAAATATGACTACTTTATTTTTTTTTTAATTTAAGATTAATATTGTGGGTGTAACTAAGTTTTATTTTATTTTTTATCTGTATAATTAAATTCTCAATTGAACAGTCTTCGTTTCATTAGGATGGCATACGTAGTTCGGGAGATATTCGGGTTTATGTGACTGACCCGTTATTGGTTTATGTGACTGACCCGTTATTTTTGGAACCGGCTATAGACTAGAACACAGGTAAAAGTGCAAGAATTTTATTGATAAGGGTTTAATTAACCAGTAAAATGTAAATATTTATTTAAAACTTGCCGCTTAGACAGTTTAGGTGTTGCGTTCTTAGTACAGTAGTGTAATCTTACGTTTGCATATTTTTCCATTACGCTTTTATTAGTATTACTAAATGGTTAATCATTGGCGATTGATCGTATTGGTGAAAATTTATTGGGACCAGCAAATTGTGCCATTTTTTGTTACGAACCAGCTTGAACCCCTTCCTGTCGCATTTATCCACATTTTTTTAAGTTTTTGATCCTTCGGATAGCTAAAATTTTAAAAATAAAAGCAAGGTATAATTATGCTTGAGTACCACAATAAATTAAAAATCTAAACTTTTTTATTTACACTTTTTTTACGTTTACATAATTATAATATTCTAATTTATTTATATCTTTAATAATCATACGTACTTAATAGGATCGTATAAAATATCGACAATCATAAATATCACAACACATCTCTAACACAAGCCGGCCGGCAGCGGCCGCATCCCGAAACTATCATGTGATTGAGAGTATCAATAAAACACTTATCCATTGCGCTATTAGACCAGCCGATTCATTGATCGATTCGCACTAAGTAAGCAATGGTTTTAAAAGTTTTTAGTTCCTAAAGAAAACGATTGATTTGGTATTTCATCATATTTTTAAAATGTTTTAATGAATTCAGTATGAAAAACTATAATATTATAGTACTTATATATGAAATTAGATGCAACATTTCTTGTAATTTACAATACAGCTGTTATTTTTGCAAACAATCGCTGAACAACGCGGCATTTTGTCAAAAATCACGAGCAGTGAAGACGTCGCAAGTTGGCATTCGACTAATGTCCGAAAATGGCATCAAGCCGCTTTGAGGCCAGATGCGTTTGCAAGCGGCACGCCTCTATTGCATATCTCCTGTGTTTCTTTTATCTGTGCCTACAACTAAAATATTTGTAATGTAAAGCGTCGGTAAAGTACAAGCCAAAGGTCCTGGCTAAACGTTTCTTGCACTACCCACAGAACATATTTTAAACCAAGTGTATATTATTGTCTGACCTCAGCAAGCCAACTAGAGGGGAAACCGGCAGTTAAAGCTCCACCAGTTGTCACCATTTCTCAGGCTTTTCGGTGCTCGTAACGCGGTCGTAGATATACGTATTACAAGTGTCTTATAGTATACTGTTCTAAGTATTAAAATAACTATGATTGTTATTTTTTTTTATTTTTAATTCATCTTCCGTAGTAGGAGCCTTTACAAACATACACACACAAAGAACATCCAGACTGGATACAACAATTACGGAATTAGGATATGAACCCGCACAACTTGGCGTAGTAGTCCTACCGTGCAGTCAATTTTACAAAAATGCATTTTTGACATATGTATGTTATTTGAAGAACGAAATGCTTTCACTCATTTACATATTAAGTGTGGCTTGTGAGTTGCAACTGCAAGAATATATGGATGAAAGTGATTACCTTACCGCTAGCAAACCCGTCTGCTACATAAAGTAAAAACAATCTTCCGACTCCCTTTCCTTTATAAGATACTATCCATTTCCAATTAAATATTTCCTATTTAATAACGACAACATCGTTTTAATATAAAACTAAAAAACTGAATTGATTAATTAAACTGTACGCATTACAGGATTTGCTAAATTAATTCATGAAATCACTTCAACATCAATTAATCCAACAAAATTGCATACTAAAATTAAATACCAACATCGATATGACAGCGTGTCACATCCCGCGACGTGACCGGTGCTGTAAGCTTCACTGAGTACAAATAGAGAGTAGTGGTTGCAGTAATAATGGGCACACGTATAACTAGTGCTCTCGTTCAATTTATATTAAAAACCAGCCATGATGCAGTACACGGCATGTGCGCTTTGTAGAACTACATTAGTTTTTATTTTTATTTGCAAAACTATTACAAATAAGATATTTTCGTAGTGTTTAAAAGGTTGTTAGTGAATAACTTACATATTACTAATTACTAGTAAAGTATTTAGAACTAATGTGACAAGACTAGAATACATGCTTGATTGGATACTGTTTTCTAATAAACTTAGTTATTTTTCTTGATTATTTTTGCATTTACATCGTTTTACTAACTACATTTTATTAACTTGAAAATTTATAGCATTACAAATTGTATTCTAATATAATGACTTAATCTAATATTATACCTAAAGGTATATTAACCCGAAAAATTATTAATACGATGGCAGACACTATGCTTAGCTTAGTTTTTTTTTCGTGAATTGCGTTATTCTGAGCTTTGTAATGTAAAATGTTATTATACAGACTTTAGCTTTGAAATTCAACATACCTACTGAAGAAATCATAAAGTAATTAACATCCAATTGAAATGACTACTTGTTTATTACTCGAGTAAATTCAAAATCTTTGGATCCAATTTACTTCAAACGTTCATGGTAATTAGAAAGAGTAACCATTTATATATTACCCAATAATAATTATTATTTGTTTTCCGAATTGCTCATTACATCTTCGTACTCATTAAGAAAACTTCTCAAGTAATTTTCGGTTTTGTTTTTATGTGTTTTTAACAAATACAATCTTTGTAGTTTACTAGTCTTAGTTGTATATTGTATAATATTAAAATCATTAATCATATTTATTAATGACAAAATTATGACATTAACACAAAAAGAAAACAGTACTTTAAATAACGATTTAACTAAAACTTTTCAGCAGAAAATTTAAGTTTTAAGAGGTTAGTTCTTAAGGTTAAATAAAAAACTTCAGTTCTTCTGGCGATTCAGTTTTATTGTTAAATTGTTAAATTTTATAGTTTTTATAGTTCTATGGCACATGTATATTTTTCATATTCATATTGGAAGTTAGGGTTACTCTAATTGTTAAACCTTTACCTTAAATCTTGTAATTTTATAGTTCATAAGATATTGTAAAAGGTTATTTAGGACAATAAAGATTTTTATTATTTATTATTATTATTTATTTATTATATTTTAAAAAAGCTACAAAGTTAGTAGTACTTTTTAAGTTTTGGTAACTGTTATCTTAACTGGTAACTGTTACTATCAATGCCTATTTACTATTAGAAAATCCTACTTTGTAGTCTATCTCACCTAAAAGATACAGTATGTTATGCGAGTGATCAATCATCCCTTTCTTATTCTTATGGTTAGATTTTGCTTGAATTTATATGGAACTAACCTCGAGGTGTATCCTTTTCAATTAAAAAATAGTTATTGAAATCAAACTACTCTGGTTAAATTATGCTTGGTTATATGTAACTACTAGCTTTCCGCCCGCGGCTTCGCCCGCGTTGAATTCGTATATATCGCGCGACACGGTAAGGGTAGATTAAACAATCTTACATGATTTTATGTTTGATAATAAGGAACTTAGACACAAACTTTCGTCCCCTATTTCAAACCCTTCTTTCTACCTTTATTTTCACGTTAAAAAGTATCATATGTCCTTTCCCAAGTTCAGTTCTATCTTCATACCAAATTTTATCAAAATCGGTTCAGTGGTTTAGGCGTGAAAGCGTAACAGATAGACAGACAGGCAGAGTTACTTTCGCATTAATAATATTAGTAGGGATTACACCATCGGAAAGTAGAGATTTCATCAAACAGAAAACACCGTAACACAAAAAGTAGATATTTTGACGGGTGAATTTTCGATATTAAGTCAAAATCGGGTGAAAAAATAAATATTTCAAATCAAATAAATTACAGTGTATTCGGAACAAAGGTAAGTTTTCACTAAATTTCGTTTAAAAATAAATTTTCACGTATAATTTTAGGTTATGTGACAAAAAGTGTAAATAAAAAATCAGCCAAGTGCGTGTCAGGCCACGCACAGGAAAGGGTTCTTCAGTCACCCATAATGGTACGTGGATTAGAAATAGTATCCAATGGATAATTGTTATGTTTACGTATTAATGCGTTAATTTTGTATGACTTTTCCAAGTAAGCACATTGTAGAAGTTAAGCCTCTACAACTCCTGAACTAACAAAGTCATCTAATTCGTTATAGTTTTCATTTAAAGTTATTATATAGACCACTATCACGAATTTTTCCAGATTTTTTGAGCCGGCCGTTTAGCTTTTAGAGGGGGGGACGCCCTGTTTTTACAAAAATAGTGGCCTTTAAAGTGGATTTCTCGCAAAAGGATACCTAAATCAAAAAATGGGTTTAAAGATCGTCTTAACAACCTTTTAATGTTTTTAAAAGACCTATATAATGATACCCCAGATGATGGGGTATATAATAGGCCTTTCCATCTTTACAGATGATTTAGACAGCGCCTCTTTCACACTTCTTGGTGTGACTGTAAAGCCCAATACGGGAGCGACAACAGCGTCCACACGCATGACACCTAAACAGAGGAGCGTCCGAGGCTCGAGCAAGCGAGACCCCCTCGTCTCCCCGCTGTCTCTTCTCACGCTTGTCCGCCAGAGTCCGGAACCAACTCCTGTCGTGCGTTCTGCAGCCCCCATACAAAGTGCTCCCCCATCCACTGCGGTCATCGATGATGGGGTAGCTGCGAGAAAAAAAACATCCCCACTTTATGTGTAGGGGAGGTACCCTAAATAAGAATATTTTTCATAATTTTATTGTAACGCTTTGTCGACGTAATTACAATACATATTCATGCAAAGTTTCATCTTTCTAGCACTTACCGATTGGACGGTAAGGAGGACGGACGGACGGACGGACAGACGGACATGACGAATCGATAAGGGTTCGAAGTCATAAACTTCGGAACCCTAAAAGTTGTAGATCTTTTGATTACCTACAACTTTGCCATTTAACTTTTTTCCATAAGACTTGTAGTTTTGCCGGAAATCGAGATAAACCGTTCTTTACCCTTTATTTTATATATTTAGCCATCCAAAGTGACTCTACCCTGCCTGATGGAAAGCATTAGCAGAATCCAAGAGTCGGGGCTACTACACTGGCTGCAAATGCAGACAATAATGTATGGCGGCCCACACTATGGCGACTTAGTGAGATGCTTTTTCACGCCCCGCTTATAGGACCCGAAAACCTCCCCCCCTACCCCTTCCCGACCTCAGATCGCCTGTAAATAATTTTTCCTTTCATTTTTATAATATTCTCCTCCTTTTCCAATAGGTTTCATCCTACTATAATTTTATTTGTTTTCAAAAATGATCTACCCTGGACTACTGGTCTATATGTCATTGTCAAACTATCATTATGGTTGCCATGCAATTGTGTTATGCCTAGCAACCTGTGAAGTTTTGACAGGAGATAAACAGTGATAGATTTTGATACCTACGATTTAAGTATTTTTATAATCACCTAGCTTTGGCCTTTGTATCTCGATTATTGCAGTAAAAAGTAGCCTATGTCCTTTCCCAAGTTCAGTTCTATCTTCATACCAAATTTCATCAAAATTGGTTCAGTGCTTTAGGCGTGAAAGCGTAACAGACAGACAGACAGACAGAGTTACTTTCGCATTTATAATATTAGTATGGATCAGTGACTGATCAATCGTTTCCTATTTTATTATTCTTACCAATTTTTTTTTCTAAATTTATATGAGGATGACCTTGAGGTAGACTAATCTGCAAAAAGTTATGGTAATTTTATATTACAATCAGTGAGTACAATATTACGAATAAGGCTAGGAACAAGAAGAAGAGTACAATATTAATCATCACCTGTTTTGCTATCCTTAGGATGCCTTTATTTTTTTTTCATTTATATGGGAGCAACTACAAAGTATGTCCGTTCAAACAAAAGAATTATCAAAATCGGACTACTCTGTAAAAAGTTATGCGGTGTTATGCATAAAAAAATATATACGCGTTGATTTGTGAATCTCCTGCTCCGATTTTTTCGTACGTCGTTTCGATTAAAAAGTCTAGTTAGCATAGTACAGTCTCAGTTTATTTCATGAGTGTCCGATGTGTTCAAGTTTTATTAACTCCTTAATATCTGGTATAGCTTTTTCTATTTCATATTAAGAACGTGATTTCTTCAAGCTCTTTATCCTTTCTAATCCTTGCTTTTTTTCTAATATTAAACATACGAAAGTACGTCAAAACTATTGAACAAATTTAAATAAAACATAGGTACACAGACAGTTTAGAGCTTGTGAAAAGGCATAGGCTACTTTTACCACGATAACCGACAACCGCGTGGACAGTGCCGCGGCCGAAAGCTAATCGAGTTTAAAGCTTAAATAGTGAGATATTGTGGGCAAATTTACGGTCAACTCGGTAACCACTAACGCGTACCTCCTCAGTTATAAATTTCATATAAAAGATACAATTAAGCGTAGAAGAAAAACAAGATTAATCGTATTAATTACAGGGCCACGTTCCATTCCGTCGGTATTCGTAGCTTATCTCGACCCCGAGCAAACTCCCACTTTTTCGTTTATTCTCGAAGTCAAGTATCATTGAGCAAATATCTTCTATTCTATTTGCAAGTAAATAAACATTAGCTGAATTATATGTGATTAAATTAATTATACGTTATTAATATAAATAACTTGAACTAAGAGCTTCCAAAGTGTATTTGGTAGCTACTTTGTAACTAATTGAGTATAAGTAGTTATGTGTCGTAATTGAGATCACACAAACATTCCCCTACATAAAGTCACCGTCTACTTGCTTGGGCCATAAGTAAGGATTGACTAAACAGTGTAGTACAACTATAGTCGTCACAAAATAAGAAGCCCGTTTTGACATTTGTCATTGACATGCCGCATGTAAGAAATTGAAAAATCAAATTCATAATGCTATTTAATTACTATGTTACCCTTACACTACCACAACGCGTATCATAAATAAGCATCAAGTTTAACTTTATATTGAAAAATTGCACTCAAAAACACGAATTAATCGTATTAGTTGCGCCACGATGACAAATGTCAAACCGGGCTTCTTATTTTGTGACGACTATAACTATAAATATATTTATCCATTATCATCAACAACAACACATAACGTCTCACTGCTGGACTTAGGTCCCTCTCAGGAGACGGTTAAGGCCATACGTCCCCACGCTGACTTAAAAAAGCTTCAACAAAAGTAGTTCAAACATTCAAACAATACGACGCACTCTAAAGCATCTGGCATGAACAAACGGACTAAATTATATATTTATTGTGATAGGGTTGTTTTGATCTTTGATTGAGCCATTAAGTTGATTGCTGTACTTTAGAAATTCAGTACTAAAAGTTGAGGAAAGTGTTTTAATTAACGTCTTAACTCGGTGCCAGCGAGCGCAGTAGTATGAAGTTTACGAATTAACTGAAATATCCGCTTCAGACCCTATACAGTTGAGTTTTAAAATATATTAATGCTTTTTAATTTTGCTTACTAATTTTGAACTTTAGTTGGCAACTATCAATTATGCCTTTTTCTAGCAGCTAGCAAAGTTAAATAGTAAGCTATGAAGTATTTATGCATATAAATTCATTCAAAGATTTCTGTTGAAATATTTTTTATGCGTTTATATTTTAATGATGCATGCAAAATGACATCATTTCATTATATTTAAGGAGTATCCAAAGGTTCTTGAATGGCAACCGTGTACCAAAAGACAGAGTATAGGGTAGGGTAGACACTCTTTAAAGTGATTGGATGATCTAATGACGGTCAGCTGTGGGCAATACAGAACCGTATTTTATGGCTTGGTGGCCAGGAATAAATGTTATTTAGTTAAAAAGAAGAAAAGGATTTGAGGAAATAGGAACTAAAAATACAATTCTTCTCTAAATACTTTATTGTACCTTGTTTAAACATTTTAGATGAAGTGGATGTAACGTTATCATTAGAAAATACATTAGTTACTATTTAAAAATGGTTCTGAAATATATTATTCCAACTGTGAAGGAATAACGTAACAAAACACTTGTATACCGATAAATTCTTTCTCTGAACAATCGCAGCCTAGTTGAGTTGAAAATTGGCACACACACTAAAGTGCCTCGCTTCGTCTACCTGTCTATTTGCGTCCTTGTTGAACCCTTTTTTGAAAGTAGGTATCCATCTGGGTTTGGTACGTCCAACCCAAAACAAACATACTTTTATTTCGGTGACAATTGATGCTACCCTGACTTAATCCATTAGTTCACTATGTTACCATACTTATACTCAATTTATACATTAGTATTTGTAAAGTGTTAGTATTTCCATTCTAAAACTACAAAAGAAAGTATAGCGTGCACCAAAAGTTCGTTTACATTTCAAATGATGATTTAAAAGAAATTAGTTATGTGAAATAAAAACTGTTAATTTATTATTAAAGTACATACATAAATAGAGCTTTTTTTTTAAATTACAACATCCATATGTGATCCTTGACTATTTTGAAACTGAAGCGATGATGACGGTCTCACAAGTGTTTCGTGAAATGTTTTGCATTTCCTCTGGAATATTTGCCTTTAATTCCTCTGAGTTGCTGTTGGAAACTTTGCTTTTAAGATATTCCCTAATCCCATATGTTCTCGTTTAATATGTACTTCAAGCTTACGTATATTCAAGTAATTTAGAACCCTTGAAATATACAAATTGCTTCTACTATCAAATTTATATCAATATATTTTTCAACATATGATATGAAAATTTACTTCATCAATCTATTAATTAAATCAAAATTAATTATATCAAAATAAAACACACAGAAATTGATTTTCACCCGTGACAGTCTGAAACATAACAATACATTTATATAAATTCCATACGATTCCTGCTAACATAAATAAGATCGAAAGGGTTGATAGACTCGCTCTGAATTTGCGACCAAAATAGCTGAGTCAAACCAAAACCCCGTCAAGCACAAATTGGATGAATCACGTGACATTAGGAATGTATCGTATACATTTATTTGATAAAAGCGTCCGTTGAACGTGACGGGAATGTAATAATGTGGGTATAATGTAGCTCCGCCAATCATGGTCATATGTTTAATAAGGGAGTTAGTGGGTGACTGTCACCCAGTAGCTTATTAACATGCTGCTACACCGTTTAATCATCTCGTCTTAGGACTCCCTAAATTAGTTCCTTATGTTTATGAATAAGATTAAGTGAACGTCTCTTATCTCAAGTAAAATGTTTATAAGTCATTTCATTATTGAAACGGTCAGTAGAGGAAAGGGTTCTTCTGAACATAGGGTTAAAGCAGTATTTCAAGCTTCCCCGCCGAATCGGAAACCCCGCCGGGGTGACGACCATCCATGACGGCCATGACGATTTTCCACATGAAAAAAAAAAGTATTTCAAGCCTATTTGTAAGTCAAAAATAGTTACACTATATTTGACATGACTATATGTGTCTGACATGACTATGTGACACATCTGAAAAATTTAAAAAATAACATTGAAAGGAAAATATTTCCATAAAATGTGTAACAGTGTAATATTTACGATGTCAACATTGTTCAACAAATTTCTTCGAAATTTTATTTTCATTCGTAATACTCCCGTGTTAACATGAGTCTGATAACTTAAACCTGTGTTATGTTCCTGGAAGATTATTTATAACAGTCTATTTT
This sequence comes from Phragmatobia fuliginosa, assembly GCA_932526445.1. NCBI lineage: Eukaryota > Metazoa > Arthropoda > Insecta > Lepidoptera > Erebidae > Phragmatobia > Phragmatobia fuliginosa. The sequence goes on along the minus strand of OW052068.1, from coordinate 12,288,876 downwards.
GATAGCAGCAAATAATATCATTATGCTATAAAAATTTAGCTCTGCCAATCTTTTTGCTACTTCTTAAACTGATCCATTTGTGCAGAAGTAGGACTATTTCATGAAAAATATTAGTCAAAAGTGAAATGTATAAAAAGTATTATTTTAATTTACAAAATCAATTCTTAACTTCCAATGGTGTTAATTTGCTTGTGCTGACTGATTATGAACTCAGTATTCTTAATCAGTCACCACAAGGAAACTATTAGCACCCAATTCATCCCATGAATGTCATAAGAGTCGTCTTTTATAACATCCCCTTGGCCACCTATTTCGAGTCTTTAGTTGTTTAAAGAGAAGAAAAAACAAATCCTTTACTAGTCCATTTAGCCAGTATATGTAGGTCCAAATCTTTTTTTCTAAAGAAAGCGTATGTTCACTAGTGGGCTGTGAAAGCTGTTGATGTGATAATATGATATTTTCAGATTAATATGTTTTTCCTAAGTATACTATATGTAAAGTAAGTACATAAGATGTAATTATATTAAAAAAGAATAGTTGTAAGTAAACCTGACAGATCTTGTATTCCTTAAATACAAAAGATAGATATTCTTGTTGAGGATCAACTATAAACCCAAACCATTCTAGATGACTTTCTGAAGAAAAATATTGGCTTAAATTCGTACAAAACATTAAATACGAACATTATATGAGTAAATCGTAAAATGTTATATTTCTACGTAATTAAAGTGAAAAAGAAAACTCACATAAATATATAATTTAGGAAAACTACGCTTACAAAAATCTGTTCAAACTCCGTCTTATCGTAACTTTAACTTTCCAAACGTTCATTTGAAGTATTAATGATCTTTTATGAAACAATACAGTTTATATTTATCGCTCCCCACGTTTAATAAAAGCTTATTTAAGCTTATAAATAATTCCTTACTTCAATTTAAAATAATGCCCCGTATTAATTAACAATATCTGAATTATATGGAATGGCGATTCATTACCTTGTCGAATTTCAACAAATCTACTTTGGGATGAGGGAATATTTAAAGAAAAATGATAATATTTAGTACCCAATGAGACGGTGAGAAAATTGTATTTTGCTATATCACATTTACTAAGTAAATAAAGTGTTATATTCAGCGGCTTGCAGTAAAATGAGAATATAAGCCTAATGAACTTAGCATGTAAGTTGCATTTAGAGCTGCTTAGTTCATGCAAAATAACCACAATACCGCCAGCGCAAACACGTTATCGTCGGCTTAAATAAAGTAAATAAACACTTCTATTTTTTCTTTCTTCATAAAAGTAAATGAAACGGCGAATATCTTAATTGAGTTTGCGGTGTACACGAAATTCACCTTAACTTGTGCAACAAGTAAAGTTGATACATTCGCTTCATTTACTGCTGTTTTCGTAGCTGGAATGGCTGATTCTGAAATAAAATTACGTGCTTATGAAGGTTTGATAAATATGGAATAAGATCTAAAAGTACACCTTTTGAAGGGAAGTATATACCGTCTATGAAAGCAATTTTCATAATTTTAACTATATTTAGGCGTTTTGCAATCGAATGATATAACAAGATAAAATTATCAACCATATTATAAATCATATTTCTTATAAATATGGTTTATAATATGGTTGATAATACCATACCTTACCATACCTTTACAAGCATTTCATAATAGAATAGCTGTATTATTTCTATAATTTTTAATATCTTTTGGTTACACTTTCCATATTTTAATAATGTATAAGCCAATTCAGTTATGCAAATAAGGTATCAGTCATAAAATAATATGAAAAGAGTGAACTAAAAAGTTAGTTTCGTTCAAAGTAAATTATTGTTTTAAAACTTTGACTTAATTAATGAACTAAACAGCGTTTAATTCTTTATATGATGTCGTCCGTAAATATTCCGATTTTGAAAAGTTTTATAATTATGGGGTATAAGTTTTATAATAACAATAATTTAAAATATGTATTCTTATCTTCTTCCAGACAGTTATAAATAAAAATACAAAAAAATAGTTCTTTTAAATAAAGATTATTTAGATTCAGGCTTATTTATATATTTTGCATTAGCCGTAGTTAAATAATGCAAGTAAATATCGGTTACAATTGCATGCAACCGCACCTGGTTATTATGTAAATGAAAGAAAAAGCTCGCCGGCCCAATCGCCGAATCAACAAATGCGCTTCCAAAGTGTTCATTAACATAATTTATTCGCGCCTGTCAGTACCGGTCTTAAATTTGTGGAAGCCTATTTTTCAACGTGAAAAAATTGTGTAAAGCGGTCACGTATTTTTTAGCGTCAGGGGATTCGTACGGTGTAGTTTAATAATGTCATAACCAGGACTGAGTGGGAGCCGAGCGATAACATCGCAGATACATCGCGCCCCGCGCTCAGATTTCCAACAATAATTTATTTTATGCGTAAGGTCTCGGTTACGGGGATGGATGTTTTATGCACAAACAACGAATGAATACAACAATTTTATTAAAATATTTATTATAAGCTTAAATAATTATATAACTACATATTTTCGTATCCAGTGGTTGGGTTCTCAAGGCCAATGTTTGCTCATAGTTTAATACCACTAATGGTTAGACCATAGCAATAATTCACTGGATTATAAGGTTGCTAAGTATTAATAGTCCGTATTTAAGCGGTGTAGCGGTTATTCGGTAACTGCTACAAGTTGTCACTTTAATCTCTTGGTTTCAATAGCGTTGATCTATATGCCGTTTAACCGATTAGAATGTCTTCTTTTAATCTTGTTCCTTCAAATCCATTATTAGTATAAAATAAATGGCAAAATAGAAATACACAATTGACATGAAATAATTTATAAAAACTGAACTGTAAGAAAAGGTATTAAAGACGTATATTTTGTAAAATCAAATGGATTAGAAAGCGTTTTTAAGTGTATCATTACAAGAAGTTTTTTTACCTATTCATAGAAAAAAGAAGCACGTATAAAACCTTCTTAACATCTTTTTATTTGTAATTTTCTTAGCTAAATAGCATTTCCACTACATTAAAATTTCGTTTTTAGCAAAATAAAATATAAAATTTATAAGATATTTTTTGTATCTTTTCAGTATTGAGTTAAGAGGATTATTCATGTTTCCCTCTCAAATAAACCGTTTCTGGGAAGATCGCGCGTGCCGGTTGTCGTTAACTTGTTACTTATTATTGCTAGTCCTAATATTTTGGTACAAAACTTTCATTAACGTGTCGCTGCCAGAGTTTCAAAAATAATTACGAATATAACAATAAAGTGTTCTTTTTATGTTCTAACTTTATATGTATTTTATTACAAAACAAGTTCGGTATTAAATAGATTGAAAATAAGGGATATATTAAACCTCCAAAATATAACTACACACAGAGCGGCTTCGTCCGCCTTTACCACCAACGTAGACATCTCTACATGACCACGGACGCTCGGCCAAGTGCGACACTACAGAAGAAGATTAATAGTCAGTCGTAGTATTTATTACTTCATTTTTAAGGTTCCGAAGTTTATGACACGGAACCCTTATAGATTCGTCATGTCCGTCTGTCCGTCCGTCCTAGACTTACCGTCCAAACGGTAAGTCCTAAAAAGATTAAACTTTGCATGAATATGTGTTGTAATTACGTCGACAAAGTGCTACAATGATATTATGAAAAATATTTTTATTTTGGGTACCTCCCCTGCAGGTAAAGTGGTAATGTTTTTTTTTCTTGCGGCTACCCCATCGTGTAGGGTATCATTAGATAGGTCTTTTAAACACAATACAGAGTTTCTAAGACGATGTAGGTATCCGTTTGCGAGATATTCCACTTTAAAGGGCATTTTTTTGTAAAAACAGGGCGTCCCCCCCCTCTACAATCTAAACGGCTGGACCAAAAAGCTGGAAAAATTCGTGATGATGGTCCATATAATGAACTCTGAAGGAAAACTATAACGAATTAGTTGACTTTATTAGTTCAGGAGTTATGGAGGCTTAACTTGTACAAAATGCGCTCACTTGGAAAACGTCATTAATACGTAAAACATAACAATTATCTATTGGATACGATTTTAAATCCAAGTATTATTATGGGTAACTGAGGAACCCTTTCCTGTGCATGGTCTGACACGCACTTGGCCGATTTTTTAATTATACATAAGTTAGAACTAGTATTTTATCTATTGACAGTCCATTCATTCAAAGTTTCTAAAAAAAATAAACACAACCTAGTACAGAGCACTATCGTATTTTTGTGAGCTTATTTTGTGCAGGATTACCATATGACCAATTTATCGCTTTATGCTATCATTACCCTATACGCTATCCCCTATATGTTTCACGCTATTACATGGTGCAGTCCGAAGCATGAAATAAAGCCAACATGCCTTTCGTAATATCTATATTTACGTAGTACAAAATATATAAACAAAAATAAAATGAAATGATTTAAGCCTCTTTTTCAAATACATAATTTCGATTGAAGTGTATCCATTTACCAACTTTATTGTCACTTATAGCCAAACTTAGTTATAATCTATAATAAATACTGTTTTAGGATAACGTTCTATAATACAAAATATTAATAATTGTTATTTTTGTATTAAAAAATAGTATATCAGCTGTCCAACAGCATATCTATGCATAACTAAAGAAATAGAAAGAATAAAATAACAATATAACACCAAACATAAACGATCACGTAAAAGTTAAATTGATATATTTTCAATCTTCATTGGTGGTCAGTTGGGTAATGTCTGCGAATATAGACAATTCATGCTAATATAATAGCAGGTCAAGTGATCGGAGCTCAACTACCATCAACTTGAGTGCTTTTATGACAGCTGACGATATTCGATATGGGATGGAAAAATAAAAATTAGTAATAAAACGAGTCTCGAATAAAAATTGTTCGTTTACACTTTTAGGGCCCTATATTCTTTCATAGCCGTAAGGGCTTTGTTAAGAGCCCCTGACACGCCACATGCAAAGACAATCTCGGTTCTGACTTCCAGAATATTTTGTATGAATTTGATTACGGAACAATATGATAAAAGGTTTTTGAATAATGTATGTATGTGCATATACTTCTTATAAATCATCTTCTTAGCTTTTATTATTCCCAAGATTATTATGGATCAGCCACTAGTTCCAGTTTAATCTGAATACCAGTTTTGCAACCCTGAGAGTGAACTGGATTCGAAGGTTGAAGTAATTGCCAGTATATTTTAGGGAAGTGACTGACATAAAATGTACAACACAAAACGAGATTCGGGCGAGCCCGAATCTTCTATACTTCAGGGCAGTTAGTACGATTGTTTGTAAGACAGACAACCCAAAAACACTTTTGGCACGACCTGGGAAGAGACCTCTCATTTATTTATTTTAATTTATAAGCCTGAAGAAATTTAAATAGTATGAGCGCCATACTTCGGCACATCAGCAGACTCTAGCGATATAATAAAGATACCTCGGCCTCAGAAGAAATAGCGGATTAAATGTCTTACCCAATATTTTTCAGTCTACCGTAAGGTTATGTAGAATTGCATGAAAAACTGCATTTCCATTTCGGAAAACTCAGGTTGGTAGTGATTGTTTCATAGGTTTTACAGCCTTTATATTAAGATAACAATAATAAAATAATCCTACATTTACAATTATATGCCAATTATCGAGATATAAAGTCGTTCGTGTGTGGCTCTTAAAACAGCGGTGCTTATATCAGAACGAAAGCCATAACTCACACTTTATGATCACATTGGCCATAACATAACTGCATGGTACTGTGGTTTACCCTTCTACTATTTGCAAACGATATTTCAATTTTATCTTATTAAATATGATAATACTATTTTATTGTATAATTTGGTGTTTCACACAACCATGAAATTTAATTCATATTTACTGACCGGTTGCGTTTTTAACCAAATCTGACCTCCCAAAACTGATTCAGGCTAACAATATATATAACCTGTGATACTGCCAGTTAATGTAATAAATAGTGTAGTGTAATAAGTTGGTCAAATAATAATTTTCAAAGTTTTGAGATCCCGAGATCACCCCTACAGCATCACAAACTTTACCTCTTTATAATATTAGTAATTATATTAATGGAAATCGTCAGAATATTTGTTTGGTTTCGAACCTTTAAAAAGTGTAACATGACTGTATTTGAAACATTTGAACCAAGCTTTTATTTAATTTTTATACCTGGTGTATAAGAAATTTAAATCTTTATATATATAATTCTTCTGTGAGTGTTTATGTCACTGAACTTCTCTCAAACGACAGGACCGATTTTGATGAATTTTTTTGTGTGTGTTCAAGGGGATCTGGGAATGGTTTAGATTCGCAATTGGACCCGGTAGGTGGCGCTGCGATCAAGTTCTGGAATTTTAAAGTTGGGCGGTACGAAGTTCGCTGGGTCAACTAGTCTTTATATATATAATTCTTCTGTGAGTGTGTATGTCACTGAACTTCTCTCAAACGACTGGACCGATTTTGATGAAATTTTTTGTGTGTGTTCAAGGGGATCTGGGAATGGTTTAGATTTGCAATTGGACCCGGTAGGTGGCGCTGCGATCAAGTTCTGGAATTTTAAAGTTGGGCGGTACGAAGTTCGCTGGGAAAACTAGTACTTTATAAATGATGATTAAAAGGTGTAGAGCAATAGTAATAAAATGATAAGAGTTTACTTAAAATTATTTACTATAGTGTACTGTTAACCGTAATGTATATCTAGTTTTCAATTAAATATCTACCATCATCAACAACCCTTAACGTCCCACTGCTGGGCCCAGGTCTCCTCTCAAGAGAGGGTTAAGGCCATACGTCCCCACGCTGGCCGAGTGCGGGTTGGGGACAGGCAAGACACGTTGTGGCTACGTAATCTACCATAATAACTTGAATTTTCTATACTGAAATTCTGAATCGTTAAAGCATTTTTAATACAGAAAGTTTATTTTTATTTCCCAATATTAGAAGTTAGGTTTAGTTACAGTAGTACTATACGTTTATATTCAACGTAATAAAGGTCGATAAGAGTGGGTATAAGTTTTTATTGGTACTCTTCTCACACGCTTCTCTATACCTATATATATATATATATATATATATATGAATCTAACATTTAATGTAAATATTCGTTCCGACCTTCATATGTATTGTACCGCAACACTAAGCCGAAGAGATTAATGAAAGATTTTTATCATATGTTTTTGTAATTTTCGTTTCGTAATAAACTGTGATGAACAGAATATCTTATTTTTTGATATTATTATTAAATATTTGCAGAGCAAACAAACATTTGGTGTAAACTAAATGCGTAGACAGTCAATATAATAAATAAAACGTGAGATAAGATTTCATTTATATATCAAACTTGGTATGGCTAAGTGAACTGATAACAGGGATTGTTTAACATATTATGCAACAATTTAGGTGGCACTTACTTATTACTAGTTTGTAGGTTGTTGATCCCCAGTACAAGAAAAACACTTAACACCAATTTCAAGTAATATTGCATTAATCGGTATCGTATTCATAGACTTCAGTGTAAGCTTTATATACTTTATATCCAATAATCATGAAGCTACATGACCTGTTCGTTTAAGAAATCCTATTCATTTTTTGGATGCCTAGATGGTCTGGTTGGTGGTTAACCTATGCGACTGTTGATCAAGAATTTTCCGGTTCGATTACCGGGTCGGACCAAACGTATTTGTTTTGGAGTTTGTTTGTTTTTTATGTATAATATGTATGTATTTCAAAATAAAGTATGTATAAGTATATAAATCAGTTGTCTAGTACCTATAATACAAACTCTGCTTAGTTTGAGACTGGATGGCGTGGTGTGTAAGATGTCCGAAATATTTATTTATTTAAAAATCTTTATTTATTATATTGCAAGGTATACAATAAAATGTAAAACTATGTCGAATGACATTAATCTTTTTTTCACATCTATCGACGTGATAAAATGATATAGACTATAGATACTCACTATCGCTATCGATCATCGATAGCAAGTCACCTTCCATCATGGGGCATGCAAATTGATGTGATCTTAACCAGTTCGAGCTTCTACGGTTCTAAAAATAGAATAGAAGTTATAGCAACTTTTAAAACAGTGGTAGTAGTGACATATCCGAAAAGTGTAACGTTTTCATTTAGTTTCAATATTAATGATACTTTTAATAAATTAGGTAATTTAAGTGAAACCTATAAAACGAGTTTTAAGATGAACATATTTAAAGTAAGTGAATCGCTACATATTATAAAATAATGTCGCTTGTCTGTCTGTTCGCGATAAACTCAAACACCACTGCACCGATTTATATGAAATTTGTACCCAAACAGTCTGAAGCCTAAGAAAGGACATAGGCTACTTTTAACCGTGTTGGCCGACATAGTCGCAGACGCTAACAAGAAAAAATAATAAATAACAAGAAAACGAGAGTGGGGGTCCGACAACTCATTCCCATTAAAGTAAACCAGCTAAAACCTTTTGCCATGTTACATATTGCGCCGACCCGAATAAAATTAGGCAAAGGACATAAAAATGATAATGGTCAGTAAAGATGTCCATTACTGTCACCCTAATTATAACACCGGTATCAGATAAATTTAAAAAGTAATAAAATATTAGGTAGTATTTGAAAATAAAACTTTCTAAAATTGCTTAATAACATACAATTCGCCATTTAATCTAAAATAGCAATGATCAAAATATGCAGAATTTTTGAAAGACATATTGACTGACTTAATAGATACATATTAAACATAGAAAACTAACTCTGAAAGAAATATGTGCTGATCATACACACATTAGTCCGAACCTGAGACCTAAGCACTCTAGACACCTACACCGTCTACCACTGCGCCTCCGGGGCATCGTTCGTTTTATCATCCATTTATTTTTTAATTAGGTTTATGTTAGAATTACCAAAAACTTTTAAAGAGCAATGTAGCTTGAAAAGTTTTCTGTTGTGAAAAGGAAACAGACTTACGTTAATAGAAACTAGTTTAATATAACTCCAAGGAACTAACATTCACTAAATAATTAAAGTACGTCAACTTTCTTATAACCCTTCTGTGCTACATCTGGCCTATTTTCATGTACGGCTGCAAGGCATGGACTTTAAAAAGCGACTAAACAAGAACAGAAAGCTGACGGCTAACCTTCAGGATTGAAGAGGCACTAAAAGGAGAAGAAGAACTTCTTAATATATCTTTGTCCCGAAAAATAAATCTTCTACTATCCGTTAATTGTTACTTATTCCTTTTTGCGTATTGCTTAAATGAAAACAACCTTCACCTATTTCTATTTTGAACACGTACGAAATTTCATAGTCGACAGGAGCGACCTCCTTTTTGAATTAAAACGTCACTAACAGACGAATTTCAACCAGACAAGCATAATCATTTAATCAAAGCATATTGTGTGCATACAAATACGAGACATTTAATGAAATAAATGTACATAAAATTTAGGAAACTAAATATTTGTCAATTATATCGGAGTACTTATTTGTGCTTCGTCTGTATTTACTCGATAAATTAGTTTTTAATATCCTAATATTATGAATCTATGTAAACGTAGCAATATACCATTTATGTTACTCAAATTTTTTATATATTATCGACTACCTTGTTGGTCTACTGGTGAGCGTATGAAACTGCTGATCTATGTATGTATTTACAAAAAAGAACAGTATGTTTATGTATTTATATTCGTTGTCTAGTATCCATAATACAAGCTCTGCTTTGTTTGGGATTAGATATGACCTTGTGTGGAACATGTCCAAAATATTTATCCAAAATTAAATTTAAAATATTTATTATTATAGTAAATGTAATTACTTAAAAATTTCATGAATATTCAGAAATTGAAAATAGTTCTGTTAATTTTTTTTCCATTATTATGTGCAATTAATAAGTGATGCATTAATGTTTTGAAAAGACCGACTACGCTGGTACATGATGGGAAACCTATTTCAAACGCTACGGAAGGTTAGTTCATTCGTTTGAAAAAGGTCTAAATGAGGTGGTTTATTGATAATTACAAGACGTGGCCCTAATTTTACGTAGACCAATGAATACGTACAGCACAATGGCTATGCCGCCGGACTTACTACCAAGCGGTTGCGGTTTCGAATGTAAAATACCGACCTACCCTTTGAAATACCGCCGTTAACCAACTTCTATTATTACTTTAGTCGCTGAATTATAAAAAAGAAAATAAAAACAACAAAATACTGCTGGGACTCTGCAAAAACGTTTTCTTAAAATTTATTTACCGACGACATAATTTTTTATAGTTTTTAGATACCCAGAATCAATGTAATGATTGATTAACACTTTAATTTGAATCTAATGATAGGTCGTCAAAATTTGTCATCTTGAATGCAAAGTGTTAAAAATATATAGATACATTTATTACAAAAACCTAAAACCCCTAATAATATTTGTTTTTACTAAGTTTAATATGATTTTATAGCACACAAGTGGTAGTTTCGCAAGAAAGGCTATTATTTAAAGCAGGCTTCTCACTATTTAATTATTTTCGAAACCAATCTAAATTCCCTGTGTCAGTATAATCTGAATCACTAGAAGAAGTCTAGTTTAAGATATTTGACACACAACATTTCACTAGGATTAACTTCATCTGATACACGATAAATTATTAGTATATTAATAAAGTTTATAGTAATAAACAGAAGCTATAATGCTAATAAACATTTATGAAAACAATTAATTGAGAATAACCCTTAATTTCTGAACATAGAGCTGTTATTTTTAACTACATTGAAATGAAAATGGTAGCAGTTTTAAATAATAATGAACAAACGATCATAGCGGTGTGCAATGCGAGAGGCCTATGTCCAACAGTGGACTGAGATAGGCTGATGATGATGATGATGATAAAACGAAAAGTTAATGATTTAATTATCTATAAACATTGGATTTAAATTGGACTTAACATACTGCTGTCGCCATTATTTCGATGAACAACAATAAAAGAGAGAAGACGAGAGGCTTCAAGATTTCCAATTTCAGATATCAATTAATAATTTCAAGGCGTAAAATATAACACTTGATATTATATTTTAGAAATTCAATTACAGCATCTGCTTGGTTGTAATTAGAAAACAGAACTTATTTTCATGTTTTTTAAATTAGTGTAAATATTTTGAAAGAATACATAGACAACTCCTCAAACCCTAGAGACTTTGATGACTACACATGTAGAATGTTTGTGTAGGATGACAATTTTGTGACACGACTCAACTCTAACTTGCAAGCTCGCGCATGTGACGTTGAAACTCTAACTCGCTACATCGCCACATGCGCGAGCTAGCACCCTACCATCGGCATCTACGGGATAGGCATGGTCTGCAGCGAGACCGCGCCGTGGCAACTCCTACTAGACCATTCCCAACATCTGGCATGGCGCTGGCCCAACAAGACCCGGGCGTAACTTACATGCTGGTATACCCAAGAACTGTAGGAAGAATTAATAATAGATTTTGTTTCGTGGGCACTTGTCACGCAGTAAAACTGACAAACTTCATTGGCATTATTACTGGCATGAATATTTAGACTTGGTAAAAAGTAGCCAAACCTTTTTTAACATTATTATCGTTTAATGTTAAATATTTTTAGAGATTATAGTGATCTCTCCTTGGATACACTGAAGTTTTCAAGATTTAAGTAAGATTCAATTGTTTTTTATTATTTATGTTTCTTGAAACATTGCTTGTTGAGATAGTAATTGGCCTTTACAACTTCCAAATTACAGTGACTTGTTAGCCCACCGCAGATTAGCAATTAACAAATAGTTTTTGAGCTACCAACATTTTCCAGCTAGTTTTCGAACGTTATCGAAGTTGTAAACTTACGTTATTGTCTAGTTGAAACTGATTTTCGTCTAAACAAGATACCATCGTTACTGTTGGTTACGTTATTATTGATTGCGATATTCTTAAGAATATCGCAATCAATAATTGCAAATAATTGCAAATAGTTGCAAGTCTGTACGATTAATCGTACAGACTTGCAACTATTTTTTTTTATTATTATTACCAATCATAATATTTTATCGAAAATCGAATGCGAACTCACAAATACTAGTGTGATTAAGTAAAGATTCAGGTTATATGGATATGGTTAACATTGAATGTACGGGTAATGGCCCGCATACAAAACAAGGAAAGAAAAATGCACAATGTTGTTAAGGCGCAATAAACTGAAGCTTAATAAATTATCGGTAAACTGCGCTAAATGGAACTTGCACAATACCTCTGCACCAACTTGTAATTTCCCCCTCCCTAACCGTCCATATTTTACAGCTCTTTTACCCATTCATTTTTAAAATACGATGTTCGACAAATTCACTTAATGCTGCGTTAAATGAACCGTGTTCGCATAATAAAAGATTTTATACTCAAAAGCGATTCCAGAATGGACGATATTTCCGTGAAACGTGTAAGTGCCGCACTCCACCTCGACATTTCGTCTCATCTCTAGTAACGTTGGAATATTGTTTTACCGCTCGAATAACTCCGGATTCCGAGAATAAAGTTAAGAAAACACCATATACAAATAAATCTCAGATTACTTTAAATACCTTGAAAAACGAGCGCTCACGACTTACCCAGATAATATATTTGTTTATAAAAATACCTGAGCATATTTATTCGCTTATCACAGTATTTGGTTTCTTGAATTTACTGTAAAACGTTTTATTTTCTTCCTATGCCGAGTTGTTATAAACTGTAACTCACTACCAGGTTACTTGTTTGCTTCTCAATGTGATTCAGGCCCTTAAAAAAAAAGTCCTTTGGTCCGCGGTAGGATATAGTGGGGTAGTTAACTAATTACTGCCTCAAAGTGATCACGCAATATGATTCTGCAATAAAAAAAATGGAATTATATTTTTATAAAAAGCTAGTTAGGTTAGTAGGTAAAAAGTAAAAGCTAGTAGGTAGTAGCTACCCGCTGAAACGAAGCTATTTGTTTTTACAAATATTTATTTAGCTTGCCCTTTTCTTAATTATACTCTGAAATAGTCGGTTTGGGAGACAAAATCTATATAAACACATTATTCTTGCAGTATATTGCTACCAAACTACAAAGAACAGAATGATGTTATTTTATTTTTAACCCCGATATTTTATAAGCAATGGATAGTCTCTTTTTCTATTCGCTAGAAATAAATCTATGTAAGTGAATTCCTCTGTACATCCCTTTCAACAATCCTGAAAGCCTTTTAGCGTATAAAATATTCCCACGTGTGGTTTATTTTTGCAGGTCTGTTTAACCTTTTGCATTGATTACGTCATATATTATTCAATACTTGAACCTCAAATTTATATAAACCTTAAGGTAGACGAAATAAATATCATAATTGCATTGTTTTCAAAACGTAAATAAGTAGTAAATAGGTTTCATGGGCATGGTAAGCCCAATTAAACTATTGCACTCATTCGTTAGTAGTTTCATTGTATTGTTTTAATTATTTGTCGATATTACTCTAGCATAATATACATGTAATATACAAATAAAACTTTCTCTTGAATTCCGCTCTATTGGTAAAATCCCCTAAAAGTTTATCCAAGTCCGGCAAATGAAATATTAAACTTTTGTGATTAAAAATATTAACGCATATCTTTGTATTTTAATCATTGGATAATTAACGTTTTCCTAATATCCTCTCTGAGTGATATTCGAACGCTACTTTCTTCTGTAGATAGTTTTCTTCTTCTTCACCGAGCATAATCTGCTGCTTTTTTCATCCAGTCGCCGTCTTCTTGCCCTGTATTATTAAATTTAAAGTAAATACTGATAAATAATACAAATTATTTTTACTTAATATATTCAAGTTTAGGTAATAATAGTGGTTAAAGTATGAAATTACCGTTTTATTGTAAAAGGTTTCTTCGAATTGACATGGATCCTTTATGGTTTGAGATTTTTGAGTGAAACCTTTTTTAAATTGTACCTATGAGGTTCTTCTTTTAAAAATATGCAACTTTCGATTATCCACTTATAGTTGTTGCAATTTGGTGTAAAAGCTTTCGTGATGGAAATTTTGATTTGAAGAACGAACCACGTGGAAGACCGCCCCACACCTGCGAATAACAATGAATTGAAAGAAATGGTGGAAGCCGATCCGAGCCAAACTACCCAGGAATATGGTTGGCATGGTTAAACTTTACCTTACCAACAATATTGACTCATCATCATCATCGACAGCCTTCATCAGTCCACTGCGCGACATAGGCCTCTCCTTGAAAAGGAGGTATTGGCCTACTATGCCACGCTGGCCAGACGGGTTGGTATAGGGTTGGTTTCAGGTTTTCCCTCTATGTTGTCTTGCGTAGTTTATCCCTTAGTCGCCTTTTACGACACCCGCGGGATGAATAGGGGTGGTGACACTCTGTATTCTTAATCCGTCACCACACGGACATCTATTCTACACGGACGTCTATATTAACTCATTTGCATTACATCATTAAAATAAAAAATAAAATAAAATGGGTGCCTCATAATTTGACTGATCTGTAGAAAGAAACGCGTGCTGAAACATGTGTTGCCTTGTTGAATCAATACAGAAATAAATTGTGACATGTGATGTAAAGTAGATTCTTTACGGTAACCGTAAGCGAAAAATGCAATGGCTGACCCCAGGTCATACGCCGCAACAGTGTCCTAAAGCAAAGCATACCTGGTGGTCTCAGCATGGTGTTATTCACTTTAACTTTCTCCGATTTGGTAAAGCAATAACGGCAGATGTCTACTGTGCCGAACTCCGAACAATGATAGCAAATTATTTGACTGAATTATTAGTTCATGTGAACCAGTAACTGTGAACTTGTTTCTTAATGTAGCTGAGCCAAACTATTCAGTTTTGATTAGAAAATTGAAATGAGCTCTAACACTATGTTTTCTTCTCCTCTCCTGCTTCTTTTTAAAAGTTTTTACTAGCTTATTAGAAAAATAAAAAGTCGCAATCTTTTAAAGTCACCGCGAGGTTAATGCTAGATTTTCATGGTCTAGTCTTGCATTTTTAACATTTATCTATTTATCATTTTCAGCATTCTATCCACATACTCCATTGAAACATCTTTGTTATTGATATGTTCTTCATATACATAACGACACAAGCAGGACAACCAAGTTTAGTAGGTAGCTTATGTTAGCTTACAGTATCAGACAATTTCTAATGAACGCTGAAACGTGACCACAAACGAGGTTACGGTACAAACTTTGAACAGTATACCTAATTACGTGAGAATGGTGATCGAAAGAAATTAATATTTTTGAAATGTAAAAACTAGATTTCATTCGTATTACAGTTAGTTTTTTCATATCCCACTTAATATTGCATATATTTATTTAAAATACACAAACTGTTAATACATATGTAAGTTGTAATTAATACAAAAGTCCCTAATTTTCCATTGGAAAAACCAAAGAACGTAAAATAGAGAAAGTATATATGTGTATACACAACGTGACCGTTTGATTAGCTTAGATGCGGGACCTGAAGAAGAAGCAAACTTTAAGAGCCACAAAACAGAGTTCTTATATTAGCGATGGTAGCATTTATATGTGACTTATGTACCATAAAACACGTATCCATTCATGTATTCATTCACTATTATTTTTTTTAAATTATCATCATTTTATCATTTTTAAAGCGGTTTAATTTGTCTATTATCTTTTTATGTTTTTACTTCTTTTCTTTGAATAAAAGTTGTTAAGTAAGAAGTGGGAGCTCTACGAGACGGAAATTGAATCTATTGCATTAAATCTCAGGCCAAGTATCTAACACTATTACATCGCAGCGAAGCTTTTCTAGACTATTTCAAAGCGAAATACTGTTATTTCACTTTTCAATGCTCAGGTCTGAATTACAGTTGGGATATTGTTGAAGAGCCCACAGTTTTGACAGTATGGACTGCACTAGCTTAAAAATTCACAGCCTCGTCTACTGCATTGCGCGTTCCAGGTGGAACTACAAGCAGTAATGGAATTTTAATGTGCTTCCAATGAAATATTTGGGTGTAATCTCTATTTTAAATTTTATTATTAAACGAAAGATCTAAAACCGAAACCAGAGTTAAGAAAGAAATTTATTAACCGTAAATAGCAAATGATTCTTAGATGTTTGACTCCTCCGTTTCCTGTTAAAAATACACAAAGATTGCTTAGTTAAGATATAGATATTTCAATAGCATTATATTTCATTACAACAGATATTTACATAATGCTGTAAATTAAAATGTTGTTTACTAATGAATATTTTACCAGCGATGTTGAAAAAGCTCTTTTGTTTTACTACCTTTAACATCCCTTATAATTTGGAATAATAATAACAGACTCTCATCAAGGAATCAAATTCGTATTTTGTGACTTCACTGATAATATCTGAAATAATAATAATATAACATAATATTATCTCTTCTTCTTTAAAAAGTAACATCTTTTTAGAGCTCTAAGTAATTAGATCTTCTTAGATAATTTCCCTAAAAGGTTGTACTGTACATACAATCAGGGCAAGCCTAGTATTTTATAATACTTACTAACCCGCGTAACGTCGTAAGCGTGTCTCAAAAACAAAAAAAATATTGTTTATATTTATTGTAGCGTGATGTTTTATTGGCAAAAAAGCGTCACTTATCATTTTTTTTCGCTAATCATTGTAGTTAATACCAATTTTCGCGCATCGTAGTTAATACCAAGTATAATGCTAGCTCCATGAGTTTCATTTCCAATAAACATTTGAACTAAGACAACACAGAACCGTCTTGAAGCTTTCGTAAAGAGAAACAAGTCGAAATTCGCAAAAAAATCTTACATGGGTAAAATTGTAACATGTAATTAAAATAAAATTTCAGTAACTCATATCTGTACATCAGAAAACGGAAATAATAATAATTGGTAAAGCTAAACGAAACAACATCCTAAGTTAAATATCAACAGAAATTGATTTGAACAAAAATGACTCATATTTTGTACAAGTATAATCTCGTCGAAATAACTATAATACCGATGTCTATAAATGATAAATGATGATAAATGATATTTATTTCTGAAAGTAAATCTTTTGAGACATTTTTACAAGTCGGACTTATAGCTAGAAGGCGCCGGCATTTCCTACGACTCACTCTGGGAAGAAACGCCGAAACAAACCACAGAGGTGTCTTTTTTTTTTTTTTAAGTCCGTGTACAAAATTAAAGAGAACTATGTGAGTGCAGTATAGGGTCTGGGTTGGCCTTTTGAAGAAAGGACCATAGTTTTGAGTCGACCTGTCCATACAGACGGCATACGGGCCCCAGCCATCGTGTAGCCTAACCGATGTAGTCAGGATCCACAACCCGGAACACGACACTGCCGACAGCAGGACACTTGAGTAGGCCGTGGAAACACTCAAAACCACCAGAAAATTACTAAAATATAAACTAACATTACAAGCCTACACTATACTCACATTTACAAACTTACACAAAAAAAAACAAAATACTATACAATTCAATTTCAACGAAAAAATAAACAAATTAGAAATGTTCATCACTTTAAAATATGGGAGCGAGCAGCATCAATCCCAAGCAAATTTGTCATTTAAATAATCAGTAACTCTGTAATAAGCTTTATCACACAGTTTTTGTTTAAATAAGGACTTAAATTTGTTAATACTTAATTCATGAAATTTGCTTGGAATCTTATTGTAGAATCTCACACCCTGACATCGAAAAGACTTGCTTACTTTTTGTAGTCTAGTCGTTGGCAACACGAGTTTATTAGGGTTCCGTAGCCAAATGGCAAAAAACGGAACCCTTATAGATTCGTCAAGTCTGTCTGTCTGTCTGTCTGTCCGTCCGTATGTCACAGCCAATTATTTCCGAAACTATAAAAACTATACTGTTGAAATTTGGTCAGTCGATGTATTCTGTGAACCGCATTAAGATTTTTACATAAAGTTAGAAAAAAAACAATACGTTTTGGGGGTCCCCATACTTAGAACTGAAACTCAAAAATTTTTTTTTCATTAAACCTATACGTGTAGGGTATCTATGGATAGGTGTTCAAAAATGATGTTGAGGTTTCTAATATCATTTTTTTCTAAACTGAATAGTTTGCGCGAGAGACACTTCCAAAGTGGAAAAATGTGTGTCCCCCCCCCCTCTAACTTCTAAAATAAGAGAGTGATAAAACTAACAAAAATATATGTTGTACATTACCATGCAAACTACCAACGAAAATTGGTTTGAACGAGATCTAGTAAGTAGTTTTTTTTTAATACGTCATAAATCGTTACACGCAATTTACCTTTCATCCAATCAATAAACTAGTATAAAAACATCGATGAAAGTTACAACGAACTACTAGAACTTTTATATGATTTTACTTGCTGATACGGAACCCTTCATGGGCGAGTCCGACTCGCACTTGGCTGCTTTTTTCTTTATTTCTAGTGTTTTTATTATGAATGTCGCTAAACTTTGTGAATAAATGTATATTTTTCTTAACATACACTAGATTTTCATATACATTTTGAGATGCGACTGTCATAATACCAATTTCTTTAAACTTATCCCTCAGTGACTGCCTATAACTAAGATTTTAAATTACGCGAATAGCTCTCTTTTGCAACACAAAGATACTTTGAATGTCAGCAGCATTTCTCCACAACAAAATACCGTATGACATTACACTATGAAAATAGCTAAAATACACCAGTCTTGCGGTGTCCACATCAGTTAATTGGCGAATTTTATAAACAGAGTATGCTGAAGAACTGAGTCTATTCGACAAGCCATCAATGTGTGCACTGCAATTTAGAATCTAGAGTTATACCCAAAAACTTAGTGGTGTCCACAAGATCCAACTCCTTTCCATTTATCAGAACATTAGTTTTTACCTGCTTAACATTAGGTGTAAAAAATCTAATACATTTAGTTTTTTTCTTGTTTAAAAGCAAGGTACCAGTTCACGACCTTGGAGAGAGTGTTATTCACATCGTCAGTAACTAATTGCTGTCGTTTTAGTCTATATAGCACCGCAAATAGCACTATCTCCTGATTATCTTTTATCAGATTAGGTAGGTCATTTATATAAACGAGAAACAAAAATGGGCCGAAAATTGAGCCCTGCGGATAAACGTATAAGTACATTTTAATTCAGATGTTTTATTTTATTTATAGTAGTGGACATGTTCAGAGGTGAGACTCTGGAGCTAGGACATGTTCAACGAAACGACATGGGCGCCTACTACTGCATTGCAAGTAATGGCGTCCCGCCGACAGTCAGCCGGCGATACCACGTAGAAGTGCACTGTAAGTACCTATTGATGCTAATTCTTATGCAGATTTCAAGTACAAAATTGTATGTTGTGTTTTAATGTAATCGTTTTGTATAACAGTTATACCCCAAGTGAAGGTGACAAATCAACTAGTCGGTGCTCCCCTCGGTAGTGATGTTGAACTCCAATGCTACATCGAAGCCTCGCCCAAGGCTATGAATTCCTGGTACAGGGAAGACGGTAACTGTAAATATTCCAATTTTCATATTATTACTTTTAAATTACTAATGTTTCATTTTATCTATTACAGAAACCATTAAGACAGAGCTATCTACAGGCTATCAAGAATCAGTAGACAATCCTATCTTAGTGTTTTTATTACTGATATTTCTATTTCCTATCTATCCTATATTTAAATATCATAACCATTATTATATCGTTCATCGCTCGATAAACGGAAAGCTAATTGCTTTTCATAATACATTTGATTCTTCTTTAAATTTTAATAAGAGGGTTCTTAAGCATATCAACAATCAATCCGACAAAATTTTTCTAATTTATTTTAAATGAACTCTAGTGATAGTAGCAACTCATTTAAGATTATCACCGCAGAATCTGATTATATACAACATGACATTAAGTTAAAGTTCGGACAACGTACAACAAGTCTTACTGGAAGCGTGCTCAGCATGTTAACATTTTAGCCGATATGGGTTGACAGATTTAAACTCATTTAACAACAAAATTGTTGCCCTCGCAAATTGTTACGCTCAAAAAGTAACGTTTACTTAGGATTAGCAGGTTACGAGCTGAGTCTAATACTTTGTTTTCTGTACAGCACTATTAAGCGACAAATTGTCAGAGGATCCAAAGCTACGTGTATCAGAAACTGTAATGAACGAGTATTCGCTGTGGATAAACTTGACGATAAAGTCGCTGGCGCCCGGAGACTACGGAACTTATGTATGCGCCTCTGTCAATGCGCTCGGAAAGATGGAGAGCCAAGTCAGTTTGCATAGTAAGTGGTCAAAGTCATTATATGTATGTTTAAGAGCGCTGCTTTCACAGCATGTGTAACAAGCTAACTTTAGGTACACACAATAGAACCGCAGTGTAGTGTATAGAATGAATGAGAACAGGATTGTTAGTTGCTTGTATCCGTTTGAATGTTTTAGAAATGCGATTTCAATAGCTCTTATAATTTATAATATATATAATTTATAATATATATAATATAATTTATATAATTCGTAATAATGTTTCATAAAGAATGTAATTTTACCTCAGATATTCAAATCGTGATGAAATAAGTATGGAGTGGTTTGCATCTACTCAGTAGGCATCAACAGATTTTTTTTATATAATATTAACAAGAATTTATAATTAATATACCTACATCATGCATTTCAACCTTTAATTATGTGGAAACAGCTACATCAAGCTACATATATCCAATATACAGGTTGACTTATTGTGCTGATAATCATAAATTAGTTACGTATTTACAGTCAAAAATACATTGCCATTTTAATTGCAAAAAATAAAACTTTTTGCCAAAAATTCTAGACTTATTCAATTAATCCATTGTTCAATGAAATCAGAAATATTTTTGAGTACCTAAAGTATATTTCAAAATTATTCACAGAATTAGAATTGAACATGAATGGTTTCGGAGCTGAAGAACCAATGGTATCAGGAGCAGCCTGGCAGCGCGCCCGCAACCTACCAGCGCGCGCTCGACCTGCAGCGTCACACGCGCAGTACTGCCTCACACAACATCTACCGCCACAGCTCTACGCTCTGCTCCTTACTATTATACGATACATACATACTTTCTAAACGTTATATACTCATTCAAAGTTTCAAATTCATGATAATTCCATACAAAAACGTCACTTTGATAGCATAAACTCGGATTGGACTGTAAAACCTATTTCTGATTTTTCAACTGATAGACAATAATAGAATAAAAACATTTGGTTTATCCAGTGCAGATATAATCAACGCACGACCAACAGTCTTTTGTAAATAAAATATTTATCACTTTCAAGGTAGTTGCAGGTGGCTATTATATTTATAACCCAAAACTGTTCGTTAAATACTTGAATTAAATTAATCATATTCACAGTTTCAAAATAGTAGCGATAATTATATTTTCAAAGGTACATTCAGATAATATAATTGGCAAAATATATTTCATACTTACAATTTCTTTAATGTAATGAATTCATCTGTTGAGGTTTTACCAAGGATGCTCATTAATACATTATTTAGCTTTCTAATAAGATACGAGTCAAAATCATGTTTCCAGCATTATATTTGGGAACTCTCCGGTCATAGAAAAGGTTCGAACCACTATAATCCATAGCTTGGCTTCATGTGCTGCATTTTGTAATTAAGTTATTTCAAGATTGACGCTTATATCAGAGTTTCTCTAACAGCCTAAGTATGTACACACTTAACGCTGTGCACATATAGGTATTTATAACAACACTGATATGAATGATAAAATTATGAACATGTATTAGAATTTCCTTGCTTCTATATGTGGACAAAACTAACCAGGTAGGTAGACGTTTCAAATTGTTCCATTCTTGGACTTTGTCACTTTATAAAGAATCATCTTACATAACTAAAATAATAAAATACTTTGAAGGTATATTTAAATCGTTTCTAAGATAGTATTGACTGTTATTAACCAGATTTTAAGAACGTGTACTATTAAAGACGTATCTGTTTGAGAGTCTTCTAGAAGATCATTCCAAGATTACATTAAAAATATCCGAGAAGGACATACGCCTTTAATAGTGCTTGCATATAACGAAATATACATAATGTAACATTCTATAAATATAAATTTAACTGACTAATATAAGTGTACTATATAGGCAACTAGCTATTATTGTTAAGACATTTCAAAGTAATGATCGATATTCATTATTATTTCAAACTTATCTCGAAATCTTGTGCTAATATTACGTTGACTTTGACAATAAATGTGTAATTTATGAAATATATTGAAATAAATGTCTTAATGAAACCGTACCGTGTTTTTATTTCAAGTGAAACTTTTTAACATTCAACAAAATAAATTGCAAATGTAAATTTGTTTTCTGGCAACAAACATCAAGCAGGCACCACACTTCGTTATGTGTCTACGCCGTATTCGCCCAAATATTTGTTATGCGCGCAAACAACAAACATGCCACCACACTTCGAACTGGTATGCCAAATAAGGCAAATATGTGTGTTGTAGAGATGTGTCATTGTCATTTTTATGGTGAACGAAACGAATCCATACGAACGAATGAAACATATTATTTTAATTTCCTTTTTATTTTATTAAATTTACAGAAACAATACTTAAATGAAGTCTAATTAATTTGATCATATGATAGATTATTTTAATCGTATATTTGACTTATTCTATTTCAAAAATTGTTTTATAGTCTATGGTTGTTAGAGGAGCACAGGGCATTGTCATTTTTATTGGTCAACCAACGAACGAAACATATTATTTTAATTCCCTTTTTATTTTATAAATTGACAGAAACAATACTTAAATGAAGTCTAATTATTTTGATCATATATTATGATAGATTATTTAAATCGTTTAATTGATTTATCTATTTCAAAAACTGTTTTATAGTCTATGGTTGTTAGTTATGCACAGGGCACTTCACTAGCCGTCCGAAGTGTGGGCAGTCGATGCGCGTATTCGCCTTATTCGTGTCCTTTGAAGTGTGCCAAAAAACCGACAAGTCGACGGATACGCGTATTCGCTATTCGGCTTAACGAATAAAGCGAATATTGGCGAATATACTCTCCACACTTCGCCGTATGCGCGCTAATAACCCGCATAACGAATAGCGCGTAACGAAGTGTGGTGCCTGCATAACATTTGATGTATTCAATGTTTTTTTATTGCTAACTGCCATGGTAGCATATACCATGGCAGGGTAGCGTTAGGTTCAATACCCGGCTCGGATAAAGTATTTGTAAGTTTAGAGTTCAGGTATGTGTGTATATAGAATTAGCCGAGTTCCGTGTTGTTACACGTGGTTGTGCCTTTTGGCGGGGCAAAGCGAGTCTCAAAGTGAAGCCTAAATTACCCCTTACGTCATCATCTATCTGAAGGTGAAAGTCCAGTCAAAATCAGTCCAGCCTTTTCAGAGATTAGTCGGAACAAACTGAGAGACAGATAAACAATAACATTTTTTAAATTGATTCTTTGATGTAAGTTTCGCATTTACATACTTTATATGCACTTAGTGAAAATGTGTTAATTGGAAAATACAAACAGATACTTCAATGTATTATATCAATATTCTATCAGTCAATTTAAATTTCATAGTACAAGTTCGGCTTAGTTTGAAGCTAGATGGCGTTGTGTCGAAAAATCGAGAAATCATCTCAAATAACTCTTAGAAAAACTATTGGTAGCTTTCAAATGATTATTCTTGACTGACATTTATTTAATAATAATATACTTTTATTTGCTTAAATGAGGTACAGATAATAAAGATGGTGAAATGTAAAATATGACAGGCACGATAAAAAGATTAACTAGAACTTTGGCCTAATACAGTTAAAATAAAGATATACTTCTAAATTGTGCAGCAGCAACAGAAGACTTTAATGTTAACTTATATGACTGCCTTGTCGGTCTAGTGGTTAGCGTATGCGAGTGCTGATCAAGAGGTCTCGGGTTCGATTCCCGGGTCGGCTAAATATTTGTGTGATATAATGTACTTATATCAGTTGTTTAGTACCCATAGTACAAGCACTGCTTAGTTTGGGACTAGATGATGTACTAGTAATGTAATGTAAAACATTTAAAAAATAGTATTAGTATTTAACAAGCATAAGTATTCAATATAAGTATTTAATATTTACTAAAATGTCGTATATATGAGTCGCAAGTCAGTAATATAAAACGAAAAAGTTATTATTATTATCAATACTATTATTATCAATACTATTATTATAAATTCGAAAGTAACTCTGTCTGTCTATTACGCTTTTCATAGGCTATAGGCTACTCTATACCAAGATAACCGTCATATATACATGGACGGAGCTACGAGCAAAAGCTAGTTTAATATATGATCCATCTTAAAATATCAACAGCCAAGTAAAGATGATTGATAGTACTAGCGCTACACAAACTCACTCTTATCTGTCTTAAAAACACTATTTCAATCAATTGTGTTATTTTTATAATTATAGGTAAATTTTACGTAATATTAAAAAAATAATAAGAAATCATTGAATAAATATTATGAAAACATTTTATAAAATTATATTCTACACTACTGAAATCATTTTCGGTATATCCATCGAGACTTTCCGAAAGAGACATTGCAGGACAATGACGAATAGTATACTCGGGCCGCTAATGCATTTTTCGTGTTGCACTTGAATTAATGCGTCTCCAGTTTCATTTCATGGGGAGCGGTAGCGATGGGTGGGTTTAATAACCGTGAAACGATCGTATAAAGTTAATCATTTTATTCTACGTAAACTTTACTGGCCATTCGTTTATCTTGCGATACGTTGATACAAGCTGCCACCGTACAGTACTCATTTTACGATACACTATATGTGTATTTTAAGATGCAATACTGTGGATATATGGTAACCTTAAAACTCTTTTCATATTCAATAAACAGGTTTATCACTTTTAAAATGCGAATGAAATGCCTCTATTTCAAGATTATTTTCTTCGATATATTGGAAATGAAAAGAACGTTATTATAGAGGAAAAAAATATCAAGATCAAATACCATGCTACATTGCCTACCCTCACAATAAGCATGGTGACTCCTACTCCTGGATTCTACTCATGCTTTCCATCAGGCAGAGTAGAGTCACTTTGGCAGGCTTAAATATATAAAAAAAAAAAAAAATAATACAAATAAAATGCTTACACAATTAAAATATTAATACAATTGTACTATTTAATTATTTATTTTGTAAATGCATTTATTTACAATATATTATAAATATAAATATTCTTATATTTATAATATTTAGGTACTACAAGCATTTAAAAAATCCCCGGCATCATTGCTTATTGGTAGCGTTCCCAAAGACTGGCAGCCATTGCCACGTTGGATGGCAATGCTAATTCTCTGTGCTAGAAAAAGGCCAGCCTTTTGCTCACCAGAAGCATCGATCAGTTGCCTAGCTAATTGTTTACATATAGCACGAGCGCTTGGACCCCATAAAGTTCAAAAATATTGTAATAATTGTATCAACTGTTAGGTAAACCAGCAATTTCATATGCCTGTAGTTGGAGATCCTGCCTATGTTTTAATGTCAAAGCTGATTTTGATATTGTCAGCGATCATAAGAGGGATACAATTCAAATAAATTTTATTATTAAAATGAACGGTAGGGCAAGCGTATAACACTCAAACTGAAACTTTTATCAACATAATTTATTCGGAACGCTCTACGGAGTGGTCCGCGGGCTCTAGCTATTTTTTTCTTTATTCGCTCAGGATACGCTCTGAATTTTGGGCAGGCGATTTTTCAGAGGAAATTTCAATTGTACAACCTGGTCACGTAGTTTTTAGCGTCACTCGAGCAGACATGCGCTTGAGTTTAATAATGTCATAGGCAGCCTGCCGCCGTGCTTATGTGCGCCTTGATGCTGATAGCTACCAACAACGTGACTTAATATAAGTGCGGAAAATTTTCTGAAAATTGACTGCGGCCATCGGACAGAGAATCATATTAGGAATCGTCGAAGGCTTTCTTACTATCAAATAAATTTATTTAGTTAGATACAAAAAAATTTATTTATTTAACAGACCTTTGTATTATAGAATATTTAGTGGTAGTCTTTTTTTAATTGACCGTAAGGTACTCATAATTATTTTGTTTACTCAACAGAAAATAATAGACGTTTGCAAAACTGCATATAGTCATGATTGTTAGCACTCTAATTTGGGCATTATGGTTTGTGGCATTTCGTTACATTCGTCCGCGCGGTCAATGCTGTCATGCGACAATAATTCTTTGAAAACGCTCCTGACAGTTTTGCCGCAAGCGACACCTCTGCACTAGAATGGGATTTAACACGTCATACAAAACGTTAGCGGTCGACGAGAAATTTTTCACAAAGCCGTCCAAAAAAAATCAACGTTAGGCAGCTAACCGCAATTTTATTGCTCAATATTCCTTCTAAATCAGCGCTCTTGCCTCGTTTGAAGGCAAACGAGATCGAGGCTTCT
This sequence comes from Phragmatobia fuliginosa, assembly GCA_932526445.1. Classification (NCBI taxonomy): domain Eukaryota; kingdom Metazoa; phylum Arthropoda; class Insecta; order Lepidoptera; family Erebidae; genus Phragmatobia; species Phragmatobia fuliginosa. Next base: position 12,262,330 of record OW052068.1, on the reverse strand, counting down.
TGTCACTCGCAATTTACAAAACAAACAATAAACATTGAAAATAATCTTAAAATCCAGATGAATAGCGAAGGCTGGCACCACTGCGACATAAAAACAAACCAACGCGACGGTGAGTCGCGTTAGCTTGATCTGAAATAAAGTCAATTTTGTTTCTTTATGAGAAATAAAGTCGGTTTAATTAGAGTGTTGTAGAAGATGGTCCACTAAAGCTAAGCCTAATAAGTACTAGAAAATATATTTATAGCTGAGTTTAGCTACATATATTTGATTACAATTAGAATATCAAGTTATGAAGAATAAAATGAAATAGATAGAAAGAATATACTTATAAAGGAACTCTTGTAATTATTTTTGAATATATGTATAATTTATCGAAGCATGAAAAAAATTAATAAGTCGACATCGCAATTTTCTTTTCACTTTAGAAATTTGTAGTGTTTTGACTTTTATATAAAACCTTGTTATATGAGACTCAAGCAATAATCGGATTACAATACAAAAGTTGCAATAAATAATTACAATTCTGCGTTTGAATACTAAATAAAGCTGAGCCCTAGGCACAGTGAGCTGAAATGAAAACATCATTCAACACGGTGATCAATCTATCGGTCTCGCCGAAGTGACGCATCGATGGACAGCGAAATATATTGATACGAAGCCCCACGCTACCCCACGCAAAAATACCTAAGTATAAATAGATGTGTACATATTTTAGTACCGCTCAATTACTTAGATTGGAGCAGTCGGGGATGGAAATCCTTTTTACATACTTCAGTCGCATAGTACATATTGTACGAATTTTCGATCTTTTCGAGTGTTTATCAGCAATTTTGAAAGGGTAGCTAGTTTTAACTAAAAAAAGTAACGGATTTAGGAGCTCACATCCCTTTTATTGTATCCACGTTAAGCTGAAATGATATTGAAAAAAAGAACTATCTGAATCTGTACAATACTTATGTTTAAAAATAAATCTCACGTAATGCATAAGCATAAGTTTGTTTGTTGACTGGCGGTTGTGAGTATGTCATGCTCGCTCAAAAGACCTGCTGGCGGTAGCGTAGGGAGCTACGATATGGTTGAACTGGACGATGGCTGGTGCATAGGTCATGCTCGTGATACGGGCGCCGCCAGTCGGGGCTGGTCATCTTACAACTTCTATTTATTGTTTAATTATTTTTGGACACTACCTGTGTAAAATTCAGCATCGTTACATTGTACTCACATTTAATAAAATGCCTTAAACAATGTAACCAAAAATTGTAAAAACAATGTTGGAAAAGAGTGTCCATGGAGTTTCTTGTCTGTTCTTCTCCATAGGATCTACGAATTGGAACAGACGATTAGCTTCACGACTGACTACTGACTGACTACTTGACGTTTCAAAAGTGCCGTTGTATGGTTTACTTGAAATAAAATGATTTTGATTTGATTTGATTTGATGCAGTTACTGAATTCCCTTGTATTTCGTTATTCATTTATTCATTCCCTTAGAATTCTTTCGGTTCGGTGATACAAAGTTCTAGTATACTTTTTTTTTCATAACCTAGTTAGTTGTTAGTACTTTACAGTGTAACTATATACCTTGAAGTTTATTTCAGTAACGTTCTGACTATACTTTTCATAATAGTCGAGTCGTATTTCTTGGCTATGATCTTCAGAATGCTATTAATGCTGTCTCACATTATTCTTAGCAAAAAGGCAGTATGCTTACGTATGATAGCATAGAAGCCATCAACTCTAGCTTCCATAAATATTTCAGAAGTACTACAATAGATTATAGAGTAATTTGGTATTTTTAGGGTTCCGTAGCTAAATGGCAAAAAACGGAACCCTTATAGATTCGTCATGTCTGTCTGTCTGTCTGTCCGTCCGTATGTCACAGCCATTTTTTTACGAAACCATAAGAACTACACGTGTTTAAAAATGATGTTAAGGTTTCTAAAATCGTTTTTTTTAACTTATAGTTTGCGCGAGAGACACTTCCAAAGTGGAAAAATGTGTGTCCCCCTGTAACTTCTAAAATAAGAGGGTGATAAAAATAAAAATAAATATATGTTGTTCATTACCGTGCAAACTACCAACGAAAATTGGTTTGAATGAGATCTAGTAAGTAGCTTTTTTGTAATACGTCATAAATCGTAAACCGCAATTTTCCTTTCATTCATTCAACACACTATTATAAAAACATCGATCAAAGTTACAACGAACTCCAAGAACTTTTATATGATGTTATTTGCTGATACGGGACCCTTCATGGGCGAGTCCGACACCCACTTGGCCGCTTTTTAGGGTTCCGTAGCCAAATGGCAAAAAACGGAACCCTAATAGATTCGTCAAGTCTGTCTGTCTGTCTGTCTGTCTGTCTGTCCGTCCGTATGTCACAGCCAATTATTTCCGAAACTATAAGAGTTATACTGTTGAAATTTGGTCAGTTGATGTATTCTGTGAACCGCATTAAGATTTTTACATAAAAATAGAAAAAAAACAATACATTTTGATAGACAGAGAATCATATTAGGAATCGTCGAAGGCTTTCTTACTATCAAATAAATTTATTTAGTTAGATACAAAAAAATTTATTTATTTAACAGACCTTTGTATTATAGAATATTTAGTGGTAGTCTTTTTTTAATTGACCGTAAGGTACTCATAATTATTTTGTTTACTCAACAGAAAATAATAGACGTTTGCAAAACTGCATATAGTCATGATTGTTAGCACTCTAATTTGGGCATTATGGTTTGTGGCATTTCGTTACATTCGTCCGCGCGGTCAATGCTGTCATGCGACAATAATTCTTTGAAAACGCTCCTGACAGTTTTGCCGCAAGCGACACCTCTGCACTAGAATGGGATTTAACACGTCATACAAAACGTTAGCGGTCGACGAGAAATTTTTCACAAAGCCGTCCAAAAAAAATCAACGTTAGGCAGCTAACCGCAATTTTATTGCTCAATATTCCTTCTAAATCAGCGCTCTTGCCTCGTTTGAAGGCAAACGAGATCGAGGCTTCTTGTCACTCGCAATTTACAAAACAAACAATAAACATTGAAAATAATCTTAAAATCCAGATGAATAGCGAAGGCTGGCACCACTGCGACATAAAAACAAACCAACGCGACGGTGAGTCGCGTTAGCTTGATCTGAAATAAAGTCAATTTTGTTTCTTTATGAGAAATAAAGTCGGTTTAATTAGAGTGTTGTAGAAGATGGTCCACTAAAGCTAAGCCTAATAAGTACTAGAAAATATATTTATAGCTGAGTTTAGCTACATATATTTGATTACAATTAGAATATCAAGTTATGAAGAATAAAATGAAATAGATAGAAAGAATATACTTATAAAGGAACTCTTGTAATTATTTTTGAATATATGTATAATTTATCGAAGCATGAAAAAAATTAATAAGTCGACATCGCAATTTTCTTTTCACTTTAGAAATTTGTAGTGTTTTGACTTTTATATAAAACCTTGTTATATGAGACTCAAGCAATAATCGGATTACAATACAAAAGTTGCAATAAATAATTACAATTCTGCGTTTGAATACTAAATAAAGCTGAGCCCTAGGCACAGTGAGCTGAAATGAAAACATCATTCAACACGGTGATCAATCTATCGGTCTCGCCGAAGTGACGCATCGATGGACAGCGAAATATATTGATACGAAGCCCCACGCTACCCCACGCAAAAATACCTAAGTATAAATAGATGTGTACATATTTTAGTACCGCTCAATTACTTAGATTGGAGCAGTCGGGGATGGAAATCCTTTTTACATACTTCAGTCGCATAGTACATATTGTACGAATTTTCGATCTTTTCGAGTGTTTATCAGCAATTTTGAAAGGGTAGCTAGTTTTAACTAAAAAAAGTAACGGATTTAGGAGCTCACATCCCTTTTATTGTATCCACGTTAAGCTGAAATGATATTGAAAAAAAGAACTATCTGAATCTGTACAATACTTATGTTTAAAAATAAATCTCACGTAATGCATAAGCATAAGTTTGTTTGTTGACTGGCGGTTGTGAGTATGTCATGCTCGCTCAAAAGACCTGCTGGCGGTAGCGTAGGGAGCTACGATATGGTTGAACTGGACGATGGCTGGTGCATAGGTCATGCTCGTGATACGGGCGCCGCCAGTCGGGGCTGGTCATCTTACAACTTCTATTTATTGTTTAATTATTTTTGGACACTACCTGTGTAAAATTCAGCATCGTTACATTGTACTCACATTTAATAAAATGCCTTAAACAATGTAACCAAAAATTGTAAAAACAATGTTGGAAAAGAGTGTCCATGGAGTTTCTTGTCTGTTCTTCTCCATAGGATCTACGAATTGGAACAGACGATTAGCTTCACGACTGACTACTGACTGACTACTTGACGTTTCAAAAGTGCCGTTGTATGGTTTACTTGAAATAAAATGATTTTGATTTGATTTGATTTGATGCAGTTACTGAATTCCCTTGTATTTCGTTATTCATTTATTCATTCCCTTAGAATTCTTTCGGTTCGGTGATACAAAGTTCTAGTATACTTTTTTTTTCATAACCTAGTTAGTTGTTAGTACTTTACAGTGTAACTATATACCTTGAAGTTTATTTCAGTAACGTTCTGACTATACTTTTCATAATAGTCGAGTCGTATTTCTTGGCTATGATCTTCAGAATGCTATTAATGCTGTCTCACATTATTCTTAGCAAAAAGGCAGTATGCTTACGTATGATAGCATAGAAGCCATCAACTCTAGCTTCCATAAATATTTCAGAAGTACTACAATAGATTATAGAGTAATTTGGTATTTTTAGGGTTCCGTAGCTAAATGGCAAAAAACGGAACCCTTATAGATTCGTCATGTCTGTCTGTCTGTCTGTCCGTCCGTATGTCACAGCCATTTTTTTACGAAACCATAAGAACTACACGTGTTTAAAAATGATGTTAAGGTTTCTAAAATCGTTTTTTTTAACTTATAGTTTGCGCGAGAGACACTTCCAAAGTGGAAAAATGTGTGTCCCCCTGTAACTTCTAAAATAAGAGGGTGATAAAAATAAAAATAAATATATGTTGTTCATTACCGTGCAAACTACCAACGAAAATTGGTTTGAATGAGATCTAGTAAGTAGCTTTTTTGTAATACGTCATAAATCGTAAACCGCAATTTTCCTTTCATTCATTCAACACACTATTATAAAAACATCGATCAAAGTTACAACGAACTCCAAGAACTTTTATATGATGTTATTTGCTGATACGGGACCCTTCATGGGCGAGTCCGACACCCACTTGGCCGCTTTTTAGGGTTCCGTAGCCAAATGGCAAAAAACGGAACCCTAATAGATTCGTCAAGTCTGTCTGTCTGTCTGTCTGTCTGTCTGTCCGTCCGTATGTCACAGCCAATTATTTCCGAAACTATAAGAGTTATACTGTTGAAATTTGGTCAGTTGATGTATTCTGTGAACCGCATTAAGATTTTTACATAAAAATAGAAAAAAAACAATACATTTTGGGGGTCCCCATACTTGGAACTGAAACTCAAAAATTTTTTTTTCATTAAACCTATACGTATGGATAGGTGTTCAAAAATAATGTTGAGGTAAAAATATATGTTGTACATTACCATGCAAACTACCAACAAAAATTGGTTCGAAGGAGATCTAGGGAGTAGTTTTTTTTAATACGTCATAAATCGTAACACGCAATTTACCTTTCATCCAATCAATACACTAGTATTAAAACATCTATGAAAGTTACAACGAACTATAAGAACTTTTATATGATGTTACTAGCTGATACGGAACCCTTCATGGGCGAGTCCGACTCGCACTTGGCCGCTTTTTTTGTTATTTCACATGGCATTCTTTCCGTTTAGTCTCATTCTAGTACGACGAACTAATACTACTACATACCGGTGCAAATTGGGGAATGAAGAATACAGCTTATACAAATATTTATTACGTAGATACACTGTTTTTTAACAATATGCTCCTTCAAATTCAATCATATATTGGTATATCAAATAAGTGACTAGCCTTCCGCATTTAATTTGTAATTCTGGTTGTGCACACAACTAGACCAAAGTTGTACGCTACTTGATACTCATATTAACCCTATTAATCCTTAGGTAATACTATCTTAAACTTCGATTGAAACCACAGAATGTTTACTTTTTATTCTTTTAAAGGGTCATCGAGGCGCGCTAAAACCTCCAGAAATTCAATAACCGGGGACCATCTGGCGGGGCACAACCTTGTTGCCTTTCTATCTGTCCTAACTGTTGCAATTCGTTTATATTTATATTTTGTACTATTAATATTATCGAAGTAACATAGCTTAAACTGTGATCAAATAATTAATAAAATAAATGTTTTACACTTAACGGCTCTATAAAACTCTCAAACATTATTTAGATTTAAAAAAGTATAGAACCAGTCGCCAATTGTTTTGGGGACTAAACGCAAACGGCTCAATAAAAGCCGGCGTCTCGTTGGTAAACAAAAGTGCCAGTCATTAGGGTGAACGGACGAAAACATTCGGTTCAATTATCCAGCCCAACTGATGGGTAGGAAAAACGCCGGCTCAAGTCGAGACCTAATGACGACGTCAAACGGACTCATCAATCTATTTCGGAGACCTGAACACCAAATGAAACTGTATATCCGATATTTTGTATCTAACATGCGTAAGGTTTGCGATGAAGAACACTCTGTTATTAATTATTTATCAGGGCCCTCATAGACTTTTGATAGACAGATGAAAGTTTCGAGATGAAGTTCTATGTATATTGTTTTGTGATTGCAATTAGATATTATTGTATTTTAAAACACGCAACTTGTAAGTCAATGAAAATGACGAGCAATGGGAGAGGCCAATGTCCGGCAGTGGACTGCGATAGGCTGATGATGATGATGATGAAGTTGTAAACAGTACATAACATCAAATCATTTATAAAGTCTGGCCAGTATGCATGGTTTCAATAGCCATATACTTAAGTCAGTATATGAACTGACTTCAGTGTATGGTTTATTTTTTTTTATTTCTCACCATAACTGTTTTATTTTATCTATAACTATTAGGTCACTTGGCCTGACCTGGTATTCTGGTATTCGTTACAGATACCTGGACTGTAACTCGAGGTATTTAAGTCTAAATATTTACCCTATTTTAATTTTCCATTATACAGCCCTAAAATAAACTATTTGTTGTGGAGTTAAATCGATCGAACCGATCACTGTAGTCTAACTCATTACCAGTCTATTTTATTCCTGTAGCAAAAGAGATTTTATAATGGACGATATTTCTGTGAGCTAGTGCACCGACAGGCAGCATAATTTGTTCTACTCTTTAACTTGCAAGCACAGATGAGAAAATTATTTTTCATTAACGCTTGGTTGCGTTTCAACGTACTGACGGCGGAATTAAAATCAACTACTTCCAATAGAACAAAACAATGTTTTAGAAAATTCTTCTCGTCGCTCCAGTTTGAAGCGATTCCAACTAAATTCGTTGAATAACTCAAATTGTTTAACTGTTTTTTCTACATTAACTCAAGATCCCAGATGTATACCATACCATACCCATTTGCAATGGGTAATGTATGGGATACGTCTATGGTTTAATCGTTTTTTTTTTTAGAAATCCAAATTATAAAAGAATCTAGAGATGAACGGGAAAACGTCGAGAAACATTTAAAAAATATATTTTCTACATATCTTATAAGCAAACACACTTCACGTCAGAGCATATAGGGACTTGAATGGCAAGAAAGCAATTTTCATGTAAATTTTGTCTTTTGAGAGGATAATAAAAAAGTCGATTACGAGGAAAGACGCAATGAAACTTAGAATGAACCCTTTTCACTGAGAAATTCAATAAACCGATGTACGAGGTCCTCTTACGGTGTTCTTTAGCCTGGTTATGATATTGTTAAGGATCGAGTCCTACCGAAGCCACTGACACTAAAAAATACGTGACTGTTTTATACGATCCTATCCCACGTTCGTGAAAAATTGGCGTACTTCGATAGCCTCCGATATAAAGATATCCGAATAGGCATTCAGCGGATCACGCCACTTACAGGATAATGCAAGTCTTTTGTCTATGTCGTTCAATCAGTGCTTTACTTTCATTCATTCAGCAGTGTTCAACTCTAAAGAACAAGAGGCCCGATTGTTGCAAATCTAGCTTGAATCGTTCAATGTTTTATTTTTTTTAGGATTCAAAAGGACGTTCAGAAAAGCTGAAAAGAAAATATTAAAGTGAGTGCTCTTGGTTAGAATGTGTTAACTTAAGTGAATGTAGGCATTGACATTTTGTACGGAAATACTAGAGAGTGGTTCGATTTCGTTATAAGCAATTGATAGAAAAATATAACAAAAGTTTTATCACATTTCTCACATTGAATTGAATATCGCAATTTGTTTTTTCAATCTTATTATTTGCTCAAACGAAATACCCAGTATTAGTATATTACATATAGTTGTATTGTATTTGTATTGTATTATATTGTATACGGTTTGCTTCATCTAATTACGTGTAGATTATGTAGATGTGATTTCAACTGAATGCACATTACAAATACACAAACACAGCTTTATCATCCAAAGTAGTAGCCAGAATGGATACAGGTCAATGTAAGTAACACAAGTTGGGTTTTACTTAGTATTGGCAAACCTTTGCCAATTCATCCATCTATCTACTCAGCCTATTGCCTTCGATTGCTGAACAAGGCCAAAGAGCACCCAGCATCTCATTCATAGGCAGTGCACATACATTTGCTGTCACCATCTTTTCTCTCAACTGATGGACGCTGAAGTCGATAAGTATTAGAGTGGAAACTGGGAATAGGTAATCGTAGTGCAGGACGCACTGCGGCACATGGACCGACGACCTGAGGAAAATATATACGTATTAGAGATAAATTATAACCAAATGGTACATGATCGTAGTCATGACACAATATCTATACATTTCTCCATACACTGGAAATCGAATTATTCCTGACCTCAAATTCAGTAGTTAGCTTTCCTTAAAAGTATTGCTAATACTTATTGCAATAAGTTTTTAGAAATGTTTAAGTAATGAAACTAATTTTCTTTATAAATGTTACAGATCAGGTAAAACATAATAGAAATCACTTTTTAAATTAATTTATTATAATTGAGCTACCATTGTAACTCTGACCAAGATGTCTAAAAGTCAAAAAAAAAATATTCCTGCATCTTTCTCCCGGTCTCCGGAGGCCAATGATGAGAAAGGTGCAACAAAATCTCACTAGGCCGCCATGGTGTGGGTCACGATGCTGCATTATCTGCGCTGGTGGTGGCCCCCCACTCCTGGATTCTACTCATGCTTTCCATCGGGTAAAGTAGACGCTTTGGTAGGGTTAAACAAATAATCTTTTAGTTTAAAATATAGCTGTTATTTAAACTTGAGGTGAATTAATTAAAATCACAAACTACTACTCATGTTTCCTATTTAACATGGACTGTCTGATTTTTGAGTATAACTATGCTTATATTTATATTAATTTGAATTGAATTAAAGTGAATTTGCTACAATTGGGCTAAGTATTGCAACTGCCTCGTTGGTCTAGTGGTTAGCGTATGCGACTGCTAATCAAGAGGTCTCGGGTTCAAATCCCGGGTCGGGCCAAAAAGTGTTTTTGAGATTTTCTTAGGAAATTCCTTTTGTTTGTTGTCATGAACATCTATGGCAATCGTTATTGGGAAGTCAGTGCCCTCAAATATATTGACAACTAGTTCAATCTTCGAATTTCAGTTCTCCCATAGGGTTGCGGAGGTCCGATGCCAGTCGTTCCGTGGAAAAACTGAAATTCAGGTAAAACCGATTGAACTAGTAGCCGACCCTAAATAAACTTGGGAATAATGGCTAGAAGAATGATGGGCTAAGTATTGCCAGACGCATTTTTGTGGTTTCAACGGCAGGTGTCGAGCCATTATCAAATACACTCACACGCAATCGCCTGTTATCGCTACTGTACTGTCACTTTAACAGATTTATTGCCCGTTCCATTTGACCCAGCGCACTCCGGTTCTATATAAAACGCTTATAGAAAATCAGTAACCGTATCAAAAGTATTATGTACGATATAATTTGTTATACTCCGGTCCTTTATGGAATTTGGTCGTTAATAATGTTAGTGACGTACAGATAATGCGATTAAACCGACCTATAGAAGTTGTGACAAGTAAACAACTACTTTTATAGTTGTTGACTATGCGACGGGCCAAAATAAATTCATCGGTAAAATAAGAGTCTTCTTCTTCCTAGCCTTATTCCTAATATTATTTTGGGTCGGCTACCAATTCAACCGGTTTTACCTGAATTTCAATTTTCCACGGAGTACTGGCATCGGATCTCCGCAACCCTAAATTCTCTCTGAATTCGAAAGGTTGAACTAGTTGTCAGTAAGTTTTGAGAGGGTGCTCCATGCCCGCATCGTCCAGCACCTGCGCGAGGTGGGCCCCGATCTGACGGATTCCGGGAGGGGCGTTCGACGGTCGATGCCATCTTGCGACTGAAGGCCGTGACCGAACAGGCGGTGGGCCGCGGCGACGTGCTGTTGGCGGTGTCGTTGGACATCGCCAACGCATTTAATAGTCTGCCATTCAGTTGCATCAGGGCAGCACTCCGCTACCACGGAGTGCCACAGTACCTGAGGCGGCTAGTGGCAAACTACCTCGAGGAGCGTACCGTCATGTACCACTCCTGTGGAACATGGGATACGACTGGGTCTCACCACAGGAGTCTCCCTGGTGGTCGGACACATTAAGGCGCTGGGCTTCCTGGTGGCCCTAAAAACGACGGAGGCCCTTCTGTTCCATGGGCCCTGTCGTGGGCCTCCCTCCGGTGCCTCCATCGAGATCAAATTGGTCCTCGTACCGGTCTGGTCCAAATTGAAGTATCTGGTCCCGACCCTTGCTTGGTCCGAAGCTTGGGCCCAATTTAGGCGGAGCCAGTGTCGCGACGAGGCAGCTGTACACGGCGTTTGTCTGGTTTATGACACTTTACGGTGCACCGGTGTGGGCGGCGGCTCTGACCGACCATAATAGGGCGTGCCCCAGAGAACGTTGGCGGTTAGAGCCATACACGGATACCGCACCGTGTCGACGGAGGCGGCGTGCGCCCTGGCCGGAACACCCCCGTGGGATTTGGAGGCGGAAGTGCTCGCCGAAGTTTATCGGCGAGTGGCTGAATATCAGGCGGAGAGCGGTTTTCGACCTCCGCCAGAGGACGTGCGCGAATGGTGCGAAGCCGCTCGCCGAACCACGATGATTCGTTGGTCGATCCGCCTGCCACCCCTGCGACTGCAGTGAGGACTCGGCTCATCACACGCTGGCGGTCTGCCCCGCATGGGCGACGACGCGCTGGGCCCTCACTGCAGTCATCGGATGAGATCTCTCGCTACCGGCCGTCATTCATTCCATGGCCGGTAACGAGAGCTGTTTTACCGCGGTCGCGACCTTCTGCGAAGACCTCATCTCGCAAAAGGAGGCGGCGGAGAAGGCCCGGGAAGAGGGAGTATAATACTTGCGTCAAGCAACACAAGAGCTTGTGCGTTAAACGTCACTACAACTGATTTTAGTCTATATACCTGAAATTTTTTGGTAATAGGAATAAACGAAACTAGGAAGTCTGCATTCATTCTTCGTGAATAAATTCCAATTTATTTACATGAATTCACTTTAATTCTGTTTTAATAATGTTGACCTACTTACTAACATGCATGTTTTAATATTCCAAAGTAAACCCCAAGTTTTCAGCTCCTCACTTGGTTATTAACATGAAAATAAAGCTCAACACATTGGCATAATTATTTCAACGTTGCAACTCGTTAAAAATTAACCTTACGGAGCCAAACGTGAGATTTGAGCTCAAATTAGACTGTTCCTTTACCAAAAAATAATTAGAACACAGCTTTTGGCTTTGTTTACCTACCCTCATCATTACAGTGTTTTTTTCTTGCCGTTATTAATTACTGTTAAAACTAAAAGTGAAAGAAAAAACTTATCGCGACAAATAAATCCTATAGATACCAATGCCTACACACGAAAGAATGTGCTATAAGAGAAATTTCATTTCATTTTAACATATGACAGTAAAAGTGAAATATTAGACGATTTATGGAACGTTTAAGGCGTTGAAAACCATTGGCCCTTGAATAAAGGCGCTTGGGAAAAAAATACCAACTCAATACATTCAACAAAAAATCGCAACGCTATTGGACATAAAGCCGAATTATTTCATTTTGATTGCATATTTCCTTTATCGGTTTAAATAATTCAGATGAATGCGCTTTTATTTTTAGGATTGTACAGTGTTGGTCAGGCATATCTACTGTGTTCACCATTCACACAATGAATGCGCCCTCTGTCAGCGCGCTCAACGGTAAGCGTTAAAATTATTGGAATTTTATTTAAATAAAAAAACTATTGAACGTGCCAGAGGATACGGTGTACGGTAGGCGAGGCCCTGCGTCGCTTAGATGTGTCGTTTAAATAGCAGAGTGCGATGTATTCGAGGCCCCGCTTATATCGTATGTTATTAAATTCTTTTCCTCGAGACTGGTGATAGCAATCGTCTTATTCAATTACACGCCAAACAAGGCATGAGAATAGCTGACAATGGCTGCTGGGAGAAGGAAATGTCGCTATTGAAAACACGGAGCTTATTTCATTTAATTTTGTCTTGATGTGACAACTCTGACGGGCGGTTCTAGTGTTTTTATAATAAAATCGCTCTAGATATCTCCGTTTACATTAAAAGATAAAATGTTTCTAATGCCTAAAGGTTAAATGATGGAATATAAAATACGAGACCTAAGCTATTATAAATCTTCTTTGTAAACGTTTAAGTAATGATTGGTGAAGTAAAATGAAATTGAATCCGTGGTTAAACGTAAAGAATATTAAAATTGTTCTTAGATTGCTTGTTAGAGTTATAATAAAAGTCGTTACACTTTTTAGAAAAAGAATAGGTTAGTTGGAAAATTTTATCTTAGACATTATTGAAATCTCTAACACTTTTAGTTTTATTGCCCCCACTTATATTTGATTTATAATAATTTCACATATATTGATACATATAACATACTGGTCCTAAACTAGGCATTTCCTTTACTATGGTAACCAAACTGCTAATAAATGTATTTGAATAAAAATAAAATAACATATAAACCAAGTCAGACATAACGGTTGAACGTTCTTATCATACCGGCGTTCCCTGGACAGGAATTGGACCCACTATTTGTGAGTTAGCAGTCTGGATCATTAGTCACTCACTACTAGTTAATTGGCATTGCTCTTTCACCAATAGACTAGTCAAATGATATTAAATATATTATATTCTCAGTTTATTAGTCTGATAATGATTTTTTTAAATTGGTCAAAATCGCCCTAATAATCATAGTCCATTATAGTAATATATATGTATAAACATATCTCCTTTTTCCTTATCCTCAAAATTTTATAAAACAAAATATATCTAGAAATATTAAACAGCATATAACACTACTAAGTTGTCTACCTCAGGCGATTTCATAGCTGTCTGACAAAGCCTTTTTTCTTTAAATCACTTAGAGAAACATGTAAAATTTATTTAGAAATCTCGTCACGAGTTAAAGTCATTTAACATTTACAAGAATTTTAAACATTTTGCAAGCATGTCCGTCACAAAGTTTTATTAAAAAAAATCCGTTGGATACTCAGTATTGATAACTTCTGTAATGTTCTGTTACATTCCTTCTTAAGGTAGATCCATAAGAAGGAAAATACTTGCTTACGTTACCAGAAGGGTTTTGATATAACGTTTCATATTTCGAATGGCTTTGTCGCGGACATTCACTTGTTCACGTATTATGGTAACGGATATTGCTCGCCTGTCCAACTACTTTCCGAAGCAATCTGTGTTTGACAGATTTCATAGTTTTGATCACTCTAGCGAACATATATCCTTACGTTTCAGAAACCAATATTTCATTTTGTTTTCTTTTCTAATCAGTCGTCCACTACGATTTTTAATTTTAAAGTTGTAAAGGAATGAATGACTAAATGTTGGTGATATCTTTCTTAGCGACTAGCTATATCAAAGTCAAATATATAAATAAATATATAATTCGTAATTATAATAATTAAAAATTCATTAATTTTTGTAACAAAAAAATTATATATATATGTCGGAGATGGTTGAGAATATAAATTTTGCAATCGGTTTCGATATTAAGTGGGTACTGTTGAAATCACTGTTGAGAGTGTTTTGATATTATAATTAGATTTTAGTTGTTAAAACACTGTTATAACAGTGTTTTAACAACTAAAATCTTTACGAAAATTCCTATTGGATTATTTAATGAATTCTAATAGTAAAACTAATTAGATTTAAATCCTTTATGTAAATTGTATCGCGTAAACACTTGACGTATTTCCGTACGCCATTGAACAGAGCTGTTTGGAGGGATATAGGGAGGCGTGGCCTACCCTTGAAAAGAGCTAGCACTGTGCGGAGGAGTCGATCTTCGGATTAGACTCAGCTCAGCTCCCAACAGAACTGTTGGCTTACCTGGTACGGTCTTGCGCTGTATATTGCATATGTGGAATTGCTGACGCGGTACCATATGCTATAGCTATATTGCATAAGCAATAGGATATTCGGGTGGTTGTGTTGCCACTATACGAACGTAGAACTTAGTTTCTGTTCGTCGCTATTTTAATTGTATTATGAGTATTGTTATTAATGTAAATAAATCTACTCCTGAATGTCAGTTTGTGTCTACTTAATTGTGTCATGGGGACTCCAAACCCTGACATACCGCTATTTGGCCGCCCCGGATCCGACTATTAATTTTTTATTACAGGTTTTTAAGAATATTTTCAGTTTTAAACTTTGATTTAATACTTCAAAATAAAACCAAAAACAGCTTAGCGTTATGCGCATTAATCGCACTAATACTCATAAAGGCTCTATTTGATAAACACCCACAGAGTTGTGGTTAATGAAAATTTATAATCTTATAGCTGGCTTACGTGAGGTAAAAAGCAGAAATTGTCACCACACATTAATTTCACACTAGGTTAGAAAATCCGTAAGGGGCAAACGGAGGTGCTTTTAATGTCAAATGAACAAATTTATATTATCGTCCGTCACATCGGCTAATATTTATTTAGATTTTGTAGGTTATCTTTGTGTTTTTGGTTAAATGTCTTTTAAATCCAATTTAATAAAAAATATTTGGGCTTGTAGATGCCCATGGAGCCGCTCTTACTCGAGCCGTCACCCTGGCTTCCTTTTGCTAGGGTGCCAGATGGCCTCATTACATTGTCAGGCTTGCGCTAATGGAGGACGGAGATCGTTTAACGATCTCAGGCGCCCGAATCGTCTGCAGTACCTGGCCCGTTCCCGGGCCTGGCAGAACGGGAGAATTCTATGCCTCTTCCGGTCCCGCTCGACCATCTCCTTCGCTTGCATATCTTGATCACAGAAAGAGACAGCGAAATACTATGCTCTCTCTTCTTACGAAGAAAATTATTTAAATTAGTAATTGATTCTTTGTAATGTGTTACGAAGCAAGAAAATTCGCCTTTTGACTTATCTGTTAGTTTAATGGTATTAATTATTGATTCTGACTGCCAAGCTCAGAAGAACAGAAATAAGAAGATTCAAAGTGTAGTGTGTTATTTATACCATTATTTCTATTACAGTATTAAATATCGAATTATTCGAGTTCTTCAGATCTTAATTCAGTTTTTTGACACACAAATTTTAAGGTGACACGCTGTAATTATTCTCACAGATGCTGATATTGACTTACCTAATGCTATTAAGTCATTTAGAAATAAAGTGACTTTTGTTAGAGTATTAATCAAGTTGTCATAAATGTGACCTTACAGAAATTAATTTTAAGTATCTTGGAGCGGATAAAATTTATTTTTAGAATAACATACTACAAAAAGAGTTTCTTAAGATTAAGTACATTTGTAAATGTATGTATCATGATGGACCTCTTAACGTACTTAAGTTATTTATTTTAGTTTAATTGTTGACTAGTTGAAAATACATAAAGACAAGCTAGGTGTATGAAGGATGTGTGGGTTCTTAATCCAAACCTCAGCCTTGCATGTATTTTCTTATCTACAGAAAATAAGTTACTAGATCGCCTTCTTAAAGTTTCTTAAAATCTAACCTTAGCTGTTAGATCATCTAATTCACTTAAAAGAATACTACTATATTTGTATATATATTATACTAGCTTTCCGCCCGCGGCTTCGCCCGCGTGGAATTCGTTTAAAAAAATTTATATCGAGCGACACGGTGAGGGTAGATTAAACAATCTTACATGTTTTTATGTTTGATATTAAGGAACTTCGATACAAACTTTCGTCCCCTATTTCTAACCCTTCTACCTTTATTTTCGCGACATAAAGTATCCTATGTCCTTTCCGAAGTTCAGTTCTATCTTCATAACAAATTTCATCAAAATCGGTTCAGTGGTTTAGGCGTGAAAGCATAACAGACAGACAGACAGAATTACTTTCGCATTTATAATATTAATAGGGATTACACCATCGGAAAGTAGAGATTTCATCAAACAGAAAACCAATTTTTTGAATAAAGTAGATATTTTGACGGGTGAATATTCGATATTAAGTCAAAATAGGGTGAAAAAATAAACATTTCAAATCAATTACAGTGTATTCGGGACATAAAAAGGTAAGTTTTCACTGAACTTCGTTTAAAAATAATTTTATTTGTAAAAGATAAAAATAAAAATCCAAAAACTTG
This sequence comes from Phragmatobia fuliginosa, assembly GCA_932526445.1. Classification (NCBI taxonomy): domain Eukaryota; kingdom Metazoa; phylum Arthropoda; class Insecta; order Lepidoptera; family Erebidae; genus Phragmatobia; species Phragmatobia fuliginosa. The sequence goes on along the minus strand of OW052068.1, from coordinate 12,245,528 downwards.
TTTTTTTGAATTTTTCACAAATAATTTGATGCTATTTTAAAAAAGTGTAAATAAAAATCGGCCAAGTGCGTGTCAGGCCACGCACAGGAAAGGGTTCCTCAGTCACTCATAATGGTAGGTGGATTAGAAATTGTATCCAATGGATTATTGTTATGTTTACTTATTAATGCGTTAATTTTGTATTACGTTTTCCAAGTAAGCACATTGTAGAAGTTAAGCCTCTATAACTCCTGAACTAACAAAGTAATCTAATTCGTTATAGTTTTCATTTAAAGTTCATTATATGGACCAATATCATGAATTTTTCCAGATTTTTTGAGCCGGACGTTTGGCTTTAAGAGGGGTCGGACGCCCTGTTTTTACAAAAAAAGTGGCCTTTAAAGTGGAATTTCTTACCCGAAAACCTCCCCCCTTACCCCTTCCCGACCTCAGATCGCCCGTAAATTATTTTTCCTTTCATTTTTATAATATTCTCCTCCTCTTACAATGGGTTTCATCCTACTATAAATTTATTTGTTTTCAAAAAATATCTACCCTGGTCTACTGGTCTATATGTCATTTACAAACTATCATTATGGTTGCCATGCAAGTGTGTTATGCCTAGCAACCTGTGAAGTTTTGACAGGAGATAAACAGTGATACATTTTGACACCTACGATTTATGTATTTTTATAATCACCTAGCTTTGGCCTTTGTAACTCGATTTTGCAGTAAAAAGTAGCCTATGTCCTTTCCCAAGTTCAGTTCTATCTTCATACCAAATTTCATCAAAATCGGTTCGGTGGTTTAGGCGTGAAAGCGTAACAGACAGACAGAGTTACTTTCACATTTATAATATTAGTAGGGATTATGTACTACTGTATGTATACTATATTTATATTTGTGCATATTTAAAAAAACATCCTCTAACCCTTAATCTGTTTCAATCAACAATCCATGATATCCCACTGCTGGACTCGGGTTGCTCAAGAGAGGGTTAAGGCCACACGTCCCCACGCTGGCTGAGTGCGGGTTGTAGACTAGCAAGACTCCCGAAGGCCTCCAACTAAGTTTTACGACTAATATCTTATGATAACGACCGGAAACGACTGCTGAACGTGACCTCCGAACCACGGTGACGCTCAAAACATATCATGCCACAAACGGTCACCCATCTAGGTCTGACCGCGCCGTCGTTGCTACCCTCGGTGATTGTTTCAAATTACTTAAGGCCACTCGGCTATGAGCTTAACCTATTTAAATTCCATGATCATTTCATGTAAAACAATACAAATTGAGGTTTAATCGGTTCCTCATTGTCACCTCACCTGAATAGGTTAAAAGTATACAACTAAAGGTAGATTATATATTTGAAATAGAAAGAAATATCCTCCAATACCTAACCGTTAAAGAGTTGTATCTTCCATCATTAGCTCACCTGTTAAATAGAAAGGAAACGACTTCGATTAATATACAAACATATTATATTAAAATAATTTTACTAAAACTCCTAAAAGTTAGAGTTGTACCTTCCATCATTAGCTCATCATCATTATATATTGACTGCCAGCCGCAAATACTTGTTTAGTTTTAGAAAATACGTGAGAACGTGAACGTAAGAATAAGCGAATTAAAACATATAAGAACCTTTTTTTATTTTGACGTCCTTTACAATCTATATTTACTTTATATTATGATAGGTAGTTGACAACTTCTATGCTGAATGTTCAAAGGAATTTTATTAGCACATGTTTGTATAGCTGCCAAGCTGTATTTCAATGAGTAAATGATAGCTTACGGTGACAATGAGTAATGAAGATTTCATTTATTATACCATTTATATCCATTTATTTCAAATGATTCAATTTATCTCCAACTCAAAGAAATAAATCATAAGGTGACTTTTATAAGTCTTAACAAATGTCTCTGAAAATTTGACTTTATTGTGTGTTTGTTCAGTGATATTGAACAGTAAAAAGTGAATTATGAATGTATTTAATGCGTATGGTTCGCTGACGACATTAATGGTTGGTAGTAGTTGGTAGGTACATTTTTCGTAGCAATATACTTAAAACTAAGGTTAAAATATTGATATTAGTTAGCATATTTCATGAAGGTTATTTTTGTTTCAAACAAGGAAACTGAAAAACTTTCCAATTTTTCAAAAGCATGATACGAAGTTTTATGCTAACCCACTTAGATTCAAAATAGTGACTAGTAACTCTTAGGAGACGTTAAAGTTTCCATCGTCGCCGAAACAATTGAGGTATCGAAATCAGAAGTTTGTGTACTTATAATACAAATGTATTAATAATAATAACCCACCTTCATCATACTGTGGAGGAACGGGTGTCGTGTTCCTCCAACACAAAGGGAGGATCCTCCGACCAGGCGAGGTGATCATGCCTGGTGGGCCACTGCCCAACAGTTGATGTTGGGATGTTGTATATATGCTAATCGGCGCGAGAATATTACTTTCGCGATGCAGGATTAGTAGTTACTCCGTATAGATCGTTACGTGTTTTCTCCGTAGTTCAATGTTCCTTCGGTAGATGGCGCTGTTGTATGTTTTTGCTCGCGCTGAATGTGGAAGTCGCCACATCACTCCCCTCCAAGACCGGAGGTCGATGTATGATGGAGTCAGCTGTCTGTGCTCTGTTGCGGAGCTTGCCAGTGCCAGGAGTGAGCAGATCCAGTGAGTCGGAACTGAGTGCCGCTAGTTCCAGTGAGTCGGAACTGTATGCCGCTAGTCCCAGTGAGTCGGGGCTGAAGTCCGCTGATCCCAGTGAGTCGGAATCGCTTGCGGTGCGCGGTGCTGCGGTGAAGTCCGCAGTGAGTCGGGGTGGTTGCTGCGTAGTGGCTGGCTGCTGCGTAGACGGGAGAGAGATGCTCTTCTTACGTGGACCGTAGGTGCAGTGTGCTGTGCCTAGACGCTGTTGAGGCCGTAGGGGTTACCAGGCTGGAGCGGTCGCGTCCTGCGTGTGGTGTCCCTGTTGAGGCCGAGGTTGCTGGCTGGCTGAGACATCGCTGTGGGAGTGAACAAGATGGCGCTGCTGATCTGCTTTCTTGAAGGCTGCTTCCAATCACGTCGGGGTCACCACTGTAGAGGAACGGGTGTCGTGTTCCTCCAACACAAAGGGAGGATCCTCCGACCAGGCGAGGTGATCATGCCTGGTGGGCCACTGCCCAACAGTTGATGTTGGGATGTTGTATATATGCTAATCGGCGCGAGAATATTACTTTCGCGATGCAGGATTAGAAGTTACTCCGTATAGATCGTTACGTGTTTTCTCCGTAGTTCAATGTTCCTTCGGTAGATGGCGCTGTTGTATGTTTTTGCTCGCGCTGAATGTGGAAGTCGCCACAATACTGATGAGAAGATGTCGATGATACTAGCAGTATTTCGTCGCTGCATTACAACGTGTATTTCATTTCCGTATCATGTTATTGTTTAGTTTAGAATGTATAAGTCCTGATTGAATTGAATTACATTTAATATTTGCATTTAAACACAGATAAACAATAGTCAACAAAACCTTAAGTGTCTATACCTCAGGTGACACAAAAATAGCAAGTATTAGGAATTTTCGTTGGCATGTAATGATATGATAATTCGATTGCCCATTGTGTATTATTACGGTCGGTCGCGGTCTTGAACCCAATGGGAATATAAATTTTCAAAGGTAAATACGAAAAAGGCACTGCCGTGAATCTTTTTATGACGCTATTGTATGGAAAAATGATATGCTCTCGTTATTGAAGAGAATCGTAAGCGTAAATTTTCACCTGTACTCTTTGTAATATATATTTTCCAAGCCATTATGATTTTGATTTTGTCATAGAATCTGGTAACCTGCACTTAATTTAACGCAAAGGGTTTCTGTTCTTTATTATGTGACTTATTAACCGCGACGGAACTGGAATTCATTTTACGGTAATTGGAAGATTTTTGAAAGAATTAATTATACTCACATACTATTCTTCTTTTAATGTAATCTTACTAATTCTATTATCCTCCATTTTTTATTTTAGTACAGTGTTTACAGTTATAATTTCTACTATAATAAGACCTTACATTTATGGTACAGGTCAGAAACGTTTTATAGAAACAAATTACTAATTTTCGTAAGCCAAGCAATCGAGTAGCAAGTAGAACTAGGATGATGCTAAGGTTTTGTACAAAACCAGACTATGGGTACTTACCTAATACTGTGTAGCTTAACATTATATTGAAACCATCAGAAAGCTTACGATTTGTTTTATAAATAAAAAAGGAAATTTAATTATATGGTCTAAATTCTATAGTCTATCTATACTATCTGTTTTCAATTACTTTTATATCCACAGCTGTATAAAACCATTAAGGAATTCAGGACTTAAAATAAAAGGCAGGCGTGTGAACTGTTTGCTATTATTTCATAAATCTTGGTTTAAGGGGACGGTTTGAAACGCATTTTACCTGAACTAACGACAAAAATATCAAAAATTATTTTTTTTGACAGTATGAGTGTAAAGGCCATTAAATGAAAGATGGTAACTAGTAGTGGACTGTATATTTAAACTGGTTCGAAATTACTGGTGCTAATTACAATTACAACTTAAACTATAGTGGTAGATGAGAGGCGCGTGTGCAGCGGGCCGCGCTTTGTGGAACAGTGTCGAGGGCCGCCTCGTTCGATGCGAAGCGACCGGCAAACGTGGCGCCGGCGACTCGTTCGTCCTGATTGGTCCGCGTGGAACCGTGTGATTGGCTGGCGAGGCGAGCTAGTGATGTGGTAGTTGCTGTGGTGAATTGTGTGTCATAGACAATGAGACATATATTCAGTTGTGGTATTGATGATTCTAATTTAATTATTTTTTCTTGATGTTATTTTTGTCAATGTGTTTGTTCATATTTCAAATACTACTATACAACTAGTTCAATTGATTGATCATAAAAACTAACAAACACGTTACCAGGGTCTATAACAATCTCGTTGAATCGAAAAAATTCTTTCCATACACACAAAAAAATTTCTAGCAAACAAAAAAATTAGAATAGCAGTACGCAAAGGGCAGTTCTATATAAATAACAATTTGTTTCAGTCCAGTCGTGAAAGGATTATAGGTTTTAATCCCAACTCGTTTCACTCACCTGACCCCTACTTTTATACTGGTATTAAGATTAGAGGTGTATACATAAAAAGATAAACAGCTAATATATATGTAATGCAATAATACTTACTGGAAAGCTAGTTCCGAAGTATTATGTCTATAAGTATGATGTTGCATTTTCTAAAAATTTTGAACTAAAATAATATTATAAACTTTTAGTTTATATTTATTTAAAAAAGACTCATTTATGTAATGTCAATCTGAAAAATTGGTTAAGTGCGTGTCAGGATACGCATAGAATAGGATTCCGTAGTCTCCTTTCGTGGGGTAGATATAAAATCGTGGCAAAAGATAATTGTTGTGTTTACTAAATATTACACCATGATTTCGCAGGAACAAAAACACAATGATAACATAAAAGCGAGTCATCGTGACTTTATTCGGAGAAGCTTTTCCATCACACACACTTTCCAACCTAGTAGTGATGTAGCCGTTGATTCCAATGTCATCATTGACTGGCATTTATTTTCCCTATTAGTATCATCTCATAATATTTATAAGTATGTGCTTATTTTTCTCAGAATACTACTTGTATGTTCTTATTAACATGAGTACTTAGTACAAGTACCAGTACATTAAAGTTGTAACAAATTACAAGAATAGCCCAGCGGCGTATATAAGCTATTACATCCTCATTTTTTAAAGTTTTATTAAGTAGTATGTAATCCTGAGACCCTTTGGCTTAACTGACAACACGGTTGGGTAATGAAGATCCATCCCTCGTGAGCCGCCCATCACTTTTTGGAACGAAGCGTTTTTGCTAAAGAGGGATTAGTGTACCCTCCTCGGGCTCGATTTTCCTGAGATGCTTTATCATTGGGGTTTCCGACTAACATGAGGTTAACTTGTAATCTTAGCTTTATTTGGTCGTTGTAGCGACTTAATACCTTCAAGCTCAGTAATGAAGCGGTTTTTATGAAGCTCCTTCTTTATTTGATTTTCATCGTATAATGTGCCCTCAATGTTTGCTTTATTTCAATTGTTGAGGGATTAGCTCGGTCAGCTATTTCCATGTAAGTAATAGCGCCACCCTTTTCTTTTTACAGGCAGTTTCATAAGCCTGGTGTATTTGAAACGAGATGTTACATTTACTTATATATATATATTTTACGGTACAAAAAATGTACGAAAAGACGCTTTTTATGTTAAAAAGGATTTTTCATTAATGAAATTTAATTAACGTTGGCAAACATCGCATGTTTTTAATTATCTACAGGGCGTTCGTTCCGACGTTTCAGCAACTACATAGATGCCTTCCTTGCGTAAAAAATAAGGTATACAGTGAAAAACGTCGAGTCAATTTGCGAGCATTTGTCTGGTCGCCTTTATTTGCCGGTCCAGCGGACACAAGAGGCCCCTGGCCAGCCACGGTAAATCAGCTTACATTTTTTCAAAGGTTTTCTGTGTTTGGCGGTCCTCGCATCACTGGCGTAAAAACCTTTTCATTTGTAGCAACATATTCACTAATTCCACATAAGTAGAACAAGACTGTCAGAAATGTCAATAGGTATATATTTTACTTTAATAAATGTAAATAACTGTCTATCTCATCCAGTGTCTTAAGTTAAGTAGTTTATCTTTAAAACAGAATAATATAAAATTATATGGCTCTTTTCTAGACTAATTGTAATGAAAACAACTTTGTCTTAACTAGGATCAGCATTTTATAGGATTAGTCATGCTTATAAAATAATTGATAAGTATACATAATAAACATTTGAGTATTCAACATTTGAATTTAATATTTAAATAGTTGGTACGATTACAATTTTCATATCAGCATCGCGATAAACTTTGCTAGATTACAACATTTTAATATTCTGTGCTGAGAATTTATACAGTCACAGGACTCAAACAGTAATTACTATTTCAGAGTAATTATTCTTGTATTGCTGTGTAATAATTTCTCTTGATTGTGTTTATGGTAAGATGTAGTTAAATATGGATTTCAGTTATATTAAAAACATTAAATTACATTTGAATACACAAAAAATTGCACTCAGAATGATGATCTATTCTTTTGCGAATCATTGTAACGGGATTGTATGCATACAATTCAGTTACATACCAATAGATAAAATAAAATTGAAATGTCTGTTTGTAGTTTCAAATTAACAGCTGTTTACTATATGCGTTTATGAAAATAAATATTATACATACAGCAAAATCACAGTATGTTCTAAGTTTTTGTTTACAATCAATTGCCGTCAACTGTTGAACGAAGCTCTCCTTATACTCTAGGAGCACCAAGCATCTTGATCTTAATGCATCCAGTCCGCATCCATTTATAAGTATTAAGCTTTAAATTCTGCAGTAACTTGCACTGTATCTTAATATTGTTTTATTATTTGAAGTGATTTGAACACGTGTTGAAAGTCAAGTTTCTCGCCAGTTTACAAAAACCTATTCAGGCTCAATGGGATTTATACGAAATTTAGATTAAATCATTTTTTTAGAAAAGCTAAAGATGATGAGCTGTTTCAATTTAGAGCAATTTAAAAAATCTTAACAGTGTTTTAAGTCAGTGACTCGTGTCAGAGACGCTCGATAATAAGCTTACGATAGTGACAAGGTTGCCACGTAACTCACCTTCGTTGTTCCGCAAATTTGAGTTGAATGAACAAGTGCTGACGTTGCTTTCAGTGATCACTATGACCATGCAAATGTTGGTATTCGATCAAAGTGAGTCACAAAAAGTAACTACTTAACCCAAACATTCGCAAGGTAACTAGTCCTTTGCCCTTTTCTTCAAAAATCGTTCGTAAATTTTATTTTCTCCTTATAAATAAGTCTCCGTTCTTGTTACTGGGTCTGTTAGTTTATCCCTGACTGCTAAGCCGTAAGGTCATCGATTCAATTCCCACCCATGATAGATATTGTGTTGAACGAGATCACTTGTTCTATGTCATTTTTATGTTTAAGTGTACCAAAGTGACTCTACTCTGCCTGATGGAAAATATGAGTAGAATTCAAAAGTCACCATCCTCACTGTATTGCCTGTACTCATAAGCATATGCTCATAAGCATATCATAATCATAAGCATACATCATATATAGTTATATACTAACGTCAAAAGTGTCTCGCCAAACGATGATCGTTTACTGGTAACTTTCCCATTGGCACACCAATTTAAATAAAATTTATTACGGACATACTTTGATATCTGAGTAAGAATAAACTATTATTTATAACAATAACTGACAAACACGCGGGCAGAGCCGCACAAAAGAGCTATTATGTCAAAAACTATTAGTAGTTTGCCAACATCTATCGAATTAAAATTTACAGAAACACCACATTATTTCAATTTTGATTTCGAAACTACCGATATTATATTGATATCTACTCGTAGTTCAGGTATTAGTTTAAAGTGTAATCTTAAACTTTTCGTAAACCGTTTTAGCCTTTGTAAATAAAGGTCTGTAAAAATAATTTTACAGTAATATTTCCAGTAAAATTAATATAATAAATATACGTTAATTTAATAAATTCCTTGAAGTTCTGAGTACCAGTACTTATTCAAAACATCAATCAAACTAATTCATCCTTGAAATTTTCGTAATATAATTTCGATAACTTCAACAGGTTTGTTTACTTCTAGTCATTCGAATGTTATCAGAGACCGACCAACTTCGTATACAGGCTATTAGTAAACCATATCTATATTAGCGATTTAATTTAATCGCAACAATTCTAAGAATTTGATACTATTTGATAGCCCAGTAAACAAGTTCATCCTGCCTTAATATCCTACTACTTAACCACTACCTGGGAGGTATAATTAAGTGCTGTCAATGTTGCAGACCCCCATAAAACGGGTACCTCGATGAAATGAATGGCAACTTGCAGAAATATACAAATGTATACCTTTTTATGAGAAGGAAAGCTTTGACTACAGAAACAGTTTAATTAAACAATCATCGGATGATATTTATGTCTCGTCAAAGGTTTTTTTATAATTAAAGTCTTTGTTGGAAAGACAGACAAGTCTTTTCAACAAACAACTGCCTCGTTGGACTAGTGGATAGCATACGCGACTGCTAATCAAGGTCATGCGTCCTCAAGCTGGACGAGTGCGGGTCGGGGACAAATTAAACTATTACTCTATTCCAGTTCATGTATCAATAAACCTATCACCGTCCAATGCTGAATGACGGTCTCCCCCAAGGAGCGCCAACAATGGCAATTCCCATCAGTCCAACGCCAACTCCTCTCCTCAAATCGTCGGTTTATGGTGCCACAGGCCACATCGCCCTACATACGGTTTGCCTAGTCTTGCACACTTTGGCTCCAGTTACCATTCGTTCATCTGGAGGCATGACCGGCCCACTTTCAGTTCAGCGTACTGATTCTCCGTGCTATGTTGGTTACTTTGATTCTCTGTCGAATAAACTCATTATGAATTTTATCGGACAGAGAGACGCCTAATAATGCACGTGTTAGATTAGAGAAAAGATGAGATTAATTATCTTTTAAAATATTAGAATATTTAGAACGAAAGGAATTTGAGTATATCAAATCAAACCAAATCAAATCATATTAAACTTTCTTTTTATTTCAATGTCCAGTAGTCAGTCAGTTAGTCAGTCGTGATTCTATTCGTCTGTTCCAAGGTGTAGATCCTATGGAGAAGAACAGACAAGAAACTCCATGGACACTCTTTTCCAACATATTTACATACATATTTCACATTATACACATATCCATAAATCAAACATTTTAAATTATTACAAAACTTAGAGAACATTTTAGTAAAGAGAAATACACAAAAGTGAATTGCATATCCTCAGTTACTGGTTGAATAGTAGAGAGCTCCGTACTGGCCCACGTCTCGACAACAAGTCCCTCTGTCCTGTCGGAACCCTCGCTTTTATAGGCGACGACAAACAAGTACGACACATGTATTTTAATCAAGTACCTTCATCAAAGTACATTATTTTCAGAATGTGTTCAAAGTAAACTATTAATACAAACATATATCAATATTTATATAAAATATATAGTTAAAAGTAATAATAACCACGTTAACATTACTAAACAGTGTTTATAGGCAACCACAACTGAGCAAAACATACGAGTATGTATTTTATCAACTACCGTCATCAAACAATATGTTCAGAAAATATTTAAAGTAAACTATTGATAAACATATATCAATATTTATACAAAGTATTTAGTTATAATTATGTATATATAATTAAGTACATTTACATGAATCTAACACACGCTACACCGCATACTTTAATTTTGTGATCCTGTGGTGAGTGTATACGTCTAGGTTCATGGGCGTACCCAGGGGGGGGCAGGGAGGGGCAGCTGCCCCCCCCTGGAAATCTCGCAAAACATGTATGATCTCGCCTAATTACTAATCAAAGTGTAAACGGGGCCTTATGCTCTAAATTTTAAATAATCTGCGCAGTAGAAACTGGCAAAATGCACGGTGCAATCGCCAAAAAACCGCGCGCGACGATGGTGGACAAAGAATACCGAACTTAGCCGAGCGTTAGAACGCTCTTAAACGGCAGTTCCATCATCCGAACCAAACCACCGGGGATGATTCTACACGTAATATGGCTCCGCCACCACCGCTAAGGCAACCGACTGCTAAGCGATCGTCTGCGTAAGCAGGTCTCGTGCTGCGCGGCAGTGGTTCATGTTGCCCTGTAAGGATTTATGGATGGACCTCAATTTTTAAGCTTCCATTGCCTCCTGTACCGTACTGATTTCCGGCTGTGTCCCTCCTGTAGCCGATGTCTTTTGACTGGTGTCAGCTGGGGCTGGGGCGGTTGCCGTCTGCGGCCCCCTTTTCTTTTTCTTCGGCGGGGAGCACTTCTTGCTCCCTATCCGATGATTCGCGGGACGGCCAAGGTCCGATCAGACCGAGCATTTCGGCGTTTTCGCGGTGCATGTTCGTGTCACGTGATCTGTGTCACCGCAAAGGTAACATCTCGCACCCCGGTCTGTCTCGTTAGGACACTTAGCTCCCATTTCAAGGCACCGGTAGCACACTGTAACGGGCGTGCTAGCAGTGCCTCTGTCCTGGACTAAACCCTGCCCACCTGTAACCGTTTAACGTTCACTATTTTGCGAACAGAGGCAAGTGGACAGCGAACTCAGGCCGTGCTCAGTCGTGACGGGGAGGCACGTATGTCTCCGGCTTTGACATCGGAGATTGCACATTCCCCCGCCGCTGCTACAGCCCTGGTGACTTCAGCTTGGGTGATTGACTCCTCCAGGTCCATCACCCGTATGTCTCCTGCCCTACACGGACACGCAATAATAGCATCCGTGTCAGACAGAACATCTTGCAGGCATGCTGCCAGTTTGTCTACTGAAGCGGCGCTTTCCTTCCCGGGGATCAGGGCGCCGGTCATAGCTCGCTTGGTGCGGAGACCACCTGTGATGCCAAGATCACCCAATCTAATGTTGGCCCTCGCGTTCTCCATCAGCTTGGCTATTGTCGTCTCCGAGCCAGGCGGTACGGAGACTGTGACTGCCGCTGTTGTTGGAAGTCGCGGCATAACCCTTTTAATAGTTGGTGGCGGTGTGCAGCAGCCCGTCGCCCATGACTGGACAGTCTCTACTATTTACCTGGCCTTGGCCTTTCGACCAAGGGACCCACGTCTCGCTCGATAATGGGGCCGCTGTCGGCTGTTGCCTCTTCTGCACAGGGGATAGCGATACTGGCGATTGAGACATCTGTGTAGCCCACTGACCCTTCTTCCTCCTACGCTTATTTTTGGCTTAGGGCGACTCCACGCCAGTGGCCACTTCCGTCCCCAGACTTAAGGCCGCTGGAACCAGCAAGTTCTTCGTACCTGGGCACTGACCTCCAATCATCTTTTTTCGGACCTCAGCAAGAACACGGTCTAGCATGGCCGCGAATTGGTCTCGGTCGATATATATTATAATGCTTCTGAAAATTAAATTTCTTCAGCATCCTATCGTTGGGTGATGTCAACATGGGTACCTTTTCCACCTCCTCTCGGAGGGAGGCCATTTCAGAGCGTAGCGCCTTGTTCTCTTTCCGTAGCCTCCCCACTGCGTCTGTCAGTGCCGACTCATCGGCTCTTTTATAGAGTTCCGACACTCCGGTCCTGATGGTCGTAAAAGCTATGACGGCAGCCCTTTTGCCGCCTTTGACTCCCTTCGTCCTTGGAAGGCCTTCTCGATCGCCGAAAGGGACTCCTGGATACTAGAGTCGATATCGGCGACGGGTTGGCTCCTCAGCTCCACCGCAACCAAGATGGACCCGGTGCGTCATCACGCTTCATCTCGGTCCCTGTTCCACTTTCACCGCTCTTTCCACCCCTTGTTGTGCCCTTTTGCAGTGCAAGTTCTTTTTTATTATCTGACGTGCCCTTCGGTTTTGGCTTACGGGTTTGTGGTGACCACGAGGAAACAGAGCAGAGAGCCAAGCATCGCTCTCTTCTATGTCTCCTTCTTGCAACCCTGGACCTTGATTAAGGGATTCCATAGGCCGACGCCTGCGCTACCTTTTCTCTTAAGCGCTCCCTTGATTGGGCGCGAGAAGACGCCGGGCTCATTATCAACAAATTAAAATATTTTTTTTAAATATATAATGTCAATTTAACTATAAATTATCGTCACATCAACCTAAATTTAAACATTCAAAATAAACAGCATGTGCAGAATGGGCAGCTCAATCCCAGGCGGTTTGATCATCAATATATTCTGCTATGGTATAATACCCCTTTGCGGATAACTTAGATTTAATGGTATTCTTAAATTTCCGTAATGGCAAATTTCTTAGTTTATTGTAAAAGCGTATACATTGTCCCATGAACGAGTTGCCTACTCTGTGGAGACGAGTGACGTGAACACAAAGATTAAGTTTGTTTCTGGTATTTACCGAATGAACATCACTGAGTTTAGAAAACTTTGCTAAATTTCTTTGAACATAAATTAAATTTTCGTATATATATTGTGAAGATACAGTCAGAATCTTTATCTCTTTAAATTTGGAGCGGAGAGAAACTCGAGGGCCTAATTTATAAATGGCTCGTACGGCACGTTTTTGTAAGACAAATATGGCATTAATATCTGCACAGTTACCCCAGAGTAGGATACCGTAAGTCATTATGCTATGAAAGTAACTGAAGTAAACTCTTCTAGCTGTATCAACATCAGTTAAATGTCGAATCTTTTTTACAGCAAAAGCCGCTGTGCTTAGCCTACCGGATAGTTTTTCTATTTGGGGACCCCATTGTAACTTATCGTCAATAGTTATACCGGTTGCCGGAGTCCGGCAGTGATCACCGTCAGTGGCTCCATATGGAATCTTCGACGGCAACCCCGTCGCCCCCATAAAGTGTCGTCTTCCAACGTAACTCTCGCAAACTCTGCGTAACAGAAGGCCACGTGGAGAGGTAGCTCTTTGCATGTGGCCTAGGCTTTGCTCCTATGATTTTTATTCTCTTGGCCACTTTCCAAACTAGGAGAAGGCCCCTGCTCCCGAACATCGGCGACTGCGGGTCGGGCCGACTGGTGTTCAGTGTTGACGCTGAACACCGGCAACCAGTCGGCCCGACCCCGACCCTACTTGACCGCTACCAAGTAGCTTAGGAACAGCCGACAGCAGTCCCGTCGCCCCTCTTGTAGCCTGCACTTAGACTGCACTCCTTTTGCCTGGGACCACATTGGCCGCGCCAGTAACATAATGTCGCGTGTACCACCTTTCGCGTGCAACTTTTGGTCGTCGCATTGGACGCCGTGGTACGGTCTTTTACAAGGCACACTACATATACCTAATGTTTCATGTAGGTGTGTTTGAGTAGTGTGTATGACAAAACAGCCGCGGACGATCCGACCTAAAAAAATTGACTTGCCCCCCCCTAGGCCAGATGCTGGGTACGCCCATGTCTAGGTTCCATATGTTATTATGGAAAGGCCTCCTGATTAAAGTTGTGCCGGGAGAGTTGGATAGTTTGATGACAACCCTGACTGGTGTCAGGGTGCCATGACTCGGGAATACATGCCTATTATGCGTGACATTCGTTTACGTACACCAATAACTCAATTACTCAAATTCACAAGTAGTTCCTTTTGTTAGAAATTTGAGATAGATTACAATATCGCAATTTAAATTAACTCCGTAGCATCAGTTTCATTTACGCTTTGACATAAGATCATTCTTGATAAAACATTAAAAACATAATTATGTGAATTCCACATTCTGAATTAGTCGCCACGCCGCTTCCTACTGCGCCAAGTGTCGTGGGTTCAAATCCCACGTAGGATAACACTTTGTGTGTTTCATGTATGTTTTTAAAGTCCCCGCGACACAGGAATTTATATTCCTAATGCGGGAGTTGTCTTTTAAAAGTATAAGTATAAAAAAATAAGTTAACATTTCGATAAGTTCTAAATGTTAAATAGTGCTAACTCAATAACGTTTTGGAAAAAAAATACTTATCGATTATTGATTATTGGCCTGTCATTTTCTGTCAATTTTTAGTAAAAAAAATATATCTTAAGTGTATGACTGCCTTGTTGGTCTAGTGGTTAGCGTATGCGGCTGCTGATCAAGAGGTCTCGGGTTCGATTCCCGGGTCAGACCAAATATTTGTGTGATCCACAAATATTTGTTTCGGAGTCTGGGTGTTTTTCTATGTATAATATGTATGTATTTACAAAAAAAAAAGTATGTTTATGTATTTATATCAGTTGTTTAGTACCCATAACACAAGCTCTGCTTACTTTGGGACTAGATGATGTTGTGTGTAAGTTGTCCAAATATTTAATTTAAATAGAACAACATAGACAAACGTCATAGACAGGAGACAGTGTTACAACATAAAATTTAACATTCAATAGTTTTTAAGTCTGATTGTTCACAATTCACTTGCTTTCGCTTAAGTAACTTTTCCCCTGTGTCATCTAATTAAGTTAGTAGAGATAAGTACTCGACACTATAATTGCATTGTAACAGTACACATGATGAAGTGTACGAAACGTGACTACAATATAATAAAGTTACATTACTCGGCCAACATTTCTAATATAATAGCTGTAAAGTCCTGTACCTATTTCTAAATGGGAGCCTAATAGCAGATTCGAGGCACGTCGGGGCCGACTCTATCGCAGTTTTCAATCTGAAGTCGAAACTAGAAGATTTGTCACGTATATTGCAACTCTTACAAAGAAATCGTATCATTTCCGGAACTTTAGTAAAAACCATATTAATATTAGTAATTTATAAATTAATGAGATTAATACCAATAGTAATTTCCTATTCAACAAACGAACATTAAAACGCAAGGTTTGCTCGTGAAATAATTTTCACATTAAAAAATATGATAGCTAGGTAAGTAGATATAAAAGCAAATAGTATTTTAAATTTCCATTCATATATCACATCGTTAAATGACCACGTACTTATACTATGATCAAAGAGGCTTTCGATCACAATCCATCAAATCGACTAGCGGTACGAAGCGCCGTAACAGTCTAGGTTCACTTCAATCCGACGAAAAGCTCGCCTTTTAAGTGGCAAGATTTTACATTACCCCGTGACAATAGAGGAAAACCTGACGGAAAAAATAAGAAGGTCAAAGTACCCTACTCCCAGACAAAGGTTCTTTCTCTGTAAGCCACTCAAGGTGACACTTTACCCGGATTAAAGTTATCGTAGTCTGCCAAACTGAATACAAATGCTGGCTTGTATTATTCGCTCCTATGCACCTTGTTAAGATGATTAGCTGCTGTTAAAAGCACGTTTATAAGTATTAGTGTCAGAAGTACGTATTTTGAAAAGCTATTGTCATATCATTTACCTATTTATGATTTTATCACTTGTAAGCAGTAATATAAGCAATATAATAATAATATTAGGTTTATTTTCCAGAATAAGATACAAAAATGATAATATTTACTGTGACTAGGCAGAGCCTGTGTTGTGGCTATCAAACGATAAGATTATCTTATGCCTAGGACTTATATATACTTTGTCAGTCTGACTTTTCTCATTTAAATAAGCCAAGCTAACTGTTAATTATTATAATAGGAAGTCATAAAATTCATTCTCTGTACTAAAATGAAGCTCACAAAAACGAATACGAATGTTTCCCGCTGAGAGTATTCCTCAGGGGAAACTCCAAATCTTCAGACATTTTGCAAATTCGTTTAGGCTTTAGACTAGCTGAATTATTTTCTTATTATGTATACTTTAAAGGCACCCCTTCGTGCCCTAAAAAGCTTCGCTTTTGTAGCACACTGATCGTTAAACAACAGCGAAGGATGCCCGCCAGGCAAATATAACAAATTCACTCATTCGATATTTCTTCATCGTCTGTCAAATAAACGAGCACAATAAATGTTTATTGTCCTCGAATTACTCAAGTGAGAAACGGTATAAAGAGAAAAGAATGGGGCGCGCGGAAGGGACCACGACAAAAGCGATCCTTCTTCGGACCACCAGCCGTGACGGCGCTTACATTAAGGTTATCGTCATCCGCCAAACTGAATACAAAGACTCGGCTGAGAAGAGCCTTGTGATTCATGTGACCGACTCGCAGTATTATCATACTATAATACTATATTGAGGAACTGCGACATTGATACTCTTGAGTTCAAGAGTTCTTCTTATGAAAAAGATGATTTTTTATACACACACTTAAACGAAACAGACGAAGCAATGTATTACCTCGTTACTCTAGTTCAAGAGAATATTTATATTTCACGGTTGGTGTAGTATTGAGATAATATTAAGTTGTTTTACGTAGGGAATATCTCTGCATACTCTTTTCTATACTTAAAAACTAATATTATAAATCTTATCTATCTGTCTGTTGCGTTTTAGGTCAAAACCGAAATTAAATAAACCGTATTAAATAAAATCTGATACACAAATAGTACGAAGAGCCTACGAAACTGAAATACACGTAGGCGGAGTCGCAGGCGAAAGCTATTTCAAAATAAATTACAAAATTGCCTATAAATATTTTGATAACTAGTAAACCAGGTCGTATATAACAGTGTTTTAAGCATAAAAGCCTTAAATCCAACTTATAAAACGTGCAAACCGTCCACTGAGCTCACAGACATACTCGTAAATCACAATCACTGCGTGTTACTCGTAAACTTGTAGCATTTCACGTGACGTCCAATGAGCGGCCGACAAAGGTCTAAATAACCGCTCGTAATATTATTACGGAGCGTAACATCGGAGAGACAAATCCGAGGTCGTGGCGTTATCTGTCGACCGTTGGATTCCTCCCGAGAGGAAACATTATCTAACACCCTGTATTACTACCGCCCGATCTGATTTTCTTTAACGTACTATGACTGTATTCACAACACAATAACATTTTAGTTTCATTTTGGCAATGCCTGGATTGTTGTTAAATTTGGACTTTTGTGTGTAAACGTTTTTCTTTGTGACACAAAACACCTCTACAAATTAAATATATGTTTGTTAAAGTTGATAAAAGTCTTTCTTAATTCGGGTCCTATATTTTAGGTGCCACAAATATGGTTTGCGGGGTGGTTCATACTGAACAGGATATAAGCGGTGTTACTCATATTTGCATGTAACAATTGTAAAACATACATACATATGTATGTATGTTTTATGTATGTTTGTTGCTCTTTTACGCAAAAATTACTAAATGGATTTTGATGAAACTTCACAATACTAGGCTACTATTTACCGACATGACGGATCTACACGTGGGCGGAGACTCAGGCAAACGCTAGTATTTGAAAAATCATATATCTATTCACAAAAAAACAAAAGAATATATGAGTGGAACTCGCTTAGTGAGGGTGATGCGTTACACAAACTTAATTAAATGGATAATTACTTCATACCTTCCGGGGTACCCTGAGTCTCATTTACTTACCAAATTCATGTTTTCTACCACTAAGTTAGCCGGCAAGCATACAAAACAACTGATGAAAAGTGGTCGCGATAGTCAATGGTCGCGCTTATATTCTTGAATTTTAATAATTTAGTAAATGCGATAGCTTAGTTTTCCAAATTTCAAATTAATTATTTTAGTAAAGATTTGATTACTAAGGTTCACAAAATCTAATAAACATTCGATACATATCATCATCGTCTCAAAATAATTGCAATAAAACTTTTTAGCTAAAAATTGGATTGCCCAATTGAACTGAAAAAATTAACTAGAAACTGACTTCTTATACTAGTGTTGCTAATGCTAGTGGCGCCAATCAAATAATGAACAAAGATAACTTAATTACCTTAACTTTAAAGAAATAAGTACAAACAGATAAGTTATAACAGATAAGTAATTTTCTGCTTTTCAGTTCGTTTGGCGGTTAAAATTTTTTGCTAATTGCTACATGCAAATTTTGTCCATTTTACACACACTACTTTTGCTAATTGCTACACCTTATTTTGGCTTTGTCAACTATTGGAAAATTCTACTTTGCATTGGAAAAATCTAATCTAAAAGATACTGTACGATCTGTGAGTGATCGATCATCCCTCATTTTCTTACCCTTAAGGGTAGGTTTTTATTAATTTATATGGGACTAGCCTCGAAGTGTACCCTTTCCAATAAGAAAACGAATTATTGAAAACGGACCACTTTGTAAAAAGAAATGCGTAGTATTAGGAGTAGTGGTAAGTACCACTACTCCTAATGCATAATACTGAAGGCAAGCAATATACGAATAATTGCTATTCAATTATTATTTAACCACACTTATTTAACAGTTTTCATAACACGGAATATCACTAACTTTAAGTATTATCGCTCTTATAGTTAAATTAAAATAATTAACTAATAAAAGCCATATGGGCTATGAAAATCACATCTGCTTTAAATTCACAACAGCGAGCTTAACGCCAAAATATATTTTCATTATCTCAGCAATCTTTTAATGATACACCGTATCTTTCACACTCGTTATAATGGACAGGCAGCTGTGTGAAATGTGCGTTTATTAATGTTGAATAAATGTAGTTATAAATTATGTTTACGGTACATGTACGTATATTTAATATGAAAAAAATATAGAATGTCTTTATAGTGTGACGGTTGCACATTTAACTGGAACATCAATGGGAGTGAGGTGTACCTATTTATACCAATCATCGTTCATTATTAATAAAAGCTTCCCTCAAAGAGTGCCAACCATCCCATTATACACATTTAGTTCTACATTACAATATATATGTTGCAATAAAAAATTTGAGTCAGTCAGTAAAGTTAAAAAATGTATTTTAAATCAACTTAAATGTTTTTAGAATGAATGTTTCAACTACGCTTTATCTAAATTCATTATTTGATAGATTCTATATGTGTATTAAAAAAAAGTATGTTTATGTATTTATATCAGTTGTTTTGTACCCTTAATACAAGCTTAGCTTAGTTTGGGAGATGTTGTGTGTAAAAGATGTCCGAAATAAATATTTATTTATTTTATTTTATTTATTCTATCTTCTTATATCTATACAAGAAGAAACTGAGTGACGGTGGGTAATTTATTGATTTAAAAACAAAAATTTATATTTAATTTGGAGATTTTGAAATTCATTTAAAACTTCGGTTTTTTGCGGTAGTGGTATATTGTATTCCTGGTAATTCAGAGGTTTTCATTTATAATTGTGTAAAATAAGATATTTTTTTTCGAAAATGCATGAAAAATTAATTTTCAATTTACATTCATTTTAGTTTCATAGCTTCACCGTTGCAAAAAACACTGTCATCACACTAATTTATAATAATTTATAGGCATTAAGATGCTGAATGAAATTCTTAAATAAGGCCCTAATTTTATCCAGCACATATAATGAAAACAAAGGCTCAACCGTCATAAAATAAACATAGCACTAATTGAAGCTTATTATACGACACTTAATTAGGTTCATAAAGTACGACTTTTGCACTCTGGAGTCCCAGAAGCGAATTACTTTGAGGAGTAACTTTCTGAAGAGATGAGTTTGTTTTGAACACTCTCGTATAAGTACTTTAATATGACCGAGTATTGTGCTAATATATATACGTTGAGATATGACGCTGTACGTTTTGTGATTTGCGTAATGCAATCTCACTGACGCGAACATAATTCTGATGGTAAGTTTATTTCAGCATCATTCACCCGGTCTGAGAAGGCCGTCGACTACGGATCTGCTTTTCGTTCCCAACTGATTTGGTTACACACTAAGGCTGCACCGCAATTAGTCAATCAACGAGCTCTGACCTCTTTATTTTCGTTTCGCTCCCCTCCATTCTCATCCACTTAACTTGCTCCCGACTTCCATTTGTTAACTTCTAAACACGACAAAAGTCTTCGATCAGAAAACAATCTGCTTTTCTCATGTCCCTCCCACAGCTTGACTTCGATAATTCAATGACTAAATTTCTAAAATCAGTAGAGTATGAATATGATGTAAATATGTATGTTTATGTAAATAAATATTTCGGACATCTTACACACCAAACTAAGTACTTGTATTAAGGGTACTAGATAACTGATATTAATACATAAACATACTTTTTCAGTGTACATACATACATAATACTACATACATAGATTATACATTTTATACATAGAAAACACCCAAACTCCGAAACAAATATTTGCAGATCACACAAACATTTGGTCTGACCCGGGAATTGAACCCGAGACCTCTTGAACAGCAGCCGCATATACCAACCACTGCTTCACTGAGGCAGTTTGATATATTGTTATTTACTGTACTGTACTGTACATACATACATTTATATATGTAAGTACAGTAAATAAATGTTAACAATGTATTTATTTGTGTATAAATATACATATGTATATTGTCAGAGGATGTTTCGGAGATCCGGACGGCACTCCACACACTGGTAGAATACCCGGTGTGGACGGAGTAGAGGCGTGGGGATTGGTCTCTCGATGACATAGCGGTCACGTACAGAGTGAGAGTGCGTGGAACTCTAACTGCATTAAAAAGTAAGTTGTAAAAATTCTGTATTAGTATTTTATTTACTTAAGACCTTTTTGTTCTTATGCTACTTCAAATTTAAGTTTTTTCCTAGAATCAGTTAATTGAAAACTTGCTTACTCTGACTTCGACCCACTAGATACCTTGTTTATTTACATAATTTTGTTATTAGATAGAACATAAAAAGAGATCTATTTACATCTCCAAAGGATTAATATTGAAATAATTGTAAGTTCACAAACTTCTAGAAATTAATATTAATTTCTTGTAATATAGATACTCCCACATTAATTCCATGAGATACGTAAGTTAAATAACTTATTACATAACCTCTCCAAGATGGAATCTCTGGTGCCTTGATGTCAAATATTACGAAATAAACTTTGTCTTTCAAGCAAATATTCCAAACGTCTAAGGCGTATCGAAAACATGTTATAAAGGAACAGAGATTTACCGAGACTAGGTATTTTCCTAGAAAATGGTTTATTTATAGTGTGACACGGCTTTGAAATTTTAGTTGCATAATTTTTTTTTTAACCGAAGGAACTGAAACGCAGAAAATAATAAAATATTTTTACTTAACCTTTTAATAACTCACTTCTTTAACTAGTGTAAGTATACCAAAATAATTATGAGTCGGCACCAAACAACATTTTGTCTGTCTGTCTGTCTGTTACGGCTAATCTCTGGTATGGCTAGACCGATTTTGACATGACTTGTACTGGCAAAAAAGTGATGGTTCAAGAAGTGATATAGACTATTTTTTACACTATCCGCATTTCGCGGCTTTACTCGCGATTTACAACAATAACAAGGGTAACAGTGCGGGACTCAGCTGCTGAGTTTTTTGTGACTAATTAAGATTAATCACCATAAGTTTCTTTTTTTTTTTTTAAACTTTATTAATATCTAATTTCATGAATAAAATCATTAAACAAAGCTATTTTAGTCTTTTTAACTATTATTATAAGTAACTATTATTTTCTCTTAAATAAAAAGCGTGGAATCAGCTGTTTTTTCAGCCATGAATATGCCTAACAGAGCTTCGAAACTGAAAAAACACATTTCCAGTCAAATATTTTACGGAAAATGTTTTTTATTTGTTAGAATAATAATAATATATTGGTTTTGTATACATTAAAATTACTTTATTAGTAGTGGATGTCGCTGCGGATATCATATAAAATTAAATAATATCAACTATTCATGGGCGAGTCCGACTCTCACTTGGCCGCTTTTTAGTGTATATTTAAGCATATCAAAGTGACTCTACTTTGCCTGATTTAGGCATTGCTTAGCTCTTCCTGACCTTCATATACATTGCATGTAACAGCAAATTGCAATTTCAAGATATTAGATTATAGTTAAAAGTTTTAGAGACAAACTAACTTACATTCTATTTCCTAATATTGGTTAGAACCAATGAAAACAACACTATTAAAACAATATTATTGTGTTATAAGTAAAAAAGAACAATATTTTAAGTAAATAGATTAAAATTTTCTAGTCTTTATAAGTTGTTCATATTATCTTAATTAGACATGAATAAATATTACTGCGAAAATCTTAAGTCAATACGTAATCGTAAAGTAACTAAAAACGTATATTATCTTGAACTGAGACTGCCCAAATGTTTATTTTATTGTATATATATTAAACCACAATATGTTGCAGTTAGTAAACATTAGCGTTTAACCTCATAGATCAATCAATAAACACGCCACTTTATCACGGGCTCTAAGAGTTACTAAGTACGTAAGTTATTAGAACGATTCTCATTTTTCTTTGTTAACCATCTATTTCTCTACTAACACATAGGTTGTAATAAATTTTCATATTGCAAGTGAACGCAATATTACGAGGTACGGTAAGTGCGTTATATATCATGTCCGCGACCGCGCTCGTTCTGCCTACTTGATAATACAGTTATTCCGCGTACCCATTGAGATATTGTTTTATATGGAAACTTAATCATTCTTAAATCATTTCAGATAAGCGCTTCTTAATTAAATCTTCATACTGAATTAGTGTCCGTTTTTGGCAGCAACAAGTGGCTTAAAATCAATACATGTTTGAAAATTATTCAACGCTGTTTTAGCGACGGCCGCTTTGCTCATGTCAATTAAATAATATCCTTTTAGCGGATTATAAATTCAATTAGCAGGTATATTTATTTCGATATTTTTACTCTCTAACCAAAATAATGTTAGAATATGTTTATACATAAATGTATATATTCTTTTCATTTTCATTCATTCATTTCATTTCATTTTCATTTCTTTACATTCATGTTTTAAAACATTTTAGTAGGCTTATTGTATAACTAAAGACCGGATTATATGCAAGTTAAAAAAACCAGAAAGATTGCCGAGGAGGTCCTCCTTTTGGTTCAGACAAGACCACCACATCATCAGAAAATCAGAAGTAAGTGATGTACTCGACGTTGATGTCAATGCCAAGTCCGTTTCAGACCAGAATCCTAAAAATGTCTTGCAGGGCCGCAGTGAAGAGTTTCGAAGAAATCACGTCTCCCTGTCTCACTCCTCGCTGCATTTGTATTAACTTCGAGTACTGATCCTGTAGACGGACTAACATAATAGCATTTTATACAACCTTCAGTTTCACTCCACAGATTTTTTACCTTTACTCTATAGAAAGCCCAAGTCCAACAGTGGACTATTGACGATAATCCGTTTACTGAACAATTATAAACCTCTAATTTTTTAAATTTGTGATGGTTTTGTTCATCATCATCATCAGCCCGTTCCAGTCCACTGCTGGACATGCTAGTTTTTTGTAGTGTTATTTTTTTCTATTTAAATTTTTAGTCATATACACACTTTACTAAAATGTGTGAATCAGTGATTTCATCGTTACTAGAATTGTAGCAACCAAAACTGTTTCACTTTCGAATTAAACGTTCTAATTAATGCAACATGCTCAACGTATTACTCGGCAATCATAGTTACATTTTGCCATTAGTGCCAAAACATTATTTGGAACCACGATCTGGCCTAAATAGTTAATTAGTTATAACGATGACTTGTAACTATTACTTGTAATGCATTTATGTGTAACCATTATAGTTAGTGTAAACATTGAACAAAAATTATAGTGTCACTAGAATACGATGTCATGTAATGCGGTGCGGTATAAGTGGTCTACATCTCTTTCAAGCTGTTTCTCAAAGTGGTTTTGTTTACAACATTTTTACAAAATAATTTCGACGTTCCACATCTGCCAAAATTGTTCTTCTACTTGTGAACTGGGCACATTTGTGTTAAATTAATGTATCAGCTTCAAACGATCATTAAAAAACACCGCGCAATATTAAGAACTCAATATATCTATATTTGGGCTGGCCGAAAAAAGTTGTACATTACAAGCTACTACTACTTTAAATATTGTACAATTAGCAACCCTATTGTGATTATTTTATTCTAAGTCTATTTTCATTTTTATATAATATTAAATAACTTATTTAGTATATACCTCGTGGCAATCCCTACAGGACCATCCCCAACTCCTGACCTATCGCTGGCTGACGGGCGCTCCTCAGGGTCCCCACCCTCTGGAGCTCGACCTCGCTAAAGACAGGACAAAATAAGACCCGGGCGTAACTAACAAGTTGGTTGCCAAGCGGGGCCTACCTGCAATGGCTTGACCTCGTTAGAAATGCCCCAACACCGGACTGACACTCCGGAAATACCAACAGGCCCAGAAAGGCTAGACTCAGTGACAGTGCCTGTAGTGGCGCGGAAGATTACTTAGGCAGGCCGTAGACCTGGTGAAGTTACCCCAAGACCTCCAGCTGGGGTCTACGAGAAGAACCACGAGAGTCAATGAGTATAAAGTTTAGATGCTCATCTCAAGCATCGCAGCTAACGAACTGAAAGAGGATTAGAAAAAACTTAGCTGTATTTGGCTTTATTGGATTGTCTTACATCACAAATACGTGAAAAAACTCTTTGTATACCGTATTACAGATTTACAAGAGAGAACATAAGAACATTCTAATCAATGTACAAAACAGGGCGTCCTTATTGACACAAACAATCTCTTCCAGGTAACATTAAAATATATCAAAATGTTTCGCAGAGACAGCGTACTAATTTTTTATACCGGAGCACACATTTAACGTAGAGTAAAGTTAACCGTAGGAGTTTCTAACCATAATTTATTTCATGAAATAGACAATTAGGTATCTAATTATAAGTTAATATGATTTATTATTATCTACTATCTTATACAAATACTTTTACTAACAAGACCGTTAAGACGCTTTTATCTTCCAGATCCTAGAGCAAATTATATTCGCCTAAACTTAACCGATGATTCATTGTATTCGGATTAATTTATGAATAGGCTTATAAACTAAGCTAGTAAATATTAGGTCTTAACATACGAAATTGGCGTTTTGTACGGGAGGAATATATAGTCATTTTTTTGTAAAATATATTTATTTAATCACTTTTACAATTATGCACTTTTGCCATCTCATAGGGTCATTGATCCCTTTAGAAAAAAAAACATGGGGGTGAAAATCAATAAACTCTTTGGGACTGTCGCATCGGAGTTGAATTTTTTTCCATGTAAGAAATCTAAATTCCGGAAAAAATGGTAATATGTTGGAGCAAGGTCCGGGGAGTATGGTGGATGTCGCAGACATTTCAATTGTAGCTCATCTAAATCAGTGGTTGTTTGTTGTGCAGTGTGTGATCTTGCGTTGTCGTAAAGCAGCAGTAGTCTAGAGTGATTGACTAATCTCGGTTGTTTAGCAGCTAGTTCTTCATGGTTTGCAGTTGCTGACAATAGATATCTGCCGAAATCATTTGGAAGGATTTTAGAAAGCTGTAGTGAACGATACCGGCGCTAGCTCACAAAATACTCACAAGTAACTTTTTCTGAGTCTATGTTCGATTTGGCTGGGTTTCCAGGGTTCAGCCATTGCGACGAGCTTCCGATTATCGTACAAGATCCAATTTTCATCACAAGTAATGATTCGATTGAAAATCCCTTGGTTGTTGTGTCTGTTGAGCAAAGTAACACAGCAGTCGACGCGTGTTAGTAAGTTCGATTCACTTAATTCATGAGGTACCCGTCGTTCAAGTTTTTTTTCTTTCCCGATCCGTTTCCACAATAGCCTTTAATTCTTCATCCACTTTGGTCTCAGGCCGTCCACGGGGATGGTTCTAAAGGTCGAAATTTCCAGAACGAAAACGTTGAAACCAAAAACGTACTTTGCTTTCTTTTGCGACATTAGCGCCGTACACATCATTAATTATTCGAGCTGTTTCTGTAGCACTAGTGATATGATAGAACTTTTACTGGTAAATATAGCAATATTTCATGTTTTTCATTGTGCGATAATAAGCGACGACAAAAAAAAATTACTAAAAAACAAACGAATGACTGTTATGAAAACTCAAATATACCAGATAAATTAATTTATAAATTTGAATTTGGAATTCTTTACCAAAGAGGAGATATTTCAAATTAAAGTGGTTAGTACGACAAAACGCTAATTTCATATATGAGGACCTAATATTAATTGCTAAACTTGCTAAGCTTGATAACTATTTATAAGTTAATCCAATTAAGTAATAGATAAAATAATATCTAGTTCCTACATGAGTTTATATATTCCTGCCTTGTTGGTCTAGTGGTTAGCGTATGCGGCTGCTGATCAAGAGGTCTCGGGTTCGATTCCCGGGTCAGACCAAATATTTGTGTGATCCACAAATATTTGTTTCGGAGTCTGGGTGTTTTTCTATGTATAATATGTATGTATTTACAAAAAAAAAGTATGTTTATGTATTTATATCAGTTGTTTAGTACCCATAACACAAGCTCTGCTTACTTTGGGACTAAATGATGTTGTGTGTAAGATGTCCAAAATATTTCCACGGCCTACTCAAGTGTCCTGCTGGCGGCAGTGTCGTGTTCCGGGTTGTGGATCCTGACTACATCGGTTAGGCTACACGATGGCTGGGGCCCGTATGCCGTCTGTATGGACAGGTCGACTCAAAACTATGGTCCTTTCTTCAAAAGGCCAACCCAGACCCTATACTGCACTCACATAGTTCTCTTTAATGTTGTACACGGACTTAAAAAAAAAAGACACCTCTGTAGTTTGTTTTGGCGTTTCTTCCCAGAGTGAGTCGTAGGAAATGCCGGCGCCTTCTAGCTATAAGTCCGACTTGTAAAAATGTCTCAAAAGATTTACTTACAGAAATAAATATCATTTATCATTTATCATTTATCATTTATCATTTATCATTTATCATTTATCATTTATTATTTATCATTTATCATTTATCATTTATCATTTATCATTTATCATTTATCATTTATCATTTATCATTTATCATTTATCATTTATCATTTATCATTTATCATTTATCATTTATCATTTATTATTATTTTATTATTATTCCGATATTTTATTTTAATAACTTACTACCAAAATAGTTCTTCATTCAATGTTTACTAGACCATCAAAAGATGATATTGAGAAGCCTGTATTTATTATTCCCTTCTATTTACTTCAAAAGCTAATAAAACAAACCACAAGTGAACAACTTTGTATAGGAACCAAAACTAACACACGATATTTGTAGAGGGATACTTAATTGTTTAAGAAAGTTTGGCTTCGAGTTGAGTCCTTTAATTAATAGAGACGGCTATAAATTCTCATATGTGAGTAATAGTGTCATACATTTTGGCAACTATTAACAGCGTGTATCTAAGGAGCGGGCTGGCAGGCGTCTCGGAGATAATTTGATAAAAGCGTCTACGTAATCCGGACTGGATTAATAGAGTTAGCCACTGGACTTGGGGCATCCTGTTACAGACACGACTGGTTAATAATAACTTATGAAGGTACGTTATTGTAAATAATAAAACTACTTAATCATCATAACCATCATTTAAAAAAAACAATCCTTGTAAATTTTATAGTTCAAAGAATCGGCCAAGTTCGGGTCGGACTTGGCTGATTCTTTACTTAGCCGATACTCGGACTTGAGTAGGATGAGATGAGAGTATACAGTCTCAGTAATAGGGTCCCGTTTTACCGTTTGGGTACGGCACCCTAAAACTACTTTTTTCTTTTTAAATCTCTATCGACTTTTATGTATATTAGTTATGTGAAATGCATCGGCCTAGGTTAAACTTTATTACGTATTTTTCAAAGTTTTTTATGATACTTAATGTGAAACCATTACAGAAACAACCCACCAATAAAAATTCTCTTCCACTTGTTTTCAACTTCCATGGATTACAATATTTATGGTAATAAATTATATCCCTAAGGATGGAGCTGTTCGAATACACTTACATTTTCAATATTTTTTATGTTTTGTGTGGAGAAACAATTACTTCATTGTTTTTCGAACTTATTTTCCCCTAAATGTAAATCTTACAAGTATGTTGCTAAACTAATACAAAAACATATACACGCACACAAACATACAACCCACAGGCATTTAAGATGACAGTAAAGATTATTATTATGAAGTTGTTTTACTTAAATATTATGGGGGAAATGATAAAGGGTTGACAGTGACAGATAAAGTAAGTGATGTGGAAATTCCATTTGTCAATGTCGCGTTATTCCTTTACAGAGTAAAGGCCTTAAAGTTAATTTTACTATGTAATTATTCCTGATGTTTAAAATAATAACTTCTTAAGGAAGTGTAAACCGCTTCGTTACGTAACGCGTTACGGCACCCGTCTATCTGGCTTCCTTTTCTCTCAGACATAGGCAAGCTCCTCCTCTCTCACACCCACAGTGGAAGACGTTTTTTTAAAGTTCAATGTAGATTAGTTTAAGTCATCACTTCTGTCGGGCGTCAGAAATGTCCGTCAAACAAACTTTTTACACCTGCCAATAGAACCCAAAGGATTTAAAATCTCTCGTAGGTCCTACCAGAGATTTTAAATGTCATTTTATGCCATTTCGTCCTCTATCTGACGTCTATAAGTAATTTACAGATAAATAAAGATAAAGCAAAAGTATCAGTTATAAATACGCAAGTGCTACAATAAGCACTTTCCATAATTAATTTGATTCAATCCAGAGGTGATATCACAAAGTACCACTTTCAGTAGGTATATACATAAATTTCACTAGACTTTGTAAGTTGCAGCGATCTACATTTATTTTTATTTTAAATTAAGGAAATACAAAAAGAAACTGTATTGTCTCCATACCACGGAGTCCACCGAGAGAAATAAATTAGTGTAGTTCTCATGAGCAATGTATTTAATTCTGTGTTCCTTTACTTGCTTCTTGTTTTATTTAGAACTATTATTTTATTACAACTTTTTTTAAGAGGTTTTATTCGCATTCCAACTTACTTATATTTAAATATATATAGCATATCAAAATTAATATAGTTTCTAATAAAATTTGTCGTGTAAATGAGTCCCAATTTATACAAAGCCATCGAATTCCAAATTTTCGTCTATCCTACTTCAAATATTCTGTACGCATATCGATTTCAAATTTATCATTCATAGGTTAACATAAAGTATGTTCAATAATACAGTCCGCTTAAAATAACTTGCACTCGGATTGAGTGAGAGACTGACATATTTCTCAGTTCTTCGAGGAGACTTCCAGAATATTGATCAGCTGAATCTCTCACACCGCACGCCAGATGCTCGCTGAAAATTACTTGGAAATAAATCCGGTGAACTTAGAAACGTGACGTAGTGACGCAGCCGGTACGTACTACTGTTTCCGCGATAACGTGTTGAATCACAATGAAAATTATAATTAAGTTATAAGTTCCGACGTCTGTGGCCATTGCTTGTTGCGATAACGGCGAGAGAAGTATTCTAAATTACTGTCACCGCTGCTTCATAGCCACATTTTAATTGAATGTATTGATGAGATGAAGTTACATTCAGAAAGTCGGAAATATCTGAATTGAAATAAACATTCCTGTAACATCTTTAATTAGTAGAATGTTGAGGAAATAAAGCCGGTTCCAAAAATAACGGGTCAGTCACATAAACCCGAATATCTCCCGAACTACGTATGCCATCCTAATGAAACGAAGACTGTTCAATTGAGAATTTAATTATACAGATAAAAAATAAAATAAAACTTAGTTACACCCACAATATTAATCTTAAATTAAAAAAAAACTAAAGTAGTCATATTTTTCTTAAGATTACATTTTTTTTATGATTGTTTTTTTGCTGTTTTTCATCACTTTCTTCATTTAATACTTTGTATTGCCTCCACGAGCTCTTCTGACAGCTTCCAGGCGATTAGGCATGCTGTACACAAAATTTCGGAGCCGGTGCTGAGGAATACCTTCCCATTCCTCCACCAGTGCTTGTATGAGCTCGGGAAGCGTGATTGGTGGGGGGTTTCGACCTTTCACGCATCTCTGAAGCTCGTCCCAGGCGTGCTCGATGGGGTTTAAGTCCGGGCTTCGCGCTGGCCACTGCATGAGTTCGATACCGACCTCTTCAAGGTAGTCATGTACAATTCTGGCGGTATGGGGACGCGCATTATCATGCATTAATATGCCATGCCGGTCCATCCTGGCCATGAAAGGACCTACATGTTCATTGAGGATCTCTTCCACGTACCTCTCTGCATTTAGAGTTCCATTTTGAATGAGCACCAGCTCGGTGCGGGCCTCAGCAGAAATCCCAGCCCAAACTTGTACGGAGCCTCCACCGTACGCCACTTTTTCCTCCACACACGCTTGATGGAAGCGCTCCCCTGGTCTTCTGTACACCAACTGCCTACCATCATGCTTATAAAGCATGAATTTAGACTCGTCCGTGAACATTACCCTAGACCAATCGTCTAGTGTCCAGTTTAGGTGTTCGCGCACGTATCTCTGTCTTGCAATTCGATGTCCCCGTTCCAGTTTGGGGCCATTTGCGGGCCTCAATGGTTTCAAATTTGCTTCAGCAAGACGTCTTCTTACTGTTTGAGCGCTTAAATTGCCACCTCCAAAGCGAATAAAGTGAGTTTTTAGACCAACAGCAGTTTGAAAACGATTTCGGAGCATTGTAGCCAACAGTTGTCTGTCTTCCCTGGCCGTTGTGCATTTTGGTCTGCCATTTCCTGGTCTTCTAAGGTGTGATCCGGTCTCTTGGTATCGCTGGACTACCCGCTGAACAGTCGACAAAGATACACCAATGTTTCTGGCTGTTTCACGCTGGCTCCGCCCAAGTTCCAAAAAAGTTAGGATTCTGGTACATTCCTCTAGCGTGACTGCCATGCTTCACCTCACAGAATAATAATTATGCACGTGGAAGACGTTCACGATAATTTTTTTTGTGACAGAATAGAAATGGAAAGCATCCATAATGACATGAAACAAAAATTTTGTTTTTAAAAATAGTCATTTTTTTAAATTTTGTTTTTCTAATGAAGTTTTTTTCATCAACCAGTTTAAATAATATGCTATTAGAAGCGCAACTAAAAAGTCTTTATTCTGTTTTTTATTTCATTGATCTAGCTTTTACAGTTCTGGAGGTATTTCAATTTTTGTGACTGACCCGTAATTTTTGGAACCGAGTGTATTAGTATTTAAATTAAGTGCATTAGAAATAATCTGAAGTTAACGTATTCAATTAGTAAGATACATTTGATTTATTCTTGAAAAAGACTTGATTAATAAAAACAAGTCCCTTCCTATAATAAAAATGTTAAACCAATTTACTTCTAATCCCATATAATAAGAGCAAGACAGACTTTTAGGATTTTTAGTTCACGTCTCGGAACCCTTATACTTACGTAATCCGCCTTTCATCCATTCTCGACTTATCTACCTAGAAAGCTGCCTAGAAAACCTAAAAAGGAAATTTGTATTAAATCTCATTAGGCTGCCACAGTGTGGGTTGCGTGTTGCATTGTCAGCAATGACAGTGAGGACGGTGATCACCAGTCCCAGAATCCGTTCATGCTTTCCATCAGGCTGAGTCATTTTGGCGGCAAATTTATTTTTTGATGATGATCCTTATTTCATCACATCCACATCACAGCCTCTACCTCTGTAGTTTGTTTCAGCATTTCTTCCTACAGTGAGTCTTAGGAAATACCGGCACCTTCTAGCTGTAAAGTACGACGTCTAAATATATCTGTCAAGGATTTACTAACAGAAATATATATAATTTATCATAATATGATGATAATCAGGATGACAATTATGATGATTTTGAAGGCATTAAGATTGAAGACTTTTTATTAAACACTTGCTATTGGCAGAAACAACTGATATTGTTCAGCTGTTTGTCATTTCATCAAAAGAAGAAGAAGAACAAATATATTTCGCTTAACTTTTCTCGAAATGTTGTAGTAAAAAACAGTAGTTAGTATAATTTCATAGATTACTTTTATGTTTGGAATAATATGGCAATTAACCGATTCTCTATAATTCTTAAGAGTGTATTAAGTTTCTCTTATCTTTGTTATAGGGCCGATCAACTGCAATGAATAATAAATACTCTACTCCACGTAGAAGTCATTAAGAAGGGAAGTAGCTACTTTTAATACTTAAATATTTGCTTTTACTAAAGACCTGAATCAATGTTCTATGTGTATTTATAGTCAAGTTTTATTATATAACCTTTTGTATCATATCCAAGACGTGCAATACTAGCGCTATCTGTCTTTATGGATCTGAACTACGACTTAAGCGTATTGTAACGAGTTTCAAATATTTAAGAATTAAGTAGGTAACTAAAATTTGTTTAAATATTCTTCATGATTATCATTTTTGTTAAAACTGAGTATTTATCTCTGAAAATTTGAATGAAATCTTGGAACTCTCAGCTCTTAAAAACGTTTTCTATGGTAACAACTCAATTTCTTTATGAAGAATTTGTTGGGCATGAA
The DNA here is from genome assembly GCA_932526445.1 of Phragmatobia fuliginosa. NCBI lineage: Eukaryota > Metazoa > Arthropoda > Insecta > Lepidoptera > Erebidae > Phragmatobia > Phragmatobia fuliginosa. Next base: position 12,212,594 of record OW052068.1, on the reverse strand, counting down.
TCGAATAAGTAGATAGATAAGTTATTTGTAAAACCATATTATAGTATTTCTATGAATCTCTCGTTTTTCTAGAACGTACTACGCTGACCGTGTAAATATAATCATAGGAATGTGGAGCAATGTTTGGTGAATATGTCACAAAATTGCAGCCAAGAAGGATGCCAATTTGTCTTTTTATTATGTCAAGCCTTTATATTTCATAGAGTATTTTCTTACGACGCCTCTTTGCGTCACGGCTCTTTAAAGCAAGACAGGCAGCCATCACTCTTTAAAATCGTTATATTTTATGACACTTTCAACATTTTACATGTACATGATCATATAGAAGGGTTTTGCTATAATTGAAATATTTTTGATGCATGAGAGTTCCAAACTCTGTTTGTCAATAAAGAGTACGTACATTTTTGTATTCTAATATATTATTATATAGATCTTGTGTCATGTTGTTCAACTCCGAAACTATGTGAAATACATAGACTATGTGATATTCCTATGTTTCCTAAACCATATACTTTTAGTTGCATATCCGCAAAACTTTTATTTTTTCTAATAATAAATGTGTTCAATAAAAAATGGTATACAATTTGCTCTAGTTGTTATTATTTATAACTGTAAAAATATGTAAAAGCTTATATTTTTCAAGGCTCCATTTACTCTGACGGTTTTTATATCTATATTTATATATATTTAGGCCTACCTAACTGACTCTACTCTACCTGATGGAAAACATGAGTAGGATGTTATTGATGAGGGCATGGTGACGCACCAATGGGGGCTTAGTGGAATGTTTCTGCAACGTTTGACATTCATTTTGCACACATTGAAAAGCCGAAGATCGAACCAAGTCGCGTTCAATTGGAGAGGCCTATGTCCAGTAGTGGACTACGATGGGATGATGATTATTCATGATATTTCGTACTGTGGAGATAGTTATCTACTCAGTCTAAAAGTAACATTTTACTATAATAACATCCTAACGTGGTGTGTAGTGCCTTGGGGCGTAATGGGCCAACAGCTTGAGGAAGCTGGCTGGCAGAGGATGGATGTGGATTGCCTAAAATTGGGATCGTTGGTGCTCTTTTTAATGACTCCACTCTGCTCGATGGAAAGAAGGAGTAGAATAAAAGATTTGTGGTCACCATACTCTTTCCACATCAGATAATGTAACCCGCACTATAGTGTTAACACTCCCCTGCTCTTTGGGGGAACATTCGATCGTCAGTTGAAAGCAATACGCTTCAGTAAATAATTGAAGTCCTAACGATGTCTTATTTTTGTCAATAAGCATAAAGAGACCTAAGAGAACAAATATATATATTACGACTTCAGTCATAACTAACACTTTGAATGAATTAATTGTATATTATAGATATATATAGGCTACTGTTTATAGTATTAACCGACATACACGCGATCAAAACCGCGAGTGAAAGTTAGTATCGTATCTAAAGGGTTAAAAGAAATAGTATAAGAAAGTCTAGTTCTGTAGAATATGTATTAAGTGAAAGGATTTTAAATAAATAACACCAGGCAATTTTATTACTTTGATTACATTTTTTTATTTTAAAATGTCATAAAATGATATCAACATCTTAAAGTTAACATTGATAAATAGTCGTATTTCATACTAATACATTGGTTTAACATGAGTTCAGTTATTTACAATGATTGTCGTATTATTGTCAATAATTTTTTTACTATCCCTTAAATAACTTCTTAAGATACTAATTAATTAACAAAATTCAGTGACATTACAAAAAAATACAAATACATATAATAAAAATAATTACTTTTTCGAAACAATATTTATTTATAAGTTTCAATGAGTTATTATATTTTTAATTATTGTCAAATTCAAGATTAAATATACAAATAAATTACTTGTCAAAATATTAGGTACATATGTTGAACTTAAATTTATATATGATAATAAATTATTCAAAAATTACCTTAATTTTTATATTGTTTAATAAAGTAGCTATTAATTTAAATGTTATATAACATATTGAACTTAAAAGCCAAACATATATTTTAATATTCAATTCTATATTTCTAAGTATGTGTATTACGTTTACAGTAAAATCAATTCTTATCAAAATTCATTTTATGTTCATCGTACCACTATCCTACAATAAATTCTTTCTCGTCACTTACCTACGTACATACATCTACATTACTCTGAAGTCCAAAAGGAACTTCGCTTACTAATATTTTAACTCATAAACACGGATGAGCCGAATATATTACTTTAATATACTATTCGGAAGACATAAATTTATTATTACGATTATTAATCTTTACATTGTAACGCGATCCTGTTTATAATATCATATCTATTAATGGAATCTAATCTTAAAAAAAATCAAGTAGATCAAATTTAATAAAAACCACTTTTATTAAACCTTTATAGTACAAACATTAGGTATTGCAGTAAACCTGAATAACAGCTGCTGAAAATAAAAGTTCTACAAATTATGTTAGTCATAAATTCTTTTTATGCTTGCAGCATAATTATCGTATCCGTAGTAGCAAAATTAAATAACTTTGATTTTGTGGTTCTGAGATAAACGCGATTTAGTGTTTTGTGAGATTTTTTTTAAGTTGAGGTAAAATTCAACAACTCATGTTATTTACATTATTAGACATTTAACTTATCATTGACCAGTTATTGATTTATTTACTGAGTTTTTTATTTTTCCTTCCAAAAATAGTGTTAGTCTGAAGGTATTTATTATTTCATCTGTCCGACAAAAATGGCTATATTTTTGGAACGATATGAAATATACGATACGAAAATGCATGTAAGGTTCAAATATGTGGCATGTTTTAGGTGTTTAGAAAATAAGGAAAAGTCAATTTCGCCAAAACCGGACTTATTTAATTTTCCCACTACAGGGACGATGTACAAAGTATAAATCAAGGTAATTCGTTGTTTTACCTACAGTGTTATCTTAAAAAGGTGAAATTAGCGGTCAAAAATAAGTGTAATCTACCTCTTTATAATGCACTTAAATAAAATTCGACTAACATTAACGATACTACAGCTATTGTCTATACATCGTATTGTCACATATAACCCATACGAACTACGTTTATGATTATTATATTTATTTACTTTTCTATTATTTAGTATATCGTACGTAACGTATAATTAGAACTGTATAGAATAATAATACGACATTAATAAAAATGTTAGCTAAACAGAGTCGAAAATGTCATAATACGTATTATTCAATCTATTGCAGGTTTGTCAAATTTGACTTTTAATTATATTGTATAAATATTTGATATGATAGTAATGATATTTTAATAATTTTCAAATTACGAACTTCATTTTTTTATATGACTACCAATTTCAGAAAAAGTTCCAATAATTAAACCTTATATTATTATGAGATTAATTATATTAGTTTATTGTCTCCATTAATATTTCAAGGCTCAAAATTATTATATTACTTGATAACTGGCGTCGATAATGCTTTTTATATAACAATATTAACATCGAGATCCACTAAAACGTTTACAACAACCTCAACATACGTACCTTATACATTTAAAATTCAACAGCCATGTTTTTATCACTACATTTTAACGCTTAGAAAAACAATACAGAAATTTAATTTCTTTCTATACGACGATTTTTATCAAAATAATAAAGGGTATATATGCGTGGAGTTTATTGGCGCTACTATATACAACATAGTGACGAGTAAGTCCCGGAGTTGGTCGTACTTTTTGTTTTTCGGTCCTCTGTGCATATTCATTGTGGTGCTGAGTGTGGTTAAGAGAATTAAAGGCATTGCTGTAGAAATTAAATGCGTTGTTAAACTCCGCTTGTCGCATATCGGAGTCGAGAGCGTTTTGACTGGTGCGGTCTTGCTGTTTCTTGGGATATCGTTTCGGAAGTCGTGTAGTCGCAACCGTTGTTGTTGTTGGTTGAGGTGTTGTTGTAGTTGTCGTTGTTGTTGTAGTAGTGGTCGTAGTCCGCTGCGGTGTCTCTGTTGAAAATGAATAATATTAATTAATTTAAAACCAATTCGTTTTATCATTTGTAATTTTTTTTAAATTTGGTTCTTTTAAAAAATTTGAGTTCATGCAAGTTAAAATAAAAACAATTAATAAAGAATATGCCTACATAACCTAAACTATTTACCTTTCAAGATGATAACGCCCTCAGCTCTTCCGTATGCATTGGCCGCTCCGCATGTGTATTCTCCAAAATCCCCCTTCTTCAGTCGATTGATGGTAAGGTTCATCCGTAATGCGTACTCGTTTAAATTTTCTTCCGATATAACGTATTTTGAACTGTTCAGCAATTTTCCTCCTATAGAAAGAAGTAGTATTAATATACTTGCCTTTTTAATTTTAAAATATTTATTAAAAATATAGTGCCATAATAAATGGTAGTTGCAATAATTATCTGTAGAAATTTATAGAATAATAACTGATCCATGAATTACTTTTCTGTTATTTTTTACTTATTCGTTTTAGCAATAAATCTAGAAAAAAACAACAATGAATGAATACTAGAATTGTAAATTTAGGTATATAACGTTCATGTTACATAAAAGTAAAATGTACATATAACCTTAATTATAGTTGGACAGACTATTCTACTTCAGATTACAATATTTAAAACAAAAAAAAACACAAAATAACTGGTATACAAATATTGGTTCGTGTATTACGTATTTAACAATAGCCGCACAACAAACACTTGTTATTTCAACATTCAAACAATTTTCTACGTTCATTTACTCACCGGCATGTGATTTTCCACGCTGCCAAGTATTGAGCGACTTTGGTGAAGCTTCCACATAACATTGCAGAGTGACTTGCATATCCGCCGCACGTAACACAACGGGACTACTCACGCGTACAATCGGCTCGACTGTGTGAAAAATTACGATTATGTAGAACAGTAAATAGAGGTCTGCATTCCTGTATAAAATAACCTTGGCAAGGTTACAATTTGTGCTTGAAGGTGTTTACAAAGTACTTATAAATAAGTTTACATCTTTAACTCATCTAGAACAAGATAAAGTCGAATCCACGATATTAGACTTTCTAGAGAGAGAGTCAGGTAATTAATACAATAATAAGTACAATAAATATTGCAATCAAATAAATATTTCTTTGAAGGTGTAATAAAAAAGACCTTCATTAAGTCTAAACTTTGGACTGAATAAATATATTTATTTTACGAAACACAAACGACTTTAAAATTGAAAATACTAAGGTACTCAAAATAGGAACACAAATAAAGAACATTAAGTAAGAACGAGTGGGTAACTGGAGATATCTAAATAAGTCCAATTACCAAAAGAAATGATCAACAAAGTTTAACTAGTTCAACATTAAGTCTACTCAATTAAGTCGAAACAAGTCTTACAGTCGTTTGCTAAAGAGATATCCTAGATATTTTACTCTTTTGAACATCGGATTTTTTATTGAAGCCATCAGTTTGAAAATTATTTACGTTTTGGGTTTCAAATACTAGGTAATAAAAATATTTTGCAATTTCTTTGCTGGCTTAAGAGTCTTTACCATAGTACCAACCACACAAACAAATAAGAGCTGAATACATTTACTTCAAACAGATATACCACTTATCTTTATCAATATATTTTTATAAAAACAATAGTCACAAGTCGGTGTTCAGTTCCTTAACATATACGCACACATAAATAGGTATATTCAACCCTTAAAGTGCATTCTACAAAAATCATTTAGTGTTGCAGCGGTATGTAAGCAGGGCAATGGAAGAGAGATTGTCATTAGTCTTGGAGAAAAAAAAACAGAAAGGTTAAGTTATACTCGTAAGCAGTTTTCTTATTTTGTATGTATGTAAATTTAAACTACTTTAACAGTACTATTTTGTTGGATTTAGGGCCATTTATTTTGATTTTCAAATACTACAGATTTACACAATGTCTATTTCAAATTAAACAGGCGTTCTTGCAACAATTTTTTGAAACTAGCCCAACAATAGACTACAAAAGTGTGTGTGTGTGTGCGTGTGTGCGTGTGTGCGTGTGTGCGTGTGTGCGTGTGTGCGTGTGTGCGTGTGTGCGTGTGTGCGTGTGTGTGTGTGTGTGTGTGTGTGTGTGTGTGTGTGTGTGTGTGTGTGTGTGTGTGTGTGTGTGTGTGTGTGTGTGTGTGTGTGTGTGTGTGTGTGTGTGTGTGTGTGTGTGTGTGTGTGTAATACCTTCAACTTTGTTCAGCTTTATATAACTTAATATAGATTAGACCATGATAAAATCCTCTAACTTACATAAAACAGCTACATCATAGCGACGACTCTTGGTAGGTGGGATTCCGTTCGCAGCAATGCACAAATAGGTTCCCATGTCGGACCGCTGAAGTCCCTTCAACACCAGTGTCGAACCTACGAAGCTCTCCACCACTGTATAACATTATTTTATTAATTTAAATTAAATGAGGTTAACGTATTTACGGAATTAGCACACATATTTAAATATATAGCATAGAATTACGGTTCTCAACTGAAAAATATATTTAGAATTAACATAACTCAAATTTTTTATAAGTCAGTAGCCTCGTGTCTCATATATAATAATATCTAATATATATATAATGTGATATATAATATGATATATTATTATGCATGTATTTTTACGTTTGTATGATAAATGTTATAATGATCACATAGAAAATGTTGAAAATATCATAGCTTTAGGTACAAATAAATTTTATTTCTATATTAAATCAAATAAGGGTTCCGTTTTTTACCATTTGGCTACGGAACCCTAAAAATGACAACAGAAGCAGATTTCCAGATATTATGACTCTGGACTATATTTTTGGTACAATTGGTCATGAAATATGTAATTTATTTGCCAATTATTTTTCATCTGTTTTAGTAAGTCTGAAGTACAAGTTGACGTAGACATGGGAAAAAAATTTGACAGAGCTTCAGTTCTGTTTTCATTAAGTAGCATTCGTCGAGTAGACCGTAGGAAAAAATCGTGGCTCCGAAACATCCGTGAGTGGACCAGAGCCAAGAGCGCCGCGGAACTGTTTCACCTCGCCAGGGACAAAGCGAGGTTTTCAAGGCTGATGTCCAACCTACAGTAATTGGAGAGGAACAAGAAGAAGAGAGGAAGCAGCATAAAATTTGATGAGGAAAGAGTACTGGATAGCTTAAAACGTCTTGATTCTTCAAAGGGCCAAGGACCTGATGAGATCCCAATTATTTACGTTAAAACCGTCTGCCTGTATAGAGGGTTTTTTGCATAAGTGGTTTGATTCGTAAATTACCGGTAGATCACAATATGTAGTTGTAAATAGATTTATGTCTGAAACCTATTATTCTCTCTCTGGCGTTTCTCAGAGATCACTGTTAGGTTCCTAGCTTTTCTTAATATTTATAAATGTTATTGTCAATTATACGTTCCGGTCATTATTCTCTGTATGCCGATGATCTAAAATTGTTTGGGGAGGTTAACGATTCCATAAATGAAAATAGCTTACAAGGTGACCTCAACTCCGTATCAGTATTGTGTCAAAATAATAATATGTATCTTAATCCATCTAAATGTTTTCATATTAAATTTTCCCGGAAAAAGTCGTTCTTTGGCTCAGCTTACAAAATTGATAATAAGATAATAGAAGAAGTATCAACGAACCGTGAGTTAGGAAAGAACTTGATAGTAGCTTAAAATATTCTTCTGATACCGATAATATAACTGTCAAGGCCGCTAAAATGGTTGGGTTCATTAAAAGAAATTCTTAGCAGTTTAAAAAAGTAACCACTAGTCTCCTATTGTATAAAAGCTTTTTAAGAATTGTTTTAGAATTTTTTAGTGTCATTTGGAATCCTTTCTACTCGAATCATTCCTAAAGCGAAATCTATTTAGCGATCTTTTACTCGACGTCTATCCTGGAAGCATGGACTCTTTGCCCAACAAAGAGTTTCTTATATAGATCGACTAAAAAAAATTTTGCAGGACTCACTTTTTTTTTTTTTTAGGACTCACTTGGCAAGCGACGAAGAATGGCTGATTTAAAATTTCTGCATGGAATACTAAATAGGAAAATATCTGACTCCGACTTGTTGGGGAAAATAAAGTTAAGGGTACCATTTCGACTTCCACTTCGACAACCTATTACAAATTTGTTTGTTTTGCCTAGATGTCGTACTAATCTTGGAATGAATTCATCAGTTGCAAGAATGTGCAAAACATTTTTTTTAACGGGAAGCATTTAGGCAATTTAGATGTCTTTTGTGGAAGGGAAGTATGCCCTAGGTCGACTTATGTATACCTAAGTTGTAAATCTCATTGTAATAAGTAGTTTGTTATTGTACTTTTTTTATAAGGATATAACTTAAGAGTATTATTTATTTAGGTATCGCTAAACAAAATTAGGTTTAAGTGTAAGTTTTTAATGTTACTTTCTTTATCTTTTTGAAACTCAATTTGGTAGTTTATAGGTATATTAATATTAAGTGGCAAAAGCTGTAGACACATATTATTTATCTCTGTACTCCATACAAACATTATGTAAACTAGGTATTAAGATATTTTTGTAGGATACAATGTTTGTGTTCCTTGAAATAAATAATTAATGTAATCCTCAAAAAGGAAACGGAGCCTTTCTACGTATTCTCGTACTTAATGTAACAACAAGGTAATACTGTATATTCGCGAATATATTTATGGCTATAATTTTGAGTCCATAAAAGTCACTAGACATTTTATTAAAGTATATTTTTAAGTACAATATTGTTGCTCATTTAATTAGTGTTTATATGGATATAAACTGATTCTTAAACATTATTATAAGTTCCACAATAGTCAATACAACCAGTGACGCATTCTTATGTCAGAGAGTTTAGCTGTCCATAAATTGTCCATTCATAACTTCTTTGCCATGAATATACAATTTACCAAGCTTCCCTGCTATATTTTTCCTAAACATGAATCGAAATCATAAATTGAGTACGGTCACCATTGTTTAAATAATCGCTTAAATATTGCGCTGTTGCAATAACAAATGTAGTAAAAAATATAGATTCAATGTTATTATTAGCTCTCTATTTCAAGTTCAATTTATATGGGTTTCCAGCTGACTTCAGCACCCTAGAGATGTCGATATTGCAGTAATATTACAGTTTTTATTAGATGATATCACAGATTCTGAGTATATGAAGTATAAACTCCGCTTCTGTTATTGGAACATTCTGAACTCATGTAGAAATAAAGAATCAAAGAATGTGCAAAATTTGTAAAAGCTTTAGCTCCATTTCAAATTTTATTTTTATTGTTTGTTTTTTTTTTGCTTGCACTTAAGGACTTCCTCTTCCAAGGACTAATTACATTAAAGTAAAATAAAACTATTTCTCGAAGTTTTCATATGAAAATCCATACGGCCGTGCTACTGCAATTCTCAATCGGACCCCTCGCATGTAAGATCGATTGTAGTTTGTGTTCTATCACAGTTCGGTTCATTTCAATTCAAATCGTGTTCAAATAGATACAACATTTCTAAAATATTCTAAACTTATGTTGATAAATAGAAGATTATAATAGAAAGGTCATAAACAAAATTATAATTGTTTAAAATAGATCAAACAAAAAATATACTCCTAAAACAAATTAATACTCTCGAAGAAGTCAATAACATAGATATAATTATGTTCAAAATTACTCTTTCTCAGAATATTTAATGTGATATTTGATATCATATATTTTATCATTCAATAATATAAGGATGTAGACTTCTTACATCGAGTAAATTATACAGATAAATAACATTCAACGAAAACGAATGTTATGTTTGTAAACATACTGGTGTATGTATTTTCAATTTTCCACTTCACTAATCACAGCAGACCACTTTAATCAAAACATTACTGGGTAAACAATTCGCTATTTCATGATGGCTGTCAAATTAAATTTAAATGGAAATAATTTATTGCTTTATTATGGCACACGACCCCCCGCTAAATCCAAAGCGGAGACATAAAATATTGTTACTTCGTAACGCGAACAATATCTAAAGCGGGAGCCTGTATGAAATTGTGTTTTATTAAGGGGTTATAAAGTTTGGTAGCGACATGTCGTTGGCAACTTGTTACTACAGACGTCGGTCCTGATTCAACAATTTCAACGTTATTATTGCTTCGAGACTAATTGTTTTCCGATTTCGTTCTAGCTGAACAATTTTCTGAAACTAAATGTATTTTAATTGACGATTATTTTGTTCGGCAAGAAAATGGGTAGCTAGCCAGTTTCTTGCTGAGCAATTTATATGTGTTAGTTTCAATGTGATTTTATATACATGTGTACATTTGTTAAAAACTTATATTATGATGATGACTCCCAAGCCGATTTCGGCTACAGTGATTGATTATGTTTGAGCATCCAAGTTTCGGGCGTGTGCTTTCGTGTGGCTTAGGTACCCTATTTTGGCACTGAATGAGAGTGCACAGTAGGGACAAGTAAGCACACCATCCAGGTGATTTTACTTTATGTTTAGGGTGGGTTTGTTTTTGAGATTGTCTCGTTTGATATCGAGATTGTCTCGTTTGATATCAAGATCACATCTTCTTATTATTCAAAGTTGTTGACACTGGTGTACCATCCGCCTCCACCCAGGTCTGTCCCTAGCCAAATCCTCCCAATGGGAGAACTTCATTTTGAATCTCTTCATATGCCTCTTCTGTACATCCTTCTACCTGAGGAACTGACCACCTCGCTTCTGCTTGCCGTTCCTAAGTTCAGAGTAAAAGATGCCCTTAGCGACCCTTTCCTCAAACATTCTTATCACATGACCAGACCACCGCAACTGACGGTGCATTAGATAGGCTTAAATTTTGTAATATTTATCATATCAGTTTATGTAGCCTCCGTTAAATCTATTTATTGTTTAACTTCGCCATCTATTCTCTGAAGTAACTGTTGTAAATTAGACTAATGATAAATGCTAAAGTAAAACCGCATGAAAACTTGAAAATTACCAAACACAAGACCAATCTAGATTGTTTTTTCACCCCCGTAAAACCCCAAACATAAAATTTTAGCGAAATCGTTAGAGCCGTTTCCAAGATTTCATTAATATTAGTTTTCACATGTCAAACATTATTGTATAAAGGTTTTGGCAAAAATTGAGTGGCGTAAGCTGTCATATTGTACAAGAGCTGAAGTCCAAATGTGAAGGGTCTGTGTGTTATCTACCACACTTACAATCTGCTCGCAAAGTGTCATTTTCCTGTCCTGCCCGCTGCCTGCCGTAATCATTAGACAGGATTATATCTAATAAAAGATGAGTAAGTATTCACAAATAGAAAACTTCTTGTGATTTCTTGGAACAAGTATTATATTTTAATCTGGACTTTGGAGTCTTATAAACTTTTCTAGCAATGGATTTTTTATTAGTTTGAGTTTACATATGATAGATATGAATATTAATAATTACAATTAAGTTGAAAGATTATTTATTGAAGCTTGTCAACAACTTACAATTAATTCTCAAAACATTTTCTAATTAATATAGTTTCATGTTTAACTTTGCTAGTTTTACTATTCTTATCTATTTCTAACTCCAACTAAATTACGAACCGTAAACTTTCGTTTAAGAATTTAAGTCTTAAAGTACTTTAGTTAAATGATTAGACAGGACCTAAAAGACAATAGACCTTGATTGCTTTTGTTGTTCAAGATAAAACAATATTTTTTTTATTTCTTTTTTCGTTTTAAGGAAACGACTATAGCTCAGCTGACATCAGTTACCTAATGAGCGCAATCAGTAAAGTCGTTTGTAATATTAATCCAAAAATCTATTTACCTTTACTCTACCACCCATATAGAGTTATGAGACAAATAATAAATATATAACTTACTAGAATAAGTACTAGTTAACAATAACTGCTTACAGACACTACATAATCGGATTCGTGAATTAAAAAAAAAAATCTGGCGGTTTTATCAGTGGATAACGCTACGGTTTTCCTTTGTTTGGAATGCGTAATTAAATATGACACACAGAATATGATTGATATCATAATATTTCTGTGTAGTATTGTATAAAATATATCTAAAGTAAAAACACAGCTTATTTAAGAATAGTTAATTTTGTAAAAAACTTACTTTTTTACATGGTTTTAGTTCAGTTTAAATAACTAAATCAACGTTAAGTCAATACCCATAATATTAATTAGTCAAAGTTCCATTTTTACGTCTCTCATAATCGTAAGTCACTAATTCACTTTTCAATGTCACTTTCTAAAGTTATTCTCTTATTTATGGTATACACACGACGCGACGTGAGCCTAGACTTTAAGACTTTAAATCTCAGATAGAACAATTACTTTCTGGATTAAAATACGATATATTCACGATGTTTTATTACATGTGAGCTTAGTTAATTAAGTTGACTGCGGCGTCTAGAGACAAGACAAGTTATCATATAGGATTCATGACGCTACTACATTTGATTGTCTCACATCCACGAGTTGCGAACAATAGTAGATATTCATTTGTGGTTATATCGAAGCTATTGTTTCGTTATTCAAGTAGCCAGTAAGTCTCTTAGCAATAATATTAACAGGCTTTTAGACAAGGGGTTATTCTTTGTTTTTCAAAGTTGCGGAGCTACATATATTCGTTAATAATGCTTATATTCGGTTATTTCTAAATTGTATAAACAAAGCTAAAAGGAATTCATTCATTGATCTTTCAAACTCAAAGAAATAAAATATTCCACTTCTATTGTTATCTATGTTCTAAAACCCATAAATGAAAAATAATTATAAAATTTTGTATCACATTGAAATCCACTGAACGTTAACAATAAAGAAAGTTGCAAATTTTATAAACTAGAATTAACAGTATCCAGAGCCTTTCTCATTAAAATAATTTTATCAAGATCAAGATTCATATATATGACATATATGAATCTTGTTTACTCAGTTCCGTAATATTGTGTTATTGCTTTAGAATAAAACCTACAAGGTGTGAGGTGTGGTACTAAAAGTTAAAAATAAGCGTAATAAAATAATAATAATAATTTATTAACAAGTAAAAGCAAGTACATATTGGTTGTGTAAAGTGGTCACACTACACTAGGCAAGCCTGTCCTGTGAGTGCATATTACCATTATCATTCAACATCATATTGAAACTAAGTTTGTTTGCTAAATGCTATTTCAATCTTAGCTCAAAGCGTTGAAAATAGAAACATCAAGCTGACTCATTTTTTGTTCCATTCATTCTGGAACTTTCATCTTTACAGTTTCCTACATTATTTTGTTTATCTATTTGTTTAAGTGGCCATACGTACTACTTTTGCTGTCTAAAAATCGTCTCCGTGTATGAGTTTTGTCCTTTTTTAACGAGGTTTTAATTGTTAAAGATTGACTAAAATTAGGTTAGTTAGTTGTGTTGTAGGTTGCAAATAAACACAAACAAAAATATTAATTTCTTCATTTTGATAATATGTACATAGTTTATATAATCTATTTTATATCTAATAGAAGATGATTTTAGAGAAAGTTTAGATTAGTAACGCCACAATATAAAAAGTACCATTGACGATCTAAACAACACTTCATTCTGTACACTTCTCAGTATTGAACCCTCTTCATACTATTTAGGTGAATTAATTCTGTTACACATCCCGTTAACTTTATATAACCCGGTTTATCAAATAACATCCTTTAATAAAGATAAATAGCTTTTACATATGTAATCAACCGAAAAGGATATCTCTAATAGATACCGTTTTACACGCTATAAATAAGCGAATGAAGTTACGTAGTCACACCTATTTTCAATACAGTAAAATGAAAATTTACGTTATATACATAATAGGTGCATATTGTACATGCGTTCCTTTTTCTATGTCACTTACTGCCTGTCTGCTATGTTATTAGGATACTTAGAAGTGCATCATCATCATCAACCGTTATGTCCCACCGCTGGGCTCGTCGGGTTTCTTCTGAGGAGAAGGTTAAGGCCAAAAGTCCACGCTGGTCGAGTACTGATGGACGTTTTTAAGCCACCCGAAGGTCTCCAACTAAGTTTTACGACTTTTATCAAATGGTAACAACCGAGACCAACTGCTTTACGAGATCTCCGAATCACGGAGACAGTCATGGTATCTAGCCCTAACGGTCACCCATCCAGGCACTGACCGTGTCGGGGTTACTTACCCTTAATGATTGTTTTCTAATCACAAAGGTGAAATGAATTTCTATTGGTCATGATAACTGAAACATCATCTTTTGTTACTAATTACTAATGTAAAAAAGTAAAATTTGCCGGTAGTATATCTCTGCCATTATATCCATTGCAAATACCGCAATTCATTCTAAAAATTCTGTTAAAATGGTCATAAATATGTAAAGCAAATTCTGTTATTAAACAAACGTAATTCCATCGCAGTTATAATTTATGTACCGGTATTAATAAACATTTTTACAAAGCAACAAATTTCAATAATACTATTCACAGCCGCGGTACCCGAAAAGAGGAAAACGAGAAAAGTAAAAAAGAAAATGTGAATAGCCCGCGCGAAGGCAATTCTTACATATTTAGTGAAGCGTGTTTAACATGTCCAATTAATACAAAGGCAGAGCCGGCTCCACCACTCTGTTAACTATTACAACCACCCTCCGTTTACAGAGGCCCGCCAGTCTTTTGTTTACGCTTAATGGCTTAAATAAAACGGGTCAAATTCGTAAAACACCACACCGAAAAGGTTTTAAATAGGCCAGGGGGACCGGTAATTTTGTACTTAATACATTTATGCTAAGGTATAAATTAGAGCGTAGGATTATACGGCATTAGAAATACAACTGTGTGGGTACGTGTTAAAATGACTAGCCCTATAATTGCTCTAACTCCTATATCTTTTCACCTAGTGTGTTAGCTGCGTCGTAAAGGGTACGTCATTATAACTAGAAGAGATAACAACCTTTTGTCAAGCCAGTATTCACTAAGCCGTTCGTTTAATTTCCTGACCGAACCCGAATTGCTGTAATATTTTGTTTAAATAGTAATGGAGTTCTTTGAAAACATTTTTCCGCGGAAATGAATTCCTGCCAAAAGCATCGGACGTCAACTTTCTTTTGTTTCTTTTTGACAGTCCCCAAATTCTTGTAGAATAAAAAATCTCATTCAATTTAAAATTATGCGAATATTTCACCAAACGATTTATTCCACAGATTCATAAATTCATTTTAAGTATTGAAAACATGTATTTCTTATTAAAACCTTTTATACATACGACATTCTTCAGAAAGTGTTTCATATTTGTCGTACTCATACTACATAACTCTTTCGTAAATAATTCATTTAGCATAAATATGTGGCCCTCATGACTACATTTACACAATCATATTTATTCATTTTTATTAGGGTTCCGAAGTATATCACTCGGAACCCTTATAGATTCGTCATGTCCGTCTGTCCGTCCGTCCGTCCGTCCGTCCGTCCGTCCGTCCGTCCGTCCGTCCTCGACTTACCGTCCAAACGGTAAGTGGCAGAAAGATGAAACTTTGCATGAATATGTATTGTTATTACGCCGACAAAGTGCTATAATAACATTTTGAAAAATATTTTTATTTGGGGTACCTCCCCTACACGTAAAGTGGGGATGTAAATTTTTTCTCGCGGCTACGCCATCGTGTGGGGTATCATTAGATAGGTATTTTAAAAACAATACAGGGTTTCTAAGACGATTTTTTGATTCAGGTATCCGTTTGCGAGAAATTCCACTTTAAAGGGCACTTTTTTGTAAAAACAGGGCGTCCCCCCCCCCTCTAAAAGCTAAACGGCTGGATCAAAAAATCTGGAAAAATTCGTGATGGTGGTCCACATAATGAACTTTCAAGGAAAACTATAACGGATTAGATAACTTTATTAATTCAGGAGTTATGGAGACTTAACTTGTAAAATGCGCTCACTTGGAAAACGTCATACAAAATTAACACATTAATACGTCAACATAATAGAGCAAGATCCCAGAGCCGCCGGACCTACGTCATTTGTGCAAAGCTGAAATTTTCAGGATTATTAGTACAATGTCTTGTTATGATGTATGCGTACCCATTAGCTTGAAAGCGGGGCCGTTTCTGAGGTAGCGCGAAGTACCGATGGTAAAAAACCTTACTTACCTACGTTAAAGGTGCAAAGCTAGTATTTACATATTTTTAAAAAAAATATTATTTAAAATTAAAATTCATTACTGCCAGACACTTTCGGTGGGCCATTACTTCTGCCACACGTCTTGAAAGTTGTGAAAGAATTAGGTAAACTACGTTATAGTAGCAAACCTAAATTTTATATATATTATCTAAGGTAGGTACTATTTTAAGACCCTTTGTATGCGGCCAGACCAGTCCGAAGGGCCAATCATCCCCCCAGATACCTTTAAATATTTGTAGTAATTAGGAAGCTGAGGTATATCATCTTTGGTATTATTTCAAGAATAGAATTGTAAAACACAACTAAGTAAATTACTACAAATATTTAAAGGTATCTGGGGGGATGATTGGCCCTTCGGACTGGTCTGGCCGTATACAAAGGGTCTTAAAATAGTACCTACCTTAGATAATATGTATACATTTTTTAGTTATAAAATATAGTTATATAAAATATAGTTATATAATATAGTTATAAAATTTAGGTTTGCTACTATAGCGTAGTTTACGTAATTTTTTCACAACTTTCAAGACGTCTGGCAGAAGTAATGGCCCACGGAATGTGTCTGGCAGTAATGAATTTTAATTTTAAATAATATTCTTAAAAAAATTGTAAATACTAGCTTTGCACCTTTAACGTAGGTAAGTAAGGATTTTTACCATCTGTACTTCGCGCTATCTCACAAACGGCCCCGCTTTCAAGCTAATGGGTACGCATACATCTTAAGAAGACATTGTACTAATAATCCTGAAAATTTCAGCTTTGCACAAATGACATAGGTCCGGCGGCTCTGGGATCTTGGAGTATAATAATTATCTATTGGATACGATTTTAAATCCACGTGACTGAGGAACCCTTTACTGTGCGTGGCCTGACATGCACTTGGCAGATTTTTAGATGTCAATTGCTGAATGTCACGTACATACATTTATATAGAGCTGGTATTTTCTTTCCAATATCTTAGAGTAATATCTTAATAAATCCCATAAAACTTCAATGTTTTAACCGTTCTAGCACCTGTGCCCGCTCCGCGCAGGCTTTGAATGCAAAATTAGTCTTGTTTCTTTTTTACCACTTAGCCGGATCTCAGTGATGCAAATAAAATTCAATGGAGAACTGACGTTTTATTTTTTCTCTTTTGAAAATTGTGTTGATTATTATCTTTTACACGAAACATTTGTAGCGCGAATTGTTGAAACAAAATGTTATCTCTGGCTGTCTTTTGTAATTCAGGACCGAGATTACGGAAACTTTTTAATTAAAATGTATCGTATATATTTTTAATGTTTAGAATGCCTGTTTAACAACGGAATTTACTCGACGTGATAGAAAATATTCTATCGAACATAAAACACGTGTAATTTCAGCTTGAAAAAATAAGTTATTCCTTCAATCAATCACTGTCGCGTGTAAGCCTATCAAGAAATTAAAACTCTTTCAATCGGAAAAATTGAGATAGAAGATGATAAATGTACATTATTGTACACATTTCATTCGCATTTTTTTAAATATGACAGTCAGTCGGTGATCAAGACCAGTTTTAGGTTGTGGAAACGTGTGCATTAGGTCTAATCCGAAACCTTTACTTTTATTCCCGTCAATATCATGACTTAAAAAGTTATTAAAATTTAATATTGAGTTTGTTTACTCTCTCATTTGTCTCACTTTTCTATAATTTATTGATTGGGGAACTATAACTACAACATATGTAGTTATAGTTCCCCTATGAATGTGTGGAGGAACGGGTGTCGTGTTCCTCCAACACAAAGGGAGGATCCTCCGAGGTGATCATGCCTGGTGGGCCACTGCCCAACAGTTGATGTTGGGATGTTGTATATATGCTAATCGGCGCGAGAATATTACTTTCGCGATGCAGGATTAGTAGTTACTCCGTATAGATCGTTACGTGTTTTCTCCGTAGTTCAATGTTCCTTCGGTAGATGGCGCTGTTGTATGTTTTTGTTTGCGCTGAATGTGGAAGTCGCCACATCACTCCCCTCCAAGACCGGAGGTCGATTTAAGATGGAGTCAGCTGTCTGTGCTCTGTTGCGGAGCTTGCCAGTGCCAGGAGTGAGCAGTTCCAGTGAGTCGGAACTGAGTGCCGCTAGTTCCAGTGAGTCGGAACTGTATGCCGCTAGTCCCAGTGAGTCGGGGCTGAAGTCCGCTGATCCCAGTGAGTCGGGCGTGCGGTGCGCGGTGCTGCGGTGAAGTCCCCAGTGAGTCGGGGTGGTTGCTGCGTAGTGGCTGGCTGCTGCGTAGACGGGAGAGAGATGCTCTTCTTACGTGGACCGTAGGTGCAGTGTGCTGTGCCTAGACGCTGTTGAGGCCGTAGGGGCTACCAGGCTGGAGCGGTCGCGTCCTGCGTGTGGTGTCCCTGTTGAGGCCGAGGTTGCTGGCTGGCTGAGACATCGCTGTGGGAGTGAGCAAGATGGCGCTGCTGATCTGCTAATTTTGAAGACTGCTTCCAATCACGTCAGGGTCAACACTGTGGAGGAACGGGTGTCGTGTCCCTCCAACACAAAGGGAGGATCCTCCGACCAGGCGAGGTGATCATGCCTGGTGGGCCACTGCCCAACAGTTGATGTTGGGATGTTGTATATATGCTAATCGGCGCGAGAATATTACTTTCGCGATGCAGGATTAGTAGTTACTCCGTATAGATCGTTACGTGTTTTCTCCATAGTTCAATGTTCCTTCGGTAGATGGCGCTGTTGTATGTTTTTGTTTGCGCTGAATGTGGAAGTCGCCACAAATGTAAAATCTAAAAAAACAACAAGACCGCATCGAATCGTTTCATTGTTATAGGTTCTTCGAATTGACATAGAACTTTCATGGTTTGACATTTTTGAGTGATACTTTTTTTGAATCGGACCAATGAGGTTCTTCTTTTAAATAATGTGCAACACTCGATTATCGACTTTCAGTTGTTGTTTTTATTCTGCTTAGACGAGAAAGACGGATACTTCGAAAATTAGAGTGATTTTGAAATACGAGTTCAGACTATTAGTTAATGAATATTGGATCGAATTGTAACATGTGATGAAAAATAGATTCTTTACAATAACCGTAAGTGAAAAATGCAATGGCTGATAGTTACCAAAGAGTAATGGTAACTGTTTGGTGGTCTCAGCATGATGTTATTCACTATAACTTCCTCAGATCTGGTCAAACAATAACGGAAGATGTCTACTGTGCCGAAATCCGAACAATGATAGCAAAACTTGCAGTGAAACATCCCTGACTCGTGAATCGATCTTCACCATTATTGATCCACGATAACGCAAGATCTTATACAGCACGAGAAACCGTTTCAACTCTAAAGGAACTGCAATTAGAAACCATTCGTCACCCTCCGTATTCGCCAGACCTTGCTCCAACGGACTGCATTTTTTCGTGATTTGGACAATGTTCTACGTAATGAAAAGCTTTCTTCCCCGGAGGCAGTACAAAATGCAATCACACAGTTTGTAGAATCTTGATCACTAGACTTCTATCGCAAAGGCATAAATTACCTTCCTATTAGATGGCAGCAATGTATAGATAATAATGGTAGCTATTTTGATTAAAGAAATATGTTAAATGAAAAAGAAACGAATCTCAATTTTTCAGTACAAATCGGCAATTTCATACTTTAACCCCTAATATTAACCAAGTTGTCCACCAGTAGGCCAAAACCTCCTATGGAAAGAAACGTCTACGTATAGACGTAGTATCGGTAGTAATAGTCTACCGATAGCGGTAGACTATTAAAAACTGTTCATGTTTGTCCATAAATCAACAAACAACAATCATCAACAGCCTTTAACAGTTCACTGCCGGACATAGGACTCTCCTTAGAAAGGAGGTATCGTATTGGAGGGGTTCGTTTCAAGTTTTCCTTCTCTTTGCATTGATCTTGTCTTGCGTAGTTTATCCCTTAGTCGCCTTTTACGACACCCGCGGGATGAATAGAGGTGGTGACATTCTGTATTCTTAATCCGTCACCACACGGACATTTTACAAACAACAATAACAAATAAGTATAATCAGTTTCCCTTACCTTGCAACTCCTTTCCGTTATCATCACGAAACACAATATTCCGTCCACCAGTCCGCTTCCAGGATATGGTCGGAGGCGGCACGCCAGTAGCAGTACATCGCATCTCCACTCCTCCTCCTTCAAGCGTGCTAGCCTCTGAGCCGTCGTCATCAGCGATGTCTGGTGGTATTACCACTGATAGGTGACCCATCTATTAATTAGAAAATTATTTTATTATTTTTTGTGTTTTCTATGCGACGGTGTCTGCCCAATGATGCAAAGAGTGGTATCTCCCACAACAATATAACTTTTTATTTAAAACAATTTATTTAAAATTTGACATTTATTTATTTTGTGTTTTTTTTTTATATATATATACAAGCCTGCCAAAGTGACTCTACTCTGCCTGATGGAAAGCATGAGTAGAATCCAGGATTAGGGGTCACCATGCTTATTGTGAGGGTAGGCAATGTAGCATGGTGACCCTTACCATGGCAGCCTGGTTAGATTATTCTGCATCATTCTCCCGGCCTTTGAAGGGCGGGAGAATGATGCAGAATGATTGGGCCTCCGGTCTCACACTCACCAACGAAATACGACAGCAAGAATGCTGTCATTATTAGGATGGTCTTCTGTGTGAGGGTAGTACTAGTCGGGTCGAGCCGGCCCATTCGTGCTGAAATCAGCGTGGCTCTACTACCTTTAATTACATTAAAGTGTCATTTCCTAAACTAACTAACTAACGGAGAGCCCGTTAAGCAGTTGTATGAACATCTATGACAGTCATTATCCGAAAGTCTTGCTTCAAATATCCTAAAAACTAGTCAACCTTTGAATTCAGTTCGCACTAAGGGTTGCGGTGCGGTCCGTCCCAATCACTCTGTTTAAAACTAATATTCATGTAAAATCAGTTAAGCTTATAAACGACACCAAAAATGTTGCAAATAATTCCTAAAATAATTATGATTTTTCAAAAATATGATTTAGATGGAACACTTTCAATTTTCATATTGATTCTCACTTCAAGTTTATCTGGTCAGTCAGTAATCTGGTTATTTAAAGTAGTAGAGCCACGCTGATTGAGCATAAATGAACGTCTTCGAAATGAAAACTAACCTAAAAATTACAGCATTCGTGTTATTGTGTTTCGTTGGTGATATCGAGACCGGAGGCCCGATGATGTAGATGATATGGTGTGAGTCACCATGGTGTATTGTGTGCACTCTCAACCAATGAATTGGTGGGGCACACTCAATCAACCCAAGGATGGTGAGTATGGTGACCACCACTCCCGGATTCTACTTATGTTCTCCATTAGGTATAGTAGAATTATTTTTATAGGCTCATATTTAAAAGCGACGAGAAAAAACGGAGGAGGTTTTCGATTCGACGCGTATATATATATATTATAAATATTTTTTTGTTTGAAAGGGTATACTTCGAACTTGGTGTCATATAGATTTAATATAATAAAATCATGAGTCGGCTTCAAACAAGAAAATTCATTACGTAAAACATCATGACACGCTCTTGTTTGTTAATTTGATCTTTAAAGTTAAGGTGATTTAGTTATCTTTGTTAATTGATTATTTGGCACAGACTCAAATTTATTTAGGTATGCTCACAATAATTGAAGAAGTAAGTTATTAAAATTAAGTAATATTGCTTTATGATTTTCTGCTTTTCCGTTCTTTCGGCGGTTCAATTTTTTGCTAAAAAGTTTTATTATCAACCATCCCTACTAATATTATAAATGCGAAAGTAACTCTGTCTATCTGTTACGCTTTCACGCCTAAACCATTGAACCGATTTTGATGAAATTTGGTACGAAGATAGAACTGAACTTGGGAAAGGACATAGGCTACTTTTTACCGCGATAACCGACATACACGCGGGCGGAGCCGCGAGCGGAAGCTAGTTTAATATAATAAAGACATGTCAGTGAGAACAAACTCTAAAATGTTACTTACAACACATAATTGTTAATAAAATGGGAATGAGTGATCTGTAATCTTTCAATATATGTATTCTGATCATACAAACGTTAAACTCTTTAAAATAATTTAATCCATCGTAGCAAGACAGCACTCACGTAGCTGCAGCTACGGGGCTACAAACACGTAACACTGCTACAAATTAGTACACGGTCACTGTTTGTTGAACTCAATTAAGCGGGCTACTATGCTTTAAAAAGGCTAAGCCTTATGAAGCTACAGCTAAGCCGTGTAAAGCTACTCGAGAAATATATATTAATAGAGTTGTTAGTCGTATACTCACTATTATGTATGTAGTTTAGAAATTCACAATTACAGAAACAGCCACAAGAGGGTGTGAATGTACTAATCGAAAGCATTGTTTTTTATACTACTTTCATTAACAAAAGCTGTGTAGCTTTAACTATTCTCATACACTATTCACATAGCTTCTCAAGTTACTGACTAATGCAGTGAAAAGTAGATCACTGATTAAAAAAGGGATTTTAATGGACCTAAAATC
Source organism: Phragmatobia fuliginosa (assembly GCA_932526445.1). Classification (NCBI taxonomy): domain Eukaryota; kingdom Metazoa; phylum Arthropoda; class Insecta; order Lepidoptera; family Erebidae; genus Phragmatobia; species Phragmatobia fuliginosa. The sequence goes on along the minus strand of OW052068.1, from coordinate 12,189,912 downwards.
TATAAGTTCTCTCAGTGAAGTACCACTTTTAAAAGGCATACTGAGAAAACATTTAGATAAGAGAAAGCTGTTTATTGCATAGGTTAATTTGTAATCACTTGCAACAGTACATTGAAACAGTCTGAATCATGTTGTTATTTTTTCTATCCGTCCAGGCTTTGGAAGATAAGAAAATTGGTAAAGTGCGTGTCAGGCCTCGCATGGAATAGAGTTCCGTAGATTTAAAATCGTGTCCAATAGATCATTGATTCTGTACGAAGTTTTTGGTAAACGAAATAATTATTTTTTTCGTAATTTGATTGTAGCACTTTATCGACGTAATTCTAGCACTATCCGTTTGGGCGGTAGGTCGAGGACGGATAGACATGACGATTCCATAAAAGTTTCGTGTCATGAACTACGGAACCCTAAAAAGGCTAAGGCGATAATGGCTTTTAACTTGACGAAGTGATAGACATCATATAGTGAACTAGATAAGATGCACTTCATGCAATGAAGCCTTTTTTAGAATCAACCTTTTTTAGAAACGGAAAATAGTAATTCCATGTGCACGAAACCGCTAGTACCGGCTAGTATAATGTCTGTGCCAAATGAGATTGACCTCCGTCTGCCCAATTGAGATTATATTAAATGACAATAGTCCCAAATGAATTCAGGTAGCAATGCACCGTCTATGTACAATGTTACAATATAAACACATAGATAACATCTTCCTATCTCCATTGTGCTACATGAATGGATTAATTATCTGCTTACTAAACAGTTTACAATCAAACCATTGAATAGAGAAATTAAAGGAACCTGCTGGTGATTAGACCTGATAGCATTTCAAAGGACGATAGGAATCTCGTAGTTTATATAGGTTGACTGTCCCTCGTTCTAATAATGTAAGGGCAGGGGTCCGTGAATGTTGCTTGAAGACGTATTGTCCCCATTCCAGTTTACGTTGTGGAGTGACTTTGACAAAATTCTCCGGACGCATGGGACGTCGACCGCCACTGGTATTCTGTGGGTTCAGGTAGGTACAAACAAAATTCTCACTTAAAGGTTATGTTAGTGAAAGCTTTGATGTCATTAAATTATTAAGTTTTTAATTTTTATTAATATTTAATATATGTACATATATTTCATTAAATTGAGGCCTAGTGAAATTTTCATTCAAACAAATGCAAATTAATAATGTATTAAAATTCTATTGTTTTTTTTTAATTTTGCTATTTGATAAAAATAAATAAGAACAACACAAATAAGAAATACTCGAGAACTGAGACGTACATTACATATTTTTGACGAAAATAAATTATTGAAAGAAATATATTTTTTTACATCTACCACACAACACATAAATACATAAACATACCTTTTTTTGTAAATACATGACCTTGATCAGCAGCCGCATACGTTAACCACTAGACCAACAAGTCAGTCAAATAACAATTACAGTTAATTAATTGATTTTAACGTCAGGGATTGACTAGTCAATACATTAAATATGTAAAAAATACATAGTAGTTACCCAACTGCGTCCGAAGGAGGGTAATGTTGTTCGAGAGTAGGTATGTGTGTATGTCCATTTGTTTGGCACGACCGCACTCCCTAAAGCTGAAACGGCTTCACGTAATTTGTCATACTTTAGCATTACAATCAATTAGATAATTATATGACTACTTGCTTTTTTTCCCGCGTAAGGGATAGGCAAAATTAAAATTTTCATTAAAATGCCAAATTTTCTATCAACCAAGCCCACTGCTGGTCTCGGGTCTCCTCTCAGGAGAGGCATGAGGCCATATGTCTCCATGCTGGCCAAGTGCGGTTGAGGGGCCATTTATAGCAGCCAAAATGCTTATGTCAATCTTGAGGATAAAACTTTTAACGTTTACTTTTTAATTGAAAAATAAAAATAATGAATAAGATATATTTATAATTCACCTATAATACAAATTCACCTCAATATGCATTTATAAATATACGTAGGAAGGGAAACTAAGCGGTAATAACGTATTTATCTCCCTAACTTAAAGTTGCGCACATCCGTAATAAATCTTAAACAAGTACTCTGTTCCAGTGTTACCGGATAATGGCACTTTAAATATGCAATAATAGGTTAAAACAAATTTAAACAGTCTAGAAATTAGCATACATTTGTCGTTTATTCTTGTTTTATACTACAAGTATTATACTTGTATTTTGTTCATGATCGACTGTTTCCAATGTTCAACGGAAACTAAAATGCCTGAATATTCATAGAAAGTACAAGTAAATCGTAAATAATTATTAGTATTATAATTTTATAAAAATATAAAAAAAAAATAAAAAAAAATATTAATAAAATAATTTAAATTGTTAATTTGGCATGAAGATACTTTACTTTTTAGGCAGAACATATGCTACAAATTTATAAAACAAATTTGTATATCAGTAATTTCGATAAAGAGTAGCCGACATTCTTGCTCAAGAATCAAAATTCATTGAAATCAGTGAAGCGGTTTAGCAGTGAAAGCATAACAGACAGATAGACACACAGTGACTTTTGAATTTATTAGTGTGGCAATAAAATAGAATGTTTTTTTTTGGTTGTCTATGCCGAGTCATGTATCTATGATCAACTGTGATCTACTTCCTTTTTTTTACCTGTAATGGCGGATTGGATTGTTAACAATAAAATACTCAAGCAGCAAATATCAAGTTTACTTTATATTTCCTCATACAATCTTAACAGGTTATGGGCCCAGAGCGTTTCACAACTCTGTTTTGGGCTTTAGTAGAGGAAATAAAAGTAACAGGTGGAAAACGTGTGGCGCGTCTTTTTTGTCGGCAACGTGCTGCGTGGCTGAGGGATTGGGCTGTCGGGTGGAGACAGAACAATAGAATATATCAGCGAGTATCATGGATCCGTTGGGAACAGGAGCTTTGGGAGCCATCAAACTTCAAGGACAACAAAATTGGAATCTATGGAAGTTCCAAGTATCAGTGCTGCTGAGGGGCTTGGATGTCTACCCCGTAGTAGAAGGCTCAGTAAAGAAGCCGGTAACAAATGATGAAGAGTGGAAGAAGAAAGATGCTAAAGCGCAAACCCAGATTGTAATGAGGTTATGTGAGAGTGCCATGGTACACATTCTGTCATGTCAAACAGCGGCAGAGATGTGGAATAAGCTTCATAGTGTGTATGAGCAGAAGTCGAGCACCAGCTTACATATATTACAACAGAGATTCTTCCAGTTTAAATTTGAAGAAGGTTCAGATATGTCTATATTCTTGGCGAAGCTTCAGGAGTTGAAGACTCAGATGAAACAAGCCGGTGAAGATCTATCTGAAAAGTTTATGATAACAAAGGTGTTAATGTCATTGCCAACCAGTTTGAACTATTTTGTATCGGCTTGGGAGTCAGTAGAGCCGAGCAGACAGAGCTATGATGAATTGGTAGCCAGACTACTTGTAGAGGAAGAAAGATTAAAGTCAAGAGATGTTGAGACTGAAAATATAGCTTTGTACGCCGGACAAAAGTCTAGAAGAAGCAACGGTATAACAACAAGGAGATAAAGTGTTTTAAATGTGGACGTTCAGGACACTACATATCACAGTGTAAAAGTAATAAAGACAATCGCAAGTGTTTTAAGTGCCATAAAGTAGGGCATCTAAAATCTCAGTGCCCTAATAACAATGTTAAGAACATTTCAACCAACCAAAATAATGCTTTCATTACTGGAACATTCTTTTCAGATTTGGACTTAGATTCTAGTTTGAAGCAAAAAAACAAGTGGTTAGTTGACAGTGGAGCCAGTGAGCACATGGCTTATGAACGCACCTTTCTTAGGAATTACAAAGAACTGTCAAACAGATATGTTATTGTTGGTGATGGACGTAAGTTACCAGTTTTAGGAGTAGGCAATATATTTCTAAAAGCTTTTAATGGACAATTCTACATAAATACAACTTTACATGGTGTGTTGTATGTGCCAGACTTAAAGGTAAACCTCTTTTCTGTGCCAACTGTCACTAACAAGGGTTATAAAGTGACAATGTCTGATGGGAAGTGTCAGATATACAATAAAGAAGACAAATTATGTGCAGTTGGAGTGCGTAAGGAGAGTTTTTACATGATGGATTTCGTATATGATGAGCCAGTGGCAATGGCTAGTGTTACTGATTGGCACCAGAGATTCTGTCATCAGAATTATAATTATGTGAAAGAAATATTGAAAACAAATAATATAAAGTACACAGATGATAGTGATAGAACATGTGAGGCATGTTTAGAAGGAAAAATACATAAGCTACCCTTTAAACACAGTCAAAGTAAAACTGAAAAATCATTAGAACTTGTACATGGTGATCTTTGTGGGCCAATGGAAGTTGCCTCAATAGGCGGTGCCCGTTATTTTCTACTAATGAAGGATGACTTTACAAATTATCGGCAGGTATATTTTATGACACAAAAGTCAGAAGTAGTTCACTACATTAAGAAATTTGTTACTTCAGCTGAAAATAGCACAGGTTGTACATTGAAAAAGATTCGTACTGATAATGGTTGTGAGTTTGTGAATAAAGAGATGAGACAATATTTAGACAGCAAAGGTATTCAGCATGATACAACTGTACCATATACACCTCAACAGAATGGCAGGGCTGAGCGTGATATGAGGACATTGGTAGAAGCGGCTCGATCTATGCTCAGTGCTAAGAAGCTGCCGAAACAGCTATGGGCAGAAGCAATCAATACAGTAGTGTATGTGATGAATAGGACATGTAAAGGCAGAGGTAAAATTGAAACACCATATCAACTCTGGGCGGGTAAAGAGTTTAACATTTAATAAATAAATTGAATCTTGTGTTTGGATCTGAGCTGTATGCCCATATTCCAAAACAGAAAAGATTAAAATGGGATGCCAAAGGTGAGAAAGGACTATTTGTGGGCTATCAGGATTCAAAAGGATACCGAGTTTACTTTGAAAATAGAAATGAAGTTCAGGTGTTAAGAGACATTGTTTTTATTAAATCAGAAAGCAGAAAGAAAGAAGCTGTTATTCAACTAGAAAATAATCCAGGGTGGGATTCGGAGATATCAGATAAGGAACAACTAGAACAGTCGGAGGACGAGTGGGAGAGTCCAGATGAGGATAAAAGTGAAACAGAAAGATTAGAGACAGAGGAGTTGGAAAGACCAGGAGAAAAAGTGGTTACAACGAGAAGTGGAAGAGTAGTTAAGAAGCCTACATACTTATCGGACTACACTTTAGTTGCTGGAAGTGAGAGCATCTGTTACTCTGATGCGATGGCATCGGAAGAAGCTGACCAATGGAAAGCAGCCATAAATATGGAACTGAAACAGCTTGAAGAAAATAAAACATGGACTTTAGTACCAAATGTACCAGAAGATAAAGAAATTGTAAGTACAAAATGGGTTTTAAAGAAAAAGCTAGATGGAGGTCAGGTTAAATATAAAGCTAGATTAGTGGCTAGAGGCTTTGAACAAAGATTAGATGGTAACTTAGATAATAACTTTGATTTGTATTCTCCAGTAGCAACGTTAAATACATTTAGAATATTTATAGCTGTAGCTACTAAACTCAATCTTGAAGTCCAGCAAATGGATGTTTGTAATGCATTTTTAAATAGTGAGATAAAGGGTGAAGTATATTTATACTTACCTGAGGGCTTGAAGTCGGAATTAAAATTTTGTAAGTTAAATAAATCTATATATGGTTTAAAAATGAGCCCAAAGTGTTGGTATAATACTTTTAACAAGGCTATGCTTAATATAGGTTTTAGTCCTTCTGATAAAGATTCTTGTTTATATCTAAAGTGTAAAGAAAATAAGAAAACTTTTTTGTTACTATTTGTAGATGATATTTTGTATTTTGGGAATGACAAAAATGAATGTGAAGCGTTAAGAAATGCTCTCTGTAGTACTTTTAAAATGAAAACAATAGGAAAAATATCAAAATATTTAGGTATGAATGTCAGTCAGGAAAATGGAGTGACATTTATTTCTCAGCAAGATTACTTGAAGGATCTTTTGAAATCATATGGGATGTCAGATTGTAAACCATTGTCTTTACCAATTGACAAACATTTTAAATTTGAAGAATTACAAAGAGAAGGGTCGGAGAGTCCTGACATAGAAAATAAGTGTAGGGAGCTAATAGGAAAGCTGATGTATGCTGTTGTAGCAACAAGGCCTGACTTATGTGCTACTGTGTGTATCTTGAGTAGGTATCAAGTATGTGCTAGCAAACTGTTATACAAATTATTGTTAAACATTCTAAGATATATAAAGGGAACATTACATTTGTGTTTAGTATTTAGAAGTAACTCTGATGAAAATGTATGTGGATATGTGGATAGTGACTGGGGTGGGTGTATGGATAGGAAATCAACAACTGGTTGTATCTTTAAAGTATTTGGTTGTACTGTGATTTGGTTCACTCGGAAGCAAAAATCTGTTGCTTTGTCCTCAACCGAGGCAGAATATGTGGCCCTAAGTCAAGCAACAAGTGAAGCATGTTGGCTTAAAATTTTATTAGAAGATTTTTATTTCCATGTGGATCGCATTACACTTTATGAGGATAATCAGTCCACAATAAAGTTGGCCCATATGGCCAATGGTAAAAGTAGAGTTAAGCACATAGATATAAGGAAATGTTTTGTTCAAGAAAAAGTGCAAAAAGGAATTATTGATATAAAGTATATAAATACAAGTGACCAATTGGCAGACATATTTACAAAACCACTAGGTGGGAACATTTTCAAAAGTTTAAGGGATAAATTATTTGATTCGTAAAATATTTTATTGAGGGGTGGTATTAGTGTGGCAATAAAATAGAATGTTTTTTTTTGGTTGTCTATGCCGAGTCATGTATCTATGATCAACTGTGATCTACTTCCTTTTTTTTACCTGTAATGGCGGATTGGATTGTTAACAATAAAATACTCAAGCAGCAAATATCAAGTTTACTTTATATTTCCTCATACAATCTTAACAGAATTTATATTTCTACATGATGTGGGAATAAATAAATAAATATTAGTATGATAACAACAATAAAGTGACGCAAAAATAATTTACTGACCGCCAAGTCGCGAGAGAGGACATTTGTGACAAGACTGGTAAACATTAAGGGCTTAAAACTAATTGCCCTATTAAAAAAATACTATCTACTGAGTAATACTTGTGAAGCAACGGTGTATTGTGTTTCTCTATCACAAAGGGTATCCTGCGGCGAGGTGATCGTTCCTGGCGAGCCACAGCTTTGGTTGATATTGGGCGCGAGAATTTGGCGCTGTAGTATATTTTTGACTTGTGCTTGTGCTGTATGTGGAAGTTGCACATACTATACTAGTAAATATAATAATTCAATGTATTTTATTTAGCTATGATACTAATTAATAAGTTTCTGGAGATTTGCGAATTAGAGATGTGAATTGCTCTAAATCTTTGATTTCGTCAAGGGCAAATGTAAATTATATGTGTAAGTTCACATGCTTATACACTGAACACTTTTAAAAGCTGTTTTTTCAACATTGAATCTAGTACATTATTCACAAAAATAAACTACAATATATAATATAAATTATAATATTACCAATAACATAATCTAATATTTCATTATATCTAAAGAAACTCTGTGACATACACCACGCGTCGGACTTTGACTAAATTCCTTGCGTTATTTATGCATGAGTGAGCGCAACTAAATACTTCACATTCTTTATGCAAATATTCGCGTATATAATTTTATCCCCTGCTTTAAACATAAAGTTTTACTTGAATTTAGTTTAATATTTCAAAAACAATTTAATGCAGAGCTCTCATGAACATTATGTTATAATGTAGCATATTCTGTCTACACTTTTCACATCAGTTTAAATTTTTAGAGACAGGGTCCTGTCACATGAATTATGCAACTCCGTGGTGCAACCCGAGACTTCGAGATTTATATTCGGGAAACGCGCAACCTCATATAAATAGACTTGATATATTAATCACACTACTTTAAGTGAGTACTGTTGACGAATTTATAATATCTTTATCGTATTTAATCTCTATTTACGTATTTAAACGTGAATTTGTAAATTGCTGTTACAATTTCCTATTTTGAGAACTAATTCCTTTACACGCGTTAGCCATAGCAGATGTAAATCGGAATCGTAAGCGCTTTTTATAATTATACCAGGTAAGTGTAAATTTATAGCCGTTTTAAGTGAATATGGAAATTTCAAAACATTTAAAGCAATTCGAACGCTTTTGCAGAGATCCCATTCCCATCACGACGTGAAAGCTGAATTACAATAAAAATACATTGTCACGATTTGACGCAAGTCACGTACACCACCGAACACTGTATAGCTTCAGTGTTTCTTTCCGCTCCTTGAGTTGGGCATCAACAGGCAAGTGAATCACTTATTTCTAAGGTAATATCACGTCGATAAAATAAGGTCTTGACAGATGCCTTGATTTACTATATGAGCAACTAAAATAGTGAATAGTCCTTTGCAAATGCTAAATTAAAAATTATTTATTGTGATCCAAGTCAACCCGAGTCCACTCTCAGCTATTAAAAACAATATAGTCTGAGGACACAAACTTTTATGAAACTAATAATAAGTCGATAAAGAAGAATGGAGAACTCTCGGACAAAGTTTTGTTGGCATATTTTTTTAATCGTCCAGTTTTGAAAATTATACAAAAAATATTGATTCATTTCTTATACAATTTTCTCCTACAAATTGAATCTATTAATTGAACTTCAGCAATTAAGTTATTCTAGGTTAAAGTTGAATTTATGTCTTAGACATTACATTAACTAAAATTTAAAAAATTACATAATGAAAATTTGAATAAACCAAAGTTAAGGAGAGGTCTATGTGAAGCAGTGGACTGTTAAAGGCTGTTGATGATGATGATGAAAGTTAAAGTAATACTACTAGTACTATTTTAAATGTTATTTCTCTGTGACGCACAAAGAAGCACACATGACAACTTGTATTGGTTATTATGAACTGTCAACAGATGATTTGATTTCCGTTTTTATTTATGCCAGACTTGATTTAGGTCTAGCTATTACGATTTTATTTTATTATAACCAGTTCCACATGTATGTATCAAAAAAATACAAATTAATTTATAATTTTTGTTTATATTATAATATTATTATAGATGATTATGAAATTATTCTTGAAACAACTTTAGTTAACAAAAAATCTGTTTCTTGCAAATATTTTAGCAAGGAGTGTCTGAAAAGTTGTCCTAACCGCTGTTTGCGACGTTTTCATTTTTTATTTGTTTATTTAATTATTTATTTATCTGTTAGGTATACAAATTTAATACACTGTCAAATTTTCACCGTAACTTAGGACAATGTAAGGCTCAAAGGTAACAAAATTACTTTGGGAGCTTATGATAAAATTTTGATTATGATATAAAAATACCTTTAATATCTTTTGGACTATAAATTAAATTAAAACAAATTTAATTATACTCTTAATATAACTTTAAAAATTACATTTACAACTGTATTTTGATAGCATTAATATTTTTCTAAAGATATGAAATTTCTCAGTCGCGCCGATGACGTTCGCAGATATTTGATGCGCCTAAAATTGAGGGAGCTAAGATCGTCCCCATCTGACAGACGCCATGATGGATACCACCCGTCACTTTATTACCTACCTATTACTCACCCCTATGACCCTTAGTGGTAGCTTTTTATGCGACTACATTTACGAGTTAAAATACCTACCCAGCCATACCAAAATGAATTTCTTGTCGGAATAAAAACTTCCAATATATCGCATTACTAAATCCGCAACGTTAGAGTAAACGTGAAAAGGAAAATTTTGTATAACAAGAGAAAATTCTCTCAGACACTATAAATATTGATGTATTCTTAAGAAGGCTTTCGCCATACTCCGAAGTGGAGTAGCAAACCCTTATGAAAAAGCAAATACTATGAGTGAGCTCACACCTGTAGCCCGACACAACAAAAGAATGCTGAGTAACGCCTGCCGATTTTTCGGCTAAGAAATAATTCACTTGTTGATTCTACTCTAGCTACATTCCTTTTATGTATTATTTATTTTACTTCCAACGAGCTTTGGCACGTTATCCGGTTAGCGTAAGTTGCTACACAGCAGCAATGCTAAAATATTAGCAACGACACAGAATATTCGCTTCGTTATTTATAAATAACTACTGAGATCGCATAGAAATTGCGTTCGCGATATAACTTATTACAAGCCGCCATGACTTTGTAAATTTTCATATACAACTGTATTTTTATGAAAGAAATATCAAAAACATCTTTATACAACTCATTGACACAAGAAAAGAACTAAGTAGTAAGAAAAGAACAGAGATTGATTTCAACTCTCTAAAGACAAAAATTTTAAAATGATATTTATTATGTAGGTACCGTACCAACATCAAAAAAGCAACATTTACAACATTGATCATGGGAAAGAACCACGGGACTCAGCTAGGCCACTATAAAAAAGTGGCCAAGTGCGAGTCGGACTCGCCCATGAAGGGTTCCGTATCAGCAAGTAACATCATATAAAAGTTGTTGTAGTTCGTTGTAACTTTGATCGATGTTTTTATAATAATGTATTGATTGAATGAAAGGTAAATTGCGGCTTACGATTTATGACGTATTACAAAAAAACTAATTACTAGATCTCGTTCAAACCAATTTTCGTTGGTAGTTTGCATGGTAATGTACAATATATATATTTTTTAGTTTTATCACTCTCTTATTTTAGAAGTTACAGGGGGGGGGGGGGACATTTTTCCACTTTGGAAGTGTCTCTCGCGCAAACTATTCAGTTTAGAAAAAAATGATATTAGAAACCTCAACATCATTTTTGAACACCTATCTATAGATAAGATATACATGTATGGGTTTGATGAAAAAAAAAAACTTGAGTTTCAGTTCCAAGTATAAGATTAAAAAATCTTAATGCGGTTCACAGATTACATATACCTACCAAGTTTCAAAAGTATAGTTCTTATGGTTTCGGAAAAAAGTGGCTGTGACATACGGACGGACATACAGACAGATAGACAGATAGACAGACAGACATGACGAATCTATAAGGGTTCCGTTTTTTGCCATTTGGCTACGGAACCCTAAAAAGTAGATATCTGTTACTATATTTGGGAGTTTTATGATCCTATATCTTCTTACATAATTTTGTATATATCGTAATTATCAAAATCTTTATGCAAACCATCATGTATCATAAACATCTTATAACTATCACGCCATATCCAAATAACAATTTCATAAATCATCGTCATAATGAACTTATCGCAGTCCGCTGCTGGACGCAAAAATAATCAGCTGGTAACATCCTATCTACGCAAGTTGAAAACTTCAAATAATGACTTATCTACATTTTACTCCAAATAAAGATAGTTTCACACCACACAACATCTCTATAAGCTTTAAGTGTAATTCAGTAGGAAGGTATCGTAAATTTTATATAGCAAGCTAAGCGTGCCACAATAAATAGAAGTACCGGGATTTCAGGTAGTTGCTTCAAAGCTTCAGCTTTATATTCAAGACAAAGTAATTATATACACGTACAATAGATTTAAATTTTACAAGATGGAATTCCTTAGCAGTCTCAAATTCCTTTGTCGGCGTATAACTAAATGTTTGTAAAGGCGGGCCTTAGTTGCGACATCACGAGGCAACTATGTGTCGAAGAATGTGTTTATGGTGCCAAGAATGAAGCTCCTTAGCAGAGGCGGGGATTCTACACTGTTGTTGGGTATACATTCAGATACGTAACAACTTCATTTACGTGATCATCTTGTTTTCAATATGAAATATGAGCCTGTTCTATTGACAAAGTAATTCAAGTTTAATTTGAAACCTTAGAAATATATGGTGTTCGATAATTTGCGAATTACTTAATTTAATCTCGATTAAAAAAACACCTTCACACTTTATGCCGCCGAATTACAATTACTTTTGCTCTTTATCTTTAAATATGTTACGTTGTTAGTACTATCGTGAGTAAAAACACTCATGGACGGAGCACTTTTTCAAACTGCCACCGAAAACGCTTTAAAATTAAGTCTACTTTTCAACCCCGACGTAAATACGACGGGGTTATAAGTTTAACGTGTATCTATCTCTGTCTGTGGCATCATGGCTGCTTATTCTATAGACCGAGTTGATTTGTTTTTGTTTTAGTGCGTTTGTACTTTGTAATCATATATTTTTTCTTGCTTGTCTTATTAATAAAAAAAACGATTTTCTTAATGTTTAATTATTATTCATTCCACTAAGTGATATTAAAATGTTTTATAGTTGTTACAAATACATGAAAAGACAGAGATGGACCGATTTAGCTTTTCAAGGTTTGATCCGATTGAGAGACCTTGTAACAATAATTTAAGAATATTCATTGAACTGAATAAAGTTTTTTCATATTCTTTTAAACAGTTGTTAATTAGTTTTTAAATTATTGAAGAATATTTTTATTGGTTTATTACCTACTATATTTAGCACGATAAATAAAATGATCAATTGTATTATTTTAAATTTTTTCAACCATCCTTTCAGTATTCAGGGATGACAAACAAATCTTTTAAAGACGTAATTAAATGCCATTCAGTACTTAAACATGTTACTATAAAAATATTAAAACAACAATAGATACAGGTTTCTCATATCAATATAATGATGTACTTACGTAAATAGCTAACTGGTGTTATGGTGATAAATTTAATTATAACGTATCCTTAGAGAGACTACTAAATTCAATTGGGGTTCACGTAGTGTTGTTTTTGGCGTTCATGTATGTAGGCGTTTATGGCATTCATTTTTTATGAATATTTTGTTCATTTTAATAAGTATCTTTAAGTTTAAATATACATTAAAACAGAAATGTGCGGGATTGCTACCACTCACACACTCACCAACAAAAAGGTACATGGTAGCAATCCCGCACATTTCTGTTTTAATGTTACTGACCATGAAAGTTTAAAACAATATATTTAAATATACATCTGTTTATCCCTGTGTTCATCATCATCTACCGCCCTTATCCCAATTTTATTTGGGGTCGGCGCAGTATGTTTTATCCTTCCATTCTACTCTATCATTCGTCATTTCACTTTTAACCCCCTTCCTAATCATCTCTTTTTTCACACAAGCCATACAAGGTGTATGGCTTGGTCATTCTTTGGTCTTCCTCTTGCCATGTAACCTTCAATTTCCATACCCAATATTTTCTTTGCTACATTTTCCTCATCTCTCCTCATAACATATCCATACCAAGATAACCTTCTTTTTTTTTACGCGGGGAATACTTTTCGCACCATACCCTTCGTGGGGTAAACGATGGGCGTGTGTAGGACTCCCGGGCAACTGGTCTACCCACTAAACCCCGCGGCGGCCTACCTCGGTAGATGGGAAAAACATCAGGATCGCGTCAGCAGCTACCAAGATAACCTATTACTTCTTAACTTTTCATCCAGTGGCGCTACTTTCAGATTTCCTCGTATGTATTCATTTCTGACCTTGTCCATCAGAGTTACACCAAATATCTAAGCTAAGGCATTCGTAATTTAGCAACGTTCAGGCGTCCCTCATTCGCTTTCTTGAAATGCCAATTTGTAGAACCATACAGGACGGCAGGTCTGATGATAGTTTTATAGATTTGTCCTTTAAGTTTCAAAAAGAAATTTAGGGTCACAGATTGTCCCCGTTACTTGCCGCCACTTCACCCATCCCGAATTGATTAGGTGCTGTACAGCTCGATCGATCTCACCGTCACATTGCAGGAGGGCGCCAAGGTACTTGAAACTGGAGCAGACTATTATTGCTGTCCTATCTAGCGTAATGGTTTCAGGGCTCGAGAGACCGCCAAAATCGCAGAACATTTACTCGGTATTGGTTTTACTGATTTTCTCTAGCTATTGTTGCCATTTTTTCCAATTTGCTCTGGACCTCACCCTCATCTTCATCAACTAGTACGATGTAATCTGCAAAAAGCAAGCTTCAAGGTGCCTCCTCCTGTACTGTATGTCCGATGTAAAAAAAAAGTTGCCTTTATAGCATGGAATAATGAAAAGGGTAGTAAGAGAGTTAAGGATATTAATATGAAAGACAAGAAGAAGGCAAAAAAAGCGGTAGCCAATTGGGGTTTATTCCTGGACGCGAGACAACAGATGCCATATTTGCAATATGTCAACTATGTGAAAAAAACTGGAGTTAACACAAAAACATGCATATGGTGTTTGTGTACCTCGAAAAAGCATATGATAGGGTACCGTGAGAGGTTCTGTGGTGGGCTTTGAAAGAAGAAAGAGTGCCTGTTATGTATGTAGAACTGATTCGCGCTATGTACAGGGAGTTGACGACGCATGTTAGGTCGATCGCGGGTAACACTAATCAGTTCGATGTCTCTGTAGACTTGCACCAGGGATCGGCTCTAAGCCCATACTTCTTCCTGTTTATCCCTGTGTTGTTAGGTAATAAAAAATCAAGTTTTGCGTAAAAGTACCTGCAATGTGTATTCTTTTTAGTAATACACAGATCTGTATTCTATAAGTTCTCTTTGCATACAACCCTTAATTTCAGAAATACAGAACCGTAGTAAAGTTTAATCCACAACGTAACGTTACTACCGCTGACCTTCGCAAATACCAAAAAGGCTTTTATCTGTCTGTGAAATTAGAAAGCTTTTGGTTTGGAAAATTCCTCAAATATTATTCTCTGAGGTGACGGAGCGATTTATTTGTTTTAAAAATTGCACGGTTCGTTTTGCAATAAGAGATTTGCTTGAATTGTCTAAAATGTAATTACTTACCTCTATCTCTTCAGATAATGTTGATAGTTACGTACATTATACATTGTCGTGACCATTTAAAAACGGTGACCTAAAGCTAGTATGAGAACATATACCATCTAACAGGCAGCGAGTTCACGACGTAAACATTTCGCAAACGGGACTTTAATCCCGGTCATAAAAGTAATCCGCTCATAAAGTTACGCGACGATGGACAACATAAGGGTAGGGATTTTCTCTCGCAAAGATTTCTAAGTAATTAAGATAAAATACCAAGAGTTTTTGTATGTAACTGGAAGCCAAAAGCTCTCGTATTTCAACGCTCATATACCGAGTTAATCCTCGAGTATGCAATAAAGCTGCTAAAGTATTTGTGTTCCAGGCGAAATTACCCATATTGAAAATACCCTTCGGCACTAACAGCCAGCTGAAGGCTTATTTATATGCCCGTGTATAGACTTCCCGTCGTACGGCACGTAAAAACCTAGCTACCTACATTAAATTTAAGGCCGTTCTGAATCGTTAAATTCTTAAATTTAATATAGCCCGGCAGTCTTACAAACTGCCGCCGTATTGATTTGTAATTACAAAATTGCTCTTATTTAAGTTATGCAAAGTATTTTCTATTAAAACGGGTTTAAATTGCGAATGAGTTTTATTTGAGCGAATAAGTTTGAAAGTTAGAAAATTTGGTTGATTGATAGAAAAATGCTTAACTTGTTTTTGAAAGGTACTTTTGCGTGTTGCTCGCGATCTTAGTGGAGGGAGAAAAAAGGGTTGGATTACAAAAACGGTCGTTCATCACAGCCTCTGTCAACAAGGCTACCCATCAATGCAGCAAAAACAATTAGTAGGTCAATATTTATTTAATTGCCTAAAACCGACCCCCCATGAATGATGAGCGATAACTCCATTGTTTATATTTGCGTGATGAAGGCAATTGCTTTCATATTTAATGGCCTATGAAATTAGATAATGCTTGTGTGTTTGTTAAGAATCTTTCATTTTGAAATCTTGATTTCTTTATCGTTACAGTACACAACTATAAAATTTGTATTCGATACGCAATTTGGATTATAGTGATATAATGTGTTTGTATTGTATTACTGAAACTATAAATTTTGATATTTTCAAATTCCAAACTTGAAATACCATATTTATTTAATTGTAACTTATGTGTATAATCATGTATAATTATTATACATCACTTATATTTTTATGATTACTCAATAAATAATAATTATCGATGATTAAACACATCAGTTAAAAAAGTCAACTTGAAAAAGAAACGAAATATAGTACAAGTAATTCTAAAGTAACACCTACCTTATAAATAGTATAATTTTAAAAAAGGAACACAAACTATACACATTTTATAACGTGTACAATAGCAGCGTACAATTCATTTACAGAAAGAAGATCAGAAAATATTTTGATTTTAAAACTGAAAAGATTTCGAAGTTAAGATTCACTGGAATCAGTAAACTTAAATCTTTCGAACGACAGAAACAGTCCGTTTCCAGAGCTCTCGCAAAGTTTAAAGAAAGATGTATTCATCCTTCTGCATCACTACGAAACAGTGGTTCAGTAAAAGAAAACATTTTAAGTGAAAGCGTTCTCAATCGTTTTGATTAAAAAGTCAATCGACAGACTACGACACAGGCAAACACAACCATCGAACTCGTAACCCTGATTGGCAACAAAGAAGATCGAAGCTCGATCGAAGAATATCTACAATGACGTTAGATGTGTAATACATTTACTTTGTTAAATACTAGTTTTAAAGGTTTA
The DNA here is from genome assembly GCA_932526445.1 of Phragmatobia fuliginosa. Lineage (NCBI taxonomy): Eukaryota > Metazoa > Arthropoda > Insecta > Lepidoptera > Erebidae > Phragmatobia > Phragmatobia fuliginosa. The sequence goes on along the minus strand of OW052068.1, from coordinate 12,173,319 downwards.
CTTAAAAATAATATACACTAATATTGTAAAGCGTTGTTGAACACGCTAATCTCAGAAAGTACTGGTTCGATTCGAAAAATTCTTTCAGTTATAGATAGCTTATTTATCGAGGAAAGAAATCATTATTGATGAAAAATGTTGAGGGTTGAAGTTTTGTTTTTCCTTTCTTCAATTTATTTCTTCCATTGCGTGCGCTGAGTAAACAGTTGAAGTTTCACAAACATAATGTATCAAAGAATTGTTCCCCTTTTAATTTACTGGTGTATATCATCACGCTACGGGCACGGGAAGACGCAGACGGTACTACGTGAGTCAGCTAAAATGATATTTTAATGATAGAGACATTGTAACTCGACATTTATCGACTGCATAAAATAAACTTTTCTTCGTGTCCCATAATCACGAAGCGCATTAAAAACGATTCTTTGGACATTCACCATTAACGGTTTTACTAACATAAATAATGTAGTATTCATGTGTAATTTACCTCTTTACTTAAACACTTAAGAGGTGTTAGTCACGGCTAAAGCAAATTCAAAAGGGCATTTTACCAGTCTTCGTAATAGTGAACCTAAGCAAACACAAGACTCGTGTAGGGAACAAAATGTACATCCCTCGGGCAGACTGAACAACGGTCTCCTTTGTACGATATTAAGGTACTCTCATTCAAAGTCAATTGTTGCTCACGTAATTTGCTGCTTTAAAAGTTCCACCTTATAAAGAAAATAAATTAACTTATTTCCATTCATTAAGATTTAATTTCAGTAAGTATCTTGTCTATTTTATGTAGTTTGTAAAGATATCAATTGAAACAAAAACAAGTATTTTATATTATGTTTAGTGTTTCTTCTGCTTAATATTTGAGATATTGTATGCATATATTCTATTTATTATATATATATTTATAATTATTTTGCTATTATATAATGTCTATCAACAAAAATAAAACCCCAGAAAATAGGCATATGCTGTAACGAATACTTTTAACGACTTATAAAGGGGAACAATTCCTTATTACTTATTACACTGTATTTGTCAAACTCAAGCCGTTTAATGGTGGGAAACAATGGAAACTCGCATATGGAATAATTTCCCCTCGTTTGACCAATGCTGTTTTGTTAATGCTCCACTTCTTTGAGTAATAGCGTGATGATAGTAATATCCATTTTCGATAACTGAGCTATTATGCATTTTTTTAAAAAGTGGGCCCGTTATTAGCCCGTTAAATCAAACAAGCCAACTTTTCTGCTTTATGGTATTACTATAAATTGTTCACATTATCTAGACATTTAACTACCTCCGTAAATAGAACAACCACGACTATAATTATTTCGAACTTGCAGTATCACAAAGCTCAAATTAATTAATTAAAATTCATCATCATTCAGCAAAAAAGTAACTGCTGTACAACTACTTACATATTTCAAATTAATTTTGTTCGAAATATTTATAATATTTAATAACTCTCCTAAAAATTATCCCATAGAAATAATTTTATTACTAAGTAAATTCTTTTAGTATTTATATTTATCACGAAAATAAAACTCTTTAGATTAAATTATATTATCCGCCTAGATATAATATTATATATTAACTTTCCTATATATATAATAACAATACGATTCTTTGATCGTTTCCTTTTCTTTGTGTAGAAGAATTGTAAGGGAAAGATTATCAAAATGTACTTTAGCAACAATAAAAAAAAAAAGCGGCCAAGTGCGAGTCGGACTCGCCCATGAAGGGTTCCGTACCAGCAAATAACGTCATATAAAAGTTCTTGTAGTTCGTTGTAACTTTCATCGATGTTTTATACTAGTGTATTGATTGGATGAAAGGTATATTGCGTGTTACGATTTATGACGTATTAAAAAAAAACTACTCACTAGATCTCGTTCAAACCAATTTTCGTTGGTAGTTTACATGGTAATGTACAACACATATTTTTTTTAGTTTTATCACTCTCTTATTTTAGAAGTTAGAGGGGGGGGGACACACATTTTTCCACTTTGGAAGTGTCTCTCGCGCAAACTACTCAGTTTAAAAAAAAATGAAATTAGAAACCTCAACATCAATTTTGGAGGCCTATCCATAGATACCCCACACGTATAGGTTTGATGAAAAAAAAAATTTTGAGTTTCAGTTCCAAGTATGGGGACCCCCAAAATGTATTGTTTTTTTTCTATTTTTATGTAAAAATCTTAATGCGGTTCACAGAATACATCGACTGACCAAATTTCAAAAGTATAGCTCTTATAGTTTCGGAAATAATTGGCTGTGACATACGGACGGACAGACAGACAGACAAACAGACAGACAGACAGACAGACAGACTTGACGAATCTATAAGGGTTCCGTTTTTTGTCATTTGGCTACGGAACCCTAACTAGTAGTACATACATATTTCGCCTCATATTTTTTATGAGAACGAAACTTCATGCTGTGCAAACGGACTTAAAATTAAAGTTACCTGTTTGACTATCACGTGACTATCACATGAAAATGTCTGCAACCAAAACGCGTGTTGTGGCGTTTTCCAACATAAACAGTGTGGTACATTTCGAAAGTTGTCTGTCGCATGAAGATGTTGCGGTGACATTCCACTGGCTCCCTTTGGTAAGCGCGTGCATTCCACGCACGACTTAACAAAATTCCACAGGCGTCCCAGGGGTGATCTTATGTCTACTACACGCCTCAAAAGGTAAATAACTTAATAAGTGACACACCTTTCTGAACATACTAGTTTGTTTTTTTTCAGTACAGTTAAGGGTCCTAAATCAAAATCATGTAAAAACCTTAATCAATTTAACACATAACTGACTTCATTAAGTTTAAAAATATGATTATAAATAAATAGATAATTAATAAATATTGCGGACATCTTACACACAACGTCATCTAGTCCTAAACTAAGCAGAGCTTGTATGGGTACTTAACAACTGATATAAATACATATCCATACTTTTTTTTTTGTAAATACATACATATTATACATAGAAAAACACCCATACTCCGAAACAAATATTTCTGTATCACACAAATATTTGGTCTGACCCGGGAATCGAACCCGAGACCTTTTGATCAGCAGCCGCATACGGTAACCACTAGACCAACAAGGCAGTCATAGATTATGGATAGTTAGTAGTATAATTCTCTTACGTTAACGAACTATGCAACTTTCTAAGCGATATTTGCGTTCTTTTGAAATGTGTGTCTTGCTGGCATGCTTAAGATGGGATAGTTAACATCACGCTTAGACTAATAGGAGCTGATCAGCATTGAAAAACTTTTCTATTGTATTCATAATTTTCAATTCTTTTAGAACAGGTTTTTAAAACATTTTTGTAAGTAAGCCATTGAAATATTATGCTCGGAAGCTAATTACAATACCAAATAAGAAGTATCATGACATTTTATGATAGTGGCTTAAATAATTTCAATACTCTCAATAAAATTTTCCTGGTATTCGTTGTCTGATTACGAATTAAGTTTTCAGTTCTTTACTTCTAACTTCTATTGTATATTTTTTTTATTAAAAAGCCATATACTTATACTTAAGTGATATCGTAAGTCTTTACAGAATATACTTGTTATGTATTTCATATTAAAATAGTCACTGTGCAATTTTAAAATTTAACCCTAGGTAAAACTTTGCCACTTCTATACTAATTTTATATTGTTATAATTAATTCTATTCAATTTGGTTTCATATTAATCCCTTTTTTCATTTTGGATCTAAATAATAATCAAGCATCATCACTATATCATGAATGAACTAACCAGAAACAAACATTAAAAGTGCTGTATCAAAATAAAAGTTAAGTTATAAGCATAATACTATGTATGCATAGAGAAAGTATCAACATATACGTATATCAACGGTAAACGAACCGCTCGCGTTCAGCAAGGCCCGTATAAGTATAAAAGACACTCAGTTCCACAAGCCTAATGTACAGATTACACGTACTGTGAATAATGCAGAGAACACAGTGTAGGCAGAGGCAGAGGGGCAGGTAAGCCGCGGGCTTTGGTAATAATAATATTGTATCAAAGTTACATTGTCGACGACTGGCACGTTAGGAATGGCGCTTTGCTATAACAATTTTCTCTACATTTTGACATGACGTGTTGATGAGATTACTCTGCTGATAATGTACGTTGAAATTTATTAATATTTTTAATTTGATTTCATAGTGATTAAAATTGAAAGTTACTATTTATAGTGCTTAGTATCTGATTGACAATTGAGATGATCATAATTTTTATCACTCTAATGGTATAATGAGGAAAGTTTTTGTTTGTTCCCTAGCTAGAGGTTCTTACAAAAGTTCAACATCTGATATGAAAACTTTGTATCATACAACTTATTCGAAGATTTTGTCTCCACAAACGAGGTTTTTAAGATCACTGTACTTGTGCAATATAATAAGCTTTATTTGAGTTAGAAATTACATGAATATTTTGTATCTTTTATAAAATCTACAACATAGACTGCTTACGTGAAAGCTAATGGTATTGCCAAATTTACGGCTTATTTTTTTCCATTATCAGAGAGCACGAGATAATTCAGTTATCAAAAGTGGACTAAAGAGTTCTTCGAAGTAGTTTTGGTTTAATAGGCACGGCGAGAAACAATCGAATTATATTCATCACGTAATGATTACTAAATAATAATGCATGAATAATTCTAATTGTATCATTTTCTCAACTTACGAAATTTCAAACGATTTTATAACAATAGTTCACCGTAGCTTAAAGAAGGTAGAAGGCATTCAAATAGTTACCATATGTGAAAAATCAAAAATCGAAACAAGAACGAAAGAATATGCATAAAAATTTATCTGATAGAAAGTTCAGCACGTGACATCGTGGACTCGATGCAAGCTGGCGATCCGTATCGATTGCATAAATTTTAATATTGACCACGGAGTTTGCAATGCTTGCTGCTCAACTGAAAACCATTTGTAATTACTGTAGCTGCCTACAATGTAATTAATAAGCCATTGTCACATTACCTAAGCCAAGTAATTGAAATGATTGACTGTTATGTGTAGATATTAATCAAAGTGATTATTCACATCAATTACTCGTATATACTCGTAAAATAGAGGTTTTTGTACTCCAGTTAATATAGGATATATGAGAGAGCACATAAATAAAATAACCATGTACAAATGGCAGCCGTACCGCTAAGAAGCAATTTCTTCCAGACTACCTTAGGATGGAAAGAAATGACTGTGAAAAAACGAATATGATATAAACGACAATATCAAAAATAGATTATCTAATATAAAAAACTGTAATTCTACGTCTATTACTTGTATCAAGTAAATAAATAGGAAACTGAAAATGTAACAAGTTCTCGCATTTAATAAAAGAAAGCCTGATATAACCTGATATATTTTTAAGATTCAGCGATATTTCCGAGAACGGTAATATTTACATACGAATATTTGAACACCAGCTAGTCTTTGTACAATGTAACCAGAATATTAATATGTGCGATTTAACCGATCGATCGTTCTTAAGTAAACACCTATTCGTGGTCTGTTTTTAAAAATGTAATCCACGGATTTGTTGCGGACATACTTAACAGGTATTCTATGTTAGAAAACAAGATGGACGTTAATTTTAAAAAAATATATGTAATAATAACTGTTTTTTATTTAGTATATTAGGAAAGTAAAAAAACGTTATCTAAGTAGCTTAGATTTTCTGGAAACTTTTGTTTGTTCTAATTTTTTCATTTTGAAACGTAAACGTTTGTTTACTTATATCTCCTGTCGATCTGTCCATCCAAAGGTTGCCTGGCAGAGATTGCTTTTAGCAATAAGGCCGCCCATTGTACATGTCTACTTGTAATATTTGTATAAAAACAACAATGTAATTGGTGTACAATAAAGTATATTCTAATCTAATCTAATCTTAGTTTAAGGTATCGTTTTATGAGTTATTCAACTAGAAAGCGCATTATTTTTTTAAAACGGGACGTCCCCGTCTAAAAGGCTGGTTCAAATAACCTGAAATAATTCATGATAGTAGCCCATATATTAAAATTTCAAGGAAAGGTTTTGATTACTTTTGTATTTTAGGAGTTCTAAAGCGCATTTTTTATATAAAAAAATTTAAACGGCTGACACAAAAAATCTCGAAAAATTCATGATTGTAGTACATGTGATGAACTTTAAAGAGAAACTATAACAGCTTAGATTACTTTGTTAGTTCATGAGTTATAGAGGTCTTACTTGTAAAATGCACTCACTTAGAAAACTTCGTACAAAAATAAAGAAATAATAAGTTAACAATTGTCTATTGGACACAATTTAAAACCTGTACACTACCATTAGGGGTGACTATGGAACCCTATTCTATGCGTGGAATGACATGCACTCGGCCATTTTTTTTTGTCTCTATTACTTATGAGAAAACTTACATGCTGTTTTTTTTTTGAAAAGCTGTCAATAATATATTTCACCTCTGGTACTTTTTAAACTCCAATTTATACAAAACAGAACTTACCTGGCTCTTCATAGGGTCGGTATTTAACTGGCACATGTAGGTCCCAGAATCTTTAGGTTCCACGCTGTTGATGTATAGCTTCCAGGTATTGTGCCCATTATGTGTAACAGACAGCCGTGGATTGAGTGTCACCATATTTGTATGTATTGCAATTATTGTCTTCGTGTCCGACTTTATCCATGCCACCTGCACAATCAGAAAAACTTTTAAAGTATAATTTTTAATGCCCATCAATTATTATATAGTATTAGATTTGTATTAAGTTTTCATGTCCTTTGCAGTGATGCTTTACTTCCCTCAGTCTCCCTTAGTCCAGTTTTAGTCATAAAATTAGACTAAGGGAGGCTAAGGAAGAGATACATGAGATAAATAGATGTTGCGACACTATGTATTCTTCAGCACACACATGTGCTATAAATAAGGGTGATGACTTATAATGGTAACACAAAGATAACGTCGTAAACTAGAATTGCTATTTTAAATCTCTTGTCAATGTTTTAAACGACTGATATAGCAGAGGCAAACACGCGTCTTTTTCATTTAAATTTAATAAGTATAGTATTCTGAAAACCAAGATACCAGCGTCTTGACGCGTTAAAAGTGCTTTAAAACTAATTTTATTTTGAGAGTAATAGCAACGCTTACCAAAATGTATTAATTAAGTTCATTTACATTTTACTAAATATTATATTGTTCTCTTAGTTCAGCTAAAGATACTATCAGAAATAAAAGAGTTATTCAGCCGTTCCCACTAGATTCACATATAAGTTATTGTCACTTCTCCGCTTCCAAAGGCTATAACACAACCTTCCTATATGAATTCTATTCAATATAATCATCACTATAAAAAAATCCGTACTTTGTCCAAATAACCTATATTGATATAACCCTTTATTTGAAAAACTATAATTATAATAAAGGAAATATAAGTATGAAGGTTTTAAGTACGTTAATCTAAAAGTTACTAACTAGATACATGTTTAGTTTTCAATTTACGACATTAGTTTATGAAACTTTGTATGCTGTTTAGCTACGACGATAACTTGTAATGTCCCTAAACAAATAACTAATATTAACGTATTAAATATACTTACAACTAAACTAGCAGTGGAACAGTTATAAATTAAATTAAACATAGTAAAATATTTTTCATACCTTATAAGTCCCCAGATGATGAACTGTACAAGTGAACTGCACATCTCTACCTTGGGCTACTGTTAAATTTTCAAGGGGTGAAAGAAACTCCGGCTCTTGTTCACTGTACCCTGATCCTTGTAGCTGACCTGTCATGAAAAAAAATATAGAGCAAGTGAATCTAGAATAGTTACTAGCTACTCTTTGCTTCAAAGAAGATCATAATAAACAAAATGCAAATATTTAGCCGACATCTGAGGAGATTTGTACTTTTTACTGATTTTAATTGTTTAATTTCTTAGCAATAGTATCCATACATCACTGCCTGAATAGTTTTATTCGTATTATTATATATATTCGCAATAATAGTTTCATTTTGTGTCATTCAACTGGATCAATATTTATTCTTCTAGCAAAATTACTTATTTTGAATAACTCACACTTACAAGAATAAATTAACTGACACTTTGCAGAGCTCTTGATAAACAATACGGTGTACAGTAGGATCAGCTTTATATTCAACTAGCTAGCTAGCCAAATACAATCAGAGAAATACAGGTCGAATTGGCGTTTCAAATTGGTTTAAATTGGGTCAGGCTTGCACAAACAAAACTGGGGAAATTGCTGATGCTACTGAATTCTATAGCAATTGATCTACTTTCATTATATATATATTTGCTTCCAAAACCAAAAATTGAGCTGAACTACTATTTACTTTGTTTGCCGATTTTGTGTGACTCAAAGTAATTCTACTCAGCCTGATGGAAAGTATGAATAGAATCCAATAGTAGTGATCACCATACTCACTGTGAATGCATACAGTTAGCCATGGTGAATTGGTGACCCATACTATGGCAGTTTATAGAGATGCTTCTGCATCATCACGTGAATTTTCTTTAGTTTCAATCTTTTTTTGTAAACCGAAGGCTAAAATATCAGTGAATAATAAATCATAAAAATGTGGATATGTTGATTCACAAAATAAACAGTTATTCATATTCTAAAACGTCATGCGTAGAATCCTTCACAATAAACCGGTAGCTTTCAGTAACTGACTGATTCAACCCCGTCGGTCACATGAACGCGTGAGTTTCAGTTTTCGCCGTTCGGTATTCGGTGATTAGGGACGTAAATCGGGAAAGGTTGTCGCATAAAAAGGGTCACACTAAATGTCCCATACTGTGACATCAAAACGATTAATGGCTTCGTGCGGGATTTCGGAACGCCGAATATTTTCGTTTAATTCGACTAACGCTAAGTTGAGATTAAATACATTTTTCGCTTTTTACACGGTACCACAAAATGAATCAATTAGAAAATGGTTGGCATTCCCATTATTTTTTCCCATTCGTTTATGATGGAAGATACCTGAAAACGTTTGCTCGAGTTATTTTAAGCAATACTAATTTTTGCAGGCTTTGTGGCTTCACTAATGCAAAAGGTATAAATCTAGCCTTCTTAAATAGTACCTTTGCTTAGTAGCCGATCTCAAATTTTATTGGGAATAAGGCTTGGAAGAAGAAGTTTAGGATTAAAGGTTTTCTATAAATATATTCACGATTTTTATTGTACGATTTTTTTTCTTCAATATGAGAATGTTTGTCTATGATCTATATATTATATTCTAAGTTTTTACCATTATCAATCAACGCAATTTATTTGCTAATGTTACCATGAAATCGTTTTGCGAACGCTCTCAATCTAAAACTAATCCTGCAGCAATCTAGTTACAATAGTTTCGGCTAAAGTGCTGCTCATTTCGAAATGGTACTTTGAATTAATTATGTATCTCTCTAGACAATTATTGTGGACCAAATTCACAATAACTATCTAGATAAGAATACAAAAACTCACTTAAGTGCTTCTAAGGGAGTTTCTGTTAAGAACTTAATCTATGAACTTAGTTTATTTCACTTTGTTCGCCTAGGTGGAATCATCTGAGTGAATGAATTAGACTTTTGGGTTTCCTCATTTGACCTATGAAGTATTTCACCGAGATGAAACGATCCGACTTAATCCGTATCCTTTGTTCAGCTTGAAATTTATCACTATAGGTCAACAATGGCGTTTTTTTTATTCATCTTGTGTAATTTTATAACCCGTAAGGACACATGGCATTAACCCTCTCCTGAGAGAAGTCCCAAACCTAGCAATGGGTCATTACGGGTTGTTAATGATGAATCTTATCGACAAACATAAAGTACAATAGTTAATTCAAATTTATCATTTTATCATTCTTGAATAGACTCGTATAGATTTAATATCGTATCCAACAGATAATTGTTATGTTTACTTTTTATTTCGTTATTTGTATACATTGTATACATTATATACGTTATTTTCCAAGTAAGCTCATTTAATAAGTTAGGTCTCTTTAACTTCTGAACTAGCAAAGTTATCTAAGCCGGTATAGTTTTTCTTTATTTTATACCTTAATATCGAGAAGATAAAACCAAGAGAATATTAAAATTATTTTGTCGTGCCGCCTGTTAATAGATTTCCGGCTCAATGGTGGTAATATGACCCTTGTAAATAAAATGGTAGTCGTTGAGAATCAATGTGGTTCCTTAGCACTCTCTCTTTAGGCTCTTTATAATGCTCTTTCAAGTTGGTGTTTACGTGTTCGCTCGCTCCCAGTAGTACGCTACTCAAGGTTTTCTGTCTCGGCGCCTTCAAAACTCTTCGCTGTTGTAAATTCTATTGCTAAACATAACATAATGTTTTAAATATATGAATGATACCAATAAAGAATACAAGTTATCATAAGTGTATATTTATAAATTGTTGTACTGAAAAGATATATCTGAATAAACTTTTAATTTTCTGTAATATTAACTAAAAATTAAGAGTGAATAAGTTTTTAGCAGTTAATATATTTAATCCGATTCAGGAATCAAATTTCAAGATCTGAGCGCAACAGTCAGATGGGCTACCCATTAGGCTACTACTAGGCTATACGTCTAAAACCGAATACCAGACGCCATAGTGCATGCTACATGAGACCTATGCCCAGCTGTTTACTACATATTATAAAGTAAAGTTCTCAGCAAGGTCTGTCTGTCTGTTCGCGATAAACTCAAATGAAATTTTGTACTCAGATTATCTAAAGAAGGCCTAAGAAATGACAAGGCTACTTTTTACAGCGTTATCTAACATTGACGCAGGCGGAGTCGCGGGTAAAGTTAGTTTTCTATACACTAATCCATACTTGGGTAATTCTCACGAAATTCTGAAATATCTCCTTATCCTAAAAGTTATATAAAAAATGTAACAGATATGTAACGGTTACCAATATTTTCTTGAAGTATACATTAAACATACTGTGGTTGTCCCTCACTATGTCTCAAGCTTCAATTCTATAACTTTTCTATCATCAAAAACCAAAAAAAACGTTTTTAACGGGCTAGTTGTGTTGAAAATATTGTTCTATAAAATTCTAGGCAGTACAATAATTTTAAATTCTGTCCTGCAAAATGTAGAATAACGTTGCGAAAGTAAAATTAAAAGTAATGGGTTTTATAAAGAAGAAAAATGATGTTAGTATTGCGCCAAAAACGACAAAATTTATGAGAAATTCATGAATATGATTATACTTAATAATAATTACTCAAACTCCGTAATTTATTGCACTTTGATATAATAACAATAATCTCTTAATAGTTAAACTATAGAAACAAATTCAATATTTGGAATTATATCACGATCCGAATCGGGCCAAATTTGTTTTCCAATACGAAAGATAGACATATGCTTTCGCGGATTTTATCAGATCTTTTCAAGAGAAACAATTCTTTCACATATTATTTTCTCTAATCTGTAAGCATTAACGAAATAGATATTCTCAATTTCCCCCCTTTTCAACGATTTTTAAAATCTAATAGTGAAATAATTTTTCAAACCGAATCAATAGTTCCTGAGTTCAAACAAACAAACTCTTCAACTTTATAATATTAGTATAGAGTTTTACTAGGCAAAAAAGTTACATATGTACGTCATAACGTTTTATGACTAGTAACATATATATGTATCAGCAATGCATTGATTAAACATAAACATTTATTTTTAAGTTGAACTTTATTAATCTGTGACTGTACTGACATGAACTGTGTGACGGCTTAAAATATAAAATAAGTTGCGTTAATGCTAAATTTTAGTGGGGTTGACCCCTAAACCGTAATTTTCAGTCCTGAAAAGCGAGCTTAGTGAGAATTTAAAAAAACATTTTGCAGACGAGTCAATCATTCAATTAATGTAGACGTTTTAAGATCGATTTATTAGAGTTTATTGCACTCAGCTCATATCTGTAAACCACTTTTCTTAACTGGCGTGTCTGAGACAATTGATTGAATTCGGCTATTGTTCTAATATTCCATTACTTTGAAAATTTATTCTATATATTTTTTTTCTCTATTTTTTAACCTGACTGCCAAGTATTGTTATTTCTAAACAAAAGTACATCCTATAACATCAGTTATCTGCTAGTGAAAACAATCAAGTAAATAATGTTTAAATGTATATATAACATTGTAGCGATATTAATACTAAATTGATCCATCTAAACTATCTTGTTTATTAACCTCACTACCATCAAGTGTATGTAGAGTTATGCGGAGAACGTACCTACTACGTATAGCGCATGAAGTTTAATAATTAAGTTAGTCATTTTGTTCTTCGGATTATTACAACTTACAACTAAGTATGAAAAACTAATTCACACTACGTTATGAGTAGTTAGAGAAAGAAAGCGTACAGGTAGAAGTACTACTATACTATTTATTTCTCAAAAAAGGATTTCAGAAGTACACTTTATCCTATATATAAATTAATCAATGATGCGTCCACCTACGTCTGTAACGATTACTACCCACTACGATTGACAACGTCTCATGGTGTGCTGTCGTTCCTCTGTTCTGATCTCATCATAACTCGACCCACTTGATTATCGTCGATAGAGAGCTTGTCGACCTCGGCTAGCATCCGAATAGAAAACATTCCAGTGATCACGCATACCACTTCCTCAGACACTGTGTGGAAGGCATTGCCTACTCTTAAGGCACTTAGCCGGTATATTGATGCGGCTTTTCTGCGTGCCTCTTGGATTCCTAGATTGTCTGCCCAAATGGGTATTTCATATGTAAGCACTGACTTGACTACGAATGATAACAGTAATGTCCTCCATTGTTTTAGACCACCGATATTAGGCATCAATCGGGACAAACATGAACTCACCACTGACGCCTTGTCACTTACGTGCTCTACCTGCACTTACTTAAAATTAAGTCGAGCATCAAACATAACTTCTAGATACCGGATAAACGGTTGTGACGTATTTTTGTGGACTCCAACCTTAGATTTCTACTTCTACTCTCTTTCTTCTCGTGATGAACACTGCCTCAGTTTTGTGTTCGGTTCACTGTATTCAGAAACTGGCAAATTTTTGCGAAAGGGGAGTTAAACACTCCACTTTCGCAAAAATCAGACTTATTTCATCTAGAATTCTAGATGCTTCGCAACGATAACTACCGCCATATCATCAGCATTCCCGGTAATATTCGATTCAAAAGTCCATTATACAGAATGTTCCACGATAGAGGGCCTAGAACAGAACCCTGAGGTTCTCCCCCAGTTATTCCGTATCGTATCGTATCCTGTCGGTCGTCCTTTGTATCGTATTTCAAGACCCTGTTTTTATAGTAGCTTGCAACTATCCTACAAAGATATCCTGGTACATATTTTTCTTTAAGAGTGTGCGTGTGCGTGCGCGTGCATGTATGCGCGTGTGTGTGTGTGATATCCATTTAATACCTTCTCCATAAAATGGCTAAAATTTTCAGCTTTCAACAATTGCCCAAACATATAATGATATAAGTTTCGTAAACAATTTGACTAAGTGCCGTTATTTAAAAGAAACTGCCTATAAATGGGATACTTTTGATATTGGAGGGTTACCCTCCTATAGTCATTATCACATTTTTTCATGCCCTTTCTAGTTCGTCGAGATTTTTCATACAACTTAGTAAACAGCACGCAAACTGCTTGGTGGTAAATGGTTATCGCTGCAATAAACACTCGCAATTCATATTTATATTTTTAAATATAAGTACTACATCTAGTAGTAGGTATATACTTGGTATAAAGTATCTCTTAAATAGTTTATTTATCATTTTAGGTACTGTTTAGAAGGAATTCAGCTACTTTTAGTTTCATATATAACACTTATAGCGTCAAATATTTCATAGATTTAAGAATTCTGTTTTCAGATTTTATATTATTAAAAACTATTTTAAGACCCATTACAAAATTTACTACAACACGATAACAGTATCTAAACCATTCTCACAATCATAGTCAGCAAAGAGAAGCATTAACGGAACAAAAGGGTGGTGTTTATAGTGTGGATGCGAAGCTTTTGTCATTATCCGCCGCGCCAAGCCAAAGCGACCTGACTATGTCAAATGAAAATTAATAACGCCCTGATACCGAGGGCGCCTCCGGCCGCACTTCGTTCTTTATTTAATAGAAATAAAAAACAAATGTTTTTAAGAGTTCGATAGTAAAATAAAAACCCGATAAAATTTTACGGTGTCACAAAATGGGCAAAGGAATTTGTGGCTGAAACATTCGTTGGTGCTATTAAAAGTTGAAATTTTGCTATAAAAATAAGTTTAAATGATTTAATGATTAAAACACCCTGAAAGTATTAAGTATTAAGTCTAATAATAAATCGGTTTGACTATCAAAGACCTGTTCCCATAGCCGAGTTACAAATTTTATCGTCTTAATTGGATAATGTCACACAGTCACGTGATCAAAACAATACATAAGAAAGCGGCCAAGTGCGAGTCGGACTCGCCCATGAAGGGTTCCGTATCAGCAAAATTAACATCATATAACAGTTCTTGTAGTTCGTTGTAACTTTGAATACAACATATTTTTTTTTAGTTTTATCACTCTTATTTTAGAAGTTACAGGGGAGGGGACACACATTTTTCCACTTTGAAAGTGTTTCTGGCGCAAACTATTCAGTTTAGAAAAAAATGATATTAAAAACATCATTTTTGAACACTTATCCATAGGTGTGGATACATACACATATGCGTTTGATGAAAAAATAAAATATGAGTTTCAGTTCCAAGTATGGGGCCCCCAAAATGTATTGTTTTTTTTTCTATTTTTATGTGAAAATCTTAATGCGGTTCACATATTTCATCTACTTACCAAGTTTCAAAAGTATAGTTCTTATGGTTTTGGAAAAAAGTGGCTGTTACATACGAACGGAAATGATATTTGCATCTATGACAATTGATAAATTAATAACTCCACCAGATATTTGAACACATCTCTTAATTAGCCAAATTTCATTCAAGAGTTTAAATAAAATTATCGATTCCCCATACTAATTTGCTTAATGAGTGGCCTGCCAATATAAATAAATTTAATAATTATATCAATTGTAACATATTTCATCGATCCGGCCCTCCATATTCGATTACGTGTACCAATTATTCAGTATTTCATGTTCATCGTCATCTATAATTACATTCTGATAGAATTGCGTTAAATTCACCGAACGTACGAACACTAATTTCCATACAATTAATATAATGATTAGCTATAATCCAATGAGGGTTCTATACAAATTCACGTCGCGTTTCACAAAAACATTACTCATTATTTATATTGCATAGTATAAGTTTCAACAGTTGTGAGTTTTCACAGTGATATATAATTAAACATTTCACAGAATACGAGGCGAGGATGAAGTGAAATCCTTAAACAATTAAAAGAAAAGGTTATATAAAGCATTTTCAATTAAACTTGGAATCCGTTAGGGCAGGGCTGAGTGCGGGTTCCTTACGTCTGGCACGGCACGTGAGGGAATCTGGGGCGGTATTGCTTCCAAACTGCAGGCCGCCGCAACTGTAGACACTCGTTAAAGTGCAACAATTTGCTACATCATGTCAAGTGTGGTCTACTTTTAACTCACATTCCCAGCAGACACGTGCAGAAAGAAAAGAAGACTGACATTTAAGTACGTCTCATTTTATGTTTTAACTATTCCTTTGAACTCAAAACCAATGTATGTTAACAATGACAGGACGATTACTAAGAGAGTTACTGTTTATCATAGGAGTGGTTTACATTGTAGACAAATCAATTTGATCACTTTTAGAACTACAAATTAAGTTGTCTGCATTCTGTATTTATTTACATAAACACTTAGTGTAAATGTTTAAAATAACGAAAGAAAAACACGTAAAATAATTTAAAGTCAATGACAAATAGACCGGTACATTATTAAAAGTACTGTATTATTATTTCCATGTTCATCTGATTGTTCGTCTGGTGAAAAGAAGAAAATCTTAGGCAATCACATTCAGAGAGTATTAGCTCAACTTTTTTGTTAAAACAGGGGAGCCCTCCCACCACCCAATTAAAAATTTATGATGGTAGTCCATGAATGAACTTTAAAGAAAAACTATAACAACTTAGATAACTTTGTAAGTTTAGAAGTTATAGAAGCCTAGCTTGTAAAATAAGCTTATTTAGAAAACTGCGTACAAAAAAAAAGAAATAATAAGTAAACATAACAATTATTATAAGACCACGTGCCATTGTAGGTTACGACGGAACCGTATTCTATGCGTAGCCTAACATGAACTTGGCGGATTTTTCAACATGTCCATATTTTTACTAGAGTTCTTAACATTCCTGCGTATAATCTATTCAAAATAGTTATTGATAAACAATTCTGTGAGAGACACGTTCCAACTACTTCTTTCAGGATTGTCTCAAAGTTCGCGAACAAAAATAAAACTAAAGAATGTTTAATAATCTGATAGTTTTAAACGGTTTATAACAAATATTTTGCGTCTTCTAAAAATGAATTGTTTCAGATAATGAAATGAAACATGTAATTTTCTGCGATCAAAAAGATAATTAATTCCAAGAATACTCATTTAATTAAATCAAGTTCCATATACTTTTTATAAGAATTATTTATAAATGTTACTAAGAATTTAAGTAAATAACCTAATGTATTCACATTCTTTAATTTTAATAGCTACAAATTCCAGCTATGCAAGACAGAGGCTTATTTTATGAGTTTTTAAAGAACTAAAATGTAACGGAAGACTAAATTTAACTTGTTGTTAGATGATATTTACATACAGTATACTTTTCTGTAGTACCTCTCAAATTGCAATGCGTGGAAAAGGCTACTAAGATGAGACAAAGTTAAGCATAAGAGCACATGTACTTTTGATTTTGAGACATAAAAGATTATTTTAGAAATAAAAAACTATGCGAAAAGCAACATAAATAAACACAAAATCGTAAAAGTGTAAATACCGAATAGAATTCTATAGAACTTGCAATATATAGAATAATAACACAAATAAGCATGAATGAAAACAATTATATCGTTCCATTCATACAAGGTTTAGCTATTAATTAATTCAGTAGTAGTTAGTAATGTACAGAGCCATTTTCACAAACGTATGAATATTTATACTGGGTGGCGATTTCAGTGGAATATTACAGGAAATTCACATCAGTTTATATAAGACAAGGAGAGAAAATTAATGTTTTCAAAGAGGCAACATTGCCGGACGGGATATTAAGCTTTCATCAGGCTTGCTATTAGTGGTAGTTCCTTCACCACTATTTACCGAGAAACAGTTTTGGCATAAACTTACCTCGACTAATATTCCAACTGTATGCAAAAAGCATTCAACAAGGGCATAATTATAACTAATGATTAAAATATATTACTTCCTACAAAGTTGAAATGTTAATTGCTACAATATAACATGGATAACACTGGACAGAAGTGTACCAATCCCTGAGGATATTAAGGTAATTTTGTTTTAAGCGGACATTAATTTTGTGTTGTGTTAAATAGACAAAACTTTAATAATAAAAGTCACTTATTACCTAATGAACAAACAGAGGTGAGATTGTACTAAATACTGTTTTAATGTAATGTTAATAAAGACGTTTGACAATAACCTTATTACTTTTTATGCTTTATTAACGTTATAACATTAATTTGCTATTATATATTACGAATTTTGTCTCTTTAATCTCTCTTTAATTACTTAACTTACCTTATAATTAAAATGGGTTTTAAAATAAATTAAAATATTTTAAACTTAGTACATAAGTGTATTGGCGATAACATGTGAATGGTACGTAGTGCACTGTCTATGTTTAGCTAAAACTATACTACTACTACTATATTATACATACCTGCCACAATGGTAAGAAGAGCAAAGGTTGAAACCAGTGGTAGACCGCCAGTTTCCATGGAAACTGTTTTTGAGCGGAGCGATGATTCCACCATCATGATGTCGAAGAACATTTGACTTCAATAAGCTCCTTATGTGTGTTTCACATAGTAAAATTGTCATAACAGTCCTTCAGGTTTATAAAGTCTCAATAATTCTAAAAAAAATGTTTCAAATGCAGTATATATTTCTTTCTTTTGTATAATATATATATTTTCGTATTTATTGTCTTGTTTCCTTATAATCGTATCAACTTCTTTACTGCCGGATAACTCTGAAACAAAATATAAATGTAAATTAAACTATGAAATTTCACTTTCATTATATAAATTATAAAAAAAAAAATATTATCAGGTTTTTTAAGACTGAATGCATATACGACGAAAGATGATGCTTTAAAAAAAAATCCGGCAAGTGCGTGTCAGGCCACGCAAAGAATTAAAAGTTGAATAACTCGCAAACGGATACTTAAATTAAAAAATCGTGTTAGCAACCTCTCCATGTTTTTAAAAGACCTATCTAAAGATCCCCATACGGTGGGTCAGCAGCGAAAAAAAAAGGAAATCAAAATATGTTTCATGATTTTACATGATTTTATTATAGCACTTTGTCGACTTAATAGAAACACATATCCATGGAAAGTTTCATCTTTCTAGCACTAACAGTTTGAACGGAACGGTACGGACGGACTCAACCAGTCGAAGATATGGAAATAATGCTAGTTCGATAAAACTGTTTCGAGCTCATTTCTTCTATCACGAAGTAAGATGTAATCACTTAGTAAAGTTATAAAAGTCCTTATACACAAGCAACTTGACCGTCAAAAGTTTGAAAGTAACTTCAAGTTAAAGGTAACAACTTCGTCACCATTCTAGACACGACTTTACGCTGAACAAAAACGGATTTAACACACTCTGATTTAGGTACTTTTTCATACTAGTATGCTCGGGCTTTTTATACGCAATCATATTTGTTAAACGTTATTAAAATATAGTGCATTGAGCAGTTGTTTTGTAGCTGTGTGAGTCTTGTGAAAACTAGGACAGTGGCTTTTGTTAAATGAATTATAAAAATTCACTCGTGAAAGACGAACTTGCTTGTATAAGCTACGCTTTGTCGTCAACTTCAAATATATAGTTTGGATAATTTGGACCACAAAAGAAGCTTTACGCTTGCATTGTACAATAAAGTTATTATTACGTATTACGTTATTATTACCAATAAAATCAGTTAAATTTTAATATATAAATGTTAAATTAATTACCTTATTACTTGCACAGATTTAATTAAGAGCTATTTCTATCCTTACAATTTTCTACTTTGAATTGAAATATCCTGCACAACGACACAACGCAGTAACGAAGGCATAATATTTTATAATCCAAACCCCAACGCAGGTGCAGCATTGCAGTACTCCTTATATGTGTATAAATTCTGTACAGTACACACATGAACGTAGAAATACATGGTAGTTTTTTATTAGAGCCGTTTCCGCGGCACAACGTGCGCAAACTGAGATAAAACAGGAATGATTGCCGCTCTGTCGCGATATTGTTTCAAGTGTTTTGTTCCATTCTACTGGCTCTTCAGTGCTTTTTATTCATCCACACCCGAACGCCAATCTGTCGCATAAAACCATCCAAATGACGAAGCATTTCTTTGCTAAAATGTGCCGGCTGGTGTAAGCTTCACATTCGTCAAAGCTCTCATTATTGAGAAAATCTCTTTTGTTTTTTAAGTCTATACATATTTCCTTTATAGGTTACAGTTAGAATAAGATTAAGCCTTCTCAATTTTCTATATAAATATAAATGATGGAAACAATATTTATGCTACTCAGGACCTATCTCATATCTTATAAATGATACATCCACAGAGATATCCTCAAATGTACTATTTTATTTTTCAATCGATTTTCTTTCTATGCCACCTTCATATTACTAAATGCTTTCTGATATTTCAAAGTGTGACAGAGTGGACATTAAGTGAGGATAAGTATAGTTCATGGGCAGAAATATAATAGTTCACTCCGGGGACTGTTCGACTTTATCAATTGAAACATGCTCTCCTGTGCCTTCGACGGCGACGACGTCTTTGCCGTACGAACGAGAATGCGACAATAAACAATAAACAAACAACCCTGGACTGCGTTTGACACCAGCCCGTTCGAAGTGGATTAGAGCGCTCTACAGGGAGTTCGGCAGCATTTAGGGAACGTAATAGCCTTCCGCCGTGACCTGTTTTAGTTGCGACAAATAGAGATTTACGGGATTGCCATCGAGGGATTTTCAAAGGGGACTGTTCTCTGTAATAAAATTGAATGGTGTTTACTTTGTGGTTGCTTTATTCGAAATTCAACTTTGATCGGCACAGCTAGAGGCACAGTCAGATCGAAATTAAATATTGGCAAGGTTTCATAACGTCAGCATCATCCAACTGTCAATCGATTTCTGCCTTCTAAATTTGGAAAACCGTCGGACAAAGTTTCAAACAATTTAATGCCGCTTCAAATATGTGCAAAAAATGTATCTGAATACAAAGTGAGCAAGGGAGACCCATCCGACGGTCGTTCCTAAAGTACATTATAATTTTTGGCAGATAAGGAAAAAATCACAATATCGCGTCCCAAAAATCATAATATAAGCTGGCCAGCGATATCGTGAAACGTAATTAGGTACCTACGGCCGGAATTCGATAAACTTAATCGTATCAAACCTCATATTAGGAGCGAGTGGCCTCTAACCCTTGATATTACAGAGGCAAACCCCATTTACGGTATTCCGTTGCTTAATAATTTTACATCCGTCCACAAAGACGCCGCGCTGTGTTATCTCACGAGTGGCACGCCACCGATACGAGTTCTAACCAGCCCCTTACTCCTACTCCTATTGTCATATTTACATTGTCTATGCTCATTCTCGAATTCCGATTAACGCAAAGCGAAAATCACTTTCATATTAATAAATTATACTGTTTCCCCTATAGCCACACATATGTATGTACGTACAAAGACAAAATACAAAATTATGTAACATTACTGGTGCTTCGACTACAGAGTACACCAAGATTTTCTATTATTATTAAGTTCCCTATAACGTTAAACTTTCTTTTTGAGTTAAACTTTGATAAACTTTGCTGTGGTCGCTAAGAAAAACTGGGATTATGACTGAAAACACGATACAGAAATAAAACTGTTTTACCTAAGTTTTTCAAAACTGTACCATTGAACTTTCTTTTTCTGCTATTTTAAACTACTTCCTTATCTTAGTTTCACAAATATAAACTTGTAAATTTAAGTTGTTCTAACAGATTTCAACAATACTATGGCAAGTAAATAGCTTTCCAGACCCAAGTAGTTTTGGAAGTTATGCTAAACTATTCGTGTAGTCAGACATAAAACTGAGTATCACCACACCTTTGAGGTAACTAAAGAAAAACTGTGCAAGACAACATCGCTGCAATAAAAAGGAAAACTGAAATAAACCCTTTAGTAAATTATCCAGCTTTCGTTGTATAATAGGCCAAAACCTCCTTTCTAAGAAGAGACCTTTGTCTAGCAGTGGACTGACCGAAGGCTTTTAGTGATGATGATGATGTTACTTCTTGCATCATTCTCCCGGTCTGTGCATGAAAAACATTTTCCATGGTATGGCTCACAATGCTGTATTGCCTACCCTCACAAAGAGGATGGTGGCCCCTATTCTTGGATTGTACTCATGCTTTCAGTCGGCAGATTAGAGTCACTGCGGTGTGCGGTGCGGGTCGGAAACGCAAAATGATAACACATGTGATTAATGCACAACGGTTTGATCCAGACTGAATAGATAGCGAACAATGAAATATAGACTAAACTTTTGATAGGCTTAAATATAAAACAAAACTATCAATTTAAACTACTCTTAACAACAGAATGTGGCCTTAAAGGTATATGTTGTGACTGCATAATACCATAGTAGCTCTACCGTAAGAACCTTTCTTGATAATTAATTTCACGGGCCGTGTTCAACCTTTGCTCTCCCAGTTTCTTAATTCGCAATTAAAAAGTTAAATTGTCCGGTTAATTGCTGCCATTGTGGTGGACGACGTCTACTTATTATTCAGAATTGCTCTCTGAAAATTTGATGAAAAATTTGCCGAGAACCGGTTGCTAAATCACAATAAGTAATTAGCTTATCTGTCGGCGTCACGCGCGGGGCACCCGGTCTCGCGGGCAATGGGGGAGCGCCTTGCTGAGGGAGCGGGGTGGCGAGTTCACGTCTTACGTTAAGCTCTCAGTATTAATCTCGACTCTACTTAATAAACGAAGTGAATAACTTGGATTATATGAATCAAAGTATCCGAATTCTTGGTTGACTTTGTAACCATTGTTTGAATTGAACATCTACCATTCCTTACTCACAATATATTCTAAATGAAATATTTGTAGATAACGCGAATGTAGATCCAGAATGTGTAAGGCAAAAAGATTGTTACTTCACAGTTCTCATAAACTGAAAACCTTGTTTGTCAATAAATTTATCTTAAATACTTTTTAGTTATCAAAAAATATTTAAGTATTATTTGTTTCATAAAAGTTTTATTAAAAAGTCAGAATATGTGGATTTTTTATTTGGGACTTGGGCAAAGGTACAACACGTAGATTCGGTGAACAGACAGAAAGACTTGTAATATCTGTCAATCTGTATTAAGCTACATAAGTATCAACGTGAGGTGGCTCACCATAGTCATTAATAGAGCAATACAGGCTGGCGAATCAGAGGGAAGTAATCATAGCCTCTTTTCAGGATACCCAACAGTCTTTAATTTTTTTCATAATATGTACATTTTATACTCACATACAAACACAACAATCGCCTGTCACTACAAACTCACACATAACAGTTAAAGATAGAACCGCAACAGTAAAAAAAAGACTTTAACAATTTTACACACAGATAAACACATTCTATGTCATAACAGTGTAATGCGTAGGCTCATTTATGCTTATACTATGACAGAACAGAACGCATGCGAATGGCGACTATATCGTATTGCACTATGTAGTCGTCATAGAACCGCGAAATGTACAAACAATGACTGCGTGATAGATTTACTCGTAGACGTCTATTCTTCAAACATAAGTAATAAACTATAAAACAAGAATGCGCTATAAAAGACATTAATAATGTTTAAAACATATATACAAATAATACTCGTACATATTTCAAAGAACGCCAGACAATTAAATCCAATAATAATAAACAGCATTAAATTTCACAGACAATGTCATGTCTAGTCGAAGGTAGCGCAGATTCACATTGCCCTCTGCCGGAGACTGCGCGAGTTTTATTATATTTCTTAGCCACCCCAACAATGGGCTAAAGTCCAAACGATATTAGGCCAAGTTACATTTATGCCGAATGAAACCAAACTACCGAGTAGCATTTATGTGTTGAATATGCTTCGTAGTGCGTGTGCAATAACCTAAAATGGCAACAATAGGATTCTAGGTTTCTTTGTTTTAGTGCAAATAAATATTATTTTATTACTGCGTCTAGTACGCAAGATATGAATTAGTATTTTAATTACTACCAAATAAATAAATTTCAAAAAAAAATAGTTCGAACGGAAATATGTTTTTTCAAGATATGTCTATAGAACCTATAAAAGTCTAAATTTTTTGTGATAATCTTTAATTTAAATTGCATTATTATTTTTTACATGCTTTGTGCGTATTGTGGACATTAGGTAACAGATTTTCATAAACACTATCTAAGCCAAAATAAGTTAAAAAATAATTTACGATTAATTACATTCATTGTGGTCAAAAACTTTGCTCGTTACCGGCGGTCGTTAAATTTTGGTTTGTCTTATTACTAAATCCCTTTTCGAACTTTTCAAAAGAAGTATTGATCTGTCAGTGACACGCTGAAAATGGTCCTGATATTTACCTTTGAGTTAACCTGAAGTTTTTATCATTTACTTTGAAATGAACGAATTGTAAGTTTCACACTAAGTACAAATTAGGAACTCTTTTGAAAGTTTATTTTTGGTAATACGAGCATGAATTTCAAATTTGTATTGTCTGGAATAATATTAATTCATTATAAACTCAAGATGCTTGGGCTCGCTAAGTCAATTGTTTATTATTGAAGCTATACTACATTACCGAATGTATTATAATTTAATATAAAATATAATATAAATATCCTCACACATCTCACACACGACCGTCTTATCTCAAACCAAGTAGTATTATGATAAACAGACTGCTGATAAACATATCTATCTATCTAATATCTTTAAAGGAGCATTCTTGTATATACATATTTGTGATCTCGGAAACGGCTCCAATGATTTCGCTGAAATTTGGTATTTGTGGGGTTTCGGGGATAAAAAATCAATCTAATAGATAAAAAGACTAATCCAAGTCTTATATTTATCTTTGTCAGTATCACTTACTTATTTGGTGGTCAGTACTCCAACACAGGAACACTACAAGTGCTTGAGAGAAGAGCAAAGCTCGCTCATCCAATAATATTCGACCATATAACAACATCTATGCTTATACTATACTATAACACAAGTAGTATTGAGTTTTTTAAGTAATTAACTTTTATTTCAAATGCAATTGGACTACCTTCTGGTGACTACTAACAAAAGTATCATTACTCGAAACTAGTGGTGATCTTCTGTTCTTAATCATTAACAGGCAGAAAACATTGGTACTGTACCAATTAGTAAGTCAAATATTAGAGCATGGCTTACTGGCACTATCTCTATCAAGATAATTGAACATTCCGTAAAAATAAAACGTGTTTTTATTCTGAAATGTATAAAAATAGTCATAATACTCGTAGGTACTTAGCTAGCGAACAAAATGCAAAAATATTTATCTTTCTTCTAAATTTCACTCAAAGAGAATTTGCATCAGCTCTAAAGTTGTAGAAACTGCATAGCTTTCTTTAATCTGCGTTAAATGTCAGTCTTTTCATATAAAGAGAACGCCAAGAACAGATCTTACTATGAAATATATAAATGCAAATAAACGCAATTAAGATTCAAAATGCTCATAATTATTTATCTGATAAGTATAAATAAAATGAATAATTCTTTTTTAACCAATGGTAACACATCTAATATTAAGATGAAAATGCCATTATGTGAATGAAACATCTGCTACTGATATATTAATAAATAAATTCTATTCAAAACTAATTTCAGTATTTAAATAAATGGAAATTATTTTAAAATGCAGTCAATTACTTATATAATACAAATTCAACATATTTATTTAGTAAGAGGTTGTTTACTTTTCAATAAACAGGTTGGAAACTGTAAAGATCCCGAATTTCTATTTATTTAAATATTTGGATCAACACCGGACCAAGTGCATCCCAAATATTGGACAAGCACTTGATCCAAGGCATGTGATTCAGTATCGAGCTAATTGTAACTAACTGTTCAATACAACACCGGTTATTTAATATTATATTTTATATTGCACGTAAACAGCTCTTAAAATGAAAATAACTAAATGAAAGCAAGTAAATAAATTGGAGAGGCCTATGTCCAGCAGTGGACTGCGATAGACTGATGATGATGATGAAATAAATTTGAGTTTAAAATGACACGGTACGAATTGTAACAAATACTGTAGAATACTAAAAATATTATTTAATTTACTATTTCTGCACTGTTCGAACGGAATATTACTAAACCCTCAGAGTGAAGCAATGTAGAGCAATTCTTCCGTTTCTTTATAGAAAACCCTTGATTTGTAGACGCCCATGGGTGTTGATAGTAGTACTTATCATCGTTGTTTGCGCCCAATATAAAAAAAAGCGGCCAAGTGCGAGTCGGACTTGCCCATGAAGGGTTCCGTATCAGCAAGTAACATCATATAAAAGTTCTTATAGTTCGTTGTAACTTTGATCGATGTTTTTATAATAGTGTATTGATTGAATGAAAGGTAAATTGCGGTTTACGATTTATGACGTATTACAAAAAACTACTTAAAAAAAAAACAGTTTCAGTTCCAAGTATGGGGACCCCTAAAATGTATTGTTTTTTTTCTATTTTTATGTGAAAATCTTAATGCGGTTCACAGATTACATCTACTTACTAAGTTTCAAAAGTATAGTTCTTATGGTTTCGGAAAAAAGTGGCTGTATCATACGGACGGATAGACAGACAGACATGTCAAATCTATTTTTTATTTTTATTAGGGCTCCGTTTTTTGCCATTTGGCTACGGAACACTAAAAAGGAAATGTTAGCCGTATAACGCAAACACGACATGTATATATGAGGATTGTAATTGTGTTTTCGTTCATATGAGACAATGAATCAAATTGATACTTGTGTGACCTATTTATAGATATGTCTAATATTACACGCCAATACTATCTATACTATTTATACACAAGATTATTAGTTTATCAAGGAAATGTTAATTGTTTCCATGAAATCATCCGTTAATAGCTTCTTACAAAGCCATGATCTTATAGGACTAAAGGGTTGAATATTCCTCCATAGTATCGATTACAAATGGAATCCGTTGTCTTTAGGGGTCTACCCTCGTTTCATTTATCTGTCAGTTCAATATTTCGATTAAACTTGATCAAGGCGTCTTCGAATATTTAGACATAACTAACAATCAAAACCCTCTTGGTTTATTTGATCAAAAAAACTTGATTAATTGTTTTGTGAATACTTCACTATTAATTACTTTCAAAGACAAAGATAAGTTAATATTAACTTTTCTGAACATTTAATTATAACATACGCACAATAAAAGAATGAAAATAGACTTAGATACCTACTTAGTATAATCGTGACAGTAACAAAATGCTTATTCCCTTATTAAGGAAAAGGCACTAATACACAAACAATCTCTTGCTACATCCAATTAAGATGCTTAACTCTGAAAACTTTTTCTTATTTCATGTAATAGTATAAATACATTGCATGTAACTATTATTAGACTTTCGCGAATTTCACACACACTTTTTGTTATATAGCAATAGTTATTCAGGATAAAATTATTTAAAAGGTTACGATACCGTCCGTATTGAAACGCTTCCAACTGGTTTTACCGCTCATGGTCACGGGTATTCTACCACATCAAAAGCTGTGTGTAAAAAAGTCTAACCACATATATACTGTAGAAAACTAGGAACAAGCATAAAATAATGCTGACTTGTCCTGACTTGCTGTCTTTCAATATAGATTAAATCATTTGTTTACTAGTCTGTAGGCCTTCTTTAAAATAAAATAAATAAATGAAAGTGCACAGGATGCCTAACAATTCCACTACCTATATTAGTTGTTTGTGCTAGATCTGAGGACGAATGTTGTTTCCTTGGGGCCACCGCACACTAGCTACTTTTAGCATCGGCGATCGGCGATTTGGCGACTGCATCGATGCTGCATCGAGTTTTAGCGACTTCCTGCGTTCGATCACGGTATCGGAAACGCGCGTTTTGACGACTGCTCAGATGCCAAATCGATGCTACCGGCATCGGAATGTGTGCGGAGAGTAGCGTTCAGCTGCTGTGTCGCGCTTCTAAAACTCAATCACGACTCAATCTCCGCGTTTGGCGTTTTTAAGTGTGCGGTGTAGAGCGTTCGGTAGCCGTTTTTAGCTTCTAAAAAGCGACTAGTTGCCGATCGCCGATGCTAAAAGTAGCTAGTGTGCTGTGGCCCTTAGAAACGTGAGACTTATTAAGTTTCCTCTTCTTGTTTTTTATTTATCACGCTTTTATTATTTGCAAAAAAAATAATTAATTCCGGCAATCTTAATATATTACGTGTAATCTGTGAAAATACTAAACTTACATACGAAATTATGTTACGTATGCAAGCAATCATATTTAGGAGGAAACTGCATGAGAAGCTATTGTATTGAACAAAACTATGTAAGGAATATTAACTTAATTTGCTATACAATGGAGAATTCCTAGAATGTCGGCACAGGATTCAAGTATGTACCGAACTAGCAACTGAGACAAATGCTTGTGAACTTGAATATAGCTGTTCACGATATCGAATTTCACGAATAATATCTATTAAATAGAATAGAACATATTTGCAATAGAATATATATGATTGAATAGAATATGCGAGACCACTATAGAAACATGTTGACGGAGTCATCAGAATAACACTTTCTGTCTTGATTATTTATGTATTACAGTATATGTGTATATATGTATGTGTATTTTATGTATGTGTGTATATATATATATATCTATATATTTATGTATATATATTTTGAAATATATATTTTTGATGTGAAACATCTATAGCCGCACGTAAAACAGATTTCTGGCCTGGCGACGCCTGGCGACGCGTCGCCACGGCACGCTATACGATGGTATATATATACAGTCTATATGCAGTAGTGTGTACTGTACTATTTTAATAATTAGTAATATTTTATTTTATCATTATGACATATTTAGTTCCTATTACAATATGTTCTTTTCTGCATATTACTTTTACAAAATAATGGCGATGTTTCACATCTGCCAGGCGTCCCGTGACGGCTCACATTTTTTTGTAAATTAATTGATTTAGCCTCTCGTCTTACTTGTCCTAACATACACCTGCCACAAACAGCTTCACAACACCCAAAGGTTTGTCTGGAAGATAATGCCTGTGGCATTAAGTCCACCTTGTGTAATATATTTAGCAGGAAGTTTTAATAAATAAATAAATATTTTTCAAATGACGAACGATGATGAAATTAAAATGAACATGAAACAGTTGGTTCTGACTGTCATGGACGTAGAGAACCATCACTAATTGTAGAATATTTCTGATATGTTTCATGACATGGTTTGAGATGAGTTATGTTCATGTAACGCAAAATTAGCGGAGGTAAGGTAGGTTAATTTTATTTTACAAAAATACAGAAATGCGATCAGCAATGATTTCTGCAAGTAAAATCTGTAGACACACTATGTATCATGGATTGCTGAATTTCTAGAAGTTACACAATAATATAATTATTGGTTTCCCTATTAGCCCTAATCTATCGCATCAAGTTCTCTTCTGTACATGGACAAGTCGTGGGTTTTAGCTAGTTTCCAATAAACGAGCTTGTTTACTCATATTTATGTACAATTGCCAAATTTGGTCAGTCCTAAGTTCGCAGCAATAACTATGGTAGCAACATCCTTTCCTTATTCAAGTCCGTAATATATAAGTTTTATACGTGCAAAGCTTTGTTGGTGCGAGAGAGTTCGGCTCCGTGTTATTGGGTTCGCGGCGGGTATCGGCTAGCTCTGCCTTTATTATCTGTTGACACTGTATTTGTTCTCCGACACGACTAACTAAATTATTGGTCTCGCATTTGTCGGTAACCTATTTTATTATTTCCATCCTTTCATATTTTCCGTAAAACCAAATTCATTTTGCACAACTTCTGATGCCTGATCATAATTAAAATTTTCTACTTGTTATTACGCTTCCCTTTAAAAAGAAGAATTCTTTGTATTTATTATAGCTTATAAAAAGTAAATATGCTCTTGATATTTATTGTTAAAGTTCGACATTCCTTTACTTCTCGCTAAAGAAAGAATGTCTACAATGTTTAGAGAATCAGCCTTTGCTGGTGCTTAAATTCAAAAGTTAAAATCATGGAAGAAACAAACAAAGATTTCAACTTATTATAATTATGTATGTAAAAGCAGGCTGGTAAAACATTACAGAATATATTAGTTACCCACGCCACAACGCCCGAGAGAGTGGGAGATACCGCGCCGCTGGCAACAGAGGTTCTTATTGGGACATGTATTGGAAAATCTTTATGTTATTATTTACGCGGCAAGGAATTTCGCGGCGCTAATACCCGTCGCGTTGTACATTTTATTGAAGTTTATATTAGAAAATACCATTCATACTTGATATCGTTCGGCAAGGAATTTGACTTATTAGTATATCATTGGGTGATCAGGTAGTGTTTATGTTATGTACTCGAAATTTCGGGGCTCTTTCGGGTGAATATTAAGTTTTATATCATAAAGAATTTTCATTCTTCATTAATTGCATTTAGAATTCTACTTCCTACTAACATTATAAACGCGAAATAATACTAATCCCATTATTATTATAAACGCGAAAGTTTGTGAGTATGTATGTATGTATGTATATTTGTTGCTCTTTCACGCAAAAACTACAGAACTGATTTGGATGAAACTTTACAGTAATATAGCTTATGCATCAGAATAACACATAGGCTACTTTTTAATGCAATAATCGAGATAGACTGGCAAAAGCTAGATGATTATAAAAATACATAAATCGTAGATGTCAAAATGGTGGTACATGTAAACAAAATTTCAAAGGTTGCTAGGCATAACATACTTGCATAGCAACCATAATGATAGTTTGTAAATGGCTAAAATACGCGGGTAACACCGCGGGGCGCAGCTAGTAATATTATAACGCGAAAGTTTGTGAGTATGTATGTATTGTATGTGTGTTTATTCCTCTTTCACGCGATAACTACTGAACGGATTTGAATGAAACTTTACAGTAATATAGCTTATATATCAGAATAACACATAGGCTACTTTTTAATACAATACTCGAGATATACGGGCGAAAACTAGGTGATTATAAAATTCATAAATCGTAGATGTCAAAATGTATCACTGTTTATCTCCTTTCAAAACTTCACAGGTTGCTATGCATAACATACTTGCATAGCAACCATGATGATATATTTGTTGATTAAGTTTTGTTTTCAAAGCCGTATTGGATTTTCATTACATACACTAATCAAGAAATACATTAATACTTATTTGTTAGAGAGGTTGTTTCATCATGAATGAGCCGCCTCGACCCACCGACCTGCATCATTTTCACAAACATCGCACTGAACCGCCATGGTGTGGGTCACCATGCTGCATTGTATGTAGTCATAATGAGGATGGTGGCTCCAACTCCTGAATTTTACTCATGCTTTCTAACAGGTAGATTAAAGTAACTTTGGTAGTCTTAAATATTAAAAGACATTAACAATTGAGGTAAAACAGCAGTAGACGAATATTGTTTTATGTTTTATCAAAACGTTTTAGACGCTCTAGCGCACCGAGCGATATCAGTGTTTATGTACATCTGTGCACATTGCAGCAACTGCTAACTGTCATAGCTATAACCGATAACTCCCTACTTAGCTAAATGAAACGAAAGGACTTACCTCAAGCTTGCTATTCTAGCTAATAGTGACCAGCTCATTGTTCTGTAAAAGTGCAAAAGGGACATAGTCGGCAAAATATTTTATTGGCAACGTTTCAACTTGATGCAATAAATTAGTTTTTAATGGAATGTAATTTAAAATTGAACTTTAAAATACTTTAACGGATGTAAAAATATTTGCCCTATTGTCCTGTGAATCAAATTCTCATTCAGAGATAATTTTAAATTGAAAAATTTAAGGTTTTTCGAAAATTATACTAGGAACAGACTGCGAGTATTTAAAATGAAACGGTTCCTCTCTAATCGCAAATAAAAAGTTCATCGGGCAATTATTGGATTTACAATTTTTTACATCAAATACAAAAGCTAAAGATCCATATAAAATATTATTCTTCGTCAAATGAAAAATAATAAGTAAGATTTGGAAATGGAATTCGAAATAAATCAAGCGGCAATATTGTACTATAATATATGTTCCACTACGAATAAATAATAAGTCAAGAAGTCTAACTGCGCTCTAAAAATGACCCAACAAAAGTAGGCGGTGCTTAAAAGTCGTATCCACCGCGTCATTAGTCGGACATTGTTCTTGCCAGTGATCACACTTCACATTTCAATTTATTATTGTGTTGTCAATAATCATGCCAGTGAAGTGGTGCAGTAGCCATACAAGGCTAAAATGTCCAGGGATCACTTTTCACTAGTAAGTAGTAGCTTAATTATATTTAATGATTTGCAAATATGCTACCAAACTGAGATGGATAACACTATGCAACATGAAGTCAGTTATTTTTTGATTGAATTTTTTTCTTCTTGGTGAAATATTGAAAAGAATATCGATAAACTATTTTATTATTATAAAATAGGTGTATTCATTTTGATAATTTTATAACGATAATGTGTTTTGCATAAATTATTTTCTTTTACTTTTCCTGCCGATGCAATTCGGCAAAAAAGTGGATAGCTGCAGTTAAGTTGGAAAGACGGGAATATGACTGGATGCCTGTGAAAACCAGCGGAGTATGCTCTATTCATTTTGATGAAAAAGTTTTTTACAAATTATTAAAAGGTTAAACAATATTACACAAAACTGCAGTACCAGTTTGTACAGTAAGTACTTACTGTTTTATTATTAAAATAATTATAGTTATTATCCAATCTGAAATGAAACTGTTTTTTTACGCAGATGATTCGTCTTGAAGAAACGCCAACATCTTCAAGGAATACTACAGAAAATGAAAACAGCACTTATGAAAGATTACAATCGATATGTAATGATGGTCCGGCTTTCTACACTTGTGAGAATTACTATAGCATTGAAAATAATAAGTTCCATGTTTAGTGGAATTAAAGCATGTTTAAATTTTTTGGGTTGATGAAAATTCACGTTCTGTAAATTTTAAAGTATGTGATTTACCTGAGCAGCACTAAAACAAATACTTCAGAACCTCAAGCGCATAAGGCACAAAAACATAAATTGGTGCGGTTTGACTGCTATATTTTACACCTAATCTTTGGGTTCGATATTTTTAATTTAGCTGTAAATACGTATCTGTTTTTTGAAATTGATCATCTATGATATTTTCAGGAGAATAAAATCATCACTGAATATAACGATGGTGTTAGAACCAAGATTTTTTTTTTTGAAAATAGACTTGTTTCAGATGAAATCAATACTTTTGAAGAAAAAGTTTTATGCGTTACGCCAATATTAATATACCATCATGAGATATTGAATCTGCTCTGAATACACCTAGAACACTCATGTTAAAACATAAACTACGCAAAAAAAAACTATTTTGGCAGTGATACGACTATCACTAAGCAGAAATCTAGAACGCAGGAAAAATGGATTTATTAATACTGCTGAAAAACAGTCACCATACAAATAATGACCATTTTTTTTATAAAATGTGTAATCGTTGAATTTCTCAGAATCCGTCTTCACTACATTTTACCACTTTCGAAGTGCCTCTCGCGCAAACTATTTAGTTTATAAAAAAATGATATTCCATAAATAATCTGAAATAATATTTTTTTTTTATGTCTTCTAGGCAAAAACTTAATAAATTGATTATATTTCGAGGGACATAGCGTTTATTACAAAAAAACATATACAATTATAATGTTTTATTATTTTATTAACTGTCCGGTAGACTTATTACATAACATCGTTCACGCTGCTGTCATAGCAGACATTGCAGCAAGCGCATGAACCAATCCCTGCTTTTGTTTTGAATTCAAACCAATCATAAACAATGTCTATTTCTAACCTCGGTTATGGTTGGTTTTTGTTTCATAAGTCGTTTTGGTTTCAAGTTGGGCCACTTTTTGTGTGAAATTTGATCCGAGTTAGACTTCCTGACTTATTATTTATTCGTAGATGTTCCTTTGCCAATATTTCAATTGTAGCTGACATTGTGTAAAATGATGGATTCTCCTAATAATTATGATTATAAGTGTTTATCTAAAAGTTGAATCGCAGTAAAAGATACCTTGATACCTTAATGGTGTACAATAAAGTTGTAAATAAATAAATAAATAAAAGAGTTTAACCAAATTGTGATTGATGTAAATCCAATAATTAATATATAATTAGCACAAATTATAAGTACATTACACGTTATTAAGAAAACAAATTTTGAGTACATTATACGTTATTAAGAAAAAATATATTTTCAATATTCCTCCATTTCTTTTAACTTTCTCCCAACAGCGACTAAAATTGCACTTGCGCAATCCCTCCTTCTTCCTATACTCGACTATGCTGATGTCAGTTATCTCGATATCACCGAGGAGCAACTCGATAAACTTGAGCGCCTTCAAAACTTTTGTATTAGATTCATATTTGGACTATGCAAATATGACCATGTTTCTGAATATCGCAACCAGCTTAAGTAGCTCCCAATTCGCCTTCGACGGAATGCTCATATTCTTTCCATACTTTATGGTATTCTCTTTCATCCGTTTACACCGACTTATTTAAAGGAACGTTTTGTGTTCCTCAGTGACACACATTCAAGATCCCTGAGGTCATCCGAATCTATGGAACTGGCAGTACCACCTCACTGTACCAAGTTTTACGATAAGTCATTCACTGTACAGGCTGTCCGACTATGGAATGCTATACTAATGGTTATAAGACGTGCCAAATCTTTGCCAGTTTTTAAAAAAATGGTCAAAGAATTTTACCTTTCAACTTAATTATTATGTACCAAAAAAATATTTTAGTATGTTTCATATTTGTATGTGTATATGTATGTATATGTGTATGTGTAGGTGTATATATGTACATATATGTATGTATGTATGTATGTATAGTATATATATGTGTATGTATGTGTGTATGTATATGTATGTGTGTACTTGTATGTACATACGATTGTATTTATTTTCAGTATGAAAATATTATTTTCTAAATCACCTTGTTTTTTTATTTTTTAATAATTTAAATTATTTAAAAAACTCGCACCAACACTGCCCATTATTTCGATTTTTTTTTACCCATAATCTTTTTTCCATCTTAAGGTTGCCTGGAAGAAATTGCTTTTTAGCGATAAGGCCGCCAATTGTACATGGTCAGTATAATGATGTATTCTTGAATGTAAACTGTATTAACTGGTGTATAACAAAGTTTACTTTACTTTATTTTACTTAAATTGAAATATCTGTTTTTTACTGAATGCATATGAAAGTATAAACGGTACTTAAGAATTTTTTTTTTTTTTTTTAAGCCTGCCAAAGTGACTCTGCTCTGCCTGATGGAAAGCATGAGTAGAATCCAGGAGTAGGGGTCACCATGCTTATTGTGAGGGTAGGCAATGTAGCATGGTGACCCTTACCATGGCAGCCTGGTTAGATTATTCTGCATCATTCTCCCGGCCTTCGAAGGGCGGGAGAATGATGCAGAATGATTGGGCCTCCGGTCTCACACTCACCAACGAAATACGACAGCAAGAATGCTGTCATTATTAGGATGGTCTTCTGTGTGAGGGTAGTACTGGCCGGGTCGAGCCGACCCATTCGTGCTGAAATCAGCGTGGCTCTACTACCTACTTTATTATAATACATATAATAAAAGATTTTTTTACTACCTTTACTTTTTCTGTCTATTCCGGGTAGCCTCAGAAAGGCTGGACCGATTTTGACAGGACTTTCACTCGCACATAGCTGCTGACATAAATAGTAACTTAGGCAAGTTTAGATTAGTTTCACTCCGCGGCGTCGCTCGCGATTTAAAACAATAACCGCTAGTAACACCGCGAGAGTCAGCAAGTAGTTAATAGATAAATATCTAGGTTAGTAGTCAGTATAAAGCAATGTCAAAATGAAAATTTACGAAATCTAACGTCATTAACATGACCTTTATCGAAACAAATCAAGTTCATGATATTGCCTGGGCACGCTTCCAGTTTCCAACGACATAGGTGAAATTTTCATGGGTTCTCCGATTTTGTAGCTTATTCTGTAAACATATAGATCCTAGTTTTCTATTATCTACTCTGTAGTTTTCTATTATCTACTTAGATTAATTACTTATTTATTAATTATTGTTTTTACAAGTAGTATAGTTATATGGTAAGTAAATTGAATAACATTTAATCTGTAGATCTAATAGATGAAAGGTTTAGTTTACTCACATCGCCCTTAACACTTCTGTTTACCAAAATTCATTTAAATCGTTTCTTGAAAATAGGACAAACAAACAGAGCAACTTTCGCATTTATAATATTAGTAAGGATTTATTTAAATCTTGCTTAAATCACTAATAAGTATTTATTTTCACATTACTTTCATCGTAGGCAACGTATCACTTTATGAATCAAAATCAGAAAGTATTGCACAAAATCAAATCAGCCAGGCGCTATTATGTAATTATCTCCACCTACAGAGATTAAATCTATCATTCAATAAAATATTTAACTCAAATTTAATTGCAGATTTCTGCAGTAATAAAATTTATCAGCAAATTAAAAACCATAACTGGCCGTACCACAAACGTAGCGTATCGAGTTATTTCTGTAGCGCAATTCCAATTATTGCAGATGCATAAATTTTATTTGTATCGTTGCAACTTCCACGTAGTTATTCGTTTGAATGAGATTATGAACACATACGTATCACAAGAAAATAATTAAAACTTTTCATAATAAACTATCAAACAACGGGTCATCTTTCAGGCGAGGGTATAGGCCACACGTCCCCACTGTGGTTGAGCCATAACCTTGCAGTTAGATGTTGTATGGATTGTTTTGTGTTTGAAAAATGGAAAATTGAACTCGAAAACTCACGTTTTAATAAACATAAGACTAATCTAGGTCGATTTTTAACCTTCGAAAAAAAATTAAATTTCAGCGAAAACGTTAGAGTCGTTTCCGAAATCACAAATTTAAATATATGTTCAAGAATTGCTGGTTTAAAGATATTAGATAAGATAGACATGTAGTTAATGCGGTTTTCTACTAGATTACAATTAAACTTTTTCCATTGCCTACGTTTATTAAAGAATAATCCGTAAAAAGTAACATATACCACCATATTCATCAGGATCGTAAGTAAGACCAAAATGTTTTAATTATGATTTTGTTATTCTCATTATAATTCGTGTCAAGTCTATTTCAAGTTGCAACAAATTACTTTGGAAATAAAAAAAAGAGAAAATTAAATGAATGAGCAAATATTTTACATTAGAAGGGAAATATAGTCAACAATGTAACGATAAGAAAACGTCTCGGTAACATACACATACATGTAACTCACCAGATTTTTTTTCCGAGATTCAATTCAATGCAGTGACATTTGTATGACTGTATTGATGTGTTAATGTGACTCAATGGAATGAAGTTGTGAAAGAGAGGATCCCCCAACTAAACTACGAGTTTGATCGTTTTCGGTGGACCTCTATTCAAAGAGGGATATTCAGAACGTTCATTGCGCTACGCAGAATTAGAAGAATTGCTAGACACTTTGCAAATCAGATCTTGTTCAGTTCCAGTATGCAGCAATTACAGTGCTATCAATTACATCTTTGATGTCTTTGCGAATCTACTTGGTTCTGAAAATTAGGCTGTTACATTTATTTTATCAGAAGAGCCTTCTAAAGTCACTCTACTCTGCCTGATGTAAAGCATGAGTAGAATCTGAGAGTAGTGACAAAGGAAAAAGCATCGAAGTCACCAATACCATACATATTTTTATTCATTGCTCTATAATTCCATATATTCGTGAAGAAAACCTTAGATTTTATATTGCATTCCAAATTAAATAAATCTAATTTAAGTTATTAAAACTATATTACTTTCAAGTATGCTTGTCTCAAGAAGTTTTCTATGTCAAAACCAGCTATGTAAAAATACTGCCAAGTGCGAGTCGGACTCGCCCATGAAGGGTTCCGTAGCAGCAAGTAACATCATTTATAAGTTCTTTTAATAGTGTATTGATTGAATGAAAGGTAAATTGCGGTTTACGGTTTATGACGTATTAAAAAAAAACTACTGACTAGATCTCGTTCAAACCAATTTTCGGTGGTAGTTTACATGGTAATGTACAACATTTTTTTTGGATTTATCACTCTCTTATTTTAGAAGTTACAGGGGGGGGGGGGACACATTTTTCCACTTTGGACGTGTCTCTCGCGCAAGCTATTCAGTTTAGAAAAAAATGATATGAGAAACCTTAACATCATTTTTGAAGACCTATCCATAGATACACGTATGGGTTTGATTAAAAAACATTTTTTGAGTTTCAGTTTTATGTATGGGGACCCCCAAAACGTGTAGTTTTTTTTTATTTTTATGTAAAAATCTTAATGCGGTTCACAGATTACATCTACTTACCAAGTTTCAACAGTATAGTTCTTATGGTTTCGGAAAAAAGTGGCTGTGACATACGGACGGACAGACAGACAGACAGACATGACGAATCTATAAGGGTTCCATTTTTTGCCATTTGGCTACGGAACCCTAAAAAGTCAACGGTTAGCGTTTCAAGATTTTAACATTTTGAATTTATTAAAAGCGTAAAGTACACGTTATAATTATATTTATTTTACAATGATGGAATTTAATTTCTATACATCATAGAATTTAATTTTCGTGTCTGAAATATTAATAAAATGAATTTAATGAAAATGAATTTAATGAAAATTCATTTAAATGCTACGGAACATATTAAGGCGAATTAAAAGTTTTGACAAATATATTTTCTAAAATAAATGTAAAATATAAGTAGATTAGACAAACTACTGCTACAAGTAAACGATCACACATATAGAAGTGTGATTGTAAAATATTCTGTTAGAGGTTACAGGTCTTAATTAATTAACTAAGCAACCTATCGAAACTTCTCGTAACTCTTCCATCAACTCCTAGCAGAAAGCCGGCCCTTTTCTAACATGAAGAATTTATCTTACCATTCAACGTAGCAATACTGTCAGTCTTCTGAGATTGCTACCGGTAAACAACGATGTAAAGGAATTTATAATCATGTTTTTTTTTTATTTATTGTGTTTTAATTTCTTAGAAATTTAAACACATATGATATGAATTAGATGTAAAAAGAAATAAACATTACAACGTAAGCCCATAAGAGTCATTCGCAGCATAATCGAAAGTGGCTATTAAGAGTGGCAATATGGTTTTATGTTCCTTCATAAGTGTACGAAAGAGGAGTAGGCGTGACAATACGCTATCATTCATCCATTTATAAACCCGCCTATGGTTCGCACGGTCGTCAACGCGTGACAGATCCGTCCTATTTTTCTATTCTACTCTTAAATCTGGACTTTATTAATTGTAGTTAATCGTTGAGTAGAAAGTCTATTAGAGAAAGTGAGAAATAATGTATGACAGCATTCGTGTTATCATATTTCGTTGGTCAGAAAGAGACCGCAGACCCAATGTTGCAGAAGTTTCCCACTAAGCCGCCACAGTGCGGGTCATCATGCTGCACCCTCTGTTCTCACAATGAGGCGTCCTACACTACGTTTGCCGAGAAACACCACTCCAAGTTTACGACCACAATGGCCAGCCCAGCTAGATTATTATAGGGATAGAAAATATTCTGTGTTAATATAAGTTTATTTCAATCAAATCCCACTTTTTTTTTTTTTTTTTTTTTTTTTACGTGTGGAAATCCCCGCGGACCGTCACCCCGTCGGGGGTTACGGCGGGGTGGTGTGTCGGACTCGAACCGACTAAAACCACACGGTGTGACCCTCTCTGCGCCTTTGTATTGGAAGGAGTCCAGGGAGGGGATTTCCTTCTGGACTCCAACCGGCGCCTGCCCGCACTGTTGCGGGCACCATCTCACAATTTACTCTCTAATTAGGCAACGTCCGGTCACACGCGGACGTCGCCCCCTCGCGGAATCAAATCCCACTACGCCAACCTAAACATGAAATTATGGCTAATTATTATATTAAGAAAACTAACTTTCAGAATGTTCATACCTTTAAAGAGGGAATTTAAAAAAAACATATTAGCCTCAGAACCGACAACCGTTAGGGAAACGGGTTCTTCAATGAAGACCGCGTCTCGGCAAACGTAGTGTAGTGGGTCCACAGACTAGGCGGAGTGATGATTTGCGCAAGACGGAGCTGGATGGGAGTAGCCGACGATTGAACTAAGTGCCGTGAAATTAGAGAGGCCTATGTCCAGCAGTGGACTGTAATAGGCTGATGATGATGACGTATTTAAATAAAACATTTATTTCAAATGAAAGAAAACATTTGTGGGTAAAAATCTGGTGTATCATCTGCCTTTTCTTATTATAATTTAATTTAGGATCAATGGAATATCTTTCATTTTTCAAATCTACTTCATCATTTGTCATTAAGTGTACATGGTTCACAAAGTTTTATCAGAGGTTTCTTGGCATCCGTAAATGCATTTTTAAAAGTTTACTTTAGAAATTGAACCGACGCGACACCGACGACGTTATTTAATAATTCATTGAATTTCTTTTTTAAGTTTATGCGTCAATGCTACCTTAGACGAATTACTTCTACGAGGGGAGCGGTTTATTATCGTTTATCTGGTTTGAACAAAAGCTAATCTTTAACCTTAAACATTAAAGGAGGTTTCAATAACGAACCAAATAGACAATGTATTGTATAGAAGAAAAACTAAATTATTGATAAATTAATAATCAAGACACCATACTAATATTATAAATTCAAAGATCTGTCTATTGCGATTTCACCACTAAACCGCTGCTGATGTAGATGAATTTCGGCATATAGATAGATCGGACCTTGGATACGAGTAAGCTTCTTCTCGTCGCGTTAATCAATATACACGCGGGCGAAAGCTAGAAATATTAGAAACCTTTTTTGTTTTCATAGTTATAATAATATTCTTTGTTGTAACCAAAAGTGGATTAAAGACTGTACGGCCCTGACTCCCAAAATAGCGCTATGAGTTGGGAGTCAGTTCCTTCTGAAGGGTGAAGAGGATAAACAAATAGTTACAATATTAGACATTTCTTTTGTATAGTTAGTTATGTTTGTGTGTCGATGTGAGTA
Source organism: Phragmatobia fuliginosa (assembly GCA_932526445.1). Lineage (NCBI taxonomy): Eukaryota > Metazoa > Arthropoda > Insecta > Lepidoptera > Erebidae > Phragmatobia > Phragmatobia fuliginosa. The sequence goes on along the minus strand of OW052068.1, from coordinate 12,132,670 downwards.
TTATGTGTGTAAGAGTGTATGAATTGCTGTGTATTTGAGGCTGTGAGTTAAAAGTGTGTGTGTGGTGAAGGTGTGTGTAACATTGTTCAAAATTTCATTATTTCACTATTTGCTTTCTACATCATCAAATTTCAGTTACTTAAGCCTTAATCTAACAGTTTGTTAAGTTTTCAGTTTTATAAATATTACTTTCATTGGTCATAAAGCCCTAAAATCTTGCACCAACAATATTACTGTAGTGTTGCTGGGCAAATTTGCACGCTACTCTTGAAACTGGATATTTGTCGATCAAAAAGCTTAAGAGTTAATTTATTTTGAATGCGCTTATCTCAAAAATGCGTTCATACAGTCTATATCAATATACAGTCTATCGAGGAAGGCTATAGACAATATGACAACAGTAACCGAGCATTAATGAAAAATGCTGCATCATTAAAGCATATTATTTATTTCAGATACACAGTCGAAATGGCGTGGACCCGTTAATTTGTAATGAAATTGATCATTCAATTATTATTTCAATTGGATACAGTCAATTTGTATTTATTTCTATCATATAAGATGTGTAAATAATTTTTCAACTCTAAAGAGGCGCAATAATAATTAAAAACTATAATTGAAAAAAAAAAAATATATACACATAGTCCCTTAAAAACCCAGGATTTATCCCCCTAGATAGAAGACATGGCAATTATGTAGCTTAATATACTACGTAGGTACTTTTAATATATATAGCTTCATAATTTTGCTTCTTCATTACTTACAAAACACATAATGTGAGTAAGCGAGGAAAGGAATCGCAATAAAAATCGTAATGATACCGCAATAACGAACTCAAGATAACTGCGGAAAGGAATTGATAAGGAAAATATAGGGAGCGTTACGTATGGGTACCACATGCTACAAAAATCCCTTATTGGATGGTACGTGTTGCCTTAAAAGATTCATGAATCTGTATAGATTGAAATGTTCCTATATTTTTATTTAAATATTCGATCAGAAAACAATGATTGAATTAAGTTTAAAAATATAATAATAAATATACATTGCTAGTTTGACAGCAGAGTCCATGGACGATATTTCTGACATTCAAAATATAATCCCGTCGACGTTGAAGAAAAACGACAGTAGCTTGCCGCTGAACTCGACCAGAACCTCGGCCGTATTGGTAAATGTAAATGGGGAATGTGTAAATGGGTAAATGGGGTGATGAAAATCCAGTCTAGTTCAATGCCAAGAAAACACAAGTATGCGCACTCACTACCTAAGTTTTACTACCTTAGTTGCTCTACTTTTTAGAATACTGAACTGCAACTGCAAGATAAGTTCGGTATCCTGGGTATGGATATTTGCCGGAATCTCAACGGGACAGGAGTACATTGAGAGTGTCACCGTCGCAAAGCAAGTCTCGCGCAAGCTAAGTGTACTAATCAAAGTAAGATAGATCTTCGCGTCGGAGCATCTCTGTCTTCTTTATAAGAGTCAGGTTCGCTTCTTCGTCTAGTACCGTTTTAAACTTTGTGATAGATTCGCGCAATATTTGCTTGACGCTCTGGGCCGATTGCAGATGCGAGTAGTCTGCATTATCGACAGCCCCGAAGTCATAGTATTCTTAGAACCTTTGCAGTTACTAAGAAAGGTCGCATTAATGGCAGTCCTCTATCGCCTTTACCATGAGGAGTGTTCTGGAAAGCTCTTTCAACTGGCCCCACTTTCTCGATCCTTTACAGGTTAACATGTGCTGGCCTTGGAAGTTACCCCTTTAGAGTGGTAGAAATACGCACTCGAACTCGAACAGTTAAAAATACTATGGGTCGCCATCGCCACACTGCCTGCATTTGCAGAGGATATGGATGCCCCGCTTTTGAATTATACTCATGCTTTCCATTAGTCAGTCAACGTCACCTTAGCAGGCAGCAAATGAAAAAAAATGTAGCTGAAACATTTTCTGAATGCCTCAAACACCTACCCCAAAATATCTACCAGCTTTTCTACCATAATGATACTATGCAACCACCATTTCTCCATTTCTCTCCCCTCCCCTCCCACTCCCCTTATAGTATAAAGGATTTGTGAATGAACTACGTACTGCATGTGCAATCAGCTAAAGAGGTTTAGGAGAGTAGAGGAAATTGATTACCGATGGATACCTGCAACTAAAAAGCCTCTCCCCTATCTCTAGGAATTGGGGGTTATTAGGAAACCTACTTTTAGTTATCTAATGAAACCAAAATTTTTCTGATTACAACATTTTACAGTAACAATATTGAGATCGTTTGCATTGAAGAGCATTAGATGGCAAAAGTCATACATATTTCACGGTTATATTTCGCCCTCCTAAAAACACTAACTAGCAAGAAAAATTATGTGCCTTAGTCGCGCGTCACGGTAAACTAGGCTTTGCCTGCGGCTTCGCCTGCGTGAATACCAAATATTTATTGAAAAAAAAAATGACTTTTCAGCTTATAACACACACAACTAATTTAGCTTTCTATTGATAAAATAATTTTCAAAATCAGCTCAGTAGATCCAGAGATCCAGATCCAGAGATTACTTCTACAACCTCACAAATGTTATCTCTCTGTAATATTATATTCTTGTGTCTAGAAATGCAACTTATGAATTATATTTAGATTGGATCCTAATAATGTTATAATAAACGCTCCCACGCAATCAGATATCAAACCGTTTATTTGCAAAAACAAAATGATAGACAGTACCCATAGTTGTATTTTTGTTATAATCCCAAATTCTAAGGTCTGAAGTCCCTAAATATATGAAGGGACCGTGTCGTCAGGTCGGTATTTGTCCTGGAATATGAAAGGTATGAAAGCTTTGGATAACGGCTTAGGTTTTGTAATACCTAATAAAATTTCTTGACAAAAGCATTCGCCCACATTCGCTTACTTATAAACTCTTTTTAGGTTTTTATTTTATATCTTATTACAAATAATTTCAGAATGTTTAACATACTACAAATATTTTAAACGTAAAAAAAATCATGTTGAGACTGCAATTGTTATTATTATAATTTATAACTAAAAACTATAAATGACAACGATAAAGCTTTATGTAGGAAATTCATTGAATATCAAAAAAGCATCGTTTTTTGTTTATCGACAGTTTATTCATCTCAAATGAAACATTGACATATCTTTTATCACTCAGAACAATGGCATCGGTACCATACAAATTTTCAGGGTCACTTTTCATAGTACCCCACCAAAGTGACCAATTATTTTGATAATATTTTTTCTTTTTAACGATTACTGAGAAAATGTTATTGAACTTTTGTACAACTAAATTATTGTAATGTACGATACAACTCTTTATTTGCATGCAGAGTTTACCTTTAAGTAATTGTTACAATATTGCTTTTCTGTTTTTATGTAATTTACTTGTTTTTGTACTGTGTAAACAATTGTTGGTAAACCAATAAAATAAAATAAAAAATAAAATAATAATACGCTCTTTAAAGCAAAAAGGAAATTCTAATAATTAAACATTTGAAAAGCACCCGTCCTTTTTAATCTAAACAATATTTTTTTAAATTTACTTATGATAATACTACTTCTTAAGTAAACACACACTTCTAAAGTTTTTATAAACAGAGTCACCGATTTAGAAACAAAACAATCAGGAATTTAGTTCACTATCGTCACGAGACCGACCTTTTTTAACCCTTCTATTATTTATAGACACGATAATAATCATATTTGAACCGTTCCTTTATATTTATTCACTTACATATAAATTAAAAACAAGCTTAGAAAAACTTTAGCCAGATTAAATATAAATGTTTTATTCAAAAGTGTAAGTTCTACTAAAAAAATAAGTTTAACTTATGAGATAAAAGTTCAAAAGTCTAATATAAAAAATATATAAGAATATAATATTTATTTATAAGTAACAAACAAAAATATTAAGATATAAAAGCTCAATTATGACGGTTTCATGTATTTACCTCGTGACCGTGCTGCAGCGTCAGAAGCCACCACCCGCGTACATTATTTTGTTGCAACACGAGAGGGCGCGAGGGAGACGGCGAGAATAGCTCCTTAACAACTTTTTAAAGAGAGCACTCGGATGGAGCGAGTGCAGCACGAGCCGCGGGTACCGGCGATTCATTAAGAACGAGCGTGGAGGCTGCGATGGGCCACCGCCCCGCGCGCCTCAAACCGCCAAGAACTTCCCACGCGCATGTGCCTGCCCGCCCTCCAATCGCGGCCCTGTTGCTTCTGACGGCCGCGCTACGTCAAAACGTAAACGCTATGAATACGTTTAATCGTCGCTGAATCTTCCGACAATCGCGATCATCTACATTTAGATTAGGACAACTTTTGCGGGACGCGACAGATGCATTGTATTCGCACACAAACACTCTCTACTCAACTGCCTAAGACATTTTCCTTACAAAGCGATTAGTTAAGAAAAGACATACCAAACAAAGTCAAAGCTATTAAAATTTATTTTTAAACAAACACGTGAAAAAATAGATTTTTAAATTATGCTCGTGTTTGTCGTAGTTGTAACTTTAAATCATCTACATAACAATTTAAATCTACAGAGCTCCGGCTACTTAAAAAATGCAAAACTCGTTCGGTACCTGCCTGTAACCCGCTGTACCTCCATCAAAGGCGAACAAGCTAAATCTAAATCCCTTAAATACGTTACCCTGATATTTATGGCAGGGCTAATAGCATCAGTTAAGCCGGAGACCAGACGTTCTCACCAACGATATTTTAGGAGATAAATACAAAAATGTCTTTACTGTATAAGTCATTCGCTAAAATAGAAATTATTTACATATAAACAAAAAATTCTAAGCTTTCTTATGAGCAGTTAAAAAAATGTATCATGAACATGAGTATGCCAGGAGCTAAAAATATATATTATTATTCAACTTCATCTTAATTATGGGTTCCAAACGTCTTTTATATAAAAATCAGATAAATTAATAGACCCTTTTAAGGTTTTTAAAATTTTATTTAAAATATTTCTATGTTGAAGAAAATATATACATCCAAAACATAACTAATATAATTAAAAGTACTATTCTTTTAACATGTTAACCATGTAATACTCGTATTGCTATAAAGAGCTCTTATCAAGTCTCAAGCCTTTAAAGAAAAACATCAACATTAAACAGTGCTTTAAACAAATAAAACTAAAACCAGTTAATTTAAGCAGATAACAATAAAGCGCCTGAACCCATTTGACTTGAGTCATATTTCACGGCAACGCCGCAACTCTCCAATAATTTGCGACCCTAAATCTAAAGCCTAGGCCGAATAAGAAATTCAGAAACCTCTAATTTTGAATATATGTCCTCACATTTGCAATTATCAGATTCAAAATAGTATTTGTCAAATATTACAACAATTAGAAACCAATGTTTTTAAGCTCACAACGCAATGAAATCACATAACATAACATTTATTATAGCAACAAATGTGACTTATTAAATAGTGTACTTAATTACTATGAAATAATTCACCTACAAAAATATCTGATTATTACTTTCGCTCTTACAGTGAATGAACCGAACTAAAGACATTAAAAGGGTCGACCGTATGTACGCACAGGTGTGTAAAATCAATGTGGAGATGTCTACAAATATTTATTGGGCCGAAACACATTAACTTAATCCTCTATACTATACCTATACAGATAGTGGACACACATAAATATACATTAAAAAAATGATCTTTAAATCCCATTCAAATAATGTCGCATTATCATTCCTCAGTTTCAAAATCCCGAATTCGTTTACATATTCCTTTAAGAAAGATTCTTTAAGAAAGATATTCTTCGAACCCTCGCTGTTTAGGAAATACGAGGCCGGAACTCGTAAACGTAAATTTGTTTGTAAGCGGGTAAATGGTTTAAACGTAGGCTGTCACACATTTACAAAGGTGCAGTTTCATGAACTTCTCCGGAACACAAAGCGACATAGAACTTCATCGAATCATTTCCTACCTGCGGTAATTTGTACTTTGACTTTAGCAATAGGATTTCGCTGCAAATAGTTAAACACTAAGCTCTACTACGAAATTACTTCTCTTCGTCTTGATTGTACGAGAAACAGTTCGATGAAGTACTAGTAAATGAATTTGATGGTATACACTCCGTATTGTTTAGGCAAACTAAAGTGGAGAGAGTCGTTACATTGAGATAGCAGAGTGACATTCAGATATACCTATTTTTTTACTTGAATGCGAGCGGCCATTGAAAAGGGACCAATAAAATATGCAGATTTGACTGCGGCCGTATTTTTCTCAGTGTAATCTGCATTATTCAGGCTTTGTCACGAACTTCGACAGTTTAACAACGTTTATCTCTCGCCTTGCAAATTGAGCTACGACTTTAAGACAAACGGGAGTCACTTTCATTATCATAATGGACCTCGGCCGATTCTTTGTTGGTGAGCCGAGTAGGGATTCTAGTTGCCATTTTTCTAGAGGTAGATTTTTCGTTTTCACCGGGTACTGTTTAATGTCTTCAGGTCAACTGTTGACTGACATTGTTAACTTGTTATACTAATGCTTGTTTCTGTTTCGTGGTCTAATTTGTATTACTTTAGAATGTAACTGTTCATAATAAATGTTTGCTGAAGTAAGTTGTGTGTCGTGTTATGTGAAGTGTGTTGTAAAAACAAATTTATATTTCATGTATTTTTAAACTAATTGAAAACACAGACTTAATGATAAATGATATTTATTTCTGCAAGTAAATCTCTTCAGACATTTTTACAATTCGGACTTTATAGCTAGAAGGCGCCGGCATTTCCTACGACTCACTCTGGGAAGAAACGCCGAAACAAACCACAGAGCATATAATTTAGATAGCATATAAATTAGAGCATATAATTTAGATATGATAAGGATAGACCAAAGCCTAGTTGAATGATTACATAGTTTGTAATAAAAAATACAAATAATGATAAGTTATGCAATCAAATTAATTGTTAAATAAAATAATAACAAACTCTTATATGTTTTATATTGATATAAAAAGTAAAAATAATATCGGATGAGTATTGACACTGTACACATTTCACCGATAAAGCTTCATGATGGACGAAGTAAGTAGTAATTTACCCGTGGCCAAGCTTCCTGCTCTAACGGCAAGGAACGAGCGAGTATCCACTAGACCAAAACTAATCGCTGACAGAGTGGTACGCGCTTGCCAACGATTGGACTATTGATTCGCTACATCCTATAGATGAACACATAACCTAAGTACCAAATATGGCAATAAGCCATGAAATTACATCTTCATTTGTAAACGCAGTTTAGATATTAGGTTGGAAATAAATACATGCTTTACAAATGTACAAAATTTGTTCAGAAAGCAAGACACAATTTCTATAGGTACTATGTAGTTTATAAATATTTTAGATCGTTTTTTTAAATGTTAATTTGTCATATATAAAAACGTTTTGTTAAATAAATAATGTAAATGATAAAGCTAATGTGCAGTGAATATTTATTTGTCATTATTAACATGAAAACATACAAGTGTCTGATCCAATTAATATGTGTTTAAAGTTGAAATGAAAAAAAAAACCATTTAAGATCAAGTCTTCATGTACCCTTCTATCACCACTAAATTACGACGAAAAGTAGAAGTGATAACTGATTAAATAATAATGAAATAAAGTGAAATTTGGTAGATCTACTTAATTAAACTATATTTGGATACTTGTGCCAAATTAATTATTAGAGAGAGAGAGAGTAACATATATATATATATATGTTACTAACCCATATTGACCCACTGCTGGGGCTCAGGTCTCCTATCGGGTGAGGGTTTAGGCCAAATGTCTCCACTCTGGCCGAGTGAAGGTTGTTGTTCAACTACAATACTTTAAAAAGAAATGTTAACAGATTACAACTTGAATATAAATTTTCCAATAAATGAAGGACTCTTTGACTTCAATATTAATTAAAAAAAGACGCCGCGGAACAAAGCTAGTTAAAAAAAATTTGCTTAGGTTACTCCTTGGGTCAACCGCTTTCTGCCAGTGAAAGTCCTGTCAACATTGTTTTACCCTTTTTAGAGATTACCCGGGTAAAAAAAACAAACATCCAAAAATTTTAAAAATTGCTTTTTTTCTGTAAATGACGTATATGCTTTCATATGCATTAAATAAAAAAATGATAATTTGATATTACGTACAGACACTTCAATTTTATTTCTTTGTATACATTAGAAATCGTTGCAGTTTTATTAAATTTATAATCTTCTTTCAAACTGTTATTCAATTCCAGCAAAATGGACACAGTTTAAATAATCAGAGTACCCTGCAAATTCGATAAGTATTTAAAGAAAAGTTGTTACCAAAACATCCTATGAAACACTTTCTGTTTAGTGAATAATAAGTACGTCTAGTACTCATTATTCACTAAACAGAAAGTGACAATTTCAAGACTACTGCGTAGTTATCATTAAAAAATTAAAAACGTTATAACTCTGAAATCTGTTTAAATATAAGAGTATTGGCTAACATTCATAAGTTCAGCATGAAGGGCAAACTCAAAGCGATATTAGAAGGTCCGGCGAGGCGGTCTAATCGGCAATGGCTCATACCGATACGCAAGCCTCCAAGCGGTTTATGACGAATGCGGCCACCCTTCGGATGCACGCCAAGCTGAAACGTTCACGCTACATCCATAGCTTTGTAGCAATTGTATTTCCTTAACTTCTACCTACTGCTATATTACCAATGAGGGTTTAGCATTCACCAGCAGAATTTATGGTCTTTATACAAATTAAGGCATCGAAATAACAAAGAAATTCACTCTTCGCGATTGCAATGTCACGTCATTTTCAAAACAGATGTTTATAAAATATACATAATTGTTTTTTAATCTAGGTCGCCAACTATTATTTTGTTTATTTTTGCATCATGAATTGCTTTTTTGCCTCTGGTACGCGCTTTTGGTAGTTTTGATTGATATACTATTACTATTGATATACTATTCAAGTTAAAGTTAAATATTAATACTACAATCTCATACAACGTTTCTAAACCATAAGTCAATCATACTAACATAAAAATAATAATAATTTCTTTATCATAGCACTTCGAAGATGCTAAAGATTTAAGAACGTCAATTCCACATTATTAAAGTCTTAATGAAAGGAACCGAAGGGTCTGGTAAAGTGACTAAAAAACTTTGAATCTGAGATTTGTAACAAAAAATGTGACAAGTCATCAAATCTACATATTTTATTAGTCTCTCGCTCGGCAGCTCCGACCCTCTGTCGGTTGGGACCATTCACACCTAGTGATGCATTTCCTCTCTTTGTAAGACATATCGATAGTTTAAGTTATAATTATTTAAAATTACTAAAATCGTACCGTATAGTTTATCTGTACTTTTTAATAACCACAGAATAATTACAATGTTACAACACATAGAATAGACTACTACAAACTTTGTTGAGTAGAAATAACCAGACAAAATTCATTATTTTCTAAGTTAAACAGTTAAGCTCATTTCAGTTCTTAATATGAATGTTTCAAACGCAAATATTTACTTTAAAGGGCTACAAAGCGCAACGCAAACGACACAGCTACACATTTTTCCTTCAACCATCGTAGCTCGTCGTAGCCGTCGTAGCTAGAAATACCTTCTACAAAATACCAACATTCACTAGTCCTTTTGTGGAATTAAGATGTAGCATACACAAATATAACCAAAAAGTATTTACGACACACAATTTCTTCATTTTTACTAAGCGATAACCAATAAAATATTTATATTTTTCGTGCTGAAGAATAACATTATGTCTCGAATTTGGTATTATGTATATACATATGTGTTGTAAGAATTACCTCATACTTGTACTTCTTTTTGGTTTACAACGTGATGCGACGTAAATACTAGGTAGTCTTTGCTAGAACTTTGTTACGTGAAGCTATATTTTTTTTTAATATAATTAACAAAACTGAAGTTCAATCACAAAAACACAACAAACGTGAGTTCTTATACCCTGATTGACATCTATTGTTAGTTATGCTAGGTCTAGTTCTATTTGTGTGATCCATAAATATTTATTTTTATTATTTATTATTATAACAACTCACACTATTCTATTAAAATAATACTGTGTAAAACCAACCATTTGAAATATAATAGAAATATTGCTAAGGTTGGGTCAAACTAAACATTACAAAGAAAAATAACTTCTTAGAAATTAAAATAAGTTTCTGAGCTTAGATATAAGGATACGGAACAAGCAAATAAATATATTTCGTTGCGAATAGTGTTTGCGAAAATAAGCATGCGAGATATAGGCGAACACTGGCCAATTTTAGTTCTAATGTGTGGCAGACCAAAAATTTGTCGGTTTGATAAACGACTTCCAGTCCGCGAAATGTTATTACTGCCTAATATTTGACGGTTCACGTTTTATAAAAGCACAAGCAATATAACAGTTAAAATATCGATAACCGTGATGTATTTAAGAGAGGGGCGACTCGGTTCAATAACATAGGACTTTCAAATAGGTATGAACGACAGCCGGCCGGGTGGTGCGGCCTCAACTCCACTGCGGCGACACTTCATAAAGAACACTTTTATACCAAAGCCTTTTATTTATGATGCCCTTTCACATCCTTGGCTTCGTGTTATTGTCTGATGTCGGAGCAATAATATAGCATTATTTATTTAATAATCCAATTCTATTTTGAGCCTTAAGGAATTCTGAACAACACTTGAACTTATTTGTAATGAGTTTTTGTCATCGTATATCTATTAGAATGCAAAATGATCCAAGCTATTTCGATGATGACAAATTTAAGTTAAGGATCCTAAGGTAACATTTATCCCAACTAAATATGTTACAACATATGGGTAGGTCACACATGGTAGCTTTTTAAGACAACTTAAGGAATTGGACTTTAACGTTTTACAAATACAACCTATTTTACCATAACCTGTTAGATTTTTTAGTACTAAATTAATAATAGTAGTATTAGTAATAGTAGTAGTATTAGAAAGTATCCATTGTTTTGATGACCTATACATATTCTTACATGTATAGGGCAGTATAGAACTACTGCACATTTTTTTTATTTCTTTTATAGTTCTTGAATATTATTTAATATTGTATGCAATTTATAAAATATGACTACAGATATTAAATTTTCATAAACTAGTCAGTAACATATTAATGCCCATAATGAAATAACTAAGCAAAAATTTAATAGAACAAATAAGCCTCAGTGACACAGTGGTAGTGTATGTGTGTGTGTGTGACTTCTGTGTTTGTGCAATTCAAATCCTGGTCGCACCAAATGTTTGTATGATTTACAGATATTTGTTACGGAGTTGGGGTAATTGTATGCAATTACAAAAAACAAAATATAGTATTCTATCAGTCGATCTAGATTTCATAGTACAAGCTCTGCTTAGTTTGAAGCTAGACGGCATTGGTGTTGTGTTACAATCATATCCGAAATATTTATTTCTTTAATTTTTATCAAATAAATATTTATCATTTAGAAATCACTTTTAACGTTCAATAACTAATCGAAAATCAACTAAGTTTAAAAAAAATCGCTACAAGTCGTCTATGATTTAGATGTATGACAGCATAGAGTGTGAAATCAAAGAGTTCCTATATATTATTAAAATGGAGAATGGTGCGAGTCTTTTTACTGTAGAGTGGCGGTTGCGGGGTACAGCGCTCCGCACTTCGGGACGTGACCGAGCGACGCTAGCCGGTATCACATTGACCTATCTCGCTATAGTAGCTGGATGTGGCTCATTAAAAACCCAAATCTGCCTTTTTTTTTAAGTGTGTGTTGTTTTTCTGAAGATAGAACGAACGATAGAAAGATAAAACGAAGAGCCACGGTGATTTCAGTACGAATAAGTCGACTTGACTGGCGCGGTACTACCCTCGCATAGAAGTCAACCGCACCAGCCTAAAGTGAAGATATTCGTGCTGTCGTATATCGTCAAAAAAAACAAAATTATTCATAATACAACTAAAAGTGATGATAAAGGTAAGATAACTAGGCTGATTGTTTATATTGTGGCCTGAAATTTCAAAACAAGTAGCTGAATGTATTTCTTTTATATCCCACTAAAACCGTCCAATCCAAAAAGTTATGGTACGGTATAGGAACTCATATAATTATCAAATAGTACATATTTTTACTAATCGTAAAGAAAAATTTAAGATAACCAGGCAATGGTTAATGTTATGGCTTAAAAAAAAATGTCGTGACCATAACTCAATTTGTACAACTTTAACAAAATATTATTTTGTGACAGATGGTTTTAGCCCGTAAAGTCCAATATATTACAAGTAGAGATAGCCTTACGTTTCAGCTTTAATAGTATTACGAATGCCTTTTTGCATTTAAAGCAGTTCAAAGTAGCCTGAATGAATTGAGTACCTTCCACTCACTTTAAATCGAAATCGAAATGTTTTATTCCAGCCAGTGAGAATGCCGCGAATGGCTCGAGGCAGAATTACTTGTTCGCTAAAATTTTTAGCTGACTCGGTGGATAAGTAATGGTCATCAGACACATTCACTGAGAGACGAAACATAATGAAAAAGTTATGGCACAAATGTTCATATTCAAACTTTTATTTATTGCTTTTTGAAATTACAATGCGTCTACAACATTTTCTGAAACCGTTTACAATTTCGAAGGCTCAGTTTAAATGTAATTTAAGGTCAATTGAGAATAACTTTATTCAATTAATTCTAAATTATTTAAGTTTTCAAATTATTTTATGAGAATTCTGAAAGTCAACAATTATCAAATTATGGAGTCCGTTGCCGTTGTTAGTAATTTAATGTCAAACTTTATTAAAGAATTGAGGGAAATTTATTACAAAGGCTTCTTATGCATAAAACGATTAAATTTATGTTTAAGATGGTAATTTTACGTTTAGTGGTTTTTAGAATTCAGTTTTTCATAATTAAAGACGTTTATCACGGGCTAAAGAATATAGAAAATAAGGTTACCATTTGGTGTTCTAATCATTTGGAAAAAAAGATCATACTAGAGATGTGTATGTGATTGTTATTTTTGTTTGACTATATTTCTTCATTGTTAACGGAACGGAAGATCCACATATTTGAAAGGGTCCTTCATCCATTTGAAAGGGTCTGTCTGCCTCTTATCTACTTGAAATAATTACATTGAACCTCAATTTATAACTTTTAATAATCAGTTTTTGTGGAAATATTTTTTAGGGTTTTCCCCCTCCGCCCTCTTTGAACGGCTGATATAAAAAATCTGGAAAAATTCATGATCGTAGTACATGTGATGAACTTTAAAGACAAACTATAACGGCTTAGATTATTTTGTTACTTTATGAGTTATAGTGGTCTTACTTGTAAAATGCGAATACTTGGAAAACTTCGTTCAAACTTAACGAAATAATAGGTAAACATAACAGTTATCTATTGGACACTATTTTATATCCACCTACCATTGTGGGTGACTACAGAATTCTATTCTATGCGGGACCAGACCCGCTCTTGGGCAATTTTTATTTATTATTATTTTTTATTGTAACCCAATTTTATTTTTTCCACATATATATTTTAGACTCACGTACAAAAATAATCGCCTGTTACTATGAACTCACACATTACGATTAATACAAAACATGTCGATTGTTTATAAAATTGATAAAAAAATAGAAATTTGCTTTGCGCGGGTAAATATAGATATTTAAAAAACATTTTAAGCTTGATAAATTATATACTAAATCCGTTCTCAAAAATCAATCTACCATTGCTGTAAACAGCATGAAAATCTATGCTGTACTTTTTAAGTTTATCGCGAACACGAACGCGGCAGAGGACTTTGTTTTATTTTATGTAGTGATAGTACTACATCTCACGATCATCTCTCGACCAAGTTACCAACAATAAATCAATTGCTTACTGAAATGTCGTGTTCTGCACATAAATATCCATCTGGCATAAAGGAAGCATCAATTCCAAATAAATGCCAAGCATATAATATCTGCAGTGAAGAGGGCCCAACACACGATATGAAAGGTGTTAGCAAGCATTAAATGGAACAGTAATGTTCTATAAAATACACCTGCGGTCTCATAAAAAAACTCCAGATATTGCGCAAAATTGCTTCACAGTTCATTGCCTGTTTCATATTTTTACAAATAAATTCTTAGCTTGTTATCAAAAGATGTTGATACCTACTAATAATCACACATCCATTTTACGTCATAGCTCAATAATAAAGTCTACACTTATCTTTTTTAATTAAAAGCTATAATTTAAAAAATAAACATCATCATCAATAAAAGAGCTTGTAGTATAGACCGCGTGACTGCAAACGTAGTGAAGGATGCCCAGAGGCCAGGTGGAGAGACGACTTGTGCCTAATGGCTGACAGTAGCTGGATGCGAGAATCTAAAAATAGATATGTGGACTGTAATAGGCTTATCGTAGTCCACTACTAGGCATAGACTGCTCCGATCCCACACCACTATAATCTATTTTTGGAGGTCCTACCAGCCATTATGCGCAAATCGTCACCGCACCTGGCCTTTGGGCGTCCTACACTACGTTTACAGTGACGCAGTCTCTACTCCAACGGTCATCAATTCTGCAGCTAATATGGCCAGCCTACTGGCACTTCAGCTTGCTAATCCTGTTCCCTATGTCGATGACCTTCATTCTCTGACGGGTCACCTCATTCCTGATGCGATCCCGAGAAACATCGAGCACATTCTAAGAATAATAAATAAATAAATAAAAAATAAATATTTTTTGGACATTTAACACACAACATCATCTAGTCCCAAGCTAAGCAGAGCTTGTGTTATGGGTACTAGACAACTGATATAAATACATAAACATACTTTTTTTTTGTAAATACATACATATTATACATAGAAAACACCCAGACTCCGAAACAAATATTTGTGAATCACACAAATAATATTTGGTTCGACCCGGGAATCGAACCCGAGACCTCTTGATCAGCAGCCGCATACGCTTACCACTAGACCAACGAGGCAGTAAAAAAAAGTATTAAAATTGATCGTCAAGGTATAAATAATTACTATTATTATAACTCGTGCGAGCTAAGATGGCACCTGGCTTAAAACGAAACATGATACCGTTCCCCCCCGTGATACCCCTCTGTCATCTTGCGAGTAGCGTTAGCAAGACTATTACCGTTGCACGAATATTTCCATAATAATTTTAGTTTATTAGGTATTACCTAATGTCATATAAATCACTCCATGAATCAATTTTATTAATATATCATTAGATTCATCTGGATAACCCAATTGTTTTAAGAAAAGTCACGTTAAAAAAACAGCATGACGACTATGAGACGCAATAGTTTCAAATAACGAATATCCATATACATATGATATTTAGAGACTACAATTAAAAGGCTTATCATGACGATTTAAAATTGTATTTTATAACCATATTTCAGTTCCTAATTTCATTTAAAATGATATTAGGTATTACCTAATATTATTTAAATCACTACACGAAGAATACATTCGGCTAAATAATGAATGGGGCCTGCTCCTATTGGTATGCATATGTATTTTCTTAACTCAGGTAGTAAAGTACCACTTAAGATAAAGTAGTATGTTATGAGAAATTACTTGAAGCAAAATAAATTTTAAAATTTAATAAAACTGGAATAAAGTATATTTTTTCTTGCACTCAGTACTTTAAACGACTGACATTTGAGTCAGGTGCCATCTTAGGTCGCACGAGTTATACGTCTCTGCATACTACTACACATATGTCAACCGTTCCCAATACGTCATTAACCGAAGAACAAACTGACAGCTGTCACTAGATATTATACTTTCAAATACTTTTTACGCATATGTTGCATATGTTACTTACTTTAGGTGACCTGTCTGCTCGTTTGCCCTCTCTAACATAATTATACATTACATGTGTTTTATTTTATTTGCGTATTAGCTGACCCATAAAAAGTCGTTTGCCTTTTCTATTGGCTGTACGTTACACAGCGTGAAAAATTTGGTTATCATAAAAAAGTATAGTGAGCTAACCATAAAAGATAGACATAAACAGATGCGGGCTTCTTTTCAGATCGTTTAAAAATTAACAATTCTCTCATACATTATTTTTGCGAGAGTAACCCGCACGCATTTCTGCACTCAAAAGGAAACATTTTCTTTCGTTCTGCAAAACTTTTCGTTCGTCACAGCGTAATGAAATACTCGTATAGCCTATAATCTTCCTTGATAAATGAGTTATCTAGTAGTAATCTGAAATTGCATCCTAGTCCAAATCGAACTAATGACTCGCTAGATTAGCGCGTTCTGAAGACTCATAAATTACTTTGTTATGCTCGCTTCCAAGAAAATTTAGTATTTAGAAAAGTCTTTATTTAAAAAAAATGTGTTCACATAAAACTCAAAGAATCAGAGACTAGACTACATTTTGAATGCCTTTTGTTACATTATGTGACTAATAATATCTTGGAGCTAAAATTCAAAGCGACCTTGTCAATAAATGATCTGTAAGTTCTGCTACATGAGTTCACAAGTTGTACCGGTCCCATAGCGAGAACTAAGACGAACCCCAAGGCGACGCCAAGTTTCGGCACGTATACTGGTACTAGAATAGATGTTTGATGAATACGAAATGTGATCTCAGTAACATGTCGAAAACTTACAACACGACTCGTGGACGGGACAGTTTAGCCAAGTTTGGTGAAATAACTATCAGTTTTACAACTTCAGCACAACCCAATATACTGACGTTCAATTTTCAACTTATTGCGAAAGTACTAACTGGTCACACAGAACTTTCATTATGGGAATTCATTAACACTGCATCGGAATAGAATTCAGAATTCTATTTAACTTTGGACGAACTGGCTTCGGCTGAAATCTACCTAAAAGTTGAGATGAAACGTTTTTTTACTTTGTAGTACATAGTTCATCCATTGCATAATTTGGTTCATTGGTTTTAATTACGACTTTATGTTAACTTAATAAATATGTAACCGATTTCGGTCACGGTGGTTAGTCTCAACGGAGACCAGCCAACTACGCATGAGACATTATAGAGCAAAAGTGTGTGCGTAAACACAGATGCACTCTCTCTTCCTTCACTCTCATATTGCGCCGAATGACCGGGGAAAGATGAGGCGAAGAACTGTTTATTACTTATTTGCTATGGCCACAAAGATTTGCAATAGGATTCCCATTAATATAAAAGAGTGTAGCAATATTCATGTTTTTAAAAATGAATTTTCATCATCATCATCAACAACCCTTAACGTCCCACTGCTGGGCTCAGGTCTCCTCTCAAGAGAGGGTTAAGGCCATACGTCCCCACGCTGGCCGAGTGCGGGTTGGGGACAGGCAAGACACGTTGTGGCTACGTAATCTTGCTGTTGGATGTTTTTAAGCTGCCCGAAGGCCTCCAACTAGGCTTCACGACTGCTGTCTTATGACAACAACCGGGACCGACTGCTTAACGTGACCTCCGAATCACGGAAACGCTCATTATATAAAATGCCACAAACGGTCACCCATCTAGGTCCGACCGCGCCGTCGTTGCTTACCCTTGGTGATCGTTTTGCGAATTCCTAATAGACAACCGTTAATACTCTGTTAGAGATTTTTTATCGCCTACAACTTTTTGATTATGTATAATATTTGCTGTATCACAACTTATTGACATTTTAACTCAAGTTATACCAACTAATTGTAATTTTTATGTTTTATATTTTTTTCTTTTATTATTTGTACTTATTCAAACTTTAATTCCTAACATCATTTCTTAATATATAATTTATTTTGTTGTAATGTAACTTAATTTAATTAATTGTTATTAGAGATGCGCCGACTAGTCGACGACTAGTCGGTAAAGCCGACTATCCGGCTACTATCGTAGTCGGCAATTAGTCGACGACTAGTCGGCACAGAGCGCCGACTATTCGGCTTCTTACTTTATGTGTATTTCTCAATAATATAATATGAATTTAGGGCGTATGTAGGGCGAATAACATGAAATAAATTTTCATTAATCATCAAATAAATTCACCTATCGCAAAATTAATGTCCTTGACCTTGAGTCTTCACGTGACCATTGTATAGCGTTTTGCCATAAAAACCAACAAAATATTGAAGACAGTTTTTGTCTTCAATATTTTGTTGGTTTTTTTGACATAAACTGACCTCTAATGACACTGAACTTGGCAGAGTAGGCACTGCTGTAGGTATTTTTTCTGCTTGGATTTGCGACTTAGAGGAATGGTCTGTGTTCGAATATTTTATAGAACAGATCCTAACTGAGGTATCAGGGTTGGATGTCTGTATTTAATATGGTTGTTCATACTTGTAGTATTTGCTGTTCTTGCCTGCCCACCACCAGAAATAATCATTTGGCATTGGTTACACTTAACTTGACGGGAATCATTGTCTAATTGTTCAAAAAACATCCACGCACGAGATTTTCTTTTTGATATGATTAAATTTTAATTAAACTCTTTCACTTCAATAAACAATAATAGTATTAACTTTACACAAAAATATTTTTTACCCTAAAACATCGCTCCGACCCTTACATAAGCTAAAATGAAGCAACAATGCGAAGTGAACGAAACAGGTTCGCCGGCGGCGCGTTTGCGACTGTATCAAGTTGTAAACGAAGTGTTACGGAAACTTCCGAAACTGTGATCGGCTTAGCCGACTAGTCGGCCGACTAATCGGCATTTTTACGACCGACTAATCGGCTAGTCGGCTAGTCGGCAAAAGTAATAGTCGGCGCATCTCTAATTGTTATCGAATTTTCAATTTGTATTGAAAAATATTTGTACACCACATTATGTGGTAGGAGATAGTGTACCTTTAACATATACATAAGACCTGTAACTACCTATGTTTCCACAAATAAATGATTGATTGAAGAACCGAGAACTTCACGTGCTTTCCGAGGCACGGGGTTAAGACCCCAAACTCACAAACCACGGGCTGTTACTAAGAATTTCTATAATCAGAAAAACGCATTAATATTTTTTGTCTTGAACCAGGAATCGCACCCGAGACTTCTTATTACCTAACTAACCGCTAGACTAACGAAGCAGTGATATAGTGCATACTTTTAAGTAAAAATTCATTTATTTATTTTTTTACTAGGCATTTCCCGTGGTGTAACCCGCGGTTATTGATATAAACGCGAGTAACGGAGCGAAGTAAAAAAATAATCTAAATCATATCATCAATATAAAAAAATAAATAAAAATCTAAAAAAAATTGCCTTAGTTACTCCTTATCTCATCAGCTTTCACATCCATCCTGCCATCAGCCAGTGAAAGTCCCGTCAAAAGCGGCCCAGAGATTAGCAAGAACAATCAGACAGACACACGGACAGATAGACAGACAGACAAAATTATTCAAAATTACCTTTTGGATGTTGCTATACATACCGTATATACTTCAGTATTTGTTTAATAAAAAAGTGTCCATTTGATATTTCTGTTCTTTTTATCAAGAATTTTAAATTATAATGTGTATGCCAAGCCAAAGCAAAATAAATATATTTATAATTATTTGAAACAAGCAGCGGCACAGGCATGAGAGCCAACAACGCAATAGTTGACAGTTAGATTGACATAGAAACAATGTGTTTGTCATTCACGAGGCATCGTCAATCTCTGAGAATATAATATGAGGTCGGTGACATCGTTTTACTCTGTAAAGAGGGTAAGTTTGCGCGGTTATATTTTGTCCGTACAATTCCACGAGAGGCGTACTCTGGCGACAGTCATCTGACAGGTATCGGCCGAAGGACCCATTAACGTGCCTTCCGCGCCGGCTGCGTTACGCGGTGCGACGTGCCTGCCTCTCTCCTACAACAAATGGACAGCTCAATGAAACACTTTCATTGTCACCCAATGAACACTCCAACCCGTTAGCGCCCGATTGTCTGGCGAAATTCACTGTTTAAACCTTTTATTAGAAATTCTACAATGAGAATGTTTTGATTAATTTTAAGATCATTGTCAGGTGAATGACGTTTAAGACGTTTTAATTTTTTATTGTTTTGCTATTAAATTGTATTTTATAATTAATTAAAATAACTGATGTTTATAAAAAGATCGTTTATTAAGACACACTATTTAAAATTACAGTGACGGCTACAGGACGTAAGTGGCACATAAAAGTCATAAACGAACAGTGACTGAATGGGTTACCGGTATGGATGGGTTGGTGGCATGAGCCATGACCATGAGCGACTATGAGGATTTAAAAACATACAACGACAAGATTACATAGCCACAACGAAACTTGCAGTCCGTATGGTGACGGATTAAGAATACAAAGTGTCACCACCCCTATTCATTCCATGGGTGTCGTAAGAGGCGACTAAAGGAACAAAATAAGCAGCTAACATCACTGCCAAGAGAAGGAAAACTTGAAACAAACCCTTTACCAGCCCGTCTGGCCAGCGTGGTATAGCAGGCCAAAACCTCCTTTCAAAGGAGAGGCCTATGTCCAGCAGTGGACTGTTAAAGGCTGTTGATGATGATGAACGTGTCTTGCGAGTTGCCAGTACTCAACCGCTCTCGGCGTGTATAGGGACATTATGGCCGTAACCCTCTCCTGAGAAGAGACCCAAGCCCAGTAGTGGGACGTTACGGATTGTTGATGTTATTGAACATATAAACGTAATAAAATATCATTATATAGTAACAATTAGTATTTTCCTGCAGCCCCGCACGCGTATGTCGAAAATCTATCTCTATACCAAAATTGATCCAAATCGGTATAGCGGTTTAGCGTAACAGACACTCAGAGTGAGTAATTTTTCAATTTATTATTAGATCAACTTATAATTTAAATACTTTAATTTTTGCAGAGGATTAACTTTAGATAACTAATGTAACATTTGCCTATTCTCACAATCCTCAGACAGTGCATTAAGCTTTTTTGAGTTTTTAAATAATGGCAATGAAATCGTTCGTGCAGAAAGAAAAGCTTGTTGGACTTTTTCTATTTTATTTTATTCCGTTAGAAATTAAATCTTATAGATAAATTAAGATGATAACATATCTTTATTATTATCATCTTTATAACTAACTCATCCAAAATAAATTATATCGGCTTACATCTATTGAAGAGATAAAGTTTGTGAGATATTTGGGGATCTACTGAAATGATTTTTAAAAATTATTTTACCTATTGAAGTAACATAATATTTGAGTAGTGTTTATAAAAGTAATTCAGTATCAAAGCCTATGATACGAAAAAACCTTTTCATTTAAATTGTGGCTATATTTTAAGTGAAAAGATTTTTTCGTGTTAGTTAGATCTACGTAAAAAAGTTTAACGCCCAACAAAATAATTGCTGGAGAAAAATTGATGATCATATGGTATTAGCAATTTTAACAAGTTTTCGTTTTTCTTAAATTTTATGGTGCCGTAGTTCATGACCCGTTAGTGCTAGAAAGACGAAACTTTGCATAAACATGTGTTCTGATCACGACAAAAAAGTGCTACAATAAGATTAGGAAAAATATTTTTATTTGGGGTACCTCCCCTACCCGTACCCCTACTCGCAAACGGATGATAAAATAAAGTTTCTTAGTTTATCATCCGTTTGCGAGTTATTTATATTAACTTTAAGGCGCATTTTTTGTTAAGACAGGGTCTCCCTACCCCCCCCCCCCCCCTCTCTAAAAGTTAAACGACTGGTTGAAAAATCTAAAAAAAACACGATTGAAGTTCATGTTATGAACTTTAAAGGAAAACTATAACGGTTTAGATTACTTTATTATATTAGTTCATGAGTTAGAACTCATACTCTAACTTGTAAAATACACAAACTTGAAAAATCTCGTACAAAAATAACGGAGTAATAAGTAAACATAACAATCATCTATTGGACACGTTTTTTATATGATATACCAATTTTACCGCAATTAAGCAATTTTTAAAGTCGTCGTCTTTAGAGGTAGTACTCTATGTGGTCGTTTGCACTGCCTTTGGAATATTCATTGATTGATGCAGACAGAGTAACTAATGCAAGAGATAGATACTATCTCATTGTGGTTGTTCAATTTTAATTTTTAATCCACACAGCTTTTCAGATAAAATCCACACATTTCCCAAAAATATTTAAAACCAAATTTTAATAACTGGTGAGAATAGTAGCGAATAAACTGTATATTGAGATGCAGATAGATAAAACAACCTTAATGTTTTAACTTAAAGATTTATTTAGTAAAGAAACAATACAAAACAAACAAAACAAATATTTCGGACGATTACACACAACGTCATCTAGTCCCAAACTAAGCAGAGCTTGTATTATGGGTACTAAACAACTGATATAAATACATAAACAAACTTTTTTTTGTAAATACATACATAATATACATAGAAAACAACCAGACTCCGAAACAAATATTTGTGGATTACACTAATATTTAGTCCGACCCGGGAATCGAACCCGAGACCTCTTGATCAGCAGCCGCATACGCTAACCACTAGACCAACAAGGCAGTCAATACAATTTAACGATTTTATATCTACAGGTAAAAGATAGGTATATCTCTTATTAGTTATTCTTTTACTATTTGTTTGGTACGCAGTGTAAACCATCAGAACGAAATCACGGGCAACGGATAGTAAAAAAAGGTGTCTGTGAGAATGATACTGCTTCTTCTTTGTCCTAGCCATTTCCCATCATTTGGGGTCGGCTCTGAGAATGATACTGCAAAATAACTAAATTATTAAGAACATGTTTAATGTTGGAAACTCAAATTCATGAAAAACAATCTCTTCGAATATTTCAATGCAAACCTTGTGCTTAAGCTTGTAACGATTTATCAAAAAACCGATCAAAATATCGATATATCGACGCCAAAAAATATCGATATATGTATATCGATATCGACGATAAGCTGATATCAATATCGAAGAACTAAATATAGGTATCGGTTTTATTTGGATATATTATATAACACATAGATATACTTTTGGTAAAGAAAATAAACTTATTCTTACATTTTTATCCGATTAATAAAACAAACTGCTTAAAACTAATATTAAGAAATGATCTAAGCTATAGATAGTGCCATCCACGAAGCCGCGCCGCACTATTCGTCCTAATTGTTTATAATGTGTGTGTGTAAACTTTTGCTATTGTTTCAGTTGTATCGGTACACGCTAATTAAATATGAGTTTACGTGCACATTATAATAAATAGACCAAAATTGATTTGTCTAATCACACTAAAAGAGATTGATATATCAATATCAACATAATTTGATAAATGTCGAACTCGATATATCGATATTTTTAAATACCTTGCATCCCTACTTGTGCTGTTTCACAAATCAACATTTCGAACGTGAAGAATCTATGAAATTAAAGGCTGTTCTCTCAGCTCAGGAAATTGAAACAAACATTGCAATCCGTTCCATTGAACACTCCACATGTATGTACACAGTAAAAGCTACTCAGCATTTTCGGAGGCGAACAGTGGACTGGATTCTTATTATCGCTCTTTTACATCTTCTTTCGCAAATTGGAGCTTGTTTGAGTTTAATTCAGGATCATAATACAGATACGGTTTTTTTCTAATACTTTTACACTCTTACAAATTACTAAACAAGATCAAAGTATACCTAAGAAGTATAATACAAAAAAGACTAAAGAAGGTACGAAGTGCAATAAAAAGGAAAAAAAACATAAATAATAATCATAGTGAATCCGTGGACTTATACGTCACGGCAATTTCTTGATGGATTGCTATTTCTGACCGCAAAAATTCATCTCTATGATCCGATTCCGATTAATCTATGATTCCGATTAATATTCCGTTCTTGCTTTGTGAAATCAAATTATGGTTTCCAAAACGGCAATAGTTAATTGCCCTGCCGGGATAGTCAGACGATGAGCCTGTGCAGCAATGAAAATCGAAATAAGTATGAAAACATAACTTTAATTTACAAATATCTTCAACCAACTCTAACAAATCACCTCCTATCTAATCGTTAGTGATACGAGTTGATATAACTAGGCATGTAGAGATGCGTTGCTGCACCACAAAACTTTCGAGATATATCGGCGACAGTCGCAAACAAAGCTACGGTGCCACAATAGGTACCACTTGTACGACAATAGCCACTTTATAAATACCACCAGCTTTATACAAACGAACCATTTTATTCCTTATGTAATCGGCATACTGTTGTAGGAAACAATGTATGAAAGTTTTCAAACGCAAACTTGTTGTGAAAGCTCCATACTCGCGCCACACGCGCCACTCTCTGGAGATAAGAACACGTCATAAAAGAGGCACCCACCGAAACTTTGCCTTAATTTCTGTATTTCCCATTTTGAAATCACAAGCAGACAGCTTAACATAACGTAACTAAGATAAAACGTACTGCAGGAGTTTCGTTTCAACTAAAAACGTTTAATCGTCTTAACTGTGAAAATGTTTATGTAAATAATATTTACAAACCAGGTCCTCTCAAATGTTTTCCTTTTTAAAATAACACTGGCTTAGGCTGACAATAGGCTTTCGGTAAAAGATTTAAATTTCGTTAAGTATTCATAGAGTCTAAAACCTAATCTTGTAAATGAGTGCATTCATGTGAAATTAAACTAAGTTACGGGTGTAGATAGAGCTTGTCCCTTCTTTTATTTAATTAAAATATCTTTATCATTGACTCTTATAACCAAGTGACCTTAGGTGATTAGAAAAAATCACCGAGGGTAAGCAATGGCGGCGCGGTCAGTTCTAGATGGGTGACCGTTCCTAACATGATATGTTATCAGCGTTTCTGTGATTCAAAAGTCACGTCAAGCAGGCGGTCCTGGTTGTTATCATAAGATAACAGTCGTACTAAGCAGTTGGAGGCCTCTGGCGGCTTCAACTCCCAATGGCCAGATTACGTAGACACAAGGCGTCTTGCCAGTCCCAAACCCGCACTTGGCCAGTGTGGCGACGTATTTCTTTTAAATATTTATCACTTCAGTCAAAATTCCATAACTTCTAGACTTGTACTCCAGAATATCTGTTTTACCTTAAAAAGAAAATCTCTAATACCCCCATGTATTCCAAGCCATACAATTTGCAGATGACCTCAATATGTGTGGGAACCACAATGTTCCCTACAACGCACACTCCGAGTGCGCCACAACGCGTTCTGCTTCTGCTAGTGTGACATGACTTTACATGCTACCCCCTAGCTTGACTTCTGTCACCCCTATATTTAACAATTCTAGTTTATTTGCATATACATCTACAACAAGAATGCGGTTGCAATCAAAAAGAGAATCATCAGTTACTGGTGCTTAAATCGCACAATGGGTACATACAAAACAAGACGATTAAACCACATGTGGTTAAATACGAAAGAGCGGATTGCTGTACGTGGGAAAGTTTAACCACGGGCGCTCGACGCAAATAAGTATTGCTTCCTAACGCATATACCGAATGTTTGCACACGGAGATTGCAATATTATGTACCAATCTCGAGTCTTTTCCGACAGGCACAGCGTTCACTGCACTTCTTAGGATTGAAAATATTACCCTATTGACTTCTATTTTCACGTGGAAATTGTTTGCTAGAAGCAATTTTTTTACAAATATCTATGTAAATAAATCGATTCCGATAGGGAATCGAAATTAATATTTCTATTCTGTACTACATAAAAGTGTTTATAAAATCAGTTCGATTACATTTTAACGACATTAAGTGACACATAATATCCATTTCTTAAGCACTCTGGTTACCTTTTAAAACCGAAATTTTAAAATTACTGCTGCTTCCTTTTTTAAGGTAATTTTTTTTACGGGAGTCAGTATGATTAACTGATATTTGATATTTGAAATATAGTTTACGGTACCTAGGGTTATTACCTGAACTAGATGAGAATACTGACCGTAACTGAAAGTACAGTAAACGATGCTCAACCGCAAAGTACAATATACCTTACCATAACATAATAAATAATTCATATTTTCAAACAACATAAGTGCCCTCTGGAGAGCATTTTCAATAAGAGTGTGTGGTAATCATGTGGATTACGACGTTATTCTGCTTCCAGAAGCTCCAAATTTACTCTTCCCCTTAACGTTTGTGTTCGATATTTCACGTAGTAATAACCGACATTCATACTATTAGGCGGTCGTCAATCGATCCTTCCGAATGTCAGTTGTGAAATGTAAATATTCAGTCAGCCTCGTTTCAAATTCCGCAAATAGCAATAAAAAGTATAAACTAACACAGTTTTAGCTTCAAATTGGAAAACTCATTAAGCGAAATAATAAAAGAGAATCGCTGTTGAGTGTATGTTTCCGTTTCTAAAATGTAGTGATATCATAGAAACATCGTTTGTGTTATTTCGGAAGCGATGCAATATCGCGTCAGTTTTTGCGTTTAGATTAGTTTTCTTTGTATAACGCAAGTGAATGTAACGCTACAGAAGCAAAGCCATCATGTGCTTACATTGAACTAAATTAATCTGTAACTTTAACAAAAGCGACACCTTTTAAGTATATATATAGTATACCTCCTTCGTCTCATTTAAATGAGATGATTTTATTGAAATAGATACATGACAATATTTGACTTAAGTACCATCTTATTTCAAAAGATTTTTTTTTAGTAAAGAGATTTTGATTTGATTTAGTAGCCTTAGCCCTCTCCTGAGAGGAGACCCGAGTCCATCAGTGGGACATTATGAGTTGTTGATGAGAGCGAACATCAATTATTTTAAAACAATGCTATTTTAAGAATTCTGGAAATAAGTTTGCTACCAAAAACGTACATACTTCACGATGATGGAATAAATTTGTTCGTCAAATTGATGTTATATTGGTGTATTATTATATCTAAGTATTTTTACATTTTATTAGTATTATGGTCTTTAAAGTTTGTAGCCGCTTGTAGTTTTATTGTAAATAAAGAACTCTTTGGTTCTTTGTTTGTAACGATGAAAAAGTGAACGTTGTTGGCTTCAATTGCGAATTGATAAATCGTAATCCTAATCACACACGACATACACAGTATAGAGGGCATGAGCGACGGTAGGTGACATGACAAACGGTCGCGGGCGTACCCCGACGGTAGTGGAAGATTTAGTACCGCGTTGTGTAGCGATAACTACCTCTGTTTACACTACATTAAACTTGTGCCAAGTGCCGCTGCTGCGAGCTGGAGTCGATCGCCACCACCGAGTTTTTGTTTGTAATGGGGATAAATATTAGTAATTGTTCACTTCTTTGCTGGTCTTAACTTTATTGAAATATTTGAGAGTAAAGTAAGGCCATACTTTTTATTTAATGAAGTCATTGACATAAAAGTACACTAGGATTTCCAGTCAAATTGATTGTGTAAAAATTAAGCAGTCAACTGTGAGCACTTAAGAGTAGATTATTATTTATCAATGGCCAATGTGAATATGGCAATAGAGGCAACTTATAATGAATACCAATAATAACCCCATCAACTCGTGGTCATTGATCATGATGACATATTATGCAAAATAGTTCTAATTACACTTCTAAATCGCTAATATAGAGAAATATCATAATCATATACAAAATAGATATACGTACACAAATTCAAGCCAAAACGTAACTATTTATTAATCTGTGCCAAAACTGAGTGCAACCGAATCTTTGACTGATATTTTTCTTGCCATCCTTACTAGTATTATAAATGCGAAAGTAACTCTGGCTGTCGCGCTTCCACGCCAAAGCTACTGAACCAATTTGAATGAAATTTGGTCAACAGATAGTCTAAAGTCTAAGAAAGGACATAAGCTACTTTATACCGCCATAATCGACATACACGCGGGTGAATGCTAGTAGTTTATATTTCCAAAAGAGGTCATTTAGAAAATATACTCGTATACCAATGTTCCGTCACACACGTAATTTGGATAAATCTGAAGTGGACATCAGTAAAACGTGTTTTGGAATGAATTTAACTATGCAAATGTTACAGAACTTGGATATTTTAATGTAGGTAAAGACTTCTTTACCTTTATCAAAATGAGCGTGTGTGAAGGAACCTCCTCGAAATATGTGATTCATTAGTCGAAAATTTTTTTTGGATCAACAACCACACAAAGGGCCAGTGAAACGTCATTATTTCGCGACATTAATTTGATTGTGGGCACACCTTGTAACTTACAAAGCTTTGACTGTGCATACAAACAAACCAGGGATGCAATAAGCTCGCAATTTCGGACGGACGCTCGACAAATTTACCAACTGAAATGAAGTCTCAACTATAGTGCAACGGATTGTTGTCAACAGGACAGGGCACGTTTTATTAAACACGCGCGCTATTGAATTTCGCTGTTCCGTTTTCGTGTCCAACACGGTACTCACTACGGAATGTCCGGCGTCTGTGCGTATCTTATTCATCTTCCACTTTATCATATTACATATATAGATCCTATTTTTTTCAATCTTCAACGCCACGCCTTTCTTCACCCACAAAAGGCAATAGTCTTTTGTGGGTGGCGTTAATTCCAATAGGAACGCTATTTATCCTGATAACATGATCCGTATATCATCAGGATAACATGACAGTTGAGTTATATACTCGTACAGCTTAAAATATCCACCTAAAAAACTGTCAGTATTCAATTGCTTGAAACTGCTTAAATAAACCTTACAAAATCAAGTCGAGACGCCAAAGTATATGACGTTCATTGTTCCCATAGTTGTTCAGCATTTTCTAAATTCTATACTAACATACTAATATTATTGATGATGATGATACTAATATTATTTATTGTGTTTTGCTTCACATACTTCAGATCAAATAAGTGATTAGCCCGATTCAATCATTAGTAAATGGAAATAATGAAGATTGTTTCCTACTGCTACAGCAACTTCTGACCTGCATATCCTCCTCATATGTGACGAAATTCTAAATAATTTCAAAAGCCTAAACCTATGTCTTATCTTTAAGACAATTCCTGTAAGGTATTGAAGAATTTTATCAAATTCCTCAAAAAGAGTTTCTGATGTCTCGAAGCGTCATCTTGTGGGAGTCTCTTTGTCTCCGCTTTGACAGAATGATGCTTTATCTTTATGAGATCTAGGACTTCCATTACTGTAGTTAATATTAACGACCTGTGTAAACACCAAATAAAAGGTGCTGAAATACAAATGTTTGCAAATGATACGGTTATACTATTTTATGGCAACACGTGGGAGAATGTGAAAAGACTAACTGAGGAAGGCATGTCTTATGTCACTGCTTGGCTGGAAGACAATTTACTATCTCTAAACGTCAATAAAACCAAGTTCCTTTGTTTTAGTAAAACAAAAGTATCTAGTCCAAAGAATTTTCAGCTCCGCACACATTGTTAACCTTGTAACCGTACAAATAATATGTTTCTCTCGGGTTGTAGTTGTCCTAGCTTAACAAGAACTTCGGACACCGAGTATTTGGGAGTAAATATAGATGACAAACTAAATTGGCAAAAACATATAACTAGCCTAAGCAATTGATTATGGAAACTCATTTACATTTTTAAGGAATTACGGATAATATCAGACACTACTCTGCTAATACAAATATACAAAGCTCTAGCCGAATGTGTCATTACTTACTGCATATGTTCGTGGGGCTCATCAGTCAAAACACAGGTACTAGTTCATCTACCATTTCGATACCCTACAAATTTACTTTATCAAAAGGTTGATGTTCTAACAGTGCGCAAGTTATTTATATATCAGTGCATACGTAAGTTTCACGGAACCATATCTCACCATACCATATCTCCACAACTCAGGTAAAAGAACAGACAAGTGCACAGTACCAAGAGCCCGAAGCACATTTGCCCAACAACATTATCATAATATTGCACCCAGACTATATAACAAACTCAATCTTGTTTATAAAACGATGCGTCTATCTAATTATCAAATAAAAAACACGATTAAACAATGGCTTAAAGGTTTGGATTACAATAAGGTAGAAAATTTATTAGTTAACGTAAAATAAAACTAATTCTTAAGAATAATTATGTTCTTACTATGCTATGCAAACGAGTATGCACAGAAAGAATACATGGCACTCGGAAGTGTTAAGCTGTTTATGTTTGGCTATGATGTGACTTGTGAATTTACTGCGCATAATTGTGTAATATATTTTTAAAAAAAGATATTGGTTCCCATCATACAGCTCACGCTAGTTTGGGAATCAGGGCTTGTATCCATATTGTAAAACTTGATTTTATGCAATAAAGAGATATTATTATTATAATAAAGAGAAATTTAACCGTTATAATGGCATTCTAAACATTTAACAATCGTTTAGTTTTATAAATATTATTATGTTTTTCTATTTTTAGGTGAATTGTGATTTTTAAGATGAGATAATTGATGAGATTATACTTTTCTTAATGTAATTTTTACAGATATTTTTATGTGTTTTGAATGCATAGTCTCGTTGTTTATTGTAAGTCTATAAATGTAACTTGCTTAAAGCACTTCCCCATTATTTGTACTTCTGGTGTAGTGAATTACCGTGACATGGACTAAGCATACAAAGAAATCGCATGTATTTTGTTTTATATGTGAGTCTCTCCAAGTGACTTCTCTCCAGATAGCATAAGCAGTATCCAAGGTTAGAAGTCACCGTATTTGTTGCGAACCCAGACAATGCAACAATGCAGCTATGGCGTACTATTGAGATGCTTCAACATCATTCGACATCTACATGAATTAAATTATTACGAGTAAAATTGGTACACCTTTATTTCTAGATTCGAGCATGTGAGTACCCGAAAATACATTGAAATAAACCAGGTCAACTCTGTTGCAGCATGGAAATAATCCTTTTATTCCACCACGCTACACGTAATACAATATATGTATACAGACATTCATATGTACATTTACCGACATATTACCACAAGAGCGCTCGCTTAGTTGCAATATTATATATATAGTGTATGTTATAGACAGGACCGTAGCTACCGCCGTATCAGTGATACGGGGCCCCCGGGCTACAAGGTTGACTGCCTTGTTAGTCTAGTAGTTAGCATATGCGGCTGCTGATCAAGACGTCTCGGGTTCGATTCCCGGGTCGGACCAAATGTTTGTGTGATTTGCAAATGTTTGTTTCGGAGTTTGGTTGTTTTGTGTTTTGGGCCCTTGGCTACATACATTGCTATGCCGACGATAGCACAGTTCATGGACGTAATTTTGAATAGGGTGATAAGAATCTGGTCAAGTTCAATGCTAAGAAAGCATTAGCTATAAAAAGAAAAAGTAAACAGAAAAGGGAAATCTTTTATTCATTAGGGCGTCTTAATTAATTTTGATACAGCGCCCTTTCAAACCACAATGTAATAATATCTATACGTTTAAAACTAGCCTCTTAACCCTGTTATTTTTATTAAGCAATCTAACCTAATGCCTCGGCCTTTCAATCAAAGCAAATAAAAACTTAAAAATAACCTAGAATCTTGACACCAATTAAATTGAAGCACTCTTCTCAACGGAATGCCAGCGAACATTTATTGTTATTGCAATAGTATGATAGTCGGGAATTTTATCATAAACCTTATGCAACCAGCAATTCCGGGAGCAGTCGTTCAGCGGAACATTAATTACCCGGCCACTTAACCGGATGGTGCCATGCGGCCCCGACTGCTTTATGGTGAGTAGATATAGCCAACGTCGCCTGATAGTCGACGTTCGTTTTTATACTTATTGAATACTATGTAAATTGTTGATATATTTTACATAGACACGCTGTTTTTAAATGCACTGCTAGCAGAACAAAAGCTGTTTTCCTGTGGTGACGGTGGTACCACAGTGATAGAACCTCATCATACTTTTTGCTTTCCCACGTTTCATCATCATCATCAACAGCTTCTAGCAGTCTACTGCTGGACATAGGCCTCTCCTTAGAAAGGAGGGTTTGGCCTACTATATCACGCTGGCCAGACGGGTTTGTATAGGGTTGGTTTCAAGTTTTCCTTCTCTTTGCATCGATGTTGTCTTGTGTAGTTTATCCCTTAGTCGCCTTTTACGACACCCGCGGGATGAATAGGGGTGGTGACACTCTGTATTCTTAATCCGTCACCACACGGATGCGTCACCACACGGATGATCCCACATTTGTTTTGTCAAAATTATTACAATCAGACCCTGCTACAAATGGGCAAAGGAAATCCATGAGAATCTTCCACAAAGTTAACACAAAAAAGAATAATTGCTATAAATGTTGCTTAGATTCAACCCAATAACCAACTGTAAGTACACCTGTTGTACCTGATTATTGTAACAATTTTTAACTTAACTTTAACTTAACTTTTTTTACATGTCTGATAATTTCACATCCATAACAAAATAACTGTTACTGGAACTGCAAAGTCTTAGTAAATAAATTTTAATGCCAACATTTTCCTCGACTACCGTCATTTCCTTTTCTCGAGCTACAGATAGGTACTTATATTTACAACACCCCTTCCTATCTCGCATATACATAAGGCACACACCTCGTGTTTTATTAACTAACCCTATTACGCGCACTCTTGACACTGTATCGCTGGCATCATTTGTGAAATAAATCGTTTATAATCAAGTGTCGTGACGTCATCAACAACTGTCTGCGGGCCGACATGTAATTTCCCAGGCGTCAATTATCAAGAGACGTTGCGCGGTCGAGGGCCTACTGTCAAGAGTCTTGATAACACCTTATTATAAGGGAGCTTATGATATCGAAGTTCACGTTTTGGAACGCATCTACAATGAGAGGAATACACCGTTGTCACGGGAAACGTTAACGTCATGGTTTGCTATACTTAGTCATTTATGTATGAAATTATGATTAAAAGAAGTGAAAAACGAAATCGTTGTATTGACTTTTGTAACTATTTGGTGTCAAAAATACAACCTTCAGTTAAGTACGGAATACTCAAATCTGTATACATTGTAAATACTAAGACGTTTCCTAATTTAACTTTAGTTACATCATAAAATACGATATAGTTAACTCTCAGCTACTGTACAAATGCGTTCCTATTTCAGTTTTTAACGTTTTAACTGTAGTATATCTTAAAAATTAACCAGCAATAATAAGTAGAGGAATAACTAAGTAAAGAAGATAAATAAGAAGTCTATGTTTCTAACAACACGATTCTATTAGAATTAATTGGTTGAAGTATTGGCTTAGGTATTAAAACATCACAAACATTCCAGGAAACAATAATCCAAATTTATAATATTAATTAAAGTAACCTCACAGTAGGAGTTATTGCTTCCGCGAGTTGAGACGGTACCCGCAACAGTCCGGGCAGGTGCTGGGAGGGGTCCAGAAGGAAGTCCCTTCCCTGGACTCCTCCCAAAATACAGGCGCAAAGAGGTCACACCGTGTAGTTTTAGTCGGTTCGAGTCCGACACACCGCCCCGCTGCAAACCCCCGGTGGGTGATGGTCCGTGGGGATGTCCACACGTAAAAAAAAGGAATTATTGCTTAACATGAACTGTACAGGATTCTCTGCAATTATATCTTCTACTGCCAGACCACTAGATACCAATTTTAACTCCGCAGAGATACTCCAGTAACTTGCTTGAAACTTTTTTATTACTTTCGTTTACTACCTGTCCAAATTTCATA
Organism: Phragmatobia fuliginosa; assembly: GCA_932526445.1. Classification (NCBI taxonomy): domain Eukaryota; kingdom Metazoa; phylum Arthropoda; class Insecta; order Lepidoptera; family Erebidae; genus Phragmatobia; species Phragmatobia fuliginosa. Next base: position 12,099,029 of record OW052068.1, on the reverse strand, counting down.
ATGCGGTAGCACTTGGTTACCTCATTATGATTTTGGCTCTACCTTATATTCATCATCATATTCCACTGCCGATCATAGGCCTCTCCAAGTGTATCACTTTGTTTCCCGGGACAAACTAACGCGCAGTAACTCGGTATAAATCGGTGTTAAGAAGAAATATAAGATTTTTCCTTTTAATTTATGAAATGCGTTTTACTGCATCATACGTTTTAAAGTAAAATAAAGTAAAATTTTAAGAAAAAGTTAATTTGATATGTAATAACGAGAACACTATTATTTGTCCCGTTTGACTTAAATTTTGTCTCTTATTTCATTAATTCTGCATCATTCATTATCTATTGTAAAATTAGATCTTGTTTATTTGTATAAGAGACAAGAATATTTAAATTTTGTTGGGTACAGCAAAAGTAGAAAAATACATAAATTCAAGGTGTATTGAAAGGGTCTCTGTGAAGTCTTGTTTCTATTTGTGGTGCTGTTTATCCTGGGTAGATTGCTCCCTTAGTCAGCTCTTGTGATCTGCATACAATGGACATGAAGAACGATGAATGAATGTCACGAAGGTGACTTTATGTATTCTCGTGGACTGTACGTATGTGTGCATAAGAAATGTAGTAAGTTGGTTAAATAACAGAAATATGTGACAGAATGGATTTTCCTATTCGCATATTACGCAACTATTCACAAAGCCAATGTGAATAATTACTCGTATGATATTATTGATTTGGGATTATTTGCTCTGTAGTTATCGTACCAGTAAAGTTTGCTACAGTTGGATGAGCAGATTGACCACATCCGGACGATCTAATGATAATTAAACGTTCTAATTTTGATCAAGTTGATTTAATTATTTGTATACCTAGTAGGTAATATTAGAACGTCAATAACTGGCTTAATGATTTATTAATTCTTTTGTGCAAAGATTTAGAAAGTTTGTGTGTAATTTCACTCATGTGTTACAAAAACATAAGGTAAACATACCCCTAGGTCTCAATTAACATGCTTTTTCAGAATATTAAAAATATGTAGTTATGAAAGTTATACATGGTCAAAAAATAAAATATTTTATACATCTTACAATATGCAGTAACGTTGAGAAATATTGTTTACTAGCTGCGCCCCGCGGTGTTACCTGCGTATATCATTATGGTTGCTATGCAAGTGTGTTATGCCTAGCAACTTGTGAAGTTTTGACAGGAGATAAACAGTGATACATTTTGACATCTACGATTTATGTATTTTTATAATCACTTAGCTTTCGCCCGTGTATCTGGATTATTGCAGTAAAAAGTAGCCTATGTGTTATTCTCATATATAAGCTATATCATTGTGAAGTTTAATCCAAATCCGTTCAGTAGCTTTTGCGTGAAAGAGGAACAAACATACACACATACATACAAACTTTCGCGTTTATAATATTAGTAGGATAAACATTCTAAATCCCATATCTAATAAAACCTACATTAAACAAAACATTTACTTTAATAAATATAAAACATAAATTCTACCTCCATGGTCCATTTAAATGGTATTGAACAATATATCAGTTCACCCGTGGTAATTTATTGTAAATATACTAAAGAACACGTACAGTTGTAGTACGTGTAGGTATATAGTGAACGTTCTGTACACAAGACTTTGACAGATGTAACGTACGAACGTTTACTTAACTAAGTCAATTCGAGGTAATAAGGCGGAGGATCGTTGGCGCGTATAAACATGACGTTCTCTATTTAAATTGAATAGCTACATTGAGAACGTTTCCCTTCATTAGAGGTATTACTGACTGAATGTCTAATGATAGTTGTGATTCGTTACTTTGATTTCTGTAGAGATTTAAATTTGGAATTTTATGAGCCAGTTTAACCAGCTCCTGATAAAGTTTTATTTAATTACTAGCTTTTGCGATGGTTTCACCCACATATATGTCGGTTATCGCAGATATGCGAGATAAATATGTCAAATATAAATAAATCAGCAACTTCTACCTGTTAAGTTCGTACTAATATTATTAATTCGATAGTAACTCTCTATCTGTCGGTTTGTATATCTGTTTGTTACGCTTCAAATTTTATTGAAATCGGCTAAACAGATGCCTGTTTAGCCGATTTCAATAAAATTTGACTTGGAGATACTGAAAAAAAACGAAATCTTGAAACCAAAGGAAAATTACTTTTTCACTCACATATTGACAACTGACGAAAACTATTTTACCTTCGAATATGAAACTTATCAAGTAGTCACTTTATACGTAGGGCACGTCAGCTTAGGTTAGACTTTGCGTTAGGACCGTATTCAAGTGTCTAAGGTTGTAACACTCGTAAGGTTATATGGAAGGCGTTGTTTTTTGTATTAAACATCTGAAATTTGGCAGCGAGGTCGTTTATGGTTAGAACACGTCAGCTAAGAAAGGATTTTGTGACACGGCCTGGATTAAATTAGACCTGAGGTCTCTGGCTGGTTTTAGACGCCTAAACTTTGGCAGGAATATTTTCAGAGGTTGTGTAAAGTGAATGATAATGTGATAGATTCAAATTTAAAAGATCTCTTATGAAGACTATCAGTTTATGTTTATAAAAATAACGGTCTTTTTTCTATCTATTCTGGTTTTTCGACCTTGTTAGTTTGTTTGGTGTAGGTAGTAGAGCGTAGGTAGTAGAACCACGCTGATTTCAGCACGAATGCGCCAGCTCAACCGGGGGAGTACTACCCTCACACAGAAGACCATCCTAATAATGACAGCATTCTTGCTGTCGTATTTCGTTGGTAAGTGTTATACCGGAGGCCAAATCATTCTGCGATATTCTCCCAGCCGACTCGGACTCTCGGAAGGCCGATCATCGGCAACTTTCTTTATTAATTCACCGCTGGATATGTGCGTCTTCATTGAAAGTTGTCTTTGGCACACGGCCAAACGGGTATAGTGAGAGATAGGGATCATGGTAGGTTTTAAACCTGTGTGACCATGACTGCCTCTGTAGCGCAGTGGTAGCGTTTGCGACTGCTAATCAAGAGGTATAGGGTGCGATTCCTAGGTTGGACCAAATATTTGTGTGTTCCACAAATATATGTTTCGGAGTCTGGGTGTTATCTATGTATAATATGTATGTATTTACAAAAAAAATATGTTTATGTATTTATAACAGTTATTTAATACCCATAATACAAACTCTGCTTAGTTTGGGACTTTGGAAACTAGATGACGTTGTGTGTAAGATGTTTGAAATATTTATTTTATTTATTTATTAATCTCCAGAGTGTGTTTTGATTACCAATAAATATATTGATGAATAAAAATAATTCTGCTTACAAATCTGCGTCTCGAATCGTCAGAGGTCTTCAAAATATTGGTTCTTTGATAGATTTTAATGCTCCAAAACTATGTCAGCACAAATTTAATAATTTGCAGCTAAATTCCTGCAACATAACCGTGTTAACCATCGCTGGCATGTCGCAAGAATACTTGCTCTACTCAGTTGACTACCGGATAATCAATTAACCGTTGAACTGCCTGCATCCGGCTGCTATGACGAGGCACCATATAAATAAACGGGAAATCTAGCCTCTTAGTTACACACGGCTCTTTATACTATTATATAAGCTAAGAAAAAACTTTGAACTGCTAGATATAATATTTTGGTTAAAATTTTTCGAATGTACTTCAGGTTATGTAAAATATATATGAGACATGCTTTTTGCGTAGTACAGAAAACATTCTTATTTTACTTTTTCGGTGTGAATATTACTACTTGTTTATAACATAACTAGCTTTCTCGATCTGTATTGTTTCTGATCTGTGTATCTCGATTATTTATTCTGATATATAAGCTATACTACTACTGTAAAGTTTCATCCAAATGTGTTTGGTAGTTTTTGTGTGAAATAGCAACAAACATACATACATACTCACAAACTTTTGCGTTTATAATATTAGCAGGATGTTCACATAAAAAGTAAACACTGACAATAAAATATACATAAACTCATCAATGTAGTTAAAAAAACTTGTAAAGATAGTAAAAGTCATGAATTAGACTGCACAGTTGGCCCAATATTTAAAGTGGTCGCCATGGTGTTTTATACTGCGCCATGTGTAGTGGGTTCAAATCCTACACGGTGTAACAAAGTATATTTTTATAAATTTCTAGTAAGATTCCCCGCAGTCATAGATATAGTCATAGTCGTAAGCAGTGTAACAATTAACTTAAAGTATATAATTACAAATTAATTCAAATAACTATATCTACAACGACTATCAAATTTAATCGAATTGTCTTAATCTCCAATTTTGATAAACACCCTCCACAGACAAATCTGTTAGCCTTTATCTTTCAATCCGTACCCAAAGGAACTTAACCCTTAACCCGAATGATTTCCGAGTCATTAACCCACTCCCACCCTCCCTAAGCCAGATAGACAACATCTGACTTAGATGTGTATCGTGTGAACCCAGAGACTTACAGATTAACTGTCGCTGATCCCACTGTTACATAGAATTGGAGTTATCAACCACGGACGCGAACAAATCGTGCTATCTGAAACTAAAGGAGGCTTAGTAAGCCCTAATCAAACTAAACAAACCCCACGATCGTATTTCTGTTCTCTATCTGACTCTGTGGAGTTTTGGTGAGCTTTGGGATTATTCCACATCCAGACAAGACGAAGTTATGGTCTCGTTACCTCAAATGAGTCTCAGTAAAGTGGCGTTTAAAGATTACGGTGTCTCAACTAGTGCTCGACGTGATATTGAACGCTCATTACAATGCCCTAATAATTGTAAAGGTCTTGAGCTAAGTCAGACTTTGACATTCTTAAGTTTTCAATTTCATTAAGATGTTTGTGATTTTATCATGCGTTTCTTTAGAAAACAAAATTTAAGGTTGAGTAAATAGTTGTTACGAGTGCTATCTGATGTTTATTACTTTAACTTTATAATAATTTTAGTAGTACATACTCACATAGTTTCTTTGTAAAACTATTATACCATAAACACACGCCTATCGCGCTAAAACCTTAAGAGTAGAATAGACTTTATACAAAAAGATAGTTTGTTACAGAATTCATTATTTATAGATTATCCATTATGTTACTTGAAAGTCACATTCTACCTATTTTTAAACGACTTAAAAAAAAGGAGGAGGTTCTCAATTCATCGGAATCTTTTTTTTTATGTATGATAAGCGATAATTTCGTTGTTTATGAACCGATTTCAAAATTTCTCTTTGCATTCGATTTAGCATACCGTAGAAGTGGTCCCATCGTCACCATGTCGGGATCTAATGATGGGATCCTAAGGAAATCGAGGGCAACTCTTAAATTTTATAGTGAAATACTATGTGTTTTACGTATTTTCTAAAGCTATCTAAGTATTTGCGTCTTGTAGTCAATATATTATGCTGATGAGCTGATGATGGAAGGCACAACTCTTTAGCGTTAATTTCGTAATTTATGAACGGATTACTATAATCCTTTTTGCATTGGATTTGGTTTGGATCATAGTTCACAGGTCGTTCCATCGTCACCATGTCACAACACTGTCTCTTAAGATACGGGTTTTCCTAGTTTAAGAGGCAGAGAGACATAAAATTTATACAGATTGCAACTAAATACCTCTGACTACTGATTATCTCAACACCAAGTTTTTGATGTATACTAATTTTGCATACTTTTCTTGTAATTAAATGTTTTGTAATCTTTCATGAATAAATAAACTATTATTATTATTATTATGTCGGGATCTGATGATGGGATCTCGAGGAAATCGAGGGAACTCTTCAAATATCATAGGCACAATTGTCGCGATTTGGGTGCTCGGAATAGTTTTTCTTTGAAGACGGTTTTTTTGTTAAAATTATGTACATCGGGATCAGACGAACGTAGGACTACGTAACTTGCAGAGAATTATACTGAAAATAGTCAATAGCAATTCAATAGCAGTCAATAACAAAGCAATTTTTGGAACTTTTGTCTGTCTGTTATCGATTTTAAACGGATTTTCACTGGAATGAAGCGGACGACATAATAAGTAACTTAAATAAAAAATAGACTAGCTTTGCTCCGCGGTATTACTTGCGATTTACAACATATATTACGATTACAAATAACTGCTAGTAACACCGCGGGTGTCAGCTAGTATATTACTAAAGGGTAACAACTAGATAGTGATAATGTTTGTACAGGTTGAAGTGAAAGTAGAGAATAAGTAATTAATCTTGTGTGTATGTTATCACTGCACCGCTGCAGCTGGGCGTATTCCTTAGAAGCAATTAATTGTGCTACCAACCTCCATTTATTATGTCGTCTTGATGGGATAAGGGAGTCCAGTGAGTGCATACGTTAGTAAACATTAATATCTTTGGAGGGTCCTTCTACAACAGGTTTTTCTATATTTGAGCAGTCGGTAAAAATACTGTTTAGAAACTCCCCAAGTGAATCCTACTTCAGCAAAATTTTCTCTCTTGATATGTCTATGGTTTATTATCCTTTATTAATGATATATACTGAGATTAATAAAACATTAAGCGCCTCGTTGGTCTAGTGGATAGCGTATGCGACTGCTAATCAAAAGGTCTCGAGTTCAAATCCCGGAGTTTGGAAGTTTGGCGGTGATTCACACCCGTGCCTTGAAGAGCAGGTAAGCCGTCGGTCCTGGTTGTCATGAACATCTATGGCAATCGTTATTGGGAAGTCAGTGCCCTCAAATATACTGACAACTTTTTTTTTTTTTTTTTTAATGTGTGAAAAATCATCATGGACCGTCACCCCACCGGGGGTTACGGCGGGGTGGTGTGTCGGACTTGAACCGACTAAAAAACACACAGTGTGCCCACACTGTGTGTTTTTTAGTCGGTTCAAGTCCGCGCTTCTCCGTTTAGGACGAGGAGAAGTCCAGGGTGGGATCTCCTTCTGAACTTCTCCAGCGCCTGCCCGCTCCTGATGCGGGCACCGTCTCTATACGACGACCCTCTCTTAGGCGGCGTCCGGCACACACCGACGCCGCCCCCTCGCGGCTGGCCACATAATGCGGGTGAAGGGAAAACCCGTCCCGTCCACCCGCGGCCACACTCAAGGCGGCATGAGGCGCAGATGTTCGCGCCTCCGCCGCCCGAGTCGCCGGCGGCGAATCTGGTCCGATTGGATGTCGTCCTCCCGGGCCTTCTCCGCCGCCTCCTTCTGCGTGATTACGTCCTCGCAGAAGGTTGAGACCGCGGTGAATGCGCTCTCGCTGCCGACCATGGAACGAACGACGGCCGGCAGCGAGAGATCCCCTCCGATGACTGCAGTGAGGACCCGGCGCTGCGTCTCCCATGCGGGGCAGACCGCCAGCGTGTGATGAGCCGAATCCTCACTGCAGTCGAAATATACTGACTTTTTTTTTTTTTTTACGTGTGGAAATCCCCGCGGACCGTCACCCCGTCGGGGGTTACGGCGGGGTGGTGTGTCGGACTCGAACCGACTAAAACCACACGGTGTGACCCTCTCTGCGCCTTTGTATTGGAAGGAGTCCAGGGAGGGGATTTCCTTCTCGACTCCAACCGGCGCCTGCCCGCACTGTTGCGGGCACCATCTCTACACTCGACTCTCTACTGGGCAACGTCCGGCCACACGCGGACGTCGCCCCCTTGCGGTTGGCCACTACTGCGGACGGACGGGAAACCCATACCGCCCATCCGCGGCCACTCTCAGGGCGGCATGAGACGCAGGTATGCGCGCCTCCGCCGCCCGGGGCGCCGGCGGCGGATCGGGTCCGATTGGATAGCATCCTCCCGGGCCTTCTCCGCCACCTCCTTCTGCAAGATTACGTCCTCGCAGAAGGTTGCGACCGCGGTAAAACAACTGTCGCTGCCGGCCAGCGATCTTATGACGGCCGGCAGCGAGAGATCCCCTCCGATGACTGCAGTGAGGACCCGGCGCTGCGCCGCCCAAGCGGGGCAGACCGCCAGCGTGTGCTGGGCCGTGTCCTCACTGCAGTCGCAGTGGTGGCAGGCGGGACTCGGTTCCCTATTAGCGACCGAGTACAGGTACTTTCCGAAGCAACCGTGCCCGGAAAGTACCTGCGTCAGCCGGAAGGAAAGGGTCCCGTGCTGCCGCCCTGCCCACTCCTCGAGGACCGGCTGAAGAGCCTCCACGGCGGCGAAGCCAGCGCGTGGGGTCTCCAGCCGGAACGACCATCTCTGCATGGTGGCTCGACGAGCGGCTTCGCACCACTCGCGCACGTCCTCGGGCGGAGGGCGAAAGCCGCTCTCCGCCCGGAAGTCAGCCACTCGCCGATAAACTTCGGCGAGCACTTCCGCCTCCAAATCCCACGGGGGTATTCCGGCCAAGGCACACGCCGCCTCTGTGGACACGGTGCGGTATCCGCGTATGGCTCTGACCGCCAGTATCCGCTGGGGGCGCCAGAGGTGCGCCCTGTTCTGGGCGGACAGAGCCGCCGCCCACACCGGTGCACCGTAAAGTGCCATTGACCGGACAACCCCCGTGTACAGCTGCCTAGTGGGGACACTGGCCCCGCCCAAATTGGGCAGAAGTCGCCCTAGGGCGGAGGCAGTGCCCACCAGCTCAGGACCAAGCTGTCGGAAGTGCTCGTCGAAGAGCCACCTACCGTCGAGGACCAGACCCAGGTACCTCATCTGGGCCCGGACCGGTACGAGGACCGAGTTGACCTCGATCGAGGCGCCGGCGGGCGGACCACGACGGGGCCCATGAAATAATAGGGCCTCCGTCTTGTCCAGGGCCACCCGCAGACCCAGCGCCTCGATGCGCCCGACCAACCGGGATACTCCTGTGGTGGCCAAGCGCGCCGCCTCCTAAATATACTGACAACTAGTTCAACCTACGAATTTTAGTTCTCCCTTAGGATTGCGGAGGTCCGATGCCAGTCGCTTCGTGGAAAAATAATATTCGGGTAAAACCGGTTAAACTAGTAGCCGACCGCAAATTATATTGGGAATAAGGCTAGGAAGAAGAAGATTAAGAAAATTAGGGAGAGGATGATGAAAATGTAATCATATATCTATATAATACCAAAGTGTATGTGCTCTGTTGGTTGGAAAGCATGAGTAGAATCTAAGAGTAGTGGTCTTCAGATTTATTAAGAAAGTAGACAACGCAAGATGGTGACCCACACTATCGCAGCCTACTGAGATGCTTCTGTATTATTAAGGCTCTGGTCTCGAATTCACTAACGAGACGCGATAGAACGAATGCTGTCATTTTAGGTTGGTCCTTTGTGAAAGGGTAATACCGCACCGGTCTAGCTCGTTCGTGCTGAAATCAGCGTGGCTCTACTACCTTATATTCTCTATTCTTTCCTTAAACAACGGTGTAAATAAATAAAGATTAATGTTTCATAACATAATTATTATACTTTATCAACTACTGTACTACAAATACCCTCTACTACTCACACTTGAAAACTTATTTAAAATTAAAGCACTTGTCTACAAAGTCACTCTCTATTGTAGTACCTTTATAGTTACTATTTAAGGTGTAACAAAGGATTCTAAGTTTTATTCAATTAGAAGTTGTTAAATTACTAAAGAGGGTTCAAGGAGGCTACACATTAATTATCTCAAGCTGGCATCTTGTAAAACCGACACGGCCTTAACAAATATCGGAAGCGCCCAAACAAGGCTTCTTAAGTTTGAAAATGCTTAGTCACTTACGAGCTTGAGCAAAAGAGATTGTTTCACAAAACAACGGCACTCTTCACGTTTACAGTAACATTATTATGATAAAGGTATGTTTGATAAGTAATAAAATTCTTTAAATTACAGTCATTGTGTATTTTCCTTCTCACATACTGAAAATAAGGTAATAAGTTACTATTTTGTAAACCAACACTTATAGTAGATAAAGCAGAATTTATTAAGCATGTAGAGAATTTTAGAAAGCCTCACAGTCACAGTTGTGAGCTCGGCGTTCGTCAAGAAACTTGAACCGCGGATCAAAGTTTTCTCGCGAGACATGAAACTTGACTCGAAAGATAAGATTAAAATATTACATCGGCTTGGGAAACTCACTCAGACATTATTCCAAAGTTGAATTACGGCAGTCGTTACAATTATAATGTTAACACCGCACTTAACTTAGGCGATAACATTAAGAGGTTAAATGTCTGTTTGATCTGTAAGTCGTATATATTCCAAAAGATTGTAACAAAACCTTTATCACAAGAAATAACTTCGGGATGGATCACTTTCCTTTTTAGCTGCTCATTTATGCCTTATAAGTAAGGCGCGTGATTGAAACGGTTTCTCATGAGTATATAATTAGTGAGAGTAGATGCAAAAATTTGTAGACATAGCTTGAGAATTTCGGTGAGCAGTTAAATGGCTCGAAGGACCAAAGCATGAAACTAATTAGATTGTAGAGTGCAACAGTATAGTACCAGAAGGTAGGCACTAAGCGGGGTGTGCTGTGCGGGCGTCGGCCCGGGGCGTTCATCTAATGAGCATCCTGCCTCTCACAATGTACCGAGATGATATTCCGCGGTGCCCCGACGACTATTATTATATTCCGCCAAGCGCACCGCCGCAGGCACGGTGTGCATGTCTTTTCAAAATAACTATGTTGTGCTATATTTATGACGACTTCACGCGGACCTCTAAAGCTAAATATAAAATAATTTAGCAGAAATTAGAAATATCAATACGTGAAAAAAATCGAATGTAATAGGAAAGCCGTTCGTCTATAACATTTAACTTATACTGTTATTTTCAAAGTCAGCGAATAGTAATCAATGATTTTAAGTTTTTCTGATAAGTAGTGAGTGTTTGAGTTAGTAGGTAGTTTTATTTGAAAATATGATCTAACAAGTTAATAGGAATTAAGAGCGTATTCAGACATACCACATACGTCTTCATTATAACCAGTACGTACGTACGGTAGCATGATCCGACTCAATCCGACCTAATCTGAGCTTACTGAAATCTCAGGAAACGTTACAGTTACCGTGATAGCGTTTTCTATTCGCTAAAACATGGTATTTATATTAAATCGTCTTAAACTCGTCTTATACAAAGAGACCCTAGTTATTATTAGTTTCAAGATATATAAAGGACGAAAATAGTAATGTCAAAAGCCAGTGTTATAATACAAGTTGAATAAACATTAAAACAATAAGATTGTAACTTTCGGGGGGTAACTTAATTAAACTGTCAAAAGCGATTACAGCCCTAAATTGATTGTTATCGAAAGCAATGGATTTCTGTTGAAAACCAGTGGCGCATCCCATAAGAACTAATACATTTTTGCTCTGTTATTGAGTCGATCGGTATTGTTACGTTATATCACAACAACGTTTATCTTATATTCACATAAGATTATGAATTGAAAAAGACAACGCCACAGACTAATTCTCTTTGGCAAACTTAAGATGATATAAACCCCGAACAAATTTCAGTTTTATACCTACCTTTTTAAATTTGCACATACATTTATTTAGTACCGGTTGAACTACTTACGGCCTGGCTACGACTTTGGTCTTAGCGAAGAGCGGAGCGGCGTGGCGGGCGGTGTCGCGTCGGTGAGCGGTGCGTTTTGCACGCCACGAACCTTAGTAGCGGTTAGTTGCAGCGGCCACAGTAGACGTATTTAGGTAGTCGAAACGTGTTTAAAATCATGGCGTTATCAAAATTATCCCTTCTCTGTTTGGAAACAACAAACATTTTTAAAAATATGAGAGAATGAGTGCACAAACTAAATAAAGATCGGTATTTAATTGGCGATTAAGTGACCTATATACAAAGGTCCTATTTATAAGAAGTAACTGATATTTCCAAATGTTTTGCTAACTTCAAAAAGCAAAATGTTTAAAAACTTGTCAACTACTTACGTTGCGTATAAGACATGCTAGTAGTTTCGTGTGTAGTTATATCTACAGACGAAACTACTGATATGTTACTGTTTTGCTAATTACGTATCTCCCTACTGACAGAGAAAAAAAATAACTTAAAACTTATCAACTATCCACCTACATTACGTAAACATACCAGTAGTTTTGTCAATATATTAGTAGCTTCGTTTGGTAGGTACCTAGGTTCTATGTTTTTGTGCTATCAATTTAAATTAAACATAAGTACCAATAAATTCCGGAAAACCTTGTTTAATTTCTTCCCACAACCTTTTTATATTTATGTTGGGGATATTTTGACATCCATATAGGTGGTCTATTTAAAATTTCTGTTATAAAAGCCTCGGTATCCGTTACCGCCATAAAATCGTCTAAAATTTTGTGTTTTTATTAACGCCGCTGAGTCCGTCACTCCTGCACCGCTGTCCACGCCGCTGTTTTGTTCCTGCCGCTCGCCGGTGTAGCAATTCGCTCGGTAAAAACCGCTCGCTTTTAACTCGCTCGCTCGCAACTATACTACTCGACCCGGGATTTATATAAAGAAACCTCTTGATCATACGCTAACCACTAGACCTACGAGCTTAGCAGTTCATTTTCTTTCATACATTAAAATAAAATCTAACAAAACAAATATAATAATTGTAGTGCTGACACCGAGGAAATCTGACGACATCATTTTCTGGATATTTTTATAGACTCCTTCTTAACCAAGATACTTTTTTTTTAAAAATAACTATGGTGCCAAATAAAAAATTAACAAAACAAAAAAATTAACATGACAATAACAATGCAACCAGGCAAAATATAAATGTGTCAGTTCGTAAAACATACGTAAGTGCGTTGTAAGTGCGTTCATAATACAGAATAAATGTGAGGAGTTACAATTGGAATAATATTCTGTTGCTCATAATTAAGTTACCTGGCATAGAATCTCACATTTTACATTCGTAGACCGTTTTTTTTTTTTTGTTTCAATGAAGGTTTATGTACGGCTTTCACTAATGTTTGCAACTTTAAAGCGCTTTAAAAACCGAAGTTGATGTTTGTTCATATATAGCAATTTAGTTATAAGTTTCGGACTACACTCCAATATAAGCATGCCGGATTTAACATATTCAGGGCATGATGTCGATAATGGTAATAGTTATTCTTGGTGACATAAAGATTCAGAGCCAAGAGCAAAATTGATATTTCTATTTGTATACTTGAACGATAATAAACGAAACATAAGGCAATATCAGAAAATAAAGTGCACAAAATATAGTTTAGCAGTTAGAAAGCACCGAGTAAACAGGACTTATTTATTTTATACTTACGCTATAAAAACAGTGCAATTTTCCATTCGGTCGACGACGAGAACAAACTAAACGGAACCAACTTTTCTACTCGATAGCTTCCAAGAGTGGGATACTTTGCCAGTGTTATGAATAATAAGCATCACTTAATGTTTACTATTCATAATAACATAAGTTTTGCAATAAGCCTTACTTTTATATTCGAAAAACTTGTTCTAATTCTTCTTGTAAATTAAAAGAAAATAGTTCTCGAAAAAATGACAATTACGGAATTCAACAGTTTCAAGTTGTATTTACATTTAAAAGAGAAGTTTAAGGTTTTTGACAGGAAGAATTGTTTTTATTTTTTATATGTTTTATATTTTGAATTTAATTGTATGTATATTAACACACTTGATATAAAAATAATAATTATATAGAAATTTATTTGATTTCAATATAAGAATCCACGGTGGTAGAGTCACACTGATTTCAGCACCAATTGGTCCGGGTCCACCGTGACAGTCCTACCCTTACACAGAAGGCCAACCTAAAAATGAGAGCATTCGTGTGGTCATATTTTGTTGCTGACTGTAAGATCGAAAGCCCAATGATGCAGTAACGTCTCACTAGACCGCCATTGTGTTCAACCATGCTGCATTGTATGCGTTCAGAATAATAATGGTGACCCCTACTCCTGGATTCTGCTTATGCTTTACGACAGACAAAGTAGAGTCACTTTGGTAGGCAACTACCAATAAGTTTAAATTTTATGCATTTACTTTCACATAAACATTTTTTTAATTTTGAAACTACACTTCAAGATGAAAAATAGTGTGAAGAGTTACAGCCTGTATCAACAATTCTCGCTGGTACCAAATTTTCGTAAATAAACACGTGCCTTTATAAAAAAAGCAATGTAACTAACATAGACGTTGACAATAATTAATGGGGCTACGATATCGAAATTCACTCCCAATAAACTATGAAAATATTATTTTATTTTATTTTACTCAAAAGTGTTAAGAAAATCCTCCAGAAAATAATTGCAGCAGCGCATAACAAATACAGGCTTTGCAGTCACCCTGCCTGTATCTAACGATTGGATGAAGAAATAAGTAAAGCTACATTTTCTATAAGCCAAATAGCAAACAACTTTGTAAGTGTAAAGGGTATGGAAACGGCGATTGTTTTTCCCAATAAAGTAAATATAAACACAACGCCCAGTATAAAATATAGGTAGGTAAAATTGAGTTTTCCTAGTGAGCCGAAATGTCCAATATTTCGTTTAGGATTTATTTGACTTTTATTGCAGTAAGACGGCTTAGATACGCAAGCCTTCTTATCATAGTGTAGCCATACTTCTTTGAAATTGCTAAACATAGTAAACTGTAAAGTGAAATAATGTGAATATATAAATTCGGAGTATTTAAAAGTTTTAGGATTTGATCTAATCTGCACACATGAACAAAAAAATCAGGAGAGACCATTTTTTGTTTTTTTAAGATGGTCCTCATTTCATTTCATCCACATCCATACTATTTTTAGTACTACTGCTAAGTACCTCTGTCTGTCTGTTATGCTTACAAGGTCAAATCGCTTCACCGATTTCAATTAAGTTTGGCATGGAGATATTGTTAAAAAAGGATATAAGCTACTCGTTTCATACGCATTTAGTAGAAAGTCCTTAATTTTAAGTTACAAACATATATCACAATTTTATTTATTGATTCGCTTTGCGGGCGCGACTCTTTCTTATTTCGTATTTCTAATTTAAAAAGGAAATGAATTTCCGTCATCTTTAACGAAATTTCTTCAACTTATTTTAGTCCCTTAGGTGTGAAATATTAAATCATTTAGTCAATACTTAGGAATAAATAATTTTATATTTATTGACCACAATTATTAAGTTAAGTTACACTACTATACTCAAAGATTCAACTATTTTAAATCAAAGTTATATCATTGTCTTAGACAAAGTTTCAGTGAAGGAAGCCAATACAGAAGCGGAAACTAAAAAGTTTCAAACGAACTTCGTCCGAAGTGGCAACCAACGTTCAACAATCGATGTCCAAGGCAATGTGCTTCTTTAGGACATTGTTTACAAAATCTATGCATTGTTTAAACCCCATACAATAAACATAGGGTCTACCAATATCCACTACAATTTACATAAAAGGTTGTCCCAAGGGAATTTCAGGATTTACCCAGTTTGTACATATCAGTTGCCGTCAATAAAAGTAACTATCCCATAAAAAGGTACCCTTCTTATATTACACACAACGTTGTCGTATACGACCTTACAAGCATTTTATTTTTATGTTGGATCGTATTTATGATGTTACATAATTCCTTAAAATGTCTTTTGACTGACACTTGGTTGTATTGTCGAGTGGTTGGCGCAAACAGATCGCCCGGCAGCTTTCACGGTGGAGTGGCGCTAAGCGCGACCATTTCATGAAATAATCCGCACTCCGAGAGGCATTAGCACCTCTCCCCGCACACTGCGCATCTGCTCCTCAAATACTCCGACGGTGCACTTTTATATATATTCAAAGTTACTTCAAAGCATCGAAGTATATATTTCGAATGTTTACGAGGTTTTATTCATCTTTATGTAGATAGATCCATACGTTGTTGTCTTATGAATTTCAAGAACAGACTGTAATTCCTCCTAACCTGGAAGTATTTCTAACCTTATCTTGCCTGTCCGATCCTTGCTTTATTAACAAAACATAAAATATGTATAACCTTTTTTTTGTTACCTCACCTGGGTATGCCGCAGGGCGCTGTGTCGGAATCGAACCGACAAAAACCACACACACACATACACCGACTAAAAACACAAAAAAACAACATCAGTTCCCTCCTAGCGACTGAGTGCAGATACTTCCTGAAGCAACTATGCCCGAGAAGGACCTACATCAGTCGGAAGGAAGGGAACCCATGCTGCCGCCCTGCCCACTCGAGGATGACCATTTGAAGAGCCTCCACTGCCGCAAAACCAACATATGGTGTCTACAGCCGGAATGGCCAACAAACCGTCGAGGCTTAACACAAATATAACCGTATATATACCGTAGCAATATGTTTTACGTGACTGTGTTGATAATGAACAGTGTTTTACTATTTAGATTTTCTATGCATTAACATTACTATCCCTTTCAGACAACTTCGATTTTGAATAAAGAAAACTTCTTTGTGTCAACCACTTAGTTGTCTCAAATTGAATTATTTCTAAGCTCTATAAAGATCATAAAATAATTTTACATTGTATAAACTGGCAGCCAACTATCTCGACGCTGTTGTTTACTTGGTGGTGCAGCTACAGAGACGGTAGGCGACGATAAGTAAGAATCGTTTCACGGCATAATCCTCTCCCTGAAGAGGTATTATCCTACTGCGAAGTCCACCCCCCTGACTAAGGATAAGTACCTGCATTGTGTTAGTGTCGGCATTTTGAGGTACACCTTCTTATGTAACATAAAACTACATAATATGCTGTTTGCATTACATTTACAATAAAATAACATCATGTGTTGATCTGACACTTGTTACTAAATTGGAACATTCATAAACGCTACTAAAAGTGAATTGTGGTGACATTTTATTCTACAATAAATACAGTAATAAAGAATGGCGATATATTTTCTGACATTGGCTTATCTAAAAGTTGTGATTCATAAAAATAAACAAATACTTTCCATAACTTTTAAATTCAAATATGCCAAAAGGTTTCCGGATATCGCTTTTCTCATGATTACTGTACAGTAATGAAAGCGATGTCCGAAAACAGGCTACGAATAAGTATCCCTATGTTGGTTGTTGATGCTTTTCCAGCCATTTTAGTAAAAGCTGGCCATTGTTCTGGATCTTTCCCAAATCGTTTGGAACGGCCAATATGAAGACAAAAGACCACTACGTTGATGACGTGTATATTTCGAATAAATGCAACGAGTAAAAGCTCCTGAGATATACATCAAAGTGTTAAGTAGATATTTTCAATATCGATGATTAGTAAGCAGACTCGTGTCTAATGAGAGGCAAGACGCGGGTAGCATTTTAAATTTAAACGTGATTCGAAAATGAAATTAGGAAAACATTATTCATACAATTTCACCTCGAGATGGGATTTTATTCTAAGTCACGATTGTCCTCTGCATTTCTGTAAGGGATTGAATTTTAAGGTTGAGAATTATTCTAGGTTAGTCAGCATCTCTTAATTGAGGTCTATTCAACTGAGATATTGATAAACGGTCAGACGATGCCGGCGTCTAATCGAACTCTCTGTCTTGTGTTATGAGTTTTCTTATAAAAATGTGGAAAGTAATTTAACTTATCAGTCTATGATATTGTTTTTAACAAAAACACTCAAAATTGTAAGCTCGTAACGTTTGTATTTATTTATTTATAAATTTTATGCATACCACTCTACAGTATAGATAAATTTATAAAGATCGACAATTGGTAATACAATAGGCGGTCTTTTCGCTCACGGACAACCATTAGTCTTTCAACCTTTTCTCTTCCAAACTCTTTGAGTTAGTTTATTTTTTATTAATAATTATATAAATAAAAACTTTATAAAACCTGTGTCTTTCCCAAACCTTTTTTTTAACTATCGATAAATACCAAAACTTTTTTGTCATAGCGATCAATATAATACTATGTAATGTACTATATAAGAATAAAAACATATTATATTTAAAGCTAGAAATAATATTATGTATGATAAACATAATATAAAAATCAAAATGATCACAACGAATGGAGTATGAAACGGTTCAGTTAGCGGCCTCGAGACGGACTATTGAGGTT
Organism: Phragmatobia fuliginosa; assembly: GCA_932526445.1. Lineage (NCBI taxonomy): Eukaryota > Metazoa > Arthropoda > Insecta > Lepidoptera > Erebidae > Phragmatobia > Phragmatobia fuliginosa. The sequence continues at coordinate 12,081,083 of OW052068.1, read as the reverse complement.
TGACAATAGGGCCAATCACGCGCCGCCAACTTCCAAGACCTCTAGAGAAGCACGTTCGAACACTTCCGAGTTGTGCGGATACTTCTCAAAGTAACATTCAGACACAAAAATCTCCAATCAATCGACAAAATCGTGGTAAACTTAATGATTTCTATATACCATTTTTTATTTACCGTATACCTATTCCTTATTTTATTTATCTACTCATTTTATATCTCTACAATTTTTATCTACGCATGTGGTAAATAAAATACTCTAAGAAAATTTTAGTTTGTGCCGAACTATTATTGTTTTGTAGAAACATCCGTTAAGTAATTTCAAGAGTTACTATATTGTTTCGTCAATCATTTTTTTAATGGCAAGTACCTCAATTGTAATATACATATCCTGTCTCGAGGGCGATTTCGAAAACATATACATGAAACGGCCACGAGGAACACCCAGACTTAGAACAACAATTTGTATGACACAAAGTATTGTCCTATGTTGAGATTTGAACCCACAATACTTGCCGCAGTTGAAAGCGGCTTGGTGGCTGCTTAAACCATAAAACCAATTTTTTTTTTAAATGTGTACTGACATCGGCGTTTTATTTAATTTTGTATGAAGATGAAGATAACACTAAACATTACAGTTTTATTTTATTTTTTATTTTAAGACTTTATGCACGAATGTGACAATGGCGGACTTTATAACATAGATAATAAAACTATTTAGTTACCTACCTATTATTTATTCAGAATCAATCACAGAACATACAAGAAACTTGTACTACAGATGCACGGGTGACCTTATTCGTATCGGTAAACAACATTCTCAAGCTGCATCGTATAAAATCTATCAGATAGAAGCCGTACAAAGTTACAGGTAACACCGCGATACACGGCACCATTCCGTTTTGCGCAGTAAATAGGTCGGCAAGAAGTTGTCCCATCTCTAGCGCGTGCCGAATAGAACTTACAGATGTCTAACGCAGCTGCCGTCTCGAAGCTTCTCACTAAAAATATATAACTTAAACAAAGAATAGGTATTTTAACTTTATTACTTTTTATAGTAAATAGCAAAACCAACAACAGAGCAAGGACAAGGCAATGTTACTTACATTACAAGAAGCTTTTAAAAGAGCAATTCTCGTTTCTAAATAATTCGTTGGTCTATCTGTAACCGTATACGACTGCTGATCAAGAGTCTTGGTTTCATGTCTACAATATAATTGATTTATGACTAATACAATAAGCAAATATGAATCAGTCCTTAACTATTTACTGAGATTACTAATGCAAACAAGATATGTCTCTTACAAAATAATCAATGCGGTTAAAGTTTTCAATAATAATTCTCCTAGATAATAGCTTTAACAAGTTTAATAACTTTCTTGAAAATAATTTATCTTCTTAGAAACTGTAAAATGAATCATAGCCATTCCCGTATCATATGAGGCAGGTAGCCAAATTTCCCGAACGTTATTAAATGCGCAGTCATATCGAAATCGCTATAATCGAATACGCTCCGATTCATAACCGTATTAAGCTAGGGGCCTGTATCGATTATATCGAGTAGATACACATGCCGGGACCGGAACCGATAGCCAAATAAACTAGCAAACCGCATCGATTACCTGTCAATGGCAGCCTCCATTGGAGTGACCGCGTGGCTGGGGCCACCCGAGACCGTCCTGATTATACACCCTCTGTTTTAATTATAGAACAATTTTATTTAAAATTAGATTTTATATTTAAGCACACTTTGATTCAAATAAGAGTTTTTAGAGTCAAATTGGTTCACATCAGTTATGAATTATATATTTAAATATGGTTCAAAAAATTAAAAACATGGCATAGGAAAATTTTAAAAATTATATTGCAGTCTCACAAGAATCTGCATAGTAATTTCATTATTATGGTGTTAACAATACAATAGAGAGAACTTTGTCTTGACTAAAATTTTCTACACTTTTAATAAGAAGACCATTCATCGCATACTTTTCATTAGTTGGGAAGTGGAGAAGAAAGGGGATGGCTTTATCGCTGTAACTCGTGACACCAGAAAATTAAAAGTGCGGAGTCATGGTTGGGCTATCTTAGGGAATAGGGTGACTGCGCTCTTACAGAACTTAATTAATTGACGCTTTAACCGCTCGGTAGATATGTCCCGTAGTCAATATAGATGGTGAACACTACAAATGCTTGAGGAAACAGAAACAAAATAATGACACAACGTTAACTGTCAACTGGTAACTAAATTATATGTTTCGCTTAACAAAAACAAAAAACCGAAAAATAATTCAAAAAAAATAAAAACATATCACTGTAGCCCACTTACGCCCACCAAAGAAAACATGAGTAGAATTCAACAGTAGGAGTCACCATCACCTACACAATGACATCGTAGCGAGGTGTTTCTGCAATAATGGGCCTCCGGTCTCACGCTCACCAACCAAATACAACAGCACGAATGCTGTAGTTTTAGATTCCCCGGTGGCTCTACTACCTTGCAAGATGAAGAACATGAAGAAATAAATGATTTAACTGGTAATATTTGATTCTGCAAAAGTATTTATAATCCCTGCAATGTTCAACTTTTTCTCAAGGTAGTAAGAAACTACTATAAAGTAGTGCATTATAAATTCATAAAGCAAAGCGGCTCGATACAAGGGTCAAGTTTCACATAGCCTTGATCGAGGACCAATTTTTGACGGAACTTTTACAGGCAAAAAGCTGATGAAATAATGAGTAACTTAATGTAACTTAGGTTAACTTTTTTACATTAGCTTCGCTTCAAGGCGTTACTTGCGATTCATAACAATAATAGCAGGTAACACAAGCAGGTAAATCAAGATTTAAAAGAAATGCAATATTTTTTCTTCTGTCATTTTATCTTTTAAACATTTTATCTTTTAAACAAACTTTTCATGTCCGTGCTGTCTGCCGGTAATGGATCAAAATAGTCAAATAAATATTTTATTAGTTTTTTTAGGGTTCCGTAGTTCATGACTACTAGACCCATATAGTTTTTTCATGTTCGTCCGTCGGGCCCTTTTTGTTTTTTTTTACGTGGGTAATGCTTTTCGCACCATACCCTTCGTGGGGTAAACGAAGGTCGTGTGTGGGACTCCCGGGCAACCGCTCTACCCACTAAACCCCGCGGCGGCCTACCTCGGCAGTTAGGAGGAACACCAGGATCGCGTCAGCAGCTTCTGGTGTCCCCCCTGCCGTGCCTCAACGTCTGAGTTACATCCCAGGGTGACTAGTTTCACCCCCAGGGCAGGATGTTGTTGCGCCTCTCACCGCTCTGTACAGAAAGAGGCGGAACGTCAACCCGCCTTAAAGAACACCCCCCGGCCGCACTGGGGTGTCACCTTTCTCGAGTCGTTTGCAGCGGTCACATTTCCCCAGGATGGGACCGCAGCGACCCTTAGGCGACGATTGGTAACTTGTAAAATGCACTCACTTCGAAATCTTCGTACAGAATTAAAGAAAAAATAAACATAACAATTATCTATGGGGCACGATTAGAAATCCAACTACACGGACTTGGTCATTTTTTTATTCTATGTGTCCGTATATCGTGTATTTTCAGAATCCCGTTGAACACAGGATAATTTAGTAGTGCAGGAGTTAAACAATAATACATTTAATATAATTTAGTTTTGAAATTTTCATGTAGAACTATAATTACGCTCACTTTTAGTAAATAACACAACAAAAGCTAAATATATTCTAAATTGTTATTTATGCCAATGTTGTATCATTAAACCAAAACTTATCCATGAATATCTTCTATTCTTTTATTTTAGAGAAATGATATAAATCATTACAGTTTGCCAATCGATAAGAAAATTTTAAATTATATCATTCCAAACTTATAAAGTATTTGTTTGTACAAACTTACTTACAAATGTCTTACTTAGTCATAGTTATACCACTCAGACGCAAAACATACGAAATTGCACGTCGATAGATAACAAACAAAACTTGGTCACTGTAACTAACATCTTCGTTGAGATTCCACTGCGTCGACAAACTCCTAAAAGTTTGGTTGAAACTTAATTTAGCTGAACTAGTCCTCGACCACTGATGGAAAGTTTTAGCAAAGCTCTGTACTAATGGAAGACGAACAAAATAACGGGATGCTTTCTATAACTAAGCCATCTATAGTCTAGATTTAATTTGATATTTAGACATTCAAGACTGGTAGGTAAATCGCACTAAGTATGAATCAAAAAAACTTTTTATAACATAGCTACCACCATGAAGCTTAAAAGTTCCCAAACTAAGCAGAGCTTGTATAATGGGTACTAGACAACTGATATAAATACATAAACATACTTTTTTTTTTGTAAAACATACATATTATATATAGAATCGATCGTAATTCGACACATTTTGATACGACCTTCAAACCTTCAAAAAAAGAGAGTACACCCTTCATAAAGGCCGACAACGCAGCTGTGACTCCTCTGGTGTTTCGGGTGTCAATGGGCGGCGGTAATCACCTACCATCAAGTGATTCGTCTGCTCGTTTGCCCCCTTTATCATATAAAAAAAAAAATTGAGAAATTTTTAATTTTTACAATAATAATGACTAATGGTATCCCCATACTAAATAAGTACACTTTTTTGTAAAACTCTTGGTCTAGCGGTTAGCTTAAGCGACTGACGAACAAGAGATTTTAATTTTGGTTTCCAAATCGGTCGAAAAGTGACGTTGAATTTTTCTCACATAAAGTTCTTAATCTCAGGACATGAAAACTTGCAGTATTTCAAATCCGTGCCTCGTTAAGCCTTCCGTCCCGATTATCCTGAACATCTATTGCAGTTGAACTAGTACCGGGCCCCATACCGTACTATACTAGTATAAAAATCTAAGTCTAAAAGAAAATGACAGGAAGATTATGAAGATGATGACTTAGTGTACCCATGGTGTAGAGATCTCTGAGAACTGAAAATTTAGTTTCATTTAATTTTACTGAGGTTTTATTAGGTACATCATCATCATCCCCTTGAATTATACCCCTAAATATTAAGTCTCTCACAAGAAACCCCACCAACCTTGTACTGCTACTTTTGCATCTAGTCGCTGCAAAGACCGAATTCTCGACCTCTTTGATATTTTCTACGTATTTATTAATTGATCTTTACAGATCAATCTACTAATTTTATAATTTGCAACCTAGTAAGTGATTGCAACATATTCCTTCTAATATCTTTGATTACATTTGGGTGCAAAAAAGAACCTTTGTGGACATTTCTAGAGTTCCTTACCGTAAGGGTAAAAACGGGACATTATTACTTAGACTTCGTTGTTCATCTTTCTGTCTGGCCGTCCGTCCGAGCTCAAACGCTATAAAAACAAATACAAATATCTAAATACAACAAATTTCAGTGCTCTCAAATAACTAGCGTAAATTAATTGACGTTTTTGCTCGATATTAATAACGGCAACAGGATGACGCTTAAAATGTGTACATACCTAATGGTACCCGAACCCTTAGCCAAGTGGCTTTAGAACGAGGCAGGGCCGGATTTACCATAGAAGCTGAAAAAGCTGAAGCTTGGGGCGGCAAAATTAAGTGGGCGGCCGATTGGCCCAAAATAAATTTGGTACAGAAAAAAAGTAAGGTTTTTTTAAAGACCACTCTCAAATTAGGAATATAAATCCTGTGTCGACGATAAAAAAGGTTGTAAAAAGAATCTAGTAACTAGATTATTTCCTAAAAAGGGAATTAACTTTATTGTGAACAGTGTATCTAATTTTAGAAGTCAGTAGGGGCGGCAGAAATTTTGTAGCTTTGGGGCGGCAAATGTGTAAAAACAGCACTGGATCGAGGCCCACTAACAACGAAGGAGCGGTGAATAACTAGATGGGTGACAGTTTGTGGCATGATATGTTATGAGGGTTTCCATGATTCGTCACTTTAGGCTTTGTGTGTGGCTTTAAAATATCCAACGGCAAGATTTACGTAGCCACACCTGTTCCCAACCCGCACTCGGCGTAGGTAACTTTGCCCTGAGAGGAGACCCGAGGCCAGCATTGGGACGCTATGGATAGTTAAAGACAGAACCCCTCTTGCGTGAGTGGGACTCGTATTTGATTAGGCAAGTGCAAGTCCCACTCACGCAAGAGCTTTTCACGCTTATCCAATGCACATAACGTAACTTGACTTCTTCATATTTAAGTGCTTTAAAAACTCATTATTTTGTGATACCAAATAATTTATCCGCCTGGCCAGCCTTTCTGGCCAGCGTGGTATAGTAGGCTAAAACCTAATTTCAAAGGAGAGGCCCATGTCCAGCAGTGGACTGTTAAATGCTGTTGCTGATGATGAAATAATTTATCATTTGAAAACTGTCTGGATAAATAGTCGTGGGCCTCTTTATCAAACTGTTACACTCTAAATTATAATATGAAAGTGGGGGTACTTTCATAATACACAAATATAAGTTATTTATGTGTGTGTTTATAAGAACTTTAATTTTAACTTTTTTCAACTTTTCTGATTTTTATAAAAAAAAGAATAACTTTGGAAATAAAATAGGGACATTAACTTTTATTGCAGAATTCCAATGATATTTGTAGTTGATTCGAGTCTCTTGGCCAGGCTGCGGCCGTAAAAACCTTTTAGCAGTGGTAACACCACGCAATGCGACGCGCTGTGTACAGCTGTCACGCTTCTACCACAAAATATTTATCAAATAAATTTCCTTACAAACAGCATTAAATTGTTAGTATTCTTTATTATATCGACAATTTAATCATTTTAGTTTCTATATGCAGTTTTTAATTGTATTTTATGTTTTAGATGCTACTGAATAGTAGTTAGAAATGGACCAGCAATTTTCATTGTCTTGGAACAATTTTCACGGAAATTTGACTAAAGGATTCGCCGGTTTATTAGGAAATGGCGAGTTTGTTGATGTGACAATTGCCGTCGATGGTCATTTATTACAAGCACATAAAGTAATACTATCGATATGTTCACCATACTTCAAAAAGATGTTCCAGTTGAATCCTTGTCAACATCCAATTGGTATTTATGAATTGTTATATCAGAGTGTAGTTCTTTGTGATCATTACGTTTTCTAGAATTACTTCATTATTTTCCAGTTGTGTTAAGAGATGTGACTCACAAAGCAATGAAGGACTTGTTACAATTTATGTATCATGGAGAAGTTAGCGTGAAGAGAGAAGATCTCACTAGTTTTATAGGCACTGCGGAAGCATTACAAATCAAAGGATTAACTAACAAAGAGGTCAGTGTACAGTTATCCATTATATAGAACACTGGAAAGAAAACCATATTTATTAGACCTGTATTCCAAACATATGTCCTTGGTATAATTTCGGCTATATCATCAAGGCAAAGTATTTGATTGAATATAAATATTTCGAAGCAGTGGCTAATATAATACTTAAATATTGTGTGGTAAAGTAGCAATAATGATATCTGAAAATCTATTTGTATTCTCTCCCAATACAGATATGACAAGAAGTTAAGTCTTTATCAAAATCTTAAAGAAATAGGAAAACACTACCTTAAAGGTTGGTTTTAAGCCTACCATAAAATACTGGCTAGACTGGTTGGTATAGGGTTTATTTGAAGATTTCCTTCTTTTTACAGTAATGTTGCAGCTTATTATTCATTTTTTTATTGAGACAACTTTTTTTTTAGACTGATGAAGCTGATGATATTGAAAGGGAAACAGAATTAGCTAAGCATAGAACTGAAAGTCAAAACAATATACTTGATGTTGAATCATGTGTCTCAGATATATATGACACTGGTGTGAATGAGGAATCAAATCAAAACAATGAAATAGAATTACAAAAACAAAGACAACTTATTGAAAAACTACAGAGGCTCAGTAATCTTAAAAGGAAATCTGATGAGTTTTTACAAAATAATTATTTCTCAGATATAATTAATCCAGAAAAGAGGCCTAAAATCAAAGAAAAATTAACATGCAAGCAGAACAGTCAGATTTTTCAAACAAACAACTTCGAGAATGTGAAAAATTTGTATGATGAAAACCCTGTCAGCATAACTACTAGTTTGAACACTCAATTACTCAAAGTTAGCACTGAAGAATCAAGTGATAAAAGTAAAAACCAGACATTGTCTGAAAGTGAAGTAGAATTAAAAACAGAATGTGATGACAGTGATATAATAGTAACAGATCCTGCTGTTTGTTCAAGTCTGAAAAGCTATGAAGGCTCTAGAGATGGAAATAAGGATATCTCTGTAACAATGGACTATCCGTCTCCACAGGACAGTAAGTATTTTCTTAAATTAAGGGAGCATTTACACAAAACCATTTTTTCTGGTGAAAAAAATAAGAAACAATTATTTTAATGCAATGTTGTTTAAGGACTCTGTTGTAATAGATTCTACTTATTTACATAACACTAATAGATTAGTCAAAGTTCAATACTCAAATGGCCTTGTGTAAATGGGGTACATAAAGTTTATCTAAAAATCAAATCAATTTGAAACTCAAATGTGTCAAATTGTTTTGCTTCATCCTCTGCTTTATTTTATATGATTTCCGTAGGGTACTAACCTTTTTCATTACTTTACTTCGTCTCACAATTAGAGATTGTGTTGAAAATGCAATCATTTAATTAGTTTTCATTTAATATATTCTGTTTTCTTTTGCAAAAAGCTTCTATTTTGAAAACACGATGGCATTTTCAACATTAAACAATCTAATATTATTGTGACTTTTTATGAACAGTACCATGAAAATGCCCATCGTGATTTCAGATACCAGTTTGAGTTCATTTATGATCGACCTTAAAAACTTAGTGAACGGTAAGGTGACTAACAGTATGCTGAGAACTAACACATGTGAAGAGTACTCCCGACCCACAATGGAACATCGCCTCGTAACAATCCCTCAAAAGGAAGATGGAAAGAAGAAATACCCTCAGCGCTCATGTCGCCTGTGCTGGAAAATTGGAAGAAGACGAGATACTAGATTTATGTGTAGTGCTTGTGAATTGCCTTTCTGCAAATTACCTTGCTTTGGAATACACTTTAATGATATACTCAAAGTATCACAGCTGCAAGCTGACTATTATGCAAATTAACTCAGTTCATAATATAACTATAAGTATGTAATTGTATCCTCTAAAGAGGGAACATTCATGTCCATATCATTCATTAATTGGTATTCAAAAGATATAAGTACCGCTGTGAAAATAATTTTATTTATCTTGACTACATAACTGAATCATAGATTCAAAAGATTTGGGACCAAATCTATAAACAATGAATAATATTAACACTTTACAATTTTGAATACATTCAGTAATAGAATTACCACCCTAAAAGTCCAATGAGTAATAACAAGTCCATCTAAATAACAGGTTGTCGAAAATAATCGTGTACAGTCGGTATGAAACGAATTATTTTTATTTATATATCAGCGGATGTCCGCGACTCCGCTAGCATCCATTTAATCCTCTATTACTTACGGGTATAAAAAAGTTGTTTATATCCTATTCTCAGACTTACATAATAAACGCACAAAATTTCATAAGAATCAAACCGTTTTGAAAGCATATGATAACTATATAACTTTATTACACGATAATTTTATATATTATATATATAAAATTCTCGTTATAAAATCGTATTATGTATTATAAAATTCTATAATCGTATTATAAAATTCTATATATATACTAGCTGAATCCCGCGGTGTTACCCGCGATTAATAAAATTGCGACTATAATTTGAGATTTAAACTATCCTATCTCTCAAGTTAGATCGAACTGCACATGGTGTGCGAATTTTATTATAATCGGTTAAGTGGTTTAGAAGTCCATTGAGGACAAACATTGTGACACGAGATTTATATATATTAAGATATATATATATATATGTATAGATAGATTAGCTGATGCCCACGACTATGCTCGCGTCCATTTCAACATTTATTACCTTGTTTTTTTTTCGCACCATACCCTTGGGGACAACGAAGGGTGTGTGTGGGACTCCCGGGCAACCGGTCTACCCACTAAACCCTGCGGCGGCCTACCTCGGCAGTCAGGAGGAATACCAGGATCGGAACCGCGGCTTCTGGTGTCCCCCCTGTCATACCCCACAACTGGGGTACATCCCGGAGTGACTGGACTCACCTCCGGGGCAAGACGTTGTTGCGCCTCTCGCCGCTCTGTACAGTTAGAGGCGGAACAACGACCCACTTTACACGACGCCCTCCGGCCGCACCGGGGGTGTCACCTGTCTCGGGTCGTTTGCTCGGTCACATCTCCCCAAGGTGTGACCGCAGCGACCCTTATGCGACGATAATTTATTATTATATTTTATATTTTTATATTATTATAATTTATTATACCTAGGGGTTAATTTTTATCGTCATGACTTTAACACTTAGATTCAAGTTAGTAGAGCCACTCTGTTTTCAACACGAATTGGTAGGCTCGACAAGGGTAAGACCTTGTCGAGCCTACCAATTCGTGGTTCTTTTTCATTATGTTTATTCATTTCATTGTGTCATTTTTAGGTTGGTTGTCCATTGACAACCAACCTAAAAATGACAGCGTCGTGCTGTTGTGTTACGTTGGAGAGTGTAAAACTGGAGGCCCAATGATGCAGAAGCATCATTCATCACTAGGATGCCATAATGTGGGTCACCATGCTGCATTGTGTGCACTCACAATGAGGATGGTGACCACCACCCATGGATTCTTCTCATGCTTTCCATTAGGCAAGAAAGAGTCACTTTGATTTGTATTTTTATACCCTTAATACCGAAAATGTATTACCCTTTTTCAGTATTTGTCCAGACACTTTCTCCCAAAAGCCTGGACTTTATAAGAATTTAATGATTCGCTAGTCTAATGATTTACTATATATATGTTTGAGTACTTATGAAGATTGGCTGATTGGACTTTTAGGGTAGTTGGAAATTTAACTACTTAGACATATTGATTGTTGAGCTTCAAAACATATAAGAAGATATATATATTAAAATAGTGTAAGTTACAAATAAGTACCAGTTACATATGGGAGTAATAAAGATCAGAAAGCACAATAATTTATAAAATCAACTGTGATAGTGAGAGTACTCTCATGTGCCAATTTATTGTTTAAAAAAACTATTTTTATATAGATCAAAAGCTAATTTCACTCTAATTTGATTAGTGCCATTGCATAGCGCCATAAAATTTTATAAAGACTTTATTGCTCATATTCTAGTCTATTTATTGTACTAATTAAGATATTCAGCAATCATTTCTGTGTTTTAAATAAGTCTAAGAACTAATATAGTATTTCGACAAGAAATGTAAATTCATCAAAATGATCTCTTTAAGAGCAGTTTTACTATATTTTGTATTATGAACAAAATTGAGATTACATTCCTTATGTTTTTATATTAGTGATTTTATGTAATACATACATAAGGCTTTGCATGAAATACTTATTTTTTTATTTTGGAATAAGTGCTTTTTGTGTATTTTATGTGTGATGTTACTTTACAGTGTGTGTGTTTTTAATGATTTATTGTAAGCCAGTGTATTTTTATAGAGCTATTTGATTAAACAACTATTATATACAAGAATTGAAGTTCTTCATTTACACTTGAGGAAGCAGGCATTATATTGCATGTGTAGTCGATTAGTCAGGGCCTATGCTGACAGAGCATTATAGGTTCCAACTTTATAATTTCATTGCTTGGCTGTACAATTTCAAAACAAGATTGATAGAAATCAGATTTAAAATCTGCACCTCAAAAGCTCAAGAAGATTCTATTAAATGTGTGAAATACAACCTAAATATTTTAAAATTTAGCCATTACTCTTGAGTGACAAGACCCTGAAAGCAATCAGTTCTTTATGGCGCTTTTGCGAAATGTATGCCATGTCCCTTGTATAATAAAATTTACACCCGAGGTGACAATAAAAATTTAAATTTTCAAACGTCCTGAGGGCTTTCAATTTCTAAAAGTTATATACAACACCATTTATACAACAGGTTGTATCATTGATATTAATTAATGACATGTGTTTCTATGCTCTATTGTCCACATTCACAATGAGGAAGACCACACTTAGATTTTACTCATGCTTCTACCATAGTTTTCTTTTATGTAGGGTAATGGAGAAAAGAAGTATAATCCTGGCTTAAGCCTACCAGTATCATAGTATTCATTACATTATCTCGTGACTTATAAAAAAAACTTCATTTTTATTCCTTTTGGTTTACATTTTGCATCATGGTATAATGCAATTAAATACCTATCTGAAACTAAATTTCAAATATACTAACTTAAAACTTTTTTACAGGTGCTCTTTCTCTAGTTGTGAATGGTTCCTACGAAAATCAGCAGTTACCTGTGCGATATAAATATATTTATAGTCGGAAAGGACACAAACAACTAGTGCACATGAACTTTGTTTATACAAAACATTCAACAACACACGGGAAGACATCATGGAGATGTGTACAGTATTTTTCACTAAATCGTTGCCCGGCCACTGTGGAAACCATAGACTCTATGATTTATGCTATCAATCATCAACATAACCATGAAGATTGTTTTGAGAAGTTATCAAGAAATAATATTTACGAAATGAATGTTTCACCGAAATAGAACTGTCTCATGATGTATATAGTATTATTATAATAATTAAATTTCAAATACAAAAGATGAACTATCTAACCCTGCTGTACAGAGTTATGAACTCGCATAAACCAAAAATGTATTCAATAAAATAACATTAATATCCCTGTAAATAAACCTTGTAAACATTTGCAGCAATTAGAAAACGTTTTATATAAAAAATCATAAATTGATTTTGGTAATGTTGTGCAGTTAGAACTGTTCTCATTGGTGGACCTCAATGGTTTCTTAAAGTTCCTACACTTTATTTAATAATTATTTGGCGCTTACATTTTGTGTGTATATAGCAAATTCAAATGGTTTTATACGTAAAGGTTTTCTGACTTATCTAGTCAAAAGATAGAATATTATGTTCATGTAATAAAGTATCATACTTCTGCCCTTAGTTAAGGAATATATAATATTAAAAATGCCTATTTACAATTTCACGTTTTATTTAACTTTGACTGCTATATCTACAGGCATTGCTGCTGTACAACAGTACTCCTTGTACATTAAAATCTCTTTCGTTCATCTCGTCTATTTAATGCGCTTTCCTGCTGTGGACTTCTCAGCAAGCATAGCTGCCATTCTTTTTCTCGGCCTATGTTTTTTACTGAACCCAATACCTGGAATGAAATATTGTATTTATTTGAGTTGTGCATGTTAAACAGTACAGAATAACATAAAAGTCCTAATTCCATTGTTAAAAATCTCTCTCTTATCACGTAAAACTCACTAAAAATGAGTTTTAACAAACGTTCTAAATGTCAAAGATTGACTAAAACTAGATAATATGTTTACAACTAAAAATAGATGTTATCTTAACACATACAACCACAAAGTCACTATCCAAAAGTTGAACATAATACGTAAAAATATAGCATTTCGGAAATCGCTGTAGTAAGAAAAAAAAAGTAGTGTTGTAGTGTATCCGGGATGTTTGCTGAGGCCTGTGTGGACTGTTTCTATACCACGATGATAAGGAGGTGTACATCCCTGGTGCGCTGTGTGCGAGCCAGTCCTAATAGCATGGTGTATTGTGTGTGTGAACCACTGCTGCAAGGCTTTCTACCTTCTTTATTATGATACTGTATTTTTAACTAACATAGCATGTAAGAAATTTTGGTTACTACTAACCAAATGAGCCTTTGATTACTTAAATAAATGGTTTATGTAATACTAGCTTTCGCCCGCGGCTCCGCCCGCGTGTATGTCGGTTATCGCGGTAAAAAGAAGCCTATGTCCTTTCCCAAGTTCAGTTCCATCTTCATGCCAAATTTCATCAAAATCGGTTCAGTGGTTTAGGCGTGAAAGCGTAGTAACAGACAGACAGTTACTTTCGCATTTATAATATTAGTAGGGATTATTTTATATAGCAATGTCTAAATATCATTACTAATCGACATACAATCAGTTTAACCTCAAGCAGGGAACAGCAAGATTGATAGTCTTTAGTATCATGAATTTTAATTTTCATAACACAAACATTTTGTAAGTAATTTTATGAATGGTGTAGATTATGATTAGGTATTAATAATGATCAATACTGGCTACTGATCGATAGTCTCTAGACAATAGACCTGCTTTCTCACATAACTCATTTCGGCACAGCACACAGCTAAAAATATTATTATGTAATACTCATTCTACTTGACACTAAAAAGTATGTAAATAATAATAATATTTTTATGCTAGAATATCAAAAATTACAAAGCGTCGTCGGAAGCTTATCAGCCCCGTATCCAAGTTGCAAACGTTTTTCGTTTTACAATCGCTGTCTCTTGTTTGATTGGCTAATTTTGTTTGGAACTCGAGGCGTCAGCTATTTCAGAACGAAAAATGTTTGTAACTTGGCTAGAGGCGGCTGTTTAAAAGTAGCGCTCTAGGCTAGGTAATCAAATACTTTTAATATTGAATTAGCACTTGATTCTTACAAGGTATTGTCAATAAAAATGAAAAGATAACGTAATACGATCTTTAATAACGAACATTTTTTTAAATGATTTTGGGGAATCACCTAATGCAGATGAATAACAGAATCCATCACCAGAAAATAAAAAAAATGAAAAGCAATTTTAAAGTAAGATATGAATCTATTTATGAATACATACGGATATCGACGTCAGGTCTGTTCTTCAATCCAAATGACCTGGCCACGGCATCCACATCAATTGTAATCAAATTGAAGATGTGCTTCAACTTTTTCACTTCAAATGCTCTCATATAACCTTGGAAGGCTTCTACAGCTAACTGTTGAAAGTGGGGATTCGACATGGCTTCATCTAACTGAAAAAATATAATATAATATTCACTACTAAAAATCTCTACAGTATCTCTAGGAACTAAAAAAAGTACCTTTGTAAGTTCTGACCAATGTTTAGCAGAGGACTTTTAAATGTTATTGATGATCATTGTTAGCAAATTCTAAGCTAATCGCTAGCCTATGACAATAGCCAGTACAATCCTGGTCGAGTTGTCAGGCAATTTAAAAATACGAGGTTTTACCTTATAGTACATTACTAGTAATAGTACTAGTAATGTATTAATACTAGTACATTTTACATACACACATATACAAGCATAAAAATAAATCAAAGAGTTCTCTGAATCTAAAGTTTATGTTTCAGTAAAATGAAGATACCTTTGGCTGTAAATTTGCTAATTTATTCCAAGATTCATATTTATCTAAATATATTTTTGATTCCTTTAGATAATTGACGAAATCTATCTCGTCAGGCCGCAAAAGGATTATCGCGTTGCCTTCAGCGCCCATTCCTCTTGCAGTTCTCCCTACTCTGTGAATGTATTCCTAAAACAAAAGTTATAAATATAAACATGTTATAAAAGATTTCTAGTAGTAAGTGTAACCACGACTAAAGCGCCGACTAAGAGAGTAACCTACACAGGACAATTTATAAACAACCGTATATATACCAAGGCATCCGGGAAGTGCGGACCATGTCTAAAGATAGGCCCTATGTCCAGCATATATGGACTGATGAAAATATTTTTTTTTTTACTAAATTTGTATGAGGGTATCCATAAAAATTATATTAAAAAGCAATTTTTAAAATTATTGTCTATCTGTTCTGGCTATACTCTGACAGCTGGATCGATTTTAATGGGAATTTCACTGGCATATAGCTGATGATATAAGGAATAAATTAGGCTTATTTTGTAAGTAACAATTCGCAACAAACAAGCTCACTCCCGCGGGTAACACCGCGGGAGTGAGCTAGTTTCACATTTAACTGTCTCTATTCCAGACACTCAAATACTCACATTAGCATCTGCGGGTGGATCAAATTGTACTATCCAATCTACTGAAGGAATATCTAAACCTCTGGCTGCAAGATCTGTACAAAACAACGTCACGTTTTCTGCATTATAGAAGTTCGATATAACGTTAGTTCTATCTGCTTGGCTCATCTTTCCCTGGAATATGTGGATAACTTTGTTAATTTTTATGATAAGGCTTTTTACAACACATTGTTTTACTCATCATGAATATGGAATACACTCCTAATGGATAGTAATAGTCAAATTTTGATCAGATCCCATCTACTATCTCACATTTTAACTGCCTTGTTGGTCAGTGTATGCAGCTGCTGATAAAGAGGTCTCGGGTTCGATTCCTGGACCAAATGATTTGTATGATTTGCAAATATTAGTTTCGGAGTTTGGGTATGTTCTATGTATAATATGTATGTATTTGCGAAAAAAAGTACATTATGTTTATGTTTTTTTATATTATTTATTTCAGTTGTCTAACTACCCATAGTTCAAGCTTTGCTTAGTATGGGATGGGATGTTGTGTGTCATATTTTCAAAATATTTATTACTGAAGAGAAGGAAAACTTGAAACGCACCCTATTTCAACCTACTGCCCTGTGTGGAGTAGTAGGCCAATAAAAGCTTTTGATGATGATGTGATATTAAGATAATAAATTTGAAAACACGATAACAATTTTGTAACACTTCTATAAACAATCCTTAATATGAATTTGAACCATTCTCTAGTCCTTATTCAAGTTTAAAGGTGCGAGTCTATTGGCCCGCGCCCGACGCACGGCACGTAACGGATTGAACGGATTTGCCTAACTCAAAAATGCCGGCGTTCGGTGCGGGCGGCATAAAAACAAAAGAAAATGGTATTATAGGCCAAAATCTCCTTTTGGAGAAGAGACCTATTTTCAGATGTAGACTATCAAAAGCAGTTGATGGGGTCTACCATCCAACTTTTCTGTTGCACAATATTACTTACGTGAATACACAATACTGGTTCTTGACAGTACTTGCTAAAGAATTCATAATGAAACTCAACTGATTTACAGCTTGAAAAAAACACCATCACTTTATATTTCTTTGTTTTCTTCATTAACTTGTGCAACCACCACAATCTATATTCGGTTTCACAAACAGCGTATCTGTAATACAAACCAACTACTTAATATAAGCATTTATATGACGTTAGTCTACAGCTTGATCATTGTATTTGTTTCACATTATTTTAAACCTGCAGGTAACGCCGTGACGTAAAATAATTAGCCCATGTTACTCCTTATGTTATAAAAATAAAAGGCTTTTTGCCTCTGAAAATCTGATTAAAGTGGTTTTCAAAAGTCATTCCATAGATTACCCAGAACAAACAGAAAGACCAAAATTTCTTATAATTATAGTTTTTTTGATGTAAGTGGCATACATACTTTTACATGCATTTAGTAAATAACAGTTCATTTGTAATCAAAAACAGATGCTTCAATTTTACTTATTTGTATAAATAGTAAAGATTCAACATACCCCTGTTTTAGGCCTTCTACTGTAGCAATCAGATTATCTTCATCAGTATTTATATTGTGAACCTTTTCCTTCATAGCTGATTTGATCAATGCTTCGGTTCGCTCGGATACTGTTGCACTAAACAACATAGTCTGTCTGTCCTCTTGCACAAAAAAAATCAATTTAATAAAAGTTTATTCAAAGATACCGAAAATTCATGCCAGGACAGGAAGAACCTGCACAACTAGGAGACACTGGGGGACATAGTTTCTGTGGTGTGTTCTTATTATCACTCTCATATCTCATTAAGTCTGCGCAAGCACCAGGTGAAGTGAGGATTGTGCAGACCACCATTGTCGCTCAGATAAGGGACAATGGTGACCACCACAGATGCGCAGTTTTTAACTGTTATCAATCATACCAGATACAAAACTCAACACTTTAGTAGGTATTCATTACACAAGCTAATTTGATTTAAACAATTCACATTGGTAAATCAAATCAAAAGAAATCATCATCATCAGCCTATCGCAGTCCACTGCTGGAAATAGGCCTCCAATGGTACGCCATTTAGTTCGAACCTCGGCTACTCGCATCCAGCTCCTACCAGCAGTCTTGTGCAAATCATCACTCCACCTGGTCTATGGACGTCCTCAAAAGAAATGCCTGTGCAAATATTTAAGATAAATGTTATTAGTACATACTTGGTAAGCGACTAATAATTTGCTTGAGGTCTTCTTCAAATCCATATTGGAAAATCTTGTCTGCTTCATCCAATACTAAGCAACAAGTTTTACTATAGTCAAACTCTTTGGTTCTCATATGATCAAAGAGTCTTCCAGGAGTAGCAACAACAATATGGACTCCTATAAACAAAAAAAATGTATTTTAATTAGTGTTCTCTGTCTCCTTCTCCTTAGTTTTTATTAAAACTGTAAATATTCATTCATCTATCATACCATCTTCATCCATTACATCTTTAGTTTGGGGTTGGCTACTACTTCAAACAGTTTTACCTGAATATGTAAGTTTTTCTATGAAGCGACTGGCAACGGATCTCTGCAAACCTGAGGGCCAACTGAATTAAACTAACTGAAGGTCAAACTAATTGTCAAACTACCATACTCCGGGTTGGTTTTAAGAAGTTTTTAATAGAAAACCCAAATAAAATGTTTGGTTCCACCCGGAAATGGAACCCAACACATAGATTTGCAGTCAGACCAAGATGCTAGACCAACGAGGCGAGGTAAATAATGAATTTAATTGTTATATAAATATATTTAACCTTTACTATTAACATACCAGTACTTAATTCTGCACTCTGCTTCTTTCTACTTTCTCCACCAATGATGAGAGCAGATGTTATATGATCATAATGTGCAATTAAATCTTGAAGCACAGTGTAAGTCTGTATTGCTAATTCTCTTGTAGGTGAAATTATTATGCAAAATGTACCTGAAATTAAGAAAATTTAATAATCATTATTTACATCATTTCATTGGTCTATAAAATTCCATTACAGAATCTTCCTTGTCCTTTTATAGGATTATTACAAAAATTGAGTCTATGGGATCAAACAATCAAGTTGATTCTGTTTTATTTGAGTTCTTTATAAAATATTTTCTCAAGAATTGTTAAGGCCATTTTGTGATCCATATACTATGTTTTAACACTTACCCGACATGTGTTTTTCTAAACATTTTATAACAACCTCAACAGATGGTATCAGAAAAGCCAGTGTTTTACCAGAACCTGTTTTCGCTGTAGCAACTACATCAAAGCCGTCTAAAGCCTCGGGCAATACCTCCGCCTGGATATCAGTCATTTTCTTAAATCCCATATCCTTGATGGCATCCAATGTGCCTGACGAAACTTTATCCTTCAAAGTTTTGAACTTCTTCCTAGGATTAATATTGTCTTCCTCCAAATTATCCATTTTACAATTAACTTGACAACTTTACAAGTATAACAATTTCCTTTTCTTCTCTTTTCTTAACAAAATAAACACTGGATGCACAATTATTTTGAGATAACTGTATCATTTATTCGTAATTGAACCCTCAAAACAATTAATTATAAAGGTACTATACTCCACAGTATTATTTAAAGCACAATATTATCACACTCCGACCTATACTTTTAGTTCTCATGCAGCAGGTATTTATTTATGTATTTAGTGCGAAATTGCGAACCAAAGATTATGTTACACTGCTGTGAATGTGAATTGTTGTGAACAAAGAGAGAGTATGTACCTAATAATTACTAGTTGTGAATGCGTCGCGATTTACGAACATTCAACATTGCGAACTCTCATCAAAGAGTATCTCATTTCTCTCCTTTCAGATTGACACTTTGACAGTCACTTCATGTGACCAGACTTAAAATTGACTTATGCCAGCTCCTCGACTATTATAATCCTGCTACATTCTTTGATGGCGTAAAATTAACGCATCCACCTAAAATTAATTTGAGGTAAATATGCCCTTTTTGGTATCATTAGAAAGGGCGTTACCTGTACATCTTAGAAATATGTAAATTATTAATTAATTATTTTTGTAGCATTATCCCGCGTGAATTGTCATATTTCCATGGTATGTTGGTTTGATGATTTATATATATTTTTAAAATAAATGAATTTTATAACGTTCTCAAACATTTTAAATAAAAAACAAAAACTTAACCCCAACTACGACATAAACCGACGCTGAAAAAGTATGAAACAAGATTTAAACAACGTAGTGTACTCGTGCACAATTATCAGAGTGCAGAGATACTCTTAATCAAGCTTGAAAAGCCGTAGTCGGGCGTTTTTCAAAATTTTTCTCCGTTACGTACAGGATGTCCATTTATTTTCATAACAAAATTTTAAATAAACGATGAAATGTAGACATTGACAATGAACTAAGGTTTAAGAAAAACCATAATCAAACAATATTAAATGATTATAATTTCTATTTAATGTATTATTATAGTGAGGGTTGCCAATACAGGGGTCTTGTACGTTACATTTTCATTCAAAGTAAATAATAACTCAATCATATCAAAGTTAATCAGCTTTATTTATAATTAATCAACAACATAAAAATCTTCTAAAATTTAATACCACTTTGTGATATCTTGCCTCTTAGTGCTGTTTAAAATATAAAATATGTCTTGTACGTAACTAAATGGCACTCTGGACTATCAAACTTTGTGAATAAATAACTATTCTGAAAGACTAACATTATAGGTAAGTTTTTTAAATACAAAAAAATAACAAAAAGACATATAATATATATTAACAAAAACATAACTCCCAAAGGTTTTTTCATAAAAAAATAAAAACTATAACAGCCAAAACAGGACAGTTACGTATGTGGACAACAGTCGTTACGTTTAGGAACTCTAAAGCTATGTTTACAATGAGCACAATTTGTAGTCATTTTAGAAACAATACAATATTATTCAACATTTCAAAAACGTCGTGATGTGACATATTATTTAAGTCACATCACTTACTGTACTTATTTCTATAAAATTAGTCACATATATCATATCATATCATAACATATCACAGACTGTTTTGATTTGAGCATTTTAAAAATATATTTTACAAAAAACTTAGGGGATTCAAGTCTATCTCAGTTTCATTTTCACATTAAGTAGGTAACAATACTTCTTTACTTACAAAAAAATCCAACAGATACAAAAAAATGTCAAATAAGTAGTAACAAAAATAAAATAGGGAACCAATAAGTAGGTAATTCTGCGTGATTGTTTGGTCTTCTTTTAGAGTAACTTTTTAATTTTCCAATAGCTCAATCATCTTTTTGTGTTTAGTCTCTAGGCGAAATCTATTTTTACTTAAACTACTAATAACTTTCTTTAACCTTTCACAAGTTTTTAATGTCCTTTGATATCTTTTATAATTTCGGTAATTCAATCTCTGTTTTTTCTTCAATTTTGTATTAACTTGCATCTCTGGCACTGTCACTGGAACAGCTGGCTTAGTATTATTTACTTTTTTATTTTCCCTTTTATTCCTTTTTTGTTATCTTCAAATTTTCCGTCTTTTTTCCTTTTCTTCCTTATTTAGTTCACTTACCTTGAGTTTATGTTCTTCAGTCTTTCGACTTCTTTCTTTTGTTGTATTTTTCTTCATTTTCTTTGTTTTTGTCCATATCGCCGTTGTTTTTGTCTCTCTCGGCACCAGTCAACGGCATAATTTACCTGAGTAGGAATAAATTAATTTGTAAGGAAGTGCCGAGGATGTGAGGAATGTTAGGGTTCACCCTCTTTATCGCTAGTCTAAATAGGATATTTATAACAAAATAAGGAAACCTGCTCACCATGAGGTGACTAGATCCTATAAAGGTAATGAGTTTACCTATCTGGGTGGATTATATTTTTAATTTATATTAAATTGCAAAAGACAGTATGAACGCATCTCTAAGAGTCCAGTACGTAACGTTTTTAGTCCACATAGTACATCACGTCACGTCCTGGACGTTACGTATAACGCGGATTTGTCATCATATGTTTTTTTGGTATAAAAAAGTTGATTATAGTAGTTTACTAGTACACATTCATTATCTACAACATATTTACTTATAATTTAACACGAGTAGTATATAAAATTTGTGGGTCTTACCTTTCAAAATCAATGTTCGTACCGGACAAACAAAACAGACCCGTCACGCACGTCACGGACCGCAAGTGTTGACGATTGAATTTCTTCAGTTTTAATTCAAAGGAAAAGAACTAATGAATGATAAAAACATTGTCAATATGGCATTGCTTAAAAATAGTTAGAGCCAAATACAATGTTATATTGTTATTCTTTATAAAATCATACCGTTACGTAACCGGACTGTCCGCTGTGGCCAGTTTTTTAAATCCGATAATTTCAGTATTTAAATTAGAAAAATATACTACAACCTTATTATATTTTATTTAAAAACAAATAAAATGAGTTAT
This sequence comes from Phragmatobia fuliginosa, assembly GCA_932526445.1. NCBI lineage: Eukaryota > Metazoa > Arthropoda > Insecta > Lepidoptera > Erebidae > Phragmatobia > Phragmatobia fuliginosa. The sequence goes on along the minus strand of OW052068.1, from coordinate 12,058,716 downwards.
TTCATTCGAGTAATACTATAGATATCCAAATATAGCTTATATATTCTCCAAAATACGTAATCAAAATCCAGGATATGATGAAGGACACATAAAAAAGTAGGATAATATTTGGTATTTTATTAAATATTAAAATATGTTTTCCGCTTATGTCTTATGTTTATCTTTTTTTTCACAGTAAGTTAAACATTTTACCCTAACTTAAAATAATTTGATACTCACTTCCTACATTTTTGCCTTTTAATCAATGGTCAAACTCGTAGGACATAGCAAAATAGTCCTGAGCAAAATTTTGAAAAACGCCCAGTCACATGTTTTTAAAGTGCTATGGTGCGTTTCGATGTAACGTGTGACTTCCCCTTTTCAAACTTGAATATGTGTATCTTTTTACACTGACAAACAAGCATCCATCCATCCATCTTCAGGAACTTTCGCAATTTATTAGTATATATAATATATATCGCAAATTATAATAAAAATAATAATCATTATTTGAATATAAATATAACAATAACTAGAATAGAATGAGTAACAGATTATGAGATGATAAGGTATGATGTATTTTATACTTTTTAATTTGCTTTAAACATTTATATTTTAATTGATTGTTATATTTAATTTACATTAATTTAAATGTGTAAATATTGTAGCCTCAATGGCAGGACATAGCTGACCTCAATATTTTGATCTCATCTAATGTACCTATGATCCTCAATAAAATAATTTGAATTTGATTAGTAGGATAGAATAGGATTTTTAATATTAGGATATGATTAGCAAGAAGTAGGAAGAATGAAATCTGCCTTTTTTCACTTTACTGTGTGCTGTTTATTTAGAAGCTGGCGGCACTGGTTTAAGCCCGGGGCCGGACCGGGAACGACACGGCCGTTCGGCCATGCGCCCATGCCATCCGTGCATCCTGGGTTCCCAACTTCGGGGTTTTCCCCCTAAATTTAGGGGGAGGGAAATTAGGATGGTTTTTTTAGGGGTGTCATATTTGTAGATGTTGTTTCATTCAGTGGGTTTTGGGTTTGTTGCAAATAAATACAGTCCTTTAGTTGACAAACATTCCGTTTATTGTTTAGTTTCATACATGCTTAAAAATATAAAATAAAAGGTACCTTTTACATATTCTGTCTTAGTTTTGTTCAACAAAACTCTTGCTATACAATCAACGGATTGTTGTTCAATACTTTATGTAAATAACAATTCAGGACATATTTGCCCTTTCAATACTTATCGTTATCGTCTTTCAATAGACATTTAAAAAGAATACTTTCGAATATAGAATTATTAATTGGCTTTTAGTAAATCAATAAAGAGGATTATATCAAGGTTGGACTAGCGTCAATTTGATCAATTCTCAACAGTAGGGGTGTCATACTTTTAGGGATTTTTATAACGTCAAATATTTTATTTTTATTTCATAATAAGCAAAATAAAGATGTATAGTATTTAATATATAGGCTCTGGGATAATTCGATCTAGCGAATCAAATTCATTTTTATACACACCGCCTTAGTGACATCTAGTGCTTTTGATCGTTACTAAGAGAGCAGAGTCAGAGAGATCACAACATTCACAACTATAAACATATTCTTAAGAATTCGTGGTTAAGATTAAACTGCGCTTATACAATGTGTCCGGTTACGAACTAGCAATATTTTAGGTACTTATAATACAGCTATTTTAATATACAAATACAGCATAAGCTTGGGTCCAACCCACCTCCACGCTAAATGGCAGCCATTTTGGTTTTTTTAATGAAATTTCTCTACGTGCGTGCAAAAAACATCATATCAGGAAAATATTGGATTTCAATGGGATAAAAATAGGCTTATTCGAAGGGTAATAATACTGTCTGTCATTTACATTATAAAATAATGTTTACTATCTACAAACTTTAGAAAAAAATATGAAATTGAAAAAAAAAGAGCAACAAATACGTAAATTAACAAATTATTGCAAATTACTACAAAATCACTCCCCATAACCCATTTAATGTTTTTACTAGATCGATAGCTTTTGAGCTAAGCTACAATTAAATTTACAACTGTATGTCTATTAGTTTAAGAATTATTGTCATTTAAACATAGCGTATGCGCAAGCACAAAAGGCCTTTGTTAAGTGACATCTGGGCGTTTTTCAAAATTTTGCTCAGGACTATTTTGCTATGTCCTACGAGTTTGACCATTGATTAACAGGCAAAAATGTAGGAAGTGAGTATCAAATTATTTTATGTTAGGGTGCCCGCACACACACAATAATATTGTACAATAATATTGTGACACACGGCCCCGCACACTATAATCCACAACAATATTGTACAATACAGCCCGCACACACGCAATATTATCGGCAATACGTACTTTATTGCCAATATTATTGTGTGTGTGCGGGCACCCTTAGGGTAAAATGTTTAACTTACTGTAAAAAAAAAGATAAACATAAGACTTAAGCGGAAAACATATTTTAATATTTAATAAAATACCAAATATTATCCTACTTTTTGATGTGTCCTACCTATTATCCTGGATTTTGATTACGTATTTTGGAGAATATATAAGCTATATTTAGATATCTTTAGTATTACTCGAATGAAATAACTCATTTTATTTGTTTTTAAATAAAATATAATAAGGTTGTAGTATATTTTTCTAATATAAATACTGAAATTATCGGATTTAAAAAACTGGCCACAGCGGACAGTCCTGTACGTAACGGTATGATTTTATAAAGAATAACAACAACATTGTCTTTGGCTCTAACTATTTTCAAGCAATGCCATATTGACAATGTTTTTATCATTCATTCGTTCTTTTCCTTTGAATTAAAACTGAAGAAATTCAATCGTCAACACTTGCGGCCCGTGACGTACGTAACGGGTCTGTTTGTTTGTCCGGTACGTACATTGATTTTGAAAGGTAATACCCACAAATTTTATATACTACTCGTGTTAAATTATAAGTAAATATGTTGTAGATAATGAATGTGTACTAGTAAACTACTATAATCAATTTTTTTTATACCAAAGAAACATGTGATGACAAGTCCGCGTTATACGTAACGTCCAGACGTGACGTGATTTAGTATGAAAATAAATGGACATCCTGTACGTAACGGAGCAAAATTTTGAAAAACGCCCATCTGGTATACGCTGCATTCCATTCGAAAAAAGGGTAGAAATAAGATTTGCCATCAACAGGAGTTAGTGAAATGGAACATACTGGCACTACCTGGAATAAAATCAAATAGTTTTAGGGATGTTGAATATTTAAATTAGTTGTCCCTCGCCCCGCTTGTAATCGCTACTTTCACTTACTGTCCGTGCTGTTATTATTATATATTTATTTAATGCCAATATGTATGATTTTAAAAAGTTAGAATCTAAAGACAATGATTTTTTACTTGAAATTTTCGATAATAATTTTAGTTTTAATTTTTAATTCAGCTCCATAATTTTATTAAATTCTATATTCATAATATAGAATTTAATAAAATTATGGAGCTGAATGAAATTATTTATTGATTGTTAGAAATTGGTTATTTCTTTAATGATATTTTTATTATTTATTAATTATTTTTAATACATTATTTATTAAAAAAAGAAAATTTATATAAAAAAAATGTGAGCCGTCACGGGACGCCTGGCAGATGTGAAATATCGCCATTATTTTTTAAAAGTAATATGCAGAAAAGAACATATTGTAATAGGAACTAAATATGTCATAATGATAAAATAAAATATTACTAATTATTAAAATAGTAGTCTACATGCAGTAGTGTGTACACCGTACATACTACTGCATATAGACTGTATATATATACCATCGTATAGCGTGGCGTGGCGACGCGTCGCCAGGCGTCGCCAGGCCAGAAATCTGTTTTACGTGCGGCTATAGATGTTTTACATCAAAAAATGGGGGAATCCGTAGTAACTGTGGGGACTTTAGGGGTTTTCGATTGGAGTTTTAGGGAGATAAATTTTTGAGAGTTGGGAACACTGCGTGCATCCGTCAAAGTCAACAACATGTCAAAATGTCAACAGAGCAGACACCTCTATGGCAGACACTAGACTTGGGCAACACAGTTCACATTAAAGATTCAACTCACCAAATCTCGTTCAGTAAAATGAACTAGTTCATCTAAATCACTCAGCAGTTCATTTCGCTCTGTGACTCTGTGAGTTGCAGCAACTCATTTAACTCTATGACTCAGTGAGTGATTTAGCTAAGTGACTCAGTGAGTTGCATTGTTCATGAACTGTGAACGAGAGTAAATGTTTATAGTTTATTGATTTGGATATTTCAATTTCCCTTCATACTTTCTTCAGGCTTAGGACTGACAATTAAAGTGACAAATATAAATAATATCTTACAGATTTCACTTTAAATGTGACAATATCTACCTATACTATTTCAAACTTATACTTACAACGTATAATAATTTCAAATACTAATTACGATTGACGTAATTACCTGTTAGTAAAAAACAATACTACTATAATGCGTAAGTTTCGGAATCCTTTTGAAGTTCAGTTCACAAACAAACTACATAACGGCAACAAAATTGCAATATTGAATAAAAATAAGGATTGCTATTCTAAAATAAACGCTCTCGTACAACAAATAAAGACTAAAATATTTGTTTATAAAATGACGAACATATATAGAAAAAGAAAGCGCTATACAGTAGGCAGTGTGCGTGAATGCAACAACAAAGAAATCACAAGAACTCGGTTTCGTAATTAGAGCGGGAGCGATGAGTTGGTGAGTTGGTGAACTGTTGAGTTGAAATACTCCACAGAGTTGAACGAGTTCAATTCGTTCACTGCAAATGAGCAGTTCAGTGGAACGAATCACTCCTGAGTTACACAAGTCTAGCAGACACAGACAGACAGCAACACTGCACAGTGCACATGTGCTCTGTGGTGTACTCGTAGTACCTTTTAGTTAGTGATTTAGTGCCTCGTGCCGGTCCGCTTGTGTGAAATGGTGTTTTATGTGTTCTAGATATCTAGTGCTACGCGTGTTTAGTTTGGACATCTGTTGCCTGCTTACTTTATTTGTATAGACACTCGTCTGCTCGTTTCAAAAAATATTAAAAAATGCTTACCCCAGAACAGATTCTTATGCGCAAAATAAAGAAGCGGGAGAAGAAGAAGTTGGCTTTAATGAAGAAAAAAGCTAACGATAAATCAGGTAACATTGCTATCAATAATTAACATTAAAATTCAGTTCTTTGAACCCGGTCTCATCCAATTACCTACATCCTTTTCTATTTGCACAAATTGATATTTTTTAGGAACCGCGGCACTTCAGGGACTTGCAACGTCAAAAGGATTATGTGAGGAAAGTGAAAAGTTACCACTGCCTAAAAGTATGTACCTTCAATAATAAGTTTTAATCATTGTTTTGTTAATAACCTACAACAAATCACTAGTGTCCTTTTACTGATTTAAGTACCTTGTTCATAACATTTCAATAGATTTAATATTCGAAAATGTTTGTTATTATAATAGGAAATAGTCCATGTTTTTAGCACTGGAATGTTCTTAAAAAAACACCATGTGTACCAATATCTCAATCAATATCACACTTGTTTGTTACGAATGTTACATGCACTACGTAATCTCAGTTAAAATTTGCATACAGATCATTAGAGTCAGAATAGAACATACCATCCCATCTTTCCTTTTGACCCAGAAGCAGAACTTTCCTTTAAGAACCCTTAATCACTACAAACTGAGGTGACCATTACACACATTTTTTTTTGTTGAATCTTTGATAATAAATTATGCAACATGTTATTTGTAGTCCTCTTAGATGGGAATATTAAATATGTAATGTGTAGGTGTTTTTCATTTCACACCTACTACTTAATCACAGTTAAATCTTGAACACATCTCCATAAAGAACCAAAATAGAGCACACCGTCCCATCATTCCATTTGATCCACAAGAGGGTATTGTTCCCTAAGGATCCCTTAATCACCATATACTTAAGTCACCATCCCACATTCAAATATTTGAGATAGTCAAAGTATGTTTATTTAACACTATTGTGATACATACATATCTTTGAGAGTCTTGGATGTTTTCATCTGGTTGTACTGGCCATGATTATAGACTAATTCCAATAACTGCTCAGCTTATGATTATGTTCGGTATGTAATTAATTGCTGTCAACATTATTAAAAGGTTTGTAACTAATAAGAGTACCTATTTTATAGAGAAAAAGAAGAAACATACTCAAGATGAGAAAACTGAACCACAACTGCTGAACGATGAAAGTGAAAATTCTGAAAATGGGTCTAACAACAAAAGCAACAGATCAAATGAGGAACCAGGTAACATTACTATTAATTATTAACATTATAGTTAAATTATTTGGACCCATTCTTATCTAAGTACTTTTTATTTTCACAAATTGGTGTTTTTTTAGAAACTGCAGTACCTCAGGAAGTTTTAACGTCAAAAGGAATGTATGAAGAAAATGAGAAATTACCACCACGTAAAAGTAAGTAGTACGCATAAATATAAAATTATAGTTTTTTTTTTAAATAACTTGCAACATGTCATTTGATATCTAAATAATGTCATTTTACTGATTATGCTTTATAAATCTGGTTTATAATTTTTCATAGAATGTTTTTAAAAAAACACTGCGCATCAAATATTTGGCTGCAGGAATATTTAATTATAGCACACAATAAATGATATTTATGCTTAAAAGCCCATTATGATGCTTGTAAATTCTAAAATGTGCATGAGTGTTCCACTACTAAGTAATCTGATTTAAATTTTGCATACATATTACCAGAGACCCAAAATAGAACATACCATCCTATCATTCTCTTTGATCTAGAAGCAGGAATTGTTTCTTAAGGTTCAAGTTTAGAACTAATAAGAGTACCTATTTTATAGAAAAAAAGAAGAAACATGCACAAGAAGAGAATACTGAACCACAACTGATGAATGATGAAAGTGAAAATTTAGAAAATGGGTCTCAAAACGAAAGCAATGGTTCTAACGAGGAACAAGGTAACATTAATATTAATAGTAAATTCATTAAACCCAGCCTCATCCAAGTTCTTTTCTAATTTAACAAATTGGTGTTTTGTAGAAACAGTGGTACCTCAGGAAGTAATTTCAAAAGGATCATATGAGGAGAATGAAAAATTACCATCACATATAAGTAAGTACTACTCTTAAATGTAAAATTAGAGTTATTGTTTTGTGAAAAATGTACATCAAACCATTCTAAATCTAAATAGTATCCTTTTACTGATTATTTCTTCTGGTTTATATTTTTTTCAATGGAAATAATATGTGAAAATAATGTAGTATTTTGTGTACTGAAGGGATCAAACCGCATTAAAATATTTGAGCTTATCAAAGTGTATACATAAATATATATTCATGTTTATTGAACACTAATGTATGAAATTCATTAAGAACATCTTTGAGATTCTTGATGTTTTGACCAGCTTGCACTGGCCATAATCACAGACTGGGTTAGTAAGTAATAAGAGTACCTATTTTATAGAGAAAAAAAAGAAACATACACAGGATGTGACGACTGAACCACAACCATTGAAACATGAAAGTGAAAATTCAGAAAGTGGGTCTCAAAACGAAAGCAATGAAAAGGAAAATAAAGGACCAAGTAAGTATCACCACCGGTTATTCATTTTAGTTTCTATATTTTACATGTTGAATGTTCATGATGTGGAGAAATATTTGACATGCCTCTCTAACGAAAGGGATGACTAATTACATGATAAGACTTTAATTGAATTTGATCTTCAAATTTTTTTACATACCTGCCAGAGTGACTACGCTGCCTGATTTAAAGCAGTAAAGTTAGTTAGCTCACCATCCTCATTGCAAATGTAAATAATGCAAGATTGACCCACACTAATTATCTTTTTTTTTTTTAAATATTGCAGTACCAGGTGTTGAAGTTTTACCCGATCTATATTTTACATCATTAGAAGGCAAGGTCTCTGATTTAACTTTAAATGCTGTTAAAGAAATGGGATACACTACCATGACAGAAGTCCAAGCACGCACAATCCCACTAGTGCTTGCAGACTATAGCGCTATGGTAAAATCTAAAACTGGATCAGGAAAAACCTTAGCTTTTCTTATACCAATCGTTGACATGGTAAACAAAGTTGGATTTAAACAAAGAAATGGTAAGTTAAAGTCTTGAAACTGAAACTACAGTATGGCACAGAAATATTTATTTACCAGCTGAGCCCCATGATGTTGCTCACGGTTGTTGTAAAGGGACAATACAACACTGAAAACCGCAGGATGCTGCTAGTCGTAACGTACATGTAATGATGATAAAAGGCGAATGTGAAAGCTATAGTTTCTTTTCTTTCTAAACTTATGATGGGCATTCAACACAAATTGAGTCTCCGGTGTAAACTGTCGAGGCACATTTGTTGTAACATGCCAGCCATGAGTTGCACGAAACTGAAATAGCTATTTATGAACACAGAATGGATATCTGAACTATATTTAAATTGTGTATTAAGATTTAATAGTTTTTTGTCTCTGGATGAGTAATTGAATATTTTTAAGGTACTGGCGCTATCATCCTGACACCAACGAGAGAGTTAGCTATGCAGACATATGGAGTTTTAACAGAATTAATGAAATATCATAAACAGACATATGGCTTGGTAATGGGCGGTGGGAACAGAAGTACTGAGGCCAAGAAACTATTTTATGGTAAATTTTGTCAAATTTTAAAATTGGTTATTTTTTATGTTACCGAAAATCTGTCTGTATAATTGAGGTAATCTGTATTTGTCAGCGTTGGGCTAAATTTAATCGTACGGAAGAATTAACAATTAATTAATTGTTAACTGTTAGTTTTGCAATTAGCAAGTAATCAATTGTTAATTGTTCCTGCAATTAAACTTTAATTAAATTTAAATAAAGTAAATAGAAGAAGCAGAAGATGGAGAGTGGCACAGGGTAGGGCTCTCACTTGACTGATAACTTTGCAGTCAGAAGGACTGACTGAACTGAACTGACAGGACTGACTGAACTAAACTGACTCACTGAACTGGCAGGACTGACTGAACTGAACTGACAGGACTGACTGACTGAACTGATAGGACTGACTGACATTAACTGACAGGACTGACTGAACTGAACTGACAGGAATGACTAAACATACTGAACTGACAGGAATGACTGAACAGATTGGCTGGCAGAAGTTAAGTAGATGGCCTTAACTCTAAGCGAGAGCTTATAACTTTGACAAACGATCTTGACTTTAGTCTTACCTGCGCCCGCGCGAAGGAAAAAGGTTTGTACCTGAACAACAACAGGTAACAACAGTTTGCATTGAAAAATCATCATCAACAGCCTTTAACAGTCCACTGCTGGACATAGGCCTCTCCTTTGAAAGGAGGTTTTGGCCTACTATACCACGCTGGCCAGACGGGTTGGTAAAGGGTTTGTTTCAAGTTTTCCCTCTCTTGGCAGTGATGTTAGCTGCCTATTTTATTCCTTTAGTCGCCTCTTACGACACCCATGGACTGAATAGGGGTGGTGACACTTGTATTCTTAATCCGTCACCACACGTTGCAATTAGCATGCATGCATGCAATTAGCATAACTCAATTTAAATAAATTGCAATTAAATTAATTGTGATAAAATCAATTGCAATGAAATTTGCAATTAAATTAATAGTGATTAAATCAATTGCAATTAATTTTTCAATCAATTACTACAATGATTAAAATATTAATTGATTAATGCCCAACGGTATTTATAAATAATATACATATTGTATTTGTAAACATCATTCTTATTCTACAGGTGTGAATATTCTAGTTGCAACACCTGGACGATTGTTGGATCATTTACGAAACACAGAAGGTTTTGTATATAAATCTGTAGCATATTTGGTCATCGATGAAGTTGATCGGATGTTGGAAATGGGTTTTCAACAAGAAATTAGGCAGATCCTTGACTTGTTGCCAAGTATGTATAAACATTTCTTTTTGATCAGTGTTTTAACAACGAGAGTAAATGGATGTCGTAGTACAACCCGGTCACACTAGCTGTGCACCTCGCTGGAATACGACACCGTTCCCGCTATCCCTTTCACCTCCCCGCGCTCGCCTCCTTAACAGGCTGCAGTAAAGTTTGCATTATCGTTTCGATAATTTAGATATTTTAGTCTTGTTTTGGTTTTATCTTTGAACATTCAAGTTAAAATTAACTTTGTAAGTTTTCAAAACCTGAAGAAAACCATATAATAATTATTTAAAACCAGAATGAAAATCAATATTAAAAAATTAAGTTATGAATTAAAATTATTTTACTGATAATAATGCATTAATTCATTAATATTAGAATCATTAAATCATAAGATGTTCGAAATATTTAAGAATAAGTGAATTCCAAATTTGTCATTTTTTTGTAGTATATCATTCTTTTTGCATACTGTACCCAAAGCGCCACAAGCCAAGGCAGATATTCGGACCGGTAGGAGTTTAAGCGGTCACCTCACTCCTTTCTACAGCACCGAGTGTTGTGGGTTCTAACTCCACATGGTACAACACTATAACTCGTGCGAGCAAAGACGGCACCTGGCTCAAAATAACACCCGATGCCGTTCCCTCACTTTAGCATCGCTATTACCGTTGCACGAATCTTTCCATGATAATTATATTTTCTTAGGTATTACCTAATATCATTTAAATCACTGCCCCAATTATTTAATAAAAATATCGTTAGAGTCGTCTGGGTAACGCAAATGTTTTAAGAAAGGTGACTCGAAAAAAAACCAGCATGACGACTTCGAGACGCATTACTTTAAAATAAAAAACATTTTGATATGATATTTTGAAACAACAATTAAAAGGCTTATTATGACGATTTAAAATGGCAATTTATAACCATAATTTGGTACCTTATATTTTTTTAAATGATATTAGTTATTACCTAATATCATCTAAATCACTGCATGAAGAATGCATTCGGGTAAATAATGAATGAGGCCTGCTTCCTATTTGTATGCATGTGTATTTTCTTAACTCAGGTAGTAAAGGACCACTTAAGATAAAGTAGTATGTTATGAGAAACTGGTGGTGCAAAATAAATGTTGAAATTTAAAAAAACTAGAATAAAATATATATTTTTTGCATTCGTTACTTTAAACAACTGTCATTTGAGTCAGATGCCATCTTAGCTCGCACGAGTTATATGTGTTATCCACAAAGAATTCATGTTTTTGTAACAATTCCAGAATACCGTTTGACATTGACATTCAGTGCCACCATGTCGCAGAAAGCCCAAGATCTTGCTCTCATGGCTTTACCATCTAAATATGTGCAATTATATGTGGGTGATAACAGGCAACTCCCTGCTATTAGTTTACTGAAGCAAAGGTAAGCATTTTTCTAAATCTATATAAATAAATGCTAGCTGCACCCTGCGTTCCTAGCTGTACTTTTACAACAACTACAGTGGGGAACTTGCTCAATATTTGGAAATAAAATTAAATAATTATTTTTTTGCTTAGTGGGGAAATATTTTCCTGTAGAAAATTTAACCTAAGTTACTTCTTATGTAGTCAACTATCTCTCAACAAAATCTCGTCAAGCTCTGTCCAGCCGTTTTAAAAAGAAGTTGGAACAAATTTTAAAAAGTAATTCTGTAAGCTTAAAAATTATTATTTAGAATATTATTAAAACATTTCAAACAGAATTTTCAATACACGGCTCGTCGGACAATTCTTAAGGTCTCAGGTTAAAATCTTGAGTGAGACCAAATGTTCATATTGTCCCCATAGTGGGAAAATGATTTTGTGGTTCTGAGATAAAAGCGATTTAGTGTTTTGTGAGAATTTTTTTAAGTTGAGGTTTATTAGACATTTAACTTATCATGGACCACACTTACTGATTTATTTACTGAGTTATTTATTTTTCCTTCAAAAAATAGTGTTAGTCTGAAGGTATTTATTATTTCATCTGTCCGACAAAAATGGCTATATTTTTGGAATGGAATACGATACGAAAATGCCTGTAAGGCTCAAATATGCGGCATGTTTTAGGTGTTTTGAAAATAATCAAAAATCAATTTCGCCAGAACCGGACTTATTTAATTTTCCTACTACGGGGACGATATGATTACAAATTTTTGTATCGAAGTTTGGGTGTTTTCTATGTCTAATATGTATTTATTGACACATAAGTAAATTATAAAAATTATTCTACAATCAGCGTAACTTTCATAGTAAAGCTCTGCTTGGTTCAAAACTAGTTGGCGTTGTGTGTTGATGACCGTTTCTTTTTTTGCAGCGTTGTCTTTGTTCCTTCAGAACAACGTTTGTTGTATCTATTCTCATTCCTCAAATGTTACATTAGGAGAAAGATAATGGTATTCTTCTCTACTTGTATGTCAGTCAAATTTCATGATGAACTCTTCAATTACATTGAACTACCAGTAATGTCTATACATGTAAGTATCTATATAAGTTTTTTTTGTACTATATAAGATGTATAATATAACGATAAACAGCATTGATTCTATAAATCATCAATATAATGGGGATTCGTTCGCCAGAGTTCCATCACTTGGAGATTTTTTCAGACATTTTTTAAATATTTAAAGTGACTGATGGAAAATATAAGTAGAATCCAAGTAGGGTCTAGGGAGTGAGGATAAGTTCAGCCATTCAGCATGGTGACCTGAACTATGATGCTGGCTTAGTAAGATGCTTCTGCGTCATTGGGTCCCCGGTATCACAATCACCATTGAAATACGGAAACATTAATTATTTCATTTTTGGTTGGTCTTCTGTGTGAGGGTAGTACCCTCCAATCGAGCCATCGATCGAGGCCAGCCCAGTCGTGCTAAAATGGGCGTGGCTCTACTACCTAAAACATATTATAAGACAACCTGAAGTAGGTTATGTTATCTTTTAAAACTTTTGTTATTAACTCTTATTTAAAGAACTACCTTTTGTCGGCTAACCTTATCGCGTTAAAAAGTAGCCTAAGTCCTATCTCAAGAATCAAAGTATCTCCATGCCATTTTTAGTCGGTGCAGCGGTTTAGCCGTGACAATTTAAAAGACAGGCAGATAGAGTTACTTTCGAACTCATATTGATAAGTATAAAATATATGAATTACTGCTTCTTCCTCCAGGGAAAGCAAGATCAGGCAACACGTACAAGAAATTTGTTTAAGTTCTGCAATGCCGATGCTGCTATTTTGCTTTGCACAGATATAGCAGCTAGAGGTCTTGACATACCTGGAGTTGAATGGGTCGTACAATACGATCCACCAGATAGTTCCAAGGTTAGTACGATTTTTTGACAAATTTAATTACTAGTCTAATGCCCGTTTTCATCAACTATATTTAAACCGTTTCCATACTAGTAGCCCCAAACGTAGGTACCCCCTAATTTTAAAAGAAAGACTGTCCCTTGGGACTGCACTTAGGTGTCCCATAAAGGTTGGTGAAAACAAAAATATCACTAAGGGATACCTATCTCTCTCTAAGGGTCCGTTATATTTACGGGACATTGGTGTAAATGGTCATTAATTTAAAAAAGAAAGTTACAAATCAAAACATGACTTTCTTTTCACAAGACAAGAAAAACATCAGTTATAGATCTAAGTTCTGTAAATTCATAATTTTAGAGCATAATTATTAATCTTTCTATGTTGTGTAAGAGCACAGTATATGCGGTCACCTCGCCATATTCTACTGCCCTGAGTGTGTAATGGGTTCAAATCCCACATGGCACAAAACCTTGTGTGATCCATATGGTTTTTAAAGTGTGTTTGTAAAGTTCCCTGAGCCACAAAAATGTCTAGTGCGGGAATTTCTTTTTAATCAAAAGTTTGTTACAAAATTATACACATAGCATGGACTCAATATTAATGTTTAACATCTCATATCTTTCGTCAGGAGTATATCCATCGTGTCGGCAGAACGGCTAGAGGCTTAGGAACTAGCGGGGAGGCTTTAATATTTTTACGTTCCGAAGAGATTGCTTTCCTCAGACTCTTGAAGCAAAGAAATATTATGCTTGATAAAATGACATTCAAGCCTGAAAAAATCCTTGATATACAACTATCGGTGAGTACTTTGTGAAGCTATTAATTATACTAGTGGTCGTCAAGTTCGACTATAGTTAATTTAAATTATAAGTGGCAATATTATTAAAGTTCTATTAGCAATAACTATACTTCTATAATCATGGATATCGCCAAGGCTACGCTACGCTATAATGGTAATTTTACAAAATATTTTCTATGCATGTGGGCCTTAACCTTTTGACCGCCAGGGTCACATATATGTGACAAGCGAAAACTGTCCCTGTACGCCAACGTCACAAATACGTGACAAAAAAAGCGGTGCACCGAAATACGAAATAAAGCCTTTAAACATTACTTTTATGCCTTTAAATTTATATAAGTACCTTAAGAAGAAGCTCTAACTGTTATCTATTGCCATAAAACTATTCAAATTGCTTTATGATATTAAGAAATTTTACTTTAAAAAGAAAGAAATAAACTCTTAAAAAAGAATGTCCCCACACGCCAGAGTCACAAATATGTGACCACTAGTGATGTAGGGCACGTTAGATGATATCGTAAGTTTATATTAAAATTTCGTTAGCCTGTTTTATTTTTGTTGTTAAGTTTTGTTATTATACTTATTCTGTTAAAATGAGTAAGAAAGTAATTAACAGCCTCGTGAAATGATAATTAAAGTAGACAATTATTTTGTAAAGAAGAAAGAGGACTCTTAGTTATTGATACAAAATATAAGCAGTGCCCTAAAAAATGCTTCGTACACTACTGAGGTTTAAATGAAATAAATAAAAGTTTTAAAATGTCCATCAAAAGTTGCTTAGCTTTTTTTTTCAAAACTCTACTTGTTACTTTTTATGCCAGGTTTATAGAAGTTAGTATTTAAAGGCTATAAACGTACATACTGTTTTACATTTTGTAAATTTTTATATAGTTGATTATATACTTAACCTATTTGAATCGTGTATTTTTTTTTAATATCTCCTTCAACGGAATTATAGAAATCTAATTTAAAATACGTGTTTTAATTATTATTAGTTAATATTATACTCGATAAGCGAGATAGTACGTTGCTACATCCTTATTTGAGAAGCGCAATATTCATAAAAATGACGTACCCTCCACGCCAGGGTCACAATATCAAGACAACAGATCAAGAATAATGTTGTACCTATAGTTATTATATTTAATTATATTGTCGTCTCAATTCTGTTATTACGGTATTAAACAACTCTGTAAATAGTGTATAACTATTACTAGAGTAGGAAGAAGTGTAATGTTGAAATAAATTCAGTGTTATAAGGACATATATTTTGAAATTGTAGACGAAAATAAAAATACAATTCATGTTATCGATAAAGTTTTGGAATGCTTATTTTTTTCGTAGGTATTTGCGCTAAATTTTTGGTCTGGCGTTGAGGGCAAGTTGATGAGTTTTTGCTCTGGCGTTCAAAAGGTTAAATAGATGGCAGTGTGTTTAATATTTTACTATTGATTTTTTTATGGATATATTATCTAATTCAATTATTGTATAAAATTCGTTACAGCTTGAGAAATTAATATCCAGAAACGACTACCTTCGGGATTCTGCGACAGAAGCGTTCCAGAGTTACCTGCGAGCATACAACTCGAATTGTCTTAAAGTTTCTTTCAATTACGACACTCTCGACATAAAACAAGTTGCAAAGTCTTTCGGCTTCAAATTCCCACCAGCTTTCAAACTTGGAGGTCAAAAGAAGAAAGATAGAAAAAATAAACCCCTTAGATATAACGCCAACAACAATCGATAGTTTTTGTAAATAAATTAGTTTTATCTTAACATACCTCCTAAAATGTAAAATAAATTAGTTTTATATAAATAAAGAATATTGTAAAATAAATTAATTTAAATTTATCTAAACGTTGCTTATTTTCGTAAATAACATTAACAGTCAAATATTGCATTGTCAGATTTTAAGTGATTATTAAAATAGAGATAGGTAGGTTGTCTTTCAAAAGCTCCCATGCTTGAATTTGTTGGTTCTTATCTTTGTATAAATTGGATCAAATGTCCCAAAGACATGGTAAAGCAATATACAAAGATATGAATTCAGTCCGAACCTCTTGTGTGCGGTGTTCGTGTTGCGAATCCATTGCAACACACGACGACGTGCGCCCGCGACGCCTGACAAGCGCCCACCGCCCACTAAAGCGATCGCGTCAGCCGACAACGTTTCATACGATCTGGGCCGACCACGGACGCAGCCTGTCGCGAGGGATGCGATCCCGACCAAGGCAATTAGCATAAACTAACCCATTGGTCAGTCAACGGATTTCTACACTATCCATTTTTATATCCGACCCGACCAGGCGGTCGGTTCCGATTCCGATCGTGTAGAAGGTTTCAAGCGCCGGTTATCAGCGGCGGTTTGACGCTGCTTGCGGCGGTCGTATTTCTCCCGCCTATCAACCGCGACGGGAAACCGCGTAATATAGTATGCAGCATACAACTTTCATATTAAATTGTGGCTAGTGCGGTTCAGAAGCGGATTCTCGCGGCGGGAGAACCGCCTGTGTAGTATGACCTTAATTAAGTAATTTCACTTGTATGTTCATCTTATAAGTTTTTATTAAGCTTCTTATATTATTAATTTTGTTGAATGTTTCTTTTGTTTTAATTATGTATGTTACTAATAAGCTTATTTCTTCCTTTCTTTCAGGGATTCTTCTAAAATTTCTAAACGAGCTTCTAGTTTCTGGTTTTTATCTTCTAAAATTTGTATTTCTTTTTTAAATTTTAATTTTATCCCTTGCAACTCTTTCTTCAATAGGTCTACTGTAGTTTTGAGTTTTTCTGCTGTTTTTGAAGAGTTGTCCTTAATTTTTTGTCTAAATTTGATTTTAAATGAAGGAATTTTTGGTTTAATGTTTAATGTTTTAGGATTTGCTAATTCTTTATTTTGCTTGCAGTTCAATTTTTGCCTCCTCTTTTGTTCTCTCCACAACTTCCTTTTTTTTATTTTTTCTTCTTCATTAAGCTGTGATATCTTTATTTGGTTTCTCTTCAGTCTCTCTAATTGTTTTTTCCTAAGCATCTCATATTTTATGGGATCCCTTTTTAGTTTCTCTCGATAACGCTTTGCTCTTTCAGCCGCGGTGAGAGCCATGACATATACAATCTGAAAATAAAAATGAACATTGGATAACTAAATCATTTTATGATTGCGTAATACTTTTTGTTACTAGATTACATTTGCCAGGCACATTTTGTGGACTGTAAAGTTAACAAAACAACATGCATAACCAACTTAATTGTAAGCTACGATGGGAAATTGATACCTGGATTTTGCATTCTATTTACCTAGAGCAGCACTCATGGTTATAAATTTTCTCATCTAAAAGAATTGGATCTAACTTAATAAAACTACATAGCGTGAAACTTATAAAACCTTAATAGCATAATCATGAACTTTTTATAAAGCAAAATAATATGGTTTATTATAGCATAAGTATGGTGTGACTGTCATATCCAGTTGCACCTTTTTTTTTTGTATATAGTCCACTAGATATGTTTCTCAACTTAGGCCACGAAGGTATGCACAACGTAGAAATAGAACCAAATGCATACCTATGCATCTATAGCATCTCACCCCATGCATGCCAATTTTAGTTAACTCTGTAGTTTAAAAGTAATAAAAGACTAACCTTACTTATATTATAATTGGTATTCGGTTGTAAAGTGTGATGTAGAGAACGGTTTATAGTTCCATTAAGTCACGATTATTGTGATGTATGTGTAACGTGACGAAATGGACGTCAACTAAATGTCTCGGGCAACAATATCATGTTTTGTAATTACTTTAATGGAATAATTCATGTCCAATTTCATAACTCATATGAACAATTAATAATTAATCATATGTAATTTACATTCAATGAGAAATACTTACATTTGGGATGAAATAGCGTTACTTTCGTGGACAAAACATTTGTAACTCACACGTAACCACAAAACTCTCGAGTCGTTACGTGTTTCAACACAAAATTTAACACAGATACAATGTCAACAGACGTAATGCTAATAAATAAAGAATAAAGAAAAAAAAATATAGAACGCGTTTTGGTGGTTCAGAATAAAACAAATTGTTTATAAAATCATTATATTGTTGTGACTTTATAGAATTTTCCAGGTTTTTAATGTTTCCTGAAAATATTCTTTACAATGCTATTTTACAGCATGGTCTAACTCTAAAGAACAAACAAACAAAGTTTATCAATGACATTCCGGATGGGAATTCCGGCTTAATCCCATAGATATAGAATACCTACCAGCATTCTATATCTATGCTTGTTCCGGATTCCGGTAGTGTCACATGTCTACGGCAGATAACGGCCACTGAAGTAGGACGGGGTATGTCCCGGCCTGCAAAAATGAAAATTTCGATATAAAAAAATACATATTGATAGATCTTAATTAACCCTTTCGAAGTACGTTAATTAATTTATGAGCCCCTCTTTCGTTTTCGTAGGAAAAAACAAAATTTCATTTTTATTTTTTCACCTTTTCAAATACCCGTATCTCTTTCAAATAGGGTTATTTTTTATTCTACCAAGCGTAAAAAATTGCCCTTGAGCTGATTTAAATTGCCTTTGTGTCAATTATTAAAAATATTCAATATTAATCTTCGATCACAAATAGTACTAGATTCCCGATAAGCGCTTCAAAAACGGCCCGAAAAATAAGACCACAAATAAATTTGTGGTCTTATTTCAAATTAGTATAGTCCAATCATAGCCAACATTAAGACGTAAAAATGCCGCAGTGCTCGTTCAAAAAATGTGTAAATAACTACCGTAACAGCAAGGTTTTGAAAGGAATATTTTTTTTTCGGTAAGTTTATATCATTCAATGGTTTTCTTAAAATAATAAACAGAATTATATAGTTAATATAAATAATTTAATTCAATTACCTAAAATTGTAATTGTTCGGCCAATGTTTGCTATAACGCATCAACTATTGTATCAAACATCGCCTATTCTTGAACAGGGAATGCATGGAGTGGTGTTGTAAAAAAAAATATGTTAAAAAGTTTATATGTGTAAATGTTTTAAACGCATATATTGAAAAGGATTTGTTTTCTGGAAGAAACGAACACGTCCATAAAATAAGCCTAATTAAACTTATTATAGAAAAATTCATTGATGTAAGATTAATAACCGCTCGCATAAAAATTACTTCTAAAATACAGCTTTATAACAAGCTGAAAAAGCTGTTTAAAGGTAATTATACCTACATTAGTATTTTAATTACTTCTGTTTATAGAATACACCGAAAACATATTTCTTCATTCCTTTCCATTGATATATAAAAACCCTATATGCACAGTCTCAAACAAAAGCGGCATACGAAACTGTCCCACTTAGTCATTGATGTATAAAAATATCAATGTGGGTAGTTTTAGTTATGCTATAAACATATCTTTTGCAAATTCAACCTTACGCGCATTGGTTAAAGTTTTTATTACAAAGCAGTGTACCATGACCAATCAAATTTTACTACCGAAGTTTTGAATAAGAACAGGGTCGTTTGGATTATGCGACTAAAATAAAAGGTTGTGTAATAGTCGTTCTCACACTGAAAAAGCGGCCATTGAAATTTGTCGTATTATTTGAAAAAGGAGCAATTGTGCTCGTATTTTAAGAGGACGGTTTTGAGACGCTGAGTGTGTATCTTGGGTTTTTTAATACATCAATGTTCCTTTCATTTTTTTTTTACTTTTTTAATTTTTTTTTTACTAGCTGAGTCCCGCGGTGTTACCCGCGTTTGCTGTTACGGGGCGAAGCTAATCTAAAAAGTAGCCTAAGTTACTCCTGATATCATCAGCTATCTGCCAGTGAAAGTTCTGTCGAAATCGGTCTAGCCGTTCCAGAGATTACCCGGAACAGACAGACAGACAAATATTGTAAAAAAAATATCTTAGCATATGTATCGTGTATACATATTAAGCATTTCGTAAAATGCGGTTATTTTAATATTACAAACAGACACTCCAATTTTATTTATTTGTATAAATTACCTATTTGTTGTAATAACGGCAAAGTAAAATAGTACCTACCACTTTTTGAATCGGCCAAAATTATTTGCCACCAAACAAAACAAACCTAAAACAAATATATTCGGCAACTCTTACGTCTTTCAATACTTACTGTGTTCTGAGCATTGAAATGTAATACCAAGAACTAAATCTAGTTCCATAATACAATAAGCATGAAATTGTAAATTAAACGTTTTTAACCTTATTATTTAGACTTTAAGTATCATTTTAGAATAAATATTTTTGTTCTGATGACTTTTTATTTGCAAACGAAATTTTAAATTTATTTCATAATATTTTTTCTCTGGCGAAAGGACCTAAATAAATATATTCTACAATAGTAATTAAACTTTATGTTTAAGAAATTAAGGTTTATAATAAACTGAAGTCGTTGACATAATTAAACTTTTTTCAAAAAAATGAAGATGTTTACGTGTGTGCAAACGTGGCCACTTGAGCGTCTTATTTTTGTTCCTGATCCTTAATCTAGTACTTTTATTGATCGAAGATATTAATCCTATAAAAAATAATAAAACCGTAATGGGATTTCGAAGACAATTATTCGCGCATTGCGCATGCGCAGTAGAAAACGGCAACACTGCTCCAGTCTAAGGGCAATATCATTGGGCGATGATTAAAGTAATAATTCAATGTAAGTAGTTTTATACCCGGTACAATTGAGTGTAGTGTAGCGGCGCTATGGGTTCTTCTGTCTATTATCTATGGTAGTTGGTTAAATCTGCGTATGTTGGTCACGTTGCAATTTCCATTTTTATTAAATCCTCTGTCATTTTGTGGTCTGTACTGTACTCTGTGTCTGTGGTAGTAACCTAGTAACCTACCCAGTGATGTCATATATACCAACTTTTTCGTAGATCTACCAATTTTCACTTCAGTCTACCTATCTACCACCCTATACCTAAAAACTACCTACTTTTTTAATAAGTTTGACATATCACCACTTTTAATTATTTTTATATTGTCAAGCTACGTTGTGATGTGTTGCAAGAGTCATGCGACGATGCATCAAGCATACATAGAGTCCAGGCTATAAACCACAAAGAAAACGTTAGCAACAGTTCACCGTTCGCGCCTTTTGACATTATTATTCTGTTCTGTGGCCCATTCCTGGTTGGTTTGTTGCAGAATCAATTGTGAATATTTGATCCTGTTTTGTGTTGTTTATACATAACACTTTTATAGCCCGACCCGGGATTCGAACCCGAGGCCCCTTGATTGGCAGTCGCGTACGCGTACTATTATAGCGATGAGGCATTAGTATATGTCTTAAATAAATTATATATAATTAATATAGAACACCCTTTTTCTTAAGTTACCGAAAAGTGATTTTTAATAAATAACATATTTTCTTGGAAAAATAGTTTTAAAACTTATGACCAAACCTATCTCTATATATTTCTTTTCTTACCAAGAATACAAAACGTGTTTGAAAAATATCAGCCGAAAAACCAAAATCAACTGAAGCGCGACTTCATAAAAAGTACTAAAAACTAAAACGAAGCTTTTGAACAACAACAGTCATTGTTTTCGCGTTCAGACGTTCAGTGGATATGATTGATTAAAATATCAGTATCATATCGGTGTTAGATAATCAAAAAATCGGCCAAGTGCGTGTCAAGCCCCGCATAGAATAGAGTTTCGTAGTCAGCTATACTGGCAGGTATATTTAACATCGTGTCCAATACATAATTGTTATGTTTACTTATTATTTCTTTATTTTGGTACGAAGTTTTCCAAGTGAATTCATTTTACAAGTTAGGCCCCTATAACTCCTCGCAATGTGTTTATAGATCTATCTAATAATAGAAATATTAATTTACTAACCTATATCTTAGTTCTCACTAAGACTACTCCAGATAGACCTAACCTAAAATAAAGTGGAATATAGATAATATATATGTAAGTATATGTATATTCGTAGTATACACAAGCTACTACTATAATGTACTAAAATAAACTATAAAACAAGCAGCATATAAATAAGAAACAAAAATTAAATTAGGTTAGAAAATGATTGAAGATTGAAAATAATCGAAAATAATTTGGGCGGTAGGCCGAGAACGGATGGACGGATGAACGGCAGATGGACATGACGAATCTATAAGGGTTCCGAGTCATAAATTACGGAACCCTAAAAATCTTCTAAATTGACAAATTTTGCAATTTACATCTACCAACTTCTATCAACATTTGGCACATAATCTACCGATTTTCTGAAATTCGGGTTGGCAACTCTGAACCTACCTAACCCAACTTATCGTAGTGATTGTGATGTGATGAAGTGTATAATTAAAATTTGAAAGCTTCGGGTTTATTTGTGCAGACTTCTGAAAATCTGCCTGCCTACTTGGTAGCAAGTATTAAAAATGACTACACCAGAAAAGAACCTAACGCGCAAATTAAAAAAACGTGAGAAGAAGAAGTCGAATTTAGTAAACAAGAAAGCGAACGATGTTAGCAGCGAGGAACCAGGTAACATAACCTTTAATAATTGCATATATTTAATATCTGTTGCAACACGTTTATATTTTTGATTTGAATACTTCAAATTTCAATGATAAGTACATTTTTATTTTCATAATTTCTTTCTTTGTAGAAACGTCATTTCAAGAAGTTGTAACCACAAAAAGATCATGTGAGGTTAATGAAAAATCGCTTCCTAAAAGTAAGTAGAGTATTAACATTATAGGTTTATAAATATAGTTATTTCGTAAACAGTACTTAACCTTACATTTAATATCTAAGTCGTGTCTTTTTACTAATCTCGTTCTAGTAATAGTCGCGTATCTAGATTAACTTTAAACAGTTGTGGAATGCAAAACACCCTTCTATTTTATAGCACTGGAATTTATAAACAAAGAACACGTGTACCGAAAATTTAGGAATTTATTTTAATCTATTAATGGCATTTACATTGAAATAAATTATTTATGGCTAAAAGTCATTTTAATTGTAATACAATCATCTGTGTTGATACATAACAAGTAAAGTTTAGGTTAGGTCATCATTAACATTTAAAAATTTCTCCTTAAAAGAATTTTTATTCCTACTATAATATACTGGGCAGGCATTTTGTATAGTTTATTTCAAGTTTTCTTTATTGTTTTTTTAGTTTAGTTTGCTCCCTTAGTTGGTTCTTACAACAACCACAGGATCAATAAGGATGAGGAAGCTCCACATTCTTAACCTGTCACCGCACAAACAGTTTTCTCAGTTATTTTACTACTATTTTATATATTACATGTTTAGTAAGTAATAAAGGTACCAATTTTATAGAAAAAAAGAAGAAACTTAAACAAGAAGTGAAAGCTGAACCACAACCAGTGAAAGATGAAAGTGAAAATGGGTCTGAAAATGAAAGCAATGAAGTTGAAAATGAGTCCAAGACCAATGTTGATGATAGTCAATGTAAGTAGTCATGAATTAGTAAAATTATACATTTTTATTTTCTAATACTAATTCAATATGTTCTCTATTCACATAATTATTATTTATCACTGTTATTATCTTTGGTTATAGTATATCTTTTAAACTGATTTAAATAATATATAATTATATTATCTAGTGTGTATTAATTATATTTAATTCTGTGTGAGACATATCTAAATTGTTCAATATTCATTGGATATTAAACATTTTCAATAAAAAACTGACTACCTAATCTTTTCATTTATCTGGTTAGTAAATTATAGCCTATAATATTCATAAGTAAAGTGACTTACTAGTGGTAGAATAAATTTCATAATTGCTTCAGTTGATCTCTAGATCTTGAGTTTGTGAAGGATTATTCTTCTAAATCTCTAGATTATTCATTTACAAACTCACAAACTTTGTCTATTATAATATTAGTATAAATAAAACATTAATAACAATGATTGAGAAACCTCAACTTATAGAAGTATATTTCCACAAATAGGCACAGAAAAAAACCATATAGAAAGCACTTTAAGCTCGGCTAGCCGGAGAAGTCGAGCCTAGGGCTAGAGTGATTTTTGATGTTAGCAGATCTTGGTGCAACAGATAATATAACTATGCTATATTGATTCAATCACATGAATTATATTTGAATGGATCCTCAAGCAAAAAAAAATAACAATTATCTTTTTGGAAGTTGTTGATTATGTGTTCAATAGCTTTAACTGAATAATGTCATCAAGATCTTTATAAAATTTAAAATTTTCTTATTTCAGTACCTGGGTCTAGCTTATGTCTTGGAATTTTATCTGATCAAAAGTTTACATCATTAGAAGGCAAGGTCTGTGATTTAACTTTGAAGAGTATAAAAGAAATGGGATTCACCACAATGACTGAAATCCAGGCAAAGGCAATCCCACCCCTGATTGAGGGTAGAGACCTTGTGGGTTCAGCTAGAACTGGATCAGGAAAAACCTTAGCTTTCCTAATACCAGTGATTGAACTGATTTATAAACTTCAATTTAAACCTAGAAATGGTAAGTTAAAGATTCTTCAACACTAGTATAGTCCCTATACTATATTTTTAAGGAAGTAGAGCCACTTTGTATTTATCCTTTTTAAAGATAAATACTTATGGAACAAATATATGTATAGGAACATGGCTTTAACTATAATACAAGATCCATACAGATTTCATCATGAAAAGGCGGACTCAACCAAGGCAATACTACCTTCACACAGAAGACCAACTTAAAATGACTATATGAATAAAAGTATTTTGTTATTTCTTTGGTAAGTGTGAGACCAGAGACAGAGTTAGTCTACTGTATCGCTGGTCACCATGCTGCATTATCTGCACTTGCAATAAGGATGGTGACCCCTACATCTGGTTTCTCCTCTTACTTTTCACCAAACAGAGTACAGTTACTTTAGTAGGCTTTAAATAAAAAAAAAATCAAATAAATCTCTGTTTATTGAGTTATTCCTTTTTTTAGGTACTGGCGCTATCATTCTGTCGCCAACTAGAGAGTTGGCCATGCAAACATTTGGAGTATTAATGGAATTGATGAAATATCATCATCACACATATGGCCTGGTAATGGGTGGTGCTAACAGAAGTACTGAAGCCAAGAAATTATATAATGGTAATTTTTCTCAAATTATGATTATTTTTGATGCATATATTAAGAATACCACAGTATCCAAATAAACTGAATTGATAATTTTAAAGCAGTGTAACAAGAACTAGAATGTATGTTGTAATACACAGCATACAGATACTTTTACATTAAGTAGAATAATTTATAAAATGGGAATTGCAATTATCAGTTTTTTTATTTTATTTTAATAATATAGATATTTACTCAGAAACTTTATTGTTATTTTACAGGTATAAATATTCTAGTAGCAACACCTGGACGATTGTTAGATCATTTGCAAAACACACCAGACTTCTTATATAAAAATTTGCAATGCCTTGTCATTGATGAAGCTGATAGGATATTGGAAATTGGTTTTGAAGAAGAAGTTAAGCAGATCATCAAGTTGATGCCAAGTATGTAATAATATATTTTTTTTATGTTCAATGTCTGTGTGTTCAACTTTAACAAGAGTTTCCATATCATGTGCTTTTCATATTTATTTATTTTTTAAATTATCGTATTTTATAAATTTCAGAACGCCGTCAGACAATGTTGTTCAGTGCTACACAGACAAAGAAAACCGAGGCTCTGACTGCCCTGGCAATAAAACAAGAACCAATTTATGTGGGTGTAGATGATCACAGGGAATTTGCCACTGTTGATTCTCTAGAGCAAGGGTAAGCATTATTTTAATTATAAATATTTTATAAGAGTTCCATCACAAAAGGATGTCTTGTTACTCATTATTATGAGCAGTCAAAGTATCTACATTTTCGGCATTGTCTTGTGACATGTCTAGGTGCAATTTGTTTGTCCAAACGATTCAGGCACCAGAGATCGCAATACGATCTCTGTTCGCCATAAGAGCAAGCCTCGGGGGTACAGTACAGTTAAGGCCTTGATTGGTTTGAGTGACATAATCACTAAGTCAAAGAAGGGTTTTTCTGCACAGATGTTAAGTGTGTAATTTATTCTTTATAACATATGTGTGTTTCAGAAATATGTACTACCTATGTACAATATATTAATAGTTTACTCAATTTAGTAAACAGTGTGTGAGATGCCTCAACACATTACTATATTCAAATTTTTATATTACTTGCAGATACATCGTTGTTCCATCTGATAAACGTTTGATGGTTCTATTCACATTCCTCAAGAAGAACAGAAAGAAGAAGGTGATGGTGTTCTTTTCTACTTGTATGTCAGTAAAATATCACCATGAACTCTTCAACTATATTGATTTGCCAGTTATGTCTATACATGTAAGTGTCTTAAATTATTATTATATACTTAGGATGATGAAAATGGTTACCACTGTGGAGGAACGGGTGTCGTGTACCTCCAACACAAAGGGAGGGTCCTCCGACCAGGCCACGTGATCATGCCTGGTGGGCCACTGCCCAACAGTTGATGTTGGGATGTTGTATATATGCTGATCGGCGCTAGAATGTCACTTTCGCGATTCAGGATTAGTAGTTACTCCGTATAGTTCATTCCGTGTTTCCTTAGTAGTTCAGTGCTTTATTCAATAGATGGCGCTGTCGTATGTTTTCGTCGCGCTGTATGTGGAAGTCGCCACATCACTCCCCTCCAAGACCGGAGGTCGATACGATGAGTCAGTCGCCTGTGCTCTTGTTGTGGAGCTTGCCAGTGCCAGGAGTGAGCAGTTCCAGTGAGTCGGAACTGAGTGCCGCTGGTTCCAGTGAGTCGGAACTGTATGCCGCTAGTCCCAGTGAGTCGGGGCTGAAGTGCGGTGAAGTCCCCAGTGAGTCGGGGTGGTTGCTGCGTAGTGGCTGGCTGCTGCGTAGACGGGAGAGAGATGCTCTTCTTACGTGGACCGTAGGTGCAGTGTGCTGTGCCTAGACGCTGTTAAGGCTGTAGGGGTAACCAGGCTGGAGCGGTCGCGTCCTGCGTATGGTATCCCTGTTGAGGCCGAGGTTGCTGGCTGGCTGAGACTTGGTTGACATTCATCGATGTGGGAGTGAACAAGATGGCGCTGCTGATCTGCTAATTTTGAAGGCGTGTTCAAATCACGTCGGGGTCACCACTGTGGAGGAACGGGAATCGTGTTCCTCCAACACAAAGGGAGGATCCTCCGACCAGGCGAGGTGATCATGCCTGGTGGGCCACTGCCCCGTCGCGCTGTATGTGGAAGTCGCCACACCACTATTGATTCTGTAAATATTTAATATAGTTTCATTTAGCTTATGAGTCTTGTATTAATCACTTTTCTCATACAATCCAAACAGATTCTTCATAACAAAACATCCTACAGTTACTCATGTTTTTTACTGCAAACGGAACTTATTTGCGATAAAATTTTGTCGCGAATAAGTCCCGTTTACAATAAAAAACATGATTATGTGTAAAAGTCGCGAAAGTCTAAAAACAGATCCTACAGTTAAAGTACTAGATAGGGGTTAATCACACTCTAAATATTAGGTTGTGGTTTGCAGATAGTCAATGATCCTCAAGACCCAAGGCTATATTTTGTTGAAAATAATGTGCACTACAAAATATTATTAAAATGAAAAATAAAAGTCTGAATTAGTAGCATGAATTTACTTTTTTTTACAGGGAAAGCAACAACAAACAAAACGTACTACAACATTCTTCGAGTTCTGCAATGCAGAAACTGGTATATTATTATGCACAGATGTAGCAGCTAGAGGTCTGGACATACCTGCAGTAGACTGGATTGTACAGTATGATCCTCCAGATGATCCCAAGGTGTGTACGATTTTCGTGATGACTGACTTTATTGTGTTGCTTCAAATACCAAGCACGACTTGCAAACAATACAAATATACTTGACCTTTCCAGATTCATAAAAGTGACTGAAAAGGCAGTGTTTTTGGGAATTGGATAGGTCTATTTTATTTGATTAAAGGGGATTTTGCTCAATTGTATTCTATGCTCGGCTGGGGTCTCCACTCAGTAGAGGGTTATGGCTATACGTCCTGCTGGCCGAGTGCGGGTTGGGGATTAGTAAGGCATGTTGTGGCTACGTAATCCTGGCGTTGGATGTTTTTAAGCCGCCTGAAGGCCTCCAACTAAGCTTCTCCACTGTTATCTTATGTTAACAACCGGGACCGACTGCTTAACGTGACATGAAAACGGTCACCCATCTAGGTACTGTCTGCGCCGTCGTTGCGGTCAGTACTTGAGATACTTGAGACCTTGGTCTATTGTTTAATAATTTCAACAAGTATCTATATTGGTGCTAATTCCGTAATAGATACATATTTATCTCGGACCCAATACAATTAGTAATTTTTAACATCGAATACTATTTAAATCCCGTTTAGGAATATATCCATCGTGTCGGAAGAACTGCAAGAGGCCTTGGAACTAGTGGACATGCTCTATTATTTTTGCGACCTGAGGAGCTTGGTTTCCTCAGATATTTGAAGCAATCGAGGGTAACGCTAAACGATTATGACATCTCTTGGAACAAAGTTTCTAATATTCAAATGCAGGTCAGTATTTAGAGATACCTACCTTATTACTTCAAACATTTAACGAAATTTCAACATAGAACGTGCGAGACTATTGTCTCTACTATCGTGTTAGCTATGGGTATCTTAGATAGTTACGATCATAAATGTTCTGTTTCTAATAAAATAACAAATTATCATAATAAAAGGTTTACACCATCTGACACACAAGGCCATCTAGTTCAAATAGCCCATATAAGTAAATCTATCTAATTCTAATTTTCAACAAAATTTATGTTACAGCTGGAGAAATTAATATCTAAAAACTACTACCTTAACCAATCTGCGAAGGAAGCGTTCAAGAGTTACTTGCGAGCTTACGACTCGCATCATCTCAAAACAATATTCGACATCGATACCATAGACATGGCACAAGTGTCAAAGTCTTTCGGCTTTGTAGTACCACCAGCTGTCGAACTAAAGGTAGCACACAAGGGACCCCCACAGAAGAGGAAAGGAGGCGGAGGGTATGGATACTACAAGACATTAAATGCTCCATCAAACTTTAAAAATAAGGCAGAGAAAACTAAAATGTATAGACAAAAGGGCAACAACAGAAAATCTGTTAGTTGATATTTATTGTTAAATAAATCAGTTTAATTTTATGTAATTGTTGTTTATTTTTATAAATAGTTTTTCAATCAACATATCGAATACCTTAACAGTCCTCTCCATTGTTGTGTAAGTAACAGTGACTTGTGCGACTGAATTTCCATAACACTAAAATAATAAGTCGAAAAGTCATCAAACATCACACAAGGTGAAACAGCTGACATTTGATCATATGGCATGACCACGTTTTTATTAGTACACAAGTACAATTAATCAATGATTATTCATTTTCATCAGCCTACCGCAGTCCACTGCTGGACATAGGCCTCTCCAATTGTACGCCACTTAGTTCGATCCTCGACTACTCTCATCCAACTCCTACCAGCCGTCTTGCGCAAATCATCACTCCACCTGACCTGTGGCCGTTAGATTTGTGCTTGCTCGTTCACTATAGGGAGCGATCAGTTACCCAAATTAACTAGTTCAGTACTATAGTTCCTTTAGTACAATAGTTGTTGATTCGGAGCAAGGAATCGATTATAAGGCGATCTTTCTGTCAATGAACTACGAAGTGACTATTAAGTACTATCGTTCGTTTAGTACTTTAAGTACTATAGTTCCTATAGCATATTTAGTACAGTTGTTGATTCGGAGCAAGGAATAGTTCAGACATGCCTTCTTCGTGGTACTCGTACATTTAGCACCGTATACCGTAGTTGATTGTGAACATTAGATTTTTATTTGAATTATAAAAAGTTTGCTGTGAATTTGTATAGTGAATTATATTTTGATTTTCCTTTATACTTGACAGGCTTGGAACTGTCTTTCTAATATCAATTTATAAACAAATAATATCCGTATTGAAAAAAAATAAAACGGATAGACTAGAATAGCGCACAATAATTACTTATGTGTACTAGAACTAGACATGTGTTTTCAAAATAATCAACAACAAAAAGCTTTTTCATATTATCTTTAAAATTTTGTAAATAAAAGTAATAGCTAACGCAATGAAAATAAAGACTAGAGTTCTGTGAATCTACTATGAGGTTTGAGGAATAGTTCGTTCTAGTACTTTGAAAGGAACTAGTTCCTTAGAGTACTTAGTACATGATGTACTACACAAGTCTAGTGGACGTCCTACACTACGTTTGCCGAGAGGCGGTCTCCACTCAAGAACACGTTTACCCCAACGGTTGTCGTTTCTGCGGCTAATATGGCCAGCCCATTGCCACCACCGGCCTGCTAATCCTGTGGGCTTTGTTGATAACTTTAGTTCCCTGCCAGATTAGCTCGTTTCTAATACGATCCCTTAGAAAAACGCCGAGCATAGCCCTCTCCTTAGCACGCAAACATCAATGATTATTATAAATTTAATTTATTGGCGGTTTTGTAGAGTGGCGATATGAGCCGATCACCTCGCGTAGTCGGAGGATTCATCCTTTGCATTAGACATGACATGATAAACGTGGACTGCACTAACATGGGGTAGTATTCGAAATGTATTTTCAGTTCTAAATTGAAGAAATGCAAATAAAGACACCACTTTTTATTATAATTGCATATATTATTTTGAAGGTATACAGAAATCCACATGAGGCTGTTCTTGAAATCCAAATGCTTTCGCCGCTAACTTTAGGTCCAAGGTACTTATATTAAATACCTTCTTGAGAGGGTGTGCTTTATAACACCTTAGGAATGACAGATACGCTTTTCTCGCCAACGTTTTCATCACACCATTATTTAATATTAGGTCTTCTAGCTAAATAGAAAAAAGATAAATAAATATAATAACAGAATAAAACTTACATAAACTATTAGTCTGATGTATCTTTTATACAAATACTAGCTGATGCCCGCGGCTCCGCTCGCGTCTTAGGGGTATGAAAAATAGATAGCCGATTCTCAGACTTACTGAATAAGCATAAGAAAAATCATAAGAATTGGTCAAGCCGTTTCGGAGGAGTATGGGAACGAACATTGTGACACGAGAATTTTATTTATAAGATTTGTCTTATGCATACCGCTGATTTCAATGAAATTATGTATAGAAATAATTTGATTATTGAGTAAGGACATTGGCTACAATTACACCACGATAACCTACACTATTCCTTATGTATGCGAGTATTTCTTACCATTTCTTGTACTTCACCTGGAGGCGTTTCAAATGTATACTTATCCAAATATACCTTTTCTTTTTTCAAAACCTCTATGAACTTTATTTCTTCAGGTCGAAGCAGTATAACTGCGTTGCCTGTATTGTTTGTTCCGCGAGCCGTTCTACCAACTCTATGAATGTACTCCTAAAACAAAAATATATTTATTTATTTTTGGACAATCAGTTACATTTTAAATAGGGAACAACAAATTTACCAAAAAAAGAAAAAAAGCTTTGATACCCAGCATTTTAAAGTGTCAGAACATGCATTAGAGAAGCATCCCACAAGGTCGCTACAGTGTGGCTCACTAAGCTGCAGTGTCAGCATTCACAATGAATATGGCAGAGTGGACTCATTTTGGAAGTCTTAAAGATAAAAATATATATATCACAATACCTTTGGGCCAATTGGTGGATCGTATTGCACAATCCAATCGACGTGAGGTATATCCAGGCCTCTGGTTGCTACATCCGTGCAAAATAATACTCCAGCTTTGGCCTCAATGAAGTCATTGTAAGCCTCTTTTCGTTTTGCTTGGCTCAAGCGACCCTAAAATAAAATATCAACATACTCAGAATACAATTTTGTTTACAACCTTTACTATCTACTTAATCTAAATTTTATAAAGCTGAAGAGTTAGGTTCGACGAGCTCGTCTCAGGAATTACTACTAATTTTTTGAGTTTTTGAGTTTAATGAGTTATACTATGCCAATTCTTAACATTACTTTAAAGGTTAAACCTTAGGTAAAAATATTATGGGCGTAGAGGTAGTGAGGAAGTATGTGAATGTTAATGACAGAGTCAAGAATGTAGTGATAAGAGAACGTTGCGACCTGAAAGAAGCTGAAGTGATAAGAATTAATAATAATAATATTCTTTATTGATATATATTAAATATACAATTCACTATGGGATTCTCTAACACCCGCGCTAGTAAAAACTGTATTGCAGGTGTTAGTAGTAATTGAAGGGATGCTTCGATGGTTGACCACTTAGAGAGGATGAATGATAGAAGAATCACGAAAGGAGTATAGAGTATAAAGCGAATATTTGTAGAAGTATCGGAATTAGTTGTCCATGGCGAACATTTGGGATCAAATTGGTGATGTTCTGAATAGCACCAGGTCCGGTCCGTAGTAAGTGAATAAATAGATACCTATTTAAATAAATATTTCGGACATCTTATACAGCGTCATCTAGACCCAAACTAAGCAGAGCTTGTATTATGGGTATTATACAACTGATACAAATACATAAATATAACTTTTTTCGTAAATACATACATATTATACATAGAAAATACCCAAACTCTGAAACTAATATTTGCAGATCACACAAACATTTGGTCCGACCCGGGAATCGAACCCGAGACCTTAAGCACAGCAGTCGCATACGCTAACATTGCCTCTGCTTAACACCTTACAAGTAACCGCTCGCTTTTCAATTAAAGATTTATTGTTAACGAACTTCCCCGGCGCGTTGCGAAAGGGTGCTAGATCGAAAAAATTGTAACGACATACGACGACGAAGACTTTTAAATAATGTGTGCACACTTCGCAATTTCAAAATAAATTAATAATTAAATATTATTACTTAATTGATTAATTTAATTTCAATTTAATTAAATTGAATTAAATTAATAATCTTTTGAAATAAATAACAATTGTATTTTCAAACAAAATACAAAAAATTGTTCGCGACCCTGGAATCTTCTGATACGTAGTCAGACGCGTTATCCGTTGTGCCACAGGGCCAGTTGGTGATTACGTTGAAATTACGAACTTGACTGTATCATTGTGTACCAAGACGTTCTAGAATTTTGTGAAATTCATATTGGTAAGTTAAATAAGTTCTCATCTAAGTGGTGAAACAAAACTTGTATAGCATCACGCTGCGACCAACAGCAGCCGATCATCACTAAATAAATATCTATGTATTATAAAACGGGAATATTTAATTTCTTGAGAGGAAGTAATGTAGGTCAGTTTTAAATATGACTTGACTCTGGCAACTGCATCTAAACCTGCGAAACTTCAATTTAAGAGTAAAAAACAAGAGTCGATTGTGATTCATTGACCCCACGGCTGTTTCACTTGGCTGAATATCTATAGTTTGATTAACGGTAGAATCTTTAAAAAAGTAGATGCTACAATAACAGTGAGGTCAATTGGTGTTATTATCATAGTATTACTAGCTGATGCATTCGGCTCTGCTCGCTACCTAGGGGTATGAGAAATAGATGTTGGCCGATTCTCAGACCTACTGAATATGCATATAAAATTTCATAAAAATCGGTCAAGCCGTTTCGGAGGAGTATGTTAACTAACATTGTGACACGAGAATTGTAAGAGTACAACAGATAATAAGTATGTTCATCAGCATAATAATATGAGCAAAGATTAAGAACCCACAACTATATTTGTTTGATCTTGGATTTCTAGCGAAGTGGATCAGACCATAGACTATATCAAAACTTGAATTTTAGTAATGTTATTTTACCAAAAAGTCTGTATTCTAGGACTTTCAGGTAAATCTAAATATGATCAATAAAACAGAATAGCAGTTAACAACCCCATGCTTTAAATACTTACATGAATACTTAATACTGATGCTTTACAATGTTCCTTGAAAAACTCATAATGGAAGTCTACAGATTTACAAGATGAGAAAAATACCATTACTTTTAGTTTACGACTTTTTTTCAACATTTTATATAGCCATGG
The DNA here is from genome assembly GCA_932526445.1 of Phragmatobia fuliginosa. Taxonomy (NCBI): domain Eukaryota; kingdom Metazoa; phylum Arthropoda; class Insecta; order Lepidoptera; family Erebidae; genus Phragmatobia; species Phragmatobia fuliginosa. The sequence continues at coordinate 12,024,548 of OW052068.1, read as the reverse complement.
CATTCTTTCCTCTACTGGGCAAATGTAGTACCTGGAAACAAATAAAAAAATAAGTAAAAAGGTACTTTATAAACTTCCATACTTCACAGGTAAACATGGGACCCTATTACTAAGACCCGCAGGCTGTCTAGCTATCACCAGGATTGCTAGACAACCATGCTAGACACTTGAAATTTTCAAAAATGATTTATTTCTGTTAAAATATATATTTCAGGGAGGCTTTCGTATAAATCACTAGGCCAACTGAATCAAATCAAAATCCACTTTTATTCTTTTATAATAAATGGTTTTTTAAGAAGGTTTCAGAGGAAAAAGGCAAAGTCCTCAGAGCAGGGCTGTAAATAATCAAACTATGTTCAGAACAATAAGAGTAAATATTTGAACACTTCTCACTCTTCTCTGATTACATTGGTGATTATGGTACGTCCCTTCTGGTGTACCTCAGGCTTCGATCCTCGGACCGTTGCTATTCACGCTATTTATCGCCGATATACAAACATGTTTTCATAACTCATATATCCTACTGTACGCCGATGACATGAAGATACATAAAATTATCAATGACGAATTTGATATTGAGCAGTTACAGGCTGATTTATGCAGGCTAGAAAGCTACTGCAATAAACATAAACTTGACCTAAATGTCTCTAAATGTTTTTATATGACTTACACCCGAAGGCGAACCACAGTTGACTCAGCGTATACTCTGTTTAACCAGCATATTAGTAAAGTTGATACAATGAAAGATCTCGGTGTAGTAGTGGATTATAAGCTTATGATGAACCAGCATATCGAGACGATCGTGAAAAGGGCTTCGAGGGCACTGGGCTTTATAATACGCCACTCTTCCAATTTCAGATCACTTAAACCCATCAAGATACTATACTGTTCTTTTGTGCGAGGACACTTGGAATATGCCTCTCAAATGTGGAATCCACACTATGAATTATATAAAACTCGCATTGAAAATGTCCAGCGAAAGTTTCTTCGGTATCTCGACTTTAGAGCGCATCAATATTCGATTGACTATAGCCATCGTTGCAGACGGTATCACTTTCTACCTCTCGAAATTAGACGTCGCATCAACGACCTAACTCTTTTGTTGAACATTGCTAATGGGTCGATGGACAGTCCCGAGCTTGTGGCCAAGATAGGTTTGCGTTCAAATCCCACCAGGTTTCGACAGAGACCATTGCTTGATGTACCGTTTACAGTGGCTAATTATAGGCGCAATTCTTTCTTTATTCGCAGTGCAGTAACATTTAATAGTCTGTCACAAACTTTAGACATCGACTTATTTTGCACCAGCCTTTCTTCGGTAAGACGGCTCATAAGTCAGGACTACTTTAGTCAATTGTCTGACTAGTGGCAATGTCAGTACCCATTACTGGACGCAAACATAGTATTTATAGATAAAAATATATGCAGATATTTCCTTTAATGTATTATTTTGCTTGAATAAGTTTATAATATTTGTATATGTGTGGAGGCTTGTTATAAGCAATTTGTTTGTTTTATATATTTATTCTATTGTATTTATTAGTCTGTAAGTCTTCTTTAAAATAAAATAAATAAAATAAATAAATTATTCTGTGGTTTCTAAATTAGATTTAAATCAATTTTTAAAAATGGACAGTAAGAAAATAAGATTAAAGTTTATAATCCAACAACAATTTTTTTTGAACTTTAATATAACAAACCAATTCTGGTTTTATTAGAATTAACAATGTTTTAAAGTATGCTTACCCTTGATTAAGTCCAGTCACAGTGGACGTTTGCTTATCAGTAGCTGATATTAAAATAGGTTCTGTTCTCATTGCTAATCTTGCTAAATTTTTCACATTTTCATCTACAGTTGCACTAAATAGGACTGTTTGTCTTTTGGCTAAAACAATTTAAAACGGATTCTATTGGTTTGGGGCCATCCATAAATTACGTCACACCTTAAGGGGGAGGGAGGGGGTCGACAAAGTGTGACATTGTGTGACATGGGGGTGGGAGGGGTCCTAAATTATGTGACGTCACATTTCAAAATCTATTGTAATCTAAGTCTTAAAACACGAACTTTAAACTATTACTTTATGAAAACCTCATAAACATATACAACTCTATCTGTGTAAATATAAGACACCAATTGTTTTGGTGACCACTCGCTCTACTAGTATTACGCTGAGTCCCGCGAATGCCGCGCACCTTGCACGCCGAGTTTGGACACACCTTTAGTTCTACTATTTTGTGATTAATCACCTTTTTCTTCAGTCGAATAGTCCATCCAAAGGATGCCTGGAAGAGATTGCTTTTAGCATAAGGCCACCCATTGTACATATCTTACAGAAACTTTCAACTGCAAAAACTGTATTTGGTGTACAATAAAGTAAATTCTAATTTAATATAGTCGAACAAATAATTAAATATTTGTGACAAATTTGAAATTGATTTGAAGAAGATAGGGCCAATACATTTACTTTTCTAGAATATATTACATAAATATTTATACTTTTTTTTCACGCGGGGAATGCTTTTCGCACCATACCCTTCTTGGGGACAATGAAGGGTGTGTGGGACTCCCGGGCAACCTATACCCACTAATCTCTGAGTCACGTTGAGAACAGGATAGCAAATAAGAATAAATCTTGGCTTCGTTTTTTAATTAACATAGTCAATCGTTTTTAGGGTTCCGTAGTTTTTGACTCGGATCCTTATATATTCTTCATATCCTTCCGTCCGTCCTAGACCTACCGCCCAAACGGTTGGTGCTAGAAAGATGAAACTTTGCTTGAATATGTGTTGTGATTACGATTACGAAAAAGTTCTACAATAAAAATATGAAAATTATTTTTATTTGGGGTACCTCCCCTATTCGTAAAGTGGTGATGTTTTCTTTTTCTCGAGGTTATCCATAGTGTGGGATATCATAAGATAGGTCTTTTAAAAACATTGCGAGGTTGTTAAACCGATTTATCAATTTAGGTATCCGTTTGCGACTTATTCAACTTTAAAACTAAGAGAGTGCTCGAAAGCTCTTTTCGAACTGATTGAGCCATCTCCATTCCTTTATCGGACTACTAGGCGCAGGCAAAAGTTTCATCCATACGTTGTTGGCATACCCAAAAGACGAACTAAACGGTTTGACAGCTCGTTTTTGGTGAGAGTCGCCAAAGTTTGGAACGACCTGCCTGGGTCTATTTTTCCTGATGAGTTGAACTCTGGAACCTTTAAGAGTAGAGTGAACAGGTTTCTTTTGGATGGGCGTGTACCATCTTCGTCTTCATCTACACTTTCCATCAGGTGAGATGGAAGACAAACGCCTATTCCATTACAACAATAAAAAAAAAAAAAAAAAAAAAAAAAAAAAAACGCATTTTTTTGTAAAAACAGGGCATCCCCCCCTATCCTCTATAAGCTATAATTGATGGCTCAAAAAATCTGAAAAATTCATGATAGTAGTCCATATATTAAAACTTATAGGAAAACTATTGCGGTTTTGATAACTTTTTTATTTCAGGAGTTGTACAGGTCTAACTTGTAAAATGCACTCACTTGGAAAACTTCGTACAATTTTTTTTTTTTTTTACTTTATTTTATTACGGAATTTTTATACATAAAGTACATGCCAATTCCATAGTATCTAACGAATATAATGTACAAACTAACTGTTAATCAACGAAAATCCATTAACAAGGACTGAAGGCCTTAAACATCTGCTTTGAAGCTTCTGATAGAGGTGTTGAAAGCAGTCCATGAAACGTACCCATATTTATACTATCCTGTCCTGCCTGCCCTGAGGCTTAAAGTCCTCATCAAGGTCTCCCGTGCCGTTTGATATCGAACACATTCCATTAACAAATGGTGTACATCATCTACCTTTCCACAAACCGTACAGTTTGGAGAATCTGTAACGCGCATTAAAAACAAAAACTTGTTTAATGGAATGTGTCCAGACCTCAAACGTAATGCAACAACAGTTAATTTTCTATTTAACCCCCCACCCAAGAGCCACGGAGTACGAAGGGGCTCACTCTATATGGTCTTGTACCAAATACCCTTCTCTAAGGATCTCTTATTAAAATATTCCTTCCATTCTTGAAAAACATATTTTTTATATTTTGGTAATAAGTCTGTATGATATGGTAAGACATCCAAAACCTTTCCATATACAGCTGCTTGGCACGCGAGTTTGTCAGCCTCTTCGTTTCCTTTTAGGCCTTTATGTGATGGAACCCATTGCAGTTTCAGTTTAATGCCTTTTTTGTTCATACTATGTATTTCCAAAAGAATATCATACAAAAATTAAGAAATAATAAGTAAACGTAACAATTATCTATTGGACACGATTTTAAATCTACCTATCATAATGGGTGACCACAGAACCCAATTCTATGGGCAACCTGGCACGCGCTTTCAAAATTTTTTGTTTTATTATTTTCTATAATATGTAATTAATCAATTTTTGTTTTGTTAATTGTTTGATTTGATGTTAATTTCATTAAAAATAATTTAAATGGAAATAAAACTGATTTCGGAACCTGTTTTTACTCAATGATTTCTAAATGTAAATTTGCAAATTATGTGACGTCACACTAGGGAGGGGGGGAGTCTCACAAATGTGACCAGCTGTGACAAGGGGGGGGGAGGGGCAAAAAAATCATGAAATTCGTGTGACGTAATTTATGGATGACCCCTTTAAGTTAAGATAGATTTTAAAAAAAAGTATAATAATCTTATTAAAGTCAAGCCTTGACTTAAATAAGTTTATTACATGTACTATATTTCCCAGAGGGGTAGGGGAGATAATTAATCCTGACGCACCTCTTTTGCATTGTTCACATTAATCAATTGCTGCAAGACAATGATACTCACTTGGTAGCAGTTGAATAATACCAGTAATATGCCTTTCAAAGCCTGCTTCTAAAAGTTTATCAGCTTCGTCTAGAACTAGAATTTTCAAATTATCACAATTGAAGTTTTCAGTGTTTTGAAGATGATCTAGTAGTCGGCCTGGTGTACTCACTACAATATTTGGTCCTGTAAAATATAATCACATCATAATTTTAATGTACTTCAATATTTTAAGAGGTACTCACAGTCAAGTTATTACCCTAGGTTATTAGAAACAATCACCAAGGTTAAGCAACAACAGCGTGGTTAGTACCTGGATGAGTGACCATTAGTGGCATGACACCAAGAGCATCAATGTGATTCAATGGTCATGTTAAGCGGTCAATTTCAGTTGTTATCATAAGATAATAATTATGAAGCTTAGTTGGAGGCCTTCAGGTGGCTTAAAAGCATTAAATGACTAGATTATATCTTTGTCTTACTTGTCCCCAACCAGCACTGGGCCAGTGTGCGGACCTACAGCCCTAACCCTCTCCTGAGAGGAGACCCGAAACCAGTGGGACATTAGAGTTTGTTGATGAATATTTCAATTTACTAAGATTTCAGACATCTGACACACAATATTACTTAGCTCCAAGCTAGAGCCTGGAGAGCAGAGCTAGTATTCTGTATCTAGATAGCTGATGTAAATACATATACATACTTTTTTGTTAATATACATAGATAACATCCAAAATAGATCTGTTGACAGTATCTTACCTTTTTTTAATTTTATGAGATCTTTGGCTCTCTTTTCTCCTCCAACAATAAGACAGCATGACAAATCAATGAAAGCCAGTAACTTTTCCAAAACTTTAAAAGTTTGCAAAGCCAGCTCTCTTGTGGGTGACAAAATTATACAACCAGTACCTGATTAAAAATAAATGTTAAATTAATTTATCTTTCTGGGTGGTGCTGTAATAAAATGTTTGTGGAATAAAAACAGTATTCAAGGTAGTACAGCCACTCTGCTTCAGGAATAGGTCAGCGTGACCGGGTCAGTACTACCCTTGCATGACAGCAATTGGGCTGTCATATTCCATTGGGCAGTGTAAGGCTGGAAGCCCAATGATGTGTCACTTGCACTCATAATGAGGATGGTGACCCCTAACCTTGGATTGTAATAATAAATAAATAAATATTTTTAGACATCTATTACACACAATATCATCTAGTCCCAAACTAAGCAGAGCTTGTATTATGGGTACTAAACAACTGACATAAATACTTAAACATACTTTTGTTTTGGAAATACATACTTATTAAGTATACATAGGTCTGATCCGGGAATCGAATCCGAGACCCCTTTATCAGCAGCCGCATATGCTAACCACTAGACCAACAAGGTAGTCAAAATGATGCTTTCCATTAGGTAGAGTAGTCTCTTTGGTGGCCTAAATACACGAAAAAGTTTATTATTTTATTTCATCTATGTAGTGTTTATGTATTTCTTACCTTTTTTAACAGACATTTTGAAATTAATTAATTTCTCGACAACTGGTATTAAAAATGCTAATGTTTTCCCACTTCCAGTTTTAGCTGCACCAATGATATCTTGGCCGAGAAGCAAATAAGGTAAAGTTTCAACTTGAATGCGTGTTGGCTTTTCTATCCCCATAGTTTTTAAAGCTTTTAATATTTTATCATCAATCTTGCCTTTTAACATTGAATAACAAGACTGAGAAACTATATCTTCTACATCCATCTTCGGCATAATATTATTTCTCACGTTTATTGTAAGACTGTAAACACCACACAGTTAAACAAGTATTTTTTTTCTAAAATTATATTTGATTTCCACCGATTGACATTGTTGACAAGATCAACTGTCAAAAATGACAGTAAATCTTTTTTTTTTTTTTTTGGGATTTATTGACCTGGTAACTAAGACCTTTAAGTCAAGTCTTATTTTATTTAAACAAACATAGCACTTTCATTTTGCTTCATTTTTAAATTGTTTTAAAAGTATTTTTTATATATTTATATATAAGTTTGTAAGTGTTTTTGTCTTTTAATAACTGTTCTAGTGGCGATGGGCGGGATGAAGAATCACACTTAATTTTCACATCACCGAGTTCACTAGCCAACACTAATCAGCGTTGATGTCCATTTCAGTGACTATTTTCTTTCTCAATTACAGCATTGGAGAGGCATACTTTTATCACACATTTCATATTGTATCAGCAAACATGTAAAGCATTGGCGCTTTTGCGGCCATTATACAAGTCAAACGTTTCACAGTTTTCCCGCGGTAACGAAATTTATTTTCAAAATGATGGTTTAACTTGTGAGACATTCATGTTATTACTTAACTACGCTTTATTTTATTCATGTTAAACACTTAAATTACTAATCTCTTCCTAAATTTAGACAAAAATCAACAAAATAACTTTTCTAACTTCTATCGTAAAACAACCCCCCCCCCCCGCCGCCCACGTTCGTAAATCATTCATCATTCGAATGATTTAAAGAATAGACTTGTGTAGTACATGCATAGACCTGAGTACATGTATTATGTACTATAGGGAACTAGTCCCTTTCAAGGTACTAAATGTTAAGAACTTCGGAAACCATTCCAAACCTACAGCCAAGACTGGCAACATTTCATTGCATGACTTCAGTCTTAGATAAAGAATTAGACTAGACTAGACACGATAACAGCGTTACCACAAGTGAGTGAGATAACGATACCATTTACCAGTGTGTTAGAGAAAAATAGATATATAACTCGTGCGACCTAACATGGCACCTGACTCAAATGTCAGTCGTTTAAAGTACTGAGTGCAAGAAAAATATAATTTATTCTAGTTTTTTTTTAATTTCAACGTTTATTTTGCTTAAATTAGTTTCTATATATACTAATTTATCTTAGGTGGTACTTTACTACCTGAGTTAAGAAAATACATATGCATACCAATAGGAAGCAGGCCTCATTCATTATTTACCCGAATGCATTCTTCGTGCAGTGATTTAAATAATATTAGGTAATACCTAATATCATTTTAAATGAAATTAGGAACTGAAATATGGTTATAAAATACAATTTAAAATCGTCATGATAAGCCTTTTAATCGTAGTCTATGAAAATCATATGTATATGGATATTCTTTATTTTAAACTATTGCGTCTCATAGTCGTCATGCTAGTTTTTTTTCGTGTGACCTTAAAACAATTGGGTTATCCAGACGAATCTAATGATATATTTTTAAAATAAATTCGTGGAGCGATTTATGTGACATTAGGTAATACCTAATAAACTAAAATTATTATGGAAAGATTCTTGCAACGGTAATAGTGATGCTATCGCTACTCGCAGGACGACAGAGGGGTATCACGCGGGGGAACGGTATCATGTTTCGTTTTGAGCCAGGTGCCATCTTAGCTCGCGCGAGTTATATATTATATTATATTGATAATGACATTATTTTTAATGTTGTGGTAATGTATCGACGACTTAATTTAATATTAGGGTAATTCATTTAAAATCAAAGAATGAATTTGCCAATTTGTACTGAAAAGTTAAAATTCGTTTTTTTATTTATTAACATATTTATTTAATCAAAATATATACCATTGTTATCTATACATTGCATTGCTAATAGGAAGGTCATTTATGCCTTTGCGATAGAACTCTAGTGATCTAGATTCTACAAACTGTGTGAAAGCATTTTGTACTGCCTCCTGGGAAGAAAACTTTTTATAATGTAGAAAATACGAAAACACGGAGTTCGGCACAGTAGACACAAATGTCTACCGTGCTGAACTCCAAACAATGATAGCCAAACTTGCAGTGAAACAGCCCCGACTCATGAATCAATCTTCACCATTATTGCTCCATGATAACGCGAGACCTCATACAGCACGAGAAACCATTTTAACTCTACAGGAACTTCAATTAGAAATCATTCGTCACCCTCCGTATTCGCCTGATCTTGCTCCAACGGACTAATATTTTTTTCGGCAAACCGTGATTGCTTGAGCAGATCGGAGAAAGTTATAGTGAATAACACCATGCTGAGACCACCAAACAATTACCATTACCTTTTTAATGGTAAGCTTTGCTTTAGGATCCTGTTGCGGCGTTTGACCTGGGGTCAGCCATTGCATTTTTCTCTTACGGTTATTGTAAAGATTCCACTTTTTATCACATGTCATAATTTTATTCAATATTCTTTCATTTCTGTATCGATTCAACAAGGCAACACAAGTTTCGTATTTTTCTGCAGATTAGTCAAATCATGAGACACCCATTTTTCATACTTTTATTTTATTTTATTGATTTGACGCAAATGAGTCAATATTGTTTTTAAGGTAATGTTAAACCATGCCACTAATTCCTGGGTAGTTTGGCTCGAATCGGCTCCCACCATCTCTTTATTATTGTTGTTGTTGTTATTCACATGTATGGGCGGACTTTCACGTGGTTCGTTCTTCAAAGCAAAATTTCCATCACGATGCGTTTAAACCAAAATCGCACGGTGTCTTCATTGGCAGTCCCCTCTTCAAACGCAACATGCACTGTTTCTGCAGCGTTAGTTCCGCGTCGGAACTCGTATTCAAAAATCACTGGAATTTTCGAAGTATCCATCTTTCTTGTTTAAGTTAATAAAAAAAAACAACTGAAAGTCTAAAATCGAATGTTGCACATTTTTTAAATGAAAAACCTCACAGGTACGATTTGAAAAAAGTTTCACTCAAAAATCTCAAACCATGAAGCTTCTAAGATTCTGTAGTGAAAATGACATTTATAATTCTAAATGGCAAAGCTAAATCTTAATAAATGGCAAAGCTTAAAATGGCAAAAAAAGGAATAATATATACACATTTATTCATAATTACTGGAGCTGTCACTTTCGTTTTCCTCAGTTTCGCTGTCAGTGCTCTCTTCACCTCCAAGTGAAATAACAAACTCTCTTTCATAAGTTTCTTGAAGTCGATCTTTATTAAAATATTCTTCTTCCAATCTCCGCACATGGTTTACCTCTTTTCTCCAGTCTGCAGGAGTAATTGATTGAATGGCTTCTTTTGTCAATTGTTCAATATGTCTTTCTGACTGATCGATATTTTTGTCTGCCACCCTTTGTTTTATTAAATTCCAGATGTATTCAATCGGATTTAAATCACAGTGGTAGGGCGGCAGACGTACGACTTCATGGCCATGTTCTCTCATTATTTCGTCTACTACATATTTTTTTTCTGGTTTATTTATTTTTATTAAATGGTATAGTTCTGGTTTTGTCATTCTGGAATCAAAATTAATATTATTTCTGGTTAACCAGCTTTGCATCTCATTTTTTAATGATGATTGGCATGGAATTTTTTGAGATTGCATCGAGTGATACGGTGCATTATCAATCACAACTATGCCATTTGAAGGCAAGTTCGGCAATAATTTTTCATTGAGCCACTTGACAAAATTTTGAGTATCCATTTCATCGTGGTAATCGCCTGTCTTACGTTTGCATTTGTAAAGTAACTCGGCCCCAGGAATAAAACCGTTTTCACCACCCGCATGGACGAGAATCCAGCGTTGACCAGGATTTACATGTTTCTTTATACCAGTATCGCTGCTATTTTGCTAACATTTTCTAACCGTATAGTGGGAATGTATCCAGGTCTCGTCTAAATAAGTCACCGGTTTTTTGTCCACCCCTTTTTTTTTTTTTTTTTTGTTGACGGGGTGTAAAAAATCCTTTCGGATCTCCGGCTCCTTGGGGACAAATGAAGAACCAGGAGTATGTGGTGATTCCACTAAAAAACACCCCGACAGCCTATCTCAGGCACCCTGCTCTGAGGAGGACCCGGACCATGTTATTTCAGGTCCTCCTCAGAATCGGCACCACGCCTATCCAGGCTCTGTCCTAGAAGGAGCCACAGAGGCTCCCTCATGCCCATTGGCCGATCAAAGTGTATTTTGGCGGCTTGATCACATTAAGTAACCAGGCCACCCTCCTACCTCCAGCCACAGTAATTAAAAGTTTGCTACCCGAGGTCCCCTTCTCTGGTAGCTTGCGGCCTCGTCGACGGCTGTTGTCGCCGCCGGCGTTCTCTACGCTCGGGATCGGCCCTCTCCCGATCCCGTTCAGCAGTCTCTTTCTGGAGCATTACAGCTTCACAGAAAGAGTCGGAGATAGAACATCCCCCCGCCGTTGCTATTGCCTTAGCGACCTCGGCTTGGGTAATGGACTCTTCTAAGTCCAGCACCCTTAAGTCACCTGTCTTACACGGACGCGCAATAATAGCGTCCGTGTCGGACAGCACCTCTCGCAAGCGCGCTGCCAGCTTGTCCGCCAAAACTGCGCTATTCTCACCCGGGACCTGTAAAATCAGAGCCCCAGTCAGTGCTCGCTTCGTGCGGAGTCCGCTTGTGATGCCGAGATCACTTAGGCTTATATTAGCCTTTGCCGCCATCCCTAGGTCATTATTTTCTTTCATTCGCCGCAGGTAGCGGGCCCTCCAGGCAGCGATATCGGGTTTTTGTATCAAAATCAATCGGGCATTTTTGCATTTCTTAAATCTGTAACCCAATTGGTTCTTCAAGATAAGCCGCAATGTAGTTTTTTCACCTAAAATAAAACTATATTTATTTATCATTTACTATTCGATAACCGAAACCTTCTTAGTCAGTAAAAGTCTGACAATCACACAAACTTGCGTATATACTATAATAAAACTTAAAGAGCACTTTTTCTGTTAATGAAATATTTTGTTGAAGTTTCAATTGGAATGTGATAAAGAATAGACATAGAAAATAATTAATTTTCTTTTTGAATTATTATCTGTCTGCTTGTTTATGCTACTATTACATGAAAACCCTTGAATCGTTTTTGGTCTGAATAATAATCGATATAAAAAAGATGCAAATGTACCTGGAAAATTCAAATCCTTTTTGGCAGTGTTTAATATTTTTTTAAGCGTTGGGACTTCTTTTCGTACTGTGTAAAAATTGTTTACCAAGTTTCTCAGAGCGATTAAGTCGAATTGGTCTAGTTTTATTTTTGTACTCTGTTTTCGTTTTTTGCCAGGTGTTGATGGTCCTTGTATCTGGTTAGATGTTAAAGTACTCGGTACTGGTGAACTAGGCCTCGCTACAGGTTTCACTTGTTGTTTTATTCGTAGTAACGTTCTTTTGGATATACCAGTAGCTGCACAAGTTCTTTTTATTGGTTGATCCACCGGAATCATGAATTTTTCATTCACTTTTGCATGTTCACGAACTTCATCAGTACTTTTCATAGGGTTCAAAGGTATTAAAAATTTGCTAATTTCTTTCTCGCGTTCAAAGAAAGCCAATACTTTAAGTATAATGGCTCTTTCTTTACTATGAATAATTTTTCCTACCATCTTTGTGAAAAAACCTACACAACAATGAAGAAAACGGTTAAATGTAACTATTATAACAAAAATCAAAAACAAGCAACCATATAACAAAAAATAATTCTTCGTCTGTGCTGTTGCAATAGGTCAATTTATTGTGAGCAATAGAATTAAATTTTAAAAGATTTCTTAATCAGTTTCATTTTACTCAATACTCACAGGTCTAGTAGATACTATTTAGTTATTTATGGATTCTTAGGTTTTTTATTACAATGAACTCTTAAGGCGCAGCGCAGACGACAGACTATCCGTGACGGACTTTTTAGTCTGTGAAAATAGAACTTATGCAAATATATGCAGTAACGAACACGACGCGCAAAAATTCCGGCTCTCAAAAAATCCGTGTAATTCGGGCAGGCCGCACCGCGCCGCGCCGTCCCGAACAAAATGTGTGCGAAAAAAATTGAACGTTTGCTTCAACGCGCGCTAACGCAGACGGCGCACACTTTAATCTGCAATTGTTAGAGGTGGACGTAACGCACGCGATCTTTTACCATGAGGCCATGATCTTAATTCAAGAAATACAAAACTCAAAATTCTCTATTTCTTCTTCTTTATCTGTACTTCAAGTACAAAATAATACTTCGCGATCTCTGCACGATTTCCATAGCGTCTACACGTCCCTACAGTTCTGCCGACAGAATGATCGAAGATGTGCGTCGTGTCGTGTGCGTTGAGTCTGTGAAAAATCGGCGACTGACTTTATGCGCAGATGCAGACATTTTGTGGGCCGCAGACCCGATCACAAAAAAAATGTGCCGTCTGCGCTGCACCTAACAATTACAGAAACTCCACAAAAAACAAATTATAATAATATTTAGATTTATTTTATTGGATTAGTGTTTTTTACATACCATTTGATATGCAGTGAGAAACGAACCAACAGAATACCTATTGACTTTATTCACCAACGATGACAAGATAAATAATAAGTAAACATAGATTAATAAAGATGTCAATTGTTTAGACGATAGCAAACATACAAAGGAGGTTATTATCACAACATTATTTGTCTTTCTATAGATATCTAGTATAATGAAGATTCAAAAATGAAATATAACTTCTTATGATTCGTAGTAATATAAAATAAGTAAGATAACATGAAAAACAATTCAATACAAATTATTACGAGTATTACCGTACACAGTCGTCATGCTTGTTATTTTTTCGCGTCATATTTCTAAAAACAGTTGGGTTACCCAGACGAATCTAATGATATTTAATTAAATAATTTTGTGCAGTGATTTAAATGATATTAGGTAATACCAAATATGTTTGAGACACAAAAGTTTAAATAAAAAAATATATACCTATGATATTTAGAGACTACAATTAAAAGGCTTTTCATGACGATTTAAAATGGTATTTGATAATCATATTTCTGTACCTGTAAATATAAAATATATTATTTTAAAATATATTAGGTAATACCTAATATCATTTATATTACTGCATGCAGAATGCAATCGGGTAAATAGCGATGCTAACGCTACCCGAAAGGCGACAGAGGGGCGTTACGCGGGGGAATGACATTAGGTTTCGTTTTGAGCCAGGTGCCATCTTAGCTCGCACGAGTTATACGTATTTTTTGTCCTTACCGCCGTCTAATTTGGCACATAGCATCCCAACAACTATCCCTTACGGGTGTACGCTTTTGTCAAGTCTATAGTATTCTTTGTCCAAGACTGCAGCCCAGTGGGGACCGTAGTGTTACATAATACTCTTTGCTGGGGACCTGGGGGCTTCTTTCGTGAGACGGAGTATACTTATTTATCTTTGTTTTTACAATGATGTTATTTAAAAATATACTTTATCTACATAGTTAATATTAAAACGAAGATATACCTTGATACTCTTTTATAATAAATAACTGACCTATGTTGTCGCGGACTTTTAATTAATTTTTTTAAATGGGAATAAGGTTTGCTGGCAGGAGCTGGATGCGAGAAGCTCAAAATCAGTCAGAGTGGTATGCAATGCTAGAGGCCTATGTCCAGCAGTGGACTGAGATAGGCTGATGATGAAAGGGGAATAATTGTTATAGGTACACGATTTTAGCGAAACTTTAACCGTTTACGCAGCGAAAGCTTTCAAGAGGGAAAAACCCCTGATTTTGAAACATTCTTCATTGTTGGTCCGCTCCTATTGATCTTAACGTGGTCATATTAAGCCTTCTTCAATAAATGGGCTATATAACACTGAAAGAATTTAAAATCGGTTCAGTAATTCCTGAAATTAGCGCGTTCAACCTAACTAACTCTTCTGCTTTATGAAATTAGTATTATATATTGTTAGAGTCCAGAAGTGAAAAATAATAAAAATAATTATAATTCTAAACAATTTACTTTAATTCTAAACAACTTATTTCATTAATTACAAAATAGTCTTAGAAATGCAATTAGGCACAAACAACCGTTAATTAAGTAACGAATCTAAACAAATTACAGTTAGATAGACAGCAAGGGCGGTCACATAGGGCTGTACTAGCTGTTAGACAGTTTTCCTCGCACCCACCGCAATTCAGACAGTACTAACTTGTCAAAGACCGCTTTCCACATCTGTTAACAGAGTAGTACTAATTGTCCAAAGACAATGATCCACACTCCGCGACGCATTCGTCAGAAATGCGTACCGATACAACAGATCACTCCTATTTATAACCAAGCGCAGTGAAGTGATGGCGCCACAAAAATGACAACTACCGCCGTTGTGGCTTATACGGCCTCTCCTGACACCCTGACGTCCTCGGCAGGTCCGGATGACCACACTTCTTCATTGTTCTCATTCGCGGTTACTGGAACATGTACAAAAATAAAAGTTTATTGGACGCCTCTGTAAGTACATCATCGTCCAATTGGTCAGTTACTAAAAACAGTTATCAAATTTAGCGTAAACAGTTAGAGTTAACGAATAGTTTTACAAGATAATAACAGTTAACACGAATAAGAAAGGTTCGAACCTCCAAGGAAAAGAGTGAAAGATTATTTATAATCCGCCGCAGATTAGAAACAAACAGTCACTGTTAGATACATTTAAAATAAAACTAGAAACTTAGTACTAACACAAGAGTAGACTTCAGCATGAAGGTCTACCGTTACCATAAGAACCATAATATCATAAGAACAGTTATCATAAGTGTGTGTCTTAAACATTTAAACTTAAAATTAACAAGACCACGAGTTTGGGGCTGGTTACCCTGTCCATGGGTCTTAAACCTCTCTCATCAAGACCACGAGTTTGGGGCTGGTTACCCTGTCCATGGGCCTTAAACCTCTCTCATCAAGACCACGAGTTTGGGGCTGGTTACCCTGTCCATGGGCCTTAAACCTCTCTCATCAAGACCACGAGTTTGGGGCTGGTTACCCTGTCCATGGGCCTTAAACCTCTCTCAACAAGACCACGAGTTTGGGGCTGGTTACCCTGTCCATGGGTCTTAAACCTCTCTCAACAAGACCACGAGTTTGGGGCTGGTTACCCTGTCCATGGGCCTTAAACCTCTCTCATCAAGACCACGAGTTTGGGGCTGGTTACCCTGTCCATGGGTCTTACCTCTCTCAACAAGACCACGAGTTTGGGGCTGGTTACCCTGTCCATGGGTCTTAAACCTCTCATCAAGACCACGAGTTTGGGGCTGGTTACCCTGTCCATGGGTCTTACCTCTCTCAACAAGACCACGAGTTTGGGGCTGGTTACCCTGTCCATGGGTCTTAAAATTATCTCAGGAAGACCACGAGTTTGGGGCTGGTTACCCTGTCCATGGGTCCATTCCAATATACACACCTCATGCTCTCCACCATCCGCCATACATTGCACCACACCTCACGCACACAAGATTGCGTCTCGTACACACGGTGAACAGGCGGAAGGTTGCATCTCGGGCACACGGAGAACAGACCGCAGGTCCGCTTATCACTGAGCGGCATGCAGGACGCAAGTCCGCACCTCGCGATACAGCGAGCAGGCCGCAAGTCTGCGCCTCACCAGGCAGCAGCAGACACCAGGTCACAGCCCGGGCTCGGCTCGCGTAGACTGCACCTTGCACAGTGACGAGGCTCTCAATGCATCGTTATCATCTAAGGAAAGCATGAAAAATTGCATTAGTTTTGAATACGGTATTACTTTAACGTCACCAATATGCTTCATTATCGTCATGAATAATCAGAGCTTTTAGAAGGCGATACTAGCAAGCAAAGCTTTTAGGATATTTAAAAATAACAGTGCCCTCAGTATGTACGCAGTAATATCGTCAAGAATGTTACTAACTTTCGCATATCTCTCAGGACGCAAGACCCGGAGGATGTCAGAAAATGTTACAGAAGTCTCACGGTACTCGGTTAAGGATGTTCCCAATAATCGCAAAGCTCTTAGGATATGATACCGGGTCACCAGTTTTGGTTATGTCTGCAGCTTGACGATTGTCGTCAAGCAAACCCGAAACATGTCCAAGTATGCCCACGCAGTGAATTCGAGTTCAGACTAATTGCCCTCAAAGTCATTTTATGAACCAGGGCTTGTCCGACAGGTGTCGTTCAATCACTTACTGTAATAAGCCACCGTCTGCTTATAGTCGATCGTCTCGAGTCTGTAGTTAAACCTTACCATTTTAACCTTTTTACCTTTCTGCTACGGCGGCCAGTCCCAATGGTGAGCAACCAAAAACACAGTAGGCACTACAGCACGCAAGTACTTGTCTAACACAGGTGTACGCCTTTGGTTCGATGAGACGGCCACCCAACATGACCCGAAAGAGATCAGGCGTAGGACCGTCGACTCTTTGTACTCATTCGAGTCACGGAGCGTTGACCACAACTTTTAAACTTCGGGCCGTAACAAGCATATCTATAATTAGAAGTACACAGTATTATTAGTTATTGTTTGTTCAACACAGAAATCGAACCTATATTGAACAGTAGTCTCATACACTAACTGTCGACCCAACAAAGCAGTCGAAACCATCACTGGTACTGACGTTTCAATAAGTACCTCTGTCAGGAAGAAAGATCACAATAACCTGAGCTGGCTTGTAACGTGCTTATGAACATGTTATTAATCTTGATCCTATATGAATGTCAGACCTTTACGATCAAGTTTGCTACAATGATTTTGTGTATGATCTTAAAATTTAACACCTGAAATAGCCAGTCAGGCATGAGGATTATCTTTCCGGAACACTAATTGGTACTCTCACAATGACTAGTGCTTAAACCTCATTTTAGCTCGGTCTAACCTGACCATTAATCATTATTGTTACACAAACAACATAACATAGTTCATTTAATACCTGACACTAGTGAGGGTATTTAAAACCTTTCATAATGTTTCTATAACATCAAGAATAGCATGCTTAAGTAGACGTACTATTAAGATCGATAGACATGCAGTCTTTACCGGTATCAATACTTTGCATTTCGATAAACATTAAAACATAACTAACAAACGATATGTTTTGCTTTATCATAGATCTTTCTTTAACATTTACAATTTGTTGTTGATGTTGTGTAAAACCTATTAGATTACATTTAAAATATGAAGTTTTAGTTTGGAGTCCACTATAGAAGGTTCATAGAAGTTTCTTTACTTTTTTTTTTTCTTTGAACCATTAATAACAAGTGAAGTCACTTTCGTACTACCTACTCTGAACTATTAAATAAATTTAACATCATATCTTTAGAATTTAAACATTTACCACTGTTATAACGCTTCATAGATTTTACAATAACAGTGGACTAATGCAATCACCAGTAAATAATGTGACATAGTACATCTACCGGCGGATGATAAGAGTTCCTCAAGCTGTTTTAAATAGGCTCCGTCAGGACTAGCTCTGCTGTCCACGCACCCTTTTGCCGTATTGTGAATAGTTACATCACACGTTTATATACTCCCGATTTATTTGCTCTCACCAACCACCAATATAAAAGAATAGCCCATTCATCGAATTATCAAAATAAAAATTAGAAATGTAATTGATCATCAACTATTTCTTGTTGTCATTTTTTTTTTTTTTTTGATCATCCCTACTATTATAAGTGCGAAAGTAACTGTCTGTCTGTTACGTTTTTACGCCTAAACCGCTAAACCGGTTTTGATGAATTTTGGAACTCAAATAGTTTAGAACCTGAGAAAGGACATCATACACGCGGGCGGAGCCGCTGGCTAAAGCTAGTTGTTTAATAATGGTCATTTCAATTTTTAAATTTACGGAGAAACATCTAGTAACTTGGTGTACACACTGTAAATTGTTATAATCTGACAAGTATCTATTTTTTCGTTTCCATAAATAAAAGTTAAACAGATTAATCACAACGTGTGTGGGTATTATGTCCCGTCACACTTGCTGTGTCAGTGTAACATTTTAAGTAAATGGATAAAAGTTACTTGACCTTTAAGTAATAAGTTCGGGTTGCATTAGGCAGCCACTACAACTGCTATTATTCATCATTCCTTCGTTAAAAATAGTTCGTAACCATAGCAAAGAACGCCTACTTGATTATGCACAGGTGGGGTAGTTACAAACATTCGTTTGAGCGCTATTCACCATTTACGTTATACCCAATATTCGCAATAAATGCGAAAGTAACCGTCTGTTACGCTTTCACGCCAAAACCACTGAACCGATTTTGATGACATTTGGTATAAAGATAGAAACATACACGCGGGCAATAGCTAGTACCAAATATTCGCAATAACAAAAGGTATGAGATGAGGTCATTGTTAAAACTAAACCAACTACTTAAGCCCTTTTGTTAAGCCACAGCTTTGCATCAGCCCTAAGGCATTTTCGTATACGCGCCAAACAGTCCATTTTTTAATCATTTTAAATTGCGCACACAATTCACTTTTGTACACTACATATCAAAATTATGTGAAAATAAATCACAACTCAACATGTAATATGATTTGATCTTACCAGTACAGCGTCAAGCACAACTCACAAGTTTTTCTTAACTGAACCTTCTAACCTTCTCTCATTACCGTGTCGGCACTGGTGGACCACATTGTACACCTTGTACATTGGCACGGATGCAGTTTCCATCGCTTAGCACAATGTTTACTAACTGGAAAGAAAGCGTTATACACACGAACACACATGTGGTACAAATACCCTCATTATTTTATTAAAATAATCGTTTTAAAACCGTTTGTAATTGACACTAAAAACCAAATATAGAAGTCGTCACTTCCTTTACGATTTTTATATTTGCTATGTTTTGACTTTGTTTTGATTTTTGACTGATTTAGTTTTGATTTTTGACTTTGATTTAGAGCGGATAAGAATATCACAAAAGTCGGATTCCCTTATTAAAAATCACAACGAACACTGAATTTCGATAGCGTTCAAATGAGCACTAATAGTGTGCAATGCCTTTTTTTTTAACGAACGATCGCGTTTATCGTTCCCGGGACCTCTGCGGCGAATCACTGCGTATATTCACTTTGGTTCTATATGACAGCGCGATCTATTGTGCATTTGTCAATGCTCTCTATCGTAAGACACACCTAGATAATGAAGTATAGGCAAATTAAATGAAAATATCTAACTAAATGTCGGTAGTTGATCGTTTCCCAAATATTGAAAATTAATAATTTGTGAACGTAGATCGATCCCACTTCTGATGTTAGAGTCCAGAAGTGAAAAATAATAAAAATAATTATAATTCTAAACAATTTACTTTAATTCTAAACAACTTATTTCATTAATTACAAAATAGTCTTAGAAATGCAATTAGGCACAAACAACCGTTAATTAAGTAACGAATCTAAACAAATTACAGTTAGATAGACAGCAAGGGCGGTCACATAGGGCTGTACTAGCTGTTAGACAGTTTTCCTCGCACCCACCGCAATTCAGACAGTACTAACTTGTCAAAGACCGCTTTCCACATCTGTTAACAGAGTAGTACTAATTGTCCAAAGACAATGATCCACACTCCGCGACGCATTCGTCAGAAATGCGTACCGATACAACAGATCACTCCTATTTATAACCAAGCGCAGTGAAGTGATGGCGCCACAAAAATGACAACTACCGCCGTTGTGGCTTATAATATAATAATATTCTTTACTTCCAAACAATAAAATTTTTAAGCTTTATACAGTTTCTTATATGCTATTCATAATTTGTTAAACATCTTTAAAATTCTTGTAAAAAATCGGCCAAATGCGAGTCGGACTAGCGCATGTAGGGTTCAGGTTCAAGCGTCTACTTGTTACCGTTGTTGCTATCGATAAAAAAAAAACATGTTTGTTGTAGGGGAACGTCTAAATTATTATATTATTGTTCTTTAGCATTCGTTGTTATAGCGGCAACAGAAATACATATCATCATCATCATCATCATCAACAGCCTTTAACAGTCCACTGCTGGACATAGGCCTCTCCTTTGAAAGGAGGTTTTGGCCTACTATACAAATAAATTTTATTATAGGTTTTTTCCTATTGAAATACATACCTATGTATATAGAAATACATATCTGTGATGACATGCCATCTTTAGAATTAATTCTTCTAAAAAATTTACATCTCAAATATTATTTTTTACACCACTAACGCAGTAACCAACTTGAAAAATTATCACTAGAGAGCAGAGAGCCAACGAGTGAATTAGATTATGAGAAGTCCTCACTGTTTTAGGGGAGAAAGGAATTCAATTGGTGGCAATGCATTTGTGTCTCGTGAGCTGCATATATCTATGAATGGCGCTAGTAATTTACCATCAAGAAGAAGCAAAGTAGTACGCCTTAAAACGATAACTTTGTAAGTAACATTATACAGGGAAAAATAGAAGAAACAAATAAGAAGAGGAAGACGGAGACATAAATACAACGACCAGGTTAAGGAAAATTTGCGATGGCGACCACAAAACACTCATACCTACTCGGTTTTTGACTGCACGATTGGTCTGGTTTAGTAAGTAGACGTCACACTGCTTTATACTGCGCCATATGTTGTGGGTTCTAATCCCACATGGGATAACAGTTTGTGTGATACACAAATTGTTGTTCTGATTCTGGGTGTTCTTTGTGTCTGTTTCATGTACATTTGTAAAGTATCCCGCGCCACAGGTATTTTTTGCGATTCCTAACGTCTTTTTTTAAACTAAATGAGTCGCGAATCAACGTAAAAGGAGGTCAAGGAAACGGGCACGGTTCGTGATAGGGAGCGGTAAGCTGGTAAAAACTGCACTGACAAGATAAATATAAAAATACACTTAAATAAATAAAAACGATAACATGTTTTGTTCTGATCTTTTTCCAATTTATAAAATATTTCTATACCTGTTTGGAAAACCAAAAGTGTAGTAAGAAAATAAAATTCGATGATTGCCATCATTCCAGTTAGGTCTACTCCAAGTACAGTCTTTACAACTGATTACCAATAAACTCTCCTGATAGCAACGTAGGTATGTCAGCCTTGGATCATTCATACTAATATTATAAATACAAAAATAACTCTGTCTGCCTGTTGTCGATAACGATTTCACCGCTAAACCGCTACGCTGATTTGTATGAAATTTGGAATGGAGATACTTTGATTCTCGAGGAAGATATTATTATGCTACTTTTTACCGCGGTAACCATACACACGGGCGGATCAGCTGGCAAAAGCTAGTTTCCCGTAAGATAGATTAGATACGCCGCACACGCAGCGCAGTAAAGAGACCTAATGACATTTGAAGGACAATTTTTATCTAGAACTTTACATTTTTTTTTTAAACATTTGTATTAGAATCATGTGTAGCGGTGTTCCCCGCGTTTGTTGTTGTAACCGCGGGCAACGCCGCGGGGCGAAGCTAGTCTAAAAAAGTAGCCTAAGTTACTCCTTATATCATCAGCTATCTGCCAGTGAAAGTCTCGTCGAAATCGGTCCAGCCGTTACAGAGACTACACGGAACAAACAGAAAGACAAAAATTTTAAACAAAAATATTGTGGCATAATTAAGTACCATGTAGATACATATGCATTTAGTAAAAAGTGGATATTAATATCACAACAGACACTGCATTTTTATCTATTTGTATAGATAAAAACTTTATAAATTTAAAAATATATTATTTATTAGCAGTGGGTCCGTGTTGGTATAATGATTAGTGTTTGCGGCTGCTGATCAAGAGGTCTCGGGTTCGATTCCCGGGTCGGACCAAATATTTGTGTGATCCACAAATAGTTGTTTCGGAGTCTGGTTGTTTTCTATATATAATATGTATGTATTTACAAAAAAAAAGTATGTTTATGTATTTATATCAGTTATCTAGAACCCATAATACAAAGTCTGCTTAGTTTGGGACTGATGACTGACTGGGACTAAGATGTCCAAAATATTTATTATTATTGGTTGTTGGTGACGATATTTTTTTAATAATAATCTTTGCATATAAACAAAATTGAAGTGTTTGTATGTAATATAAAATGAACAGTTTTTTAACTAAACGCGTATGAAAGTACCTATACGGTCCTACCTACTGACGTAAAAAATGCATTTTTTTACATTTTGTCTGTCTGTCTGTTTGTTCCGGGTAACCTCTGGAACGGCTGGACCGATTTTGATGTGACTTTCACTGGCAGATGGCTGATGACATACGAAATAATTTCATCTAATTTTTTAAACTAGCTTCGCTCCTCGGCGTTACTCGCGATTTACAACAATACCCGCGGGGCGAAACTCAACTAGTAATTGAATAATATTTATTGCTTCTCTCACAAAGCTTGGACGTGTGGGCAGGTATAATATCATTATCATCTACCTATCGTAGTTCATTGTTATCTGCTTGACATTGCCTCTTAATCACACGCTAATTGCTTCGCTTCTCGGTTAAAAATTAAAATCATGTTAATAAACCCTCCTCGATTTAGTGAATAGGATATAAGTAACTTCCCAACAGCTTTATTATTTTTCCAATAGTACGTCAAACTGCGTGTGAGGATCACGGTGTGGCCTCATCTGTCCCTCTCATACCTAGGATTACGGAGGACGTAAGCGGTAGCACAGCATTTGGCACCTTCCGGATCAGACACAGGTGATCTCGGAATCATCCTTTCTCGATGATTAATCATCTGTATCAGCCGGTATAAGTGTAACTCCTCACAAGCCAACCAAAACTCCACCCCTACAAATAAAATTAATTTCATGGGCAGACTCCACGTTTCATTATTTTGTATTTTATATTTTTTGGATTTTTTTTATAGACTTTCCTGTATCCATATTTCTAATATACATTCTGTGTCGCAGGGGACTTCATAAAGATACATTAAACGGACGCAAAGAATAGCCGGACTCAGAACAACAATTTGTCATCAGAACACACAACACTTGGCAGTAGATTTTGATGTGGGGGCCACTTATTACTGGGCCAACCCTGCAATCCATATAATCATTTAATACTTGCAGGTCCTGGCAAACAATTTGTTTGCTCTACGGTAAGGCTTTCCTTGTATGTGAAGTAAAAAATGTTTACACATGCATTAGAGAGGGCTCAATAAATGCAGATATCAAAGCTATATTAAAACTTAAATGCATTTTAATAATAGATAGTTTAAGATTTGACTGTTCTTCCAAATCCATAACTAAGAGATCTCCTCACGATTTCCGATTGCATTCTTAAAGGACTAAAATTTTCTTTTAATACAAGATTTTAGATTCAGAACAACTTGTTTATAACACATAGTGTTGTTTCAGGTGGGGTCTGAACCTACAACAATCAATGGAGTAAGAATTAGCGAGATGAGCACCTGAACCACTACGCCACTATTGTTTAGTTCATCTATAAAACTTTAGTATGATGTACTCCTAGCCAATTTACTACTACTCTGGAGATATTATACAGCACAAAGAGTGTGTGCAATAGTGTGAGAAAGATGAGGCCTAGGACTAATGGCTTTAAGCACTCTCCAAGACATGTCAAAACCCCCACCTCCTAACTCCAGCATATGAAACTGCTAGACCATCAAGGCAGTTAAAAGTTTAGTATAACAACAACAATTTCAAGTTATTGGTAAATTATGTCACCAATAAGTACCTACTCTGTAATTTCATTCTGTGCATAACAATATTGGTTGCTTGATTAATTTAAGAGAACAATTTAAAAATAAACCCTTTCATGTAAATTATTATAGCACAATTGTTTATTGTCCTGAAAAATACATTAAAATAAAGCTACTTTATTAGTTTCTTTATTATTCTTTCAGTACATAATGTCATCATCCTTAACAGCCTTCAACAATCTGCTGCTGGACATAGGCCTCTCTAGATTCCTTCTCATAATTAAACATCAAATAAAGAATCCTAATGTGGAGGATTGCATGTTATATTCTTTCAACACATAGGAATCCTCCTTTGTCCTCCGACCAGTCCAGCTGATCATATTGTATGTACATAATGAAATATTCATTCATTATGAAATATAGCCTAGCTGTGCTATGAACCATGTTATTGTTATAGAACATGGATCTGATTTTTCATTCTAATTGGCAAAGTCAATAATAGGATTAATTTCAAACAAGTGGGTAATATTAAAACAATAATTTTATTGATCATTCACAATGTTTTTTTTGTTCTCTTCATTTCTATTCTTTTCTTTCTCTATCCAAACTAAAACAGCCTTGTAGTTGAGGAATGTGAAGAAAAATAAAGCATGTATACTATTTCAGTCTTTAGACCAGAAACACTGATGAATAATCATGGTAGACAAAAATTTCTTTTATATAAATAACAAACACTTCCACTTAAATGAAAATAAATTTACAACTTTATGATATTTCTCTACTTATCATGCTACATTGAAATCAAGTTGATTGCAGTTAGTGAATATTTCACACCTAAGAAGACAGTGTTAAAATTTAAGACATATTCTCAGTGAAATATGACAAAAGACAACAGTTTTACATTCTTCAACTTAGTGTTAAACACATCACATACATTAAAGTTATTAGTAATATTAAAGTTCATCATGCGATGAGTGCAGCGGGGCATTGCTGACATCATCACAAGCAGCTGGCGTTATAAACTCCATCTTATATTCACAGCGATAAGGTTCTGTGACAGATAAGAGTTTGGTTTCCAATCCGCAACCAATGTGTACAGTTGTCATTCTGCTAGGACCATTCCAGCAAGCAACACCGTTTGTGTATTTCATAACTGAGTATTTATTGTGGCTTGGACCACCCCATTCTCCCCAATTTCCAAGCCCAATTTCAGCACCACCATTCTTAGATTTTTGAGTAACCTTTGAAAAGAGACACAATTTGTATACATACTCTTTGTCTTCATACTCCCAGCATTCATTGTCTAAAGTAGCATACTCCTGTTGTAGACCATAGTCTTTTTCAAGGTTTTGTTGAATTTTCCTTATATTGGCCTCTATTTCTCTAACTGTGTGTTCAGCTTCTGTGTATTCACGTCGAGCTTCAGTAGCAGCATCTACTAACTTTTGTGTTTCTTCATCATAGACAGATGGCTGATCTGGCACATCTTCTGGTTCATGATCAGCATTTTCTAGATCACCATGATCATCACCATCTTCTTCTTGTTCTAGGTCCTCATGGTCTAAGTCACCAGTAGACTCTTCAACATCACCTTCTTCAACTGGTTCCATATCTCCAGCCTCGGCGACAAGCTTATCTGAAGCTTGCTCTATCATTGTCAATTTCACCAGTGACCAGGTATTATCAAGGAAAGTATTTTTATCTACACTTTCTTTTTCACCAATAAAGTAAGTGACCTCATCTTCATCCACTTGTCCATCCTTGTTTCTATCAAACACATCAGATGCTTTTATTTCATCCCTTGTTAGCAGTCCATCTTGGTCTGAATCAAAGTTATCAAAATGTTGCATAGCTTCCTTAATAATACTTTGCTTTTCTTCCTCAGCTTCCTTTTGTTTTTGGAGTTGCTCTGCTTCTCTATACACTTTTAGAGCATCATTCTCCTTAGCTTCTATAGAATTCTTTAGAAGTTCTTTTTCTTCTTTAATCTTCTCAGCCTCAGATTTATCCTTTTCAAGCTGTGAAAGCTGTTCTGCCATGGTATTTCGCATTGAATTACCTTTCTCAATTAATTCTATACGTAAATGACTACCCGCCTTGTATAGTTCGGCCATCCTTTGGGCCTCAGCCTTAGCCTCCTTGCCAAGTTCATCACAGATGTTGCTGCAAGTTACTGTTGATGCATATTCATCAGTTCCATCGCAGCAATCACATACACCATCGTTAACTCGGGAACTTGGTATATTATGCGGTCGATGACCGGCGTTTGTGCAATGGAAAACACCATTAAGACATGCCGATGTTCCAGGTTCGTCACTGCCATCAAAACAATCGCAGTAATCATCGTTTACATAACTAAACGGTATAGTCATAGTTCCATCGAAGCAGGTAAAGTCTTTAGTCGGTGAATATAGTGGCGCTTTAGATAAAGAAACCCCCCGGGGTCTTGGCACATCCGACTGAACATAGGTGATAAAAGCACTTATTATTAAAATAATTGATCGATAGTCAGTGATCCATGTAAAACAAATCATGATTATTAAATTAAAACAACGACACCGTTATAACTAAACACCGGTCACTGTAAAATTACTGTAGATAAATAGAGAACGTGTAGAAAACTGACAGCGCTGACGTTATCCAACCAGAATCGAGAAATCTGATTTAAAAAAATAATAGAGAGGCGAAATCTTCAGAATACGTGTTAGTAAGGTACGTGGTCAGGTCTGACGTTACATGACTTACATGTTTATATCTATGCTGATAACATAAACAGGTAAGGTTTGCAAGTTTGTTAGATCGGGGTAAACTCCGGTACCACTAATCTAATTTTTAAATTCGTTGACTCTTAGAAAGGTGACATTATAGGTGAGTGCAATTCATGTAGTGACGGATTAAGAATACTAAGTGTTCCTTCTCTATTCATCTTATGGGTGTACGATGAACATAAGATGAATAGAGAAGGAAAACTTAACACTTAAGAAACGACTTAAGGAACAAACTAAGCAGCACTCTAATTAGGACAACATAACTGCGAAGAGAAGGAAAACTTAAAACAAACCCACCCAGGTGAGACCTTGGGACAGAACAGGGGACGAACAACCAGCGACAGGAGAGGCGGCTTACACGCTAAACTCCCCCGGTGTCAAATCCAATGTTTATGCAGAACGCCCCACAATCTATACAGGCTTGTGTTGTTGTGGGGTGCTTTATTGCAGGCATCGTAAATGGGCAAGGTCCAACTGATGATGTTGGGTTGTTGTATTGTTTACATGTTAACCGGTGTGAGAATGTTAGTAGTACTTTGTACATTTCATTTTTCCGTGTTTCTCCATTATATGGCGCTGTTTGTACGTTTTCGCTTACGCTACGCTGTTTGTGGAAGTCGCCACAAATTTAACGACTCTTTGGTGAATGAATAGTATTCATTGAAATAAGCCAATTTGTACCATTACAATTTAAAAGGACAAGGACATGTAAGTCAAATACTAAACTAAACAAGTAGTTTTAGAGTTATATCATATTAGGTATATCTAGGTCTAACCATTATGCAAGTTGAAGAGGCACGGCGATCGCTAATTTTAAAAGTAATGAATTTAAATAGAGATTCTAAGCCATTACTTTTGCACCATTATGTTTTGAAAGAATTACTACAGCTAGAGTCATAAAAATATAAAATTCAAGAACAAGTAAATTCAACTTTCGTAATATTCTGATTCTAAACGGTTGTTCAACTTTAATTTAGAACAATGATCTATTTCTCTATAATGCGTTTTATAGTCTATGCCTCCTCTAACGCATATAGATCTATAGATGCCTATGCCAATTGCCAGTCTAATGTCTATGGTTTTCGAATGTTAGGTTTATTGGTTATGTCAGAGAAAATATTTACTTTTACGTGCCTTTAACCTCTAGAAATTAGATTTTGAATGCAAAATTAGTATTTTGAGTTCAATACATAAAAAGGAGACATGGAAACTATATTAGAACAACAAAGAAGCTATCATGAGGAGAGAGAAAGAACGATGGATGCCATGGTTAAAGAAATTCTTCATAAGAAGACTGGGGTTAGTGTTTTTAACAACATCTTTTTATAAGAAAATACTATTGTACATTAATTTGAGATATTTATAATTCCAGCATCGAGAAACTATAAATGCTGACCATCGTTTGAAGAACTTACATGATGTGAGAAACTTTTAACATTTTTGTGTTGCTTTATCTTGTTGTCTATTATTTGTTTATTGATATTGACAGATAGAAGAGCAAAGCATTTGTAGAGGATAGTTTATTCTTAGATACATTCTTGATTGTTACCAATTGGTTACACACCACTTTCTAATACAATGTTTACCTGTATTAAAAGGGAATATAATTTATTCAAAGAACAAGTATTGATGTAAGGAATCTTACATCTGCCGTGCTGAGGTCCTAGGTAATATTTCTAGGTCAGAGCAAACGTTTGCTTGATTGTAAATTTACATTTGAATGTTTAGGTGCTTCATATTATGTTAAACATCTTGACTGGCAGGTACTAGTTTTAAATGTATTTAATTTGTATTTACAATTAATATAGAAATTTATTGCTTTTGTTTACCTAAGGGTTTATGTTTTTCTTAAGATTTAGCTTCTATTTGTAAAGACTTGTAATTGGCGTATTGTTGCTTCTTCTATAATCCATGTTAAATGTATTGCTGTAAGCTTCCCCAAGATTAATAAATAAATAAAAATAATGTATAATAGGTACATATGTTTTTAACCAAAAGTAAATATGTATTCTATCAATCTAGCTTTCATAGATAGTGTTGTGAATTAATTGTATCAAATTAGATTGGTATTTTTGACAACTCTAATCTCTTAAAGCTATGAAGGAACCTAGTTCAATTAACATTTTCAATAACCATGTCAGACATACATTTAAATAATATTGACTGTATATTACAATGTTTAATACTAATAGTAAATTAAAAATTCTAGAGATATGTAGAATCTACCATAAGGCTCAAAGAACTATATGAAGACAAAGATGGACTAAGAAAAGAAGAGATTGCTGCACTATCGGGGCCTAATGAGTTCCAGGAGTTCTATGCACGACTTAAACAGATAAAAGAGTTTCACAGGAAACATCCCAATGAGGTAGATATTGCACTTTTTTATACATCTAGTATTATTACATATCTTTTTTTTTCTTTATAACATCACAGCTAGCATGATCATTATCATCATCAATCTATTGCAGTTCATTGCTGGACATAGTCCTCTCCCATTGCATACCACTCTGATAGATTTTGGACTTCTCACATCCAGCTCCTGCCAGCCATCTTCCATACTGAGCATGATGGCAAATTATTAAACAATCCATAAATAACTTGCCAAATGCAAATCTATATCTATAAAGGAAGTGACAGACAAACTAATTTTCATTCATCGATTGATTTAGTTTTTTTGGTAGTAGCATTTTAAAACTCATCTTAAATACTGTTTAAAAAAAGTAATTTATTAAAAATATATGATGTAGTTTAGTAAGTCTCAGGCTAATGTTAGTAATTATTATTATTTTTTACACTATAATTTCTTTCAGATATGTGTAC
Source organism: Phragmatobia fuliginosa (assembly GCA_932526445.1). Lineage (NCBI taxonomy): Eukaryota > Metazoa > Arthropoda > Insecta > Lepidoptera > Erebidae > Phragmatobia > Phragmatobia fuliginosa. The sequence continues at coordinate 11,994,720 of OW052068.1, read as the reverse complement.
CTATGTCTGTTGAGTTTGAGGAATTGGCGAAATTGAGAGAAAATCCAGCAGAAGATTATACAAGTAAGTATATTTTATAATTTTGTTACCAAATTTTGGTAGATGTGAGAAACTTTTAACATTTTTGTATTGCTTTAACTTGTTGTCTATTAGTTGTTTATCGATATTGATAGATAGAAGAGCAAAGCATTTGTAGAGGATAGTTTATTCTTAGATACGTTCTTGATTGTTACCAATTCGTTACACACCACTTTCTAATACAATGTTTATTTGTTGTCTCAGATTATAAAAAAGAAATTTAAATTTAAAATTATGATTTTTTTACTTTATCATTTATGAATATGATAAAGAGATGATATTCCCTGTAGAGACATAAAGAGCAATAGAGATAGATCCCTAAGTATCCTTTATTCACAGAAGTTGTCCAAAAAAGGTTACCCATGCAAAAGTGTTCATGTAACCTAATTGCACAATACATGATCTTCTTCTTCCACTACTGAAAGTTGGCCGTCAGCTCCGCATATTTTGTCCCTCGCCAGATGAAACAGTTCTTTTACGTCGGCGATACCAGTCACGTTTCAAAGCCAAGAAATTTTCCTCCTTCCGACACATCTTTTCCCCTCAATCTTTCCTATCATAATAGTCTCGAGAAGATAACGCTCATGTCTTAATACAAGAAAAGAAAAGAAAATATTTTTAAAAACATGATTTAATTTTATATATTTATTAGTTATTTCACTTATTATCATCAGTTCAGCACATTTTTTATATTTAGGGTGTCCAAATGAAATGAATGAACTCTTTTACAGCACCTGTCGAATTTACTGATGAAGAGGGATATGGAAAGTACTTAGATTTGCATGAGTGTTATGAAAAGTACATAAATCTGAAAGGAATTGAGGTAAATATACAATAATTTAGTATTTTAAAATGTATTCATCCTGTGGGTGACATAGTATTCAGTTAATGGAGCAAAATTATGCATGACAACAGTACTGCCTGCTTTTTATAAACCCATATGGCCAGATGTAAAGTTCGGCTTATTGTCCAGTATATATTTGTTGTTAAAAAGTACTAACATTATTTAATACTTGTTTATAGATTTCAATACTTCTGGGAAATTATAAATTTTTTGAAATAAGTGAAATATATTTAATATAATAAGTGAAAATCGTTGTTTTAAATTTTATATAAAAAAAGGGGTCAAGTGCGAGTCGGACTCGCCCATGAAAAGTTCCGTATCAGCAAGTAACATTATATAAAAGTTCTTGTAGTTTGTTGATTGAATGAAAGGTAAATTGCGGTTTACGATTTATGACGTATTAAAAAAAAACTACTTACTAAATCTCGTTCAAACCAATTTTCGTTGGTAGTTTACATGGTAATGTACAACATATATTTTTTTTAGTTTTATCACTCTTATTTTAGAAGTTACAGGGGGGGGGGGGGAACATACATTTTTCCACTTTGGAAGTGTCTCTCGCGCAAACTATTCAGTTTAGAAAAAATGGTATTAGAAACCTCAACATCATTTTTGAACACTTATCCATAGATGGGGTACACATATGAATTTAATGAAAAAATTTTTTTTGAGTTTCAGTTCTAAGTACCCCCAAAATGTATTGTTTTTTTCCATGTTTATGTGAAATCTTAATGCGGTTCACAGATTAAATCTACTTACCAAGTTTCAAAAGTATAGCTCTGATAGTTTCAGAAAAAAGTGGCTGTGACATACGGACGGACAGACAGACAGACATGACAATCTATAAGGAATCTATCTTTTGCCAATTGGCTACGGAACCCTAAAAACATTTTGATAAATGTTCGTGTGCAATAATGTACACATTACATTGTTAATTAAATGTTATTTAATAAACATGCAACTTAATTAATGAACACTTATTTAAATAACTTTAACTTTAATTTTTAAAATAGAATCATGATCATGACGCTTGCAACAGTGCCGAAATATCGGATACTCACTAACAAAAAGGTACATGGTAGCAATCCCGCAGATTTCTATTTTAATGTTACTGACCATTAAAGTTTAAAACAATATACTTATTAATCTTATTTCATAGCAACTTTTTTTTTCTTTTTTATAGAAAGTGGACTACATCACATACCTCGCAATATTCGATCATCTATTTGACATTCCTCGTGAGCGCAAAAACAGTGAATACAGGAATTACATCAGAGCTCTTCTAACATACCTGAAAGACTTTGTCAATAGAGTGAAGCCTCTTCTTGATCAAGCACAAGAGATGGCTAGTGCTCATCAAGAGTTTATAAAACAATGGGAATCGGGAACTTTTCCTGGATGGCCAGTAAGTATTTTTTAAATTTTGATATATGTACATATAAGAATACAACATCATCATCAGCCTATCGCAGTCCACTGCTGGACATAGGCCTCTCCAATTGCACACCAATTTATTTGATGCTCTCTCTCTCTCGCATCTAGCTCCTACCAGCCGTCTTGCGCAAATCATCAGTCCACCTGACCTGTGGACATACATTTATGAGGAAGAATACATATAAGGCTTTATTTGTTTGACATGCTAAAGTTCAGAAGTTTGTTCAGATTTGAATACAATTCTTCTGCCATTGAAAAGCTCTGTTAACAAAGATATACATTACCTTTATGAAACATGCAATAACAGGCAAATATCATTGAAAAGTATTGCAAAAGCTGGTAAAATTTCTTTCTTTCGACAGTTTAAGTTGCACCAGATGGCCAATAAACAAATGCAATTAGCATTAAAGAAATAAATGTAATGAATAATATGATTTATTCTATCGATTTTCGGCACTTGGTTGATGAGTACTCACTTGTACTTCTGTTCTATTATTTATTAAATCTTTTGATGTTTATTGTGTGTGAATTTAATTGAAGTGAATTTAATTTTAAAAATGCAATGAAAATAAGACTCCTTCAGGTTTCAGTACATTTACGTTTCTTATTCTCATGCTATTTTAAATCTACATGATTTCAATAACATTAACACTTATTTCATAACTTCCAGAAAGAAACGGGTGGTGCTCTTACTAATGTAGGAGCTCATTTGGACTTATCAGCCTTTTCCTCATGGGAAGAGCTAGCCTCACTGGGTCTCGATAGATTGAAGTCAGCTCTTATGGCATTGGGTTTAAAATGCGGTGGCACATTAGAAGAGAGAGCACAAAGGTATGTCATAAATAAGTTCAACAGTAGTTAGGCATTGCCTGTGCTATGGCAACTAGAATGCTGATATGTTTTTTAAAAAGAACTCTTGCATACTCTGTATCACGGGAGACTTTACATATATTTTAAATAACATCCAGATACGGAATAAACAATTATTATGCTCATCAAATAAATATTTGTTCAGAGTGGGAATCGAACCCACAACTTCCGGTTAACAAGTAAGGCCTAGTGGCCAATGCGCATGTTAATCTTGGTGGTTCTTTTTTTTTGTTTTGTTTTAATATCTGCAATCAATCCTAGGCCTTATACCAGATATTACATGTGGAGTGTGCTCTTCAGCAAGAGCAACTACTCATGTGTGGTAGATTGAGGTTACTGATATGTCAGTAATCCTATTATATAATATTTTTCTGATTTCATCTTTTGTAAATATTTTCAGGCTATTCAGTACTAAAGGCCAAACATCATTAGACAAATCTTTAGTAGCAAAGAAGGGCGGCAATAAAGCGAAAGCATCTACACAACAAAGGCATAAGGATATTGCTGCCATTGAAGCACAAGTATATAGGTAATTTAAACAAATATTTTTTTGTTCATAAATACTAATCTATTTCAAAAAAAAATATAATCTATGGATCATCATCATCAGCCTTAAACATTTCACTGCTGGGCACAGGTCATTAAACTTATTTAAAATTAAGGAAATGTGAATTAAAAATATTTTTATAAATTTATATCAACGAAATTTCGGCAAAGTTTTGGTTTTTATTTAATTTACATTTTTAGGTCTCACATAAATATTATAAGATGCGGTAAAATCTGAAATAAACTCTTAATACAGACATGCATGTAATTAATGTACACTTAGGTAGGTAAAAAAATATTGATTTTCATTCATTTGTATCATATTGATGATCATCATCCACATACAATTATCAGTATAGTTGCATAATATAAAGTCATAATTTTGTATTGTACTCAGATTCGCTACTATAACAGGCGGAACTCGAGGTGCAACTATTGAAAACGTTACACGTCGCGCTGCACGAGCGGCTGGTGAACGACGCGACGACAGCGGTGATGAGAGTGATGCATCTGCTGCACCTGACATCGACTCTGATGATGATGAAGTACCTTACAATCCTAAGAATTTGCCTCTGGGTTGGGATGGGAAGGTAAGTCTATGGGAAGATTGAGAGATTCTAATGGTTGTGATAAGACAATGTCCCCTCTTTGCACCAATATCAATTATGCTCAAAATTCCTGTTAAAAATAATAATAATAAATGTTTGGACATCTAACACACAACATCATCTAGTCCCAAGCTAAGCAGAGCTTGTGTTATGGGTACTAAACAACTGATATAAATACATAAACATACTTTTTTTTTTGTAAATACATACATATTATACATAGAAAACACCCAGACTCCGAAACAAATATTTGTGAATCACACAAATAATATTTGGTCCGACCCGGAAATCGAACCCGAGACCTCTTGATCAGCAGCCGCATACGCTAACCACTAGACCAACGAGGCAGTAAAAATATATGGAAAATATATATTGCTTTCCATTACATCTTCGTAATTAAGTCAACTCTTGCTACTTCATTTCATAGCCCTCAAAATACACTGTATAGTATGATTATGAAAAGCGTTGATTGTTTTGCCTTCTGTAGTAACGAATTATCTAATTATATGGCACTTTTGTCTTCATTATTGAATCAGAATCATTTAGAATTCATTACAGAATCCTAATCTAGACTCAGAACAACAATTTGTGGATCACACAAAGTGTTGTCACCAGCATCCACGCTTAAATCACTACGCTATCTGTGTAGTCTTTTTTTTTTCAAGGTGATCATCTTAGTAACTAATTTTCACACACGTAAAAAAAAGGGTTTGTTACAAGTTTTCCTTCTCTTTGCAGTGATGTAATAACATCACAGAAAAGGTGACATACTACGCAGAACACTGCATAGTTTGTCCTTTTGTCGACACGCACGACACTTAAATTACGTGATTAATATATTCTTGTTGTTCACAGCCTATCCCATATTGGCTTTACAAGCTGCATGGCCTGAACATCAGCTATACATGTGAGATCTGCGGTAACTATACTTATAAAGGACCGAAAGCTTTTCAACGTCATTTTGCTGAATGGAGACATGCTCACGGCATGAGATGTTTAGGTATACCAAATACAGCCCATTTCGCAAATGTCACCCAGATTGAAGATGCTCTTGCTTGTAAGTAACTTTACCAATATTATAAAGATAAAAGTCACTGTTTGTAAACTTTAATCTTAGCTACTATATTTTAAATCATAACAGTACCATACATTTTTTGACAATGAATTTTAAGAGAAAAAAAATAAAAATAAGAAAATCACAGTAAATTTAAAAAGTTATGTTTTTCAAGCATAATAAAACATGGGCAGGATAATTATCTATGCCTTTTAACTCATTCAAAGTTAATTATACTTCAACATCAACTGTTGTTTTCCAGTATGGGAGAAAATTAAACATCAAAAAGAAGACGAGCGATTTGTAGCAGAAAACGATGAAGAGTTTGAAGATTCACAAGGAAATGTCGTCAATCGTAAGACATATGAAGATTTGAAACGACAGGGACTTCTGTAATAATATTTTATCAAAATGAAATTAAAATTATATAGGAGTTGACCAATTTGTTATTTCTGGAATACTTGGTTTAAGAACCCATGGTATCAGTTTGGATGTTGTATTTGTTGTATTCTGGCTTGTCAGATTCGGAAGTATCTGACAAGACGGAATGTTACAGTAGTATATGTATTTATTTTAAACTTATTACATGTTATACAAATGCGGACTTAATCCCATAAAGCATCTCCCTGTCAACCTTCAGGTGTAGTAGAAATATGACACGGTAGGTGCAGAGAAAAATATGTATATTATAGAATTATTGTTATAGTAATACTAGCTTTTGCCTGCGGCTCCGCCCGCGTGTATGTCGGTTATTGCATTGACAAGTATAGCCTATGTCCTTTCCCAAGGTTCCATCTATCTCTATACCAAAATTCATCAAAATCGGTTCAGCGGTTTAGGCTTGAAAACGTAACAGACAGATTTCATGTCGTATTTATAATACTAGCTTTTGCGCGCGGCTTCGCTCGCGTGTATTTCCGTTATCGCGGTAAAAAGTAGCCTATGTCCTTTTCCAAGTTCAGTTCTATCTTCATACCAAATTTCATCAAAATCGATTCAGTCGTTTAGGCGTGAAAGCGTAACAGACAGACAGAGTTACTTTCGCATTTATAATATTATAGTAGGGATTAGTAGAGACAAAGTACAGTTTATACTGTAATTATAAAACTGAACAATTTGTTCCTTTACTTGGTTAAACATGGCATGGAATGGTCTGATTAAAAAAAAATCTCCAATGTTAGATAAAAGTAACGCCTATTTTATTAGTTGATATTAGCTATTTACTGACTTCAGCGATTATCCACAGGTATGAGTTAAGACACACATACTTATTATATTAAAAGCTATGGTATATAAATGATAATATTACATTAAACGATAGAAAAGAGACGTTGTCGCTCACAATGGACCACCTCTGAACCATAAACCATAGACAAGATCTAAAAGGTGGTTCGACGATCTGGCGAAGGTCGTGCGGACAGGGCAGCACAGGACTCATTATTGTGGTGAGCCTTGGTGGAGGCCTATGTCCAGTAGCGGAAGTTTTTCGTTTATTCACATTCGGGTCCGTGTGGTGACGGATTAAGAATACAAAGTGTCACCAACCCTATTCATTCCATGGGTGTCCTAAGAGGTGACTAAAGGAACAAAATAAGCAACTAACATCATTGCCAAGAGAAGGAAAACTTGAAACAAACCCTTAACCAATCCGTCTGGCCAGCGTGGTATAGTGGGCCAAAACCTCCTTTCAAATGAGAGGCCTATGTCCAGCAGTGGACTGTTAAAGGCTGTTGATGATGATGACTAAAAATATTACTCTTAAGCGAGTTTATTTCATGAATTCAGTCTTATAGTTAATCAAAGAAGCTCGGACAAGGAGGTGGTTGCTACCAGTGTTAAACTTATTGACCTTTGATACATCTCTGAATAGTTATATGATTCTTATCCATTTTTTTTGTTATGAAATCGATCTTATAGTTGGTAACATCATTGGAGCTTTGCCACAATAATTTTTGATTTCGTATTTAAACATTATTAGGGATGACGTCTATAAATTTCCATGTTTCCTTAAACTCTCAAATGGGTATTGTTCATTTAAAATTGTGTGCAATCCTTGGACCATAATCAGTCAGTCAGTTTACTAAGAATGCTATTTTAGATAGATTGTGAACTTCATAATTATTTTGCATTACCATACAAAGGTGAAAATATTTAAACTGTGCACATTCGTGCACATGACATTTATGACAGTTGACATTCTTGACAGTAACAACAAAAACACGCGTACGGCCGTACAATGCGAGTTATATTAAAGTAAACATTAACGTTAGCTATCATTTTATATTATGTTGAATTGACTCACGTAATACTTTTCACTTATATTCAGTGTTGTTGTTTAATTCTTCATTTCCACCTTGTTTCGTGACCATGTCTGAACGTTCAAGCAGTCGGATCTTCACCGGTTCTAGAGTTTTAGGTTATGTTAGCACCCATGTGCCGTTTGTTGCTAGATTTATCAAAAGACGTGGTGAAACTCTGCTTTGTACAAGTGTAGGTAAATGGTTCCATACTTACGGATGCGATAAGTTTCGTTTACTGAGCGTAAGCGGTGAACATCCCGGCCCTATCACTTGCATGAGCGGGGACAATTACCATGTCTATACAGCTAGTGAAAATAACATTTATGCATGGAGACGTGGTTGTGAACTTAAACATGTCTATAAAGGACACTCTGCTACAATACACCTTATGTTTCCTTTCGGAATTCATCTTATTTCGATTGATGAAGAAAATGTACTAAAAATCTTTGACATCAAGGAAGAAACGCAGTTCTTGGAACTCGGTTTTGATGAAGACAGTTTTAAAATAACTACATTATGTCATCCACCAACATATTTGAACAAGATATTGCTTGGAAGTCAGCAAGGTCAGTTGCAGTTATGGAATGTCAGGACTTCAAAGTTGGTATTCACTTTCAAGGGCTGGGATTCGCCTGTAGTTGTCACAGAACCAGCTCCTGCCGTCGATGTGGTTGCCATTGCCCTGGCTAATGGTAAAGTTATACTGCACAACCTGAAATTTAATCAAGTTGTTATGGAGTTCATTCATGACTGGGGAATGGTCAGCAGTTTATCATTTAGATTAGACGGGGCTCCGGTAATGATAACTGGCAGCTCAGAGGGTCATTTAGTGATGTGGGATTTAGAAGAAAGAAGAGTTCTGTCCCAAGTACAATCTGCACATTACTCTAAAATAACTGGCTTAAAGTGTTTGCAATCGGAGCCACTGATGGTTACAAATTCTGAAGACAATTCTTTGAAGTTGTGGATATTTGATATGCCTGATGGTGGTGCAAGACTTCTTAGGAAAAGGTTTGTAATAAGTTTATTTTCTTTAACAGAAAATGAATGTTTATGTATTTATTTCAGTTGTCTATTGCCCATATTGCAAGCTCTTTTTGATTTGTGACTAGATGACGTGGTTTGTAAGATCTCAGAAATATTAATTTATTGAATTATTTTACTTGTTCTCAGGGAGGGTCATTCGCAGCCACCGAGTATGGTTGCCCACTGTGAGCCTACAGGACACAATCTTTTAGCAGCTGGTAGTGACAGTAGTCTCCATATAATGAATACTGTATCGGAAACATTCAACAAGAGTCTTGGGAAAGCATCACACAACAGAAAAGCTTCAAAGAAGAAAAGTAAGAAAATTTGTGTACCTGTTTTTGGATGATCCATACAGACTATAATATTGTGTAATGTAGTATTGACTAAGTTTTAAGCCTCTAAAATGTTCTATCCCAATCAACAGTTAATTTGATAGTCTATTTCTCACATTCTTCTCTCACTATTGAAAACAGGACTCGCCTTCCTCGAGAGGTTTAGGTCTACTATACCAAATGGAACTGAAATTGACTTGCCCCCATTTTCTCCACCTATGCTTAAACCGCGTCCTTACCCCCCCTCCCTAATATAGGTAGCCTCTAAATTTGAAGAGAAATCTGAGTACTTAAGTGTCCCATAAAGGTTGATTCAAATGAAAATATTAGTAAAGGTTGCCTGACTCTTTCTAATTGGTCCCTTAAATTTGGGGGATGTTGATGTAAACATCTATTGTTACTATAAAATGTGTGTCAATGTGATATACTTGTTTTTGCAGAGCTCTGTTTTCTGTATAGTTTGTTCCTTAAGTCGGCTTTAGTAATAGATATGGGACGAATGAATAGGGAAACATACATCTTATTTTTTGTACATGTAAATATAAATAGTTTCCAATTTTAACAATTTTACTATCTTTCAGAGAGATTGCAAGTGGACAACTTAATATTACCCCCAATCACAAAACTGAGTTCTTGCATGCAGAGAGACAAGCAGTGGGACAGCATTGCTTCTCTACATGAAGGTTTCTTTGTGGCTACTACTTGGTCATACAATAAAATGCGAATGGGAGACCATAAGTTGAAACCACCAGCAACTAGTAAAGGAGTAACTGCAAACTGCTTGACTGTAACACACTGTGGCAACTTTGTTGTTATTGGTAAGTATCAAGTGTTTGTTAATCCACACTATCCTTACATATTATAAATGCGAAAGTAGCACTATCTGTCTGTCTGGCTTTAATGGCAAAACTACTGAACCTATTTGAATGAAATTTAGTATACAAGGACACTCATAGACAAGTGTCCCTAGGTGATTGGAAACAATCAACGAGGCTAAGCAACGACGGCCGGATAGTAGCCATGATATGTTATGAGCGTTTCGGTGATTCGTTTTCGTCGATTTCATCCGTGAGGTCACGTTTGGTCCCAGTTGTTATCATAATATAACAGTACTGAAGCTTAGTTGGAGGCCTTCGGGCGGCATAAGAACATTCAATGACAAGATTACGTAGCCACTACGTGTCTTGCTAGGCGCAACCGCCCAACCCGCACTCGGCCAGAGTGGGGACGTATGGCCTTGATCCTCTCCTGAGATGTGACCTGAGTACAGCAATGGGACGGTATGGGTTGTTGGTGTATATGTTAATATTACATTTAATACACTTTTAGATTCAGGTTAGATATTTTTGGAACCAACTAATGATTTTGGTTATTTCATGTAAATTTTTTGATTAAACAGGATATAGCAATGGCGAAGTTCATAAATTTAACATGCAATCGGGCATGCATCGCGGTTACTATGGGAAAGAAAACAAGTTGGCGCACAAAGGAGCACTTAGAGGGGTTGAGACAGATCTTTGTAACCAGAGGGTAATGACCGTTGGAGCAGATGATAAATTGAAATTTTGGCATTTCAAAGATGGTAAGTTCCTGCATAATATGTTAAAATTAAATATGCATGGTCATACATTGTGTATGACCACGCATAGCTTTTTTTTAAATTAACTGTATAAAATGAAAAAGAAAATTGTAACTCATTTCAATGCCGAAATCGATAACATTGTAGTTAACTTTTCGTTTTGTTTATAGGTACTATTGAGAATCACTACATACATATTATAAAATAAATTCTTCCGTCGCGTCTGTCTATCTGTTTGTTCGTGATAAACTTAAAAACCACTGCACCGATTGAGATAGTCTAAAGCCTGAGAAAGGACATAGGCTACTCTTTACCGCGATAACGGACATAGACGCGTGAGGAGCCGCGGGCGAATGCTAGTACATAATAATAGAGAATACATTATATGGATAGAAGTCCAAAATGGAAATTTATAAAATCTAAATTGATAGATGTTCATGTATACAGGCAGATGGCCAAAACCTTAATTGGAAAGATCTGAAATCAAAAACGCTCACTCATACAATAATTTATGCACAATGGTTAGGTACCTACAACAAAAATACGAGGCAACTGGATTCAATGCAATGTTACAGAATTTTGGTTTTGGTGTTTTACATGATGCATAAATAAAGTTTTTTTGAACTATAAACTACAAGTTGTTAATAAATATTAATATTTTCTTTTAGCAACATCTCCCTTCCATGTTATAAGACTAGAAGAGTCGGCAGCTTGTACAAAGTGCCACAGAGACAGCGGTCTGCTGGCTATTGCAAATGAGGACTTTTCCATTACGCTTGTAGATATCGACACTATGAATATTGTGAGAAAGTTTGATGGCCATAACGGGAGAATTACGGATATTGAATTTGACGCTCAGAGTCGGTAAGTACCTATCTTTCAAATATTCCTTTAGTGGAATCGCAACATGAATTTTAAAATATGTGTTTTTATTTGGTAAATAACACGAACACTAGTTTTAGTTAATATTCAAAGCAATGAAACTAAATAAGTTTATTAAGGGAGGAGGAATCGTTTTGTTTTTATACTAGCTGAGCGCCGCGGAATAAAGCGGGACCCTATTACTAAGACTCCCTTGTCCGTCTGTCACCAGGCCGTATCTCTTGAACCGAGTTAGTAAAAATTTTCATAGATGATGTATTTCTGTTTCCGTTAAAAAATACTAAAAAGAGATTAAAATACTAAATTAAATATTTAAGAAGTTATTTTTTTTGGCGTCTTTTTGCTCGATATTAATAACGGCAACAGGTAGACGCTTCAAATGTATAGATAATGATACGGAACCCTTACTGTAAGAGTCCGACTCACACCTGACCGTTTTTCTATTTCATTTAAAGGCGTATTCCTTTGTAGGTGGCTAATTAGCTCTTCGATGGATTGCACCGTTTGCACTTGGGACATACCGAGTGCTCAACTAGTCGACATTTTCTCGGTAAGTTATGATTTATTTTGATAGTTTTGGCTTAAGAATAATTTTTAGTCAATTCGTTCTAATGCCATACTATGCCGTATTGACAGCATCCGCAATAACTATGACAAAGTCATGACGATCCAATAGTAGTCTCTTGGATTCTGCATAATTATGTTTTCTATCATGCAGACTAGTAACGTTGGCAGGCTCAAATACAATAAAAACATAGCTTATGAGGCGTAGTGGTAACGTACGCGACGCTTCTCGGGTTCGATTCCTGGGTCAAATAATCAAATGTTTAAAAGTACGAGCTGTATTTTTTTATGTTTGGAATTTTGGTGTTTCTATTTATTTCAGTTGCCTCGTACTCGTAGTACAAGCTTTACTTAGTTTGGGACAAGGTCACGTTGTATGTCGGAAATCTAAAAAAAATGCATTCATAAAATTAAAATATTAATTTTAGGTAGAGCAACCTTGCACATCGCTTAGCATGTCTCCAACGGGTGACTTCTTAGCAACGACACACGTAGGGGAATTAGGAATTTTTCTATGGGCCAACAGATTGTTGTATGAAAAAATATTCCTTAAACCCATAGACAAAAGTGCAGTGAACATACCAAAATTGAGTAAGTATTATTGTATTATTAGCTATTATTGTGAAGTTTCCCCTCACTATGACTGAATATATCACTATCACATACTATCCTTCAGACAGAGTAGAGGTCTCGAGTTAGATTTCCTAATCGGGCCAAATATTTTTATTTATTTATTTACAACTTTTGTACATCGGCGGACTTAATGCCCAAGGAATTCTCTACTATCCAACCTTTGAGGGGTATAGAGATATAGCATTTTTTTTTTTTTTTTTTTTTATTTATTGATTGATACAAAATATACAATTTCTGTGTAATCTATAGAACATCACAAAACCTTGACAGGTTTGTCTGGACGTTGAAACACTTTTGAGCAATCTATTAACATACATTCACTGAAAAACATCTTCTGAAAAACAGCATGGTAGGTACATCGAGGTTATTTCTGTACAGAGCAACATGCAATTGATATGAAACTAAAACTAAACTAATATAACATAAATTCACACATACATAAATACACTCGTACATAAACATACATATTTTTTTTATATCTTTAATTATTTTTTTCGAAGTTTGGGTTCTATATACATATATGTGTTTACTCAGAATTATATAAGTATTCTATTAGGCGATGTAGTTGTTATAGTACAAGCTCTGATTAATTTGAAGCTGAACATCATTAACTTCATCCATCGTCTGAAATATATTCTGAAGTCATTATATTTTTATTCTAGAATTACCAAGCACAGTTCCAGAGAAACCCGACATAGAAGACATTGGAATCATAGATTTAGGAGAAGAACCCGAATATATATCACCAATTCAAATTAGCGAAGAACTCATTACACTATCAGACCAGCCCACGTCACGATGGTTGAATTTACTTCATCTAGATGTTGTAAAGAAACGCAATAAGCCTAAAACACCGCTCACTGTGCCAAAATCAGCTCCTTTCTTTTTGCCCACAAAATCTAGCTTGGAACTAGAGTTCGATTTAGAAAAAGACAAGGATAACAGAGACACAAAACTGTTAATACTAGATGCCTCATCTACATTGACAGTTTTCGGAAAGGAACTGGTTGTTTGCACAACAGAAGAAAATTACGAGCAATGTATCGAGAAATTGAAGATGTTACCACCAACGGCTATCGAAGTTGAAGTGACAAGTATGGCGCCTGATAACGGCGGTAGTTTAGATGTGATGAAACAATTCCTGCTACTGTTGAATGTTATGCTTAAAAGCAATAGAGACTTTGAATTAGCTCAGTCCTATTTGAGTTTGTTTTTAAAAATGCACACGAAGCTTGTGTCTCAAAACGAGAATCTTCGTACCACTTTAGTTTTAGTTGAAGAGGCCTCAGCGCAAGCTTGGTCCAAGTTACAAAGTCAGTTAATGTATAATATATGTATTGTTAAAGCGTTAAAAGAAATGTAATAAAATATTTAAAATAAGTTTTTGTTGTTCATTATTATTCATATGAAACTATATAACTATGTCGTTAGTCTAGCGATTAGCGTATACGACTGCTGATCAAGAGGTCTCAGGTTCAATTCTCGCGTTAGGTTAGGTTTTTCTTAAAATTCTGAATAGCAGCCTGGAGTATGGAGTTTTTCGCCCGTGCCTCGGAGAGCACGTTAAGCAGTCGGTCCCGTTGTCATGGAAATTTATGACAATCGTTATTGGGGAGTATATTTGAGGGTACTGGCCCTCAAATATGTGGACAACTAGTTGAATCTTCGAATTTAGGTCGCCCTCAGGAGTGCAGAGGTCCGAAGCCAGTATCTCCGTGAAAAACTAATATTGAGTTAAAACCATTTGAACTAGTAGCCGACCCAAAATAATCTTAGCACTAATAAAGGCTAGGAAGATTATAATATTATTCGTATGAACCCCGACCTATACGCTCTTGTAAATACATTAAGTGTGCTATGAAATCGGATTGAAAAATGAAGCTACGCACCTAAATAAAAAAGATAAGAAAAACTTAAAGTAAGGCTGTACTTAGACATACAAAGGCAAACAGAAACGTATCTTAACAATGGAACGTAATAGATGATTCTTTCTTATTGTGAACATTGAAAAAGTGGGTTTTTATGAAAGTCGATGCGAATAATCTTGCTTCTATATCTACTTATTATTGCCTTCAATATTTTTTATTAAATAGTGAACCTGTCTGGCGTCTATTGCGCTACCTCTAACACGACCTTGATGAGCAGTCAATGGTAAAAACGTTTGTAAAGGATGACTGATTAAAATATAATTTTTCTTCCGTCTATGCAATTTTTCACCTCCATTGGATTCCGCCTGTTTGCGGATGATTCCACGCGAGTCTTTTGCGCGTTTATTGAATATTTTTCGAAGGGAATTAAATCGCGGCGGTTCGGTTCAACGGAGCCGACGTTCATTAATGGCCGCTTCATTTTCGCAATAAGTATTCATTTATCCGTCCCCCTTAGCGGCGCGACCCACAAGCGGCGAGAATCTTCAATGAAAATCTGATTGTGCTTCCTTTCCTTTGCATTATGAATATCTATCAAATTCCTTGGCATCTTAGCGATTCCTTTATTGAAACCAGATCGCGTATTATGCAAACAGCGTAAAAGTAATATGTTTCATTAATGTGTATAGGTATTTTTTAGTCATGCAAAGGAGAATTCACGAGGAATGTGTGTAGATGTAACAAAGGCTTTGAAAAGTCATTTCGATGTGTATAGTATGCGCCTTCATTTGCAAGCGCTTTAGAAAATGTTAATTTCCGGAGGGCGTTTGGAGCGTAGCTTCTGTAGGTATGTTTTATTTAATGTACGGTTACAAACCCCGTAAGCGAATCATTATTATTGAAATATGAACGTATTCCGATTGTAAATTGCTCTTCCTAAAATAATGTCTTGGGGAAACATGTCTCGTAAATTATAAAATCATTAGTTAATAGGAGGAAATTGTAGGAACAAAATAACCTGGTATATATACCTACCGACTGTTTGTTTCTCGTAAACAATTGTTTTTTGAAATTGTACTAGTAACTTGATACTTAGCCACTCTTGCAATCTACACTGTTATAGGTACATAACATGCTTGACCCAGTAACTTAATGTGATATGCTCCCTAGCGTTAGGGTAATTGATATTTCGCTCTGCAACATGATTACGGCCATGGTGCGGAGCGAGAGCGCGTGGAACTCCGTCGTTTCTTTCTGCGAGCAAGTTGGGCTTGCAAAGGAGACGGCGGAGCGGGACCGGGAGAGGCATAGATTTCTCCCGGTGTGCCGGCCCGGGAACGGGCCTGGTATCGCAGACGACTCAGGCGCTGGAGGTCGCAGAACGATCTCCGTCCTCCATAAGCGCTAGTCTGGGGGTGACAGGTGAGGCCATTTGTCACCCTAGCAGAAGCAGGCTGCGGTGGATGCGCAAAGCGCTATCTATTATTATGAAGACGGTCATCTATCAGCCGTAGGTAGATGGCCCGAGGTACGTCGGGGTTCCAGAGATTTCCTTTCTATTGTACATCTGGTTCCTCGGTTATTGGTACCTGAGACGGCGTGCGGTTTTGATCAGTATCATTCAATATTAGTCCTAGTCATACGTTGGGAAAACATGGTTTGACAGTGTATAAAAGTAAGTATTTAAGTGCTAAAGTTGTGACGCATTTCTTAAAGCAGGAACCCTTAGTTTACCTAATATATATTTAAATAATATGAAACTAATCTGCTCACCACACTTATACGCTGAAGGACGAAGGATTTAATACTTACGATTCAAATCAAATCAAATCAAATCAAAACCATTTTATTTCAAATAAACCATACAACGGCACTTTTGAAACGTCAAGTAGTCAGTCAGTAGTCAGTCGTGAAGCTAATCGTCTGTTCCAATTCGTAGATCCTATGGAGAAGAACAGACAAGAAACTCCATGGACACTCTTTTCCAACATTGTTTTTACAATTTTTGGTTACATTGTTGTTGTTGTTGATTCATAGCAATATCGCTTTTGTTAAAGAAGAGGCGTTATTTTTCTAAAGAAAGTATGTTTACCTACTTAGTATAATAACAACGTTATAGATTTTCGCACAATAGATGTAAAGTAGGTACTCGTTTCATTATTTATTTTTCAAAAAATAACCACTGTAGTTTTATAATAGTTTACCTTACCGACTTAGAATTAGCAACTATTTAATGATACTATTTTTTTATACAGAAGTATGTTATAATTTTTCAAATTAATTTGCAATGTAGTACAGGATTTAATTTTTACTGTAGAATTTAATTAATTTTATAAGTGATGAAGCAGGAGCTGGATGGGAGTAGCCGATGATCGAACTAAGTGGCGTGTAATTGTAGATGCCTATGTCCAGCAGTGGCCTGCGATAGACTGATGATGATGGTGGTGAAGTGATAAGTTGTATCATGACTGGCCTCAACTTTTCCCCGTTTACGCCACATTTTTCATTGATTTTTGGATAGTGGTGGTACGTATCGTGATGTTATTTAGCATAAAGGCTTTCTCAGTGACAGGACTATTTAATACTTAAATAATTCAACAATTTTAAGAAGCAATTCTCGAGATTAGCGCATTCAACCAAACATAACATGTTCTTCAGCTTCTTAATACTTTTAAAGACAAAAAATAAACTACTCTGTTAGCGAAACTTCTAACCGTTCTAGGGATATGTTAAGCAACACAGCAAAGGCCGCTGTCTGGCCTTGATAAGGTCTCCTGAGAACAGTTTGGCTACTAATAGTTGATAGCCCGTGTAAATAATTCAAGAAAATGTTAAATTTGACACGGGGTTTTCCTATACGAGTTACTTTATCCCAGAATTCGAAAGAAGTCGCTTATTTTATTCACACAAACTTTACTAGACACGTAAGTAATTAGGCTTTTATAAACTTCTTCGGAATGTTCTATCTTCTGATTACAATAGTAAGATATTTCTATAGATCGTTATACTGTACTAGGATATGTTTTCATGGCATGCAGAGGGTTACAGATGAATCACCTGCCTGCATGCCTCTTTTCTCTTATGTTATAAGCAATTTTTTTGCTTTGACCACATGACTTAAAGTAGAGAGACTTTATTCCTATATATTTGTTTTTATTTTAAATTTAATGTTGGCGATTGTAAAAGACAACTTAGCAAGGGGTCTGATATTAGGTGACTACCTATTAAAATACTTAAAACTAATAATGTCTTTGAAATGTCTTTTCTCAGAATATAGTGGGTACAAGGAAATGAGGATTGTCGTCCATTTTCAATTACCGATGCTTTATTCCACGCCATTTAACTTTTTCAGTTGAAAATAAAGTTGAATCTTCATAATGCGGCGGGGGAGAGCCGTGGGATGGGAGGGCTGCTCGACCACTTGACAGTGTCCGTTGGGTATAAACTCAATATCTAGGAAATTAACTATTGATGCAGATCACAAAACTCGCCTCCACTTCTACTGAATATAAGTTTTATCGAATTGAATTACCCAGGTGTTTCATTTTGAATTCATAATTTATATGCAAAGAAAGTGGGCGAAATTAAAATAAGATTTTTCAAACTAATATACTTGGCAGTGTAGTGAAAGATTTTAATTATTATAGCTTGTAATATGCTGAACTTCTTGTAATAATATATTTGAAAGTTTATAAGTAGTTCTACTTAGGTAGGTACTTTCACTAAGATTTGTTCCAAGTCATGACCTTCAAAAATATTTCAGAACATTGTTATGAAACTCCTTCACTTTTTGCCGGACATTTTGCAAGTGTGTGTCACACTTTTACAATTGCAGTTGTGGCACTTAGGTGTTAACTATTGTGGATTTAACACATCTCTGAAGCATCCTTTACCTGAATCGGTGTGAGTAAGTCCCGTGGTTCCTCTCAAGCCGATCCTCCGTACGTGATGGTCCGTAAGGTGGCCCACGGCTTTTCCTTTTATTTTTGCCTTAATGTTCTTCTGAAGAAATCTAGAAAAAATAACGATCTGTTTTTTCATTGCCTTCATTGCCTTTATTTCCAAGATTATATAGGGTCTAGATTCTAGGTGGGTACAAGACCAATCGGTTAAAAAAAACTAGCTTTCTTCTTTTCTTTTATATCGACATCTAATCTTGAGAGGTAATTTTTTGGAATCTGGCTGATATTTATAATTACATATAAAATTACATATGCAATATATTGAATGAGGTAAAGCTAGAGTGTTGGTTAGTAAGCATTATTCATTTCTGTAATTTTGTGTAACCATTAAAAATTAGCTTGCCATCGGCTCTAATAGTATCAATATACAATAATAACGAATTAAAATAGAACACATAATAGAACTTCTGTGTGGTGACGGATTAAGAATACAGAGTGTCACTACTCCTATTCATCCCGCGGGTGTCTTAAAAGGCGACTAAGGGATAAACTTGGCAAGACAACATCGACGCAAAGAGAAGTAAAACTTGAACTTCTGGACTCCAACCGGCGCCTGCCCGCACTGTTGCGGGCACCGTCTCAAACTTTGAAAACAACCCTTTTTTTTTTTTTTTTTTTTTTAGTGTGTGAAAAATCATCATGGACCGTCACCCCACCGGGGGTTACGGCGGGGTGGTGTGTCGGACTTGAACCGACTAAAAAACACACCGTGTGCCCTCTCCGCGCTTCTCCGTTTAGGAGGAGGAGAAGTCCAGGGTGGGATCTCCTTCTGAACTTCTCCAGCGCCTGCCCGCTCCTGATGCGGGCACCGTCTCTGTACGACGACCCTCTCTTAGGCGGCGTCCGGCACACACCGACGCCGCCCCCTCGCGGCTGGCCACATAGTGCGGGTGGAGGGAAAACCCGTCCCGTCCACCCGCGGCCACACTCAAGGCGGCATGAGGCGCAGATGTTCGCGCCTCCGCCGCCCGAGTCGCCGGCGGCGAATCTGGTCCGATTGGATGTCGTCCTCACGGGCCTTCTCCGCCGCCTCCTTCTGCGTGATTACGTCCTCGCAGAAGGTTGCGACCGCGGTGAATGCGCTCTCGCTGCCGACCATGGAACGAACGACGGCCGGCAGTGAGAGATCCCCTCCGATGACTGCAGTGAGGACCCGGCGCTGCGTCTCCCATGCGGGGCAGACCGCCAGCGTGTGATGAGCCGAATCCTCACTGCAGTCGCAGTGGTGGCAGGCGGGACTCAATTCCCTCCTGGCGACCGAGTGCAGGTACTTTCCGAAGCAACCATGCCCGGAAAGAACCTGCGTCAGTCGGAAGGTAAGGGTCCCGTGCTGCCGCACTGCCCATTCGCCGATGACCGGCCGAAGCGCCTCTACGGTGGCGAAGCCAGCACGTGGAGTCTCCAGCCGGACCTTTGAAAACAACCCTATACCAACCCGTCTGGCCAGCGTGATATAGCAGGCCAAAACCTCCTTTCTAAGGAGAGGCCCATGTCCAGCAGTGGACTGTTAAAGGCTGTTGATGATGATTGATGATTCTTATAATATTTACATTTCGTATTGCCAAAAAAATTTGTACATAATTATAATTAATTAACGACGAATAATAAATATCACCTGCGAAACGGTTTATTCGAAACTTTAATGTAATTATAGCGAACATGTGAGCGAATAGTCGACTGTAGTATGTCAACCTTAATAAAATTAATGCTTTTAATGAAAGAGTGGCTCTATTGGTAACCGATGTTTATTTAGTCCGTCACCAAAGCTGTGAAAAGTGGATGTTTATTTTTTACATAGCTGATTCGGGCAACAATCGCTCACATAATCGTATTTTGCTACTTTTAAAGGGTGCCTAATCTCAAAACAAAGCCCGTGAAATGGCGGAGATTAGTTGTTATTGTACGGACTTTAAACTGAGCAAATGATGAAAAACTTTTATCTCTAAGGAAAACTTCGTTACCTAGCTTGAATAGAATGAATTTTAAAGTATGACTTGTTATAGTGATTTAATAAATATCAGTTCTTAATTTTAAATTTATTTTTATATCGTTATTTTTTTCAGCCGTCTATCCCAGTTCTCATGAAAATCTATGGCAATTTTTATTGGGAAGTCAGCCCTCAAATACACCTACTGATAAATAGTTTAATCTGCGAATTTTAGTTCTCCCATAGGGGTTTGGAGGTCCGATGCCACCACAACGCCATCTAGTCCCAAACTAAGCAGAGCTTGTATTATGGGTACTAGACAACTGTTCCCAGGCGCCTCTTATTTTAGGCACAGAGTGGCTCACCGTGTGTTTTTGGTTGGTTCGATTTCGACACACCGCCCCACCGCAAATCCCGGTTGGGTGACGGCCCGAGGGGATTCCCACATGTAAAAAAATGAATTCTAGACAACTGACATAAATAGGTAAGTACATAAACATACTTTTTTTTGTAAATAATATACATATATTATGTAAAGAAAACACCCAAATACCAAAAACCTAAATCACACAAACATTTCATCAGTCTTTTTCTCCCCTGTATTAGTAATATCACCAGTTTTTGTCCTAACTTTTGACGCGACCTGCTTGAGACGAAAATAGCGATTAATTTGAAACGTTTCTATGATTCCGTAGAATTCTATGAAATTAGTTCACTTTGTTGATTTCCTAACTACGAAGTAAACTAATTTCATCACTGAATCTTAGAAACGTTATAAATTATTTGCTATTTATGATACATTTATAAGCGCTCATAGCCGATTGCCGTATAACATTTTAAGGTAGTAAAGTCACGCCGTGTGTTGTCATCTTTTGTTGGTGCGAGACCGGAGGCCCCATTGGCCCTCTAGTCATAGGTGCATCATTAAGCAGAAACATCTCTATTGATCGCCATGGTGTAGGTCTTCCTACTGTATTGTTTACATTAGTGAACATGTTGACCACTGTTTATATTTAGATTCTACTCATGCTTTCCATCACCAGAGTACTGTTACTTTACACACTACACATTCTCGTATAAAAAACCTATTAAAACGATAGGTTCTTCATTTTCTTTCTCTATATTACAATTTTACATGTAAGGTAACGCAAACATATATAGTGCAAACTCGTAAAGCTCTCAAAGCCGAGTGGTCTTTGGTGGTTGGAAACAATCACCGAGCGTTAGTAACGACGGCGCGGTCAGTATCTAGATGGGTGACCGTTTGTTTCATGATATGTTACGAGCGTTACCGTGATTCGGGAGACACGTTAAACAATCGGTCCCGATTGTTATCATAACAGTCGTGAAGCTTAGTTGGAAGCCCCCCCCAAAAAAAAAGATCCAACGGCAAGATTTACGTAGTGTCAACGTGTGTTTCTAGTCCCCAACCCGCACTCTGCCAAGGTGGGGACGTATGGTCTTAACCCTCTATTGAGAGGAGAACAGAGCCCAGTAGTGAGACGTTGTGGGTTGTCCCGGTTTATGAGGACGTTATGGGTTGTACATATATGAAAACAAAATTTGTCCGAACCCACAAACACCAATGTAGTAAAACGTTTCTATACACCTGATATTTCAAAATAAAAATTGTTCGTATACAATAAATACAAAACAAAATATCAATCAATACTTTCAGATGCGAGATGGTACTCACTAATTTACACTAGTTACATTATGTAAACATTCGTTATAAAGTGCAGTAAAATTGTTTCATGAAAAGTGTATGAGCCAAAACTGTATGTTGACCATTGGTTAATTAAAAGCAAACAGGCTGGGAGAGTTTACTGTGTCCACAGTAAAACCCCGATATCCGTTTTCTGTACATTGGCCTGTGAGATATCCTTGTCCGTACGTTTATTCTACAATAAGTGGGGCTGGAAGATTCCCGACCCGGTGACTGTAACCATTATGTAAATATAATATTAATGCTAGACATACATGTAATGTAAGTTGTTTAATTATATCTATCGATGTTCAAGGGTTACCATGAGGCAGATAGACCATCATCTTTATCATCTTTCTAGTTTTTTATTCCCGATTTTTTGGGGTAAGCTACTAATTCAATCGGTTTTTATTTGAAACTCAGTTTTTCTAGTTTAGTAGGGATAGGCAATCCTCAAATTCGACGACCTAGAAAACTAGAGCCAGTCAAAGCTGGAACCTCTGTTCTGCTTGATGCTTTTGTTGTCTTTTACATCCATATTTTTTGAGACTGCCGAAGTTACTACTTTGCATGATGGAAGCATAGTCCAAGAGTATATATTAGTTTAGTTAAAGTATACATATATGGATGTAGATTCATAGTCGATCAACTACATGCGCACCAATTTTTGATGAGTTTTTATAAAAAATTAACATATTACATTATAATAATCAATTCGAACATTAATTTCATTTTAATTAAATATTTATAATAATAATATAATTTACAATGCATGCATTTCGTTTATTTTAACTCTAGGGTTTTCGCGGTAGTCGCCTCTTTGGCGTAGGCCTCCTCCAACTCTGTCTACGTTTTTCTGTCTCTGGCTCTGGTCATCTTGTCCAGTCCTAGCTTTTGCATAAATAGGACTGCCCATTTTCTTTTTTGACGTCCTCGCGACCTTATTCTGTCTCTTGGGATCCACTCTGTGATTTTCTTGGTCCATCTGTCGTTTTGCATCCGACATACGTAACCCGCCCAGTTCCACTTTAGAGCTCTCACTCTTTCTACAACATCGGTAATCTTTGTCATTTTTCTGATTTACTGGTTATTTATTATATTTGAGAGGTTTATCTCTAACATACTTCTCTCCATCTTTCGCTGACATATGGCGAGTCTATCTTCTTCACTCCGTCTCAATGACCAGCTTTGACAACCATAGGTTAAACACGGGAGTATTGCTACATCGAAGAGCTTTCTCTTGACGTTGATATTAATAGATTTGTTTTTCATGACTTCCTTTAACAACAATTTATTCAAAATTTACTTTATATTGCTCAACATATAGAGAGTTTAATCAAACACTGTTATCACATGTCCAATGAAATATGTACGTTTGCCAGTGAGCATTACAATGGTTCAAATTACAGTAATACGCATACATGTCTGTTACACACTAGTTAGCAATTAATTACACATGCTAAGTATTTAGATCTCTAATAGAAGGTGACATGTATTACGTAAATTGGATGTACCTAACAAAGTAAACAGTTCAATGTAACAACTGTTTATTGTTTACTGGAACGATATTTTATGTAAAATGATACGTTTTAATGTTGACCTAATGTGGATAGACAGCTGTAGGTTCGTTTCTTGTAAATTTAGAGAAAGGATGTCGTTGACCTTTTAGGTAATGCATTAAGGTCTAGGTCAAGATTATTTTGTTTTAAATTTATTTTACTTAGTTTACTAAAAGTCGACACAATTATGATCGGTTGTTTTTTGTAGTCAGCTCCTCTAACCAAGTTGCAACACGTTTATCGTTTTCTATTCTATATTTCTCTATTCTCTTGTTTCATTGGCTAATAGAGAAATAAAATGGAATATAGAATAGAAAACGATAAACGTTTGCAACTTGGCCAGGGTGGTAGTCGTTTACGTGACGCTAAGCAACTAAGAAATTAAGCGTAGGTACATGTTGTTGTTGTTGATGGAACTCTTAGTAAGACACAACAAATGTTAAAGTTAGAAATACACATTTTAAAAGTTTTCGCACTCACATTTCCTTTTACGTGTTTTTGTAATTTCTACTTTAGATCGTAACTAAATTTCTGGATAAATAGAAATAATAATAGCCTTATTTAATAGAAATAAGTGTATTTACATATGTTTTTATTTATTTATTTTAGTTGTACTATATAAAATTGTTTACCAAAGATAAATATAGATATATCTTTCGAATAGGAAAATAATTGAGATGGACAAAGAGCAAAGATAGAACTTATTGCTGACTACAAATTGTCTTCAGCAATGCTGAACATGCAACATCAAACATGGAAGAAAATAATAAGTTTGGTGAGATGATTGACATCAAAGTACATTTACATACATTACATAGATGTTATTTTTTATCAGGAATCCTATTTTTGTGTAAAGTTAAATAAGCTAAGTTACTTGTAAAGTTTACACTCAGGTTACTGGAAAGTAATAGGTTTTATTAGGAATGTTAAAAACTTTCTTTACGTATTGTTAGCGTAAATTTTTTTGAAGTGATATAATAATAGGTTTCAAGGAAATGCGGCAATTCCCCTCCAAGCCCTTCTCGGATCAAACTGCTACAGTTTGATCCGAGAAGGGCACTTCGAGGGTTGTGACACTCCAATAGTGATTACATAGAAATGCGATCATGCTTGAAAGGCGATTTCACACTTGCCGCTTTTTACTGAGCCATTGATGTGATACACGCTTTGTGTTCAAAAGTGTATAAACTATGCGTTTTATCTTATTATTTAAATGTAAGGTTATTGAAACGATTGGAAACAAAAACGGAATTGTATTGAACTTCACTTGATTTCCTTCATTTAAGTTATTTAGATCATTCCTTTGAAATCTGTCATTTGAGGACTGCTTTGAATGAGAATATTGCCCTACTATTTTATTATAAGTATTAGTACTATTAATTGGTTCTGTATAAAGTGAAGTAATTGAATTCAAGTATTCAGTAAGATGGTGCATTTAGTGTAGTGTCCTAAGATTAGATTGTGATGTCTTTAACATAAATTGTTATTTGTCGCGGAACAGAGTGTGTACTAGAGTAGAGGCCGCGTCATTTTAAAAGTAGCGAGGGACACCCTTTGGCCAGATGGCAGGACGACTTGCGTAAAAGGACCGGTGGCAACTGGATGTAGAAGGCAACAAACTGGGCACTTTGCTGTGCTTTTTGAGGGCACGCCAACGGTCTGATGATGATGATTTATATCAATCCTTTAGAATGAAGATGTAAACAAGTGGCTATGTCACTTTATAGAGTTTTCTTGTATGTAATAATTGCATAGGCAGCTCTATAATAACTTTAATATTTTTTTCCAACAACAGTGATTTATTTTAAAACGTCTATGTAAGCAATAAAACAAAACAGCAAATAAGCTTATTAGTGACATGATTTGAAGAACTTTCAAAAATGTATTTAAAATTATATAAACATCTCTTTATTTAAATGGCTAAACAGAAATACCACAATAATTACCATGGTCTAGTGGTTAGCGTATGCGACTGCTAATCAAGAGGTCTCGGGTTCAAATCCCGGGTCGGGCCAAAAAGTGTATTTGGGATTTTCTTAAGAAATTCCTAATAGCTGCCCGGAGTTTGGAAGTTTGGCGGTGATTCACGCCCGTGACTCGGAGAGCACGTAAAGCCGTCGGTCCCGGACAGTCCCGGTTGTCATGAACATCCATGGCAATCGTTATTGGGAAGTCAGTGCCCTGACATATACTGACAACTAGTTCAATCTTCTTATTTCAGTTCTCCCTTACGGTTGCGGAGGTCCGATGCCAGTCGCTCCGTGAAAAAACTGAAATTCAGGTAAAACCGGTTGAACTAGTAGCCGACCCCAAATAAACTTGGGAATAATGGCTAGGAGGATGTAAGTGGTAGAAAACATGAGACATGAATTAGTTTCTACAGCGTCCTTGTACTTATTGTAAGAAATTAATTCATCTTAATTTAATTGTTAAAATTCTTCATAAGTATTTTATCTCAGTTAGGTTATAATAAAAGTATAAGAATGTATATGCTAGATGTCATAACTTATGTGGATGTCATACAGTGAAGGTACATAGTTATTTAGGTATGTCTTAAGCCGGTAAGTATAGTAAATATAAATCACAGATCATAGACAAAACCTTCGGTTAGACATGTTATGTAATACTAATTATTTAATGGTATGCCTAATCTTAGAGAGAAATTATCGAATGCCGGCTATTGCCCAGGCCCATGCTTAAATTTACTTATATGGGTATTGCTTTAATTCAATCGCTTCGTTACTTCTTTTCGATTGTTTTAGAAGCTGCTTTAAAATAAGGAGTGCTCATGAGATATGTTCTATGTTCTATGTTATGTGGGTGGTTTCCGCACTTCGTCCTTTAAGTGGACCATTGTACGTGAGGGCGGCCATCACTCCAGCCAGCCCACCTCCCTCCAGAAGCGGATAAGGTCTCCGAGTCTGTCCAGACATTCTGCAACAGATTTAGGAGATCCAAGTGTGTTTTTCCGTGTTTCGGTGACACATGTGCACTCAATGAGTACATGTGACACCGTTTCCTCTGCCCCTAAGCATGCTCTGCATAGGGGACTGTCAGTTATGCCTATGGTGTGGAAGTGTTTGTTTAGTGAGCAGTGTCCGGTGATAGTTCCTACCACCAGCCGCAGACTGTCCCTGTCCAAACGCAATAGGCGTTTGGTTAGTTTATCATTAGTAGGAAGTGGCATGGCTTCCTTTGATTGTCTGCAGCCTGGGACAGATAGCCAGTGGTGTTGTGCTTGTGTGCGGGTAAATTCTTGCAGCCAACCACGGAGCTGGCTGAATGGGACAGGCACCACGGGTTCGGGTCCGAAAACCGCTGCGCCCGACCCTCTCCTAGCCAGCTCATCAGCCGCATCGTTACCTAGCGATCCGCTGTGTCCTTTTATCCATTGTATTGTCACTGAATTCCGGCCGGAGGTCGCAACGCGTTCTAACGCGTTGTGACAGTCCATTATGAGTTTCGAAGTGACATGGGTTTTATTCAGGGATTTAAGTACCGATGCACTATCAGAGACTATACGGATCTGTGAGTCCGTAATTTTCCTTGTCTCTATAGCGTGGGCCGCCAGGATAATACCCACGCATTCCGCTTGGAATACAGTGTTGAATCTACCTAGCGGCTTCGATACCCTGATGTTAAGTTCGTCTGAGAATACACCTGCTCCGGTTCCTGAGTTGGTTTTGGAGCCATCGGTGTATATTCTGAGTTCTTTTGTATCTGATTTGTCGTGTGGTTCTTCTTCTAGGTGTATATTATAGTGCTTCTGAAAATTAAATTTCTTCAGCATCCTATCATTGGGTGATGTCAACATGGGTTGATGTGTGATCGCTCGTTCTCTTATGCGTGTGTGTTTGATTCTGGAGTCATTTCCCAGTGTGCCGGCATTATGGAGTCTAAACGCTGCTAGTGCTGCTTCCTCTTTAACAACTAAGTGCAAGGGTGGCAGCCCCAGCATTGTTTGCAGTGCGGCTGTTGGTGTGGTTCTCATGCTACTAGTGATAGCCACGCAGGCGTATCGCTGTAGTTTTTCAAGGGTTTTTTGGCAAGTAACCGAGTCTTTCCTGGGCCACCAGACTAGGGAGCCATATGTTATAGTTGGTCGAATAACTGTAGTGTATAGCCAGTAAGTGGCCTTGGGACTGATGCCCCAATTTCTGCCAAGCAGTTGCTTGCATTGCCACAGTGATATACTGGCTTTTGTGGTAATGTATTCAGTATGTTTAGCCCAATTCAGTTGTTTGTCCAAATAGACGCCCAGGTATTTGTTCTCTGATGTCAGGTTTAGGGTAGATCCGTAAAAGCGTGGCAGTTGCAATTTTGCCAGCTTCCTTTTTTTGGTAAAGAGGACTAATTCTGTTTTTGTGGGGTTGACTGTTAGTTTATGCTCTTTGCACCAGTCCTCTACAATTTTCAAGGCTTGACGCATGAGGTTACACAGTGTGTTTTCGTGAGTGCCATTTATTATGATTGTTTTGTCATCGGCATATCCTACGGTGAAGTAGCCTTTGTCGTTTAAACCACTTAGGAGGCTGTTCACGACGAGGTTCCATAATAGGGGCGAGAGGACACCTCCTTGTGGGCATCCCTTCGCCACAATGGCTCTCGTGGTGTCATTCACCGTGACTTGTATGGCCCTTTGCCTGAGCATGTTGGTTATCCAACTGCATAAGGTTGGGGTCACACTATGCCTTTTAAGGGCTATGTCGATGCTGTGGAACATTGTTTTATCAAAGGCGCCTTCTATATCTATGAAGGCAGCCAGTGCTGAACCTTTGTGGTCTACAGCGCATTCAATCTTGGAAATCACGCTATGCAAAGCGGATTCTGTTGATTTCCCTATTGAGTATGCATGCTGTTGTTTGTGTAGCGGTACCATGCGTAGAGGTCCATCTCTGATGTATCTGTCGCATAGTCTTGAGATATCTGGTTCCTGTGTTTATTTCACCATTTCGTCCTA
The DNA here is from genome assembly GCA_932526445.1 of Phragmatobia fuliginosa. NCBI lineage: Eukaryota > Metazoa > Arthropoda > Insecta > Lepidoptera > Erebidae > Phragmatobia > Phragmatobia fuliginosa. The sequence goes on along the minus strand of OW052068.1, from coordinate 11,965,986 downwards.
TATTCATTATATGCATCTGTATAGATATGTTAATATCGCAAGTCGGTTATAAAGTTTTCAATTCAATTTTAAATTGGTTCAATTTTCTCTTTCATAGTCGTAATTCTTTAAACTTCTTACACAGAAAAAGAGCTTTACAAAAGCCGAGGTGACGCAATTAATATAATTATTCAACATCGCGTTATTAATCCGTTTTCTTTGTAAATGATTGCTACAAAATCGCAGTTTTTTTCTTTGAATCAGACTTGGTTCACTAAATACAAGTTTGAGCGACCCTATCGAATTATTATAAAAACCTTTGAAAGTGCCTATTAAAACATTTCTCAGATTAAACCCACTCATCTCGTGTAAATCGAAAAGAAAAGGGTTTTCGTCAGCGGTATGTTAATTACAGTTAACAGAATACAGCCCTTTTAACAGTCTTTCGTTTCTATTTCTACGTTTTATGTACACTTTCAATGTGAAGCTGATTTATTGAGGGGATTATTTTAATTCGTGTAAATGATGCCCTTCAGTATAACCAGCGTTTAAGTAATAGGTTGCTACATGTGGTTGACGTTTCCCATTTGCCGAAGTTTTATGTGTACTTTGAGTGATTTTTTGTGTGAGATCGGCACGATTAAATGGAAACAGTTCATTATTCTTACACGCACTCATCTTTTCTCAAATTGAAATATTAATCAAATAAAATACTACGTTTAGATTGAAGTGCAAACATAATTTTGCGTGTATCTAAATGTGAATATAGTTTAGGCTTGTCTCATTAGTTCATATTTAGTATTTGTCTGGTGGTTTTGAGTGTTGATATGATAACTGACATCAGCATAATCAGGTTGGAAGAAGCAGCGATTTAGCCAGTGCAACCTTAGTAACCGTAGGTAGAAAGTTGTGAAGTTTACGCATTGAGCCCACCGATGCGAACACTTTCCTATTAACCTCACGCAGTTGGGACCCCAAGACGGTGCACTGTCAATGAGAATTCCCAGATTCTTAACAGAAGTACTTATTGGGAGTATAACGTTATTAAATTTGATGTTTGGTAATTTAAACCAGTCTAGGAGTGCAACTTGGAACTACCCACAACAACAACCTTAGTCTTTGATGGATTTACAATTAAACCATACTGACTGCTCCATTCAAATACTCGCGCCAAGTCTAAGTTCATAGTAGCAAAAGTTTCTGACAATTTGTTCAATGGAGCTTACGTATAGATTTGAAGATCATCAGCGTAAAGGTGAGGGCAGTGTTTTGTAGATGGAATTTATAAAAATAGTGAAAAGTAAAAGAGAGCACACCACCCTGCGGTACTCCAGCAGACGTATTACACGGTACACCACGAGGGAAAGAATTCCTCAACGCGCACTCGCTGCTTACGACCTAACAGGTAAATACGAAACCACTCAATCACCGTTGGAGATATGTTAATAGTGTGTAAAATGCCCAACAAGATGTCGAAGTCTACTTAGATTAGTTTTTTTTGTTGATTAAAGACGCTCCAACTTTTTTCCAGGGTTTCATTCTTTTTCTTTTTAGGGTCCTTAGTCTACGTCTCGAAACCCTTATAATTTTGTCATGTCTGCGTGTCCGTTCTCGACTTACCTTCCAAACGGTTAGTGTTTAAATGAATGAAACTTTGCTTGAATACCCTTATACTTTGCATGAGTACCTCCTCTACACGTAAAGTTAAAATGATTTTTATTTCACTTATCTATCCCATAGTATGGGGTATTAGATTGTATATTTAAAGAGATTAAGAGGTTGTTAAGATTTAGGTATCAACAGGTTATTCAACTTTGAAGCGCATTTTTGCTTTAAAATAGCACATCCGGGAAGGCTCTAAAAGTTGTACGGCTGGCTATAAAAACATGAAGGAAAGATGGTGCCTTAGATAACTTTGTTAGGTCAGTAGTTATCGAGGCTTAACTTGTTAAATGCACTTGACAAACTTTGTACAAAAATAAAAAAATAAAAAGTAAAAGTATAAAATATAAAAAAAAAAAACAATTATCCATTGGACACTATTTTAAATCCATATGTCGCTATGGGTGACAACGTAATCTTATTCTATGCATGGCCGATTTTCGTAGTGCTGTGGGCTCTTAGCGTAGAAACTAATATCAACAGTTATATACTGCATGCTGTTTCTGCAAATAAACTGTAATGAAAATTTGCTTTTCTATCTAACTACATAGGTATATATGACTAACTACCAAGTACTCCTGTACCTACTCAGTACATTTGTGTATGTCGGTTAGGACGGATGTGTAATTTGCATGGCAATAAATTATGAAGATGGCCAAACGGTCCGCTGGCCTTCCTCTTGTTTACAAATTAGGTGCAAATCTGACTGCTTCAATATTCTAATGACTCTATTTAGTTAGTTTATACCACTTGAAGGTACATCTAATAGTTTGAACTGATATTGTCATCGTAAGACACGGGAGCTTTGTTGAAAAGTGTTTTTATAGGGCGTCACAGTTTAATATTAGTTCTTTGTACAATTTTGCAAGCAATTTTGGTATTCAATGGAAAGGAATGTCAAGTATTAGGTACACTCAACGAAGTTTATATGTGATAAGTGCAGAAAGGTCGATTTTAAATCAGCATGTATATCTGAGAAATACATATAAGCATATTCATATCAAAATCAAGCTAAATGTATGTATGTGTGTAGGTGACGCAACATATATAAGTAGAAATGACTCCATGTACGCATAGTTCTTTTTTAATATGTGTCTTTAAAGTCAAACGCAGCAGAAAGAGTTGACGTGCCGTAAGTAATTTGCATTCAAGGTACAATTATGCAGTTGGAAATCTTTCTTAACATAATTTAGGTAACATCTCTTTGCGCTCTCTCCACTATCAGCAAGCTGGTCTAATCGCGCCACCTCACGCTGTTATACAATATACCAAAATATATTATCAATATTTAGTCTTGATATATCATTTACATTTTGCGCAAGTATTTAAAAATGCTATATATTTATTCCTTCTACATACATGTATTTGTTTTGCGAAATAAATCAGTTTTTTTTAAATTTAACCAAAGTGACTCTACCTGATAGAAAGCATGCCCAGAATTCAGGAGTAGGGGTCACTTTCCTTATTGTAAGGGTAAGCATTGCAGCATCGTGACCCATACTATGGCGGCCTGATCAGATTTTTCCGCATCATTCTTCCTGGAAACCGGGAGAATGATGCAGAATGATTTGGCCTGCGGTCTCACACTCACCAACGAAATACGACAGAAGGAATGCTGTCATTTATTAGGACGGTCTTCTGTATGAGGGTTGTACTGTTCCGGACGAGTCGGCCCATTCATGCTGAAATCAGCGTAGCTCTACTACCTATTAAAGTTTGACTAAGTCGAGCTTTATTGAACTTGGGCTTGAAAATTATATTAATATGTGAAGATAATAATTTGTACTCTTTTTCATGAAAAATATACTAAAGGAGGAGAATGAAATATGGCAATAGTTTATATGAAGGACGAGTGTAGAAATGGTCACCCATTTTTAGTTATAATAACTTTATACATCTCGCACATTGCAATCTGATTCTCAACAGCTAGAGGAGGTACTAATCTGATTGTTGGTAAAACAAGTTTATATTTGTTGAAACCTACATATCTTTACATAGTATAAAAATAAGTTTATTCAATGGGTTTTAATGCGATTTTCAGTAATAGACAGAGTGATTACAGATAAAGGTATATATGTGTGTTTTACATACATATTCGTATTTTGTGGAGGGCATTCGAGAATTTCTAAGAAGCCAGGCCAGGTCGAAAATTATAGCTATTACATCCAGATAAAGAACAAATGATCCTACTCATATCTATATTGTCCTGGATGGGAACCGAACATGATCTTCTTGCTTAGCAATCAGGGTTACTAGCCACTAAACAAAAGATACCAACAAGCATCTCAAGATGTATCATAGAATCACTTACCTATTTATTATGTAACTATAACCAAAATTTGAATATAACCAATAAAAGTAATCCATCCATCGCCTGCTGTTAATTAGTGCGGTTTGCACGTGAACTATTGTAAATTTAATTGGCAGTTTACTTCTCAATATTTTAATACAGCTTTGAAATGACCCATGAAAATAAAAATGAAACACTGTAATCTATCAAATTTTACACAATTGCACAAAATGTAACTAGTAATCCGGCACAAATTCACATGCGCACAATTTGTACTTGTGAAACTTTTAAACTGTTTAACACATTTTAGTGATCAATCAATCAACCACCCACTGGTATATGGTTTATATAACGTATAAAATAATTATTGTGAAGAAAATATTGAAGTTTTCTTATGAGTTTCATACCCCATTCTGCATCCCTACTTAGTGAAATCCAACGTCACCTAACGAGCTACACAAGTTGCAGTATTTCATGCTTTTAAACTTAACAGTTTCAGCCGTGAGTTAGTCAATCAATCAGTGAATCAGTCTGTCAGATTCTTCTTTAGGTTAAGAAATAGAAAGGAATTAGGAGACAAGCAATTCCACAGACACATGAAAACTACGAAAACAGCTTCAGACCAACAATTGCAGTAATACATACGCGAGCAGATGCGAAACTAACAAAACTGGACAAATTGGTTAGACGTCTACAATTTATGCCACTTACCATAAAAAGCATATTCACCGTACAAAAACGTACCTAAGGGGTGTAGTTTTTGAGTGTTTGGGAGTGCATGGTGCGGAAGCACTGGGGCTCATAAATTCTTGTTGTTCCGTTCGGCCGCGCCTGCTACACGATTACATTCTAATTCCACCGTACACCAAACGGCTAGATCGTTACTGAACGATAAATACACGCAATTAATTTATCACAGTTCGAATATAACTTCTATATTCGCTTTGAATGTATACCTATTGTATACAAATCAACAGTTCATAATTAATTGACTGTCTAACCAATGTATACCACATTATTTAGATAGTCGATTATCATCAGTCATTATTATCATCATCAACAACCTCTAATAGTCCTCTGCTGGACATAGATTTCTGGAGACTTTTGAAGATAATATTTTGCCATACTTTAAGTATCATTTACTCCCTAAATTCGAGTTCTGGACTCATTCACACCTTATAATTCGTAATTTTTTTTTAATTATGCGTATTCAAGTTCATGCTTAAAAATTTCTATGTTTTTATATTTGTGTTAGAAATATTATTGAGTCGGTACGGTAGTCCCAGGAGTTAAGTTTAAAGATGAACTCGGATGCGAGTACACAAAAATTTGCCTGCTTGTTTTGAAAAGTTTAACCCAATTCACTTAAATAATTTACTGGCAAGCGTCAGTTTCCACTGTTTTACTGCCGGAAAAACATTACAGCCATTTTATTTATATGCATTAATTTTTTTATGGATGTTTAATTATGGTCCCTTTAAATTAATTGTAAAAGTTTGATGAATAATGTCATTATGTTTACAGACCAGTAACCAAACTGCATTCGTATAGCTGAAAACTTTGTTAAATAACTTTCTGGGTATTATTTACGCCAACAGCAAAGAGCCAAACAGAAGTCAACAAAAAATAAAGCACCACATTGGTTGAGCCGTAGTCTTTGTTCTTCTAATCCCGACTTTCCTTTCAGATAGCATTCAGTCAGCTCTTAAATTAAGAATTTATTTCACAACTTCATACTTTCCTGTTCTCCTTTGTGTTGCATCACAATGGAAATTATTATCAATTGGAAAACTTTCTGTTTCTACAACTTCTATAAAAGCTCACGTTTTATTTTCCACTTTTGACTTTCTTTTTGTTTTGTAAGGCGATATCACAGCGGGATATTTCACTGAGCCCATCTTGATTATCAAACAAATTATAAAGTAAGCTATGCCCTTGTTTTCATCTCCTTGTTCAATATAACGCGACCAAAGATCGTAAACTAGTTATTAAAAAATACATTTTGGGCATTATTTATTTAATATTTTTTTAAAAACGATCCACGGTAGGTTATCTCTTAAAAGGGTTTTCAATTGAAATATTCATGATTACCCTGAGTTACATTAATGGTTTTGAATTCTCTCATGTGAAAAGAAACAAGAATCAGGGATATGTTTTCACGAGCTTATCTTCAAAATTGACTTCGAGATATCCTTAAAAATTTGCATTTGATATACACTCATGTTATGAATAATTTATTACGTGTCCGTGAAAATTAAATATATTTTAATAAAAAGGTACGTATTTAATAAACGTATGCATAATGTATATGAAAAGGTTGACATATAAGATATTTTTGTTTCGGAACTTTCCACCATGACTATACAATTACGTGGAACTAAAACCGTCTAAAGTCACAAGTTATTTTATTATGTTAGATTAAGTATACAAACAAGGTCGAGGGGTAGAAAATGATAACGACGACAGAGCTGTTTAAGTGGAAAGCGTCCTATCTTCCCTAATTTGGCAAATATAGAGACAGTAAAAGCGTTTACCACAAATCATTTCCCCACCTAAGCCTGTCATATTGATTAACCTTTGTCTAAGAAATTAGCGACTCGTCAGTAGTATTTTTAAATTGAGACCGTACCTACGTTCTTTATATTCCAATCATGAACAATAGACTCGTACTCCTTATACAGTGAGCATTTGTGAATAATTTATGTAATCTATATATTAATACATGAAACAAAAACTTTTATATAGAGTTTACGTTTATGTAGAGAAGGAGTGCAATTTTTTTAATTATGCATAACAAACATTATTGACATAATGAGTCAATAATAAAACATAACACACACTACCATTTATTTGGCACACACATGCATAGATACTCTTGTCAAATTAAAATTGTAGCGTAGCCTTGGTGAAATCCGTGATTATTTAAGCTGTAGTCTTTGACAATTGAACCTTTCGCTTATAATTCAAATTTTCGAATGTCGACTACTTGGCGATCACTAGTCTGTAACTAATGTATGAAAAAGCAATATTTTGATAAAGTAATGTAACATTTTTTGTGGTCCAAATGTAGAATGCAAATTAAAATTTCCTAACAAAAAAATATGGGTCACATTGAGATGACATGTTGGCAGAGTTTATGACAATGAAAGCCGACGAGCCACTTCGGTTGAATTTAATCCGCGGTGGTTAAAGTTCCCTTCAGAAACAATAACAATTCGTTCAACGATATAATGTGACCGCACAGTTTTCCCCAGGGGAACTTTTAAGTGCAAAAGGCCTCACAAGTTTATGTGTTGAATGAATCTAGGATCCAGCCGCGTAATGTAAAAGTTGTAATTTGATTTGCAACAGCAACCACTAGCTGCCATTGTTTCCATTACTGTAAAACGGTTTTTTATTTCTCGTTTAAACAAGTTACGACTTTAAGAGTTATGAATTAATGAATATTTTTACAATATAACCGTCTCCAACTACTCAAGACATTTAAACAAATATTTTTATTGACGTGTTAAAAACTTTTGGATTAGTATTTTAAACCTTTTTCTTATTTTATATTAAAAAACTTACTACGTGCAATCATTGTATCTGAGATTTAAGTAAAGTGCAATACCTTAGTTGGCCGTTGGCTATGTATGTAATTTTTATTAGGGACAAATCTAAAACGATCACAAACGGATGGAAGTTTTTTTATCAGTTTTATCCACTACGCCTCTCTCGATCAAGAGTCGCATACGCTAACCGCTAGTCCAACGAGGTAGGTTAAAAAATGTTAGTGAGTTTTTCTGATTATAGAAATGTTTAATAGCAGCCTGTCGTTTGGAAGTTCGGAGAGGTCGTCCCATTGGGCTGTGAGAGTGAGGGAACAAAAAGTACACCTGTGTTTGCGCTTTATTATCTCTTGTGTAGTTGGTTGGTCTGTGGAGACAGGCCTCAGTGGCCTCAGTGGCCGAAATCGGCTGGGAGAACATTATGATTTCTTATTATTAATTTTAGTGTTTTATTTTCATTTTTTTTAAAGTACTTCAGAATACCGTACAATCAACAACGAAACGCAATCAGGAATTATATAAGATGACATTTAATACTGCTATCAACACGGACAAGCCAAACTTAATGCTTGACTTTGTGGTCTCTCTTCTATTCTTTTCCCACAAAAAAATATTCACGTTTAGAGAAGGTACATGAAGTACAGGTATGAGACTGTTCGCATACTCATATTCCAAAAATCTCTTCTTTATTTGTAAGAAAATAATCAGATTTTCTGAATTCTAATCTGTAAATCCAAGTCACAAAATATTGTTAACATTTCCAGAGAAATAAAATTCCGCGTAAAATGTGTTTCCATAAGTCGCTATGATTATTACCATTAAAATTACCGCCATAACCGTAATTTTAAAATAATAAATTGCTATTATAAAACATTAAATTATTCGAACGGTATTTGTAATTACTGTTACGATATTGCAATTTCAAAGGTTATGTTATTCTAACTAATTGAGTTACGGTCTGAGTTTAAAGTTTGCAGTTAAGGTGTTGTTTTCATTGGTTAAAGGGGCTAGTAGGAAAACTAGTGGGGTGCTTTTTATTAATTAAAGGAAGAGTTTTAGTTTGATTCCGGACCACAAAGATTATATTCAATAATAATATATAACAATAGTTGGTGTTTCGCTGTTTGGTTGGTGGCCGCATTCTATCGCCCTTTGTTAACTACTCTCCAATTTTTTTTTTAAATAATACTACTTAAAATGATAGTTAACACATACTATAGGTACAAGTAATACTAGTGTATTACTTGTGTTCACGAAATTACGCTTAAAGTGACGTGAACACATAAGTATAAACACTTAAACGTGAAACTCTCAATTCATCTACTACATCTACCTATGAAGTTTTACGTCAAAACATAAACTAAAATAAGAATTGATTTTGGAATATACTTTAAAGATAGTGAAAAAGTACAAAAATGTTTTCTTTAGTGTATCTTTAACTATTAGTTTAATGTTAGCTTTTTTATAATTCATCAAATAGCTGAAATTGTTATGTAGTTTCTGCTGAACGCTGAGAACAGTTCTAAATGAAGGAATATGTGGAGAATGTACAGGATATTAATTTCGCCAATAGATTATGGTATGTAAGCAATAACTTGAGGTCAGCATCATGTGACCTTGTATACAGGTATGAACATGTTATCCTATAGCTATAACACTGTTAACGGAAATCTCATCTAATAGAAGATAAAAAGATGTGTAGGGAAATACCACAACTGATTGTCGAACATTTATTTACTGCATCATATATTTTTGGAAGTTGTTACATATTAATTTAGCTCGAAAATAATCGAATAAAATCGATTAAAGTGGTGTGCAATGTGAGAGGCCTATGTTCAGCAGTGGACTGTGACAGGTTGATAATGATGATGAATACAATCTTAGCCTAATACTAACGTTGACTTACTTCTACATTACCTCAGCATTTTCACATTACTAATAGATACTTCTTATTAGGTATTATCGTTCAACGGTAAAACTTAACTTAGATGATATGTATTTAATATTCATTTGACTAGTACGACTTCCCCGAGGAACTATTAGCAACAATGACCTCAAGAACTTTTAAATACTTTCTTCCACCCTTGTATTGCCCACTGGAGGGCAACTTGCGGCATTCGAAGCTCGGTATAGTTTGTAGAGTGAACAAGGTCACTTAAATAAACAATAGATTGATTTCCTCATTTAACTTTCCAAGAATTTATAAGGAGTATGTGATTGTTGTTCTTCAAGCATCAATCTGGCTGTAGGCTATCAGATTAAAAGAACACAGATCTTTGACTGATGTAGCCCTCGTTGGTGACTGAGTCTGAAGTAAGTGGTTTTAGAATTGTAAGAAATTCTTCCGAGTCCTGTTTCCAAACTAGGTCGAGGTTGGCTTTACGTCTAGACATACACAACTGAAATACTAGGCTATATTGAAGTTCTGTATAAAGGTTATGATGTGGTATTAAAGGGATAGCATGAAGAAAGTTGCAGGAGGCCTATATATTTTATAGATATAAGTGTAAATTAGTCTTAAAAAGTTAAATGTTCTGAAAAATTACTTTCTACTATCTAAATAAAAAATATATTTTAAAGAACATAAATCTTTTCAAATACTTCTTTAAAAGGTGGCGAGCTTATTGCTGTTTACCGGGATTTTTAGGTTGCTGGAGCCCCGTCCTTCTATAAACGGGTGCAGGTGAGGTAGGCTTGGGACCCTAAGTTGTTGGTGGGAACTGTGTGCACCCTTTTAATTTTTAAATATAAGAAAATCTTTTCCACGACACAAACGTAAGAGGAATTTCTCTAATGCTACTTGTAATATCACCTCTGCAAGTTTCATAGAAGCAGCAGAAATATCGATTACACTGCGCTCATAATTAAATACTAACCTACCATTGTTTAATGAAAGGTGTGATAGGTCAACGTGTGTTACTTTTCACAACTAAGATAACTGGTTTTATTTACTTTTAACATTGTACTACGATCGTCTTTGCATTTTCATATATTGGCTAAAATTACTAAATTCAATAACTATATTTGTTTTTGTTTATTATAAAAAATAATAGGAAAAGCAGCATCAAATTAAAATAAAACCTCTTTGCCTAATTAGCCTACTAAGCTTAGATATACATATGTGGCCAGTGTGAGGCCATCGACAGTCAATCACAGTTCAAACGATCATCATCTTCCTAGCTTTTATTATTTCCGAGATTATTTCCAGTCAACTACTAGTTCTGGTTTTACCTGAATAACAAACTTTACATGGAGCGACTTGTATCGGACACACAGACCGAATTGTAGAAAAGTTATCTTGTGTGTATATAACAAATTCAGCCAAAATAAATTAATTTTAATATCATGTGAAACTTTAGAATATGAATACTTTTAAGGTTTCTTTAGGTCCTTGTTGGCGTTATTTATATTAAACTGCAAAGTAAATGTATTCATGATTTTGTATCGAAAATTGATGAATTTCCAAACGAAGGATACTGTTGAAAATCGCTTCAGTTTCTTACAACAGCGGCCTTTATCGTTTCTCCGTATAATTTAGCCATTAGTACCGTTCATTCTTTGCAGCTTAAATCGATTGTCGGCCATCAACTTCGAAAAAAGAGATATAAACATTTTCATAATGTTAACAATTAGAATTGATGACATTAGCATTTATAAACCGAACCGAACCGATCCACGGGTGATCTTCTAACGTACCTCACGCACCTGTGGGGTGAGGCTTTGGATAGGTATGGAGAGAACCTGGCCATCAGCCTAGACATGGCCAAGGCCTTTGATAGGGTTTGGCACCGTTCGCTTCTCTCTAAGCTTCCGGCATACGGCCTGCCCACTAAATTGTGCAGCTGGATTGCCGCATTCCTGCGCCAGCGCCGCATTAGAGTCCTTTGTGACGGCGCGGCGTCTGATTTCCAACAGGTAAACGCAGGCGTACCCCAAGGCTCTGTCCTGTCGCCCACGCTGTTCCTTCTGCATATCAATGACATGTTAGCCCTTGGCAACATACATTGCTATGCAGATGACAGCACAGTGCATGGACAATATTATGGACATCCTACATTTAAATCGGCGGATATTGAGGTAAAACGACAGGAACTTGTCGCTGAACTCGACCGGGTTCTGAACGTTATCTCTCAATGGGGTGATGAGAATCTGGTCGAGTTCAATGCCAAAAAAACACAGGTTTGCGCAATCACCACCAAAAAGTCTCCATTCCTCCCCCTTCCCACTTTCCAGAGCACTCAGCTGCCACTACAGGATAAGCTCGGTATCCTGGGCATGGATATCTGCCGGGATCTCAACCGACGGGAGTACATTGAGAGCGTCACAAAGGCGGCCTCGCGGAAGCTAGGCATACTAAACAAGGTGAGACGGTTCTTCTCGCCGGAGCATCTGTGTCTTCTCTATAAGACCCAGGTTCGCTCCTGCGTGGAGTACTGTTCTCATCTATGCGATGGATCTGCGCAGTATTTGCTTGACGCTCTCGATCGGTTGCAGAGGCGAGCAGTTCGCATCATAGACAGTCCCGAAGCCACCGAGTTCCTAGAACCTTTGCAGTTGCGAAGAGATGTCGCCTCTATGGCAGTCCTCTATCGCCTCTACCACGGTGAGTGTTCTGAAGAGCTCTTCCAACTCATCCCACCCTCTCCCTTCCTCCACAGAACAACACGATCTGGCCAGCGAAGTCACCCCTTCAGAGTGGAAGACATACGCTCCAGAACTAAGCGGTTCGGGTCTTCCTTCTTGTGCCGAGCAGTTAAACACTGGAACTCACTACCAGCTCATGTTTTTCCTTCTTACTATGATCCCGGGTCCTTTAAGCGGGGCGTGAAAAAGCATCACACTAGGCCGCCATGATGTGGTTCGCCATACTGCTTGCATTTGCAGTGAGTATGGCGACCCCCATGGATGGATTTTACTCATGCTTTCCATCAGGCATAGTAAAGTCACCTTGGCAGGCGTTATATAAAAAAAAAAAAAAAAAAAAAAAAAAACACTGAATTTTAGAAGATTTCTAACAAAATATTTACAATAAATGGTGCTTTTATTAACATTTTTATTTAGGCCTACCAAAGTGTCTCTACTCTACCTCATGGAAAGCATTAGTAGAATCTTTGAATAGGGGCCACCATCCTCATTGCGAGTGCATACAATGCAGCATGGTGACCCACACCATGGCGGCTTAGGGAGATGTTTCTGCATCATTCTCCCATCCTCCTTAGACCGTGGGATTTATGCAGAATAATTGTTCTCACACGAATGGTGTCATTTGGTCTTCTGAGTGAGAGTAGTACTGCTTCGCACGAGGCGGCCCATTAATGATGAAGTCAGCGTGGCTCTACTACTACTTCAATAAACGTACCAAGGTACATTTTTTATCCGTTACATAAAATGATTTTCGCTTTCACAGTAATATGTTCGTCAGATGGACATGCCCCTTATTGTATATAAACAGAAAAAGGGCACAATGCACCATGCTCGGTATATATATGCTCGGCATGCATAGTACTAGGTGGGCCAAAAGAATTCATGTCATTGAAAGTCCCGTTAAAATCAGTTAGCTGGTTCAAACATAACAGACAAAAAATAGTTTTTTAATGTAAATACTCCATATACTTTCATATGAATAAAATAAATAAATAAAGAAATAATAAATAAATAAATATTTTTGGACATCTTGCACACAACGTCATCTAGTCCCAAAATAAACAGAGCTTGTGTTATGGGTACTAAACAACTGATATAAATACATAAATATACTTTTTTTTTGTAAATACATACTTATTATACATAGAAAAACACCCAGACTCCGAAACAAATATTTGTGGATCACACAAATATTTGGTCTGACCCGTGAATCGAACCCGAGAACTCTTGATCAGCCGCATACCTCAACCACTAGACCAACAAGGCAGTCAAGACAGACAGTTCAAACAGACAGACAGACAAAAATTGGTTTCTTAATGTAAGTACTCTGTATACTTTCATATGAATATAGTAAAAAAACTGTTCAATTGATATTACAAACAGACATATTTTTTTCTTATATGTAATATATAAACAATTTATGTTTCCTTTTCGAGAAAAGAGAAATGAGTTATAGTGCCATCCTATGCGTGATTTTCTTTTTAAATAAACGAGTGCTGTAGACTTAAAGAGACAGCTCTATATTAACAAAGTAAGACAGCTCTATATAAAGACAGCTCTATATTCTACAAATAAAGTTTTTATTATTATTATTATTATTATATTTGTAAAAATATCTCGAATACAATAGAAATATTCCCATAAAACCTATCGGAAGCATTCTCAAAGGAGATTCAAACAGAAATAACTATTTTGTAAAGAGAAACACGCTGTATTCAATTCCATGTTTAGATGTAGTTGCGTCACATATCACTGCTACGCTGCTTCGTTGGGAACTGTATGCATTGCTAAGACGCGAGAAATGTATTTGCAGAACAACGCGAAGCAATGCGGTTGCACTTTCAGCGTTAATTGAATATCACAACTGTTTACTAAAATAATCTTTACCACTACAAACTCATTATATTCATGTGTATACTAACATTAATCAACTGTCTACGGGAATGTACAATCTAAACAGCTTATTTGGCATAATTTATTAGTAATTCGCATATTGTTACTCGGAGAATTGCATTATGAGCCAATTATTTATTGTTGCTGCATTTTGATGAGCTAATTTCTTATATTAGTAATGTAACTTTACTAAATTAAAATAAGCGTTGAGTATTACTTCTCTGCTCGTATGTAAATCATCGTCATCATCAACTCGTTGCAGCCTACTGCTGGACATGGACCTTTTCCAAGGCATACTACAAAGCCCAGTCTACTGCTTTTTGCACCCAATCGCAACCTGTATAAATATCTGTTTAAAATAACAATAATGAAGAAATAACGACAATCTTAAAAGCTCATTTACTTCGTCTTCACCATTATAGTTAATGTGAGGAAAGAACGGTCAACAGTTTTGCAGATACTTTATTTTTTAATTTAGCCTACTCTAGGAAAGCAGTAGTACTAACTACAGAACAATGTGCTCGTAATGCGGTTAGCCTGCTGAAAAAGACGGACATTGCAAGACGTGCAACTACTTTGAAAGTAAGCGGCGACGGCGAGCTACGATTCTGTCTATCAGCGGCCATAACCACTCTGCCAAGTGTGCGACTAAGAAGAAGAAGACACAATTTTAATTTTTAGCCAGGGATATGAAAGCACATAATGACTATTCTTATAGTACATATTTCTTCACATTAAATAATTTCCCGACGGTAATTTTCATCGGTTTATTTTCTACGATTAAAGAAACAAATATCAGGAAATATAACAGACCCGTTCGTAGAGAAAAGTTACAGGATTCCCTTCATTTTGATATTATTGAAATCCTCCATATCATGCAATAAATAATAACCTAAAAGTTAAGGAAAAGGTTAGGGAAAAAGTATGTGTAATATAGGATAAATAAATATAAATCAATGACCTTCCCAAGTGAAATAAATAGCTTGGCTTAGTAAAGATATTGATGAAGATTAATAACATACAGCATGTATTGGGTACAATAATAAATTTATCTTTATAATATTGCCATTTTCACTTTCATTTAAAACAACCTAATGTTTTAAAATTATTTTTACGAATAACAATTACAGTTCACTGACTAGAGATACACCTTATATTAGTTTATACAATTCGCGTCATTTACAATAACCCGCCCTGCATCGTTACCGGCGCGTTGCACCCATGATACTGGCAGCGGCAGCGTTGCCTCGCTGAATTGAATGGACATACTTTGCACCAGGAACGAACCAGAGCGGGAGTTACCATATTTATGTCACAATTTCTGTAATAACCTAATTTATTTTTTTATTGCATTACCCAATTCAATTTTGGTAAAATTTAAAGTATGAAATCTTTCTACTATTTATTTGTTTAAAAAAAAAAATAAGGAGTAAAGAGAATAAAAAAAAATGTAACCGCTTAATAGAAATAAGATTAATATTGTCATCAAGAAAAAATTAGTCTTCTTCCTAGCCTATATGATATTTTAAGACAATAATAGTATTATTAAATATTTTTTACATGCATGAAATAATAGATGTTTTATTTATTTTATTATATATGTGTTTTATAAATAAAATAGGGTAAGCACCAAAAACAAAATCGACTTTGCAATGGGATGAACACTAAGTTCCTTACAAGTCTACTAATTGTATAGATTAACTTTGGTACAAGGTGAACACTGTTGTAAGCGAGAATTAAGTAGAGAAACAAAGGCACCTATTTGTGTTTGTACTTAATACACTGGGGATGTTCACTTGGGTAGGGTAATGGGTGCTTACAACCTTAATAAGTATTTTGAATTCTTTGGTCTAACCTAAAGTGGGCCAATTCTACGTAATTGTTACTGGAGTCCTATTTACGTTTTGAATTTAACCATGGCTAACTTACAGACCGGATAAGTAACTTTATGTATCTTTCAAAATGTAGAAGTGTTATTTAATTTGCTGCGCTAAAATATCTTTTAGTTTATGGAACAGAAAAAAATATGTATCGATTTAAGTCTTGCTTTTCTTTAATGTGTAACTTTGTGACTTATTAAATATTTTAGATAATATTTATGAGGTGCAAGTATATCACGATGTATTACGTATCACCAATAAGACGTAATTGACGAAATAAATTAATTCGATTTGTTGGGTAGGTAGTTCGGTAAATTTTAGCGATATTTAGATTTCATTCGGTAAATAACAAAATGCGGATAGTAAGCGAGTAAACCAACAAGTGTACGTAGTTTTCATTGAAAAAATTTTAAGGATAAAAATCGTGATTTTCAGTTCGATTTAATCTGTTAAGTTTAGAATTTGTCTTCTGCTAATCGCAATTTGTTATTGTGTTCAAATATTAATCAAGAGTTTACTTCTGATCTGAGACTAAATTTTAGGGGTTAAAATAAGAAATTGTCGATTCGTACTGAAAAATTAAATATGGTTGTTTTTTATTTAACATATTAATTTATTCAAAATATCTACCATTATTATCTATACTTTGTAATGCCATCTAAAAAGGTCATTTATGCCTTTGAGATAGAACTCTAGTGATCTAGGTTCTACAAACTGTGTGAAGCATTTTGTACTGCCTCCTGGAAAGAAAACTTTTTATTACGTAGAAAATTGACCACATTACGAAAAAAATGGCAATCCGCTGTAGCAAGGTTTGGCAAATACGGAGGGTGTCGAATGGTTTCTAATTGCAGTTCCTATAGAGTTAAAACGGTTTCTCGCAATAATGTTGAAGATCGATTCATGATTCGGGGCTGTTTTACTGCAAGTTTTGCTACCATTGATCGGAGTTCGGCACAGTAGACATCTACCGTTATTGCTTGACAAGATCGGAGAAAGTTATAGTGAATAACACCATGCTGAGACCACCAAACAGTTACTATTACCTTTTTATCGGACACTGTTGCGGGGTCAGCCATTACATTTTTCGCTTACGGTTATCGTAAATAATTCTCTTTTCATCACATGTCACAATTCGATCCAATATTCCTTCATTTCTGTATCGATTCAACAAGGCAACACAATTTTCAACACGCGTTTCTTTCTGCAGATCAGTAAAATCATGAGGCAACCATTTTGCATATTCTTTTATTTTATTGATTTGACGCAAATGATTCAATATTGTTGGCAAGGTAACGTTAAGCCATGTCGCTAATTCCTGGGTAGTTTAGACGGGATCGGCTTCCACTATCTCTATCAATTCATTCTTATTTACATTGGAAGGCGGTATTCCACGTTGTTCGTTCTTCAAATCAAAATTTCAATCACGAAAGCGTTTAAACCAAAATCGCAAGGTGCGTTAATTAGCAATCCCCTCTCCAAACGCAACATTGATATGGCGGGCTGTTTCTGCAGCGTTAGTTCTATATCAATTGAAGTACCTACTGCAATAAAACGGTACTTTCATACGTTAACCTTAATTTAAATATTATTTAATTTCTATACGACTTATACACATGACATAGTTTGGAGATTCAAATTACCTAAAAAATTTCAAAGTGCGAAAACTAAAACGTATCACAGCACATAGAACTTCTTAAAAAAAAATTGTAAACACAAAAACAGTACGTAAATGTAATTCACGCGAAAGGCCTTTAGTAGGATGGCGGCGGGTGCAAATGTCAGTCTTGTGTCGGACGCCGCAAAGTAATAACAGTCCGTGCTAATGGATTGTGGTCTTTAGGTAGCTCGTACACATGTCATGTTTAGACATTAGCTTTATTTTATCTCGGAATGTAGTATATTTTGTAGCTCTTTTAAAATATAACCTTTCCTGTTTATAGGTGAATGTTATTCTAGAGAATTGCTATTCCTAACAATGTGTTGTGTCTATAAAGTGGTAGATAAGTCTAGTTGTTGTTGAAAAGTAATTGACGCCTTTAAGCAATGTAGTGTTGGGTTAAAATAACAACCTTAAAAGGTAATTAATAATAAATTATGGTAGAACTGCGGAAAGATATATAAGAAGTTACACCTAGTAAATATACTATAGTTCTGATCACTGTTCGTCATCTCTATTCTTATTAACAGAATTTAAGATTTTACTAATCTAAATTCAATTAAGTTTTACATTTAATCTTTGTTTGTGTTAGATATTTAATTGCGGTTACTATATTTTCAAGATTATTCATTATCTTTACTGACTTGTGTCAGTTAACAAATACACGTTATTTAAGAATAATAAAAAGAACAATAACAACCTAACTTATCAGTTCATTGAACTGGTTAACAAAATCTGTTCCATATTTCATCATGTTTTGCATGACATAAATTTCAGTTGTATATGTGAAAAATGTTTGGGTCTTCAAGTGATAGAAGACTCAAATTATTCACAGGGGCTTTCAGTGATTTTAAAAATTATAAACTCTTTGTAACACTTTCCATTTGTTAGGCTTAGGCTTAAGTATGATTAAAATACTGTCCGACATAGATAATTGAACAATGTTGACTTAAGTAACAATTAATAATCTGTTAAAATATTTATTTTTTTCAAATTACCTAAACTCGTAATCGTTTTGTACAGACACATAACGCTATTTTAAAATAGTACTCAGAACATTTATCAATACGGAAAATCAGAACAAAATAAAATCGATAATTCATATTAAATTAAGTTTTCCAATGAAACGGTTCCCGAGTACTGTGAGCGACACAAGCCATGACATAATACAACAGTGACAAAGAACCTCTAACGACCCCGAATTTATCGTGAACTTTCCACTAATACCGTCATTAAACAACCCTTTGTTTTCTTCTTTGATAAAAAAGCCTCGAAGCACCTCTGAGTTCGTAATTTTTATCTTTCCCTGCTTGAATAGCCCCCTAAGGAACAAAAGCAAATAGGTACTTTTGTGACAATGACAACAGCTGTCTCTATTGTCCCACAATAAGCCTATGTTTATCAATTCAAAGTTCAAACACCAACGCCACCTTGAATTGATGTCGTCTATCTTTTTAATAATAAATAGAAATTAGCTATATATTTCTTCTTTTGTGATCTTGTGTCTCCTTTTTCATGCGTTCTGAAGATCAGTCATTCATCATTAGTATTAGTAGAAACATCATTTATTACATTTGGATGTTTAAATTTGAGTATATAATAAGTGTGATATTAACTTTCAAAATCATGTTGCATAACAAAAATAGCTTATAACTCCTTTATATTTCAATTTTTTTTTCCCATATATAATACACACACATATATACATACATATATAATACCATAAAAGGATCTTATATAGGGTAAAGCTTGATGAGCCAATTATGTTACAGAAACAGGTGGATGTTTATCAGCCCTCTTGATAGCTTTGCGTCCCTTAGTAGGTAGTTAATACGATACTCACGGGGGATAGAATGGCTACTCCGAGAGAAAGCAGATAGAAAGATTATTACGCATTAATTAATATGAACTTTAAGAATAATACTGATTCGTACCTTAAAACGAAATGTACCTTGTATGCGTATGCGCATAGAATAGAGAGACTCTGAGAGAAAGCAGATAGAAAGATTATTACTTTAAGAATAATACTAATTCTACCTTAAAACGAGATGTACCTTGGATGCGAGAAGCTCAAATACGATTAGAGTAGCTTGCAATAGAAGAATCCTATGTCCAGACCAATGATAGCTTAAAGTTGAAACTGACATAGAACTGTTTCTAAGGTTAAATTACTTTTATGAATGAGGGTGTAAGATTTAAAGTTTCGTATTGTTCATATAATAATGGTCATGCATTCACTGAAATAAACAGTTTAAAATTATTTTTTTAGTAAATTAAGTTACCAGTCATATATAATGCCTGTTCTGACCTTATTATTGTGATCTTCAAGATTTTTATTAAACCAAGTCCCATTCCCATTTGCCTACAATGTTGTTTAATTACGGGAAACAAAATCCAGCGGGTTTGTGTGAAGTTTGATACGAGAAAATTACATTACTCTCTGAGTAAAATCTGTCGGCTTTCGTGCCTACTATGGTGCATACAATTGAATTATTTAAGGTATTCTGACTTCCGATTGCCCGGTGGAGGTAAGTGTACCGTAATCAGGTAAGAATGAACCGAGTAAACCATCTGAGACAGACCTACGATATCCTTTATTTAATACTCGCTAATTATTAACGTTATTTGTGCTACGTTGAGTACCATTTCCACGTTGTTTGGTCTGTGTAATAATTATTAATTTGATGTTCTATCAGATCAAACGCATTGTAGGCTGAAATGAAAGCAATGCGTGTTTACGTATACATTTTATTTTATTTAGGGGCTTAAATATTCAAATACTTACATCCAACTACATTTGATCTAAGTATTTCATTTATTGTACTTATTTTTTTTGTTTTAATAAATAAAATCTTTATTTAAACTAGAAGAACATTTGTCATAATTCATCATCTTAACTCAGCTGTAGCAAGATGGTATGTATGTAGAACTTAAATAGACTTACTTTCTATCATATCTTATAGCCATTACTTAGGACTTAAATACCAAGGGAAATCCTTTTGGGTTCCGATACACTCGACAGCTTGTTGAGCTGGGTAGCCTCCTGTGCTGTGCAAAACATCTTGGCCCCTCACAGATCTGGAAAATCGTTGCTCTAATCAGCTTATCACTATGTAGTGGAGGATCGGAATACTTATCACCACTGTATGTAGTAGTGCGTCCGGCTTAGAGCACTTCGCCTGGGATTTATTAGTACCTAACAATGAGAGATCGTTCCCGATGCAATGAAATTCGAATATCCCTATTATTTTTGCTGTTTGCGCCACCATACCTAGCATATATACCAAATTGCAGGTCATGTCACATGCCAGCTGGAAACGTTGATTGTGTTGTGAAGAAAGGAAGAAAGTGCTCAGTTCATCTGAATCCTAAAATAAACAACAAAGTTTTTTTATGGATGTAAGTGAAGAAGTAACTCCACTCTCCATTATGAAAAGCATAAGCAGAATCCAACAGTGGTCACCATACTCATTGCAGACAATGCTACAATGCAGCATAGTCACACAGATTATGACAATATATTGAGATCCTCACCAACGAAACACGACACCACGAATGTTGTGATTCTAAGTTGGTTTTCTGCGAGAGGGCAACCCTGGAAGAGCCGTAGTAGACAGAGCTGTGGCACTACTGCCTTTCAAATAACGTAAAATACATTTGCAGTAGTTTTTAAAATTCTTTACATTTTTAGGTTACATTAGTGTAATGTGGATAGAAACAACTACGTTTGAAGTAGTGGCATCCAAAATAACTTTGAGTGAAGTCGGCTCAAGGGACCGTTTAACCCTACGAAAATTTGATTCATTTGGGAATTTTCAGGAGAGTATTATATACGATTATATTGTGTACATTGTTTTAAATGCGTGGACTATTCCTGGCATAGGTCAGTCTAATGTATGTTATTATTTTATTCAATTTATAATAATATTCAAACCATTTTTTTTTACTCGGAGAATGCTTTTCGCACCATACCCTTCCTATGGTAAACGAAGGACGTGTGTGGGAGTCCCGGAGGAATCGGTTTACCCACTAAACCCCGCGGCGGCCTACCTCGGCAGTTGGGAGGAACACCAGAAACGCATCAGCGGCTTCTAGTGTCCCTCCTGCCTTACTCCACGACTGGGGTACATCCCGGGGTGATTATTCTCACCCCC
The DNA here is from genome assembly GCA_932526445.1 of Phragmatobia fuliginosa. Classification (NCBI taxonomy): domain Eukaryota; kingdom Metazoa; phylum Arthropoda; class Insecta; order Lepidoptera; family Erebidae; genus Phragmatobia; species Phragmatobia fuliginosa. The sequence goes on along the minus strand of OW052068.1, from coordinate 11,944,276 downwards.
AAGGCAGGACGCTGTCAGGCCCCTCACTACTCCATGCAATAGGAGGTGCAACACCGAACCTCCTTAGACGACACCCCCCGGCCGATATATAACAAACCTACGTAATGTTTACTTGTTCCTGGTAAAGTAAATCATTAATTATGATTTTAAGAAGTTTTAACATTAATCCAACAAATTTAAAATTACATTACAATGACAATTGTTAAGTGTAAATTACTTATCAGGTTATTAAAATATAATGTCAAGTAAATAAAAATAATAAATGATGTTCTGAAGAAAGTCTGTAAAGCTTCAAGAAACCTTGAGCATGCATGGAGCGATTGATGAATGAGGATGAAACATAAGAGATGTGTCAGGACCGTAGCAAGTGGAGATCAGCTGTTTCTGCACAATCCTCTAGGAGATAGACGTGACGCTATTGTATGTATAAATGTATGCAATTAAATGTTAATAAGCAGAAATAGAATAAGAGACATTTTTTTTAAACACGTTTTTTTATGTCATTTTTTCAAATTTACTTACATTGCAGACTTAGGAAGTTTACTAATTGAAAATTTATTGATATCATAATCCTACTAACCCTATACCACTAATAAACATCTCAATAGACCGCCATCACACCAGTATGGTGGTCTCTACAATTGGATTCCAATCATGCTTTCCATCAGGCAAAGCAGAGTCACCTCAGCAGGTAATTAAATAAAAAAAATATTGTGGGAATTTTTGTTACATGCAAAAACTACTCAATGGATTTAGATAAAACTTGAAAGTAATATGGAATAAAAATAACACATACATAGCCTACTATCTACAGCGGTAACCAACATACACGTGGCCCAATTTATACATATTTCAATTCATGCAAATTTAATATTTCTTTTAAGTTCTCATCTGCAAATGAAAGGTGAAGTCCCACTGGGGTTACACGTTCAAGAACTTATGACGATCTTTTACATATTTTCTTCATATAAAAATATAAATGGTTATAGATAGCTAATAAAGTTTATCTTATGTTTCTCAAGAGGATATGTCAGGATATTACCTCAAGGGTTCTCCCGAAGGGTCGGAACTTCATACTTAACTCTTCACGTTCATTAGTAGGCACTTTACCTATATTTTTTTCTGTTACATCTTTAACTGATGTGACAGACAGAGACAGAAAGGGAAAAAGACTTAATAAATTTTGTATTTGCAGTAAAAGTTACCAGGGTAATAATTGAATTTATCAAGAACTAGCTGCGTCCTACGGCTTTACCCGCGATTTCCGTTGCTTTTGTTTGTTGAATTTAATGTTGTTTTCCCGTAACCCATTTGTTTAAAAGAGGAAGCCTTTATTACTCTTGATGAGGAAAGTGTATCGTGGTTCTCCATGACAAAGGGAGGATCCTCCGACCAGGTGAGGTGATCATGCTTGGTGGGCTACGGCCCAACGGTTGATGGTTTGATGTTGTATATATGTTATTCTCCATCGCGATTCAGGATTAATATGACGCTGCTTTTTCTTGCGCTGAGTGGATTGAAACCTCACATAGAACAATGCTTTTTTCGGCTCTAAAATTGCTGTTCTGACTCTGGGTGTTCTTTGTGTCCATCTCTTCTTTCATTATAAGCCCCGGTGATGTGATGATCCGTGTGGATCTTATGACATAAATAAAGAGATCACGAATACTTGTGCTATTTGTACATAAATCATTTCAATCAAATCATTTCATTCAATAAATCAAATACAATTTTTTTTTTTGTTTTTTTTTTTATTATCATTATTATTATATAATACACAAGCAGCTTAAAGCTGATGCGTGTATATCATTACACTTGTGTTTTTAAATGTTTATCAAGTCTGTTTTTGAAGATGTTCACATTTGGGGCACTAATGACGGGTTCTGGTAAAGAGTTCCACATGCGCACCACACGGTTTGGTAAGAAATGGTTTCGGGGATTGCTAGCGCACCGAAGTTTGTTAAGCTTCATGGAGTGACCTCTCAATTGGGTGTTCGTGTTCATTGTGAACATGGACTCAATATCTCTCACGTTATAATGATGGTTGAGGATTTTGTAGGTTACACTAAGGTCTTCTCTGATTCTTCTCTGTTCTAGTGTTCGTAGATTGAGTTCTAGCAGACGTTCTTCATAGGACATGTTTTTCAAAGCGAAGACTATTTTAGTTGCCCTTTTTTGTACCCTTTCCAACATCACAATATCTTTTTTTAAATATGGATTCCATATTTGAAAGGCGAATTCCAGCAAGGGTTTAATGTATGTTAAATAGATGCTGAGAAATAATTCTTTATTGATAATATAGAATGCCTTTCTAATTATATACAACAATGAGTTTGCCTTTTCTGTTATCATTGTAATATGCTCATCCCACTTCAGGTTATGTGTTATGATAACTTCTAGGTCTCTTTGGGAGTCCACTGCTTGTAATGGCACAGAATTAATTGGGTAAAACACAAGGTTTAGGATTGTTTCTGCCTATATGCAGCACACTGCACTTAGACGCGTTGAGTGAAATTAACCAATCTTTTGTCCATTGCACAATTCGATCCAGGTCTTGCTGAATTGTGTTAGAGATGGTGCTACTAAATACAACTGAATAGTATTTTTAAATATGGATTTCTTAAACTTTGTTTTTGCTATTTGAAATTCGATTTAAATGTTAATTTCACAACTTTAATAATTGGTTGTACTCAAAGTTGTAGTACCATATAAATATGAAAGATATACATACAAATTTTTCCATGCTTAATACCTGCAATCCTCACGTATTTCGTGGGATTTGATTGAAGTCAATAAAAACATGGGGATTTTGCCCCGCTTCTGCCTACGCCTTTAAATACACAGGCGTGAGTATATACACGTATCTTAAAATATAATCTAAAAACGGTTATAGGTCACAAAGTTTATTAGAGAAAATTATTATCAAATCTGAAGTTTTTAAGAATACCTACCCGTGTAGCAAAAAAGTCAATTACAAATTATTTTACGTGTTATTTCAACTTACTTATTTTAATTGCATTGTAGAACTAACCCATTTAATCCTACATTAGTGTAGTTAATTTTCAAGATTAGCATTTGTGTGAGACAATTAGTACAAAATAAACTTTAAATAGAGCGTTTAAATAGACTTATTGCCTTGCTGTTCGCTAGCTCGAAACCGGCTAAAAACTGAAAGCAAAAACTTAAGCTGGTGAGTACAGTTCTATTGAACAGAGTGAAGCGGTGCAATTACGTTAGTCCTTTCCAGTAGTGGCGTTCTTCCTCATCACAAAGACTCACCAAAATGATTTCCTTTTCAATCATCGTTTTCAAGATTTCTTGCTTATTACATTTATTGTAAAACAGAAGCCTTAAAATGCGCCCTCTTTCTTTAAATGAAATAGATCTCATCAGTAACGTTCGAATTGCATAGATTATGCTGGGATTAAAGCAATATTTTTCATTTCCCTAGAGGATCGTTTGCGGTGTTCCCGAAAGCGCATCGTTTCCTTCTACAACGATAACACGATCCGGGAATTCAAAAAGTTTAACTAACGAAAAGAACTATATTACGAGGCTATTTTAAAATAAAGAATTCAAACTTTAATAGTAACTGGAGAACAGGTTTTATTCTGAATATTTACCTGCTTGAAGAAATGACCACATATATTATATTATGAGGGTTCCGAAGACAAATTATTATAATTTTCAGCATGAGTAAGTTAAGAAATATGTATGTTCTGTTGCAGAACAGTGGAACTACACATTATGGTTAAATACATCTTCATTCGTTCCCAAGTGTGTTGTTAATGTCATGGTAAAGAATATTAATTTAAATGCACTTTTATGTGGCTTTGTTTACTTTCTTCTGTTTGCGTTCAATAAAATAAAGAGTGTGCAAGTCAAATCAAGCTATTTATTACAATAATAATGAAACTTACAAATCATAACTGCAATCTACAGAACCAAAGACATTTTGAACGGGGGCTATATTTCATTAAAATAAGGTTTAGAGATAACAGCTTTCAAGTCTTGTCATGGTTTTGACTTGAGTTCAAATAATAGCAAACTGTAATTGGATTTTATAATCTGCTCAAGAGCAATTGCCGAGTCGTATTTATCAAGATGAGTTTCGATAACTGCGTCCTTGTGTTATTAAAATGGTCATGTTTTGTGGAGATTTTACTTTTCGAGAGAAAATCTTTGGAGACCGTTTCAACGCGTACAAATTAAATTGTATAGGAACATTAATAAAAGAAGATTCTCAATATGGATGAATGGCGTTTTAAGATAAGAGAATCCCTTTTCGAATGTGGGATAAAGATAAGAAGGAAGAAAGAAATGGACGATCTTAAAGTAAATTAACTGAAAAAGGAAACATATGGGTAGGTACATGTTGTCGAGAATCGTATGGGACGAATCGTATAGGCTTTCCTTCGATAAGACAAATCTTATCAAAGGAAAGCCACGGTCTTTGTTGTTTAAAGTTAAAACATGAAAATAATCCAAGAGTGGTGTTCACCATTATCATTGTGAATGTGGACAATGCATCATGGTGACCCACATACATGTTTCGATATATATTCGTACTTCATGCACCAGATTCCTTAGCCAAGATGCTACTATTTCGCGTCGAATCTCTTTTTGCTATCGGCAACTCTTCTATTCTCTCGTGTTATTATCTAATATTCTATTTAGACCATCTGACGTTTAGCGTTGTGATGACGTCATTAAAATATAATTTAATGACGTCATCACAACGCTTTTTAATAAAGTTTACGTTTGTAGAATATCAACTTGGCTAGGGGGCAGTTTTTACTGCAGTGATTCCAGGATTTCACAAAAAATTGATAGCAAACATTCCTTAAATTGCTCTTTACTGATTGAAGTTACTAATTGATTAAGTTCACACTCTCTGCTCTCTGATTGACTTACGAGGAACTGTGTGGAGGAGGAAGTGTCACTTAAGGTAACGATTTGTATCATCAAGATAAACCATCAGAATTATACTACTCCGAACTATAATGTTTTATCGCAATGAAGTCCTGCATCTGATGGTCCTATATGTACATCACACACTTCCAATTCCAATCCAGCCTACTGCCATTCACTGCTGAACGAAAGCCTCCTCTAAAGAGCGCCACCGGCCAACCATCCCGGTCTTGGGCAGTCCGCACCCATTCACTGTCAGCCATTTTCATTAAGTCGTCAGTCCATCTTGCATATGGTCTCCACTCTAGCACTTGTCTGCTCCAGCGACCTTCAGTCCACACCTGGAGACATGACCGGCCCTCTTTCACTTCAGTGTGCTCATTCTGTTGTTGCGTTATCGCTGAAATTTTTGGTTAAATTTATGTGCCTGTTTAAAGTACTATACTACATATTACTTTGATAATACTAATCGATATCGTATATATATTTGTAATAAGTTTGCAATGTTGTTTTGGGAATGAAAAAAACTATCTTTCACATATACTCGTATACATCCTGTATTTTTTAATTCATGTTACTTGAATTTTAAGTTGTCTTTGAATGTATCTTTTATAAATAATCTCTACATCCCTTTCTTTGTGATTCCCCGGAGCGTGTGATGAGTTAAGTTCATATTTCCATTTAAACCTCGATACAGATGTGCGACATTAACGGTACTTAAGCGACTGATCGTTGCTCATTTAGAAAATATTAGCCCCGCTTAATTGGCAAACTTTCCGCAAATTATCTTACGAAACTAGTAATTACGAGGTAGTTTATCTGTTGGAAATTACGATTTATGTATATTTGTTGAAATTTATAGTGTTCTGGGTATCAACTTATTCGTCCTCTTTAATATTATCCTTGTATTTTATGTTTTATTTAATATTCAAAATATAAAATACATCTGCAAATATTTTTGGCGGTGTTTCGGAATCGGACCGACTAAAACCACACGGTGTGCCATACTGCGCCTAAAAAAGAAGATTTTAAGAAAATAGACATATTTATCATCATCAGTTGTTATTATATAAAATTGGTCACCTTCTAACCGAACTACGCCACATTTGTCTGTGTCTCAATCAATCATATCCATTCCATTTATTGTCAAACTCTGGTGTTTGAGGTGGGGTGGTGTGTCGGAATCGGACTGACTAAAACCACACGGTGTGCCACTCAGTGTTGGGCAAAATTTAATTGCAAGGAAACAATTAACAATTGATTAATTGTTAATTGAAAAATATCAACTAACAATTAATTAATTGTTAATTGTTAGTTTTGCAATTAACAATTAATCAATTGTTAACTGTTAGTTTTACAATTAACAATTAATCAATTGTTAACTGTTAGTTTTGCAATTAACAATTAATCAATTGTTAACTGTTAGTTTTGCAATTAACAATTAATCAATTGTTAATTGTTTCTGCAATTAAACTGTAATTAAATTTAAATAAAGTAAATAGTAGATGGAGGAGTGGCACAGGGTAGGTCTCTCACTTGACTGATAACCTTGCAGTCAGCAGGACTGACTGAACAGAACTGACAGGACTGACTGAACTGAACTGACAGGACTGACTGAACTGAACTGACAGGACTGACTGAACTGACAGGACTCACTGAACTGACAGGACTGACTGAACTGAACTGACAGGAATGACTGACTGAACTGAACTGATAGTACTGACTGACATGGACTGACAGGAGTGACTGAACTTACAGGACTGACTGACGTGAACTGACAGTACTGACTAAACATACTGAACTGACAAGACTGACTGACTGAACTGATAGGACTGACTGACATGAACTGACAGTACTGACTAAACATACTGAACTGACAAGACTGACTGACTGAACTGAACTGATAGGACTGACTGACATGAACTGACAATACTGACTGAACATACTGAACTGACAAGACTGACTGACTGAACTGAACTGACAGGACTGACTGAACTGAACTGACAGGACTGACTGACATGAACTGACAGGACTGACTAAACAAACTCATCTGACAGGACTGACTGAACTGAACTGACAGGACTGACTGACATGAACTGACAGGACTGACTAAACATACTGAACTGACAGGACTGACTAAACGGACTGACTGGCAGAAGTTAAGTAGATGGCCTTAAGTTTGAACGAGAGCTTATAACTTTGACAAACGATCTTGACTTTTCGCTTACCTGCGCCCGCGCGAATAAAAAAGGATTGTATCTGAACAACAACAGGTAACAACAGTTTGCATTGAAAAATACACAGAAACAAACAGGAAGTTATAAGTAAGATAACAAGGAAGATCATTTATATTGTGTGTACCTACACAGGTGCAGTGCAGAAAAACATGATTAAAAAAATATTATTATTAAATATTTTGGACATCTGACACACAACATCATCTAGTCCCTAGCTAAGCTAAGCAGAGCTTGTGTTATGGGTACTAGACAACCTATATAAATACATAAACATACTTTTTTTTTTGTAAATACATACATATTATACATAGAAAACACCCAGACTCCGAAACAAATATTTGTGAATCACACAAATAATATTTGGTCCGACCCGGGAATCGAACCCGAGACCTCTTGATCAGCAGCCGCATACGCTAACCACTAGACCAAGGAGGCAGTCAACATGATTATTAATTGTTAGTTTTAATTGTTTGTTGCAACAATTAAAAATATTAGTTGCATTATTTTAATTGCAATTGATTTAATCACAATTAATTTCATTGCAAAAATAATTGCAATTGATTTAATCACAATTAATTTCATTGCAAAATTAATTGCAATTGATTTAATCACAATTGATTTCAATTGTGATTAAATCAATTGCAAAATTTTGCAATTAAATTAATTGTGATTAAATCAATTGCAATTAATTTTACAATCAATTACTACGATGATTAAAATATTAATTGATTAATGCCCAACACTGGTGCCACTTTATTACGACATCTGGACCCCTCCCACGCCTGCCCGCACTGACTCGGGCACAACCATCGGGTGAACTCTCGACTTAGTTGCCGGTGTTAACAGTGATTATCTTAGGCACGACAGTAAAACAAATTTTTAGAATAAAAAAAAACGGTTAGTTAATTTTGGAGTTAGTAGATTTTAAGAACTTTATATATTAAAAGAATACAAATCTCAAGTCTCTAAACACTTTGAATCGCATAGCGCAATATCTTAGATGAATTTCTCAGTATTAAATTTAGTTTAATATCTCATTTGCTGTAATTTCTGACAAAGTATGTCGCAGTCTGCATACTTACGTCAGTAGATATTTTTATGTTTCGGGTTAGAATAGTCCGGTCTTATTGTGTTGATTTCTTATAAAAGTAAGGTATTTCAACCTACTTTGTTTTTGTCTACTATACTTTGTCCATTCGTTTATTGTCTTTTTGACAGGTCACGCCTATAAATTAACGGTATTTTTTTTTGGTAATAATGTACTACAGTAATGTCGTACTTTATAGACGGGTAGGGAAGTGGGCAGTGTGCATAGCTAAAAACAACATATTAAAAAGTTCTTGAAATTCGATGAATCGATTAAAGGATTAAAATAATCTATCATATTATTATGATCAAAATAATTTGAGTTCATGTAAGTATTGTTTCTGTAAATTTAATAAAATAAAAAGGAAATTAAAATAGTATGACTTCAAGATTGATTATTTGCAAGGAAATAAGTCGAAATTTTGGAATTTAAGTTCGAACTTAGAATAACGAACAATAACTCTGTGCATCAATTAATTTAGTTTTGGACCACTAACTTAAAATGTAACTATGCACGTGTTAGTAAAATTTAACTTTGAAACGCGTGGTTAATAACGTTTAACGATTAATCTACTACGGCGAATTGTAACCGTTTTGGCAGTCTATGTATATTTATGTGTACCACCATAGCGCCTACACTTCTGAACCGATTATATAAAGGAGGTGGTAATAGATTCGTAATTATAACCCGGGTGAAATAAAATTAATCTATCATCGTCCACTACTGAACAGAGGCATAGGCATGACATAGGATCATAAATTTTATCAGGTTTTATTAAATCGGTTTATAGCTTTAAACAATTTTCTGTTGTTTGTTCAAACGCCGACATTCATGAACAAATTTAAAACTTCTTAAATGTATTTTTCCCGGTGTCAACACATTTAAATTTGATGAGGAAATACTGTCTTCAAAAATAGAAAAATAAGAAATTAAGGTTACAGTGTATTATATTTCGTCATAATGTAGGCGCATTGAAGTAGGCGATACTTGTTTTTATGTAAATCTTATATGACCTACATAAATTAATATATTATACATTTTACTTTTGTTACGTAAGTTATCCAAAGGCACGAAACAGCTGAAAACCTAAGCTTAAAAATATGGAAATGTATGTGAATAAATATTTTGGAATGGAAACTAGCATAAAAATAATATTTCAGATGAGTTTTTTGTAGTTTGGGTATACACTCAATATCTGTCTGACCCACTTAGTTATCCACACTAATGTTATAAATTCGAAAGTGGCTCTATATTGCTGTCTGTCTGTAACTTACACGGTTAAACTACTTAACTGATTTGAATGAAACTTACAATGGAAATTCTTTAATTTTTGAGGAACGATTGGGTACTATTTACCGCGATAGCTCACTTACATGTAGGCGGAGCCACGGACAAACGCTAGTACAACTATAAAGCTTAAGTAAAGTGTTATTCTTCGACGAGGTCAATAACAATAATAAAAATAAATTATTAATCTTTACTAGGTAGTAGAGCCACGCTGATTTCAGCACGAATGGGCCGGCTCGACCCGGCCAGTACTACCCTCACACAGAAGACCATCCTAATAATGACAGCATTCTTGCTGTCGTATTTCGTTGGTGAGTGTGGGACCGGAGGCCCAATCATTCTGCATCATTCTCCCGCCCTTCGAAGGCCGGGAGAATGATGCAGAATAATCTAACCAGGCTGCCATGGTAAGGGTCACCATGCTACATTGTCTACCCTCACAATAAGCATGGTGACCCCTACTCCTGGATTCTACTCATGCTTTCCATCAGGCAGAGTAGAGTCACTTTGGCAGGCTTAAATAAAAAAAAAAAAAAAAAAAAAAAAACTACCTCTTGATTTGTACGAGGATGCAAGACTGTTTAAAGTTATTAAGTTATAATCTCTACTAATATTATAAATGCGAAAGTAACTCTGTCTGTCTGTTTGTTACGCTTTCACGCCTAAACCACTGAACCGATTTTGATGAAATTTGGTATGAAGATAGAAATGAATTTGGGAAAGAACATAGGATACTTTTTATCGCGAAAATAAGGGGTTGAAATACGGGACGAAAGTTTGTATGGAAGTTCCTTATTGTCAAACATAAAATCATGTAAGATTGTTCAATCTACTCCTTACCACCACATTACGCGTGATAAAACCGAATTCCACGCGGGCGAAGCCTCGGGCGGAAAGCTAGTATATAATATATATAATAGTTAGTTTTTATGTAATTATTTGATTAAAAAAATATTTTCTATTGCTTTATTTTGTGGATACAATTCATTCAATTAATTCAAATTCATATCAATCCTAATTTGGTGAGTTCAAAGTTAGTTAGCTCTGTCTGTCTGTTACGCTTCTACGGCTAAACCGTTGAACAGATTTTGATGAAGTTAGATTTAGACACACATTAGACCTTGAAGAAGGACATAGGCTACTTTTTGTTGTGATAACCGACATACACGCGGACACAAACTAATTTGAAGACTGAATCTCTTTACCTCAATTATTGAAACCCTAAGAATGCTCTTAGATATCTATCTGAAACTAAGCATGGTTAGCATAACCTGAAAAAAACATCAGAAAAATCATATTACAAAAGACAACGAATATTGTACAGAATAAGTTGTTTGTTTTTCTAACTCAAGTTGTAAATCAGCTTGAAATCGACACGTCCCTTGAGAGTAAAAGTTTTTTTTGCATTCGATATTTTATTTCGCTCTTATTATACCTAATCCTGAGTTATGACTCCTAAACTAGTTATCTTAAAAAATGTAACTATCACCCGTGGTTAACTTGAAGTCTTAAAATATTTTTGAGCAATTTGGTATTAGTAAAATGTCGCTTGACACTTGAAATAACTTAAAAATGCATGAGAAATTTGAGTTGTCAAATTTTAGTTGCAGAATGAAACTTATATTTATAGCAAAAACTTTAAATAAGATTAATGTTTATTGTTGTTTTTATTTCATTTTCTTTTATTTATTGGAATAACAGATACATGTTAGATTATAACTAGATACAAATGTGTAGGTACATCAAAATAATAGTTAATGTAATATATAACCCACACTATTGTTTACAGATTAGCAATAAGATTTATATTATGTTCCTCACTAAATGCTAAGTTAAAAAATGTAATACTGAAACAATGAAAAAAAATATCAAATATTTATGGAACAATTAGCTGCTTAATTCATATATTAATTAGCGTTGACAATTCTCATTGAGAAAAACGTAGGAGTGCGATTGCTTTTTCTTAAATTGATAATTAGTAAGAGCGAATATATATTGGAGGTGCTCCAAAAAACTATGAATATAATATGCTCTTTGCCTAAACTGTCCCATGAGACTTCGATTTTGAAGTGATTTGAAGACTGTTTCATGACATCTAGGCACAATGAATCTAGATTATAATGTAACAATTTTTCCTATTCGAAACACACACAAATTATGGTCAAAAGACTGATGATGATGACAGACACAATGTGTACCGTGGTACCGTGCCTCTCGAATCTTCTTAACACGAGAAAGGATTGATAGACGAGTAGAAAACTGACAGCTTTATATTGTATTAAAAATTGTAGATAATAAAGTATATCTTGTATTCTGCCTTACCCATTTGCTAATATCTAGTCAATAATATCTATGCTTTAAGGTAAAAGATGAAATATTTCTTTTTGTACACATTCTTCTCTTTGGCATATTGAGTACTCATTCTTTAAAAAAACAAGTAGGTAAATGTTAAAAATGTTAAATGTTGAAAATAAATTCATTACAAGACAGATCTAAAAGCTTGGCTTTTCATAGCTTCTTACACAGGAGCCATCCTATCAGTATTTTCACAGACTAATTATTATTTGAAATGGAAACCGACTTAAAGGTTATAACAACATTTCGCGGAATTTCGACTAACTACTATGTTCGCAGAGGATTGTGTTTAATCCTTAGAATTTTGTCTTCTGTCATTTTGTATATAATATTTACTTTTGTGAAAGACATGCAGACACAAGAATTTCTTACCACATTTAAAAATCCGACTTAGATAGAAAATGTAATGATAAGATAACACTACTTTGAAAATGACTTTACGTCTCAACTTGCATCGTGGTTGCGTGAGAGATGACCCAAATTATTTTATTATTGAATATTATTTTGCATTCATTTTATACTGAGAAACAAATAATAGATTGATCGCTTATAGTACGAGTATGAATATATATGGGGAAATTTTTGAGTATAACATTTTATTGATTTAAGTTATTCCTTGTTATATAGTGATATAAAATTCACACAAATATTACGAGTTCTGGTTGACTTTATATCTATTATAATTATTTGTCAATAACTTAAACTACACAACTGAGTTGCCTCAATGGTCTGGCGATTAGCATATACGACTGCTGATCAAGAGGTCTCGAGTTCGCTTCCTTGGTCGTACTGTTGTTTGGGTTTTCTTACTTTCTAAGTGTAGAGTCTGGAAATTGGCGGCGTATCACTGCTATGCCTCGGAGACTGCGCTAAGCCGTTGGCCCCTGTTTTCATGAACATTTAAAGGAATCGATATTGGGAAGTCAATACCCTCAAATACACTGACAACTAGTCTAACTTTGAATCAAGTTCACCCTTAGAGTTGCGGAGGTCTGATGCAAGTCACTCCGTGTAAATAAATCGGTTGAACTAGCAGCTGGCCCCAAATAATATTGGGAATAATAAAGGTTAGGAAGATGATGAACTGATAACTAACAAAAGAGTAGCTTACAAAGAGGTGAGTTATCAGTGTAACAGAATTACAGACGGATAAATAGTCTTGTTGACCGGCCGTTAATGAAACGCAAACAATACCGGAGTGAGGTCTACGATGCAAAAACCTGTTAAAAGTTGTATTCCTATACACGGAGAGAAAGCTCTCTCTCTCTTTCTCTCTTTTATTCCATTTTCAGCGCGAAATTAGAAAGAGTTATTTACTTTGTTTTAAATTTTTCGTCCAATGACATTCAAATTGATTGGCATTTATTAAACTACCGGTTCTTGCGGTGCTACCAGCGATATTGTTGTTAACTAAAGTTAGTTTAAAACAATTAAATAATGGCCTTATGGCATCAGCTATCTGCCAGAGAAAGTCTTGCCCAAATTGGTCAAGCCGTTATAGAGATTAGAGGAAATAAACAGACTGGAAAAAATTTTAAATATCACTTTTTGGTGTAAGTACCGTAAATTTGCATTTAGTAAAAAACCGTTCATTTACTAATACAAACAGACACTTCAATTTGACTTATTTGTATGTATAGAATACCTCATTATAAAAATTAGCAAATCTGAACTTCGTCTGAACGAAGAATATGAAATTTGTTTATAAAATAACATTAAAATAACCTAACAATTGAAATCAAAAGTGCTTGAGAACAAACACACAATATGTGTCACAAGGCGATAAATTTTATAGAAGAATATTTTTTTAAGACAGAGAGAAAGACAAATGCTTGCAATCATTCAAACACTGAAGCTAGAATAATGTAACCGGTTACATTGTTAGTGGTTGTCGGCATAACACAACACAAATTCGTTTCTGCAATCACGGACGTGGACGTTCGAAATCTGATTTACCGCTGATTTGTGGTCTGTTGCGACCGCATGGATGTACTGCGTGCACTATATATTCATACCTAGATACTACAATCACCAGTTATGGTTTAAAACATAACTTGTACCACCCATAGTTTCACTTGCAATGTAGTCTTTTACTGTTAAAAACTTTAAACATCCACTTGAGTGCGTACAAAAGTCCCAAAATTGTTAGGTTTAATTTTATGGTTTTTATAAACTGTGTTAGAATTTTAAATAAAAATCCAGAAATATTCATTGTCAAAGGATATCTCATCGTATTACCATTTTATTTTTTCCAAAGCCCATTCTACATTTACGAAACGGATAACCTGTAAATCATGAACGCGTCCCTCTTATTTGTTTTTCAGTTCTAGTCTACCTGATTCGGTAAAACTGAATCGCCAATAAAATCGCAAATTGAGGTGTAAAGCTATAAACAAGAGAAAGGTACGGTTTCAGTAGCCAAGTTGTAGCCCGTTACACGCACCCGTCTGGATTGTGTTATAGACAGAAATGAGGACGTCGAAGTTGGTTTGAAATCTCGGCAAACTGTCAAACCTGTTTCAGTTACGACGAGCACCTACTTATTTATGTCCGCAATCGCTGACGCGGAAGACATCTGGGACAGATACTGGCGAAATACATATTATACACTTTGAGATACTTTAGGTGTGATATCATAGTAACTTTCTCTGTAAATCATGAAGTATTTTGTACTGTCAAACTTTTCCCTTAATGTAACTTGCCTACTTAAATGTTTTCAAATTATGATGAATAATGAACTTAAATTTAGTAAGTAAAGAAATCACATTAACAATAGAATACCAATTTCATTTTATTCAGCAGAAAATTAGAATTAAACGGTTAAATAATGTATCTAAAAGATATCAAGCAACGATTGTTAGTTATTGAGCAAACTTTTGTTAGATCTATGATAAAATAACACGCGGTGAAAATTTTGAACAGATATAAAAATTTGATAAAAGTTGCTGCTTGTTGAATAAAGTAAAATTCATTTTATACTGATCAAAGTCAGACACATGTTGTACTTTAGGAAGTATCACGGGAATATTCTGGTCTGGAATCTGAGTTGTCTATCGAACTACTACCGGTACACAACAAAGCCATTACCAGGAGCCGCGTTGCCCAATCTTATTTTCTAAGTTTGGAAATTGAAAAGTTTCCCATAAGGCGAGACATGAGGAAGTATGTTACAATCGTATGTGACCTATACGACTGTTTATATTTTTAGTTAACAAAATATTTAATTGGTGTAATTGGCGGTAAGTGCACAAGCTGTAGCTTAAACCACAGCTTTATATTCGGTCTTTGCTTTATGCATTTTGGAAGTTATCCAACTTTTAAATATTAATTTAAATTCCTTTATGAATGGTGTTCGTACCCACAAGCCAATTTAAATTTTGAGGACATAGTTTGATCTCATGTTTAAAAAATAAATACTTATTTTTGCTCGAAATATATTTTATTGAAATAAACCATTAAGTATAAGTAATGGCGAAGTTTTGACGTCTACCATTTCGGTTATTGTTTCAAATCCATTGCCAATGGATGCCCCAATCTGATTTACAGCGTTGATTTGCGGCCGCTTGCGACTCGCGCATGCAAACATTATCGTTTTATAACTGTACGACCACGTTGTATTTACCTTGTAATGACATCATATCCAGACCAATTAAACTTGTTATCGAATTGAAATTTAAAGCTTTTGTTTTGTGAAAGGCATTTAATATTAAATTTTGGCCTATCCATCATCATAACAGTAGTGATCAAATTGTATAATGTTTGATTATTAAGTAATCCTTTAATTTGACCCTTGGCTGTTCTTTTGTCATTTTAGTTAGTAAATTGGTACTTGAGTAGTGGAATGCTTTTATATTGTTAGATAAATCTGTCTTATCAACAACAGTGGTGATCGGTTGGAACATTCATGACGTAAAAACGTACCCAAACAAAATTTCTAGCAATAACTATTTTGGCCGATATTAGTAAGGATTTATGTAAAATATATCGTCATTATCTGTATAAGTTTTAAAATATTACGCGGCTTCATTATAATATTATTATATTGTCATCAATATATTATCATATCAAAATAATTGGTGTACAGAAATGTATAGGAGTCAAAGAAAGAACTCGGTACTCGGGGAATATCCTTCGCCCTGGCACCCCAACTTAAACCACTAGATCAAACGTGCAGTCAAATCCAAATAAGTACATATAACAATAACACCACAAATAAATTATTTTAGTTTTATGCATTATGTACATTTATACAACTAGATACCACTACAACTATAATTTTAACCGTAAGACAGACTTGATAACCCTTAGCCCAAACGCCGAGCCTAGGTATGAAAGTGAAATACATACATGAGCTTGACTTTTGTACTCTGATTATTTTGGGCCCGTATTTTGTTCCCCGGCTAAGGTCATTCACCTTTAGGATGGCTTCAATATTATAACTTCTTCACCTTTTAGATGGCTTCAATATTATAATTTCACTACAGACGTTCTTTGTTCCTTGACGCATAAATTTCTCATAAATCAATAGGTATGTAGTCTCGAATAGCTTCAACAAACTAAATGAAGTGACTTACTAATAAATCATTGAATTGAACCGAGATTCAACAGATTGAATATATTATCTGTTACCATGAATGCGCTAATGTTGGAGAATTTAATCGGGAGCGGGTGAAGGAGCGGAAGAGCCGTTCGTCTGAATTTACGAGCGAATGAGCTTCCGGCGCTTTCGAAGTTCACGCTACAACCATTTTTGCACATAACAATTTAAATAACTACTTTATATTAAATTATGATTACGACAAGCTGCCCATTAGAGTGGCTAAGTTAGAAAACTTACATTATTTTGAATTTATTTGTAATTCAAGCAAGTAAAGGGTGATGTAATTTTGTTACTGGTGAAAGGATAGAGTGTTTTTACTGAGCCTTGGTAATCTATTTGTAACTTCATAACTTTATTTATATTGAAGTTTTTGAGCACCTATGTAACCAAATACATTGGTATTATTAATAATTGATGAATATTTTTAGTACGATACACGTGTCGCAGGCAGGTTGTTGCGTTGACAACATTACTGTGCCCATGAGATGAATGGGGCCCTACCGAGTTTTGATGTGGTTAAGAATTGGTGACTGTCGGATCAAACGAGTTATAGACTGAAGACTGCAAGCCCACCAATAGAACTTTAATGGTGCATATTCTGTTGTAAAATTCAGTATAATTTGTTGTGGAATAATGTTCTTTAATTTTATATGTTTACAGTTCTTTTATCAATATCTATAATCTTAGTTTTTCCTTTCTTTTATTTAGAAATACAACCATAACACAGTTAATCGGAGATACACAAGATACACGATTATATATTAGGCCAATGTTAACATGCTATCAAAGCGACATTTCACATCTCAAATACAAGCTGAGGACAGTAGTTTGAGAGTATTGAATATAAGAGGAAGATCAGATTCTATGAAGCACGTAAACTGCAGGTTTTAATGATTGCTTAAATCTTAGGTATTGGTTGAAATACTTGAAGGTTCTACTACTAAACATTTTGTAATAACTTGATTGCCAATATATTTTTAGATAAATGTTAAATTCCTCTTCCTCTATATATTTTGCACACTGTACAATCGAGTCTTGAAATACCTATTTAGTAAGTGAAAATACTAAGAACAAAGTTACGACGCGACGCGATCATCAACTAGTCTTGGTTATGAATTTTTGTCAAATAAATTGCTTTGTCGTCCAATATTTCAAGACATTTATTTACAACAAGTAATTTTACAGCCAGAGCACAAAATTTTCGGTATGTATAATTTATAAATAGACCTTGAAACTGCGATTGCCTAATTTGCTTTTCAGATATTTGGAGGGTTCTTCGCTAAAAGGATTACGCTTCATAATGCCCAGACCATTGTTGTAGCTTGATAAAATTTAATTTGTCACAAGGACCAAGTCCTCCTCGCATCACGAGAACAACTAAACGAACCGTGGAAAGTAATGATCACATGAAATCTCAGATCAAGAATTAAGAGTACTTTTGTTTTAGTTAATCGACCGGAATAATAGCTGAAGTTTCGCGTCTCTATGCCGACAAATGATTTGATAGGCTTCATCAGCAGTCGAGGGAACTTGGATAACGTTTCGTTTCGCGAATCGTACCTACAAATAATAATAAATAGAAACCACGGATACCAGGATATACCAGTACTATATTTATTTACTAATTTAAACTTCATTCAAGTTTGTGCATTGGCGAACTTAATGTCTAAGGCATTCTCTAACGGTCAACCTTAGGGTGGAGCAGAAATTTTGTATTGTATATAGGTGCATATCAAGTTTAAAGTTTGTGAGTATGTATGTATGTGTGTCTGTTGCTCTTTCACGCAAAAAAAAAACAACTGAACGGATTTGGATGAAACTTTACAGTAAAATAGCCTATATATCAGAATAACACATAGGCTACTTTTTACTGCAATAATCGAGATACACGCGAGCGAAGGCGGAGGCGACAACTAGTACAGAATAAATACGTAATAAATACTCTTACAATTACTACTTGTACAAGCTATATTGTATATACATGAAGTTTTACAGTGCTTTTGCAAAGCAAGTCAGAAACAGCGTTGCAATCTTCGTATACCCTTTATGTGTTACATTTTGTTGGGTGAAGCTTTGAATAGGCGGGCAGTCTCTTTGATGGTATTGAAAGAGAAAATGCTTATCGCACCATCACCCGTAAATAGTCGAGTGGGTGTCGAATTTCTACACATGCTACGAAAACACACTTATCCTTTTTACTTAAACTGTTTTCAGATCGTTTCTCAATACGTTGAAACTATTCGTCTGAGTCTTGCCCTTTTGAATCTATTGGCAGGTATATTTATTGGGTATGAGACCCATAACTTTTATTTGATATAATTTATATTCGCTGTTTTATTCCATTTTGTATTTCTTTCGTTTAGTTTTTATTGAATTTGCTGTATTACTGAAATTGAAAACTATTGGCTTACAAATTTACGTGCATCAATAAACATTCATTTGACTGCCTCGTTGGTCTAGTGGTTAGCATATGCGGCTGCTGATCGAGAGGTCTCGGGTAATATCTATGTATGTATTTACAAAAAAAAAAGTATGTTTATGTATTTATATCAGTTGTCTAGTACCCATAACACAAGCTCTGCTTAGCTTGGGACTAGATGATGTTGTGTGTCAGATGTTCAAAATATTTAAATATATTAAATATTTTCTTAAAAAAGAATTGTGAAATTTTAAAGAATTTAATTTTAAGTTAAAACAACTAATTATATAATGTAAAGTAATTCAAAATAACATTAGATGTTTACAAAAGAAAAATCGTTATGATATTGTTTTTTCTTTGTTGCCTATCATCATCTTCCTAGCCTTTATTCCCAAGTTTATTTGCGGTCGGCTACTAGTTCAACCGGTTTTACCAGAATATCATTTTTTTCACGAGGTGACTGCCATCGGACGTCCGCAACCCTAAGCGAGAACTGAAATTCGAAGGTTGAACTTTGTCGCCTTTAAATTACATATTAATATCTCAAATCCAATATTTTTTATAGATATATACAAAAAGTGGAAGAAACTGCACAATTCCTCTTTTCTGTACATGCTATAAAAGAGATATTATATTATTTGCTGTGAGTCAAATGCCTGTCAAATGTTAATCGGCTCGAATAATCACTTTTATAATCTCGTTAACAAAAAGTTAGGTATTTATTTTCAACACATGGTAACTGAAAAACTGGCTAATTGGCTTATGTTGTAAAACCTACAATGAAATCAAACAGAGATGTATATATACCTACACGTCCATATCTACTATCACAACAATCAAACGTTTCTAATTCTTCAACTTACGTACTTATGTTATTTTATAAATTTAGGCACAGCATATCAACTTTATAGTTCAATTCAATTAATGCCTGTGAGATAAATGTTTTTGTCTGACTTTATTTTATTTTTGACTATTTAAGTTCTGTGGTGTTACCCGCGGTTATTATTGTAAATTTCTGAATGAAATAGTAAACGTTGAGAATAGTGGTTAATTTAATTTAACTTAATTTCGTTATGTTAACTCATAGTTACTTTTTCATTTATTACAGATTATGTAAAAATACACGCATAAAAAACAGCTGTTACTCTTTTGAAAGAGGTATTTGACTGAACTTAAAGTTTTGGTGTTTTTATGAGTAATCTGAAATTAATGAGATAAGCGGTTGGTGACCACCTAAGCCTAGTGCCACCATGTCGAGTATTCTCAGTTTTCATTAGTAAGGAGTATCGGCCCTCATAAAAAGGGGATAAACATGAAAAAGCTTTAGCAACTTTTTTATACTGCATGTTTTGATATTTTTGTTTTATATCTGTTTGTATTTTTATTACCAGCTTACATTTTTAGAAGTGAATGCGTATGAAAGACTAACCTTCAGAAAGATAAGAAGAAAAAATAACCATTGAGACTAATATACGTATTTGTAATCTATAAATATAAATAAAATCAAATGATAATGTATTAATGCATATCAAAGTACGGTACTTACATCATTTGGTCCTACCTGGGAGTCAAACCCGAGAGCTCTTGATCGCAGACCAGAGAAATATTTGTTTCGGATTTCGGATTTGTTGTTAATATGCATGTAATTACACAAGAAACTATATATATATATATATCTGTTGTTCAGTACCCATAGTACAAGTTATGCTTAGTTTAAGACTAGATAACGTTGTGTGTCAAATATCTGAAATATTTATTTATTATTTACTTTAATTGTTATCATCATAAGATATTTGTGAGAGATGCATTTGTTATGTATTAGGGTATTTTTTTATATTTAATGTATACATTCAGAACTCAACTCAAACTCGTAATAATATCTAGTAATATTAATTGAGTGTAAATACATTAAACACATTGAAGAAATAACTTTCATGTTATCATTACCACTTGACACTCATCTCTGAATTGAAAAAGCTAATGGCTTGGAACAAGTCGATGAGGTTAAAATAAATCGGCGACATTCCATTTCCTGCAGAAAATAATGAGACCTCAGGATTCCGTTTTAAAAATTGAATTTCACCTTATCAAGTTATCAAAGTATATTGATCTTCGATTGATTGAGATAGTTTAAGGGCTATTAGATAAGTGGTTTCAGTCAACTTCCTAAAATATAAATTAATAAATATATATTTCTCATAGAAATTATTTATTTAATTAAAAACGTTTTGTTTCCCGTGGCCTTTGCGGTGATTTGTTGATTGTAATGGTTTATAATAATCTATGAGTTATTCTGAAAAATAAGCTATTTATATTACTGTAAACTATAAAGTTTCATCTAAATGTGTTAGGTGAAATAAACATCATTCTTAATATTGCAGTGAGGTATTCAAATTTGATTGTAAAATACTGACATAAGCTTATTTTTTGTTTTCTTTAAAATGTTCACTTATTATAATTATTACAATAAACTAAAAAACTATTTCAATTTAAAGTAACCTCTCTTAAGCATTGGTGGGATCATAAGTTTTTACACTTTTCTCAAATTTTTGATTCAATATAAGTTTTTGAAAGAAGAGCAAGAGCATCTTAGAAAAACATCCTCAAGATGAGTCTGTACAGTGTCCTTTTAAAGATCGCAAACATTTGGTGGCGTTTTCGCTGTTGTTGGTTGTCTTAGAAATTAGTAAAAAAAGATTTTACCTAATATTTAAAATTTTAATTTGTGAAGAATATTCTATAATCTATATGATTCAATTCCTATTTTCTTATCTGCCTTCTTCTCTAAAAAGTACTATCTGCGTCTATATTTAAAGCTTAAAATTCATAAGTGAATCAATACACTTATCTTATCAGAAAGTCTAATAAGGCACCTATTCCGTTTGATAACAATTAACATTTAACAAGCAAAGTTTGATGGCAAGTTTTAATCTCGTGTTTCGACGTTATTTGGCAAATTAATTCAAAAACTTTATCTTGAAGCACGCGAGTGAAAGATGTTTTTGCAGACAGAGTTTGTTACTTAATAATTCTGTGATTGTCGTCTAAGCTTGTAAAATTTTAAGAGCGTCTTCCGTATTTGTTTTTTTTTGCCTCAAATCTGAATAAGTAGATTTGTCCGTTGAACAATCTCAAAGTATCTACTTTGAGATACATTGCAGCCTATGAATTTGTGTTTGTATGTGTTTTCTAGCTATTATATCGTTATAGATACTTTAGTATCGAATAAAATAAATGGCATCGAGTGAACACATGTTGTGTTTTTTTTTATCTATCAGCCTACTAAAGTGACTATTCTGCCTGATGGAATACATAATTAGAATTTCTCAAGAATCAACATCCTCATTATGAGTACAGACAATGGTCACCTAGTTTTGTGAGATGTTTGGGCTTCCAGTCTCACACTTACCAACGAAATATGACAGTGTGACTTTTAGGTTGGCCTTCTGTGTGAGTATAGAACTGTTCCGGTCGAGCCGGCCCATTCGTGATATAATTAGCGTATCCTTACTACATTTAAATTGATTAGTATATCTAAAAAAAACTATATCAATTATAAGCTAGGTACTGAAAGATATTTGTCCCTGAACTGCCCCAGTTAGAAGTAAAAAAAATGGGCTTTAGAGAGGTGGGAGTAAAACAGAAAATTAGTGTGTTCTAAATAGTAATATATTACAAATAGCAAATTTTGTCTATGTAAAAGTTCACAACATCATCGAAACACAAGTTGTGTTCACAACACAACGCCATCTAACTAAGCAGAGCTTGTATTATGGGTACTAAACAACTGATATAAATACATAAAAATACTTTTTTTTTTAAATACATACATATTATACATAGAAAACACGTAAACTCCGAAACAAATATTTGTGAATCACACAAACATTTGATCCGACCCGGGAATCGCACCCGACATCTCAAGCACAGCAGTTGCTACGCTCCCACTGCGCCACCAAATTTATTCTCTATTATACTTCTGACAATGTGTGTAGCGAAAATCAAGTGTGTAGCTGGCACAGGCTTAAGATGCTGTCGTAACTAATTGACTTTAATGAACTGTTGAATACAAAGGTGGAGATTTTCCTATCCTGGAGGCCCTATATAAAATATTACAAAGTATGTTGAAGGTTATGAAGCGCTCATAGCCGAGTGGCATTAAGTGATTGGAAACGATCACCAGGGTAAGCAACGACAGCGCGGTCAGACCTAAGTGGGTGACCGTTTCTGGCATGATCAGTTATGAGCGGTTCCGTGATTCGGAGGTCACGTTAAGCTGTAGGTCCAGGTTATTATCATAAGATAGCGTTAGTGAAGCTTAGTTGCGGCTTAAAAACATCCAACGGCAAGATTACGTAGCCGCAACGTGTCTTGTCAGTCCCCAACCCGCACTCGGCCAGCGTGGGGATGTATGGCCTTACTTCGAGGAGACCCGAATAATTTTAATAATATAAATAATGTTTTAATAATAATAATATTATTTTAATAGGAATAATATTTTTTAAAGAAATATGTTGATAAATTCTCTTATTTTGTAAGAAGGTAATCTATAACAACATGAAAAAATAACGATGTCTTTACACAATGATCATGGTATACTACTACCTACATTTATTGTATTCTAAATACGAGTATACTTATATAAATTGGCAATTTATAGACGTACAAGGATGCTGGATGATCAAAGAAAAAAACATTACTTACCAAAATCGGTGACAAACAAGTCATGTTTTAAATGCTTTCAACCTTAATTCTAATAGCATAAGCTGTGAATTTGTTTTTTCCAAAGATTGTTTATGTGCTAAATACTTAGTAAGAAAATATAATTAGATATTGAAACCAACTCGCCGTGTGGTGTCAGTTAAGAATAGCATCATCCTATTTCTTCCTATGGGTGTCGACGATAAAATATCAGAGGATGGGCAACAGCATAGCCTACTTAGTACAGTAAGTACCATTTGGTATTTGGGGGTTGTCGGGGGTGAAAAATCGATCTGCATTAGTCTTATGTTTGGGAAACCGTGAGTTTTCGAGTTTTTGTGCGTTTTTTTTTATTTTTCTTAGCATTGCTTGCGACACTACTACTATACTACTCCTTTAGTAGCTGGTTGGTTTTTAGTACTCTAACATAGCAACACTGCAGCTCCTTGAGAGTATAGATGGCGTTGTTAAACCCAAAAATGATAACCTAGCAAAGCAAAAGATCGCCCAGGGACTTTCAATAATACGCTGCAGGAATTACATTATAGGAATCATTCAATTCTTATGGATCTGCCTTAGAAATTGTCGCCATGTCACCGTTAGCACAAAAGTGAACTAGAAATAGTAATTTCAATAATATCTGAAGGTAATGCACTAAATAAAGATTTTGACAGTATTTATTAAAGAGGAGTAATCTATGTATTGAAATAATGAGAAGCACGATCGATGGTAGCACAATCATTTCCATTATTTTCTTTACATAACCCTGTAAACCTCTTTTTAAGGAGAGGCCTATGTCCACCAGTGGACTGTTATAGACTGTTCATGATAGTGATGATATCACTGAAATATTATTACGTTTTATAAACTGCTGCTTTGTACGTTAGTGTATGCGACTGCAAATCAGGCGGTATTGGGTTTGATTACCTTCTTTTTTTTTTTTTTTTTTAATTTATTTATTTTAGGTCGCTTTATAACAGCTCAGGTCATTAGCGACCACGATTGACAATAGTGATACATGCAAAAGTACAGTAGCTTAAATTAATTCATAAATATTAATCATTTTCAGAAAACATAAAGTTTGTATACATCCATTTTGATTTAGACTGTCTTGTAGATTACTTGGAATTTTACATGATTTTTTCTCAGTACTATAGGCTGTACATTCTTCTAATAGATGTTTAACAGTTAAATCTTGTCCACACTTGCATTTATTTCTATTGGATTTAGTTATTAGATGAATATGTGTTATGTTTGTATGTCCGATACGTAAACGGGTAATGGCCACCTGATCTTTTCTACAAGTAAATTTATCAGGGGATTTTTCAAAAATAGATTTCCTTACGCTATGTAATTTTGATGTATTTTCTGATTTCCAATAATGATCCCAAGTCGTTTTAATTTTGTGCCTGAAATATTTTTGCAATTCATCCGGTGTTGATTTATTTGTATGCCAATTTCCATCCTCATTAATAGCTTGCCTCGCTTCAATATCTGCTTTTTCATTGCCAGCTATCCCTTGATGACTTGGAATCCAAATAATTTCAAATTTATAGTTATTTTTAAGAAGGTTTATAATTTTTTGTTTTATTTCTATGATTAAGGTATTTATATTATGTGTATTTTGTAACGCTGTTAAACATGATTTCGAGTCAGTGTATATTATATATTTATCGGTATTAGTATTACCACATATTAATTCCAAGGCTTTAAGGATAGCTATTGCTTCGCAACTGAAAATTGTATTATAATCTCCAAGCCTATAACGATAACAAGTACTCCCATAGACTATTGAACATCCTGATTTTCCATCCTTAACTGACCCGTCCGTATAAAATATTTTATAATCAGTGTACCTACTATTTAATTCTAAAAATAAAGTCTTATACATGTCTTGAGGAGTATCTCTCTTGTAGTTTTTGGATAGTTCGAGGTTAATAGGTAATTCTAAATTTTCCCATGGGCCACTTGTGAGTAATTTTTTTGTAAAGATTTTTGGAATCTTAAGATTCATTTCATTTAAATATTTAGTTGATCTTATTCGCAAGGGTCTCAATAAAATGGTTTTAAGTTCATATTCTGTATCTACAGCTGTTGATTTAGTGTAAGTATGATAAGTTGGGTTTTCTGGTTGAGATAATATGTTAATACAATATCTTATAACAAGTTCCTTCCTTCTAAATTCTAAAGGTATTTCTCCAGCTTCAGCTAGAATACTCTTAATCGGACTTGTTCTAAATGCACCAATACTTAATCTTAGGGCAGTATTTTGTATGCTTTCTAGAGAATCAAGCGTTCTTTTTTTTGCCGAGTCATAAACTATGGAGCCATAATCTAGTTTTTGTCGTATTAAAGCGTGGTATGTACTTAGTAGGCACTTTTTGTGAGATCCCCATGATGTCGATGAAAGAGTTTTAATTATATTTATCCGTTTATAGCACTCAGATTTAAGATTATTTATGTGCGGAATCCAGGACATTCTTTTATCGAACATTAACCCTAAAATTTTCATTTTATTAACTTCACTAATATTATGCTTATTTATAGTTAGCTGTATGTTCCTTGACTTAATTTTTTTATTTGTCATAATGATGAACTCTGATTTAGTTTTGGAAAATTTAAAGCCTGATTTTATAGACCATTCCTCAAGAGTATTAAGTGTGTTTTG
This sequence comes from Phragmatobia fuliginosa, assembly GCA_932526445.1. NCBI lineage: Eukaryota > Metazoa > Arthropoda > Insecta > Lepidoptera > Erebidae > Phragmatobia > Phragmatobia fuliginosa. The sequence goes on along the minus strand of OW052068.1, from coordinate 11,918,011 downwards.
AATAAGTTTTAAGGTTGGTTGCAATGATCTACCACTACAAATTATTGTTAGGTCATCAGCAAAAAGATAACCTTGAACTGGTTTATCAAAAAGTGCTAGAATGTCGTTGATGGCTAGTAAAAATAGAATAACGCTAAGTACCGAGCCTTGAGGTAGGCCATTCTCTGTACCTACAGGGTTCGATATTATATCATTGATTCTGACCTTTATTATCCTATCAGAAAGGAAGTTTTTAATGAAAGCTAAGACATTTCCTTTAATATTAATTTCTTGTAATTGTTTTAGTAATCTCTGTTTCCAAACCATTTCATAAGCCTTCTCAATATCTAATGCAACAATTACTGTGTAGGTATCATTAGCAAATCCATCTAGTACGTTACTTTCTATATTCACTAAATGGTCTATTGTGGAGCGAAACTGGCGAAATCCATACTGAAACGGCGATAAGAGTTTGTTTACTTCTACATACCATCGAATTCTTTTACTGACAATTTTCTCAAGTATTTTACATAGGTTACACGTTAAGGATATAGGTCTAAAACTTGTTCGTGAGCTTGAAATCTTTTGTGGTTTTAATATAGGAACTACTAAAGCTTCTTTCCAACTGTCAGGAAATACGTGATGCATATATATATGATTATAAAGCTGTAGTAAATACTCAAATCCTCTAATTGGTAAATGTTTGATTAAGATATTCGGGACATTATCAGGACCTGGACTAGAATTACCAATTTGTGAAAGTGTGAGGGTCAATTCGTGCATTGAGATTTCTTTATTAATTGGGTTGGAATTATTGTGCATATCAAGATATAAATCAGTCTCATGTCTATTTTTATATTCAATAAATTTATCATCATAATTATTAGAACTAGAATTTTCTGCAAAGGTTTCAGCTAAAAGATTTGAAACTTCAATAGGGTTACTTGTAAATGTACCGTCATTTTTTTCTATTACTATTTGATTGTATCTTGTGTTTTGGTGGTTCAGTTTCTGAATTTTCTTCCACATGTCCCCAATGGGGGTTTTGTTGGTAATAGAGGAAACCCAATTTTCCCAATACCTTTTTTTATTTTCTTTAATAAGTCTCCTATAGTATGCTCTTTTCTTCTTATAATCTATTTTGTACGCTGAATTGGGGTCATCCCTGGCATATCGTTTGAAAAGTTTTAGAGCTTTTTTTGTTTCCCGAATTGCGATTTTACATTCATCATTCCACCATGGTAAATTACCTTTTCTTAAAATACCAGATGTTTTTGGTATGGACTTATCAGCAGCTTTAAGAATAGATTTAGTAAATTTATGAACGACCTCGTTTATAGAAAAATTTCTAAATTGGTTCACAGGTATTAATTCTGTCATATTCAAATCAAAATCTTCTCGAAACATGACCCAATCTGCTTTGTCGAACTTCCACTTCTTAGGTAGTCTTATGTTTTGTGATGTATTGTGATTAAAAAAATTGGATCTAATTGAAATTGGGAAATGGTCACTATCATACAAATCGTCTAGGGCGTTCCATTCAAAATATGACGTTATATTTTGTGAAGCCAAAGTTAGATCTATATTACTTGTGAGACCGGTATGACTATTAAAACGTGTAGGTTGTCCGTTATTTAACAAAAATAAATTATCATGTTCGTCAATCCATTCTGCTATCAATTTACCTCTAAAATCACATTTATCTGAACCCCAATTAAAGTGATGGCTATTGAAGTCGCCCAAAATTACCACAGGTGGTGGAAGCTGACTAATAAGATGGTTTAAATGCTGTTTATCAAGAGTAGTACTGTTTGGTAGGTAAATATTACATAATGTAAGAGATAATGGAAATTTAATACTTATTGCAATTGCTTCTAGGTTTGTATTTAAGATGATTTCCTCCGGACTTGTATGACTTTTAATATAAATTGCTACTCCGCCACTAGCCCTATTTCCTTGTAACCGATTTTTGTAAAAATGATTATATCCTGTTAATAAAGCACAATGATTAGAATTAAAATTAGTTTCCTGTAAACAAATGCAAGTTGGACATAATCTACTTATTAGTAATTTGATATTTTCAAGTCTTTTATAGTAACCGTTTACATTCCACTGTAAAATATCCATAACAACTAAAAAAAAGTAGTGGTAAATATAATAATTTATCTAAACAGAAAGTGGTAAATAATTTAGTTAGGTATACAATTATTGATTTATGTCCGCTGTAACAATAGGCGTAAAAGGTGTTAATAGTTCATGTAATTTTCTGGACAGACGTGAGCATCTATTCTTCAAGCTTTTGTTCATCTTACAATGTAATTTGTTGCACATTTTTATAAGGTCCTTTATGTTATCAGTGTAAGTATATACTAATTCTTTTACATTTTGTTTTCCTCGTGTGTTATCAAGTAAACTAATAAATTGGTCTAAATTAATAGGGAATGAATTGTCATTATTTAAGGTACTTAATTCTTTTTCAATACTAGTCCAGATTTCTTCTTCAGTTCTAGGATCAGATTTTTTCAGTTTCTTATTTTTTTTTGTTTTTGTTTTAGTTTCCTCATCTTCTAGAGATATAATACTGCTATTGTCATCAGTTTCAATTTCCATGTTATCAGAGTTCTCTTCTTGTGTGTGTTGTATTTCTATATTATTTTTTGTGGATTCAGTAGTTGTTGTTGAGTGTGTTCTTTTTATTCCTTTTGAGTGCAATTGAGACGGTTGTGTAAACCCATCGTTTACAGGGGTACACGTAAGGCTATCCTGGGGTCGGGTAACTGGTGCATCATCGCGTCTATCAAATATGTCAACAATTTCTTTTGCTGTTTGATTATCTATTTCATGTGGGTGGTCTTGAGTTTGAATACTGTTTCGTGGACAGTTTTTAGCTAAATGTCCTAGTGTGTTACAAGTAAAACATTTAAGAGCATCAGTAGACGTATAAATCCAATAATTAGTGCCTTCGAATGAAATTTGAAATGATTCTGGTAGGCGTGCGACATCTTCTGGACTGATATATAACTGTCGTCTAAAACTTAAAATGTGAGAAAATCCAGGGTCAGTAACACCTATTTTCATAAATGATAGTGGTGACATTATTTTTATATTTAATTCTTCGAAACGTTTTTCGATTACGTAATTTGGTATAACAGGACAAACATTTGATAAGACAATCCTTTTATTTCTGGTTATTAACGATTTTATTTCAAAAGTGTTATTTTTTATGATTACCTTTTTCTTTTCTTCAATGAGGTTATCCGCCGTTTTTTTCGAATCCAAATAAATGCATATTCGTGCGTTCGATATCCGAGATATAAATCGTATTGACGCCGCAGGTGTAATTGCTGATAATCCAATGAGGTACTCTCGTAGTGTTATTCCGTCAATGGAGTCTAATACTATGGCTTGGTCTTTTTTGGGAAAACAAGTGGTTGAAGTAACATTTGCGTAACTTGAGGCACTGGGTGATTCGCGAGACATTGTTGTTGGTATGTACGTTGAGGGATTTTGAGACGTTGAGGGTACAGACATATATATATATGAAGGGGCCCCTGTTTCCAGGAGTTACCCTCTTTATGGAATATAACTTATATAATTAGTTGTATTCACGTTTCGCGTAAATAAATAGCGGGTCGAACGGAGTGAGACACGCGCGTCCGCTGCGACCGCTTGCGCGGAACTGACCTACCTTCTTTTGAGTGTATAATAAGAATAGAGAATCTTAATAACAGCACGGAGTTGGATAATGAAAATTTTGACGGTGGTTCACGCCTGTGCCTCGGAGAGCACAAATCTTAGGCTATCACTATAAATATAATACTTGTAGATTTGAAGTTATTAAAACATTAAAGAAAATATTACTAAGAAAATCAAATCTCGAGGACCAGACATGACAAAATAGTTGAGAATAAGTTTCTTTTAAATATGTCGACCGATTGCTGATGATGCTTTTTCATAGCTCATATCCATTGTTAGTATAGACTTTAGAAATCAATACATAAGTTGAGAGCATTTCAACTTTTTCTAGAAACCAATTCTTCCAGTTTGGTTTCTTCTTTTTCAACTGAAATCTTTTTTGTTTTGTATCTATTAACTAGCTTTAGTATTGTCGACAAAGACAATTTTTGTCTGTTTTCATAGGGCTTATAAAATGTATTTTCTCAGCTAGGCTAGAATACTAAAAACATCCATGTTTTTCTTTAATTTGCTGTGAATATATTCCAATTCCAACAGCGAAAACTAATATAAATAAATTGAAAACTCTATGAGCCCACGTGTAAACTCTATAAGGCCTTATTTAAAAGAGACGAAAATAAGTTACATATAGTGTTTATTTAAAAAATATTTTATATCCTGAGAATAAACCATAGGTTATAAACATTAGAGCACTCAGAAGCAGAGCATAAAAGAGAACGGACATGCATTTTATACCCGAATCCACCATCTGTAACATGACCGGTGCCACGTTGTTGTAAACTAAAAAAAAATTTAGTTATACAACAATGTAATGATTGATGAACTAAAGCAGTCCATTCTATTTGAACTGAAATAAATTGCTTGGAATAATACCGAATATTTCGTTTCAATAATATAATTAAAAGAGATGATTTTTCACAACCCATTTAATATAATGCCACAGCATCATCTACTGAAGATACCCGAACTACGAAGTAACTGACCTTGTATTTTACATGAAAGTATTTTTACACCTTACAAATTACCTTATGCCCTCAAATTTACTGACAAACTAGTTCAACCTTCGAATTTCAGTTCTCCCTTAGGGTTGCGGAGGTCCGATGCCAGTCGCTCCGTGGAAAAAATGATATTCAGGTATAACCGGCTGAACTAGTAGCCGACCCCAAATAATATTGAGAATAAGGCTATGAAGACTAACACATTACCTTACATAATTATAATCTTCCGACGTTTTCTTTGAGCATGCTGATGCATTGCTGTAATTGATTTTCAAGGCGCGAAATACGAACCATCAACCGTTCCAGTCGGAATTATTTTGCGGAAAGAAAACATTATAGTTTTTAGAAGTCAAAAACATGTATTTATCATCTATACTAATATCAAAAGTGCATTAAGTACCGGTCGAAATTTAAAAATATTTACTTTCCACAGTATCAGATATTTATCAGTATTATTGAGAATAGTCAGGTCAAGTCGTGTTGCCCTGGATATCGTGTTTGTTTATTTGGATCTATTTATTTGAAGTATTAGAGTCGTACACTTTCTACTCATAAGATGTTAATTTTTTTCTCTTCTTATTTATCTTCCTTCTTTCTCTCACAGAGTAGACATGCGGTAGTATGCCACTTGGTTAAACATCAAGGTTAGAATACGTTTTATTTATAACAATTTAGTATATTTTTGACAATTTAGTAGTAAACTTTAGTTCGAATTCAAGGAAAAGTGAGCTGGCTTTCATTTCTACAAAATGAAGTCCCAATGTTAAATGGAAATGTTGAGTATACGAATAGAATGAGATGAGGTAGTAGCAGTACGGCGGTAGGTGCATGGCATCTATTTTTGTATAGGGAACAGTGTTGTGCTATTAAAAGCGAAATTTCGATTGCGTTCTTTAAAAAAAAATACCACGGTGCCCCGTGTGTCTGCTGCGAGTGTGTTCTCTGTTTCAATAAAAAGATCGTAAGTAACAAGTACACATTTAAAATTTCATTAGATATTTTTCAAACATTCTTTAAAAATAAAAATTTAAGGCCATACAAATAAAACATTTATTAACACACATCAAATGAAATCGAAACCGGTTCGGCTGCGGCTAAGGTTAAAAAAAATTGTGAAACCAGATTTTTTGAACTTCGATAATTGAAAACTGGTTTTTATATTTTGTGGCTGATTTCCTTCGCATTCGCTTTAAGCAAAAGTATCGAGTAATTTTAATAGCGATTAAGTGGAGAACTGTGAGCTTGATATGTCATGTGACTATTAATAAACGAATATTTGGCTCCACCCCGTAAGTCTTTGAAAATAAATAAGTTGAAATTGTGTATTATTATTTTTCATTAGTTAATAATCTCGTATAAGAACTTCCTTGATCGTCACTGATTTTTGTTGATTTGAACTGGTTGCTACAAGTATGTTTTAGTGCTTGGCTTAACTATAAATGCATTACAGTGAATCTTGTGCCTAATTTTGAAAACGAATATAAAAATTAGTAAACTTATATGTCAAGCGTTTCCGAAATCAAAGTTTTCTGTTAGACGTCCGTAATTTATCAACTATACAACTGCACCAAATATCTTATGAGTGAGTAAGAGACTAACGATTACTTATCACAATATTTACTTGTGTATTTTGAACTAATTAAATAGTGTATTTTTAAAATATGAAATATTTTATTATGTCAAAAGACACTTTCAGTTTCCTATTCACATTTTTTTTGTTGTTCATTTTCAAGTATTCTTTCTCTTGGTCACCTCTGGTCGCTCTATATTTTTCAGCATTTTTGTTTCCTAAAAGATTGATAATGAAATGAAAAAAGAAGCCACTTTAACTATTAAATCCCCCAATAAATAGTTTAACAAAAAATATAAAATATTAAAGTTACAAATATTGATCGATGTTTTATTTCAGTAAGTCCTTGATATATTACTATTGTTCCAAGAAAAAATATTAACATGGCAAATGGTATAAATACAGAAGACAAAACATTGAAGGATACTCATGAAAAGAAGTCATGGACCCCATTTTTCAGACAGGTTTGTTTTGTAAACTCTTATTTATCATCGAGCAAGTTACATATACACAAAATTTAGCTAGTATCACCTTCCATACAGGCATAAGTTAATATCAAGCCTTTTGTTAGGAAAATCTTTTTAATTAAATTCATGCAGAACATAGAACTGTTAAATATAAATTAGGGACAACTGATTAATTTTTTTTTAATTGCTTACATTAATTTTATCTTTTTGTTGACGGTACGGTATATTTTATTTTACACAAACGCACTGTGTTAAACTTACCCATATTTAATTACTATGTATTTTGGGTTTAATATTTGTATCTGCGTTTGATGTACCTACATTTTCTAGGTAGTTGATTGCCCTCTTGAACAGGCTATCAATACCTGACTTGACGTCGGGATCATGGATTGTAAATGCATAATTACCTACACAGTTATCAGTGCTAACAGTTAATATTGTGGTGTGCCATGATGATGATGATGATGATGATGTCCTCCCAGACGTATCCGTCGACGACGACACCCTCTCAACTTTGAGTTCTGCGTTCATATGCCCGTGCATGACTAGCAAAACCGAATTTTGTTTTGAATGTGCGGTCACAGGAGGCACAGTTTAGGTCGCCCCGCATGCTGTAGGTGTAGTTGTAGGAGGTCTTGGGACGAGTTTTTCGATGACGCCGTTTAGCGTCAAGGCTTTCCAGACGGCGCCGCTCATAGTTAGGTGTGCGATATTACTGTATCGAGAAGTATCAGTAAGTTCGGTCATGCATACGTGTGTGTCTGTCGCATTTCAATGATCTTGTTTAGTTTTGATCTACTATCTTTTGATGCACTGGTTTTGATCTAGGTTTAGTTGAGTACATGTCTTATGATATATTTAAAGTCTAGGAAAAAACTAACGTCTAAGATACAGGCTCGGTCTAGTTTAGGCGTTAGTTACCATAGTTATGTTACAGCCACCTAATTTATGAGTACATCATAACCTATCGTAATAAGTATAGAGTTATAGTCAAATGTTTGTTTGACTGCACGGTTGGCCTAGTGGCTTAAGCGGTCGCCACGCCGCTTCCTACTACGCCAAGCGTCGTGGGTTCAAATCCCACGTAGGACAACACTTTGTGTGATTCACAATTTGTTGTTCTGAGTCTGGGTGTTCTTTGTGTCCGTTTCATGTATGTTTGTAAAGTCCCCCGCGACACAGGAATTTATATTCCTAATGCGGGAGTTGTCTTTAAAAAGAAAAAAAAAAGAAAAGAAATGTACCCGTGTGTCATGGTGTTTTTATTATTTCAGTAAGGTATTATTACTATGTTTTTTAGTTGTTCGTAGTGAGCGGAGTATGGACAATATACTTTGTACTTGGATTGTGTTACGGTGCCCCGAATGTCACTATTCCACAAATAAGGAAAGAGGCTAACTCCACAGAGGCAGTTAGTGAAGACATGGCATCTTGGCTGAGTATGTAAATTCTATACTATGTATTTTTGACTAAAGTTAGTGGAAATACTTTGTACTTGGATTGTGTTACGTTATATCCATATTCCATACATATCTATAGCAAAAACTTATATGTTTTGTTCATTGCACAACAAAATATTCTATTTTTTGTCTCCTTTCAGCATCTATCCACGGCTACAGTGCGTTACCATGGATTATCATTTTACCAATACTTACGCGGACATTTGGAAGAAAATTACCATTCTTAATCATATGTGTCACTACAATTACAGCTTACGTTGTGTTTTATTTGAGTGCCTCTAATCTGGTACTATTAATCAGTGAAATGATGCAAGGTATACTTGTAGCCAGTAATATGACAGTCTTAATTCTCATTGTCACTGAGTATTCGTCACCGCGATATCGTGGAGTATTTATGACAGTCAAATCAACTATCTTTTTCTGCGGATTGTGGGTTGCTAATGCCACAGGGGCTTTTAGTCACTGGAAGAATATAGCCTTTATTGCATTCTTTTTTTCGTGTTGTTCGATAACAGCCTGTTTGTGGCCCGAATCTCCCTCTTGGTTGGCAATGAAAGGACGTTTTGACGAGTGTGCAACATCGCATCGGTGGTTGAAAGGGCTTGACAATGATTCTGAAAATGAATTGGAAAGTTTAATAAAAGCGCAAAGGGAATATTTAGATACACGAGCTGTACAAAAATATGGGTTACATAAGAGATTTAAAGGTATTCTGAGTACGTTGTCAACGAAAGCTTTTTACAAGCCTCTCTTACTGTCTATGACAGTTATGTTGCTTTATAATTTTTCAGGTAAGTTTGTTTGCAGTATGTATTCTGTTGAGTTGATAAAGAGAATAACGAATAGTGAACCGACTGCGTACATTGGAATGCTTATATTAGAGGCCGTTACAATATTTAGTATGCTAATCGGATGTGTTCTATCAAAGTACCTTAAGCGAAGGACATTATTGCTAACATCATCGTCGATTGGCATTGGATTTCTTTTTATAACCTCTCTCTATTTGTATCTTATTAATCTGTCTATAATAACAGAAAATAAAGTGGTATCATTATTACTCTTGACATTGTTTTCGATGACGTTTAGCTGTGGACCTATGATATTAGCATGTTCAGTATATGGTGAACTCACGCCTATCCGATACAGAAGTTCATCTTTGCCAATCCTTGCTATATTTTCTGAAGTATTGATGGCCACCGTTCTAAAGATTTCACCATACATTTTCAGAATTTTTGGTTTACACGGTGCTTTTCTTTTTTATGGAATAACTTCATCTGTTTTTGCATTTATATTATACAAATATTTACCAGAGAGTAAAGACAAAACTCTACAAGAAATAGAAATGTACTTTAAAGAAACACGAAAACTAGAAAATAGCTCAGAAGAATTAAAAAATGAGAAAGAAACAGTAAAAGTTTTAATATAGTTTTTATTTTGTAATAATAAACTAAATCGAAACTTTACTAAGTACTGCCTTTGTATAAAATATAGCTATAAGGCCCTAAGACTACAAGTATGTATGTACAACAAGTTTAAGTTAATAGTGCAAAATATTACGATAATTAATGTGTAAACTAATATAATATAATAATTCGTTCCATTCAACAAGAACACATATCTATGCAATTTCTGGTTACTTCCAGTGAAATATAATAATAAAATAGAAGCCTTAAATACTGGGTATCGGATATCCAGTCTACCTTGAAGTGCAGTGGTCAGAAATGCCGACGTCAGTATTGTACTATTGACACAAGATTAAAGTCTAATCGGAGATTTGCTAAAGATGAAAGACTAATGATTAGCCATCAATATGCACTGTTAAGGGGACGGAGGATTGCTGGTTTCAGTTTTGGTGTTACCAACTACTAGTTAGCACTACCTATCACAATACCAGAGAATTGCTGGTTTGAGTTCTAATATTACTACCTAGTAGTTAGTAGTGTTGGGGTTGGAATTGGTGATCTTTAGGCATATAGATAGTTCATACAATTCTATGTCTACCGATGACGACTGTATTAGAATTTGTGATATTTTGTTATTTTATTAAATAATCACATGAAGTGCGTGTGCGACTGTTGTGCTTGAGGCCTCGGGTTCGATTCCCGGAATGGTTGTATCATTTGCAAATATTTGATTCGAAGTTTGGGGTTTTCTATGTAAAATATGTATGTATTTACAAAAAAAGGTATGTTTATGTATTTATATCAATTGTCTAGTACCTATAGAATAACCGCTAACATAGTTTGAGATTAAATGGTGTTGTGTGTCACATGTCGAAAATTTATTTTTATATTAAGTTTATTACACAATTTATCTTAAATTTATGTATTTACTAGTCCGGTCTCGTTGGTATCCGCAGGTTAAATTACTTAGAATGTCACTGCATCCTCTTATGAAAATAAATACTTACATAAAGTATGCGAACCTCAGAGCAAATAAAGAACCAAAAAAATATAGACGTCTTTACATATAGTTTACCGGAAATGCGTAAAATATATATAATATAATATAAGTCGTGTATAATATAAACATTTGAATTTCCTTTAGTATATTTATGTATAAGTAATATAAATTTAATTTAAATAAGGAAATAAGTAAGGTCATTTTAATAATTTTATACATCTAGTCAAGATATGCAATTAACAGTACACTTCTGAGGCAGGCCTATTTTTAATAAATAAAACCAATGTATTGTTGATTATTGGTCTAATTTAAAAAATAGTCTACAGCCATACAAGCAATGTAGTGTAATAAAAATAATGTAAATATGCAATATCAAAAGGCGGCCTTTATAATTTGTACTTTAGTATCACAAAATTTTATATTATCAATCATCAACAACCAATAATGTCCCACTGCTGGACTCGGGTGTCCTCAGGACAGAGTTAAAGTTTATACAAGTTAAATTTATAAAGTAGCAAGATAATATTGACATATACATAATATAATGAAGTCCCTAAATAAATAAAGAGAAAAATTGTAAAATATTGGTTTTATGTTATCGTACAAGAGTCATTTGATGAACAAAAAACTAATAGATTATATGGCACTTATGCCGAAAACAATTCTTCTCAATTCATTTTGGCGGACTTAATTAGAAAAAAAAATACTTCTATGTTCTAGAAGTTCTAATCGATTTCGGCAACCTATTTAATTAAAATTTTAGTTCATGATCTTACACAACATATAGGTATAATAATGAGCATTCATAAATTAAATAAAATTACAAGTTATATTTGTTTGACTCTGTAACCATATCATGATATACCACATTGGAATGCATAATATCTGGTACAAATAACCTAGTACTTGTGCAGATCATTAGCCTTGAATACTTATAAGCAGCCTTAATAAAGTACACATAAATATAGACTCGTACTATTATATGTTTTTGAACTAAATAAAGAGAATAACAAGAATGTTTCTATTTTTATTTATTTTAGATACAATATTATGGTTATATCAAAAAATTGCAAATTGCAGTTGCGAAGAGATGTCGCCTCTATGGCAGTCCTCTATCGCCTTTACTATGGGGAGTGTTCTGAAGAGCTCTTCCAACTCATCCCACCCTCTCCCTTCCTCTACAGAACTACAAGATCTGGCCAGGGAAGTCACCCCTTCAGAGTGGAAGACATACGGTCCAGAACTAAGCGGTTCGAGTCTTCCTTCTTGTGCCGAGAAGTTAAACACTGGAACTCACTACCATCTCATGTTTTTTCTTCATACTAGGATCCCGGGTCCTTGAAGCGGGTCGTGAAAAAGCATCTCACTAGGCCTACTACTAAAATTGTTTAATGCACGCCTAAAAAAATGGCTAACTGAAAAATGTTTCTACACCATTAAAGAATTCTTAGAGTCTAGAATAGAATAGAATTGTATAGATATATGTATCTATATCTGTTTGTAACATTTATTTACCTTTTGTTTTCCTTAGTCCTTTTTTTGATGTTAGAATTATATAACGACAACAAATTTAATGAATAATAAATTTTAAAATTATAAGTTAAGTATGTAAGTGAGTTCTAATCTAGTCATCGAAGTGTAATACCTAAGTAGGTATATTTTAAGTAGATTCCTTTTACACAATTATTACTTTTTAAATATTTGCATGCTATCTATATGGCGAAATGTGTCTCGCACTTTAAACATTAAAACCACCTATTGTAAAAACCACATTTTATGCAAATAAAGATTATTATTATATTATTATTATTATATTATTATATTAGGCCGCCATAATGTGGTTCGACATACTGCTTGCATTTGCAGTGAGTATGGCGACCCCTACTTGTGGATTTTACTCATGCTTTCCATCAGACATAGTAAAGTCACCTTGGCAGGCGTTATAATATATATAAAAAAAAGAAAAAAAAAGCTTTTACGAGCACTAAACCATGGAACAGTAAAGAGAGTTTAAGTGAATACCAACTTTTGAATTATTACCGAGCAATCACACATCATTACACACGTCACAATTGCAATTGTTATACTTATAATGTCTATAACATCACAAAAGACATGTATTTATTTGATTATATAGTTGTCACCATTTTTGTTGGTTGCTACAATTTCTTAATATACCTACCTAACGCCATCTTTTAAACTTTACAAAAATAAAGAATACAGATAAATTAAACTATATTTAACAACACCATATGTAATGATTATATTATTTGACAGCTCTTTATCTCTTCTGATGAACTACTCGTTACAAACATTACTAAAAGGCTAACCTTAATAGTCCTTTATTGTCTACTAATTTTATTAGGAATGGGATTTTACCTATTCAACCACGTTGCCTCCTTTCTAAGAAGAGGCCTATGTCCAGCAGTGGACTGTTAAAGTCTGTTGATGATGATGATGAACCACGTTGCCTTGTCAAACGTCTTGGTATAAGAATACTGTCAAGTTTTATTTCCCTTTGCAGTGCTGTTGTCCTGCGTTATTTGTTTCCTGGTCAGCTCTTACGACACAGAATGAATATGAGTGAGCTGCTTCGTTGTCATAATCTTGACGGATTAAGAATACGGAATATAACCACTACACTGTACACATGAATGAGTGTAATAATAATTAATTTGAACAATAAGTAACCAGTATCTTTAATAATATTATAAAAGTTTGTGAGTATGAATGTATGTATGTTGTTGCTCTTTCACGCAAAAACTACTAAACGGATTTGGATGAAATTTTACAGTAATATAGCTATCATGTATGATTATTGTAACTTTTTGGAAATATCTATTATTATAGCTTATATATCAGAATAACACATGGGCTACTGCAATAATCGAGAAACACGCGGGCAGAGACGCGGGCGAAAGCTAGTTGTATATAACTGTTTAAGGTCAAAACAAATATATATGATTTGTTAAATATAAATATTTGTTTACTGTTACTAACGTAACAAATTGAACTAATGAGTGTAAGGAAAATATGTGGGATATATTTATTACTTTTGTACAATACAAACATCGTAAATTAGCTTATCCACATGTGATAACCTAGTAATTTTGTCAGAGTGCCGTATAATTACCATCGGATTATTTCTAAATTTATTCAATTGTTCAATTTTGTAATTGTTTCATAATGTATTTCAAATAGAAATGATAAGAAATATTGTATAAATTTTCCGCAAGTAATAAATTTCACACCTGAGATCCAGTTGATTTACAGTTAATTTAATAAGGTACTCGTATTTCTAGATTCTACGCACCAACGTACTATGAATATTTGACTGAAGACTTTTTAATTTAAAAAAATTGACAGAAAACATCTTAGCTAATCCATAAGAATAGTTTTGTGATCAAGTCTAAGGGTATATTTATTCTAAACAAGTTTTTCTAAATTCTTATCTATTAATAGGGACATTTGATGACTTTAAAATTTTCTCGACGAATAAAATGGACAAAAGAACCATACAAATGTACTATAACTGTATGAAATTTGACCCACTTTACAGTTTCCGATTGAGCTAAATTTCTGATCTGGTGCTGGAGCTGGATAATTTGTCAGAGAAACAAGGTCACAATTTTACAATTTAGGCTATGACGATAGCTCTATAACTTTGGAACTAACAAAGTTATATAAACCCTTATAGTTTTTCTTTAAAGTTCATCACATGAACTACCAGAATGATTATTAACAGATTTTTCGAGGCAGCTGTTTAGCTTTTAGGGGGACGGCGGGGAAAGGACGCCTTACTTTAAGAAAAAGCGATTTAAAGTTAAATTACTTGCAAACGGATACTTAAATCAAAAAAGTCTGTCTTAGTAACCTCTCAATGTTTATAAAATACTATTTGATGATACATCAGATGATGGGATAAAAGCGAGAAAAAAAATCATCCTTTTTGTATAGGTAGGGGAGGTATCCAAAAATTTTTTTACGTTATTTATTTTAATACTTTGCCGACGTGACAACACATCTACTCATCTATTTCTAGCACTAACCATTTGGAAGGTAAGTCCAGGACGCACGGACTTGACGATACTATAACGGTTCCGAGACGTGAACTACCGAAGCCTTAAATATTTCAGTACAGCCTACACTAAAAATGTCGTTTATCTGTGACGTACTAGTTTTACCCAAAATAGAAGAAGGTTATATAACAGTTTTGGCAGTCTATCGTAGTGTTTAAACGGGCTATTATACCGATTGTAATGAATGGATGTATGAAAGTTTTTACACAGTCAAGTTATAGGTTATTAAACTTTTTCTTGTTACAACTTATGTAATATTATAAATAAATATTTCAGACAGCAAATATAAGTCTACCCGTGACCACGAGCGGTATAACCCGTCCGAAACGTCGGAAAATAGAAGGTATCGTAACCTTTAATATTATCGCGAATAAGTCCCGTTTACAGTAAAAACATGAGTATGTGTAAAAGTCGCGAAAGTTTAAAAACAGTTATAGCAAATATAAGCACAGCTTCTTCTATGGGTACTAGACTACTGATGTAATATATACATATTATGTACTTTTTATTTTGAAAATTCAAACATATTATACATAGAACATACCCAAACTCCGAAACAAATGGAATGGAATGGAATGGAATGGAATGGAATATTTAATGGAAGAATCTCAGCTTTGAAAGTAAAATGAATGTATGTATTTATTGTTAATATTGTATAAAGACTAGCCAAACACTAATTCACAATGCGAATAATTTTGCTTACGTATATCGGTATTATGCTGAGAAACACTTGTGATCATGTTTGTTAGTCATTATCTAATAGATATTTCCATGCTATATTTATATGTATAAATCCCTACTAATATTATAAATGCGAAAGTAATTCTGTCTGTCTGTGTGTCTGTCTGTTACGCTTTCACGCCTAAACAACTGAACCGATTTTGATGAAATTTGGTATGAAAATAGAACTGAACTTGGGAAAAGACATAGGATACTTTTTATCGCGAAAATAAAGGTGGAAGGGATTGAAATAGAGAAAGAAAGTTTGTGTCGAAGTTCCTTATTATCAAACATAAAATCATGTAAGATTGTTTAATCTACCCTTACCGTATCGAGCGATATAAACGAATTCCACGCGGGCGAAGCCGCGGTCGGAAAGCTAGTATATATATATTTCTGGTGTATATTAAGATTCACCTTCGTTCATTATTTTCATAATCTTTCTAGAATTTACTATTCTTAAAATTATTTGGGATATTTTGCTACCAGTTTATTCAACCGATTCTAATTCGAACTATGATCTAGTTGTCAGTACATTTCGAGATGGTATCTTGAGCGCGTCGGGTCATGTCGCGCGGTGTAGCAGGAGTATGTACTCGGAGCACTTGTGGAACATGGATAGGACTATTCTTCCCGAGAACGTGTTGGAAGTAATTCGTTACGCCGATGACACTATGGTCAGTGCACACAGCCCGAGGGGAAATTAACAGGGGGGTGTCTCTTTGGTGGCTCTGGATAAGACGGGGGCCTTGTTATTACATCTTGGCAACGTCCCCGGCACTTATATCTTGAGTAACTTAGTCCTCGTATCGGCTCTGTATCTGGATCTAATCCTTGATAGCAGGTAATTCTTTGACGAGCACTTCCGACAGCTTATCCCGAAGCTGGTAGACGCTGCCTCTGCCTTTGGAAAACTTTCTCTCAATTTGAGCGGAGTCAGAGTCGCGACCGATGGTTATTTATTTTTATTATTATGTTTTGTTTTAACGACGCCAGTACTACGATATCTTAACTATTTTTATTAATGTCTGTTTTGTATTGTATTGTAACTTTACTTTACTTTAGAACAATGATGTGGTAACACTATTTATACAGATGTTTTAATTGTTTCCAAAAATGTTTTTTTTTTTATAATAAGTAAACATGCTTATGTGCAATCACTGCAATTACTGATGCCAATTTTATTTCTTTCACTTTTAAAATAGACCAATATTTATTGTAACTATTTATACACTAAAACATCTCTTTCTTAGGAGAGGCTTATATCCAGCTGTGGGCTGTTATAAGTTTTTTGATGAGTCTTACAAAATTCTCAAGTAAACGCAAAAAAACTTTTGCTAAAATATCTTTAGGTACATTTATTTCAGCTTATTTAGGTAGTAGGTAAATCAGTACCACAATTCAAATGTCATGCCATGCCATGTGGCAAACAAGGTACAAGACAAAAAATAATAAAATCAATTCAATTAAGATTAAAGAATAACATTAAAATGCTATACATGTATTAAGAGCAGTCTTTTGCCGAAATTAAAACCTTCTATAAATAAATTTGGTAAGCCCATCGAGTTTCAAGAAAATATCGGTCAGTTCGTCGCTCCCGTCTATGTTATAAATACGTATCACAGTGATTCTGAAATGAACAAAACAAACTACGATGAGACGTCATCGGTATAAGAAGAGAGCTACATTTAATATTGTTATTGTCTAGGTAAGGAAATTTTCGGTTTAAAAATATCATATAATGGGTAAGTTCTTATCTATTTTACTAACAAAGAATTAACTTCTTAATTTCCACAGTGGTAAGTTCTAAAATAAAACACCGGTAGTTCCCGTAGTATGACAACATAATACGAACAAGCTCATAATTCTAATAATCTTGGTTTAATAGTGTAGGTATTTCTTTAGAATGTTATGAGCCTTTAAAGCATAGATCGTAGATCTATGCTTTAAACTATAATCTATACTACACATTTTGTAAATGCAGATGCTTTTCATTTGGTGGGTGTCCGAAGTATACATATGCAATTTCGGTAGTAATGCTAGACTCGATGTAGTCAACATAATTTTGAAATACTTTTTCGAAATATGCAGACTTCATTGGCAATATGAATACGCTGATGGGTATATATGAAGTTATATGTTATTAAGACGATTGATCACACGAATAAATTCATAACAATCGTTTCATATGCTCCATTGAAATACGTGTAAACATTAAGGTTGGTATTACACTGATCGCGAATCGTAGCGATGTGCGGCTTAGACAAGTGTCGACTTTATACTTTCTTTAGATCAGATTAAAGCGTTCATTTTAATGTATTACATTACGTTATAATACGACTTGGATTATAATAATAAGACACGTAAAAGATTTATCTTTTTAAAATGAGAAATGATTTGATACTAGGGATTGTCGAAGCCTAAATAAATTCAGTGGATCGATGTGCCTGTCTGTATGTGAATAAAATTTTATTGAACAAATTGATACATAAAAAATAACTGCACTTAATAAACAAGTCATCTACATCAGTTAATCTTATCTTTATTTATTTAGTTATAAAGATCTTCAGAGCTCTTAATGGAAATATTTCAAGGAATACGTCAAATCAAAGCAACGTTCTATTATATTTGGGTCAGGAGATCAAATAAAGGCTAATTTAATATTACATGTGGTTTTTTCCAAGTTAGTTTTAAAATCTCAAGGTAATCTTTACATACATTAAGATGTATGAATCGTAAGTTTCATTTAAAACGATCACTGTAAGCATAATTAATCAGCAAGAAGACGTCTGACGCAGACGATAGTGTCAATTCTGGTGTTTGTACAAAACTTTATGAACTAGACTAAAGTTATTACGATTTAGTTTATTCTTAAACCTATTTTGATATGAAGCTACTTGAAATAATCTATGTTGATTCATTTCTGCTTTTATATTGGCCGAATCTCTAAAATTGCATAATGCGATGCTGACGTGAAAATTGTGATTTATATTAGAGTTTTTATTTACTTTCACCACTTATTATCACTCTGAAATTTCAAGATGAAAGGTAAAGATTTATGTACGACGTTTTTATTGTGTCATCAGTAATGATATATTTATATTTTGATTTTACCATTGGTACAATCTAAAATCAATATGAATATTTTATTTAGAAAATACCAGCACCAGAAAATTTCTGAAAATAAACGTCATACTTTAAAACTAATTATTATATGAACGTAGAGAAAGCAGAGGATATTATTAAATTATTATTTGTTTCTTGTCTAACTTTTTAAGTTTTTTACTTGGTTTTTAATCTTAACACTTTTATTAAAATACTGGTGCCATTGACGGAGTGAAAGATGAAATAAATATATTAATTTTTATTAATATAGTATTTTAGCTAGCTGAGTTCAACAAAAAATTGCTATTTAGATTGCATAGAGTATCTCAGTATCTTTGAACCTAAACAATAAATATTGTGAAAAGGTAATGTCCTTACTAATTTGTTTATCCTTTATTTAAATACAAAGATTTAGGTTAAGACACAGTAATAAAGTATTTATTTTATAATTTATTTTATTTCTTTAAATAAATTGAAAACTTAAAGTAGGGAGAGGTGACACAATTGAATTGACACCATATTTCTTGTTGAAATTCTAATTAAGTGTGCGTAAACTAGGAAATATGTTAGTTTAGAATACTTGATCAACTAGTAATGAATAAACATACATATTTTATAATATAATTTATATGCTTATCGTCGATGTTACAACATAACTTGTACATTTTTCTTAGTAGCAGTTGTTGTTGATTCAGTAGCAAATAATATTTATTTCGCGAAATTTAGAGAACACATATAGAGGATAAGAGGTAAATACATGGCCTATTATATTCAGATATTAGGAGTACATTGATAATAATGTACGGTCCATTGGTTAGCTGTTTTATGTTCCGTAGACGCGTAAATGTGTTGGCGTCTTAATCGGACTGGTAATTCGATTCAGTGATACTTTAATAGTGACAGTGATCGCTGTGTGTTCGCTTACAGTTTTTTCGAAGTATTGCAGTGAATGTATGAGCCATATAAATTTATGGTATAGATACATACCTACCTACCATAGCTTCTATACCTTTTTTTCAACTTATAAATTTGTGTTCTACAATTCCTGAAATTTAGTTATCGTGATAAAATCATTACGTTTTCTCAAATGTTTTTAATGAGATGTGTATCACGTGTTTAGTTTTAGTTAAAATAAAGTCAATAACCATATCATAGTTTAAAAGTAAGTATTTGTTCCGTATACAAAATGTTTAAATAAAATATACATACAAAGAAATCGTGTCATATTAAGTATGTGATAATTTACTATTATTTTTATTTGTAAAAGATGAAATGATGTTATAATTACGAAATTAGCTAATATAGGAAACATACTTTACGAAAAATTAAACTACATCGAATGTAATATAAATAATATCAAACTAAATATGTGGGTATATCGTTATATATATTAATAATTGGTTGTAAGTGTAGGTACAAAAGTATTATTTTAAATTACTGGTTAGGTTCAAAAAGATCGCGGGTAGTTCCAGCGCTCGGTAAACATTTTAAAATCCTGTTCCTAGATTGAATTCAATTATTAACTGCAAAGATTAGACTGCAATATTTCTTAATGCATTTAATTCACAGTTTTCCTATTATCATCAATTCAACTTCTTGTTTTATAAGATGTGGAAACGTTCACATAAAAGCCATTGTATGTGCACAATCATCATATACACATTTTCATTTTCATAAGAAGTGGATCGTTATAATAAACTGCTATTCACTTTTAGATGACGTTTGCTGTTATTTGAGTTGTGATTATGGTGACAAGAACAACTAGGCTGCATAATATTGCAAGTTGATCAATTATTCACAATGGACAAGTGCGATTACGAAGGTGTGAAAAATGATGACACGGAAGAATGTACAACACACATGAAATATTCTTGGCAACCGTTCTTAAGACAGGTTGGTATACTTGCATTTTGTTTACTATAACATCCTGCTACTTAGAGGATAACACCCACATCCATCGATTTTGTATGGATAAAATGTGTTACGTCACTATCCATTCTTTAAGAAGCGCATCATCGTAGAGGAAGGCAGCATACCAAAACAATGAAAGAAGACATGTGTACGTAAAAAACAAAAATATGTAGAAGTTTGATTTGGAAATGAAATCGGTAGTTTATTTTAAGGTAAATATATTATTGTCACACATAGGAATATACAAAACTTGATGTAGATTTTCGAAATAACGTATATCTTTTTTCTTATAATATGTACATAGACGGTCTTGCTATTATGGCGCTCATTACAGTTGAACAGTAAACTCGCAGTAAATGTCTCCGTAGAAGCATTTACAAGTAGGTATAGTAATAATATAAGAGCTTATTTGTTTGTTTGAACTTCACTTACTTTTAAACATATACGTTCAATATTTCAATATTTGTATATGGTATATAATATAATTTCATGGAAGTGCTCTAGCTTTGAATCTTTTTCTTAATGTCTAAGTATGATCAGAAGTCTAATAGTTAGTAGCCACAGTTTTCCAACCTCTTTGGTTTAAAACTTTTTCTACTCTAACGTTATAAATATTCATGATCAAATGTCATTCAAGCCCCACTTCATGGCCAGATTTCATTACAATCAGTTCTGAATTTTAATGGTGAAAATGGAACAGACTACAATTGAGATAAAATTGAAAAGGTTTTTTTATATTTATTTTGTGAGGTCATGAAAAAAATTAGGATCCGAGATTGTTCTACAGTTTTAGTAGTAATTAGTACTGAGATTAGAAAAAAGATGATAATAGAATAATATCTTTAGATAGCTATCACCCAAATGACTTATTAGGAATGTAGGATTTGTCCGCGCCCACTTAGACGAAACCCTCCCTTTCGTGTCTCCATTAGTTTTATTATATAAAACTATTAGTAGTTGATTAGAAGTCAGAAATACGAAAAGTGCCTGTCAGCTAAGAACGTTACCATTTAACTTATTGTAGACGGCGACGGAACAGATTTTTCTAAGATGTTACTAAAAAATTTTTTCAACAATTTTACTAGATTTTATTCATGCATCTTCACAACCACCTTAATTCTTTTAATTTTTGTTTTTTGGCCCTACAAAAAATACTTACAGGCGTAGTAAGTTTACTCTGATAACTTTATATTTTCAATAATATAATATTGAACAAATGCTACCAAAATAATATTTTCTGAAATTTTCTTGGATTTTATTCATGCAACTTCACAACCACCATAATCCTTTTCATTTTTATGTTTTTTGGCCCTACAGAAAATACTCACAGCCATAGTAAGTTTACTCTGATGACTTTATATTTTCAATAATATAATATAATGTTAAACAAATAAGTAAAAAGTCTGTATAATTCAATATCTCATAACGTTATCGAACTGAGTAAATTTCTACGTTAGTTTAACTCAGCAATCTGCTAGGCGATATCAGACATTTATGTTGGCTAACTCCAATTATATCCATTGGTTATCGTCTAAAAACTTCTACTACTTAAATTTACTTACTGCATATGTAAGTATCCGTTTAGCATAACATACGTAAAAATTTATAATCATACGTAAAAAGATAAAATAATAAACTTTCTTTAGGAAAGGTATCTGAAATGGGAAATATAAAATGAGTTAGTTATCCCTTCAAGACCTAACAGATCAAAAATTGTCAGGAAAGGGCTCAAAAGTGTGTGAAGATACATGACAATTAACAGTCACTTTCTTTATAAATTTGTTAGTTAAAGTAATATAATGAATATAGGTTTTCTGAGGAGGTTTAGTGAGGAGAATATAGCTTTAGATAGCTAGCATTGGCTACCAGCACAATGTAGTGTCGTTACCAATAATAGAGATTATCCGCGCTAGTACCGTTAGCGATTGTATTATGAAAGAAAATCTCAGACTAACTGAAGTGATAATATTTTAATGTATACAGTATGAACATCCGTTGACAGCATGAGATAAGATACAATGATTCGATTGGTCAACAGGTACTGTCGCAATGGGCCAAGACGTTTTAAATATAGAACTGCAGCTATACTAAGTATTGATACATTTGCCGAGACAATATCTACTTCTCGTAAGACAACAATAGTTTATTGAACTTTACCGCTGCTATAAAAATTTTAAACACATTCTTGATGACCCTAATCCACTATTACTGATAAGTTAATTGTTATTCTGTACAGACAGAATTTCCTACACAGATTCTTTTTTATCTGACAGCGGTCAGTTCTCCGAAACGTAGGATGTCATTAGATGATTGTACGTCGTAGGCATATTTTCGTAATTTAATAAACAAACGCACCGAGTGCTCGATTGAATTATCAGAATGTCTGGGTTTTTATAAAGATACGTTATTTATGTACACGTATAAATCTACATAAATAAGGAAATCAATACAACTTGAATAATGATGAACAAGTTTAATAAATAGTTATAAGTTCTTCTTATATGATTATGTTTCAAATGAATGCTTGTTGATACTTTTTCAATAATTTCTATTTACAAATAAAGTGTATAAATGAAAGGGTTAGGTCAACTTTGTTTTCTCTATGCCATTAAAAAGAAATCATACTATTTAAACTTCAGAATATTAAATAATTTTCTTTTACAAAATTATATTAAATTTCTAAATATACTAAGAAGAAGTGTATGTCCATACATTGATGTTTGTCAAGACCTTCTAGGAATTATTTGTAATTAGACATAAATATTACGAAATCTTAGGTTTATTTTTGGTATGAGTGTAAATTTCGAAAAGTACACGTATATATCATGTTAGTTTTCTATTTTCTACTAAAGAGATTTTATTAAACTTATCATTGTGTTTTTAACGTGGCAATTAGAATAGAATCAAATATCAAACAGATTTTTACTTTTACAGTAAAGTTTTAAATGTTCATTCTTGCAAATAAAGCAACTTCTTCATTTTGTATTAATTTGCAATCATAAACAAATTTATTTCAACTTAATACCTGCGCAGCAGTCTAATAGTTGCTATAAAGTAAACATATACATAAAATACCTAACTGGTAGAAAGATTGCTGACATGTATTTTTTTTTCATCGCTACTGGAAATGTTGCTTATTTTCATTTCAAATCGGTCTAGCGGTTTAGCTGTGAATGCGTAATAGACAGAAAGAGTTACTTTCAAATTTATAACATAGGATTGGGGAACAGATTTACGGGTTTTGGGTGGTGACTTACTAGGAATATGTAGCTAAACTACGCAGGACAACAGCAAAGAATAACAAAACTGGAAACGAACTTTATACAACCCGTTATGTAAAGTTTGTCAAAACCTCCTTTCTAGATAGATACTTATTACTAGCAATTTAAATTAGCAATAAAAAGGGGTTATTGCTTCACCACATATTATACAATAAAGTCCTCCACCGCGTCGGTGTCGGTTGGTTCGCGATAAACTCAAAAACCGATGCACCAATTTTAATGAAATTTTATACCAACATAGTCCAAAGCCTGAAAACGACATAGACGCGGGCGGAGCCGCGGGCAAAATCGAGTTTGGTATAAAATTAGATTTATATTGACTTAATCATTGATGAGTACTTTCTTCGTTTAAGTTAATTTCATCTTTTACATTTTCAGTTATACGTGTGCTCGCTCTGTACTTCCATCTACTTCGTGTTGGGATTATGTTTCGGTGCACCAACAGTTTATATCCCACAGCTAAGAAAAGAAGCAAAATTAAATCTAACAGAGCCCATGAGTGCTGAAATGGAGTCTTGGCTATGTAAGTACATGTTATAAGAATTAATTAATGAAGTGTTAAGCTTTTTCATCTTCAAAAATGGACAAATATAGAAGCATATACTTCTTATAATTAATAACTGGAATATAATGATCGCTACACATGTTTCAACCAATCGTTCCACTTTCGGCTCAGATATCAGCAACGATCAACGATATTATAAACGATTTTCATACACACGTAAGATATATCTGCACAGATCGGTGTGTACCAATAAGTTGGAACGATTTCTCGAAATGTGTGCGGTCAAGAGTTGAAAATGAACATTTATCGAAGTTAAAAAGAATATAAATGAAAGATATTTATAAATATTTACTTATTACCAAATTTATGACTGCTGTAGTACCGATGAGAAATTCTTGCTTGTAAATTGCATGTAGTTTTATACGTGTTCTGTCAACCGATACATATTTGTAAAGGCCTTTTGCATAGGCCAAGAGTCCCAATGCCGAAGTAGTCTTTAAAAAAAAATATATATCGTAAAGTCAGTTACAAACATACAACTGAACCTAATGTGTATTTTTATTTTCAAATTCAAATACATTTTCGAATCTAAAAAAAATTTAGGGTGTGTAGATATTGAATACTATTTAATTCTTAAAAAACTTAATTTGACTTCTTTTTATACTTTATATTTACTAGAAATAAGTAAAAATACATTATTTAAAAAAAATACATAAAAAAAATACATTATTATAAATACATTGTTAAAAATACATTGTTATTGTATGTTATAAATATACATTAACAATATTAAATTTCATAATAACCTTGAGCTTCAAATAAAAGGGATTTTCTAACATTTATTTTATTTACTTTTCAGCATCAATTCTCGGGTATACGTCAATGCCGTGTGTAATTATTTTACCGATATTGGTTCGATATATTGGAAGAAAAATTCCATTTCTACTTGTTACCGTACTAACCTTAGTGAGTTTCATCATCTTCTACTGCAGCACTAATGCAATGCATCTTTTGATCAGTGAGATAATTCAAGGCATTACTCTCGCTAGTAATTTGACAGTATTGATATGTATAATAGTCGAGTACTCGTCGCCCCGATATCGAGGTGTGTTGATGATGATAGAATCGTCTATTTTCTTCTGGGGTGTCTGGATTGCTAATGTCACCGGAACTTTTAGTCACTGGAGGAACATTGCTATAATCGCATTTGTATGCTGTATATATTCCATGACTGCTATCATCATGCCAGAATCGCCATCCTGGCTTGCGATGATGGGACGCTTCGACGAGTGTGCTGCAGCACATCATTGGTTAAAAGGATATGACAAGGAATCTGAAGATGAACTTGAAAGCCTCATAAAGTCACAAAAAGAATATTTAAAAAAATGTGCAGACCGTAAAAAATCCACATCAGTTTTAAAATTTGATGTTATCAAAGAAACCGTTACTAATAAAGGTTTTTACAAACCACTATTGTTATCTATGGCTGTGATGTCTCTGTATCACTTTTCGGGTAAACTCGTGTGTTCTATGTACGCTGTTGATTTGATAAGTCAAATAACTGATAGTGAGTCTGCTGCCTATATCGGTATGCTTATTTTGGATGCAGTTACAATACTTGGTATGCAAATTGGATGTGTTCTGTCAAAGCTAGTAAATAGAAGAACTTTGTTGTTATCGTCCTCAGTAATTGGGATAATGTTTTTGTTTATAATATCATTGTATTTGTATTTAATTCACTTGAGTGTAATTACTGAAAATAAAATTATATCTATTGTATTACTGACTTCATTCTCAGTATCTATAACGTGTGGTCCTATGATCATGCCGTCCACAATATTTGGAGAAATAATTTTTTTGAGGTATAAAAGTACGTCATTACTGATTATAACATTGTTTTCTGAGTTGTTGATGGCAACTGTACTCAAAGTATCTCCATACATTTTTAAAATCCTTTCTTTGGAGGGTGCTTTCTTGTTTTATGGTATATCTGCATCTATTTTTGCATTTATTTTATACATATATTTACCAGAAACCAAAGACAAAACCTTGCAAGAAATAGAAAATTATTTTAAGGATGCAGATGAACTTGACGAGGATGCATCAAAGTCTTTTATTACGAGTAGAGAAGAAAATTATCATATGAAAGAATGTTAACTGTTTGTAATTTTATATATAATGCTAATTACCGTGTAAATAATTAAAATATCAAATCTAGAAGTAAAATCGTAGTTTTATTATTATTTTCTATTTTTAATTAGTTGTTTCGTTATTGTTTAATGAGAAACAAAAGTGGAACTAATTTCAAGTTGAACTAGTTCGTAACCCTTAGATTGTTTCGTATTGATAACAAAACCATACCAAATTTGGATTATCCGTTATACGATTTACATAGATAATAAAAGTGTAACGAGGTTAAAAAGCATATTGAATGTTTTACAAAACTGTTTTTTAATAATTTCATTTTTAAAACCGTTCACTTTTATCTGTGTTATGATTTAGATTATTATTATTATTTAGGTTAGCCTAACAAACTAAAATGTTACCAGAGAAGTAAAAAAAAAAATTGGTGTATGAACAGTAGATTAAATAGGCAACTAATTTTTGTCGCCCAAAGACTCAGATCTGGACACATCCCATGCAATAAATTTAGATATAAGATGCAGAAAACTGCTTCCCCTAATTGTAAAAAATGTGGTGTTGTGGCAGACTTACACCATTTATTGATGGAGTGTGTCAATTATGAGTCTAGTAGAAATATTTTAGTGCCCGACTTGGAGTTGAATGGAGCCGACGTAGGAATGTTCCACAAAATTCTGTCGGAACCTAATAGTGATGAAGCAAGAGCTCTATTCAAAGTCATGTCGATTATGTTGTAATGATAAGTATGTAGTAAAATGTTTAAGATACGATGGAACTGACATACGCTGTGCGTAAAAGTTTCTAAAAAAATAAAAAAAAGTAAGAAAATATATATAAAAGTCGTCTCTAAACGCTAAGTCACGTGATTAAAACAAAATATTCGACAATAATACAAGAGAATAGAGGCGCTCGCATCACAGAAACACTTGCATCTCAACTGACTGTACTGTTCAATTGATTCCTGATCCAGAAATATCATAGGTTAGCGATACTACTTTGTTAAATAAGTCATAAAGCCATTTTGATGGACATATTATTTAAAAAAACGATTGTTTTGAATTCATAACAAGATTAAAATTGTCCATTTCTATATTTGTCGTTATGCAAATGATTTCGTATATTAAATTAAAATTTGTTTGTTTAAAGTTTAACAAATACTTATTTATATATTTTTATCAACCTTGTTATTATCGTTACACCTTATATTGTGACTAATCTTTTGGTGAATTTCAATATGAATATTTATTGTTTTAAAACCCATTAATATAATCCGTGATGAATGGATGCATTGAAAATTTTTCATACCAAAACATATTTCAATTTAGTACAGGTACACTTCACCTAAGTCTTAATGCGTTATTTTATTTGTACCTGCTGCATTTTTTTTTATTTTTATCTTGTTTATCACAAAAATCAACATTCATTAGATAATTTTAAGCTAATCATGAAAATCATAATAAATATTTCGGATATCTGACACACAGCACTATCTATTCCAGAACTTTGTACACAGAACGACAGAACAGAACAGAATATTGTGGGTCTAGTACAACTGATATGACTTAGAATACTGTGTCCAAATCTAAGGTGACATTTGAATTTGAACTGCGCGTGTCGAAGGATTTTTTTAGGTTGGTAGTACTGTCAGTGACATCTATATGAAATTTCATGACAAAATGTTCTTTAGTGTTTGAGATACGCGTCGTTTTGTGAGCTGCTGAAGTGAGTTTTTAGTTTTTTGCGATGTCGAAATTTATTGAACAAAAATTTGCATTAAATTTTGTTTGCGATTAAAGACCTTGCTGATGAAGTTGGCATATCGAAAGGCTCAGTCAATACCATTTTGAAGGATGTTTTGGGCCTCAGACGCGTCAAATCTCGACTGCTACCAGGATGTCATGAAACGCATTATAACTGGCGATGAGACTTGGATCTATGCTTACGACCCGAAACAACCGATCAATCGAGCGAATATCGTGCCAAAGGAGAGCCGAGATCAAAATAAAAACTGCGCCAAAGTTGCTCAAAAATCAAGGATGGCTAAAAGTCAACGACAACACTAAAACTTCTATATATGTATGTACTTAAAGGTTAATTGACTTCTATCATGAAAATTCTACAGGACAATACGTACTGACCTCGGAAGCCAGCTTAGAGTAGTTGACATACGCTCTTGAATTAAACGGTTAGAGTCTTTCTTTCTGAGCTGAGCAGTTAAAACCTGGAACTCTCTACCAGCGCACGTGTTTCCCTTGCTTTATGATCACGAGTCCTTCAAGGGGGGCGTGAAAAAGCATCTATTTAGGCGGCCATAGTAGCGCCGTATTGCCTCGACCGCAATAACAGTGAGAGTGGTGACCACCACTCCTGGATTCTGTTCATGCTTTCCATCAGACTCAGTAGAATCATTTTACCTCTTAATTTATGAAAAAAAAACAGCCGAATGAATATTTTTGTAAATATGTCAAATAAGATTTTTATACATTATTAGTTCTATGAAGAATATAATCTATATCATAAAATTCTCGTGTCACGTTGTTGCTCATGATAATTTTCGAAAATATTTAATTAATCAATTTTAACCTTTATTAAAATGTGGGTTTGCTGGTGTCCCTAAGAAAGGAGAGTTAGCATAACGCTTAACTGTTTAGAACCCCAGTATTATTCAAAAAAGATGCGATGATTTGGCTTGGGTCAGCTAGTAATTAAACAACAAGTACATTCGATTTGTTAATACATTAGGTTTGGTTAGTTCCTATGTTCACCTACGTTTTGAAATGGAGCTAGTAAAAGTTGTGCATGAATGGCTTTCGATATTATAAAAGAATTAGTTAAAACATTCACTGAATTCACGGAATTCAAAATGAACTAGAAATATACCTAGTTTACTTAGAATTCCGGTAAATTATTTTACGTGGAAAAGAAACCCCGACAGGACCAACGTTAAATTTGTAAATATCAAATGCTGTCTTGAAGTTAGAAAAGAGTTAACAATTAAATTAAATTTATGTAGCTCTTCCGTCAGTAGGTAATAAAAAAACCACGGCTCCTTTAGGAACAGGATGGGAAAACCGTGGAACCCGTGTAGAAATCCGAGGGAGTTATGTACAGGTTGAAAATAGCCCGAGGCCGCCAGGATACCAGGAATTTTGTTTTTAGGTTTTCCATTGTTCCTCAGTTTCTGGTACCCGAGATAGGGATGTAGGTGGCGAGTACGGGAGGTAAAGGTTATAGGAAGAAAAAGAAAAAAGGTAAGTTAGCAGATAAAAATTAATATGAACAGTAACCTAGTAGGCAAGAAAATACAGATGACAGTATTATACAACAGCGCTTTGAAGATGAACTCAGTACCTACTTAAGATTTATTACGTTATAAAACACAACTTTTATATAAAAATATGAAAATTTTATATGTTCTATAAAAATCCCCGAAACTAAATACAACATGACGATTTTACGATTCTTTTACATTTTAGTACACATTTAAAACTATAAAATTTATCGCAATTTATAGAAGTTTAACAAAATAATATTAAATAGGTACTAGCTTTTACAGAGACTATGTCTACTGCTTTGTGTCAGCTAGCGCAGCCTGTGTTAATCGCGAATTATGTAGGTTTACGCTTTGTGAATGAATTCTTAAAAGCAGTTTAATGGCGTAGTCGTGAAAGTGCAACGAACAAACTTGCATTCGTACTTCGGATAACTTGGTTACGATATATTTATTACCGAATATTTATAATGGCCAAATGATGCAGAAGCCTATTTAGGGCAACACAAAACCCACATGTTACTATAGTAACATGCTGGTTATGTATTCTAATAATATATTAATAAATGAAAAATATCAATATACACGAGGGCGGAGCCGCGGACGAACGCTAGTACATAAATAAATATTTCCAAAATTTTGACACGCAATAAAACTATACTATGTCCACATTATAAATTTTCTTTGTCATTACATTCATTAAATTTTATCATATTTTTTCCCCCGTTTGTTTTAACTAAAGTTAAAATGTTTTTGTTAGAATATTTTCGAAAGTTGATACTGATGTTTGCAGACTTTTCAACTTTAGGTATTCTAAATTTCACATTGCTCCATTCGCTGTCATGAAATAAATGAAACGAAATAGAACTATGAAGAATTAAAACTGTTACCGAAAATATATTTCTATTACCTGTGGCTCCGTTCTCCGGCAAGAGAAAAGGATAATTCAATAACTAGAATAAATAGGAAACGCTGCAATTCAAATGTTTTGTTGGCTTAGTTGCAGTAACATAATAATTATTATATTTACAACATACAACACATTCCAAAAATAAGAAATAATAACAAAGAAAAGCATACCACACGATGCCATAAGAAAAATGACTGGAAGAGGATAGATACGGACTGCCTACAATGCTGATTGGCGGCCTCGGCCTTGGTTGAGTAGTGAACGGCAATAGATTTAATGTAACGTATATTCCTTTCCCAAAATCGATCAGTGGTGTGCAATGGGAGAGGCCTATGTCTAGCAGTGGCCTGCGATGGGCTGATGATGAAATTCCTTTTACTATCGTGTGTTGTATGCTAATGTTGACTGCCTCGGTGGCACAGTGCTAGCGTATGCGAC
Source organism: Phragmatobia fuliginosa (assembly GCA_932526445.1). NCBI lineage: Eukaryota > Metazoa > Arthropoda > Insecta > Lepidoptera > Erebidae > Phragmatobia > Phragmatobia fuliginosa. The sequence goes on along the minus strand of OW052068.1, from coordinate 11,887,076 downwards.
TGCTGTGCTTGTGGTCTTGTGTTCAATTCCCGGACCAAATATTTGTGTTTTCTATGTTTAATATGCATGTATTTACAAAAAAAAGTATGTTTATGTATTTAAATCAGTTGTCTAGTACCCATTATTCATGCTATGTTTAGTTTAAGACAAGATTGTGACGTTGTGTGTAAGATGTCCAAAATATTTAATGTTGAAAGAAATCACATCTATTACTACAATTTTTCACTAAACTGTTGAATATTCTTTATTTATATATATATTTGTAGTTTATCGGTGTAGTATCATCATCATCATCATCAACAGCCTTTAACAGTCCACTGCTGGACATAGGCCTCTCCTTAGAAAGGAGGTTTTGGCCTACTATATCACGCTGGCCAGACGGGTTGGTATAGGGTTGGTTTCAAGTTTTCCTTCTCTTTGCGTTGATGTTGTTTTGCGTAGTTTATCCCTTAGTCGCCTTTTACGGTGTAGTATCATTTCCATATATTTCGTAGTTACGGAAGGAGTCAATTTTCAAAAACATCGTCATTGATGTTGTAGGATCACTGTCATGTAAAACTTTTGACATTTCGAACGTTTTCGGACATCTGACACACAACACTATTTAGTTTCAAACTGTTTATTTTTGTCTAGCGAAACAAGCCTTTCCCTTAATTAATAGTAAAAGGATCGCTTTTAGTTTTATTTTGTGCTGTATTTTGTATAGAATATTAGCTATATCCTAATATTCGTCAGTAAAACAAAAAGTATTCAATTTCGAAATTACTTGCAAGTATGTATCAGATATCGAAAATGGCCAACTTGCAAGGCTAAGGGATAGTAATGCGAAATAGTAAGACATGGCACATTATTGAGGGTCGGTTATGACCTCATTTTCGACTACTCTAAGATAATCTGGGTATTTATTTATTTATTTATTTATATACTTTATGCACAAATACATGCATCGGCGGACTTAATGCCTTAGGCATTTTCTGCCAGTCGACCGATTGGGCGATGCAGAGAAAAGATTGGCTACTTTTATCCAACGGCAAATTTGCCTTAACATCAAAACAGGGAGAACCGAACCCTTGAAATTACTTAGTTTTTGTGAATTTTCTGTATTATGCTCAGTCACGAGTATACTAATAACTTCAGGTGAACTAAAATCACAAAATTAGCTCATAATAATTTGTTTTGACTGCTTCGTTGGTCTAGTGGTTAGCGTATGCGACTGCAGATCAAGAGGTCTTGGGTTCGATTCCCGGGTTGGACTAAATGTGAAAAAATGTTTCGGAGTTTGCTTGTTTTCTATGTGTAATATGTATGTATTTACAAAAAAAAGTATGTTTATGTATTTATATCAGTTCTCTAGTTACCGATAATACAAGCTCTGCTTAGTTTGGGGACTAGACAGCGTTGTGTGTAAAATGTCTGAAATATTTATCTATTTATTTATCTCGAAACAGTACAAAATGCCATTCTCGTGATGCTCCTCTGTAGTAGTAAAAAGTAGTTGATCACCACCTTTAGCTTCCCCATTATGGATAGAAAAAATATATGAAAATACCGTCTTTGAAACTTTTTGTATTTCGTGTCAAAATTTGAGCTCAATCAACTAGACATTTTAGAGATATAGATTATAATTAAAATACTTTATAAATAACAGTGACTGCTTTTTTATCAAAAAGTAAACACGTTTTGCCTAATAAACAAAGTGTTTTAAGTTACAAATATATGTATATATGTAACGGTGTTAAAGTTCAATTTTGATAAGACTACATTGTTATATTTTAAACCGACTTGGAAGATAATGCCCTTCTAAATTTAAAAAAATGAAACGATTATAAAAAACTTGTGATCACGTAGTCGTTAAGATTTGGGTCTATACTATTTTATATGATTTTATTCACTAAAACAAATACACTTAAAAAACTAGGGGACTATCTATACTAATAATTATAAATTGTGCATGAATGAAAAAATTCAGAGCGTTTGAAAAAAATATAAGAAAAGCATTAAATTTATTTTAAATCTTTCCATAGGGTGTGTCGCACCACCATTCTTCGATATATTGTGTATAATATTAAATATTATATACTGTGTATAACACATAAATTGCATTGACATTCTATGAGGACATTTAGATTATTATGGACGGTCATTAGTAAACAAAACAATAAATATTGGTACACATGATTTATGTATTTAACAGTAAAGTTGATATCTAGCTACCGTTGTCACACGAAGTTACACAGCGATATGTTGGCTTACAATGTAATTAATAGGTACTCATTAAAGTCATTGTGGAAATATAAATAAAACATTAATTGTTCAGAACGGCTAGTTGATTCTAGCATGTTTAAATAAATATACTTAGACAAATTTGAATCAAACGTAGCTAACTAGCGACTAATTAAAAATAAGATCAAAATTGGTTCAACCGTTTTGGAGTTACGATGCCACAGACAGTCACACACACACAGACACGTCAACCTTATAACACCCTGACGTTTTTGCGTCGGGCGTTAAAAACTTCTGAATTAAATAAAATGCTAATAGCACTAAAGTTATTTCATTTGTAGTGACCATGCAGTACACGGCTACAACGGGATACCGTACGTCCTCACGTCCTCATTATATCGATAGTCTTACGGTTAGTGAATAGGATACTATGGTTTATAATAATTTTTAAAAATAGAATAGTTGGTATTATGAAAGAGGAAAAGTTTTCTCATACAATGAAATCTTTTTCTTAAAGTGTTTTTCCTAAACTAGGTTAGGATACGGCTTTAAGTCTATAACGATACAGCTGAACTTCTACTTACCGTACGGGACCGATGGCTTAACGTCCTCTCTGAGGCACGTATTAACACTGCACAGCTATTAATTAGCGAGATAATGCAAGGCATGCTTCTGGCGAACAACATCACAGTGGTAGTAATAATCGTTACTAAGTATACTTGAACAATATATCCAGGGATATTTCTCACTATCGAGTCAACCATGCCATTTAAAAGTATGATTTGTTCCCGACATATCTTGAAGAATATCGGTATCATCGCTTTGATGTGTGCCTAATATTCTCTCACTGCCCTGTCAATTTCTCTGGCCTAAATCACCATGCCCAAATCATCTTTCTTGGTTGGCAATAATGGGACCGTCTCATCAGAGGTTAGATTCGATAGAGCTCAAATATTTTATAAACATACAAAAGAAAAAAAAACATCGTTGTCAGTTTAAGCAACTATTTATTAATCTGTGGTTTAAGTGCATCTTGGAATCAATGTAGACATAAGCCTTTGCCATTGCGTAAAGCGGTCATGTCATTGTACTATTTATCGGGTAATGGTTTGTGGAATGTACACAGTAGAACTAATTAATTCTGTTTGTGTCTTTCTTTTATTTATTTATATATACATTATGCACTTTAGGTACATTGGCGGACTTAATGCCGAAGGCATTCTCCACCAGTCAACCATTGGGTGATGCAGAGATGCATTTTGGTTAAAATTTAAATTAATTTACTACCTATGTACAAACTGATACGACTGATACAAATTTATAAACATAATACATAACATAATTGTATTGACAATACAGTACATAGAATGTCTATGTATACTTAAATAGATATAATAAATACATACATATAAAAATGATGAATGTTTATGAATTGTTTGATTCTGCCACCTGCTTCACTAGAAACTGTTCTTCTGAATTCTAAATTCCTTTAATGCTAAAAGTGTCTCCTTGTATATCTCAGGCGGTAATTGAGAGGACAACATTTCTATTTTACGCTGTATCATCATCATCTGTATTTCTGAAAACTCCTAAACCAGACTAAAGTTGAAACTTCACAAGATATCGAAGCGTATTTGATAAGTTTGATAATTCAGATTCCTTTTCAAAAACGTTGAAATATCACCACGAATATATTTATAAAAGTCGACTTGATGAATCTTAAAAGTTTTGGCATCTCTTAATGACCGTGAAGTTGCACGATAAATAAGTTTAGGTATAGCGATACTTTGTTTACTTTGAACTTTATGTTATTTTTTTAACTACCTCTGTCTCGCGGTGTTGCCTGGTTATTGTTATAGGCTGCAAGTAACGCCGCGCAGCGAAGCTATTCTAATAAAAGTGTCTGTATGTAATATCAAATTAATGTTTTTTTTATCAAAGAATACACGGTACTAAGTTCAGAAAGGCAATTTTTAAATTTTTGTTTGTCTATCCGTTTCTTCGGCTAATCTCTTTAACGTTTGGCCCGATTTCGACAGGACTTTCACTCGCGGATAGGTATCGATATAAAGAGTAACTTATGCTACTCTTTCAGACTAGCTTGGTACTACGGACAACAACAAACAAACACCGTGGGGCTCAACTAGTGAGATTATTAATTTGACAGGGTTGATTTATCGTAAATTGATTTGTAAACTGTCTTTACAGAAGTATTGGTATCGTTTCTTAAGGGCTTTGATCCCAACAATAAGTTCTAACAACTCTTTGTGTTATTGTAGGCGAAAATTTGTTTGAGTTTAATGTTGCTTTTTGAAAAGTTTCAAGAAGTTTATCATTTCCGTTTACTTAAGATACTGATTAATATTGAATAAGGTTTGTAACAAAGAACAGTAATATAAATAATTCAATTCGGCAAAAAGTGGCAGTACAATTCGATTGAGATATTTTAAATCACTTTCTGACACTCATACACGTGTATAACAAGGCAAAATACACATTAGTACCACATGAAACTGAATCTGACTTTATGTCGTAACAAGATAGGAAAGTGGAAAAATGTTGTTTGTTATTCGAAACTGCATTGACTGTCTATGTATTCACATATATTTGTTATGTCATCCGTTGTCTAAAAATATATGTATACTCAATTAACGGGGTTATGCGTTCTTTAGTTAATATATATGGATACAATTTCATGACTACGAATCTTAATTTTTTTAAATACTAGTTGCTGCCCGAGGTTTTATCCACTATTATTGTTGCAACAATAACCACGAGTAACGCCGCGAGTCGAAGCTGTTTAGCTCAAGTTACTCCTTATATTATCAGCTTGAATAGGCAGTTCGGGTCACAGTGGATGTCACATGTGGTACACAATGGTAAACAAGGATTTTAAATGAAATCTATCCAAGAAAATTATTATCGATTGCTACTAGCGCAGTACAAAAATGAGTGAACTTATCTATTCGTTAAAACGGCGGTCAGTTAAAGCAATTTATTTCGTAGATCATCTAAATGTAAGTTATGTTTGTCTGTGTCTAAAATACATGTTAAAATGATTTATTTCCGTACAAATGTATGGGAAAAGTTTTTTGCGATTTCTGACATTTCTAGTACTCAAACCTCAGTCGGTCCGATAGAGACTTTTGATCCTTATAAGAAACAGGATCGATGGCATCAAAAAAAGTTTTTGTTTAAAATGACCATTTTCTTGCTGGCTGTACATTTTTTCCGAAATCTGTAAATGCAGTTCAGAATATCTTGAAAAAATATGGATAGTCTTCTTAAAGCGTTTTCCTGTAACTATAACGGTTGAAATACCTGCCCTTACTGTCCCGTCTCAAAAATTCACCCTGTATACATACACCATTTGTATACTGACAAGTTTCGATGTTTTGTAATGTATATAAATCAAGTTAACATTTTTATATAAGGGAAGGTTGCAATGATAGACTGAATAGTTTTAAAACTTCTGGATTCTTCGCTAGCATAGTTTGAAGTTTGATTTCACTTTTCTAAAAGGATTTATTTTGTATGCCTACTCCTCTGTTTTTCAAATAAGATGAAAATCTAGTTGAGTAAATAATAAGGTCTAAAATTGAAGAAAGATTGTTGAAATTTGTGAACATAATGTAATATACTCAATATTCTTTGAGTTGCTAACGATGTTGAAGAAACCATCAATTTGTCGAACAAGTCGTCTGTGACAAGTAACAGATAAAATGCAGTCTCTCAGTTTGAAGGTTTTTACTGTGATTTATTGATGAGACATCGACTCCCCCGCCTCACTAGAGACCTGTCAAACTAAACAGCCACCAAGGATTTACCTTTACTTTGTACAATTGTTATAAAATAAGAGTGCTGGGAAGCGATAAGAAATATACATTATACATATTGTCGGTTTGGATGTGATGATTCGAAAGCACTTTATTATATTGTCTTGGTATTATGGGCTATAAGAGGGTCTATACAAATAAATAAAATTGGAATATCAACTAAGGTTTTTTTTACTAGCTTCGCTCCACGGCGTTACTCGCGACTCACAACATGTAAAAGCTCGGAACTTAGCCAGTATATAAATATAATTACTAAATGTACGCGTCCATCGGCCCGCGCCGGACGCACCGCACGCACGGCACGCAACGGATTTAACGTATTTGCCTTGCTCATAAATGCCGGCGTTCGGTGCGGGCGGCGCTGATAGTGGACGCAGCACTATGTGAAATCATACAAAGCAAAATAAAATCCGTTGCGAGCGGTGCGTCCGGCGCGGGCCAATGGACGCGCACCTTTATATGCAGTTTTAGTATTAATGCTCCGGCATCGCTCATGGCAGCTGCCAATCCACCACAAGGAGAGCACTCGCGCCGCAAAAGGCAACGTAAGAGGAAGGCGAAGACGCAGATCGACCAGGCAAGAGCGTCTCTCAACAATGTCCAGGAGGATCTCGTGGTCGCCGCCCCGCCAGAGGGGACGAAGGCGAAACGGGCAATTCAACCGAAGCCGGCCTTTAAGCTGGCGACGGCAAACCTGGATACCAGATTTACCAGTGTCATCAATACCCTACAAAAGGTACTGGTGGCACTAATGGAGAAGCGGGACCCTGTCCCACTGATCCTCGAGTGCCTATCAGATTTATGTAATTCTGGATCTGCTTAGGCTGCGCATACTCTTCTGGAACGCTGACGGGATGTCACCAGAGAAGACCAGGCTATTGAAGCTGCTGTTAGCCACACGGCAAGTTGACATAGCCCTTCTCAGCGAGACCCACCTTAGACCTGTAGACGTATTAAAAATGGGCGGATACTATGTCTACCGGGAGGATCAACGCTCGCCAAGAGGGATTGCTTACAGGGGATTAGCAGTCCTGGTCAAGAGGAAAGTCGTCCACCAAGCGCTGCCAGTACCGACACTGCAGTCTGCGTACGCCCTGGGCGTAGAGGTCTGCATCGGAAGCCAACCCACACGTGTGTTCGCATTTTATAGACCACCGGGGCAGCGCCTCGCAGTGGCCGACATGCACACCCTGCTGGACTCGCCACTGCCCACCATAATAGCAGGTGATTTTAATGCGAAACACACGGCATGGAACTCGAACTCCACATGCCCGGAAGGTCGCCGCCTTCTAGATGATGCAGACCGAAACGGGTACCAGGTGTTAGGACCAGAGGTTCCGACGCATTACCCGTACTGTGCAGCTCATATACCAGACGTCATTGATCTCGACGCACCAGTTGGCGAGGGTACTGCACGATATCGCGCTTGCGCGCAACAAGCGCGAGCGAGTCGTTGCAGTCTTCCTCGATATGGAGAAAGCGTTCGATCGCGTCTGGCACGCCGGCCTGATGTACAAGCTGTCCACGTCTACTACTCCCCGTCGAGTAGTGAAGATTGTGGCCACCTTTCTGCAAGACAGACACTTTCAAGTGGCGGTTGAAAGCGCCCTGTCCACAGAGCGACCCATCTGTACCACAAGGAAGCTGCTTGTCCCCAGTGTGCTACTCTTGGTACACAGACGATATTCCCGTCACCGAAGGCGTGAAGCTTGCGCTGTACGCCGACGACGCGGCCTACATCACGACGTCGAAAAATGGTACCAATGCTGTTACCAAGATGCAGCATACACTGGACGCACTTCCCAATTGGCTGAAGGACTGGAGACTAACGGTCAACGTTGCGAAGACTCAGGCGATCTCCATAGGCAGCGTGACCCTACCGCAGTTGAAGCTCATGGGGCAGAACATCGAGTGGTTCGCGACAGTTAAATACCTCGGTGTGACCATCGACCGCACGCTCTCCATGAAGTCCCACGTCAACAACATCATTGCCCAGGTCCGTGTCGCGCGTTCCCTTCTGCGGCCCGTACTATCGTCCCGACTGCCGCTCCGTGCGAAGCTCGGTGTGTACAAGACATACATTCGCACCCGTCTTACTTATGGTGCCCCGGCCTGGTTTGCACTTGTCTCTGAGACAAACCGCCGCCGTCTACGTGCGCAACAATCACTCGCACTACGCACCATCACTAACGCACCCCGCTTTGTGCGGAATAGGACGATCTCCAGGGATCTGCGTGTGGAGAGCCTGGACGACTTCGTGAGACGCCTGAGCTCCAATTTGTTCGTGCGTGCCGATGGCTCTCAAGCTCGCCACCTGCGCGAGCTCGCACCCTACCATCGGCGCCCACCAGACAGGCATGGCCTACCACGAGACCTCATCTACGTAGCAACTCCTACTGGACCACCCCCAATACCTGACCTAGCGCTAGCTGACGGGCGCTCCTCGGGGTCCCCACCTCTAGGAGCTCGACCTCGCTAAGCAACTATGCTAGACACAAAACTAGACCCGGGCGTAGCTAGCATGTTGGTCACCTTGCGGAGCTCACCCGCAATTGTTTGACCTCGTTAGAGACGCTCCCACACCGGACTGACACTCCGGCAACACCAATAGGCCCAGAGGGCCCAACTCAGTGACCCGCCTGTAGCTGCAGGCGGCGCGGAAGACCACTTAGACAGGCCGTAGACCTGGTGAAGTTACCCCGAGATCTCTAGCTGAGGTCTACGAGAAGAAACACCTGAGTTTTAGTATGCCCGCAGCTTCGTCCCCATGTATGTCAGTTATCATAGCCAGAAGTAGCCCATGTTAATGGTGGATTATGTAGCTTTTTATTTGTCAAAGTTTTAAATTAATTAGTTTAACGAAGGGCCTGAAAGCGTAAGCAAACCCATGTCCGTATTTAAAATATTAGTTAGGGTATAAATTATATAAATACATACTAGTTATTGTCACATATAATACATTTTGATTCTCTATTTATTTTTCAGCTATTTATATGTTTATTGACTTTACTTTAACGCCATGTTGACTATTATTCTTTTTTTTTTGCTATGAAATCCTCTTTTAATACCAATATGTTATTAGTTATATTGTCACAACAACAGTAACAACATACTATGGCGTCATGAAAGAGACATGGAACTATGGAGTAGCTACTAGCCCTGAATCGCAATAGAGAATTTTTCACATTGATTAGTGTATATAGAACTATCCAACATCAACTGTTGAGCCGCAGCCCGACATGCATCATCACCTCGCCTGGTTGGAGAATCATCCCTTTGTGTTAGAGGGACATGACACCCGTTTCTCTACAACTTCATCACAACCATCCTTTTAATTAGACCTTCAAGATGACAAGTTAGAAGCGGTCAGTGTTAAGTATCCACCTGCACTGAATCAGTTTTTAAAGAAACGATAACTTTACGTAATGCAAAAAATACTAAGGACGTCAAAATGAAGAAATCAAAAACTATGTAAGTTACTTTGATATCTGCCTAGCTAAGTAGCTGTTGGAGTAACAACTTTAAATTTGTTTCAAGATAATGAACTTCATTATTGTGTCTAGTAAGATTAAGTAAATTTTCATTGAAGCCAGGATTATATCGATACAACGTCGTAATTTCAACGAAATACAATTTACGGTCCCTTTTAGCATCACAGTATTAATACTTCAACGCTCCCGATAACAACCAACATATTGAAGTATATTTTTGTTGAAATTTTAAAACTCCAAGGAATATAACGTTTTATTCTTGAAGCAATTCACTTAAAGGCAATAGTCTAGCTAGATAGTTGTCATCTTAGTTAAATTTGTTAGTTTTTTTTTCAATTGTCAAAGCGACAATTTTCTATGAAAAAAATGTACAAATATTTTTTTTGTTTCCGGACCTCTTACACACAACATCATCTAGTCCCAAACTAAGTAGAGTTTGTATTATGGGTACTAAACAAGTGATATAAATACATAAACATTTTTTTTTGTAAATACATACATATTTAGTAGGCTAATACCTCCTTTATAAGGAGAGGCCTATGTCCAGCAGTGGACTGTTAAAGGCTGTTGATGATGACATACATATTTTATATAGAAAACACCTAGACTCCGAAACAAATATTTGTGAATCACACAAATATTTTGTCCGACCCGGGAATCAAACCCGAGACCTCTTGATCAGCAGCCGCATACGCTGACCACAAGACCAACAAGGCAGTCTATCTTATGAATCCACTACTTTTAGAATAATTTATTGAAGAATAACATTTCAATGTTTATTAAAAACACATGCGTAATAGTTATAAAAATCTAGAACGAGTCACTCATCAACCTGATGTAAACAAACTTATTTATTTTAATCATAGAACAACACAGGAGGAGAGTGGTCATCGCGTTTTTTTTCCGAAACAAAATAGTCTGGCATTTTTTGTGGAAATCTTCACAGATACACATTTCAGACTCACATAAAAAAACAGTCGCCTCTTACTACGAACACACACATCATCATCATCATCAACAGCCTTTAACAGTCCACTGCTGGACATAGGCCTCACCTTTGAAAGGAGGTTTTGGCCTACTATACCACGCTGGCCAGACGGGTTGGTAAAGGGTTTGTTTCAAGTTTTACTTCTCTTGGCAGTAATGTTAGCTGCTTATTTTGTTCCTTTAGTCGCCTCTTACGACACCCATGGAATGAATAGGGGTGGTGACATTTTGTATTCTTAGGGCCACCGCAGACTAGCTACTTTTAGCATCGGCGATCGGCAACTAGTCGCTTTTTAGAAGCTAAATACGGCGACCGAACGCTCCACACCGCACACTTAAAAACGCCAAACGCGGCGATCGAGTCGCTTTTTAGAAGCGCGACACAGCAGCTGAACGCTACACTCCGCACTATTTCGGATGCCGGTAGCAGCGATTTGGCATCTGAGCAGTCGCTAAAACGCGCGTTTCCGATACCGCGATCGAACGCAGGAAGTCGCTAAAACGCGATGCAGCATCGATGCAGCATCGATGCAGTCGCCAAATCGCCGATCGCCGATGCTAAAAGTAGCTAGTCTGCGGTGGCCCTTAATCCGTCACCACACGGACACCGATCCGTCACAACACACACATATAACAATGAAACAAAACTTTCGGAATTCCACGGACACATAAATATAGTCTGTGTCATAACAGTGTAACATATAGCAGCATTTGGGATTAGAGTTTGACAGAGGGGAACGATTGCGTATGTCTATGTCTATCGGCTTGCTCTATGATTTCATTCAAAGAACTGAATTAGTACTGAATAAATATAGACTCATAAAAATTCTCGGTGATTAAGGAATTTGGAACATGAGTACTTGAGTACTGAATACATGAGAACTCCAATTATTTTTTGTACATCTAATAAATTGGCTCAGGATTCGATTTTCAAGATGAGTATTAAAAGATTGTATTAAGATTTTTATTAGAGACTGAGTCCCGCGGTAATTGTTGTAAATCGGGAGTAACGCCGCTGAGTGAAGCTAGTCTTACAAAAAATCTGCTATCAACTTCACTTGTTTCACTGGCAGAAAGCGGAAGACACAGCTTTTTGCAGGTGAAAGTACCGTCAAAATCGGTCCAGCCGTTGCAAAGATTAGCCGGTACAAACACATAGACAGACGGACAGACATATAGACAGACTTGACGAATCTATAAGGGTTCAGTTATTTGCCATTTGGCTACGGAACAAAATAAAAATGGCTTTTTGTTATTAGTACCGTATATACTTTGATAAGCATTAGTAAAAAACTATTCATTTGATATTACATACTCAATATAAAAAATCTGTGTAAAACCAATTCATCAGCATACACCATTGTAAATTTGAATTCCCAATTATTGAAAATAGCACAATCATTCGATATTGGCCAGTTTGTTACTCGAGTAAAATGTAAACAATGGAACTTCGCATTAATAAAAAATGTTTCCGTAATGAAAACACATCGTCAATATTTATCATTAACAAAGTTTTTGTGAAACGAAATAACTTCATTTTAAAACAATAGCATTTTTACGCTTTAGTTATTTGTTACATAAGTAATGTTTGTTTGTTTAAATAATTATTCTCATATTGAATTCTATGCCCTTTTTGAGATTTTTTATACACAGCAAAGTATTTAGTATAAATTACACTATTCCACTAGTTTAAAAGTTAGCATCTGCAAGTGAGGTATAACTACAATCACTGTAGAATACCATGATTCTTCCGGTATATGTTACATTATTCATACGGTTAATTTAGAGTAGACAGGGTGACAGAACGGGTCCCTTTCCATCCAACTGACCTTTCCGAGCAAGTTTGCTTTAGCACCTGTCGCTAGGAGCGAACTCAGTCCGGCCTGTCACCACTGACGACTGCAGTAAGGACTCGGCCCATCTTGTAATTGGTCTAATAGTACCTTTGCTAAACAACCACAACCGGTTTAGATTTACCACTTCTCTCTCACTCAAATACAACGACAGTATAGGATGTACTAAACAAAAAAGGGGAGATATCAATAAAAGGAAGTAAACAAAATTGTTCTGCTTCATCTTCCTAGCATAATTTATTATTCCAAGATTATTTGAGATCGGCTATTAGAAATATGTATATTATGTTTTGACTTATTCGTAACTTGTAGCCAAAATGACCAATCAGTTTTCATTTAAAGTTACGGTGAAAGATACCACAAAATGTCTGAAGCAAATTTAACTGGGAACTGTTAAGGTGAATTGGGACGATTGGACTCCTTCGTCGGTGGTGGCATGCATCAAGAAGCTGGCTAGATTTCGTAACAAGATACCTTAAAAATTGCAACGCTAGAAATAGAATAAATTTGGATGGTCTTGTAGAATGATAATAAAATTGAATGAAAAAGTCATTCTCTCTCTTGGTGGGAAATATAAAGATTATTGTAAAGAACGACTGAGAGTTTGCTCTATAGCTATTAACAGAATTAAGTCACAATTATATTTTAGGATTATAAAACTGCTAAGGTGTAGAGGTCTTGCAACTAGCCCAGAATTCTGAATTGTGTCTAGTAACCTGCTATTTATATTTACATGTAATTTTTTTTCCATCACCTTGTTCATAAAATAGTAAAAACCAACAAATTTATTTACAGAACAGAATCAACCGTTAACATCATAACAGTAAATAACATGCATTATAATAACAGAATGATGTTAATAAATAATATTGTTTAATATCATAGACATTACAGTCGGAACATTTGTATGTTGCCTGGCGTTATCACGTTCGTAATCAGTTCATAACGTCTAAATAAGCGGGGCGTACGACCGACATACCAAGTTATTTATAACTATGCAAATTGCCGTGTAAAATTTACCTCGTAAATCTCTATAGTACGGAGACAACCGGCCTATTAACAGCCGATTCTGTGTACCAGGACACGAAGTCACGCACTGATTGGAAATTTAAAAGCATTGTTGTTTCCTGCTGGAAATAAGAGAATATACGACAGGAGTTTCCTCGCCGCGTAAACTACCTGAGTTTTACGCATGTGATAAAATATTATTAGTTCCATCAAAAATATATAGCCAGAAGAAAAGCAGTATCGCTTATGAAATATATTGCTTAAATCGTCTGTAACAAAGACACACACGGCATTGTAGTTATCTTTGAATTCAGGCCAAGGAATTACCTATTTGCTCAAGTTAGGGATGATTAATCTTAATCGATCTTTTAGAAGATCGATTTTCGTAATGTAAATTTAGATTTTTTCTTAAATTAGTTACTTTACTATCATCTATAAATATATTGAATTGCTTAAGTAATTTTGCCTAAAATTAGAAGTAGTCTGCTATCAAAACTAATGCTCTATGTTTCGAGAAAACAAGTCTCAACAAAACAAACAAGTAAAATTTATGGTACCACCCAGTTGCCATATTTAATTGAAACAAAAAATAAAGCCAATGTTAGTTCTGATTGTGTAACAAGTTCAACGGTAGTATACCGAATATCTAAATTATCGTCATTAGAAAAATGTGGTGAAATATCTTATAGATACATGAACTTTGAAATTTTATTTGAGTTACTGCCAAAAACAAGAGTATACGAGGGGTGATCAATAAGTAATGATAATCGAGTATTTCTAGAACGCACAAAAACCCAAATTATTTTTTTTCTGCTTGCTTATATATCCACTACTTCAGCTTCAAACGTTTCAACGCCGTTTCACGTCCCTTACTGGAGAAAACGTCAAAAAAGTGGAAGATATCGTGTTGGCCGATCGAAGGATGACCGTAAGGCATGTAGCTGAGGTCACAGGGATCTCCTATGGCAGCGTTCAAAAAATCATTGTCAACAAAATGCATATGAAAAAGGTCTCTGCGCGTTGGGTACCGAGAATGTTAACCGACGAGCAGAAAAAGAAACGAGTCGACATTTCGAGGGTGAATCTTCAAAAGTTCCAGGCCGATAAAGAAAAATTTTTGTCGCGTTTTGTGACCATGGACGAGACCTGGATCCACCACTTTGATCCCGAAACCAAACAAAAATCAATGACTTGGAAACGAGCTTCCTCACCAACGCCGAAGAAATTCAAAGTGTCAAGTTCAGCGGGAAAGGTTATGGCGTCTGGTTTCTGGGATGCAGAAGAAATTATTATGGTGGAATATTTGGAAAAGGGGGCCACTATAACAGGCTCTTACTACGCAGGCCAAATAAGAAGATTGCGAGAAGCTATTAAGTCCAAAAGACGCGGTAAACTGCGCGCTGGAGTGCTGTTTCACCAAGACAACGCCCCGGCTCACAAAGCCGCAGTTGCGATGGCTGCCATTGAAAAAACGGGGTTTGAACTGCTCGAACACCCTCCCTATTCGCCAGATCTAGCTCCCAGTGACTTCTACCTCTTTCCTCGGCTCAAAGAACACCTCCGGGGCAACAAATTTGCGGACAATAGTGAAGTGATGGCCGCAGTAGAGGCATTTTGGGAGGGTCAAGACAAAGAATTTTTTTCTAAGGGAATCATGGGCTTAGAAAAAAGATACACTAAATGTATTAACTTGCAAGGAGACTATGTTGAAAAATAAAATACTTTTTTTATATTAATAGTTCTGTTTCATATTGATTATCATTACTTATTGATCACCCCTCGTAATGAACTGTATATAATGTAAATGGTACTTTGTATAGTATTAACGTTTCATCCTCATGGAACTGTTCTGATCAAATGTTCGAACTTTCATTATAAAATTTATTAATTAATATATTTCTAATTTAAGGTTATTTTATAATATAATATCATGCCTGTTTCCCCGAAGGGGTAGGCAGAGGCATTTTAGACCCCCACTTTTCGCTAGTGTTTGATCCCCCAATAGCTGGTGAGCCTATTGCCGTTTACCGGGACGTTTAGTATTGCCAGAGTCTCGTTCATCGTTCAGAAGGTGAAGTTGGCTTGGGGATTTCAAAATGTACAATGCATTATATCAGATCACAAATATTTGTCGTTTTTCATGTCACTGCACCAGTGCAACAGCTTATGTACACGATTTTTCAAAGACTCTGGAACTCTACTGAAGTAGATTAAGCAGATTAATTAGTTTGTTTGTAAAAGTAATGGGATTTTAGAAAGAACAGGAAGTTGTCTTTTTTTGCTGCAATAAGTGGAGGACAGGATGTAAATACGGTCTGTTACATTTGCTCGCTAGTCGAGCAAATGTTGGAAAGCTCGCACTTTGTAAAAAATAGTAAAGAATAGAACTACGATGGGAAGCACAAGTCTAAATACTTAACTAATATGTGGTGGTTTCATCACCAAAAATAAATATCAGACATTACAGTAAATGTTTTCTTTGTTTAAACATCTAACTATTCCAGACAGATTTTTCGTTATGAAAACAAGTGGAAAATAATAATTCATCATACTCAAAAGGTGATAAATTAAATTTGTAAGATTTCAAGCTAACTTTGTTATTATTCTGTTTCAACATTTACAAATTCACAAAATATCAGATGGAATGAAAACAATTACTGAAATATCTCAGTAATTAATTTACTTTGCCTTTATTGCTTTACAAAACAGGGTTTAATAAAGCGAGGACTACTGTCACTGCTTGTATTCACACAATATCTCCCTGATTTTGGACAAGTCTCTTGAAAAGATATTATGACTCTTATTCGCAAGATGTTTGTATATATTTTTGATTTGATCTCAGTATTTATTGACTATTAGATTACATCCGAAGATGGATCAAGATAATAGTTTCAACTTTATAAAACATCTTTCTAAGCTTGTGATTTAGTGTTGCTAATCTATAAATGATATTTAACTGTTCTTGTTCCGAGTGTCAAAATTATGTGACGATCACCTAAAATTCACCAACTCGTAAGTTCCCCCGCGGCTTATTGGGAATAACAATACTTATGGCGAGCAGAAATACATAGGGTTGTTTTTCCATTTCAGATATATATTTTGTAAATATTCTTTATGTTAGTATTGTAAACATGAGTATTTGAATGAGCCTTGTAGTGGGTTATTTCTAGAGCTAATTAAAAGTTTATTATCTTAGATAATATTGCTTTTACTACACTTTCTGTCTTTTCAAAAACTCTATCTTTTAACCGTCCATTATTTTTATTCCACTGTCTGTTTAACTCCTTAAATGCTCTTAGCCTACCGGCTACCCATTGATTAATGTAAGCTTGAGCATATAATATTGACAATACTTTATTTAGCAAATTTAGAAACATTTATATATGAAATAAGATATGTTAAAATATATCGGCAGTGTTTAAAACCCTGGTTGCTAGTGTTATTGTATAGATAGTATCGTTCTCAAACAGCTTAATGCCGGCAAGCTTTGATCGATATCTAAGAAGCTCCTGTTCCGTAGCTGGATTATGTGGTAGATAGAGGAGGCCAGGAATTCTGAATGCTAAGCTTTGTGGTTTACTGTGAATGTTCTATGCACTACTTTTAATAGAATGGTTATAGAATAAAATGTCAAGTAAAGAATATCTATCTTACCTAATTCAATAAATACGCTTGTGATCATGAGCTCTCAGGTTTGATTCCCGGGTCGGACCAAATATTTGTGCGATCCACAAATATTTGTTCTTATAAAATTTGTTAATAAATTATTTATTTATAAAAAAAGTATGTTTATGTATTTATATCAATTGTCTAATACCCATAATACAAGCTCTGTTTAGTTTGGGACTAGATGATGTGTGTAAGATGTCCGAAAATATTTATTTATTTATATATATTTGTGGAATGCAAGACAACCGATCTGTCTCTTCTTTTTCTTACTTAGCAAGATACTTATATTGATCTGTCCAAACGTTGTTCATGTTTTTACCCTTTTGCTTTAGAATTACCAAATATGTAAGGAAAACTATACTATGGAATACAGGTAAAAGCTGCAGTGAATGTAAGGAAAACTGTAGAATCCATACTAATATTGTACATTCGAAAGTAGCTTTGTTTGCCTTCACTAAGGAACGCTTTAATGGCTATACCACTGCACCAATTTCAATGAATTCACGATACTTGGATTCTAGACCAAAGACATGAACTACTTTTTACCGCGAACACCGACGATAGATATAATTTACTAAATAATGTTGTTGCAAGATTTCAATGTCAATTATTGATTTAATAAATCATGAATCTTAGTATTAATTAACATGTTTTCGTGACTTAACGAGGAGAAGAGCAAGTAAAAGAACGCGTGATTGTGAGTCTGCAACTGCACATCTATAACTCAATGGTCACAAATACGCTGCGGGTTAGAAGGAATGGGGTAGGTCTATGGCTACCTCATTCTCTCTTTTATTATCTCAACTTAACATCCTAAATGTATATATAGTTAACGTAAACGTCAATACGAACGGATTATAACATCATGGCGACGACTTGAAGGGAAATGCTTATAACATCATTATTTTATTTCGAATATAGTGATGAATTTTTATTTTAATAAAAATTAAAACTCGTGGTAAGCGTGCGGGAATTATTTACTGAAAATTTCCATTTTAAACTGGGAAGTGAAACACTCAGGTAGTATATATATATATGTATATGTGAACAAGCGCATCTTTAGTACATAACACCCCGCTCGTTCCCAGGGTGAAATTAAATTTCCAGACGCTCGTAGCGAAACACTGCATGTGTTTGTAAACACGCAGTAAAAGAAAGGTTTTTATTGCGCCTCCGAAACAGGAAACTGCATTAGTTGGTCGCTGTATTTGAAATATATTACTACAACGCTCACCCTTCCTTTCCTCCACCCGCTCACAACGGGATAATGATACAAACTAATTTATCTCTTATAACTAACTTCAAATACTAGTTCTGTATTTAATGCATACCTACTGTTTACCTTATATGATTGAGAGGATATGATTATCATAAAAGGCTTTTCAATTCATTATTTGTGGTACGGTGTAATGTTAATAAAAACCGATACTTGCCGGGATGCAGCAGCTGGGAGTTGCGCGTATCCAAATGAAAGAGAGCTTTGATACATGTATTTCTGTAACTGCAGTGCGGCATCGGTCTAAAGCAAAAAAATCTAGCAACGTGAAAGCCCACTGTTTTCCATTACTGTAATGGAGTTACTTTTCTGTTGGTTGATAAATTTTAGCAGCTTTATGAAATATGAAATGCTAAAATGAATAAAATAAATTTAAACATCAATAGTTTGTACAGAAAACACAATTATGGTGTTCACGCTCAAAGCTCTGTTAGACAAATATTTCAGTGAGGAAAATTAAATTTTCATAAAATACACGTTGCCACTCGATTGTCAGAGAACTAACGAAAATGATTTATATTGTGTGACGACGGAAGGTGCAAGGAAAAGCTATAAATTTGAACCTAATTACTGCCAGGTGTGACAGGCAACCCGCAATGCCTGAACAACTTTACCCCATAAGTCAGCCACGATCGAGATGAACGAACCACGTAATTATTCACGCAAGTGCGCGCAATAAAACTATCTACTTAGTAATAATTATTACTATATGTAACATAGTTCCATAATAAGAACTTCATTAGTGAGACGCTACAGTCATGTTAATATTTTAGTGCTGGTAAGTTAAACGAGTCATAATTTTAAGTGCCTTTTAGTCGTAAGTTGGTACGGTAGATTCAATAGTATAGTATAGTACAGACAGTAAATGTTGAATACTAGTACTTCGTAAGAATGGCCATAATTTACAAAGTACCGATGTTACGAAAAATTTCAATAAGAATTCAAGACTAGTGGTCATCATAGGTACTCATTGCGAATGCAGACAACGCAATGTGGTGACCTTCACTATGACATGTTATTGAGGTACTGCTGCATCATTGATTTCGCACTCACCAACAGAACATGACAGCATGAATGCTGTAATTCTAGGTTGGTCATCTGTAAGAGGGTATGGTACCGCCCCGGTCGAGTCGGCCCGTTCATGTTGGTCAGCGTAGCTCTACTACCTTCTAGACTTTAGAATGAAAAATTAGACTTTAGAAAAAAAAACCTCTTTAAAATTTGCAATTTGCAATATTCATTTAATACTTACTGAGTCCCGCAGCGTTATCCGCAGTTATTTATATTGTAAACAGCGAGTAACGTTGGAGTCGTATTCGCGCTGCAAGGGTTCCGTAAAAACTTTTCATTTAACAAAAATATTTATACAACACTTGTTTTGAATCGTTCGGATCTCTCGAATGTTGTCCCTTTGCAAAAAGTTAATTAGAAGTTTGATTTTGTT
Source organism: Phragmatobia fuliginosa (assembly GCA_932526445.1). NCBI lineage: Eukaryota > Metazoa > Arthropoda > Insecta > Lepidoptera > Erebidae > Phragmatobia > Phragmatobia fuliginosa. The sequence continues at coordinate 11,867,289 of OW052068.1, read as the reverse complement.
ACAGCTTAAAGATATTAAAATTGTTTTTTTTTTAGTTTTATTAGTTTCAAATTATTTTCATTGTGTGATGTAGGTAACTAAAAATTTATAATTTTCACTTTTTTTCTTTATCTATGTTATAACCGCTTTATTATGACTCCTTTGCGAGTGTTGAAAATGTGTCGTATAAACGGCTGTTTCTTTTGATTGCGTTGGCTTAGAATTTTGATATTTTCACAACTCCAAGGGGCAATAGAAATGAGTATTTGATATGAATTTCAGCTTGACATCTATATACACGCGTTCATGATGAAAAGAGTCTTGAAAGACATGCAGACAACAAAGTAATCCTATAAACGTTTCCATTTTGTCTTTTCGAGGTACGGTACTGTGACAGAAGGACAAAAAATTTAAAAAAAAAACCTTTTTCGATATAGGAAGTATCGTATATATAATATGTACTTTCATATCAACCTGCTAATTTGATATTTCATACAGACACTTCAATTTTCTTTATTTGTCTAGATTCAAGACGATGCAATAGTCGCATTATTTTTATAGCTTCTGTATACCCATAAATAATATTATCATCAACAACCCATAACGTCCCGCTGCTGGGCTCAGGTCTCCTCTCAAGAGAGGGTTAAGGCCATACGTCCCCACGCTGGCCGAGTGCGGGTTGGGGACAGGCAAGACACGTTGTGGCTACGTAATCTTGCTGTTGGATGTTTTTAAGCCGCCCGAAGGCCTCCAACTAAGCTTCACGACTGCTATCTTATGATAACAACCGGGACCGACTGCTTAACGTGACCTCCGAATCACGGAAACGCTCATTACATATAATGCCACAAACGGTCACCCATCTAGGTCCGACCGCGCCGTAGTTGCTCACCCTTGGTGATTGTTTCCAATCACCTAAGGCCACTCGGCTATGAGCGCTTACAATAATAATATTATAATTTAATGTAATTGCATATAACTAAATTAAATATTTGAAACAAGATCTATATACAAGTACGTTGTAATACGTAGGTATAGAGATTATGTTATAATATTCATAAATACCTTTAATTTATTCTCACTCGCTTAATATCCACCTAGTTTGGTGTATAGATAGATAATGGTATATTTAATGGGGATGTAGTTAAGAAGGAAAGATAATAAAAAAGAAAATGATACTTTTTGGAGAGTGTAAACTTGATCAGATCAGGCCCATACCTGTAATTTTCAATCTGATTCTCGCCGGGAAGTCCAAAGTTTCACTAACTTGGTTAAGTGAAGAGTCTTTAGTTGTGTTTTGCTAAACTCTGTGAGCGTAATAATTATGGCATTGAGCTAATTATCTCAATAATAAATTTTATTAGTAAATTCAAAATTGAACATGTTATCATGCATAGAGCGCCATATGCAATTTATGTTTAACTAGCTATTGCAGCATTGATGTATGAGTAGGTTATGTCGGAAAACTTTTTTTTATGTATCTTTATTTTAATTATATTCAGCCAAGTAATTTAAAATATAAGAACAATGTATTTAACACAAGCAAATGAAACTACTGTCATATTTACAATATTATTTGTCAAAGTTAAAAGACTAAGTTATTATTATATCTAATCAAGCCAAGCACAAAACAGTGAACAAGGTTTCATTAAAAACAGTTAACTAAGGAGTTAAGATCGGTGGTTCGGAAATTTTATTGATAGCTCAACGAATGCGAAAGGTAATGTTAATCATCCTGTCAGACTTGATTAAATCTGAAATACGAGCCGCGGCGACATCTATTTAGACAAGTAAATAAATAGCTGGCTTCAAAGTTGTCGCAATGTGCTAACGGGCCAAATATATCTTTAACTGGAACCAAAAGCGTCCCCACCTTCGAAACAAAAGAAATACAAACGACTGCCCTGGCGTGAAATTAATTCAAAGCGATGGGTCGACGAAATTGTATACAAAGGTAAGCGAAAAATAAAAGCGAAAAAGACGAACCAATTTCCAAAGTCTCCTTTAGCAGCAATTGTGGTTCTTATCTAAATAAAGACCGCAATTGTTGTTTGTAATTGTTCGTGATTTTGAAAAAAGTGTTTTAAGCTGCGGTATTTTACGTAAATATAGAATAAATACCATTGAAGTGTCAGTTTGTAATATCAAATGCATGTGAAAGTAAATATATATGTACATCTATAGTATATATATATGTATATGTACTTGCACAAAAAAGATCCATCCGGCTAATCTCTGTAACGCTGTGACCGATTTTGACGAAACTTTCACTGACAGATAACTGATAATATAAGGAGTAGTCAAGGCTAATTTAATTAAGGCACCGCGTCAGGACTTAGCTAGTCTCTAATAAAGATTTTAGCATGTGAATAATCACTGCCTCGTTGGTCTAGTGGTAAGCGTATGCGGCTGCTGATCAAAGAGGTCTCGGGTTCGATTCCCGGGTCGGACCAAATATTATTTGTGTGATTCACAAATATTTGTTTCGGAGTCTGGGTGTTTTCTATGTATAATATGTATGTATTTACAAAAAAAAAGTATGTTTTTGTATTTATATCAGTTGTCTAGTACCCATAACACAAGCTCTGCTTAGCTTGGGACTAGATGATGTTGTGTGTTAAATGTCCAAAAATATTTATTATTTATTTTATTTATTTATTTATTATATGTTGTGACCTGCCGACAAATTGTTTTACAGTTGGGCAGATTTTAAGATTGTAAAACATGTATTAGATGTTTAATAAATAAATAAAAAAGAAACATCCTATAAAAGTGAGCTTTATGATAACATCTTTATCATCTAACATCATAATTTTGTTAATAACATATTCACATATATGATTATGCACATTTCAACTAATGTTATCAACAAAATCAAGATTCTTAGACTGAAAATAAAATTACAATAATGCTAATACAAAAATATCTTTATTCTGCAAAGGTAGCAAAGATGCATCAGTATCAACTGAAACTATCTGTTATTACCTTTAATTCAAGTGCACTTACCATTATATGACGACAGTTATAAACTTTTAATGAAACAAATAGGTGAGGGATTGATCGTGGAAGTCATGTCATTGAAATTTATCGATACGATACGATTTATCTAAATAATAGTTTAGTTATTCTAACGAAAATTCTAATATTCGAAAGAATTTGAAAATAACCTACATGGCCATAAGAATAATTTGTGTGGATAGACATAGGTACGGAGATTCATAAATATTTAACGTAGTTTAAATGACATTTTGTCCAAAGAATACAGTCACTCATTCTTCATTTTAAGATACATCCCACGCTCCTCAATTCAAATAAAGTATTTCCTGCCCTATGAGTAAGGTCATGATATTATTCCTTTTTGCTTTTATAGTTCTGCCAGACAGGGCTCATAAAGGTACATACAGTACGACGTAGTTTAATAAAAGGCAAATAAAAATATTATTGATATTGTCTTTTGACTGACACATTAAAATTGTGAGGGTTGCGTAGGTATTTACTGTTTTGGACGCCTGCTGGTGATATAAATGTTGATAACAGCAGTAAATCGGATAATAAAGAGATAAAAATAAAAGGTAATGGGTCTTTACACTTACTATCGGTTGTAACTTCAACGTGTGCACTTTCGTGCGTCACGTCAAACTCGTCACGACCGTTTCTCTCGACTGCTGACGCGGAAGTAAATGGGCACACATTAGTGTACCTAGAGTATTTTAATCGACTTAAAAAAAGGAGGAGTGTTTGAAATTTTTTGTAATGTCTGTTTAGCGATATTTTCGTTATTTATAAACCGATTTTTTTTTTGACATTGGGCTTAGTACAGCTTTCAGGTGATTTAAGATAACAATTGTCACATAGTTATTTATTCCAGCTAAAGTTAATTCAATTAACATGTTTAGGATTTCTAAGCAGAAACATGTTGTTTTTGTAACGTCTTCGAGAGAATTTCTTGTTTTTAATATTTTACACTTCAGATATAATGAACTGTTTAATAGTTGGATGTATAATTATGTACAATTTATTATTTTATATTAATACACACAATAATTTTTAACGTGATACGTTAATTTCATGTTCGCCCTAGTTAGGTATTTACTATTTCTATAATTTTCATGTTGGTTGCCTACTATTTTCACAATTTGTGTTGATATTTTAACATATCATACTATAGGTAAGTGTTACCTTAACACTTAAATGTGTCCTACCCATAACAAAGATAACGAAAAATTATGGAAGTATTTTTTACCACTCCACAATAAAATACAAGAGTTTTTACCCGAATACAGCAGAACCAAAGTAGGGTTATGATTTTGAGAGGCCATGTATGTATGTACGTTCATCTGTTCCATCATAACTCTTCAACTATTTATTATGGGGCCATTCTAAATTGTGAAATATCTATGGCATTCTTGCCTATTGTATGTATTGGAACTTAAAATTTACTTTGCAAATAAATTAATGTTATAACGGCACTAAAACATTTTAAATAATAAAACTAAAAACTAAAAGCCAACTATGACAAAAACGACGCCAAGAAGTATGAAACAAGATTTTTATCACATTCGACTTTTATTTGTTTATTTAAAACTTAATGCACATGTAGCACAAAGGCGGACTTAATGCCATGTGGAATTCTCTGCCAGTCAACCTTCAGGTGATGTAGGAATATGATGTGGTAGGTGCAGACTTAGAATATAAAACATGACAAGGTATATTCGGGTATATACATGAATATTCGGGTTTTTATTAATGGATGAAAATACCAGACAGGTATATAAACATACGTAAATATACATACACACATATACATATATAATAAAAATAAATACAAACATACATATATAAATAAATTTAATTATATATATTATAGAGATACTCAGTCGGGTATTATCGTTGTGACCGTTCTGCCAATTCATTCCGGAGTAGATCACGTACTTTCATTTTGAATGTGAGGCGGTTTGTGGACATCCTGATTTCGGTAGGTAGCGCATTCCATAGAAGACTACACGAAGAAGGAAGAATTTATGAAATTAGAGGTGTGAGGGGGGCAAAGAAGAAGCATATTGTTCCTTGAATGAAGAAGCAAGATATTTGACGCAATCATTGGTGTACAGAGATACACATATTCAAGTTTGAAAAGCCGTAGTCACGCGTTGTTAAAGTACGCGTCCATTGGCCCGCGCCGGACGTACCGCACGCACGGCACGTAACGGATTGAACGGATTTGCCTTGCTCATAAATGCTGGCGTTCGGTGCGGGCGACGCGGATAGTGGACGCAGCACTATGTGAAATCATACAAAGCAAAATAAAATCCGTTGCATGCCGTGCGCGTCCGGTGCGGGCCAATGGACGCGTACCATTATGGTACGGTTCTACATAAGGTCTGACTACGGCTTTTGAAACTTGGTTTTTTTCTTTTCATTATTTTATTTAATTAAAATCAATTTATTGTTTAGTTTGTTTTGGTGTTCACTAGATATCTAAAACAATCCCGGCTCATTGTGAAATATCTTCTATGTTTAAATAAAGTGTAAGTACCAAGTAGTAGCTGCCCAAAAACCATTTTTCCTATTATTTATTTTGATGAAAATTAATAAATGAAAACTCCATACAGTCTACAATATACGACGGCGAATGTATTTTATTGCCACATAAATCGTAATATTTCCTCAAACAAAATAAAATCAGTTATCGAATCGTTTGTTTATCTGTCAGCAGGTGTAGGTTCGCAGGTAAATGATGTGGAAGGTGGAACGTACGTGAGCAGCCTGCGTAGGTTTATCGATGAATACTTTGAAAGAAATCGATTATTCGTTTAGATATTTTTAGCATTAGCTTAATTTCTTAATATAGAGTTGTCATTTTTTTTTCTCTAAAAAGATTCTGTGCTGTCTAATATAATTATGTAATATGAATCATTCGTAATTTAAATGTTGTTAACCTATTATTTTATTATCTGAAGAAGACAATTGAACGTTCGAGTAAAATATGTCATAAATTCATAAGACGCCTTTTAGAAATGTACAAATAATTTTTCACTTAAAAATACTTTTCTTATAACTGAAAAATATTTTTTAAATAAAAGTCATTAAAAGTTTAAGTTATTTGATAAACTTTTACAACATTTAATAATTTAATAAAAAAATTAGAAGTTTACCTAGTCTATTTTCTGGAAATGAGAACTTGAAATAATTTTTGATCAAAAGAAATAACTGTGAAAATTTCAATCGTTTAACAAAATTGTTGTAACGCTTTCGTTCCTACAATTAGTCTATATGTATAACAATGTAATAATACTTAGTATAACACTCGGTTCAATCGAACACACACTGTCTTACCAGAATATAAACTAGTTTTTATAACCTTTCTTTTCTGGAAAGAAAGAGCACGTACACTTACACATCTAGAGAACATATTCTGGTAACGGAGTATGACCACACCAATTATTCATCCACTGGGTGACGTAAGAGATTATAAAGACAGCAAACTGCGTAGGACAACAACACTGCAAAGAGAAAAGCAAACTTGAAACAACCCTATACCAAACTGTCTGACCAGCGTAGCCAATATCCTTTTTAAGGATGCCACATACACTCAATAAAAAAATATATCTTTAGTGATATATATATATATTATATATATATCTTTAGTGATTTATAGCCTAAGAAAGTTATCTGATATTATTATAAAGGAAGAACAACGTGTCCGTTCTGCAACAATATGAAATAAAATCTTGTTTTAAATTTACTTTTCCTTGTCGGCTAGATTTCATTAGTCACGAGGCTGTCTACCTCTAAGTAAATGTTACTCTATTACGAAAGATAACTTAATTTCATAAACTCTGCAGTAAATGTACAAGTAGTTACATTTTTAAAAGGACCAATGGTAACAAAAGAACACTACCTAAAAATACTACGTCATCATCGTTATGTCACAGTACTTTAGAGGTTCGTAAGGGTACCTTCATTTCACACTCTCCTAAATCAAGTTTTTGTTTGTCGGTGGCAGTCCATTGTTTTGAAAGAGTGATAGCGTTGGCACTGTCTATGTAGATATTTGTCTATTATTCAACAAGCTCATACGTAATATATCCTTTATTTAAATCGTATGGGTACTTCATTATGGTATATTGCTGTATAATATTATCGCTTGCATCAGTATTATGAAAGAGTTACAGTTCTACATTAACATTGTAATTACATATAATTCACACTTTATTTATATGAAGAATGGAAAATTGCGTTGTTTCATATAGCGGGTGTTAGTAAAATTGCTCTGAAATCGGAAGTCGAAATGGTTTCTCTGTAATGCATACATTTGTATAAGTTTTATTGTTGCTGGTGCATGATGAGAGTTTCTGTTTATTTGAAGTTTGGTTAAATATGAGATTGATATTCGACAGTCGTGTTTATATGCGGAAAACATTTTTCTGTAATATTGAAAATAGACGGATTCGACTCGACTAAAATCTACAATTACATATATAGTCAGCATTACATAATATAAAAACTGAAATATTTTTACCTTTCTCTCAATGCTTTTAAAGCTGTCGCGTCATACTGCATTACAATTTACAATGTGACTAAAGAAACACACTAAGACATTAAATAAATAATCAAATTAGTCATTAAATCTCCTTGATATAAAAAGCACAACGATTAATCTTCGCATCTTGAGTTTAAGCTTAATGAGTGTTGTAACACATTCCCTTAACTTCATATAGACTAATAATTTTCTTAGATTTAATTTACATTATAGTTCCGTCCATTTTTTTAACAAAATAACAATGAATTTTACTACATTCTCGTCACGTATATAAAATTCAAATATGTATTATCATAGAGCACATATTATTATAGTCTTAAAATTTAAAGAAGTTGGGTCTAAATTTTGATATCACATCAATTTTATAATTAATTTCAATCTAAGGAGCAGCCATAAATGTTCTATACACCTAAAATAATTTTATGTTTATTATATTCTATTCATATTTAGAAAATATGAAATCATCATCATGATGATGATGATAATGATGATTCCTATTTAGGAAATTAATGTAATTACCTTTGCTATCGTTTAAAATATTTGTTTAATTAACATTGGACAACAATTGTACTAAGTAGCAAACACCGCAAACATTTCCTAAAATTGATTTTAAATTAATATATTAGAATATTAGACAAATAAAATCACACAGCCCATATGAGGAGTGCAGTGAGAACTGTTACTAATTTACAAGTATTTTTACAAGTAAGTTTTAAGATCAAATGTTTTGTTTACTCTTAAATTAAATTTTGTCGACCTGTGTTACGCGTACTGGCTGCGCGTCCATCAGCTGCATAAAGTCGGTTCTGCAAAAATACTACTTTTCAGTAGAGCAGTTTAAAGTTTCATTCAACGATAAAAAAGAACAATCAAAAGAATGTGGATGCTCAAATTGTCACAGGTAAATTGTAAAAACAGTTTATAGTTTAGGAAATAATGTAGTTGCGACATTTTCAAATTGACTATTTATCTATAGGGGTGAATTGTCACTTGGGACGCTCACTACAGTTTTATTCGGCTAGTTAACGTTAAATTAAGTAGGGAGTTATAAACATATTCAACACTTTTAAATGGAGATTTTAAAATTTATTTGTAGTATATTTGTTTTGCAAGGCTAAAGAGTTACTTAAAAAGATCACATTCATGTAAGCTGGTAACAAAAAGTTTATAATGAAGTAATACATTACCGTTACTTTCCTCGTAATATTCTTGAGTAGCATAAAAGAAACCCGTTATTAACGAAGCGTGTGTCCCTAATGCTCTGAAAACTGGTGTACATATGTTGTTACATTGTGCTAGCATTAACGAAGGCACCCGACTTATTAGAAACGATGTGAACTTGCTAATGAACTCCTAGGAAAGGAAAACTAATTGAGGTAAATTCTAGGAAGGTAGGGAATAAATAAACGGCTTCAGTGCCGAACATCTGGTCTTTAACTATCATTTTTACTTTGGAATTAATTAAGTGGAGAGTAAGATTTAATCTTGAAACAAAGACTGGCATTTTAATGTTCAACGAATAAATCGTGAAGTCGGACTGACTTAAGCAAATAGTTTACTGTGAAATACGTCTTTTTTGCTACGAAATTATTTTTTTATTCATCATTGAGAATGTAACTTAGAAGTTATTAATTTGTGATACCCTATAACTGAAATAGTTGTCAGGATTTGATTAGCTCATTACTGTCTGTTTTAAAGCGTACTGTTTATTTTGGTAGTATATGTGACTGCTATACTGAGGTTCGATCCCGGATGGAACCAAATGCTATTTTGCTTTACAAGTATTTGTTTTATAACAACACCCAATATTAAAAATGTATAAGAAGCTATGTATTTGTAAAAAAAATTTTTGTTTTCATATTACAAGCAAGTGTTTAATTTGAAACTAGATAGTGTTGTTTATCTGATGTCTAAATAACAAAAAAAACAGACATGTTGTTTTCATAATTAATTACAAAATTAAACCTGATAGATGCATAAAACTATAGTTAAAGTATTCAACTGATTACTAATTCAACCGATGTACTAAGAATAACTTGAATTGAACCATCCCATTTTGAATTCTTAATCTCTTTGATATACAGACAAATATACTTAAGTATTTATTTACTTATTAAAATTTTCCTCTAATTTTCAAGAATCAAATGCAGAATTGCATGTTCAGAGTCAGTTTCATACGCTACGTAGTTCATGTTACTGTAAAGGAAATCATAAAATGTCTAATTAAGCAGCAATTCTATAATGCCATTTATAATATTTTCTCATACCAAGAGCATTTGATGGAAATTCATGCCACACTTTAAGATAATACATTTCATGAAACAAGTCCAACAAATAATGAACTCTTTTAAATTATTAGTCTACATTACATTAATTTTTACTATCAATTTAAAAGTGATAATATTCTTGGTATTTGAAAAGTGACTTCATCATCATCAGCATGATGCAGTCCACTGTTAAACACTAGGTCTCTCACAAGGCACATCACAGAGACCGGTCTGTTACTATTAGAAATAAGTGACATGATTTTAAAATAAGCAGATTTTGATGTGTTAAATACATACTACGCAAGACAACATCAATGCAAAGAGAAGGAAAACTTGAAACCAACCCTATACCAACCCGTCTGGCCAGCGTGGTATAGTAGGCCAATACCTCCTTTTCAAGGAGAGGCCTATGTCTAGCAGTGGACTGTTAATGGCTGTTGATGAAATACGTTTTTGAACGAATTTACAATTTTGTAATCCATCAATCCTATTACGATTCAGATATTCTCGTTTTAGTTCCGGTTTATATTAAATTAATATGAGCGTGTACGTGCAGGAAACCACTAAATACCTAATATTTGTTAATTGACGGAGAAATATTCGTAAATCGGAATATGAACATTCATACAACTTTAACACAGGCTTACTGCTTTATTATGACTCATGTGATTTACAAGAGTTTAGGTTTAATGTATGTAGTGAAATAACTACTAATGTAGCAAACAATATTGCGGTTTTTCTAATGGAGAGTAACGATAGCGTTAGTGGTAGTATTTGCATCAATAGGGTTGTTAATATTATTCTACTAAACCTTACCTTTTTACTTTTATATACGTATAGTGTGTACTAATTGTCAAGTAACGTATAACCTATGTATTAAGGTATTGTATTGGCGTTAATAATATTTGGTAATATTAATTCAAATTTTAAACTTTGAATCAAAAAGAAATAAATTTACGTTGATTTCCTATAAGTTTTTGCAAGGTCTGTAAATATTCATTGTAATATTTGAGTGTGGTTCTTCATTGAAAAAACGCCACAGAACGCATACCATCATACATATATACGCATACATCATTATCAACACCTTCTAATGCTTATAAAGAAATCTAAGTAATAAAAAGAAGTTTAACAACTAGAAATTCTAAAATTATTCACAACTGTCCAGTCGACGTACTCTAATTTTTTCTCTTCCAGTCCAAACATATGTAACAGCTTACACCTATTAATCATGGTGGTTGCAAAATTAAGTCTAAATCCGCAAATTCGAATTTGTCTGACACAGCTGTCGGATCATAATCCTGAATTACGCAAGTCTCTTGGCAAATTTATTTTTAATGCAAATAAATACAGATTCGTCGCACCTGCCTGTCTAGATGTAGCGAATAATTAAGCAAAACATGAAGCGAAATAATACAAATTACTTTGAGACTTAACTCGACTTTATTTTACGAGAATACATTATCTACTTTAAGCGGATTACTTGACAATCTTGACGTACTATTACTCAGGCGTAAATTAATACTTACCTTGTTTTGTTATTTTTTGGTTACGTGTTAAATTTATTGCTTTTTCGAGTAGGTAGGTAAAAGTAATAATGTGAGGGTCTTATTATTCTAGTTTTGAGTTTTAGCTTTCACTTCTGCTTTCGGGAATGTATCCTCGTTGACTAACAAGTTTTTTTTTTGTATATTTCTGATACTAAATTATAGTACATATGTACTATATTTATTTTTTAAATTCAAGCCAACCAAAGTGATTCTACTCTGCCTGATGGAAAGCATGAGTAGAATCCAGGAGTAGGAGCCATCATACTCAGTGTAAGAGTAGGTAATGCAGCATGGTGACCCATACCGTGGCGGCCTGGACAGGTAATTCCCGGCCTCCTGAAGCCGTGAGAATGATGCAGAATGATTAATTGGGCCTACAGTCTCACACTTACTAACGAAATACTATGAATATAATGAAATGATACTCGTTTTAAAATTTCAAATTGTTACAATTTTTATATCTGGTCAACGTTATCAATGTAAAGAGAGATTTAGAAAAAAAGATTTTTCAGATAAACACAGATGGAGCAATTTGTATCTTTAGATAAAATTATTACTATATCTGTTCAATAGACTTCATTAGTTGCCGGTTGTGTCAGAGGTTTTTGGCAACAGGATTTTCCTAAAACATATAACCATCTTTCACTGCTTACCTTTTTTCTAGAACAGATCGTGCTTTATGGCTGTATACACAATTATACAACTAGAATAGAAGTCTTAAACTACTTTTGTTCAACTACTAATGTTAATGTAGTGGACTAAGTGCAGTCATTTTATCGCTTATAGGAACTTGAAAGAAAACAGTTTTCCGTTCTTTAAGAAGAAGGATACTTACCGCAATAATATGCAAGACAAAATATAATGTTAGAATTCTCTGGAAATACTGTTTTCTGGGAAATATCTCGACTTGATTGCAAACGGCTCGAGGTCGTAATTGCTTCTTCCGCTTCATGACATCATTATCTTTGCCATTATGCAACGACCTAAGCTGTGACGACGAGACCCACAGCCGGTCCATAATTTATTTAAAAATAATCTCATGCCACCGCACATCTAAATTTATTTTCTCCTTGTGTTTGCATCTTGTTTTAATCTTGTGTATACTAACAATAATATAAAATTATAAATTATTACAAAAAACCAACAATTACACCACGACTTTGAAATCCAAACAGTTCAAGAAGAGATCAAGTACTCAATGAAATCTTGATGCTCACTGCCTATGCACTTGATGAATAACACTTCTACATTCAAAAGGCTAAAAGGAAAGTCCCCTAGAGATTTATAGGGATTGTTAAATATGAAGGGCGCATGTCCCTGGACTGACTACCCTGCACGACAAAATGCATAATTCACAACCCTATCCTAAATGTTCACACGAAACAGAGAATGTCATCGTAAGATCTCAATTGTGTTTCATTTCATCAATCAAATAGTAAATATTCCTACTGTCAGTAGAGCGCATCACTATTATAGTACCCATTTCTCTTAAAACTCCAACATATTGTGCATTGTTTATGCATTAAACAGATTACATTAAATATATTAGCAGTATTCTTATCAAGTAGATATTACTTTGAAATTATATTTGATAATTTCCGGAGACGTAGTTACAATTTATAGAATATAAAGCAATCAGTTACAAAGTTTAAATAGCGGCAGGAAAGAATGACAAAATAGGTTGTCAGTTTGGTTATAAAATAAATGATGTAAGAACCAATTTTCAAATCGTTATTTATAAGGGAAGTAATTTATTTTATTTAGAAGTTAAAATTAAAAAAAACAAAAGTTTGTAAAAATAAAAAATGTAGAATATATAAGAAAATGAGTCCCTAAGTTCTTTGTTCACGGCGTTATGCGTAAGCTTTCAGTATGGCATAGCTGAGTTATTGATACAAATTATAAGCTAATTTATAAACGCTAAAACCGAATGGAGCCGACTATAAACGGAAAATGTTGCAAAAATGCATAATAAATGCCCCTGTTACTGCTTTTTAAGATTCCGTAGCCAAATGGCAAAAAACGGAACCCTTATAGATTCGTCATGTCTGTCTGTCTGTCTTTCTGTCCGTCCGTATGTCACAGCCACTTTTTTCCGAAACCATAAGAGCTATACTGTTGAAACTTGGTGAGTAGATGTAATCTGTGAACCGCATTAAGATTTTCACATAAAAATAGAAAAAAAACAATACATTTTAGGGGTCTCCATACTTGGAACTGAAACTCAAAAAATTTTTTTTCCTCAAACCCATACGTGTAGGGTATTCATGGATAGGTGTTCAAAAATGATGTTGAAGTTTCTACTATCATTTTTTTCTAAACTGAGTAGTTTGCGCGAGAGCCACTTTCAAAGTGGAAAAATTTGTGTCCCCCCCCCCTGTAACTTCTAAAATAAGAGAGTGATAAAACTAAAAAAAATATATGTTGTACATTACCATGCAAACTACCAACGAAAATTGGTTTGAACGAGATCTAATAAGTGGTTTTTTTGTAGAACGATTGACGCTTTAGTTTTTAGTGTACAATAATTAATGTATAGTAATGTAGTTTTTACAGTGTTTATAATTACTATCTTTTAAAAGGCTGTAAACAGATCTTTATCCAGCAATTTAGTTACTTGCTTTTGTAACTGTGAAAAAATAGCCGGCTGAACAACACGGTAGTAGAAAAAGTAGATCATATTGAATTTGACATTAAAGTCTAAATAAACATCTAAATTCAACGTTTATACTTTTAAATCTAATGTATGATTATTTTTGAAATAGGGATCATTATTTACGAAGTTCCGAGTCAAGTTGCCTGGAATCCATTTCCATTCTCCTTAATTCTCGTATGAGTGACGTTATTATTTCTAGTGGTCGGGTGATTTGTTCGAGCATTGTAAGATAAATAAGGTTGTTGTGTACAGCTTTGTTATTCAGAAGAAGTTGATGTCAGATGCCAAGTCGATTTTAAGGACAGAATTTTAAGGATAAAATTAGGGATATGTTCTTGAGATAAAATTGTGCATCTGTTCCCGAAGTTGGTCGTAAAATTCTATACAGTACAAGAGTGGTATAAAATTGGTGCGATACGAAGCGGTAATAAATAACAAGCGCAGTCGCGCCGTACATCGGTGTTACTGTGAACAAAGAACCTCTGTCTGATAGATAAATCAACTTAGAATTTGGAAACTGGAGCGACATTGATTTTGTCAACAAGAGATATATGTTAAAACGTTAGAGATCACAATTTTCTATCACATATATTCACTAAAATAATACATGTAGACAGTACTGTAGCACTCGTTACATAGATTGTACCATAACACTGTAATAACGCGTGACTTGTGTCAACGTGCTTTTCAAACTTGAATATGTGTACTTATGTACACTGATAATGGTATCGCAACTTGCAACGAAAGCATCTTGCTAGAGTCTATGTGTCGATCATCTTGCTTCTTCAGTAATGTTGTATAATCCAGTTTCCTGAAAATTTTGTTTCTTTTAATACTTTTTGAGCATTGCTTTTTGTCGTGGTTGGGTTTTAATTTTTCCTTGTATTAACTTAAAACGTTTTGGTGCCGTTATAATATTAAGTTATTTGGAAAGTTTATTTACAGTTAGAACATACAAGAATGCCAAAGAAATATCACAATTATTTAATAAATACCAACAAAATCACCAGCAATTAAATGATAATAATATAATAAAATATGTATATTTTAGAAATGTGCAAGCATCGCCTTTTCCGATGATACAAAACACGGAATATTTATCTCAAATTTATTTTTTAACAATGCAAAATACTACAGCTTAGAGTTCACATTAGAACCAGTGACACTGCATATAGCCTATAAACGATCAAAATGCTTCTAACGATATATTTTTACTAGTTTCAGTTCTAGTAAATGAGAAAGCCATGAGGGAACAAATGAATATACATTCATATATGGACTGTCAAAATCAAAACCCTGTTATTACACAGAATGTGTGTTTTCGTTGTTATGTGTGTGTTTATAGTGACAGCCGATTGTTTTAGTATGTGAGTCTAAAATGTATAAATGTGTAGATTTGGCCTGCGATAAATGACAAACTCTTTTCTATGGAAAAAAGCTATGGCTTCTACACTGTAGTTCTAAGACCGGCCACGTATACGTCAAATTATCATTTGTTTGATAAAAAAGTCAATTAGTTCTTGATAACGTTGATAATAGGGCCGTTATTTAAAGCTTACAAAGGAGGATCGCAACGAATTTTCAATCTTTATGTAATAATCTACTGCCCAAAGTCACGATTTACTTTCATAGGGAATGATTAGGTACTAAAAATAGTAATTACGTACTTTACTGCGAATTTACGAGGATAGTTAGGCATAGTACTAATGAACGCTAAAAGTTTCGCAGCCAACTATAAGACTTGCAGTACTTGGAACATAACCGACAGAAAGTTTCTTCCGTTGCACTAATACGTCTTGAAATACATTTAATATCATTGACTACTAAAAATATTCAAGTTAGAAAGGCATAACAAATACTTATTTTTACTATGTCTTTATGCACGTTATATTATTTTTATACTAGTTTTATTATATAAGTTATATTAGTTTTGTACATATAATTGTATTGCATTATTAGTACAAAACTATATAACTAGATAAAGTTAAACACGACTTTAAGGGACATAAAACTATGTATTTACTAGCTTTTGCCCGTGGCCCCACTCGCGTGTATTTCGGTTATCGCGGTAAAGAGTAGCCCATGTTCTTCCTCAAGAACCTTAAATTGAAATCAGTGCAGCAGTTTAGCCGTGAAAGTGTAACAGACTGATAGAGATACTTAATCATTTTATAAGTATGGAAGTTTTTATATTACGGAAAATGGGCTATATTATTTTATTAAATTTACCTTAAATGGGTCGTAGGCTGTCGGAGCTGGGTCGTAGGCTGACGGAGCTGGGTAGAAGGCTGTCGGAGCTTAATGGGGACTCTCGTGCCTGCTTGTTTCTGGTGTAAAGGTTGTCCATTGCCATACAACGTAGCAATCCTGCTAGCATAATGGACACCTTTCCACCGAAGGCGATCACGCACGAGTTAATTTAAGTAGCGTTTTTTTTGTTTAATTTAATTTGTGAAATTACGTAATCATTATTTAAATTAATGTATGACACTTCAATGAATAAATATTACTAAAATGTGTTATTTTTATTTCCAACTTCTCAGTGTTCTTATCATTTAAAATTGTGGCTTATATATAAAGTCACGAAATTTAAAAACATGAACAAATCTATGTTCATGTTTCTAAATTTTATGAGTTTTTGTGGATGATTTTTGATTACGTGAATACCAATAATTGAAGTCTGGGTGAGACGCATCGATGCAACCGTCAAAAAGCTTTTTAATTAAGCTTAGAGCCTGTGACAGCTAGCACTGTGACATCAAAAGCGCCTCTAGCTACATATGTATGAATCGAACTCGGTTTGTAAACATGTAATGTGTATAGTCGATTGCTGCATTGGATGATTGTTTATGAAGTTAAATATATTAGGAGATGGTGAAAGAAAATATTCTCCCATTTTCTCCTGCATGCCTGAAAATTTGTAGTATAACATATTAACACGTATAATAAAATCCTATCGTTGAATGTTATGGAATGTTAAAAAAATATGTTTTTCATTAGAAGTTCTCTATTAAACTTACATCATCACATTCAACTGGCTGCGGGTTTTGACCCTACCCACTACAGTACAGAAACACTTGTTTAAGTATGGTGCTAAATATTAAGATTTTTTGTTATATTTTAGCCTGATAAAGTGTCTCTATTGTAAAAAACATTCTCTGTTCCATGTTTGAACCAATTAATCGATTTCAAAAGTTCATGAACCAATAGAAAGCTCGATTACGAGCACGTTATATAGGATTCTTTTAACTTAATTAACTGACATACAAGTGAGTGAAGCTGCAGGAAAAATCTGGTGTAAAATATGTTTTGGTGTATCACATAATTCTTAAAATGCATCTCTCCGATAAGATTGCCACTCACGTTCATCTTTGTGTCTTGGGTTTATGTTTTATATCTCATCACAAAACTAAACGAATAACAGTAAACAATGTCCACAAAACATTTTACTATCATTGGAAACGATTCGTAATGGAAAAATAAATTCTAGGTTTCAGATAAATAAATGGCTCTTTGAGTGTTATGGATAAATAAATCGAAGTTATATTAAATGTGTGATTACTTTTAGGATATTTGTATATGGTATATGTCTGAATACTGTCAGTATTCAGACATATACCAATTAAATATATTAATAAAAAACTCTAACACTTGTTTCTTTTGTTCAATTTCTCGACGTCTTATCTGGTAAATGTCGATTGGAGTCTGGATTGGAGATTTATAAGCATACTGAAATAATAGCAAATATTAAATGTAAGTAAATACATCTCCTAACTCAGTCTAGATACAGAAAATATAATCGCTAGACTAACAAACCCAGTAAATAGACTTGACTGCACGGTTGGCCAAGTGGTTTAAGCGGTCGCCACACCGCTTTCTACTGCGCTAAATCCCGTGTCTTCAAATCCCACGTGGGACAATATTTTGTGTGATATAAAAAACAATTTTGAACTTTTTTGTTCTTTAATCTAATGCAATGTCACGAGCCGTAGCTATGTAAGAATATTCTAAGAACTATATTCAAAGCTATAACGTGAAAAGTTTCACGAGGAAAACTTGAGACTCCAGGTAATTAAGATATTTAGAACTTGCACAAGCTTCGTTATACTAAACTTCTTTATGAATATTAAATACTTACTCTAAATAGAAGCTAAGTATTATTTAAGCGCCTTGTTTTCTTAATTTTTATTACACACATATAAGATATGTGTAGCGTAATTATAACAAACTTAGTTTAGTGGTAGTTAAAGGGAATGCCACAAACCGTTGGTGGTCCAAGGTTCAAGAGATTTCCTTTAGATTTCCTTGCAACTGCTCTTGGTTTCCGAAGGAATTTCCAAACAGAAAAAGGGTTAAAAATTTAATTTAAACAAAAAGCAAACGGTTTTTCAACAAATGCCATATCCGTTAATCAAGTGGATTCATTTCAATTCAGTTTAACTTGACATTTAAAGTACCCAAAAAGTTTCTAAATGTTAATAAAATTGTTTTATCTAATTATACTAAATTAAATTTTTATTTCAGTAGAAAATATTTTAGTCAGCTTTCAGTAGAAAAAATATTTCATTTTTATTAAACTCAATCAGATTTAGACTTATGATTTTTTGAAGCTCAAAAATAGATTACACAAATTACAGGAACATTGTGTCAAGTATTTTACTAAACAAAAGAGTGTCAAGAAGTTTTTTCAAATTTACGAGTTTTTTCAAATTTATTCTACCAATGAAACCAATAATGAGAATAGCACACACATACACAAATCGCATGAACTTTCTACAAAGTCTACCTTCAATATAAAGTGAACTGGTGATTTACAACGACATGGATCAACAAGATCAACCCCTATTATTACTAGGCCCTTTAAAAGTTCAACAATTGACATTTGCTACAAAGACACTATTATGGAGGCAATTCCAAGCTTATTATTGAGCTATCAACCAGATAGTAGATGATTGATTGCTGTCTATTAATATTGTTCATGAGCAAGAGTGCTTGAAAGCAGACTTGGATACAAAAACGTTTCCTCGTTACCCACATAGAGGGAGTAGGATTAACTTGTACCCTTCGATGAGATAAGCAAAAATAATATTTTATTTGTATGTAATCAAAGAGTTAGCAGTTAAATTAAAAGTAAAATTTCAAATCGATATTGACATCATCCACCTCTTAAAGAATGTATTTAAAAACCAAATTGCAATTTCAATTACAATTAATGTTCATTAAATTTCCCGTTTTCAGTTACCTCACTCTAAATAAAACTGGAGATAGTCTATATATTTTTAACTGAATTAAAAATTCATTTTCGATAATCTATCTCCAGTTAAATTTGAAAGTACATAGGGTGGGACCAGTTTAAAGAGAAAACTCTTTAGAAAACACCAGTGGTAAAAACGATAGAGTACTGCCGGCAAGGCCACATCTTTCGCTTTTTTAGAGGCTCAGGAATTGAAATAATTTTTAAATAACTAAAAAAGCATTACTAAGGAAATTTAAACTTAAGGCTTATAGAAAAATATACATCGAATGAGGTTAAATAGAACAGATTTACGAATTGATCGATTCTACACCTACGTTTGTTTTCGTGAGTAAGATGCTAGTTTATAAGTAAATCTTTTGATCAGAGGGTTAGGGTAGCGTGCACGGTTGGCGAAGGGGCCTCAAACGGCGCCCTCAAGTGGAGCGGACTTCCCCCCGCTTCCCGCTCCGGCGCCTCCGACGGGTTCCTCGCGACCAGCCCCCTCTAACGAGG
This sequence comes from Phragmatobia fuliginosa, assembly GCA_932526445.1. Taxonomy (NCBI): domain Eukaryota; kingdom Metazoa; phylum Arthropoda; class Insecta; order Lepidoptera; family Erebidae; genus Phragmatobia; species Phragmatobia fuliginosa. The sequence continues at coordinate 11,847,545 of OW052068.1, read as the reverse complement.
ATTGGCAGGTTGTGGGGTCCTCCAAGAGGCGGGGGCAGCGACAGCGGGCGCAGGCGAGGAAGGCCGCCCAAGGCGGAGCCCAAGCCCCGCAGTCTCCGGCGGTGGCGGCGGCGGCGGCCCCTAAGAAGAGGCCGCGGAAGCTGCAGCCGCCCAAAACCGCGGCGGTAGTTGTCACCGTATCGCCGGAGGCGGCCAGTAGCGGGCTCACGTACGCGGCCCTATTTAAAGGGGCCCGTCCCGGGCTCGCCGCTGAGTTCGGGGCCGCGGGGATGAGGCTGCGCCGCGCCCAGACGGGAGCTCGAGTATTCGAGTTCCCGGGGGCTGAGGGCGCCAAGACGGCCGACACTTTCGCCGAGAGGCTGCGGGAGGTGTTTGCCGCCCAGGACGGTGTCAAAGTCGCCAGGCCCACCAAATGCGCGGAACTGCGCATATCGGGTCTGGACGACTCCATCACGTCGGAGGATGTCCGCGATGCAGTCATGGAGAAGACTGGCTGCACCGCGGGCACCATCCGAGTCGGCATCGTCCGGCCGGGCCCGGGAGGCCTCGGCTCGGTGTGGGTGAGCTGTCCCGTGGTGGCGGCCAAAGTTTTGGCCGACGCCGGGAGCATGCTCATCGGCTTTGTGAATGCCAGAATCACGGTTCTGGCCGCGAGGCCGATGAGGTGCTTCAAGTGCCTAGTCGCGGGACACACTCGCACCAAGTGCGAGAGTTGCTTCGACTGCAGCGAACTCTGTTTCCGCTGCGGTCGACCCGGGCACAAGGCGGCAGAGTGCTCTGCCGCCCCTCACTGCCCGATGTGTGCGGCGGGTAATAAGCCCGCCAATCACCAGATGGGGCAGGGGGGCTGCAAGCCTCCCCGCGCTTCTCGGCAGACACCGGAGGCTAGCCCGGCGACCCAGGCTGCCTCCGACGTCAATCAGGCGACGACGTCGTCGCCCATGGAGGGGGTTGTAGAGACGATCCAGTAATGGATCAAGTCTCCAACCTCCTGGTCCAGACGAACCTCAACCACTGTGCCGCGGCGCAGGATCTCCTCCTGCAAACGATGGCACAGTGGTCGATAGGTGTTGCCGTAGTCGCGGAGCCCTATTTTGTCCCTCCCCGTCCAAATTGGATGGGTGACTGGGACGGCTCCGTGGCAGTCGTCAGCTCCACGGCGGCTCATTCCCCGCCCTTGTCGCTAAGAGACAAGGGTACTGGATATGTTGCCGTCGAATGGGGGGGAATCACCATTTATGGTGTATATTTCTCCCCCAACCGGAGTCTGAGCGACTTCGAGGTTTTCCTCAACAACCTGGAGACCTCGATACGGCGATTGGGGTCTGGGCACGTCCTCGTGCTGGGGGACTTCAATGCAAAGTCCATTGCGTGGGGTTCCCCGGCGACGGACGCCAGGGGCGAAGCCGTCGAGGAGTGGGCGGCGTCGGTGGGCCTCTGTTTTCTGAACAGAGGCGCCACCAACACGTGCGTGCGACAGCAGGGGGGGTCGATAGTGGACCTTTCGTTCGCTACCCCTGCAGTCGCCGCACGAGTAAGGAACTGGAGTGTCCTGGATGAGGTCGAGACGCTCTCGGATCACCTTTATATCCGATTCGAGCTCTCCCGGTCCCAGGACGCCAGTAGGGGTCACGCGGCGCGGCGTCCCTCCCGTTTTCCGCGGTGGGCTGTCGCCAAGCTGGACAGGGACCTACTAGAGGAGGCGGCCATTGTTTGCTCTTGGCTGTCTCCGCAGGCCCCGACCGAGGAGGTCGACGCGGGGGCTGGTCGCTTCGCCGATGCGTTAACGCTCATCTGCGATGCGGCCATGCCCCGCGTTCGTGGCCGTCGGCCTCCTCGGAAGGAGGTCTACTGGTGGTCCCAGGAGTTGGCGGACCTCCGTGCGGCCTGCGTACGTGCCCGGAGGTCCCACACCCGGAGTCGGCGACGTCACCGCGGAGGCGGTGAGGAGGTGGACCGGCTTCACGAGGAGTACCGAGCAGCTCGGGAAACTCTGAGGCTGGCCATCTGCCGCGCCAAAGACGCGTCCAGAGTGGAGATGCTGGAGAGTCTCGAGCGTGACCCCTGGGGTCGGCCTTACCGTGCGGTGCGACAAAAGCTCCGCACACAGGGCCCCCCCCTTACGGAGACTCTCCAGCCCAGCTTCCTGCAGGAAGTGGTCGAGGGCCTATTCCCACAGCAGGCGGAGCACACACCCCCGTCGATGGCCCGTCGCGGTCGTCGTCGGGACAGCGTGGGTGATGTTCCGCCTGTCAGGGAATCGGAGGTAGGGGCGGCTGTTCTACGGATTCGGTCCAAGAACACCGCCCCCGGGCCGGACGGGGTTCCAGCCCGAGTGATGGCCCGAGCCCTCGACTACATGTCGGACCACCTCAGGGGAGTGTTGGACGCTAGCCTGGCGTCCGGACGCTTCCCTGAGCGTTGGAAGTGCGGGAAGCTGGTCCTGATCCAAAAACATGGACGGCCTGCCGATTCGGTCGCGGCCTACAGGCCCATCGTGTTGCTGGACGAGGCGGGCAAGTTGTTTGAGAGGGTTCTCTCTGTCCGCATCGTCCGGCACCTCAGTGAGGTGGGGCCCGACCTGTCGGATGCCCAATTCGGTTTCCGAGAAGGGCGTTCGACGGTCGACGCGATCCTGCGCCTGAGGGCCGTGACCGAAGAGGCGGTGAGAGGCGGTGGAGTGCTGTTGGCGGTGTCATTGGACATCGCCAACGCCTTCAATAGTCTGCCATTCGGCTGCATCAGGGCCGCACTCCAATACCACGGAGTGCCAGGGTACCTGAGGCGGCTGGTGGCAGACTACTTAGAGGAGCGTACCGTCGAGTACGAGGACCGAGGTGGCGCCTTGAGACGCAGGGCCATGTCGTGCGGTGTTCCACAGGGGTCTGTCCTAGGACCACTCCTGTGGAACATGGGATACGACTGGGCCCTACGAGGGCGTCTCCCCCCCGGGCTGGGTGTAATCTGCTACGCAGACGACACCCTAGTCACGGCCCGGGGGGCAAACTTTGAGGAGGCGGCGCGCCTGGCCACCACAGGAGTCTCCCGGGTGGTCGGGCGCATCGAGGCGCTGGGTCTGCGGGTGGCCCTGGACAAGACGGAGGCCCTATTATTTCATGGGCCCCGTCGCGGTCCGCCCGCCGGCGCCTCCATTGTGGTCAACTCGGTCCTCGTACCGGTCCGGGCCCAGATGAGGTACCTGGGTCTGGTCCTCGACGGTAGGTGGCTCTTCGACGAGCACTTCCGACAGCTTGGTCCTAAGCTGGTGGGCACTGCCTCCGCCCTAGGGCGACTTCTGCCCAATTTGGGCGGGGCCAGTGTCCCCACTAGGCAGCTGTACACGGGGGTTGTCCGGTCGATGGCACTGTATGGTGCACCGGTGTGGGCGGCGGCTCTGTCCGCCCAGAATAGGGCGCGCCTCTGGCGCCCCCAGAGGGTATTGGCGGTCAGAGCCATACGCGGATACCGCACCGTATCTACCGAGGCGGCGTGCGCCTTGGCCGGAACACCCCCGTGGGATTTGGAGGCGGAAGTGCTCGCCGAAGTTTATCGGCGAGTGGCTGACTTCCGGGCGGAGAACGGCTTTCGCCCTCCGCCCGAGGACGTGCGCGAGTGGCGCGAAGCCGCTCGCCGAGCCACCATGCAGAGATGGTCGTTCCGGCTGGAGACCCCACGCGCTGGCTTCGCCGCCGTGGAGGCTCTTCAGCCGGTCATCGCGGAGTGGGCAGGGCGGCAGCATGGGACCCTTTCCTTCCGGCTGACGCAGGTACTTTCCGGGCACGGTTGCTTCGGAAAGTACCTGCACTCGGTCGCTAGGAGGGAACCGAGTCCCGCCTGCCACCACTGCGACTGCAGTGAGGACACGGCCCAGCACACGCTGGCGGTCTGCCCCGCTTGGGCGGCGCAGCGCCGGGTCCTCACTGCAGTCATCGGAGGGGATCTCTCGCTGCCGGCCGTCATAAGATCGATGGCCGGCAGCGACAGTTGTTTTACCGCGGTCGCAACCTTCTGCGAGGATGTAATCTTGCAGAAGGAGGTGGCGGAGAAGGCCCGGGAGGACGATATCCACTCGGACCCGATCCGCCGCCGGCGCCCCGGGCGGCGGAGGCGCGCATACCTGCGTCTCATGCCGCCCTGAGAGTGGCCGCGGATGGGCGGGACGGGTTTCCCGTCCGTCCGCAGTAGAGGCCAACCGCGAGGGGGCGGCGTCCGTGTGTGACCGGACGTTGCCCAATTAGAGAGTTTAGAGTTGAGATGGTGCCCGCAACAGTGCGGGCAGGCGCCGGTTGGAGTCCAGAAGGAAATCCCCTCCCTGGACTCCTTCCAATAGAAAGGCGCAGAGAGGGTCACACCGTGTGGTTTTAGTCGGTTCGAGTCCGACACACCACCACGCCGTAACCCCCGACGGGGTGACGGTCCGCGGGGATTTCCACACGTAAAAAAAAAAAAAAAAAAAAAAAAAAAAAAAAAAAAAAAAAAAAAAAAAAAAAAAAAGCGTGCACGGTTGGCAGCGCCGCGCGCCGGATCGGTTCGTGATTGCTGACATTTATCTTGTGGCTGGTTAATTAGCAGCGGCACAGGGCTTTCTGTAGTTACAATGGACTACTCTAACGATAAAGCGACTCTCAGCAAAAGTATTAATTAGTTTTTTTATTTTAAAATAATATTTAATTTTGTATATTTCAATGTATCCTCATTAATTAAATAGATGGAAGTTTGTTTGTTTATTAAAGTGATTATCATGAACTTATATTATGGGGGATATGCAAAACTGTAAAAGTAAGGTGTATATTAATTATTAATATAAAAACTATGAATTTCAGTAATGCATTTTATAGCAATGCCATCTCCACTTCTACGAAAATGTTACTGTATAATATCTATATTTTTTATCATAACCAATCAAATTAAGTGTCTTAAATTACTCTACCAAGAGAGTTGTAACAATATACTCGTAGCAAAGTTCAATGAATGCATGTGCTTACAAGAAACATTTTTTTTTGTTTGCGGGGTGTGCTAATGAGGCTCACTAGGCGGATGTACAGCTCGTAAATACTAGTCCGTTTCGTTTTTCCGTTTCCGGTCTAGTGTTGCCATTACTTGAGCGTTACGTCTTATTTTCCTATGGGTATGTTTAATTTGAAGTTATGCATATATGTACGTTTAAACCTTTATTTATTAGCTATAAAAGGCCTGCATGCTATATTAGCTTATCGTCTTATCATTGTGAAGTATGGCGCTCCAGGGTTTAACGTCTTATGTATATTTCGATGTGCTTAATTTTACATGACGTTTATGGTTTTATTTATAAGCAAAAACACGTTATTCGTTTGTATGGTACGTATATAATTATTTTTATAAAGATTTATAAGGTAGTGGACTCATTAACCGCTTGTGTTAACAAAATAAATTAATAACTGTTGTAACTTAGTGTGGTGTGTTACAGAATTTTATTAATTACTCAATAACACTAAACGATTGCCAAAGTTGTTTTGAGAATTATTGTGAATTAAAAGTTGAACGTTTTATGTTTTTATAACACTTCCTAAGGGTCGTACTTTTGAAACGACTGCGCAATCCAGAAGATAAACACAGAGAAAAAGAATTCAATCGATTATTTCAAGTGAGGGATCATTTGAGGTAAGGATTTAATTGTTGTGAACAACCATTTTTAACTGTTTTTAAACTTTCGCGACTTTTACACATACTCATGTTTTTACTACCCGTTTACCCGTCTACCCGTGACCACGAGCGGTATAACCCGTTCGAAACGTTGGAAAATAGAAGGTATCGTAACCTTTATAGTATTATCGCGAATAAGTCCCGTTTACAGTGAAAACATGAGTAACCATTTTTAATATCTATTCATTATCTATATACAATTATCTATACAAATACATAAAATTAAAGTGTATTTTTGTAATATTAATAAAATTAAGGGGTTTTCACTTAATACATATGAAAGTATGTTCACGTACGAGTGCATACTTACATCAAAGAACTTACTTAAATATTTTCTAATATCTCTCTGTTTCTTTCGGCTAATCTCTGGATTTGCTAGATTGATTTCGATAGGACTTTCACCGGCCATGGCCAACATAGGCTACTTTTTAGGGCTCCGTAGTTCATGACACGGAACCCTCATAGATTCGTCATGTCTAATCGTCCAACCTCGAATTACCTTCTAAACAGTTAATCATCATCATCATCATCAACAGCCTTTAACAGTCCACTGCTGGACATAGGCCTCTCCTTGAAAAGGAGGTATTGGCCTACTATACCACGCTGGCCAGACTGGTTTAGGGTTGGTTTCAAGTTTTCCTTCTCTTTGCATTGATGTTGTCTTGCGTAGTTCATCCCTTAGTCGCCTTTTACGACACCTACGTGGGATGAATAGGGGTGGTGTCACTCTGTATTCTTATTCCGTCACCACACGGACATTTATTACGGAAACAGTTAATACTAGAAAGATAAACTTTGCATAAATATGTTTTATCACGTCGTCCAAGTGCTAAAATAAAATCACAAAAAAATTCTTTTTTATATTCTAAAAACATTAAGAGGTGTAGCTAAGATGATTCATTGATTTAGATATCACGTTAAAAGTTTTTTTTAAAAGGTATCCCCTGCCCTCTCTAAAAGCTAAACGGGAAAAAACATCAAAAAAGCAGAAAAATATCGTGTTGATGAAATTTAAAAAAAAAAACATAACGGCTTCGATAACTTTGTTAGTACAGGAGTTATAGAAGCCTATCTTGGAAAATGCGCTTACTTGAAAAATTCGTACAAAAATAACGAAATAATAAGTAAACATAACAATTTGTCTATTAAACAAATTTAAATCTACGTACCAATGGTGACTACGGGAGAATTAAGAAAGAAAAATTAAGAATAGCTTCGCTCTGCATCGTTGCAGTCGATTCATAATGATAACCACGTATAGCACCGCGGCCCTTAGCCAGGGTATAATAAAACTGTGGGAAAAGTTTTATAAAACGATATGTATTCGATTGAAGTTTAAATAGAATTATATAGAATAAAAATAATTCAATTATTGAAACAGATTTACCTACCGACAATTTTATTTCATTCCAATGTAATTTTACGTTACTTAAAGTTTTACTTAATACAGTGAGATTTGGAATAAATCCAGTGGTTGATTTATATTCACCCACTTTTGCAAAAGGTAGCCTATGTAATAAACTTAAGTCGGGTTAGATCTCTGAATGGATTCATAAATAACTTTTTAGGCAATTGTATATGTTTACAATTTTGAATAGAAGTAGAAGTATACATAATTACATAATATGCATGTTATATAAAATAGTATCAAAAACAGTTACAGTTTTAGTAGTAGCATTTAAGAATATTGTCTGGACTTTAAAAGTGACTGCGATCCCTGAGTTTGTTTCGTCCTTTCTTCTCAGGGCTAGTCCAGTTAGGAAAGGCCGAACTCATCTGCTCAAAAAAATGTTTAACTTGCAAAAGTGTTCATGTAACTTAATTGCAGAATAAATGATTTGATTTGTAGAAACAGGAGTAAAATTTAATTTCACGTGAACTGAACTTTAAAATAAATCACCTGAATGTGCAATTTTACTAACATGGATAGAATAGTATTGCTAAGAATCTATTCTTAGTAATACTATTCTATCCATGTTAATATTTTCGGTCGTCGTGTGCCGAGGCATACGGACGTGTCTCATGTTTTAATTTGTTAAAAATATTATTTAAAAATAGGAGTATAATAGAAACCTTCAATTACAAGTTGTAAAAATTGTGACTAAAGTGCATTTTCGAAAAACAAATATAAGTACGATCACGACGTGCGTGGCAACGCAAATACCTACCCAGGTGTGCGTATAGTCAAGGAGACAGGTGCTTAATAGGATTATACTTTACGATATGAGTTCATCTCGTATACCGACACGGTCTCTGATGGCTAACAAAAAGAAAGATCAAGATGAAAGTGAATCCACATTGATTTCGTCCAACTATGGTGAAGAAGAACAAGTAAACAAAAAATCCGGGGAGCGAAGACCGCATAATCTGGAATATGATTTTAAGAGAGAGTTAATGGAATTTCGAAGCGAAATAATAAACTTTTTAAAAGAAACAATGAATACTCAAATTGAAAACATTACACAAATGCGAAATGAAATTCGACAAGACATACAAAACCTGAAAACAACAACTGAAGAATTAACAGCAGAATATAAAAACCTACAAAAATCGGTGGAAACCATTAAAACGGAACATAAAACAACTCAGAAGAAACTTAAAACTATTGAAGATGAAATAAACAAACTTAAAACCGATTTTCCAGTACAATCTACATCATTTGAAAAACAACAGGAAATGTATATAGAAATACAAGATCGACTTCAAAGAGAAAAAAATATCATTATGACAGGTTTAAAAGAGCAACATGGTACACAATCTTCAAGCAATGTCGACACAGAAGCGGTTCACAGGATATTAACAGGTATTTATCAAGACTGCCCTAAGCCTTTAAAAATTATACGATTAGGAAAATTCAATGCAGCTAAACCCCGACCTTTAAAAATTATATTTGACACCCATGATGTAGCAAAACACCTACTAAAGAACCGTTCCAAGTTTACTGGGGGAATAAAGATATATTGGGATCAAACACCAGCTCAAAGGAACTACATGCAAAAACTCCAAATGGAATTAAAACATCGAGACCAAAACGGAGAAACTAACCTAATGATTAAATACATCAAGGGAATACCCACTATAGTTACTAACGAACCCGAACTGAACTCAAAAAACTAAGAACAATCGACACTGACAGTTTTGATAGTACTAATCAAAAATATGTAACATACCAAATTTCTAGTAAATACGAAGACCTAACTACACATTCATCGTTTCTCAAGTTTTTTTATACAAATATAAGAAGCATTCGCAGTCCTGGGAAATTTGAAGAACTTCAATGTATTCTCAAAGCAATTCCATCCAAAATACATATTATAATATTAACTGAAACATGGATAATGTCAGAGCAAGATGCCAAACTGTATGATTTACCTAATTATATACATATATACAACTTTAGACATGACAGTAGAGGAGGAGGCGTTTCCATCTATATACATGAACCTATAGTATTTGAAATTACAGAACAAATATATAAAAATAGCAACCACTATTTATGGGTGTATTTGCCCAAATTTTCTTTGCATGTTGGAGGCATTTACAAGCCAAATGATACAGATATTGGAGATTTCTTGGATATATATTCACAACAACTAGAAACGAGGAAAAGATCCATCGTTTTCGGTGACTTTAACCTGAATCTACTAAATTCAAATACATGCGTGTCAAGATACCTATCTACACTGGAAGAAACAGGTTATGATATTCTAAATAAAATAGACAAGGAGTACTGCACAAGACAAACCGACACTACAAATACTATTCTTGATCATGTCTCGACGGATCTTCAAAAACATTCATTTCATTTTACTATCTTGGACTCAGCACTATCTGATCATAAACAGCTTTGTGTAGAAATCTGCAGATACAAACCGGAAAGGAAACAAAAAATACAATACAAGGCAATAGATTACGACAATTTATTTAAAAGTATCAATGAAGCCAAATACGTAAATGAAAATAATGAATTAAAGTTACTGGAAAACTTTATTATGTCACACATAAAACAAAATAATATAACCAAAACGAAAATGATGAACTTGCCCAAGGATGATTGGATAAACAAGGATATTATAAACCTGATAAACAATAGAAATATTTTATGGAAACAAATGAAAACCAACAAAAGAAACCAAAAGTCAAAAAACGAATTTATAGCAGCCAGAAACAAAACCCTGAAAAAAATAAACAATGACAAAAAGGATTATTACCATAGAATTTTTGAGAAATGTAAAAAAAACCCCAAAGAGATGTGGAAAACGATAAATACCCTAGCTATGAATATTGGTAAAAGTAGTACAAAGGTTCCAAAACTTGTTATTAAGTCACAAATTATTACAGATGGCTATAAAATATGTAATATTTTCAATAAATATTAATAAAACAATTGGAATGAACCTGGCCGGTAATATACCACTACAATACCATCTTAACTCAGGTAATACTTTGATGTACAAACATGGACACCTACATACAAACACACTCACAATTCTAGAGGCATGTACAGTACAAGAAGTAGCATCGATAATCGACAACCTAGATGTTAATACTAGCACGGGGATAGATGGTATTAGTACAAAGGTACTAAAATGCATAAAGAGTGTTATAGTTACGCCATTAGTTAAATGCATCAATAGATGTTTGGAGCTTGGCCTATTTCCGGATATTCTGAAGCTCGCAAAGGTATCCCCTATCCATAAAAGTGGCAGTAAAGATGATCCCAGTAATTACCGACCCATTTCAGTACTTCCAGTAATATCAAAAGTCTTTGAAAAAATAATTTACAAACGTTTGAACGATTATCTTTCCAAAAAAAACTTTTTAATAGTACAACAATATGGTTTCAGACAACACTCAAATACCTTATCAGCTGCAATAGACCTTATAACCAAAATAAAAACCAGCATTGACGAAAGAGATATATGTTTAGGTATTTTCATAGATTTAAAAAAAGCTTTTGACACTGTTAGTCACTCGAAACTTCTTGAAAAACTAAAAAACCTTGGTATAACTGGCACAGCTTACAATTTATTTGAGTCATATCTGACGAATAGGAGTCAAATAGTAAAAATTGGTAATTACGAAAGTATACCGCAAAAAATCACATATGGGGTGCCCCAGGGTTCCATTCTCGGGCCCTTATTATTTCTTATTTACATTAATAATATAAATCAAATAGGACTGACGGGCTATTTAACACTCTACGCAGATGATACCAGCTTATTTTATTTTGGTAAATCTATACACAGCATTATTAAAGAGGCACAACGGGATCTAGACTTAATCAATGAATGGTTTTTACACAATTTACTTACTATTAATACATCTAAAACTTCATATATGATATTTACCGCTAAAAATAAAAATATTCCACCTCATACTCCTCTTAAAGTAAATAACAACTTAATAGATTATTCTAATGGCGAGAAATATTTAGGTCTACTATTAGATGACCAGTTGTCTTGGAAGCCGCATATTAATCGCGTGAAAAATAAGCTGACATCTTTATCTGGTGCCCTTCGGAAAATTGGCAATTGCTTACCGTCTACTGTGAAGCCTATCATCTATAATTCATTAGTAAAACCTCATATTGAGTATCTGATTGATATTTGGGGATCAGCTCCAAATACAACTCTTAAAGATTTACAAATTACTCAAAATAAAATTATAAAAAGATTGTATGGTCTTGACTTCCTAACACCAACTAAAGAGTTATATGAAAACACAAAACTACTCAGCATTCACCAATTGTACACGTACTATACAAGTGTTTTAGTAAAAAAGATTTTAAACAACACAATACAAACAAATATTACCTTAACCAAAAAACCCCTTAAATATAATCTCAGAAATAAAGAATTAATAAGCTTTCGTCCCCCTAGAACTGAAAACTATGGCAAGAAAAATATTTTATACGAAGGAGTTCAGATATACAACACACTCCCAAACGAAATAAAAAAATCCAAAAGCATTCAAACATTTAAACGTAAAACAAAGAATTTTATTTTTCAAAACATACCTCTTAAGTAGAATTAAACATAAAGACAGTATTAGTAAATACGAGTACATAAAACAAGCATATTACATTTTTAATTAATTAAGCAGTTCCCTTTGGTCAAAATAAAAAATCCATTAATACCACATTCTCATGACTTACTCAAAAGCTGTCTCCCTGACTATGTTAGTTCTAGGAATTCACCAAACACGCGCACCTGCATATTCACTACCCATTACGATCTCACTAAATATGTATAATTAACATTTCAACGTTTTAACACAATTTAATTACATTATTATTACTGATTTGTATCCTAGTGAAAGAATATTAAATTGACTATATTGACTGGCCAGTTTTATTGTTACTTTAGCAAACCGAAAGAATATTTTTAATTAAAGTGTAATTGTTTTAGCCTTTAAATATATATTGTATATTTATAGCCGTTAAACCTATTGTAATTAGTATGTTTCGTCACAAGATGACAATTATTATTTTATTATAAATTGTACCTCATGTAAGTGAACTGTTGTTCTTATGAGAAATAAAGAGTCTAAACCCATATATTATAAATTCGATAGTAACTCTGTCTTCTGTCTGTATGTAACAGACAATGTTAGGCATTCACGGTTAAACCGGTGTAACGACTGCATTGAAATTTGGAATGGAGATACTTTGATTCTTGAAGTGGACCATAGAGAAAAGGCGATAACCATATAATATTATTACTTGTTGATAGTAATAATAAGTATGTATTATCTACTAGTTGGCTGGATATTTTGTGACTATGTTCTGCTTTGGCGTAGTTGAATTGTTTTATCAACTTTATTGTCATATTAGCTGAGTAACGCGATGTTACCCGGAGTACGCCGCGGAGCGAAACAAGTCTAAAAATACTTAGTTACTCCAAAGTTACTCCTAATGACAGGTTATCCAATGAAAGTCCCGTCAACATTTGTCCACCCATTCCAGAAATTGGCAGGAACAGACAAACATATAGGGAGACAGACAAAAAAAATAAAATTTCATCACCCAAGTGTCGTATATACTTTTATATGCATTTAACAACAATCTTTTCATTTGATATACAGACACTTTATTTTTTTTGTATAGATGTAGGTTAAAATAATGTAAAGTGGGTCAAAACATTAAACATTTATCCTGCAGGTGACTGGATTGTCAAACAAGACGCATTGTGTTGCTTTATATGACAATCACCTACTTATTATTACATACATGACAATTATTTTTATAAGAAATTAACCTTATTTTAATTTGTGAAAATAATATAGGGTTTACTACTACATCCGTGTTTCAATTGATATTCTATTTGCAAATTGCAGTAAATTGAGGAATTACGTTCTTGTAAATCCGATGCGATGGTATCGCAAGTTGTGGCGGCTACCGAGCTTTGCATGTTGAAACCTTACGGGGAGAGTCCCTTCGAAAGCTACTTTGCTAATGTAGGTTCTTAACTGCCTGCTATAGCAGAGAGTTATATTACCTACTCCGGGAATTTTAAACATCATTACACTTGTTGTTTAACTACTATCAACCGTTTATTTTTAAATTATAGTTAAATTTTCTGTGACATTTACAGCTAATAGATAAACACCTAAAAAATGTTCAATGTAATTTCACACACACAACATAATATAAAATAAAAAAATATACATGAATATGATTTACTAGGGTAGGTTAAAATAATATATGAATATTGCCGTGTGGTGGTGGATTTCCTATCGCTCTATATGGCCGTCCTATCTCTCTTTTACAGACAACCTCAAAATTATTTGAAAAGGCTATATGTACCCGCGTCTATGGCTTTTGTGAGAAATTTGAAGTATTTAACGAGAATCAAAATGGATTTCGAAAATTAAATCTACAATTTTGGCGGTTTTTAAATATATACAAGAAGCATTGGAAACAATAAACACAAAAAGAAACGCAGTAGGTATAATGCTCCATAAGACCAAAGCTTACTACAAGGTACAATTTGACATTTTATTAAATAAATTAAGTAGTGTAGGGATCCGCGTAAATGCCTAGAATGGTTCAAATCGTACCTAAAAGACAGAGAACAACTAGCAGAAATAAAACTCTACAACTACAGGACAAATGAAATAGAAACAATCCGATCTGACCATAAACCTGTTAATACCTCTATTCCACAGGGAAGCGTGTGTTTGCTATTTCTTATATACATTAACGAGCTTCCTAAACATATTCATGTGTTTTATTTGACTATGACATATCCATGTGCTTTATTTGACTATGACATATCAATATTCATCTCATGTGAAAACAATAGTAATCTGTATTCATACAAAGTTTCATCTTTCTAGCACCAACCGTTTGGGCAGTAGTTAAAGGACGAACGGACGGATGGACATGGCAAATCTATAAGGATTCCGAGTCATTAACTATGGAACCCTAAAAATGAACAAGTTTTAGCGAGTTGTCTAGATTCTTTATATACATATATTTAATTCTTGTAGCGATTCCAAAACTATCGACTATCTAATGCTGTCCATACTATGTAATGAGTTGCTGATACCATGATATCAAATGCCATTAAACTATATTATATACATTCAATAATATTACTACTTTCGGATATTGTAATAAACAAAACATAAATCAAAATTTAACTATTTAGATCAACTGATAATGAAGTTCAAGGTAACGTGTGTAGTAATACTTGGCCTTTATTTTAAAACCTATAAGTTCATTGACATCGCTTAGTACCGTTTACAAATTGACCCAAAAGTTTTAAAATAATGTTATATCAAAGGTAGTTCTCACGTGAGTATTAATATAAGTTTCTTTATGATGTTCATTTACTGACTACATATTCCTACTAAACAAATTACGTTCTAGTAATATTGTTTTAGGTTTGAACTATAAACCTCAAAATATTATATGCGTTATATTATAACATCTGTCCTTACCATTACTTTTTTACTAGTTTTCAAATAACAATTAATATAACGTACATACGATCTTAGCTTTCGTTGTTTTAGCGTATAAGTTGTTTTCCCTATGCGGCGCTTATAAAAGCTTTTCTCGTAGTCACTTAACATCTTTAGAGTATCGGTATTTTCCCAAAGGAGCCATGAGTAGTAAAATATGTTTCAAACGGAGAAGGTATCGCCTAAAAACAAGCTCTTGAGAATCGTTTTTTTAAATGTTTTGTTTATTTTATACAAAAAATTGTTTAATGCTAAAAACAGTAGCAGAGTGAAGTAAGAAGTTACTATCCCAGTTTATTATATTGTATATTGATAGAAATCGTTCACGGTGACAATTCTATTCCATCGGGGCCTTGGTTGACTTACAAGAATTACATGATTTAGTATTGTATTTTTTCTAGTGTTCGCTTGCGTGTATGTCAGCTATCGCGGTAAAAAATAGCCTTGTCCTTTCTCAGGCTCTAGACTGTCTGTACACCAAATTTTATATAAATCGTTCAGTACTTTAGGCCTGTAACCGCGACAGACAGACAGTTACATTTGCATATATAATTTTGAAAATAAGTAAGGTTTGTAAATGTAGTTTAAATAAACAGAGATCTGTCTATCCATTGACAGGGTTTTCAGAAAAGAAAATGATAATGAGAACCCATAGAGTAACACGATAGGGAGTAGCCAAACTCAGGCGTTACCCTCTGTCAAAGTATAAGCCCATGTGGGCATATACATTTAACTGACTGACTGACTCGTTGGTCTAGTGATTAGCGTATGTGGCTGCTGATAAAGAGGTCTCGGGCTCGATTCATGGGTCGGACCAAATATTATTTGTGTGGTTCAAAAATATTTGTTTCGGAGTCTGGGTGTTTTCTATGTATGTATTTACTAAAACAAAAAGTATATTTATGTATTTATATCAGTTGTCTAGTGCCCCTAATACAAGCTCTGCTTAGCTTGGGACTAGAATGTATGTAATGTTGTGTGTCATATGTCCAAAATATTTATTTAATAACTATTATGAAACACAAATTTAGATTTTTTGTTTTAATTCTTATGGACCAAGAGCCAAGAGCCGCCAGACCTACGTCATTAGTGCAAAGCTGAAATTTTCAGGATTATTAGTACAATGTCTTGTTGAGATGTATATGTACCCATTAGCTTGAAAGCGGGGCCGTTTCTGAGGTAGAACGAAGTACAGATGGATAAAAACCTTACTTACCTACGTTAATGGTGCAAAGCTAGTATTTACATATTTTATCAAGAATATTATTTAAAATTAAAATTCATAACTGCCAGACACTTTCCGTGGGCCATTACTTCTGCCAGACGTCTTGAAAGTTGTGAAAAACTTTGGTAAACTACGTTATAGTAGCAAACCTAAATTTTATACATATTATCTAAGGTAGGTACTATTTGAAGACCCCTTGTATGTGGCCAGACCAATCCGAAGGACCAATCGTCCCCCCAGACACCTTTAAATATTTGTAGTAATTAGGAAGCTGAGGTATATCATCTTTGGTATTATTTCAAGAATAGAATTGTAAAATATTAAATGGTTTTTACACGCTTTTTATTAGCTTCACCTGTGTGTTTGTTTGTTTGTAACCAACTCTTTTGGGTGCGATTTCTCCTATTATATAATCCGATATCTTATATAATTGAACGACTAATTAAGCTACTTGGCTGCGACATATACAAACTATAAACTTCACACAATGTTCTATTCCTTCTCTTAAAGATTTTTTCACCTTATATACTATGTTCTAAAAAATATTCTATTATTTCTGTAATATACTTATCAGTCCAAGGAAAAGGTCGTCTTGCTGTCGTAAAAAATATTTTACAATCGTTGACATGTTCGTATATTTCGAGTTTCGTTGCACTGACAAAGTAATGGGAGGCAGGTTATCTTTTTGCGCAAGTCGTAAAAGGAGGCTGCGTGCTCTTCAGGTTGCCGTCTTTTACGGCCATTGTAGTGTATGAAATTCAAACTTTTGTGACCAAAAAGTACGAATATCTTCCTTATTATGATATAGATTCTACTGATTGCTATCATAATTTTTTAGAAGACATTTTAACTGTTTTTAATGGTTGCCCACTGTTGGGTTCGGGTGTCCTCTACGGAGAGGTTTAAGGCCATACGACTCCATGCTAGCCGATTACGGGTTGGGGACTGGCAAGACACGTTGTGGCTACCTAATTTTAAGCCGCCCGAAGGCCTCCAACTAAGCTTCACGACTGCTATCATATGATAAAACCAGGACCGACTGCATAACGACGGAAAGGCTCATAGCATATCATGCCACACACGTTCACCCATCTAGGTTTGGCTGAGCCGTCGTTGCTTAGCCTTGGTGATTGTGTCAGATCATCTAAGGCCACTCGGCTATGAGCGTGGCTATTTATTAAAGATGTCATGTTTTCTGTTGATTTAAAACTAACAGCTCACTAAATGCATTTGAAAATTAAATACGGTATTACATTAAATAATCAATTTTTAATTGTCTATCTGCTAAAGGTTGAATTGATTTTGCGGGACTTTTACTAACTGGTAACCGATTTTATAAGGAGTAACAAATGTTACCTTTATTTCAGAAAAAAATATTTATAATAATAAACAAAATTAAGACGGAAGTAAAATAAGTGGTCCGTTAGTTTGTAATAAAATTTCAAAGGTTAAAACATGTACTGTTTCAGAAAGCTAAGTATAGTACTTACTATAATTTTTTAATTGACTGACAGTAATATGTGGTGATTGTTTTCGTCAACGCCTATAGATGTTAATTGCAATAACATATTAACAGAAATCAAATAAATTTGGAAAAGAAAGCTTGACTGAGTTTATTAAGGCTTCTTGTAAGTCAAATGTCAGTTAAAAGGCTCAGTGTCTCTTAATAAAGAAAAAATGTGAAAAATAGAATAATCATATTATTTATTGATAAATAGATATTTTAGTAGAAATTAAAAATAAAACAAAAATAAATCTATTCACTCAAACACAATATTAAGTTCACCATTTACTTGCTTACAGATAAGCGTTTAAGATCATTAAAATGTATACCAATTTCAAAGCTGTTTTATATTTCTATACTTTTACCTTCATTAATTTATTTCATTACGAAAATTCGTATATTCTTTTATATTGAACAGAAGAGCATTTACATTTCATAGATATTTTCACTCCTGTAATCACGAGGTTTTAATCGTAGCGATTTGTTAGAACTTTTTTGAGGATTAATTATCTGGTTTACTTTAGTTTGTATTTTACTCATCCTGTTTTTGACTTATAATCATAGAGTAACTTAGACTGGCAAACCGTAGGGGAGTAGTCACAGCATCTTTTTACGATACAAAGTGTGTCTTATTTATTGAGGGGAGAAATCTTGAGCGCGTGGAACTCCGCCGTTTCTTTCTGCGAACAAGTTATGCTTGCTAAGGATATGGCGGAGCGGGACCGGGAGAGGTTTATAACCCTCCCGGTCTGCCAGGCCCGGGAAGCATCTGGCACCCTATTAAAAGCAGGCCAAGGTGAATGGACCATACGCTACTATAATGAAGAGGGTCATTTACAAGCCGTAGGTAGATGGCCCTAGATATGTCGGGGTTTCAGGTATTTTCTTTCTGGGGTACACCTGGTTTCCCGGTTATTAGTACTAGAGACGGCGTGCAGTTTTGGTCGGTTTGAGTCCGACATAACCGGTGGTATCCGAGGGGATTTCCGCATACATAAAATAACTGAGAAAATTTTCACTTAACCATTTTAGACTCAAAAACAAAAATCTATCAAATCTGTTTTGCTTACTTTGTTTGTTAAGTTTCTGTACTCACACAAAACAATTAAAATAAACAAAATTTGACACACACATAAAAATATTCTGTGTTATAACAGTGTAATGCATTTGCCCATTTCAGCTTATACTTAGATAGAGAAACGCATGCGTATGGCTTCCCCCCATGTTCCCTCCCTTCGTCTTGATCTATGCCTAATTACAGTCAAACTGTTTATGACATCGCATTTATCCTTTTGTCTACCATCTAGTATAGTTTTTCGTTTAAGTACCGATCCTGCAGATTTAGTACAAGATACTAATTTTTTTATATACATATATTTGGCCCATCAATATCACAGCTCTGCCTTAAAGGAAAGAACGAGTGCAATCCAGGAATAGGGGGTGACCATCCTTTTGTGAAAGCAGATAATGCAGAATTGTGAACCATTCTCTGGCAGCCTGGTGATCTCACCAGGCCGCCAGAGAATGGTTCACAACTCTGCATTATCTGCTTTCACAGTATCTATCTTATCTACTTCTGCATCATTGGGCTTTCGGTCTCACACTCACCAACGATATACGACAGTACGAATGCTGTCATTTTTAGGTTGGTCTTCTGTGTGAGATACTACTGCCCGGGTTGAGCCGGCCCAATCGTGCTGAAATAAGCTTGGTTCTACTACCTTGAGTACTAAAACACAATCCATTATCTTCCAAATGTGACTGAATTGATATTGATTGGCCTATAAAATATAACCGATGTTTATTAATTAGTCTAGTCACCCGGAGGTTAGATTATTAGTGCTGCTTATCTTAATGTAATTTATCTATTAAGTACCTTTAAGCAATAATAATGTGAATGTATTTCAGGCAAGCATCAGGCCTGATGGGATTCGGTGTCAAGAAACCTAATTCTAAAATGCGTAAAATATAAAATATAACTTTTATTTACATCTCAATGTGAGTTTGTTTTTACTTACAAAGGACATCTATAAATATGAAAACAACGCAAATATTTTTATGTCTTCAGATATGTATAAAAATGTTCTTCGAATTCAGTTGGCCCTCAGGGTTGCAGAGGTAAAATGCTAGACGCTCCGTCCGCTAGGCTAGATGAGATAAGTAAAAGAATAATTTGTGATAAATTATGTATTTATATAATTTCAATCTCGGTTTCAGTTTTCAATCTCAAAAATATTCTAACATATTTATCTGTAGACCTTGGAAAAAATGAGATTAATTGAACTCGTTTATAAAAACAAGAGCACAGAGCACTCAAAAAAATATTCGACAATCGAGAAATTTCCTTTCATCATTCAGAGAAAATGCCACGATACATTAAAGAATTCTAACTTTAGCATTTTCTTTATTTCAGTGATTTGGCGGAACAAGTGATTAATGGTTAACATTGGATATGTTTACGCTTTCAAAAATATAAATGGATATTATTTATTATTTCAAACATTTCGCTAATGTATCTTTTTATTTTATTGTCATTCTTGTTCCTTGTGGAAATGCAATTTATTTGTAACGAAAACAACATTTGAAAGATTTAATTAAACATGTACCCAATATGACCCTTTTAAATAACGTAATGGCCATATATTTTTTTAAAGATTTTTATGTACTCCAGTTATTTTTTTATGACTGATGTAGTGTGTGACTTTTTTAATAAGTTTATCTTCATTTTTTTTGTTAATAAAATGTGTTCAATGTTAAATAGAATGCTTTAACAAGGCGATAAATCAAATCACCAGTGTTACTTTATTACCAAATATTCCTGACAACGTGTAACTGTATAAGTTTATTTATATATATATAAGTTTATATATCATGAATAAAGTGACGTTTTTGAATAAAGATTTATTCGGATTTGTGTCAAGCCGAACTACTGAAAAAATAAACTTTTTAAACAAACCTAACTTAATAGGTGTCAATAACAACACCCTTAATCGGCTCTTACTACACCCACAGGATGAATTAGGGGGATTGAGGAGTGTTACATTCTATACTTTCAATCGACTCTGGACTATACCTACTATAGAACAATCGTAAATGTCGTACTACATGTGCTTAGTTGACTTTTGTTAGAAACTACATAATAAATGTCAACAAGCTGCGATGTGAGGAGAAGTAAATACGCTTGGTTTGTAATAAATCTAAATTCGTCCGTCAGTGAGTGTAAGCAAGCGTTCAGTGCGATAGTTGGCGAAAGGTGTTAGTAGTTTGTCACTGGGAGGACACGTACAGACGTGATGCCCAGTTTATTGCGTCCCCGGCACGACTGATTGGATAACTCAGAGTAACTACTATAAAACCCGAACACATTTTACTTTTCACTTTACTGGCGCAGGTCCCATTTTTAACGGCTTTCCACGAAGTGAAAACAGGGTGAGATTGAAGTTCATGGTTCGTTATAAGAAACGCACGAGTAGACAGCGACATACTATATTGGAAATAATATTAATAAATCATTCGATGTTATTTTTTACGTGCTTGAACAACTTTGGCCTTCGTAAGAGAAAGTGTATCATAAAACGTAGATGTCAATGATGAATTTCGACGTTGTAAACTTGCTTTTAACCTTCCTCTCCATGCCAATACCTAATTAAAACGGTGCAGTGGTTAAGCCATAAAGGTGTAACAGAAAGACAGAGTTCCTATTGGAATTACTTATAATTTTAGTGCTGTTGTAGCCTTACACAAAATGAAAAGATAAACTTTTTAAAACTTACTCATAGCTTGGTATTTTTACCCTGTACGCTTTTCGTGTCACATCCATTTTCATTTCGCGTTCTTCACTTAAAGAGTGTAACATTTTTATATAGAACACAACACTTTGCAAATTTTTCATTTTGTACATATTAAACACACTGCATAAGACGACAATTAACAATATTAGTTTCGGTATTCTTGTAACTTGGAGGAAAGGTTCATGTAATTGTACTATACATAGCATATTCTACAACAGTATAACTACGGAAGGATACGAACGATTCGGTACTATTACACAGTTATATATACTATTACAGAATTTGAATTTATTGCTAAATCGAAAACTTAAATACCGAATTTAAAAAAGCATTTTAAAAATGTATTTAAGTTTTACAAGAAGTAAATATTCTAAAATGAAATATTTAAATTGAGAGGACAGTAACCCCCTAGTGGAATGTGATAATGTAAAATTTCTTTTCGTTTTTTAAGCGTCCCAGTTTGCTCGGTGGCTGAGCTTTATGAGCAAATAAGAAGTTAGCACGTACAAGTCGTCTTATCGTAAGGCACGTAGCTCGCTTGATGCCTACTTTATTGCCAGCTAGGGTCCTTGTGAATGCCGTTGCATCACACAGATGCACTCCATTCCTATTTTAATTGGGAGAATACCAATGAAAACGTGTGTGTGACTTTATATTTATGTACATGTATTCTATGTAATACCTAGGCAAAGTATGTAATGACCAATAATATCTATTACATTTTATACATTGCTTGAATACAGACAACAGGCACGCTCGAAAAAGACATTCTACACATTACCTAGACATTGTATAGAATACCTGAATTGTACAGATTTCCAGTAACATATACGAGTATACAGAAAAGATATGTATGTAGAAGTATATATATATGTACACATATTGATGTTTATTGAACTTTGTACATAATTGTCTACTCTTTGAGGTAGCGAATTAATTGGACGGTGATGGTGTTTGATTTTGATTGAACTTCGTAATTCATGTAGAGCTGATTAAACTTAAGCAAACAAACACAAAGCGCCTGAATTATGGGTACGTTCAAATTAAGGTGCTGTTTTAGTAAAATCGTCAGGTACTAATAATATTTTTTTTGAATCATTTGATTCATTCTGATGAGTACTTTAACGTTAGGCGGTCTCCAGGTTCTGATTCTGTAGCAGGAGGTAAGCACTCCATAATAAAACGACACAATCCCATTGAGTTTGAACTTGTTCGATTTGTCTTGATTAGAATTTTGATCCTATATGTCTTATCCTCAAAAAAATACCTCAAGTGTGATGAAACCAAGTATTCGATCAACTAGAAAGAAAGTCCTAGTAAAATATTTGTGGGCATTATTCTGTTTTTAATAGAGTTAAAGGCGAACATGAGACAATAAAGTTGTGACAAATTAGAAAACTTTTGAACACTTGAAGAGTAGGTGAATGAGTACCGATCACTTTACTATTCTTATACAGAAAGGAACTACAAATAGTACTGGAAAGTTCTTCATTAAAAAGGTCTAAGTATTTATCCCCGTAACCATCACGTGAATGATTAGAGTGATATTAATCATTAGCTTTTTAACTTAAAATGTATGTATGTAAGTATATTCGTTCGGTTAGAATTTAGCAACTTAAATTTAACGCAGATATATTCCATTGACCGTTCTGAATTTTTTCAGAAGGTGGCCATAAGAATTGCGTGATAAAATGACGTAACCGCCTCAAGTTTTGACTCTTTTGATACGTTTTGATATACCTACTTTCTCAGGTTTGGGTTAAGCTCGCCTTTGTAAATGTAATAAGAAAATGTGTGTACAATAAATAATTAATACTTTGCAAACGATATCTTGCAAACAATAATGTGTTTAATGAGATGAACATACTTGAAAATTATTTCAGTGATAACTTAAAAGTAAAAGTAAATTAAAAGAAAAAAAACTTCAAGAATAAGCTTTCATTGAAATGCCCCACAGACTTTCGCACCAGCTTTTTTCAACTGGAGATTGATTCATTAAAAAATATGTGCTGGAATTCAATTAGAGACTTAGATAGTAATTAAATCGCAGATAAGTAAATAAATAAAAAGTAATGCTTAATTAAATCCTAAAAGAAATAATATTACGTATTTGCGATATTTTAACTTTAGTAGTAGTTAAAATACTACTAAGATCTTCCACAAAACAAACTGTATGTCATCTGTCTCCAAATTTCCCACATATCTATACAATTGTACAGATATGTGAGAGCTAAATGATAGGAGAGAATTTATGTTTAAACCCAATACTGTACTCTTCATGTAGTAAATATCAGTAAAGTGGTTACCTCCAGGCGGCAGGCAAGAGTCGGCCGCTCATATTTCAACTGTATCCATCCCTTCATACAATCTTATCCAGATGCGTATCACGTGCTCCAGCCGCACTTTGCCAAAACATTCTGATTGAGAATGAATAAACGGCCTTCAGATATTATTATCCCACTGAAGTATTTGTTATATTTTTCGGTTAGTTAAGTATAAATCGGGCGCCGTGTAATTGACTTCACTCAAAGCACATATTTGTGAATTAGTTAAAATTAACTTTTTAGTAATAGTAGCTAAAATTATTATCTCTGTATATGTAGTTGTGACTGAGATGACAAATATCTTGTGTTTTAACATACAGCGAAAACCGCATTTGTTTATTCTGGTAGAATGGAGATTGACTAAAATCGTGGTCTTAGATCCCAGTTTTGTATCTTATGTTGTTATTAATCAAGCTTCTTTTGTATTCTTTTGGTATAGCTTGACGATTGATTTTGAAATTCCACAGTAGCAATATTATTATAATTACATTCCATAATGTGAGTGTCGAAAAATCGAAGAAAGCTTCAGTGTAAATAAAATAGTCGCTTAAACCCGCGTCTCCGCCAGTGTGTATATTGATTATCGTCACAGAAGATACCATATGTCTTTCTTCTAGATTCAATTTGTCTGTATACTGAAATTCATCCAATTCTACTCAGCGGTAACAGATAGAGTTTTGAACAGATACAGAGAGACTTTTGAATTTATAATGTATGGATTTGGAAACATTTTAAACTGCTGATGCATTTATGTCATACATAAATTTTGATAGATAGACGTTGAACTGGAGTTATGCTATAGAATTATATATATAATAAAATATTTCTATAAACTATGAGATATTTATAGAGCTTAGACTGCAACGAACTAAATTTATCATTAATTACGTCAAAGTAAGACTGAATTATGAATTCATTACGTCACAAACCCCTTGAATATTTCGAAATTCATTTGAGTTTCGTAGATAAATACACTATCTAATGAGTTTCTCTTTGACTTTCATATATGATACATTCAGAAATAACACAGTGTATTTACCTTGTTACACAACACCAATGATCTAAATATGTAGCTCAGCTACTAAGCTTGATAATACCGAATCAGTCGCTTGATAATAAATTTTAGCCAACATAGACTGTGATCTAGTGTGTTGGGTAATGCAGTTCGAGCTTTACAAGGTTATTTACGTATATTTCTAGAAATAAGCTTGCCTAAGTGACTCTGCATCTGACTTTTATGAAAGTATTGAGTAGAATAAAGAGTAGTGGTCACCATGTTCATTGTGAATGCAGATGCAGCGATAAAGCATGGTGATCTACACTATGGCGGCCTAGTGACCAACAAAATATGACAACAAGAATGCTGTCATTTTAGGTTTGTCTTCTATGAGAGGGTCGTTCGTTAGTGAAGTCGTGAAGCCTTATCTTGTAAGTCTCCAATGTTTATAGGGTTTGTGCCAAACGTCATGGCATTAACACTATCCCAAGCCGACGTAGCCTAGTAGTGGGACGTTATGTATGTGTTGATGATGATGATGTACGCGTAAAGTTTTTTTTTCTAGATTAGGCACAAAGAAGAAAGATGAAATGATAGATCTTAAACTTTAGAAGTCACAGATTATATATATATATATCTAGTATCGAAGATTATTATATTAGATTATTATATATTCAGAGGTAATATTGGTTTCAAACCAGCCGTAGCTCTCCACTTTGCGTTAACGGAATTCAAATTTAATTAATATTACACATTTGATACTTTTCCTCAAAGTCAATTCTAAGAAATAGCTTTCCCTCGTTAAAATAACAAACTAGTTGATTTCTGCCATAAGACTAATGAGTTTTAAGAACCTTAAAGCCAGCCAACGCTGTACGCTTGTATATGTTATATTTTGTTAAAAAAACAATCTATATTTTTGAACCCAAGTGTTTGAAT
Organism: Phragmatobia fuliginosa; assembly: GCA_932526445.1. NCBI lineage: Eukaryota > Metazoa > Arthropoda > Insecta > Lepidoptera > Erebidae > Phragmatobia > Phragmatobia fuliginosa. The sequence goes on along the minus strand of OW052068.1, from coordinate 11,822,116 downwards.
AATAGTATACTTATATTCATCATCTATTTTCAAAGGTATTGTAATTATTGATAGCATAAACTACTTAGTGCTAGATAATAATACATCATGTTCAGTAATTAATATTGCTAGCGAAAATGTCTCGTAAGACTGTGGGAAAAACAATGTTTCAGCATACAGACAAAACACGACCTTCGATTGTTATCGGTAGGGAAGGAAATATTAATAATATAAATTTGTGAATTGGTGACCCATATAGTATGGTGACCCATATAGTATGAGGCGCTCATAGCCGAGTGGCCTTAGGTGATTGGAAACAATCACCAAGGGTAAGCAACGACGGCGCGGTCGGACCTAGACGTGACCGTTTGTGGCATTATATGTAATGAGCGTTTTCGTGATTCGGAGGTCACGTTAAGCAGTCGGTCCCGGTTGTTATCATAAGATAGCAGTCGTGAAGCTCAGTTGGAGGCCTTCGGGCGGCTTAAAAACATCCAACAGCAAGATTACGTAGCCACAACGTGTCTTGCCTGTCCCCAACTCGCACTCGGCCAGCGTGGGGACGTATGGCCTTAACCCTCTCTTGAGGAGACCTGAGCCCAGCAGTGGGACGTTATGGGTTGTTGATGTATAGTATGGGCTGCTCAGTGAGTTGCTTCTGCATCATTGGGTCTCCTGTCTCGCACGCATCAACGAAATACGACAGCATGAATGCCGTCATTTTAGTTTGCTCTTCTGCGCAGTAACACTTCGGTCGAACTGGATCATTCGTTCTGAACACAGCGTAGTTTAACTATCTGAAAACTTAAATATACAGATAGTTGCTTAAGTTAAAATGAACCGACAACTCTATGGTAATATAAAAAACATCATCAGCAAAACGTAACGTCCTACTGCTGGGCTCGGGAAACCATACAAGCAACTAAATACTCCAGTTAAAATTAATTCTTCTTTACTTCTTGTTTCAAGTTTACCATCAACTATCACTGAGAAACATGGTAGATCAATAAATTGCTCAATGTTTTAACATAGAGCAATTTATTCTTTGAAGTGAGGCTTTGCTAAAGCAAAGGCTGAGTTCCCTAAACGGACTATTGAATGGTCTGCGTACGAAGCACTTAGTTGTATTGCATGTGGAGCTTGAATATAACATATCTAAACTACTAAAGGGAAATAAATTTTAAGGAAATGAGATTATATATGTTGTTGCAGGAGCTGGATGCGAGTAGCCGAGAAACGAACTAAGTGGCGTGCAATTGGAGAGGCGTATGTCCAACAGTGGACTGCGATAGGCTGATGATGATGATGTTGATAATATGTTGTTATACTGAAAAAACTAGTAGCTGGTTTCGAACAACCTTAAAATGATATACTCTAAGTGGAAGGGTTTACCATTCGAACTATTAATTTTCTTCTAAATTATGTACTTTTATGCAGGTTTACAAGCACTGTATAGTAGTGGGATATTTTTAATAACTGTGGAAGAGCGATGCTTCAACAGGTACTAGCTGACTTGATCTATCACTTATATGAAATCATACTCTTACTACTTATTACTACTCTAATCAGACATCTTGGATAAATAAATACCAAATTAAGTTATATATAAATTCTAAAATGTGGTTAATTTAATTATTAATTACATAAGGGTTTCAATTTTCTCGTAAGTAAATCTATTAATTAGGGCCACAGCACACTAGCTACTTTTAGCATCGGCGATCGGCAACTAGTCGCTTTTTAGAAGCCAAATACGAAGACCGAACGCTCTACACGCACACTTGAAAACGCCAAACGCGGAGATTGAGTCGCTTTTTAGAAGCGCGACACAGCAGCTGAACGCTACTCTCCGCACACATTCGGATGCCGGTAGCATCAATTTGGCATCTGAGCAGTCGCTAAAACGCGCGTTTCCGATACCGCGATCGAACGCAGGAAGTCGCTAAAACGCGATGCAGCATCGATGCAGTCGCCAAATCGCCGATCGCCGGTGCTAAAAGTAGCTAGTGTGCGGTGGCCCTAAAACGTGATGCAGCATCGATGCAGTCGCAAAATCGCCGATCGCCGATGCAAAAAGTAGCTAGTGTGCTGTGGCCCTTAATGATAATATATATATTACTAATTACACACGTTACACTGTAGTTTCATGTACAAATTTTAGTTCAATATTGATATTGTTTTATTTTATTTTTCCTTTATTTCATGTTAGGAAAACCCTTCTGATACCACCAGCTGGTGGTTATGTATTAAAACCACACAACGTCTTAACGGTACTACGGGGAACCAGGTGTACCCTAGAAAGGAATGCTCTGGGGTCCCCGACAAACATACCTTGGGCGCAAGCGTACGGTCATGGAGGATGGAGATCATTTGCGACCTCCAGCGCCTGAGTCGTCTGTGGTACTAGTTCCAGTTCGGTTCCGTTAACGGACTGGGAGAGTTCTGAAATGTTCTGAGCGAGTGAGCGAGAACCCCCACTCTGAAGGCCGCCATGAGATCACGCTCTGCTCAGACCACGTCGGGAATTCTGCCGGCGTATGAAGTGCCGTGTCTACTGTTAGGCTATTGTAGTGGTAGTTCTGTTCTCTGTGTGTATAATGGTAGTTCTCTTTCTGTAGATGTTGGCTCCTTTCGGATCAGACGCAAACGATGGCTGAAACATCTTTTCCCAGTGATCACCTGCGTCAGCCGATCTGAGTGGGTTCCGTGACCTCTCTTGAGCCGATCCTCCATAACGGCAAAGGCGTTGAGATTTGAAAATTATAATTTTGTGTTTATTTTGGTGGTATATAATTATATGTTTTAAGATGAAGACGGCACATGCTATTTTTTTTTACTGAATGAGGTATTCAATGCTGCCGAACTAAATGAGTTTTCAGTATTGTATCGTTATGTAGTCGTTTGTTGACTGCTTATTGTACTTTCTTTGTTTTCATCATGTGTAGGTAGAATTATTGATAGCATCCATGTTAGATAAGAACTGGTCGGAGTGAAAGCTTGAATATGAAGTTTGTCTTCAGCTGCTAAAGCTATTCCAACAATTCTGTTGTCTACAATCAACGGTCCTCCCGAATTTCCTGGCAATTTTATTTCTTTTTCAGTACACTTCGATGACAGACATATTAAATTTGATGAAAATGGTTCTCTGCAGGTTCTCAAAATAGCTTTACCTACCACAAGCGGTTGATGTTCATCTAGTTGTATGTATTGTTTTTTTCTGTATGTTTTACGACTTGGAAAATAAATCATTCCGAATCCAGCGTACTCACCAGAAAGACCGCTTAGCGTTTGATACTCTAGGCCAGATAGTTTAGCATACTTGACAATAGAAATTGGAGTCACTGACAGCAATCCAATATCATTAGACATTAGTCCATTGTATCTTGGATGTTGTATCATTTGTAGCACTTCACTCTTTGAATCCGTACGATTTAGTGGTATTAACATATCCCCATACTGCACATGAGTGATTACTTTCTTAAGGCAATGTGCAGCACTCAATACCCACTGTGGTGTTAAAAGAGTACCGGTAGCGATATTATGTAGTCCAGGATATTGAGTCTTTAGGGCTACTATATAGGGATACTTTTCTGTATTTGCGTCGATACCTGCAGATGTACGTAAACTATTTTTCCACGCCAATGTAGTTCTTGCTGTTATAAGCATATAAAATATGTATAACCTATGCATTATTCTTATGTAATAATTATTAAAATATTTTTTTAGTTTAAAGTTATTTAAAATATAATGTTTAGACATTTATTTTGTCTTTTGTACAGCAACAAGTTAAAGAAAACATTGAACACTCATTTTTGACAATAAGTGCAGTATTATAGTTTTCGTGTTGTAACAGACGATGGTAGTAAAACTGTTTTAACGACTTTACATAAGTTTTAGAAGGCTACATTTCGAGTAAATATTCATCCGTTTGTATTAAAGTTATATTACATATTTTTATTGCTAATGAAATGTTATAACAATCTAAAAAAATAACATTTATTGTGAACAAGTAATACCGAGTGCATGCGTTAAATTACAGTTTTCACATAGAAGTGTTTTATTTATTTATGAAATGTTGTAATTCAAAGACTGTTTGAAATCAAGGAATTGACGAATGTTACAAGTTAGAGCATAGTGTCAGATAGTTCTGACATTTCGACGAAAGTTAAGCTAATACGTATATAATATAACACAAAAAAATGGCTGAGAAAAAGTGTGAACTTCATTTAGAACCTACTGTTCTTACTTCTTACCCTACTCCTGACAATGTGCATACAAAAATTAGATTTATATATAAAATATTAGATGTACAATTCACATTTTTATCAATTCCAGTTAGTATGAGCAAAATTTTTTTTTTAAACAGCTGGAGTAATTTATAGGAAAATACCATAAATAATGAAAATCTGTTTATGTACATTAGTTTAGATAAACTGAAAAATAAATGCTTTCAAAAATTGGTTATATATAAACAAACAACAGAGTGAAGCTAAAAACAGCGTGTTTTAACTGAACGTTTTTAGCTTCAAAGCCCCAATTTCGACTAAAACGCTTATGATAGTCAGTGGATTTTTATTCCGAAAAAAATTCTGAAGTTATATTTTGATGTTTATTAAAAGAAGCTGATTTGACATGTCAGTCTACTACAAATAGATACAAGGCTGATCACGTATGTCAAGAAATAATAAAACAAAGGAATGTCTGTACGTCTCACGTTTACAACAGTCCCAAGCAAGGACGTCATCTTTCTTACAAAGAAAAGGTAAAAGCTATATCAATGAACTAAAATATTCAAACAACCGCTTAACGTCGGAGTTATTATTTCTGAAACTCTATTCAAAGACAGAAATAAATATTTTTCCTTTATCAGGCTTCCCATCTTCATTTAATTGCGTAAATCCTCTTTAAGGGTATCTTTTTCGATAAAATATTTTTTCAAGGAATGGTACTGGAGTGACGTAATTAAAGGAACAGAAAATCAGCTTATCTACGTGTTTGAGGTTGGTTTTGATGTAATTAAGATCTATTGTATGTTTGTTTCATTTTTTATGTTCATTATATTTAGTGTTTGTCAATATTATTTGTAGCCACGCCTGAGAAACTGATAGGTAAAGTGTTAGTTTCAAGTTTTCCATGTCTTTTTATCTATCTTGTCCTACGTAGTTTGTTGCCTTAGTCGTTAATACCCAAGTGATGAATAGGGGTGGTGATACTATACATTCGTAATCCCTCTCCACCCACATCTAGTTCTAAACACTAACGAAAGCGTAAAATTTAAAGGATTTTTAATTGTGTATATAATATTATTTGTTATAAATTAGGTAATGCTAACTTACGACAAAAATGGAAACTTATAGTAAAGTTTTTGAACATTGTTAGTTCAAAAGAAATTTGAGTTCAGTGCTAAGTTTAAGGCCGTAACATTAAATTTAATAATCTTACTTCCATAATAGTATAGATCACCTAACATTGCTACACGAAGGCAATTATAGGTAAGTAACGTAAACTGCGTATTCAGAATAGATAGATATAAAAGCGGCAAAGTGTGTATCAGGTCACGCATAGAATAGGGTTCCGTAGTTACCCATAATGGCTTCCGTCGCGTCCAATAGATAATTGTTATGTTTACTTAATAATTCGTTATTTTTGTAAGAAGATTTCCAAGTAAGCGTATTTTACAAGTTAAGCTCCTATAACTCCTTAACTAAAAAAGTTATAGTTTTCCTTTGTTTACATGTTTGTTTACATGTACAAAATGTAAAAATGCCCTTTAAAGTTGATTAACTCGCAAACGGATACACAAATAAAAAAAAAAACATCACTGTACGTGTAGGGGAGGTACCCCAAATAAAAAAAAAAGATTTTATTGCAGCACTTTGTCGACGTCATAGAAACACATATTCATGCAAAGTTTCATCTTTTTAGCACTTATCGTTTGGACGTCAAGTCGAGGACGGACATGACGAATCTATAAGGGTTCCGAGTCAGGAACTACGGAACCTTAAAAAACGTTTATTAATTTTTTTCCTTCGGAGTAGAAATATAAATACAAAAGAGATATTTTTAAACGAATAACTTGACTTATATATTTGTAGCTAAACATTATTAAAATGGAATAAAACGGATTAACTTAAGGTGCCTTTGTTTGCCGCTAGATACGGGAACGTATTTATGTCAGTTAAATGGTAAGCCTCATTTAGTCCGTAGAATACTGCACGCGAACTAACCGTATAGGTAAATAACTTTTAATTACTTGCTTATTGTTGTTTCTTCGTCAATATTTCCATGGTTCTATAATAATAGCAATTTTTCTATAACACTGTTAATTAGATAACGTTAGATGCCATTCATAACAGGGAAGTGTCGAACTTTCTTCGTAGCAATTTATTGCGTATTATTACGTTTGTCAGTTAAACTACTACCAGCCCTATGAAAATAAACAGAATAAAGTCTTTAGAATGCTTCATTTATATCTTTTATGGCTGAGCCGAACAGCAAAAATAGAGGTGGAATGGCAAAACTTTTTCTTCGTAAGCACAGCAATATAAGGTGAGCAAGGTAAAAAGTATAGTCCCAAATATAACCTAATAAAACGCATGTGTTTTCTACTCGCAATATCACTCCGTTCTCATGAAAAGTATTATTGAAATTCTTTGCTATTCATTTTTGAATAACGTCCCTGATGCAAACAAGCAAAGGGACCAAATTCTTTTCCGCTAGCTTTAATTTATTTCCAATAAAGATTGCGCGAGTACTTAGTACATTGAGTCCGACATTTTCTACAATCGTTTTACGGAGCTTTCATAATGGCTGATCAGTAGAAAAGTCGTGAAAAAGCGATTTTCTCTAATTGGAAATTGAGTTTATTAGCTAAGTACGTACGACTTATTCGCCGACTCTGTCTTCAATATCCGTTGTACGACTCGTAATAAAACTATCATTATTTAACACATGAACGTTTTGTTATGAGACACAAGATACCTACGAGTTTCATATAATAATTCTTTTATTTATTCATATATAACGTAAAATTTTAATAATAAAAAACTGACCTTATTATAACAGAGACATTTCAATCTTAACAGTAAGAGAAATAGGTTCACGGCAATTATTTTATTTAGTTAATATAGCCCCGTAGAGAGTTTTAAAAATACATTTACAACAAGTACTTCTGAATTTAGCGAAAGACATGGTGTATTTTTTCCCAGAGGACAGAGTTATGAACTTGAAGTTTACTCAACTTAAATGTTGCTAAAATTAGTGCTTTGGATTTTCGAAGTTATGACTTTTGCTCTAAATAATTTAGTTACTTTTTAATCTATTTATTAATTTCTTCCTATTACGATATTATTGAATAAACCCAAATAAAATGAATAAGAATTAATGATAAACACCAGAATAATAAAAAAAAATATATATAATATAAATTATAATCACACTAATGATTCTAATAATTGTATTATATGCACTAATAACTCTTTCTAGCATATTTGCTGCTACTTTATAACTGAAAATTATAAATGATATTCAACACATTTTTAATTTAATTATTATGGCCTATATTTAAGTACAAACAAGAACTATCAACTATATACAAAGCTCTTCAGGAAGCTAGGTGACGTCGACGATCGCATTGTTGCGTTGATTATGTCAACGTACATAATATACGGATATATTTATGAATGTCGGAGCTCAATAGAGGATGTATAGTTACCCCATCGTCATTCTACTCTAACTGGTTATTGGCAGACAACTGACAATAGCGTGGAAGCTTGAATAGTATTTGGCATGCTGTTGCTATTCTCCACATTTTCTTTTAGTTCTGTTTATTCTTGTCGTTTGAATTTCAGAGGATAAAGTTTTGTATTGATGTTTATCTCTACTAATACTTTGTCCGATATTTGATGGTACATATTTGCTCATAGTACGTACAGTACGAAATTAAAATTTTAAGTTACATATTTTTTATTAAATATTCTGATGCATCTAGCATCTAATCGTATAAATAATGACGAATACAAGCATACGACCCGGTAAATATTATAATATTTAAACATTTTTTTTATTTAATTGATGTATATTGTATAAAACTATTTTCAAATTAGACAATGCTTTTATTACCGCCGCTTTATATACCAGTTGGGACTAGGTATTAAAATTTTATTATGATGACAATGAGTACAATGCACTTGACTGATTCAAGGGTTGTCAGTACCGTTATGAGCGCGTCAATTGAAATGGACTCTCTTCGGTGCTTTATAAAATGAAATTATCGTGTAAATTTTTAGTCGTTTTGTTAGTTCATTTAAGTAGATACATAAATCTCATCTCTATAATGATAACTACTATCAGTTATTTTTGTACAGAAGTATCTTAAAAAGAAAGGAGTTATTCATTCGTTCATGCAAAGATAGCATTAATATATTTTAATTTAGAAAAATATGGAGCCCATATAAAAACGAATATAAAGACACAGTTGTTTCGATGATGATTCAGTTGCAACAAACCTGATGAATCATCTAAGGATAAGCTACACCATTTATATTGGTTTATTCCGCTTTTTTTACCTGGTTGATGTCATACAGATGAATAACAAAGTAGGTATTTGTAATAACGTACGTGGCCCCGTTCCAGACCGTAGTCGATTAAATGAAATATCAAAAGTTATATCTAGAGTAAGATACAAGAATAGAGTTAGTACAAGGTTTCTCTATACGTAAAACAAACAAAAAAGACTTGTGTAGGTCGAGGTCCAGCCAGGACTGAAAACTCAGTACCTAAACGCAGAGAATGTGTTGCCGCGAATCGTATATCTTTACTATAGAGCAACAGTAGCCCTACGCAGGCGTTCTCCTCTGTCAAAGCACTAGCCCAAATGGGCATATGCAATTCACGGTTATAACAGAATGTGTTTGGGTGTGCGTGAATTTAGATTTTTTCTTTTAATGTGAGTGAGTTCATAGCAACAGGCGATTCTTTTTGTATGTGATTCTAAAATGTGTGAAGGTTTCCCCCCGCAAAAAATGATAGACTGTTTTATATCGAAAAAAGACTATATGTATAGCTACTCCCCTTCGATCCGCTGGCCTGGCTCACTCTATGGTCCTTACATGTGATGCGGTGGTGATGGTAGGTAGTTATATAGTGGAGGTAGAAGTGTAGTCTCTAATTTAAACCGTTGAGAGGCAAACAAGCAAACAAAAATTGGTAGCTTAACAATAATGGCACCTTGTCATAGGGCATAGGGAATCTCAAATAGAAAAATAATCAGAAGAAATTTTGCAACTACTGGTCTGAAGACCGTTTATTCTTCAATAAATAACTCTGACGATTCGAAATGGTTTTATTTATTACTGATACAATGAATGATGATACAATAATTTTCTAATTTAAAATTTGGCCGCTATTATTAAAAATGTTGACAGATACGTAATTTGAAATTTTAAATCGAACAACGCATCACACAAACATAAATGAAAAGCAAATTTACAATTATCAAAGTTTGATGTCATTATTCTTAGTAACAGAATATTATTAATATTGTTACTGCAATATGAATGTAATATTTGTAATATAGGAAAACGAATTTAGGGAATTGATTTATCATTCATTCTGTGCTTAACAAAAACCATTTGGGATGTGCCCATTTATGTGATAGACCTCTAATAGCATTTTATTAGTATTTTTTAAGCAGCTAGCTGATACACGCCACTTCATCTGCATTTCTTTTTAATCATACTCGGCTCCTATTGGTCTAAGTGTGATGTTAACTAGCCTATATTAGGCACGTCAAAAAAAAACACACAAATAAAGAAAAAATGTGAAAAGATAATTTTCAATTTAAAAGGGTAATCAATTTGTTTACTTATTTTTAAGTCAACATTTTCATAATTTTATTTGTCTTCCTATCAAAGAAGGTATTTATAATCACATAGCCTACCAAGTTATTCATATTTCACATTAATAACATGCAACTCATATTACGATAAACTTAGCTATGTTTTGAAACAATACTAAGTTTACCGCAATTGCTTGCTGACTATAGTTTTTTTTTAATCTCAAAACTGGTCAATATGTAGCTTAATTAAAACCTACTAGTGTTTATTTACTTTTATATTAAAGTCGTTTTACAAATAGCGTTAGAAATAAAAAGATTTCTTTCTCAGATTCTCACTATAAATAAAAGCTGATTGCCCATTATAATTTCTAACAAGACTAAGGCTGGCTACTTATGCAAACTGGTGCTTATGCGAAATTTCACAATCTTTAGCCTTATCTCTACGACGGGCTAAACACTGTTATTTAATTGTTATGGCACGGTATATTAATCTAGATTATTCATATGTTTCTGTTTTTTTTTCAATCCATCTAACCAAGTGAATTAATTTAAAACAAATCTGAAATATCTGTGTTGGTTTCCCCATTTGGTTTATATTTGTACCGACTTTAAAAATGAAGGTTCTTTATTCAACTATATTTTTTTGGTCGAATCTCTAAACTTCTTGATGGGTGTATAGATTTTGAATTGATTTTGTAATGTAATTGTTAATTTGAATTTAAAATTTGTATTGTAGAGTATATAATCGTAAAACTAGGCGTTATAAAAATCCCTAGAATGTATAACATAGAGCAAAAATGTGAGTATGCTACGTGAAAAAGATGAGAGCTTTTCGTGCTTACGTTTGAAATAAATTTTAATTACGTTTCAAAATGTGGCGAATATTTACCCGCTTCTTGTGTGTAGGTAAATCATGCTGAAACTAACGGGTAGTTCAACTAATGTGCCACTTTCACGATGTATTGCATTCATCATGCCTTTTAAATTACAAAATGTATTTATATTTTTCTATTTAAACACATTTCTTATAGGATATAAATTTATTTACGTATATATACTGGTTGCCACTTATTGTCATTTTTATGACAAGGTTTTTATGAAAAGGTTATGTTACTTCACTGTCATCATCACCAGCAGTCTCGCAGTCTATTGCTGGACATGGAACTCTTCAATTGCATGCCACTTGGTTCAATCCACAGCTTCTCGCATCCAGCTTCTGCCAACCGTCTCGCGGCAATCATGACCCCATCATTACCCCATCATTACCTGTAGATGTACACTACGTTTCGGCTTTTTTCTAAGGGATCATATCAGAAACCAAGTGTTCCGGTAGAGAAACAAAGTCATCGACATAGCCCACAATATTAGCAAGCTGAAGTGACAATGACAATGTTAGCCGTAGAACCGATAACCGTTGATGAAAACAGTTCTTAGTTGGAGATTGCGTGTCGGCAAATGTAGTGTAGGTATTCTATGGTGTATGAATTTACTTTACTGACTGCTGTGTTGAGGTCTTGGGTTGAATGCCCGGCTTGTAAAAAATGTTTTTATGATCTGTTTGTTTCCGAGTTTGGGTGTTTTCTATTTAGATATTATGTTCATAAAAAACAAATCATGTTTAAAATATATAACCTGACTACGTAAAACACTTCTGATAAAAAATATAAAACCTATGTCACCCGGGCAATTATTACAAAGCTATTTCACAGTCTTATCACATCAGTTGTTTAGAACACACTGTCTTGTGACTAAAATTAAATATGTTTACCATCAGTCCTTCTATCATAGTAGAAAGTTAGAAACTAGATGTCGTTATGTAAGAAGTCCAAAAATAGTTCTTTATTGTTATAATCTGAATACGTTGATTCCTGTGTACATACTTAGTTGTATATCATGACACGTTGAACAACTTTTTGAAAATGTGTGAGTTAATAGAAGCTAATTTGTTCGTTATCTTCATCTATATTAAGTGTTAAACCATACGTACAATGTGCTCGATGCACATAAGCACAAGGGATATTACGACGAAATCATACATATTAATATTCTCGAAAGCCTTATTGACTAAATATTGAATAGAAAGAAATATTAGCTTGATATTCGCTGACACAAAACAAATGAAGATATCTTAGATTTGGACTTCAGAACGGCACTTGTATTTGATTGAATCTATAATCTTCCTAACTAGATCAAGTGTCAATTGATGACTATGACTATGATATACATTTATTTCATTGTCATGTCAGAAACAATAGTTGTAAAAACAATTAACTTACATCTAGTTATAAAATATTATAAGCCTGAGTCAATTCCGAATAAGGGTATGATTTTAATGTTTTTGCTTTGCTTTTCATATAATTTAGTTGTTATGGATATTTAAATATGTATATGTAAGCACGTCTGTTGATATGTGTAAGTATGTATCTAATATTTCATGTATGTATTTAGTATGTATATTTATGCAGGTGCAATCAATCCTACATAAATCATTGCACCGTCAACTTCTATTGACTCTGAAAGATTTTGATATATCCTGAAAGAGATTGCTTTTAGCAATAAGGCCGTCCTTTGCGCATTATAAATATACTAGTTGACCCAGCGAACTTCGTACCGCCCAACTTTAAAATTCCAGAACTTGATCGCAGCGCCACCTACCGGGTCCAATTGCGAATTTAAACCATTCCCAGATCCCCTTGAACACACACAAAAAATTTCATCAAAATCGGTCCAGTCGTTTGAGAGAAGTTCAGTGACATACACACTCACAGAAGAATTATATATATAGATTTGTCAGTTCATGTTCATTCTTGTAATTATATAATATGGTGTACAAATAAAGAGTTTTCTATAATATATCTATCTATAACTATGACAATGGCTCACAGGGTTAATGTTCGAAGTTATAGAACGAAATAACAATATTGTTTTAAATAACAATTTAATATTATTTTCGGTCATTTTTTACACAACGCCATCTAGTCCTTAAATAGGCAGAGATTATTTTACGATTAAAATGCATTTATTAACTTTTAGATATTCTACAGATTTTCTTTATAGCGATTGTGAGTCTTCACTGTGAGCCAACTATATTAAGTTGCTGTGCTGCGTAAACATGCAACATTATATTTTATAAAACCTAGGCTACAACGAAGAAACTATATTTTGTCCTGTTTTAAAGTCCAAAACAGCTCTAGCTATATAATGCAATAAAGAGTAAGTGTGATATTTATTCTCTGCTCTAGGCAGTCATTCAGTCAGAAAGAAGAAAGTTCGTAAGTGGTTGAAATCCTTAAATTATGCTGCTAAAGAAAATCTTCTTAGAGTCTCCGTTCTGTATAAAATGCCCAATCATATTTACGTCTACAATATTCACACAACCACATATCATCATCATCATCATCATCAGCCTATCTCAGTCCACTGCTGGACATAGGCCTCTCCCATTGCACCACATATACACACACTTATTCATACACTCAGATACCATACATTATTATATACAAGTGTAATGCATATGTGAGTACAAATGCATTACACAGCTATAACTAATAATTTTAAGCAATATCGTTTATACTTTAATGACGATCCACTTTGCATAAATGTAACAAATGCATAATTTGAGAGGGCACAGGAACTCGTCACTCAAGTTAGATCTTAACATATGAACCAGAGTTCCATTATGATCATATTTTTTTTCCTATAATCACATTTTTATGTGTGTGTTGTATGGCTTATGTGAAATAAATTATTATTATTATTCACTTTTCATCATATGGCGAAGTTTATAGGAGAAGGCCTGCTTTCAATGATCTAATTATTAATCATATCATAAAGTGATCAAATCTATACTCTAAATATGACACTCCTCGTAATTAATAAATATATATAAAAGACAGAAGTTAAACCACTAGCTCCAGGTTTCTGTAATCACTTTGATGAAATAATTTTGGAGTCAACTTTATTAAATTAATTTTGAACTAGGGTCTCATATAGATAAAATTACAACAGTATTCTGAATTCGATAGAGAATTTGTTAGGAGATGAAAGTATCTAGATTATATATACAAATATTTAAATAGCCGAACCCATCAACACTTTGTGACAACTGATACATATTATTTATTGTTATTGTTGTTTGTTAGTGACTTGGATTCATCGATACCCTAGATATACATTTTAATGAAACTATCTGTAGTTACTACTTAATTGTAAAGATATATTTACCAGAGTCCAGCAGTGGGATGTTATAGGTTGTTGCTGAAAAAGAAAACAACAACCTAATATCTTTATTATTGGTCATCAAAGGTTTGAAACAAACGTGAAAATAACATTGTATTAGAAAAAATAAAAACAACTTGCAACCAAGAATAAACAATGCAGTTAAATACTCATGTTTTTTACTGTTAACCAGACTTATTCGCGATACAATTAAAAAGATTTCGAAACCTTACCGATACTCTACCCGTGACCACGAGTGGTATAACCCGTTCGAAATGTCGGAAAGTAGAAGGTATCGTAACCTTTTTAGGGTTCTGAAGTTTATAACTCGGAACCCTTATAGATTCGTCATGTACGTCCGTCCGTCCGTCCGTCCACAACTTACCGTCGAAACGGTAAGTGCTAGAAAGATGAAACTTTGCATGAATATGTGTTGTACTTACGTCGACACAAGTGCTATGATAAAATTATGAAAACTACTACACGTAAAGTGGGGATGATATTTTTTTCTCGCGGCTACCCTATAGTGTGGGGTATCATTAGATAGGTCTTTTAAAAAGAATAAAGGGTTTCTAAGACGATTTTTTGACTTAGGCATCCGTTTGCGACTTTTAAGGGCACTTTTTTGTAAAAACAGGGCGTCCCCACCCCTCCTAAAAGCTAAACGGCTGGCTCAAAAAATCTTAACTTGTACAATGCGCTTACTTGGAAAACGTCATACAAAATTAACGCATTAATACTCGTACGTAAACATAACAATTATCTATTAGATACGATTTTAAATCCACGTACCATTATTTGTGACTGAGAAACCCTTTCCTGTGCGTGGCCTGACACGCACTTGGACGATTTTTTAATTTTATCGCAAAAACTCCCGTTTACAGTAAAAAACATGAGTAAGTATTTGTCACGAAAGTCTAAAAACAGTTCTAAAAACACTTTCCTATAAAATAAAACCTATATCAATTAGCTAAATAAAATTATAAGTTCAAGGAGTAGGTATATAGACATATAATTTAGCGGTTAATGTATTCATTCAAACTAAGAACTGAATTCATTATACTAATATGACAGTACTACTTACATAATTGATGGTACAACTCTCACTAAACCTAACCCGTAACTTGAGCTTACTGAAGTAACTATTCACGTTCAATGTAGTTATTTAGTAAATGATCATTACGCTTGCACGCTTATTGAGTTAGATACTCAGTGAGAGCTGACGCTCAACTTTTACTATTTAATTTAATCGTAAAAATAAATTCACGAACATTTTCATTTTTCATGAGAACCTTCCGTCGCTGTTGGTGCGTGTCCAATATAATTCTGTTAAGTGTTTGGGGGTTCATTTCGCTCACAAATTGTAACGATTTAGTGAAATTAAGCGACGTGTTGCCTCCAATTTCCACACTGCTTGTGGTTGTATGAAATTGAAATCGTGTTGTTAGCAAGTAACAGAAATATCGTGTCGAATACGATGTAATCTTAACGACTATTGCAGCACTTTTATTACCTCTGTACGACTGATTTGTTAATTTTATTTATCAAAAGTGCATTAAGATTTCGACTTTCAATTCCTTTTATTAGCATACTGTATAGAAATTATGTTGATGGGATGAACATTGTCGTATATTGAATACAAGTTACATACATTTCAAGAACTGTCTCTTATTGATTTATTCATTTAATATATAAAATCTCTTTGGTATGGAACTACTTTACACCACTTTTAGTTCTTTATAAATAAAGTCTTAAAGTATTATCAGAGTGACAACATTTTCACCGAGGGGATTCACAATCTTCCGGAACAAAAATCATGTTTAAACGTCTGTTAGCAGCCTAACTTCAAAACAGATTATAGAAGAAAAATGGAAAATGCTATTTACCCACAAGGGATTGAAAAGGGTGTAAAACTCCATGAAAGTTTTGAATAATAGCAGTTTTCTTGCTTAGGTGCGATTTTCCTGCGGGTAAAAATAATATTTCAGTTTAGTGCCGTAAACTTAAATGTAATATCATTGTTTCCTGTCTAAATTTCTCTATTCCGATTGAATAAAATCACCTTTTTTTAAATGTAAATTTAACAGATTTCATAAAAATTTGCCGTTTTTTAAGTAATGTGAATTGTCAGGATCTGCTGACATGTCTGAAGGTCTCTTCAATAGTTGGAACCTACTCTAACGCATCATTTAAGTTATTTTTATTGTAAAGTATTACTAGTGCTAACAGAATACCGATTCAGCTTTTGATCACAATACATAATATCATATCGCAGTGAACTTATACTTATACCTTTAGAAACATTAAGATTTGTGAGGTCGAAAAAAATCAAATCTGAAATTTCAATGTTTCTGTATAAGTTTTTAAGGTTTATCTAGCCCAAAAACCCTAACAATTATTGTTGTGCGGGTAAAATGAGACAAAGAACGAATGCGATAAAATATTTAGATACGTATATTATTTACAATCAATTACTAAGATAAAATTCTAAGAGGAGCAATGTTGACATGGGCACGTAGTCTGTTGGTGATGCTGGTCATATCCATCTCGTCATCATGCGCAAGTGAGAAGAACTACCCAGGCAGACGAAGTGGCTCGCCAAAGACCAGTTTTGCAGCAGACGTTTGGAGGTCCTCTTTCCATGAGCTGCGAATACCGAGTAGGGCCAAATGTAAGTTTTCAACCCAGTTTGAAGACGCGTGGCACGTGATGGCAGATTCGAACTGTCGGTGAAGTCTCTGTACGAGACCGTTGGCTGACGGGTGATAGGAGGTGGTTGTGTGATGTGTCGCACTGAACAAGGCGGTGAGCTCCTTGAAGGTATGTGACAGGAACTGTCTACCACGGTCAGTGGTGATGTGCTCTGGACATCCGAAGAGATCCACCCTTCCACAAGGGCAATAACGCAGGTATTGGCGGTTATGTCTTGAAGTGGGTACGCCTCAGGCTAACGTGTGAATCGGTCGACAATCGTGAGGCAGTATCTGTAACCAAAACATAATGTTAGTGAACCTATCAAGTCAAAGTGGATATGACGAAAGCCTGCTGATGGTCCTTCGAATGTCCCAAGAGGTGCTGATGTATGTCTGGATATTTTGGAACGCTGACAGTGCTGACACTCTTTAGCCCATTGTCGACAGTCTCTCCTGACACCTGGCTTAAATTGTTAAATGCATCAAATACCTGCCTGCGGAACGATAGCGTGGTATTGGACCTCGGACATCGCAGTTTACCTGTAGCTCTGACTCTGATGTTTTAACTTCTTCGCGTTTCAGTGCTGAACCGGTCTTCAGCAGGTCTTGCAATTCTGAGTCGGTGTCTTGTTCTCGGGTCAGAGACTGGTGATTTAAAGGCATAAAATAAATGCGTAAAAGAGTGTCTGCTACGACGTTGTCCTTCCCGGCTATAAATCTGATAGCCGTGGAGAACTGACTGATGAAGTCGAGGTACCGGAATTGACGTGGTGATCAGTTCTCTCGGTTTGTTGTAAATGCAAATTTTGAAACGCAAAGGCTTGTGGTCTATTAGGATTGCGAATGTCCGGGCTTCAAACATTAAGCGGAAATGTTTTATGGCTTCATAGACGGCTAGTAGTTCGCAATTGGATGGACTATACTTCTTCTGGCTTGGGCGTAACTTCCTTGAGAAGAACGCAAGCGGTTACCATACTTCACCTTTTCTGTTGCAGTACCGCTCCAATCGCAGAGTTCGAAGCTTCTGTCTGGATTACAAGCTCTGTTTGCGAGTCAGGGTGTGTCAGGAGTGTTGCTTCTGAAAGGCTAGCCTTACAGCGTTGAAAAGCTTCCAGAAGAATAGGTGTCAGTTCAATCGTTTATGTTTTAGGACCGGAAAGCAACGCGTTGAGAGGAGCTTGAATTGAATCAGCATTGGGAATAAAGCGTCGATAAAAGTTCAGCATGCCAAGGAAGCGTCTGAGTTCTTTGAGATTCGGTAAGTCCTGTATGGCTTGAACCTTAACGTCTAGAGGTTTGATTCCTGCTCCTGTTACTCTAAAGCCAAGAAAGTCTACCTTAGATTGCTCAAATATACATTTGTTGGTGTTTATGAGGACACCGAATATTGCCAGTCTTTCGAACAGTTGTTTCAGGTGCTTTTGATGTTGGAAGATGTCCTGACTATGAATGAGGTTGTCATTCAAGTATCCAAAGCAAATCAATTTGTACTACGCATAACTCAACAACAACGACATGGGATTGTAGGCAAGTTGACTCGACCGCTATAATTCTATTACTACGAAAATTAGCTGTTTTTTGTTGTTTTTATAAATTCGATTTTGGCAAACTAATTATATCTTACTATCGTGGTCAAGATTGTACTTTGTTGGGTACATCTATTCCACGTCAGAAAGACAATTTTACACACTCTACACGAAGGAAGATTGTCTAGTGACCTCGTAACGGCCGTCAGAGAGGAAATTCTGTCGTTCAATACCACGACTGTAGCCATAGTGTGCAGCGAGAACGCCTCCACCTCTTTGTTAGAGGAAGTGATACACTAATTCATGAAATAGCGAAAAGGGCCTGGGAGATTCCTAAACATCTGCCAGGGTTTAGAATTTCTTTCATTGTTTATATTTGAGTCTCTGTCGCATTTCAGACAACTTGCGGTTTTAGTTAGTTTGAGAAAACTACATCAGGATTTCCACACTGGAAATAAGGTTAGGTATACAAACATACCTTAAACCAACAGCTTCACAGACATATGTAGGTATTAAATATGCCTAATTCAATACTACACGTATGTATGTACACAGAAAATTAGGGTGGAAATCACAATTTTCTCTGCACGAAACGGTAATCAAAGGTTCAAATTTATTAAACTTTTATAGCTTTATTTAACTGTAGCGGTGTCTAGTAGAAATTTCAGATCACGAACAACGTAATTCTGTATCTGATTCAAAGTGAATGGCTCCATTTGTGCGCTCTGAATGCATCCGGACCCTTCGGAATCGTGACAATCGCCTTTGGAGTTCTGTTACCTGAACTGGATACCTTTTCAATTTAGACCAAGTAAGACGCGATGGAACCTAATTATGATTTTTTGAAAAGAAAATGTATATTAGCTTTTATGTATCTATTATTAGTTACTTAAATAAAAACCATGTCATTCAACCGTTCATCTACTACAATACACACAGACATTGTATTTATGATATGCACCTTAATATTAATTTCAATATCGCTTAGGTAGACCCAGAGTTAACCCCAATAAGGTCACAAAGTCACACACTATCTGTTTACAATATTAGTATAGTTGGAAATATTTATTATGAATTGGGTTTCGTATTAATGGTGTATAGGTATCTGAATATTTTTTGGCACCATTTGATGATGAGCTTTTGCTGGTTTTCCCAGTACAGAGTAACCTATATCCTTACTCAAGAAATAACGTTTCTCCATGTCAAATATCATTAAAAACGGAGAGCTACATTAGAATTGTCAATTTAAGTAAGGATCGAGTTATTTAACACGTTCACTGCGGCTTGAGGTTGATTCAGCCTCATGGTAGACTTTACGCTGGTGCGGCGCGTAAAACTGTGTTTTCTCTCTAGTGCGGCGGCTGTTTACACTCAACCGTATGATGTATGACAAAGACAAATATAGCTTTCTTTATGTCTGCGAAGCATTGACTCAATATTGTAAAAAAAATATTTGAGGTCGAAATACGCCTCAAACGCACTGATCACAAAATTATTGAATAAGGTGCGGGTTGAGGCCGATTTCGACCTCCAGCGTCGGGGCGCGCGGGCGGCGTGAGAGCAGGTAAGTCGACTTTAGTGACGCTACCATAGTCGATACTGGAGCACGTGTCTTTGCGCAATCGTGTTAATTGTTTGTTTTTTATTTTTGTTAAATTATTTTGTTTAATGTTTTTTTTTGTGTGTGTTTAGTTATATATTTATAGAATGAGAGCCCGTGACACCCATAATTTAGTTAGATTATAAAAGCTGAAAATTCTTCTATATATTTATTTATTTACACTTTCTGCAAAACATAACATAACCATTTAGAGTCTCAGCACATCCTTGCAAAGGGTCAAATAAGGAAACGTTGCGTCATTTGCTATGCCAAATTACGACTTACATTAGGTGCTATGCAGGCTGCAAAGAAAGTAAAAAAAATATGACTAATTGTTCACAATGTAAGAAAGCTATGTGCTTGCACTGTTTTAACGAACAGCATGCAAAGTAATATAGAATAAATTAGATGAACGAATAGTTTGTATTTTATTTAACAACACCCCATACTTTTATGCACAATACTATAACAATATAAAAAAGTAATAAAAATATAACATAGACATGGACATTCATCGATATAAATTCATTCCCATCACTAATGCCGCCCCGATTTAGTGCGATGTGTGGTCTAAAACGACCTCAAATATATTTTAGGTGTTTTCTCTAAAACTAAAAATCAGAACCCGGGGCGAAGCTAGGTGTACATAAAACAATACCATGCAAGTAATTTTAGCATAAAATTAAACATCGAATCACGCTCCTGATCAAGTTACAACACATTTACCAAATGATTGAAACATGGGGCAGAAAAGGCCTCAACCGCATTACAAGGAAGTTTAGCTTGGGGCTGATTCGACCTCAGCCGCACCAGCTGAAAGTTCTTCAAAATGTGGCCCGCAGTGAACGTGTTAAAAAATCTTTATCTTTAACATCTAAAAGTCTTTTAACAATTTCTTATAATTAAAAAAAGAAAACTTCATAATCAATACAATGTGTGTTAATTTAATATATTAAAGGAAATTAGTTCGTAAGTAATTAGAAAAAATGTTGGTTCCTTTTTATCATCATCAACAACCCATAACGTCCCACTGCTGGGCTCGGGTCTCCTCTCAAGAGAGGGTTAAGGCCATACGTACGTTTTATCATCGTTTATTCTAAATTTCAATTTCAATATTCCATTGAAAAGCAGAATCTTAATTGATAGGCCATTTGGGTTATCTTTTTATTGAATGTGAATAGAAGTGAAATGAATTGATTTCGTTTATTGATCTTTCAATCATTCAATCAACAACCCATAACGTCCCACTGCTGGGCTCAGGTCTCCTCTCAGGAGAGGGTTAAGGCCATACGTCCCCACGCTGGCCGAGTGCGGGTTGGGGACAGGCAGACACGTTGTGGCTACGTAATCTTGCTGTTGGATGTTTTTAAGCCGCCCGAAGGCCTCCAACTAAGCTTCACGACTGCTATCTTATGATAACAACCGGGACCGACTGTTTAACGTGACCTCCGAATCACGGAAACGCTCATTACATAAAATGCCACAAACGGTCACCCATCTAGGTCCGACCGCGCCGTCGTTGCTTACCCTTGGTGATTGTTTCCAATCACCTAAGGCCACTCGGCTATGAGCGCTTCTTGATCTTTAGTTACGTAATACGAAAAATATTTTTGACAAAAGAATTGTTTAATACTCACGTTTACAATTAACTGACCCACTCGCCGTCTATGAAAACTATTACCCGTAGTGTGATGATAAACGGAAAACAAACATGTTTTCCATACCATACCATAGAATTAGGTATTGTGAGTCAACCTTAAAAGATAGAGATATTATGCTGTTATTGACTTTTTTAGAACTTTTCAAGGGTAACAATTCTTTCACAAATTCTTTTGTAAAATTTTGATAACTAAATACGCAGCACACGCAACAAAGCTCTCAAAAGACTTCTCCCGTTATTATCACATTTTTCATTGCTACTCCGCTACTTTTGGTAGTATCATGGTGTTACACAGTTAATCGCCTTCCTCGATAACTAGAGTATATATACAACACTAAAATATTTTGTCAAATCGTATCGGCACTTTCTGTAATGAGCGTGTTCAACCAAAAAAAGAAAAACTTACTTTTCAGATTATACATACATCCTCCTAGCCTTTATTTCCAGTTCAATTGGGGTCGGCTACTAGTTCAACCGGTTTTACCTGAATTTCAGTTTTTCCACGGAGCGACTGGCATCGGACCTCCGCAACCCTATGGGAGAACTGAAATTCGAAGATTGAACTAGTTGTCAGTATATTTAAGGGCACTGACTTCCCAATAACGATTGCCATAAATGTTCATGACAACCGGGTCCGACGGCTTCGTGTCGTGCTCTCTGAGGCACGGGCGTGAATCACCGCCAAACTTCCAAACTCCGGGCTGCTTTTATTTTATTTTTTCAGATTATACATACAAATAAATAAATTTAAAGTGTCTCTATGTGATATAAATTTGACAGGTTTTTTTGACTAAATGCGTATAAAAAGTATAAACAGTACTTACATTAAAAAAGCAATTGTCAAAAATTTTCTTTGTCTGCCGGTCCGTCCATCTGCTTGACTATTTGTTCCGGCAAATTGAAAGGCTGGACCGATTTTAAAGAGACTTTCACTGAGAAATAGCTGATGAGATAAGGAGTAACCAAAGCTATGTTTTTAACCTAACTTTGTTCCGCGGCGTTATTCGCCATTTACAACAATAATCGCGGGTAATACGGTAGGTACTTATGCGTGCAGCAATCTTTATTACAGGCATACATAGATGGAATGACTATGAATTGCCTTTTCCCGACCCTTTCAAGTAAATTACGTGCAAACAGAATATTGATTTAATATATATTATATACAAAAGTATTTTGTGTACAGTGTATATTCTGATAAGATTTTTGTACAATTATTTGGCACTAAATTTGCTTGCGACTCCGCCTGTATTTATATGTCGGTTATCGCGACAAAAAGTAGCTTATATCCTCCTCCATGGTTTAATCTACCTGTATACCGAATTTGATTCAAACTGTTTTAGCCATAAAAGTGTAACAGAGAGACAGAGTTAATTTTGAATTTATAATATTACTATTGAGTATGGATACAATGAGAGTATGCGAATTTTAACATTTAAAGTTTATATAGATACAGTTTTATGTATTCAAAATAAGTAGGGTTTCGTTGTCTATCATTAAGCTAGAAAATAATATTGAAATGTATCAGATAATGGTATACAGGTACGGCTTTTCAATGAAATTTTCATATTCCAAACTATCTTCTTCAGTTACTCCAATTATAGGTATTTTCCAAATGTCATAAGTCAAGTTAGTAAAATATCAATATGTTAAATAATTTATTACTTAAAAATGGCTTCTGATTGAAATGTAACTAAACGGAAAAAAGTTCTAACCTGTTGTTGAAACATTACTAAAGACGAACAGAAAAGGCGAATAAACCATTCCCAGGAAAGATGACAGGGGCCCGTATAATTTATGATGCTAATACTATATATACAGAAGACCGATCGTCCTTCTTTACTCGGCCTTTATTTATTACTAGCCGAGCCCCGCGGTGTTACTCGCGACTGTTGTTGTACATAACAAAAACGCGCGTAATGCTGCGGCATAGCTAGTCTAAAAAAGTAGCCTTAATTACCCCTTATATTAAACATCTATTTTCAAGTAAAATTCTCGTCAAAAGCGGTCCATCCCTTCCAGCGATTACCCGCTACAAACAGACAGACAAAAATAAAAAAAAGAGTCTGGTGAAAATATCGTATTTACTTTCAGCGTTTAGTGAGAAGCTGGTAATTGGAAATTACAAACACGCTTAAATTTTATTTGTTACGTCAAAACAGATAAATAATAAAACTTACTAATGTCAAAGCTAACGATGAATAACGCTAGACTAATTAGGTGTATATTAAGTAAATTGATGTTCATTCATTTATCATCACATTTGACGTGTAAATCAATAAATTTAATGCATTATGTCTACAACAAACGCGCTCGATTGTTGCCTGCCCATCTGTAAGGTGCTTGCCCAAACTGCCCATTACCCTCTCCCGAAGTTAATGATCAACCAAAAAGGGAAGACGAAATAAAAAATTACGGTTACGACCGCTATCATTAAAATCCCTTACCCTTTGCTAACACCAACATTATATTATGTTCGATTCGAAGCTAAACATTTACAAAGTCTTACGTAAGATAAATTCAAATCATAGATCATTGAGGCTTAATAAATATAGTTTTAATATCTTTAATATTGATCGTAACGTAAACTCGTATACGAATTGATGTAGTTATGTATATTTACCACACAACAGCGATAAGTATCGGATGTGTGCGAAATGAATTTTAATGATATCCATTCAAGTGCTGTGTAAAGGTAGCATTTCACAAGGAACGATGAAAATGTATCATCAAATAACGAACGTTGACAGTGACTATGTGGCACTTTCAGATATCTCATATAACAAATTTACATTTCTATCGCAAAGTGACCACAACTGTTTTTTTCGGGTTACCTTTATAGATTCGTCATGTCTATCCTCGACCTGCCGCCCAAACTGTTGATGTTAAAAAAATTAAACTTTGCATGAATATGTGTTGTGATCACGTCGACAAAGTGCTACCATTTCTTATTTAATTGGGGTACCTTCCCTACAGGTAAAGTGGGGATGATTTTCTTTCTCGCGGCTACCTCATCGTATCGGATAACATCTTTTTTTTGTTTAGATATCTGTTTGTGAGATATTTAAAGTGCATTTTTTTGTTAAAACAAGGCCCTCCTATCTGAAAGTTAAACTGAAAAATCAGAAAAAATTCTGATCGTAGTCCACGTTATGAACTTTAAAGGAAAACTATAATGGCTTAGATTACTTGATTAGTTCATGAGTTATAGAATTCTAACTTACAAAGTGCGCAAACTTGGAAAACATCGTACAAAAATAACAAAAAAATAAGTAAACGTAGCAAAGTCAATAGTCCAAACCCGCAGACATCCAGCGTGGGGACGTATGGCCTTATCCCTCTCCTGGGCGGACACCCCATCCTAGCAGTGGTACATTATGGGTTGTTGATGATGATAAAAAATTATCTATTGGACACGATTTTAAATACACCTACCAGTATGGGTGACTACGGATCCTATTCTATGTGTGGCCTGACACGCAATTGGCCATTTTTTTAAGGGAGTTGAGTCGACACGAGTAGTGAAAACGTTGTTTCGCGTTGTCTCACCCGAAGCGCAGGTGTCGTCCCGATCCTCCCCGGGCAAGAGCCTCAGTCCAACGACAAACATGAAATATAGAACTTCCAGAACACCTCGTGCATGATATATGATGCTAGTGACGTCTGTATTCATACATTTCCAACTCATGTTTTATGATTGTTTCAACATTTATTTTTGTGCTTTACTGTTATAATATCATTTTAAATAAATGTTAATTTTGATAGTTTTTGCTATATTACTAGATAAGTATTAAGAAGTGCGTAGGTTTAGTGCAAAAACTCAAATAATACGAAAATTATGTTTGACAATTTTCGTGTTATTTGAGTAATACATCAATCATTCAGGTAATGCATGTGATCAATTTTAAAAACGATAAATAAAATATTATTGTAACAATTTATTTTATATACAAAGTAGTTTTATAATACAACGTAAATGACTACGAAGAACACGTATAGAAAGTATGTTCTTGACGCTGCGCTCCTCTTGAGTGCTTCCAGTTCGCTGACATCGGGACCCTCGTCTGATTCACCCAACTCGTTGTACTGCATTTCCTCGAATTTACCGGACAATGCTGTAATAAGAAACTCATTCAGAAAAACTTCTAATATCTTTAGAGACTACATTTTCCTGGCGTTTTGTCAAAATATCAAGTTACGCGGTTTCACCATTAACTTCTGTTTCTAAGCGTTTTTAACATTATAAGAGTATTTCTTGTTACAGAAAACAAAACTTTATACTTTCAGTGATACTTACAGTACAATTTTATTGTGCCGTCCGTGTCTCCGAGAGAATTCTTGGATATGCAACTGTATGTACCGAAGGTATGTCTGCCAACTTTTTTAATCTTCAGCCTCATATCCACTTCGTATCCTCTCTCTACTGCTGTGATTTCAAACCTTTTGTCTGCTGTAAGGTAATTTTTATTAGTATTTTTTATGTATAGCTCATATTTTTTCATAAATCATCATCAACTAGTACATCATTCATTTAAATAAAATATAGACAGTTTGAATTTATTCGTATCATACTTACATTGCGATATTATTTGATCATTTATCGTCCAGTAATTAATTGATCTAGGAAAAGCTTCTGAATGGCAGTCCAAATGAACGGTATCACCTTCTTTTGCTCCCACTAATTGGTTTTGTATAGTCATTATTGGAGGAACTGAAATAAGAACAAGTCTTAATTCAACATACAACGAACATGCCACGAAGAATATTTAAATGCAGGCAGATTTCGCAATAAATATCTTGAGGCAGACGGTTCACGTAATTTAGTTGCGGTCACAGATTTGGGTTTACAGACAACACACGTTTCTGCACTTTGCTAGCAAACCACAATAGCTTATAATACACTGAATATTTGCTGCTATCTTTAGAAATTTTGATCGTCTATCTTAAACTTATTAGGAAATTTGTTCCAACTAAAGTAGGTCTAAATTTATGAATATTGGCAAGGCTATTTTATATTTGATATGAATCAGTTTCAAAAAGTTACTCACAATGTACAACAAGCATGACACGTTTGCTGACTGAGGGTGGGACCCCGTTACTTGCAATACATAGGTAGGCCCCCATGTGTAATCTTGATACTTTTACTAACTGTAGTACTGCGCCATTTACAGATGAATCTAAACAAAAAAACAGACCGTATATATCCTAAAATTTGCCATGAAACATTAGAATAATTGTTTAGCAATACGTGCAAATTAAATGCTTTATACACCACTTGTGACATACGGAATTATTAGCACTAATGAAATATCTGCTTCATAGTTATCTATAAGAAATATTTCTAAATATTTCATTAACTGCACGGTTGGCCTAGTGGCTTAAGCGGTCGCCACGCCGCTTCCTACTACGCCAAGTGTCATGGGTTCAAATCCCACGTAGGATAACACTTTGTGTGATTCACAATTTGTTGTTCTGAGTCTGGGTGTTCTTTGTGTCCGTTTCATGTATGTTTGTGAAGTCCCCCGCGACACAGGAATTTAAATTCCTAATGCGAGAGTTGTCTTAAAAAAAAAAAAAAATTACTACAAATCTTATCTACTTAATTATTCTTTTTTAACCATTTAAAAGACTAAATAATTATCCAAATAACTGGCTTGACTATCAATCTTTCCAATTTACAACAAGTTTTCGTAGTGCTATCGGCATATGTTACAAATCTGTTATCGACATTACATACTGTTAGAAGACTACTTGCTTCTTTTCTTAATTTATTAGGATTAGATATAAATTATGTTTCTTACTATGTGTGTCACTAAAGTTAGTTGTAGGCAACAGGTCCCCGGCTTCCTTTCTCCATACAACTGTGGGTGTTGGTACTCCATGAGCTGCACATCTTAGCGACACGTTTGCACCTTCTCTGGCCACTTGGTCACTACTCGTAGGGTAGTCCAGAATATCCGGTGGAACTGTGCAAAGTCACACTCCTAATCATGAAACTTTACACATTAATTTTATATTCAAACTTTACGTCTAAAATACAAGTTCAAAAAATAGGTATTCCTGAAAATTTTCAACACACCTAAAGAACGTTTAAACTTAATTTAGTATGATTAATTATAAACCTCGCAAGTAGATATAAGCTTTTATAAACAAATTAGTTATACAATACGATATAACGGGTTGATTGCGGTGCAACTCACGCTGACAAAATGGGTTTTTAAAATAAAATTACGTACCTACAACGTCTAGGTAGGCGGTTTGGCTCTTCATTGGGTCAGTGTTAAGCTGGCACATGTACCAGCCTCGATCTGACTGTCGTACGTCATGTATGTGAAGGAACCATACTCTACGATCACTGTGATTTACTGCGATACGGTGATTCTTGGTGATGACGTGTGTGGCAATCGTCAAGATAGTCTGCGTGTCCACGCGTAGCCACGCCACCTGTTTCAATCACAAGGTATTAAAGACAAGCCACATTAAGGCAGTTATTTTTCTAAGAACTTTACTAGAATTAGAATATACACTAGAATTGGAAAATGAAATTAATCCGTAGTTTAAGATGCGTTGTTGCTTTACGGTTATTTTAACGTTTATATTATGTAGAGTAAATAATACTAAGTATATTGATCGTTATAAATATAGAACGAATAACCGTTTTAACTGATTTGTTTTACGATCAGCATTAATTGAACTTTTATTGTGCCCTGACAGTACATAATATATAATGGACCTAAACATACAATGGACCCAGTATAACATACATAATGAATGAAAGACTTTTATGTGGACGTCACAAGATTTTACATATAAATGGTAGAAATACTCACCCTGTAGGAGCCGAGGTCATTGACCACACAAGTGAATACTGCCTCTCTTCCCAAAGATACTGTTAGGTTGTTAAGACTATCTTCGAAGCGTGGCACTTCTAAAACAAAAATATAATTTAGCTTCACTAATTACTTTCTAGTATGATCGTTCTTTACAGCTGTAGTATCGTTTTTAAAATCATAATAAAATTAACGAAACAAAAGTGTGCCTACTATCGTTATGGGTGAGTTACTGTGACGAAGATGTTAAACGATGTTATTACTTAATTTAAATCATCAATCTTACTTCGTGTGTATTTCATCAACGTTTTCTTGGATACATTATCACATCTTCTAGGGGTTATTTATATTTACTTCATCGTCTGTATGCCTTTCTGCATGTCAAGATTATTTTTTCATATGGTGCGTGGAGGTTTCAAAATCAAATCAAACTACATATATAATTTCCGGCCAACTTGATTACCAGTAAATAACTTTGTAAAGTGTCTCAGAACTATGGTATATTATGATAACGCCTTGGACTCGTGTTTCTTCTCAGGAAAGCTTCTTAGAAAAAAAAAAAGGGTTAAGGCTAAACCTCCTCATGCTACCCGCACGCTACTCGAGTACGGGCGAAAGGCGTTGGATATTTTTAAGCCACCTAAAGGCCTTCAACTTAGTATTATATATTTACTACATAACTGATTAGTAATACTACTAACATCAATTTTAATATTATATAATAAATATACTATGTATGTATCTATATCTGTCATATAGAAGATGACGGCAAATAATCGTGTAACCGGGGACACGGTGCTATTTCAAGCAACTTTGGTAACTCTAAACCAATTTAATATTGCTTCAGCGTAGTTGTGAACTGTGCTTCGCTGCTGACAGTAATTTTATTAAGCCCGTTACGAATATTAGCGAAATCTATTTCTATATCAAGAATTAGAATTACATTTGTAATACGTTTTATATACGATATTTGATTATGTAATAAATTTATATTTCGCCTGTTCACTTTCGCTTTCTTAACACATCTTAAAAAGATGATAGTATTTAATAATAATCATTTTTTGTACCGTAAGATTACGTAGCCACGATATGTCTTACAAGTCCCCAACCCGCACTCGTCCAGCGTGGGGGCGTTTGGCCTTTACCCTCTTCTGAGAGAAGACTGAGACTGAGAGAACACAGCAGAATAATGTTAAACCTTGCAGAAATCCCAGCAGAAAAAAAATCGTAAACCTTGAATCGATAGTCTTTGCTTATATTTTAGTTTGTGGTTTATAACCCTGCAAGGCTTACACTGTTTTTAAATAAACTTAATATTTCCGAGAAATTTGAATTATTATAATGATCAGGTTTAAATTTTAAAATGTATCAAATTTAATCAAATCAAATACAAAAATCGCGTAAATGTAGTGGCTTATCTTCACCTTAACACAATGTGCCATTAACTACATTTATATACCCTTTAAGAACAAAATTACTTATATTGTTCATGTTTTGGTTGAAATAAATTTTACAAAATTTATATAGAAGCACCCGTGAGGTGTCGAATTCAGTTTAATTAAGTAATGAACAATAGCCTAGCTTTCATTTTTAAAGCCAATATTTTACACACACAAAATCTTTGCTCTTTTAAAAAGTATAAGCTAACTGCCGTACAACTGTAGTGTTGAATTTCAACTGAAACTTTACCTAATAGATACGTGTTTAGACTTTGTGAGTAGTTGGCAAAAAGACAAGATAATAACTTAAAAATACCAAATTGTAGCATCAGTAAAAATTAACGCTTATAAAATATCGACTCCATAAAAAAAACATACATAAGTTAAGTGTAATGAATCTTAATTGTGATGAGTTATTACATTAAGACCTTAATCAAAATTATGAATTATGTAAATTTGAAAGGAAGCAGAGTAAAATAGACTTCTACTCAGCTCTCTTCCAAGTTGAATATTGCACAAACATAAAATTTCCACCAAATAATGTCATCTTACCACTAAATCGTGCTCAAAACTAGTAATACATATATGAATATAAATAAATATATAATAGCATAGAAACGGTAGCGATTGCAAAAAGAGAATCATCGCGAAAAACCTGGCTAAGGGAGCTGGTCAGAGTCGCTCATTCTTTAAATATCATTACCGAATTGGTGTCATACTACAAGGAATATGGATGGACTCGGAGGTTCATCCATATTCCTGTACAAAACGATATGACATAGAGATCTACCATATCGCTTTGACAAAAAAAATTAATATATTGGTCTGGTGATTGGGCCGTTTTTTAGGGTTCCGTAGCCAAATGGCAAAAAACGGAACCCTTATAGATTCGTCAAGTCTGTCTGTCTATCTGTCTGTCTGTCTGTCTGTCCGTCCGTATGTCACAGCCAATTATTTCCGAAACTATAAGAGCTATACTGTTGAAATTTCGTCAGTCGATGTATTCTGTGAACCGCATTAAGATTTTTACATAAAAATAGAAAAAAAACAATACATTTTGGGGGTCCCCATACTTGGAACTGAAACTCACAATTTTTTTTTCATCAAACCTATACGTATGAGGTATCTATGGATAGGTGTTCAAAAATGATGTTGAGGTTTCTAATATCTTTTTTTTCTTAACTGAATAGTTTGCGCGAGAGACACTTCCAAAGTGGAAAAATGTGTGTCCCCCCCCTCTAACTTCTAAAATAAGAGAGTGATAAAACTAAAAAAAAAATATGTTGTACATTACCATGCAAACTACCAACGAAAATTGGTTTGAACGAGATCTAGCGAGTAGTTTTTTTTTAATACGTCATAAATCGTAAACCTCAATTTACCTTTCATTCAATCAATACACTAGTATAAAAACATCGATGAAAGTTACAACGAACTACAAGAACTTTTATATGATGTTACTTGCTGATACGGAGCCCTTCATGGGCGAGTCCGACTCGCACTTGGCCGCTTTTTTTTTTCGAAGATGAGGTTGGGAACGTCGTAATGGTCAATGGATCACTCTGTCGCGAGATGTTAACAACTCGATTTTGGTCTCTTTTGATGACGTGGATATCACTGACATGTGGTTTGAACAGGACGGTGCAACATGTCACACAGCCAATGAAACGACCAATTTATTACAAACGAAATTTCCCGATTGCATATTTTCACAAAATTCAGCGGTTAAGTGACCAGCCAGATCAAGTGATTTTTTTTTTTGTGGGGCAATGTTATGGACAGAAATTAATACGGATATAATATATACGAGATTTTAATACGGAGCCAATCGAATCGATTGCAGCCCTAAAATTCAAAACCCGTGATGATTAATGAAATTGACCTGCCATTTTGCCAAAAAGTAATAAAAAACTTTGATGAAAGAATCGACATCTGTAAGCGTGCTTGTAGTGGACATTTGTCAGATATGATTTTTTATTAATAATTGCCAAACTTTTCTCTTTGTAATACAATAAAAAATTTAATCATTTTCTTATAAATTCTTTGTTTTAGAAAACAAAGTTCTTATTGAAAGCCCGTTAATAGTAAAATACCATGTATCCACTAAACTTTCATACCTGTGTTAAATTATAAAAAGGTTAAACAATGATAAATTACTCGACTTAATTAAATATAAGGTTGTCAATACTTTGAAGGTGAAAACCACATAATTCTATTGCTTAAAATTTTTAAAGTTCGGAAACGAATGAACAGCGGTTTATAGTCCAGTCAATTAAAGCTTAACTTTGCCATTTTGGCTGAACACCTGCAACCAACGCCAAAATTTCCGTGAGTCTTCGTAGATTAATATACTAAAATTGCAGGGTGCTGCAATACCGGAAAAGGGTGCAAATACATTGTAAAAGGGTGCAAAAACCACTTTTTCGTCTATATCTTGCGATTGGCTGGAAAAATAAAAAAAGATCCTACTACAAAATTGTAGGAAATTAAATCCCCTACAAAAAATTGCAAACGTATTTTCGTGTATCTCTCATAGTTTTTGCACAAAATGCATTTAAATGTGCAAAATTGTGAAAATATTATTATTAATCTTTTTTTTTCATTTTGAAGCGATCCTACATGTTTCCTTGGGATTTAATTACTATTTTTTGGACACTTTTGTTTACTTATCTATATCTTTTTTCATTTACCTAATAATCTTGACAAAAAATTCATTTCAATTTTATTAAATGATATTTTTTTTATTCCATCGGATTCAGCGCAAATTTGCAAATTTTCAAATTTGGGAGGATGGTTATCTAATGAACGGGAGGCATGTAATATTCCTGATAGAAATGTTATATACGATGGTGATACAAGAGGTGAAATGCCTAAACATAGTTTACTAGGATCTGCATAGGTGATGTTTTTTAATCCTGAAGGCAATCTCTCATCTTACATCTCATCGGTGATATCTATTGTAGATGCTAATTGCGCTGATTTTTTTACATTTGATTGGAGTTCTTTTATATCAAACACTACTTGCTGGTGTGTACACTGCTATGCCTCCCAAACAATGAAAAGTCTTCTGACCACCTGAGGTTCTTATACTAGCTGGGCCAAAAGAAGTCATCCGATGTTGTTTGGCTCTCAATTTTTTTCTAAATGAAAAACTTCGATTTCGTTTTTTGATTATGTTTATTTGAACCTTTAGAATTTTAATAGTGAAGTCGAGAAGATGATATCGGCCAAATGGGCGCAGCCACAATCGATTGCTCTACGGGCTCGTTTTATGGCATTTTTCATCACTTCAGCGAGAACTTCGGGCGACAGATTCTTGCACTCATGTCGAATGTTGTCCTTGAGGGCTTCCAGGGTCTCGGGCTTGTTCACATAAACACGAGACTTCAAAAAACCCCACAAAAAAGTCTGGAACGGTTAAATCGGGCGAACTTGCGGGCCAGTGCAAATCGCCAAAACTAGAGATGAGGCGACCCGGGAACGCCGCCTTCAGAATATCGGTTGTGTCTCGCGCAGTGTGTGCCGTTGCTCCGTCTTGTTGGAACCACATGTCCTCCAGTCCTAATTCGTTCAATTGTGGCAGAAAAAACTCGGTTAACATGGCCATATAGGGCGCACCGTTCACTGTTGTCGTTTGACCAGCGGCGTCCTTGAACAGCGCACCATGCAGTCACTTTTCGCGGGTGTAATGGCTCCTCGTGCTACACTTGCGGAATTTCGGTGCCCCAGAAGCGATAGTTTTGCTTGTTCACGTACCCGCTGAGGTGGAAATGAGCCTCATCGCTCATTATTATTTTGGTCGAAAAATCGTCTACTTCGTCCTCGAGATTGAGAATCGCATGGGCGTAGGCTACATGCGTTTGGTGGTCGTTTCAGGCTACAGCTCAACATCCTCAGCAACAGCTGCAATATTCTCGGCAGAATAGGCGCTCCGGGGCCAGCCACTCTTGGTAGCATCTCTTGTGGTCCCTGGCCAAACGGCCCAGTGTTTGCGCAGTTAGTGCCAGACGACCGGGGAATCGGCGATGGTTTCGCACTGAGCCAATACCACAGACGAATTGTTACTCAAAAGAATAGACACGATTATTCCACATTCCGCGGGGAGTGTATCGCTCCATGGCTTGTTTACTTGTATTCTACATCTGTCTAGTTTACAAATGTCAAAACAGATTTGACATTAGCCGCCATTTGCAAAAATAAGAGCATATTTCAATAGGGTGATTTCTTTTGGCCCACCTTGTATTACGGTCAGTATTATCAAAGACATATTGAAGGAAAGCATCAGTAATTATAGTCTTCTGAGGTTAAATTATAGATGAAGCTTCATGAAGCTGAATATTATGGTATGAAGTGCAAACACCCAGTTTGCTTAGTAGATTGATAAGTAACATAGATCCTGTTTTTCGATAAATGTATGTCTCAACAACTAGTTGAAGAAATGAATGAAGGATTTAGGACGAAGTGCTGAAATAATACTATAGCCAATAGTATCTATTTTTGGGATAACAGGACATACATCTGACACAATATTTTTATAATTTAATAATAATTTATGTAGGAAGCAAGTTAATAGTGGAGGTATTTCTGATACAACGTTATCAGGGAATTTGTCCGGTTGTAGATAACTTTTTGTTTCGTAACGAGTTTCCTTTATTTCGTCCTATAAAATTTCTGCACAAACAGTGATAATTGTTTTCTTAGCCATTTCACTGAGGTCCTCACTCTTACTATAGCAATCACTACAATCAGTATACAATCCTGAGAGGGTTGCATACTTTTCACAACAATTATTGCATCTTACGTTTTCTTCATACAAATAGAACATAAAAATGAAGGATTCATTGTTTCCTTTAAATTGAAAACAGTGAATCAAGTATATTTTGCAAAAAAACACTTTTGGACAGTTAGACGCACAAAAATGAAATATCCCAGAAACGACAGTTTGGAGTATAGTGACAGTAAGTGACAAACAGTTAGTTGAGCAATTTCTGCTGCAGTCTTACTCATTGCACACAGCGAGATAGAAAAACAAGCGCATGTGTGTGTGTTCTCAATAATATCTAC
Source organism: Phragmatobia fuliginosa (assembly GCA_932526445.1). Taxonomy (NCBI): domain Eukaryota; kingdom Metazoa; phylum Arthropoda; class Insecta; order Lepidoptera; family Erebidae; genus Phragmatobia; species Phragmatobia fuliginosa. Next base: position 11,787,272 of record OW052068.1, on the reverse strand, counting down.
TATTTTCGTAGAGCGCAAGGTTCTCATTTTAGTCTAAATCTCTATCTCTTTCGCTCTTATTAGGCAACGTATGGTCTTATTCGAGCATATGGGTCCTATTTTTCGATCTTCTCCTATAAATCTTGAACGAAACTATATACGTCGAGCTCAAGGGTCTCATATTTGTCTTATTCTCCCTATTCACTCTTATATTGAAGACTCTTATATAAAAAATTGGAATCAGTGGGAGCAAAAGAGTAGAATAGTAGTAGAAAGAATAATATAAAATATACCACGCTTTTTCTCCGCCAGTGATATATTACTTTATACGTCCCCCTGAAATGAAATTTATAATAGCTCAGGTAAATGGAGACGTAATGTATACTGGAAATATACGTTTCAAATGCTATTTTGCTCTGAATCCAATGGAATAAAAAAAACTTAAATTAAATTATCACTACATAGTATAAGTCGCTTCCACTCTCTGTCTGTCCGTATAAATGCTTCGATCTTTAAAACTACGCAACGGACTTCGACGCCGGTTTCTTTACTAGATAGAATGATTCAAGAGGAAGGTTTATATGTATAATACATGCCTAACAGTAGAGAAACATTGATAATTTTAAAGGTTTTTAATATGATGTCATAAATAAACCCATTTTTTTACGCTTACATTGCTAACGCAGGCTGTACCCTACGAGATAGATCATAATAATGTACTACAGTATTCTACACCTTAAAAAGTTCTACAATACTTTCTATCTTTTTACTAGAAATAATTTACGAAACGATTATAAGCAATACAGTATTAATCCTTATCCAATTAAGTACCTTAAATACTTTGTGCATCTAATATAGATTAATATGACCCTTTACAGTATGTAAATTAATATTTTTGAAGATATTACAGATTTAAAATGCCGGAACAAAGCGATTGTGGCGGTACCGGCCGGGGCCCTTTAGGTGGTACTGCTGTCAATTTATCAGTATCATTTAATAACTAAGCATAATATTTTAATGATTATTCTGAGGCGGTACGAAGTTTGCCGGGTCAGGTAGTCATTTAATAAAATTTAAATGTTTTTTTTTGACAAGATTATTAGGTAATTGAAAAAAGGTGTAAATAAATAAAAAAAAATGCTCGAAACATATCATTTGAATCCCAATGAAACATGTAGTATCACTTCAATATGAAAAAAAAAAGATTAATAGTAACATTTTTTTCATTTTGCACCTTTAAATGCATTTTGTGCAAAAACTATGAGAGATACGCGAAAATACGCTAGTAAATTTTTGTAGGGGATTTAATTTCCTACAATTTTGTAGTAGTATCTTTTTTTATTTTTCCAGCCAATCGCGAGATATAGACGAAAAAGTTGTTTTTGCACGTTTTGCAATGTATTTGCACCCTTTGCCGGTATTGCAGCACCCTGCAATTTTAGTATATTAATCTACTAAGACTTACGGAAATTTTGGCGTTGGTTGCAGGTGTTCAACCAAAATGGCAAAGTTAAGCTTTTATTGACTGGACTATTAGGGTAATTTAAAATTGAAACAGTGTAAACTGTTTCAATGTCCTTTTGGATAAGACTTTACTGGTAACCTCGCAATTCCCTTGCTGAAAGGGTCGGGTTTATATCTTAAATATCACTTTAAAAATACTGCAAAAATATCTAGGCATAAGCTTAATGCTGTAAGTTTCTGTTAAAATAAGTTACGTTTTTAAATATGCAAATGGCTTGGTGGTAACGAGGACGCCTTATCATATCCATTTCCTAATTAATAACGACACTTTAGAAATTTTCATTTAATACATATTTTTATTAAGAGCAGATGCTTTTTTGATAAAGATAATAATTTATTAAGTCAGATCAGTTTCATAATTGATAAAATGATCTATTTTGATCCGACTACTGCCGAGGCAAAGGGAAGGCTAACAGATTTGGCAGTCTATCTCCCACCATAGAGCTTAAACTACTGAAAAGATTTTAATGAATGCGGTGTCAATACATTCGTATTAATGGTCCGGATTACATAAGTCGGGTTATAGTTCTTCAAAAAAATTTTTGTTGGTTAACATTTTATCTGTTTCACTGACTAGTAAGATGGGGACGTAACAAATACATACTATTTTAAATTTTACTTAGAATTATTATAATTATTATTATAACAATATACTCAGAAATTACACGAGTTTCTTATTTTAATGTAGTAACCTACCATATTAATATTTCAAACGCGAAATTTTGTGAGTATGTATGTTTGTTGCTCTTTATGTAATGTAAATGTAATGTAAATCCTAAGTAATTTTTTAAAATACGCGACATGGTTCTAGGAGATATCTTCATCTCCCGAGATAAATTGTTTTGTTTTCTGACAGAATTTCTTCGAATTCTTTTCCTTGCTGCTTTGATCACCTTTTTCGTACGAACACTGTGTAGACGGCCAGATCTTTTTCTGTACAATAGCCCGGTACATATTACATACATAAAAGTTCGATTAATACCAATTGGATAGAGAGTTTCAAAAGTTGTATTTGTCGCTATACCTACTTTGTGTAATGCAATCACAACGATTCTGTTCTCTTTATCATCTCACTCATTTTTAATATCATAAAAATATTTGCCGACCGATTGGAGCGTAAACGAAAACGAGAAAACACAATGACAGATCATAAAAGAATCACAGGTTCAATATTCAAATATTATGTTTTGCTTATCTTGAATTGTAACAGTATTAAGGGCCACAGCACACTAGCTACTTTTAGCATCGGCGATAGGCGATTTGGCGACTGCATCGATGCTGCATCGCGTTTTAGCGACTTCTGAGATGCCAAATCGATGCTACTGGCATCCGAATGTGCGCGGAGTGTAGCATTCAGTTGCTGTGTCGCGCTTTTAAGTGTGCGGTGTAGTGCGTTCGGTCGCCGTATTTAGCTTGTTGCCGATCACCGATGCTAAAAGTAGCTAGTGTGCGGTGGCCCTAATAGCCAGACTAAGTACATACAAGCAATAAAATATGTTATTATTTAACAAACATATCTCTGACTTTCTTGAAGGTCTAAAAATATAACCTGCCCAATGTATTATAACTTTGTTAATGTACTTAATAAGTTAAATAAATTACTTTTGAGAATAATATGTGAAATCTGTTTACTAAAACATTTTATTAAACTCAATTTGTATAATAACATCAAAGTTACGATCGTTTAGATATTTGCTTTACGTAAGACGGATAACGAGATATGATAGATATGATTATGTGATTATATTTAGGTACATGTCTGGGTCTCCTATTGCTGGTAGCAAGATGCGATAACAGCGTGAACAAATGTGTTTACTATAATAGAGGTTATAGTGATCAAACCTTAAAAAATAGACATCTACTGTTGCAGACTTTTTTAGATCTTTTGAAGGGGAACAATTCTTTCAAACACTGTTTTGTGAAATTTTATCCGTTTACGCAGCGCACGCAATGAAAGCTCCCAAAAGGAATAGAGCAAGAGCCCAGAGCCGCCAGACCTACGTCATTAGTGCAAAGCTGAAATTTTCAGGATTATTAGTACAATGTCTTGTTAAGATGTATGTGTACCCATTAGCTTGAAAGCGGGGCCGTTTCTGAGATAGCGCGAAGTACAGATAGATAAAAATATTACTTACCTACGTTAAAGGTGCAAAGCTAGTATTTACATATTTTTTCAAGAATATTATTTAAAATTAAAATTCATTACTGCCAGACACTTTCCGTGGGCCATTACTTCTGCCAGACGTCTTGAAAGTTGTGAAAAAATTAGGTAAACTACGTTTTAGTAGCAAAACTAAATTTTATACATATTATCTAAGGTACTATTTTAAGACCCTTTTTATGACCAATCCAAAAAGCGTGTAAAAACCATTTAATATTTTACAATTATATTCTTGAAATAATACCAAAGATGATATACCTCAGCTTCCTAATTACTACAAATATAGTGTGGGGGGGTGATAGGCCCTTCGGCCGCATACAAAGGGTCTTAAAATAGTACCTTAGATAATGGTATAAAATTTAGGTTTGCTACTATAACGTAGTTTACTTAATTTTTTCACAACTTTCAAGACGTCTGGCAGAAGTAATGGCCCACGGAAAGTGTCTGGCAGTAATGAATTTTAATTTTAAATAATGTTCTTGAAAAAATATGTAAATACTAGCTTTGTACCTTTAACGTAGTTAAGTAAGATTTTTATCCATCTGTACTTCGCGCTATCTCAGAAACGGCCCCGCTTTCAAGCTAATGGGTACACATACATCTTAACAAGACATTGTACTAATAATGCTGAAAATTTCAGCTTTGCACTAATGACGTAGGTCTGGCGGCTCTGGGCTCTTGGTCCAGAATAGTTTTCACCCGTTTTCGCAACATTTTTTATTGATACTGCGCTTCTTTTGGTAGTACTTCGATGATATATATCCTTCCTCTATAACTGGGCAATCTAATGCTAAAGGATTTTTTGAAATCAAATTAGTCCTTTCTGAGATTAGCGCGATCAATCAAACACATCCCTTCAGCTTATATTTGCATATATAGATAAGTGTAGATAACCTATGTACTCCGTATGCATACACTTTACATACTCCCTACATTACACAAATTAATAATAATGTAATACGTTTTATTATTGGTTATTTGACTATTACAATTTGAGGGTTGGACAGTCCATCAGTTTTTATTAGTTATAATTGGTAATACTATTTTACATACGAATCATATACTAGGTGAAACTACTGTTATACCCGGTGGTCATTCTGTAGGGTTGTTCAAAGTACAATATTGACACGTGGTTAAAAAAGTTTAGTATAAGAAATCTCATTTTTTGGGTTCCGACGTTTATGACTTCGAACCCTTATAGATTCGTCATGTCCGTCTGTCCCTCCGTCCGTCCGTCCGTCCTCGACTTACCGTCCAAACGGTTAGTGCTAGAAAGATGAAATTTTGCATGAATATGTATTGTATTTACGCCAACAAAGTATTACAATATAATTATGAAAATATTTCTATTTGGGGTACCTCCCCTACACGTAAATTGGGGATGTTTTTTTTTCTCGCGACTACCCCATCATGTGGGGTATCAATAGATAGGTCTTTTAAAAACAATACGGGGTTTTTAAGACGATTTTTTTATTTAGTATTCGCTTGCGAGAAATTCCACTTTAAAGGCCACTTTTTTGTATATAACAGGGCGTCCCCCCCCCCCCCTCTAAAAGCTAAACGGCGGGTGCAAAAATCTGGAAAAAATCGTTATAGTGGTCCATATAATGAACTTTAAAGGAAAACTATAACGGATTAGATGACTTTGCTAACAAAGTCATCTAATCCGTTATAGTTTTCCTTTAAATAATATATTATATATATATTATTATTTCCAAATAAGCGCATTGTAAAAGTTAAACCTCTATAACTCCTGAACTAATTCAGGAGTTATAGAGGTTTAACTTTTACAATGCGCTTATTTGGAAAACGTCTTACAAAATTAACGCATTAATACTTAAACATAATAATTATCCATTGGTTACGATTTCTAATCCACGTACTATTATGGGTGACTGAGGAACCCTTTCCTGTGCGTGGCCTGTCACGCACTTGGCCGATTTTTTAATATATTATTAGAGTAAGAAATATCTATTATAAAGTTAATAAGTAATTATAAATGTATAACGTTCCATACCATACGTTCTTTGACGAAGCAAGAAGAAAAATAAACAATTATAAGGTAATCCTAATATACAGCGAAACCGCGGCTAATATACAGTCTCTCCTAGTACCTTTTACGCGGACTCAAACAGATAAAGATAACGTTAACAATCAATTATACAGTGAATACGGCCCTTAATTATGCGGGAAACGAATCACAAGGTGAAGTCTGATATCAATTATCAGTGTTAAACTTTCGGGACGGTCCGTTAGTTATAAGTTTGTATTACAGGTTCTCTAACCAGGTGACTTTTAATTTCGAACAGCTATTTTCTAATTCGTAGGGCAAGTTTAGTAGTTCTAATAATACATTCAATGTAAAATGGAGTTAGTGCTAAATATACCTACATATTAAAACGTCTGCAACATCCGGGTTTGGTCTTAAATACGTATAATACTTATGAAGTACGTTACAGTAAGCCTCGTAAGTAACTTCCATTAAAATAAATAAATATTGTAGAATAAAGAAATTAAAACAATGCATGCATAAATTAAAAGGTAAAGAAAAGGTCATAAGGGACTATCTCTGGGAGTCCCATTGAACCAATTTTGAATTCTACTATTAATTCTATTATTATGAAAAAAAAACTATCGCGATAAAGCTAGTGTAAAATATCTTTATTACATAACAGTGAACTATTTTTTAGAATCATATATAGTACCTACTTATTTAATTTAATATCGAAATAATCTTTTAAGAGTGTGCTGCGCGAACAAAAAACGCCGAGTTTAGGTATTTACGAGCAGAGTTGCGCGGCAGCGCCGCTAGGCAGCACCGTTGCCGCTTCCTACGTGAAACATTTTATATAAGATATGTAAAATAATTGTACAGAGTTGGCTCCACACAGAGTAATACATATCTCCTAAATATTCAGTCGCTATTCATGAAAGTTTTGTTTAAAAGTAATAATTTCTAGAATCTATAAATCATCATTTTCATAATCAGCCTATCGAAGTCCACTGCTGGACATAGGCCTCTCCCATTGCATACCACTCTGATCGATTTTAGACTTCTCACATCCAGCTCCTGTCAATATAAATATATCATCTATACAGGGTGTCCCAGAAAGAATGGGTAATCCTAAAGCACTTAGTAGTATAGCTATCCGGCGCACAAAAAAAACCCAAAAAAAAAATTCAATTGTTGCCCAAATTTTGAAGTTATCTTATTCCTCACAAACAATCTTATTAGAAATGCAGTAAATAGTATGAGGTATTATACTTTTTTATGTAGCCTATTATACTTTTTTGGAAAAAAAACACATGAAATTTGATCAAAAATAAATTATGTCAAAATTTGAGATTTTTGTGAAAAAAATATGTATGAAAAACCAAGCAGCAACTATATTTAAAAAAAATAGTATAATACATAATTTTATCCAAAGAGAGAAAATTAAAGCTTCCTTTTTAGCGTAGTAAAGGTCGTGTGATAATGTTACTTCACTATTTACTACCTGAGTGTGGCCGAAGTAATTTTTTGTTAATTACGAGACAGAGATAGGTGAATAAATTCAGTACTAAAGTACAGTGTAAGCGAGCGAGAGAAGACTATATTATTATTACATTGTACCTTATCTCTCTCGCGCCATGGCACATAACAATGGCAAGTATTTGGTGTGTCGCTTGACTTGTTCGGTATCGCATGTGCAGTTCTCTGTGATTGTCAATCAGTGTTAAAACGACGATTTCTGGCTAAACAGCCAGAAGTCATCGTTTTAACTAAGAGTCCAATGAAATCATTGGACTCTTCGTTTTGCTCACTGATTTGGACTTTAGTTTGGTGATTTTACGACGACTTGGCTTGTATCTGGACTGGTTTCGTGTATCAATATGCCGCGTATTCAATATACGGCACAAGAATACGCAAACATGCACTTTATTTATGGTGAATGTAGAAGTAGCGCAAGTGCTGATGCATTCCTATATAGAGAAAGATACCCTACAGCGCGTCATCCAGATTACCGCGTATTCATAAGAGTGTACAGATGTTATTCGGAAGGTAGAATGCATAGGTGGTACGAGCACTGGGAGAATAGCTATGACAAGGGGTCCACATCTTATAAAGCCCCTTTTACATGTTTTTTTTTCCACAATTAGAGGCAGTGAGACGAAGCTTCCGCTCCTGAAGCCATTCCATCGAATCAGCTTGTAATACAGTGCGCCGTTCAAGTGCGTGACGATCCTCATTGGATAGCTGTAACAGTATTTTTGGCATATGCGTAGAGTTAGCAAAGTTGAAATCGGCTTTACTAAAATCAGGCCTTGGGCAAGTTTCACCGTAGTCTTTATCACCAATGTCTGTATTGCTGTTGATAGGAAATGAATTTGTAAGTCTGCATTTTAAATTTGCTATTCGTTTGGTATTACGTCTCATCTCTAACCTTTTAAGTTGTCGATTGGGACTTTTCAGAAAAAAATTCTTGCTAATGTATGTTTGTGGAATTTCAGGATTAAATGAAACAACAGATGCAGCACACCGTCCTGAGTATGATTGTCTAAGTGAATAGTTTATTCGCCATTAAATTTTTGACATTTTTAATCAATCGACAAAGTATTTTTATTATGGTGGCAAAGACCGGATCTGATTTTATTTCACCAAATACGTTTTTATCAGTTTGATGGCCTTCATTTATGAGGATGTACTTGCAAAAATAAGACTTGCACGAGTTGTGATCGCGGAAAACGTGAATAAATGCATTGAAAAGGTCTTGTTTTAAATCTATGACTTTTTCAGCGAAAGATTTTTCATTTTGAGAATTAATGTGATTTATGGCACCTTTCATGGATCGCCGTAAGCGTAGCACGTTTTGGAGCTGTATTTTTGGCATTTTAATTGGCAACATGTCTTTCTTGATAATTCATCTAGTCTTGTACAAAAGTTTCTGAGGAGGTGGTTAGAGCACTCTATCTTTTCGACAATAAGTGCGGCATACGGTTTGGTATCCAGAATATTTTTGTAGGTGCTGGAATCACCATCAGCTATGAGTTTAGAATAAATAAGACCTTGAGTTGCTTTTGAAGCCTTCTACTATGGCAGTTGACTACATACCGCTAGATGAAAGAGTGTAATTTTTATATCATACATGCTCAGGTACTGCAAGTTTGCGCTTCTGAGCTCGCCCGCAGACCATAGAGTTTTTATTTTTAACAGTCATGTATAGAACTTTTTTAGTTTGTAGCCAATGATATCTGTAGCTCCTGACAAAGTCGTATAGTTTTTCCTGTATGACCTCTTACTCCAATACGCATCAGATTCAACTGTTCTCATCGTGTATGTACGCTATCTGCATTAACGTCACCATTTTTTTCAGCTAGTTAAAATTTTTATTTTGTTGCTTCCTCTGTGCTATTTTCGTTGGCCAGTTCCCAGAGTTTACATACTTTAGCATGACATTTGGCATAAAAATGTTTTGACATGCAGGGTATATCAAGAGAAGTTGTGACTTGCTCCAGGGCACTGAATCCCATACCTATACACTTAATTATTCACGATATTTTGATTGAGTGCAAGTTCCTTGCTGTTTCTAGGTTTTCTACAATTTTCCAATCTTAATATTGCATCACACATATAGGAATGAAAACAATTTCTATATTCTCCATTAATTTTTAAATTTTACTGAAGTTGCAACCAAATGGAGAGTTGTGGTGAGTAAGTTCTTGGTTCAAACAGGTACCCGAATTGTGGCTTTGCTTTCATTCGTGTTTTCCTTTTCTACTATAAGTTCTTTCTTGACCATAAGATTACATGTAACCTGAAAAATATAGACCTATAATAATAAAGTGAGTTTGATAAGAGTAGATACCTTTCAATAAATACATGTTTATAATCAAAGGTAAATATTTACGTTTTGAAGTTTTCTACCGTCTTGATTACCCGATGATTTGCCAAAGGTAGCCTGCGATAAAATTAATGTACTTATTAAAGAAAGGACAGAGAATACATTGTAAAGTTTATAATAAATCTAGCAACTGACGAATAATTGTGAACGGAACATTGAATTTACAATAAAATTATAACAGTAACATTAAACATACCTGTTTGAGATATTTACTTATTTGCATTTGTACGTTTGTATTGTGTTTCGTACATTTGTTGCTCTACGTTCGCACTACTCTGTACAGGATTCGACTCGACATTTGATTTTTTTCCAATTTTCTTATTTGCCAGTAAGTATAACCAATGACATATAGACATGATACACAATACAATACTGACATAAGTCTAAAAAAAACTTCAAAACAAAATCGATCTCATTAATATTAGTAATTAGATCCATTCTGCTTTGAAGTTTTAGACCTAGTAATTTAATTAGAGCAATGTTTTTTTCAGCGCAATGTGCAATGTGCATCAGGCGTTTGTGTTAAAAATTGAAAAGTCTTAATATTTTTAGATTTATACTTTTAAATTAAATTATACAATGCGGATAACCTGCACGATGTAAATACAAATAATCTTTTCGAAGAAAAATGTTTTTAAGATTTCATCTGACACACAACATATATGTATCGTTTTTTAATTTCATATGTATCTGTTTCAAATTCCAACATGCCTAAGATCTTGTTCAAGGATCGACCTAAACTATACTAATACTTTTGATGTATTTAATTAATGCAGCGCATAGTAATACTGATTTGAAAATACGTCAAATTCCACAATTTCGTGCAGTACCTTCTTAAGTACATTTTATTGTGAACAAATTATTTCATCGTTCCACATCAAAGAGTTTTATTTCCGGACTAATGTATCACTGTACACGTAGAAATGTTATTGTTGCCCGAGTAGTGTGTTCTCTCACGTACAGTCCTAAGCATTTATTGTGCCTAGAGCAAATTTGCTTGCGGATCGCAATATCGCAGTGAACGGGCCCTAGGGTGCTATCCTGTTTTATTTGCGCACCAAACCCGATAATGAATGTTTTTTCTCCGGATCTATTTCGGGCATTCAATATACTAAAGGTGTAATAAAGGCTAATATATTAGTTGTCCCTCGTCCTTTATACATCTGAAATGTTGTTGTCATGTAATGTAATCAAATTGCACAATTACTTGCTTATGACTCTGAATTACTTGAGCATTGGAAACGAAGAATTAGGCAAATAAAAACAATAGTTGTTATTGGTCGCCAATAAAATGTTTGGGCAACTTTTATGACTCTAGCATATTGTAGGCAGTCTGTGTGTTATCTACTGGAGAGTAAGGTACCTAATTGAATTCAGACATTCGCAACTTTTATACTTACTCATATTTTTTGTTCTAAATGAAACTTATTAGCGATAATAAAATTTTGAAAAGGTTACGAAATCGCGATTAAATAATTTTATCGCGAATATGTCCCGTTTACAACAAAAATATGAGTATGAGTAACGTACTTGATTTGTACAGATTATGTTTTTGCAGAAAACTTATATTAAAAATATGTTGTTGCTTTTATAATACGAAAAATTATAGGTTTTGTACTAATTAAAAAAATATTCATGAAGAATGTATGTTTATTAATTTATTTCGCATTATGACAATCTCTGGAAAAACCTTGCTTGAAGATGTCAGTTCAAAGGGACTATAAGTTATTTTTGTTAAAAAAATGTTGATTCAATTTAGTGAGAGTTGACGTAGCATGATGTTATAAGTATAACCTTATTCGAAAAATGGGCTATCCAAGACAAAAATAATTTTTAAAATTCTGTCAAAGTTCCAAAAAGTCTGAGAAGGGTTATTTAGATTAGTATACATTTATTGTATTAGGAGTATTTTTGTTGTGTAATAACGTGTTATTACAAGGTTTTATGAGACGGGAGTTTTTTTAGCTATTGTATAGCTTAAAGCTGCTGCCACCGGCCGTTATGCGTTGCCTTGACAATACAGTCATTCAAGATTCTTCCTTGCTTTTCTATAATCCTATTGTAAATAAAAATCGGCCAAGTGCGAGTCGGACTCGCCCATGAAGGGTTCCGTATCAGCAAGTAACATCATATAAAAGTTCTTGTAGTTCGTTGTAACTTTCATCGATGTTTTTACACTAGTTTATTGATTGGATGAAAGGTAAATTGCGTGTTAATATTTATGACGTATTAAAAAAAAACTACTCACTAGATCTCGTTCAAACAAATTTTCGTTGGTAGTTTGCATGGTAATGTACAACATATATTTTTTTAAATTTTATCACTCTCTTATTTTAGAAGTTAGAGGGGGGGGACACACATTTTTCCGCTTTGGAAGTGTCTCTCGCGCAAACTATTCAGTTTAGAAAAAAATGTTATTAGGAACCTCAACATCATTTTTGAACACCTATCCATAGATACCCCACACGTATAGGTTTGATGAAAAAAAAAATGTTGAGTTTCAGTTCTAAGTATGAGGACCCCCAAAATGTATTGTTTTTTTTATATTTTTATGTAAAAATCTTAATGCGGTTCACAGAATACATCGACTGACCAAATTTCAACAGTATAGCTCTTATAGTTTCGGAAATAATTGGCTGTGACATACGGACGGACAGACAGACAGACAGACAGACTTGACGAATCTATAAGGGTTCCGTTTTTTGCCATTTGGCTACGGAACCCTAAAAACTAATCACAAAATATACAATTGTTGTCTACTTTACACAATACATAGCGTCCGCGTTCTCCAGTACCGTCTATTGAATCTTAGTGTTTATTTATTCCATAGTTATGCTCATATTACTATTATGTTCTCTGTTTAGTTGTCATTGTCTTTCGGTTAATAGGATGAATAAATTGTTTGGCAATAATATTGTTACCAACATACATTATGTTGGTAAAAAGACAGTGTATATTGTTATGTAAACTTAAGTAATATCAAAGAAAAAAAAATACTACATAAATATAAAATAAATAAATAATTATAATTGTATGAGTTGATAAAAAATGCTATGCAATAGCTTTACCGCGGCAGTCCCCGAGTGCCACACGACTTTTTTATTTATTTAAAGTGACACTACTCTGCCTCATGAAAAGCATGAGTAGAATCCAAGAAAGGGGCTTCCACTCTCGCTGCAAATGCAGAAAATGCAGTATGGCGACCAACACTATAGCGGAGTGCAGGATTTATAGGAAATTTGGCGTGGAAATATTTTGATTCTTGAGAGAGACATAGGTAAATATTGAAGAACCGCTCTGAAAACCTATTTACCTACAATGACGAGTAGTTTTAATTCGATAATAATAATTTCTTAAAAAATATTCTTAACTCTATATTTTTATTTTATTATAAATAACCTACATAATGCAATAACATATTTAATTCATATAAATATACCTAAACAAATTATGTCAAATTTCTGAAATAAGTAGGTAATCCATCGTCAAAAGAATTTGAATAACTGTCCTTTTCATGTTGATAGATATTACATAAAATACTTTCCAGTGGGCTGTTATTAGAACAGATACCTATCTGTTTATAACTTTTGAAATGGAGCCTTTATAAATACCTCTGTACATTTTCAACAATCCCGATTAACAAACTCCAAAACAAAGTTTAAATTCCGCATATTAATGAACAAATTTGTCTCAATGTATTTCTTCGGAATGAACGAATTGTTTAAGATACAAGAAGGTACCTAACCGCTCCCTTTATAAGCTACAAAAGATGATCTTTATCATTTTATAGGTTGAAGGAGTGGGGTGAAGCCTCAGGGAGAATTTATGTTAGAATATTACCTCCTTGGAGACTCTAAAAGAAAGTTTTAAATGCTTTATGTCGGTACTTGCACATACGATGTTGCCAACGTTATTGTGTAATGTAGTATGTATTTTACATCGTAAACTGTCATTCACGTTTGCCGATGTCTGCGGGCGACTGTTTTATCGCTCAGGAAGAATGCCATTGTATTCCACATGACAGAAGGGCGAGCATTTGCTATTGTTTTTTTATCGGACAGCAATTGGTTCTATTCACCCGTGGTTCTTACACAATTTGTCAGCTTTTTAGAGATGGTATATGTTATATTATAAGTGATATTAAACGTTGTTTTAAGTATTTTTAGATTTCAATTTTTTTAAGATTTATGTACAAAATTGAATATAGTTTTCAATAAAACATATTACATAATTTACATAAATATTATAAAAAGGTAAAGTGAGTTTGTGGGTTTATGACAGGGGGACATTATTGTAGGTAGGGGGCAATTTTACAGTTGGTAAAAATTTATGTTAAGTAACAAATATGGACCCTATCGCAAACAGCATTTTTTAATAGCCGCCTTATATTGAGTAAACTATTTTACTGTGTTCGTTTATCCTTACTAATATTACCTATAAATACCAAAGTAACTCTGTCTTTCCCACTATTTTCTGTCTATCGAGTTTCACAACTAAATTACTGAACTGATTTAAATTACATTTGGTACAAACTTAGTCTAGAGCCTGAGAAATGACAAAGAGATACTGATAGTGAACACTGCACTGTGTGTCTGCTGCAATCACTGATAAAATATTATACCTACTAGGTACTCACTTTCCGCACGAAGCTCACTATAACTCACTTTACAGTCAAATGCCTCGTGAACCCAACCCCCACTTCACATCATTCACGTCGTTCACTTTGCTCTGAGCGATAGGACCGCATGTGTGCCTACTATTGATTACATTGATTTAATTCGAATTATTTGGCAGATTTTCATAAATAGTGTTCGTCCTTTTCAGATTTCTTTCAAAAATATTGTTATTATTATTTTTACACATCATTGGTGAGATGTTGTAATGTTTTCTTTGAAAGCCTAAAATTTGTACGGTAACAAAGTATTATCGGCATCATTGTTTCTAAGGAGCTTACATAAATACTCGTATAATAAACACGTTGGCGCATAGCGTGCAAAACAGCTATAGTTTATGTAGAGGTTCTAGGTAAAATAAATTTCAATACAATATTATTACAAAGTAGTTTTGCTATCTAAGAAGGATGATATCTGAAAAAGTACTCAATTGTTATGTATTTAAACCCAATGTAATTGGGATTTTGATTGCTTTCTGGTTTCCGTAGAGTTTATAATGGATGGAGTCTTATTTATACCAAATGAATTTGCAAACACAAGAAACTAGTTATAGAAAGGGCGGTTTTGAATAACTAATTTCAATGTATTTTTTTTTATAATTTAACTTACTTTTATGAACATGTTTATTTAAGTACCCTATATTGTTAAAATGAAACACACATGTATTTCGATTATCCCAGTTAAAAGTAGCCTATGACTTTCCTCAAGAACCAATGTACCTTCATGCCAACTTTCATCCGATTCAGCCGCTCATCGATTTGATGAGGGGCTAAACCACGGAGACGTAACAGATGGACATATTGTGGACAGAGTTGCATTCGAATCCACAATTTTTGTATGAATTACACAACACGCATAAATGCGAGCAAAAGCTGTCAACGAACCAACAATGTAAATATTATATTGTTTTGACTGCTTAAGTAGCGCAGTGGTATGCAACTGCTGAGCTTGAGGTCTCGGGTGCAATTCCCAGGTCGTAACAAATATTTGTGTGATCCACAAATATCTGTTTCGGAGTTTGGGTATTTGGGTATCAGTTGTCTAGTTTCCTTAATACATCATCATCATCATCATCAACAGCCTTTAACAGTCCACTGCTGGACATAGGCCTCTCCTTGAAAAGGAGGTATTGGCCTACTATACCACGCTGGCCAGACGGGTTGGTATAGGGTTGGTTTCAAGTTTTCCTTCTCTTTGCATTGATGTTATCTTGCGTAGTTTATCCCTTAGTCGCCTTTTACGACACCCGCGCGGGATGAATAGGGGTGGTGACACTGTATTCTTAATCCGACACCACACACCTTAATACATGCTCTGCTTAATTTGGGACTAGACGACATTATATGTCAGATGTTCGAAATATTTATTTATTTTATCACGTTTTCTTTCCTTTTTTAAGGTTCTGTAGTTCGTGACTCGAAAACCTTATAAATCGTCATGTCCGTCCGTCCGTCCATCCTCGACCTACCGCCCAAACATTTGGTGCCAGAAAGATAAAACATTGCACGAATATGTGTTATGATCACGTCGACAAAGTGCTATATTGAAATTAGGAAAAATATTTTTATTTGGGGTACTTCCCCCACACGTAAAGTGGGGATGTTTTTTTTTCTTGTGGCCGTGTTCCCCCCCCCCTCTAAAAGCTAAACAGCTTGCTTAAAAAATAAAATAATAATAATGATAGTTGTCCATATATTGAACTTTAAAGGCAAATTATATTGGTTTTGATAACTTTTTTATTTTAGGAGTTATAGGGTAGCTAACTTGTAAAATGCACTTATTCGTAAACCTTTCTCCAAACATAAAGAAATAATAAGTAGATATAAAATTTTGCTATTGGACACGATTTATATCTACCTACCATTATGGGTGACTGCGGAACCCTAATCTATGTGTGGCCTGGCACGCACTTGGTCAATTTTATTTAGTTTTACGAAGCACGATCATGCTATTTCTACGTATCGTCATGTACTGGTCAGGGAATCGAATGACTAGTGCACATAACATCTGTATCTGTTCTTGTGACTTCGTGGTAAACTGTTGTAGGTTATTGTACTACCTTTTGTAGTGCATGACCCTGTCGCCTAATTCGTCTTGGTGGAATATGGGAAATTATTTTTGCACGTAATACACCTAGGTGTAATATGAGAACTACCTACTGAGGGGTTTTCTACTTTGTTTTATATATGATAGTAAACTTTAATAGCACAACGATCGGTAAAATATTTATACAGTATTTAAAATTGAAGACCCTTCTTCAGTAAAGTACCGAAAAGATAAACGAATGTTTACAGTCTTTAAAAATTTTAGGTTCTGCTGTCTACTTCATATACTTAAACACAAAAGAGGTCATAAAATATTTTTAAGAAAACACTTCAATATGTGAATAATGTAAATTCCAAGGAATTTCTTTTTCTTCTTCCCAGCTTTTACTATTCCCAAGATTATTTGGGGTCCTCTACTAGTTCAACAGGTTTTACATAAAATTCTATATTTACATGGGACTGGCATCGGACCTCCGCAATCCTGAGGGTGGAAATTGAAGTAGTTGCCAATATGTTTGAGGGCACTGACTTCCTAATAACGATTGCCATAGATGTTCAAGACAACCTTCTTCATAGTTTTTAGAATATTGTCGTTTGAGTCTGCAGATTGTACTACTCATTGATATCCATGAGTCTGTCCGTCGTCTCACCGATATCTTCTGTACATTGTCTGCATCCGTCCCCAGTACGTATTTCCAGCTGAAGTGTATAGCATTGTGGATTATGAGTCTCTTCTTATTGTTTATTGCTTCTAGTTTAACTTGTTCGGACTCAGTTCAGTATTCCAACACGTCACCACCCAGAATATCAAAGATATTATTTACAATTAATAATGTTTATAATACTACTATGACTGTTAGCTATAAATAGACGATTATTTTCATTGTATGAACTTTAACATTTAAGTTTATCTGTCCATCTTAAAACAAAGGTGGCAGCTGTATTAATTTGTGAGAAATCTAATAAAACTAAAACTTTTTCAAACAGTCTTACAATTAATTTCTGAGACAAATTAATAGATCTGCTTCATTTCATACTAATAAAAGACTTAAAGCTTTTCAATATAATACCTTAATTCTGATTCTACTTATAAATTTCTATGTTGACATAAATAAAACAAAAGTTGAACAATTTCTATGACGAAACAAAATGGTTATTTTTTCCGTAGGTCTGTAAGATCATGTTAAGTGCCGTTTTCATTAAAAAATGCTTCGTAGGCATTGATATATAAAAACCCTAGATGCACAGTCTCAAACAAAAGCGGCATACGAAACTATCCTACTTAGTCATTGATGTATAAAAATATCAATGTGGGTAGTTTTAGTTATGCTATAATCATATCTTTCGCAAATTCAACCTTACGCGCATTGTTTATAGTTTTTATTACAAAGCAGTGTACAATGACCAATCAAATTTTACGACCGAAGCTAGCCGGCAGGACAGGACATGGAGTGAAGACGAATATTTGTATATTTTTTTTATTATAATACATTGAGTTAGTATTTTAAACGTTAGTTAAATTGTGTTCTAATCCCATAATTATACTTTTATCTGAGCGTAAATATGTTTTATGGGTAGGACATGTGTACATCAATGAAACAAAAATTAACTCTTAAAATCATTTATTTCATTTTTTCAAATCATATCAGGGTCATAAACAGAACATTCAAAAAAATTGTGCGTTTCATCAAAATATTGAAAATATTATCTATTATGCTATTATTTTTACCAGAAAATGCAGCTAAAGAAACACATTAGTGATTTACCATAAAATAGTTCTATATTTGTAAATCGTCTAGAAGAAAAGAAAAGAAATGCATCAGTTATGTACTCTTCCGTGGACCGTGTCCAGTTGAGGTTCGTATGTTTAAGGACGAATTAAAAATACATTCATTGGAAAATCTGAATTCTTTTTTATTACTTACCTTACTTATATCTTGTTATCATTAAGTAACGATATTGTAAAAAATAATCATTTTAAATAGACATATTGTCACACATAAACCTGTTGTTACCATTCGAGTCGACTCCTTCCGTGGTCTCATTATAATACGTATTCGATACTGAATAATTGAAACGCATCTTGGCTTTTTTTATTTTTATTAGCAACACTGTTTAGCTGTCAGTTGAAACTTTTATGTCAGTGTGATGCAAGTACGCTGTGTAAAAATTGAAACAAAGTTTTATTGTAATATATATGTTGGTCCATAATTTATGTCAAAGGTCCTTGCGACTTTTCTGTTACATTGATATTTTGAAAAGTATTGTCTTAAAAAATTGTTGCGTTGTATAACCTAGTGAGATATCGTTGGCCATTATTAAAATGCACATGAGTTTTTTAATAACCTCATTTATTTTTATTTTGCACCGCTATTTGTAACCTATTTTCTCTTCTGTAGACAATCTTTCCAGTGGACTCTATGTCCACCGAAGAGTAAGCGTCCACGGAATTGAGTCCTATTAAGCTTTGATACTTTCATGATTAACATTTTGAATTAAATTACTTTTACACAGGTGTAGCTTGGTGCTTTAATAAACATGTATATATTAAGTTACTATTTTTTAAACTTACAATAGGTATATTATGATGTATAAACTATTTGTATACCGCTAAATTGATAAAGCTAAGTAAATTAAACCCGAGTATACTCATGTTTTTTACTGTATACGGGACTTATTGGCGATAAAATTAAAAAGGTTACGATACCTTCTACTTTCCGACGTTTCGGACGGGTTATACCGCTCGTCGTAAAAGTCGCGAAAGCCTAAAAACCGTTAAACCCGAGTAGTATTTTTGATGAGGTTTTATAGTGTGTGCAAGTAGAGAGACAATCATTCGTAGAAGATTCCACAAATACCCTCGTAATACTCTACGGGTAGCCGTAAATTCTGGTAATTGGCTAAAACCGTTCAAGCTAACCACTGCCAACCCACGCTACCACCGCTGAAACATCCCGATGAAACTCTGGCCTATCAGCTACAGGAGAAAGCGAAACTGCTGGTAGATCTCTTTGCGGCTAACTCCCGAATTGAGTACCGTGGTATGGATCCGCCTATCATTCCGACCTGCGACTCCACAATGCGGGATATCCGTATCCGGCAAAGTGGTGTCCGCGCCGAGCTGCGGTCTCTCGACGTCCGGAAAGCCAACGGACCTGACGGTATTCCAGCGATGGTTCTCAAGTACTGTGCACCGGAGTTGTCTCCCGTACTGACGCGTCTGCATTGCCTGTCGTATTCCTCGTGAATTGTTCCGGAGGCCTGGAGGGAGGCGAATGTGCAACCCATCCCCAAGAAAGGTGACCGCTCCGATCCGACTAATTACCGACCTATAGCCATCACTTCCATCATCTGCAAGGTGTTCGAGCCAATCATCAACAACTAATTGGTTCGCTGCCTGGAGGATCACTCCTTGTTGAATGATCGGCAGTATGGTTTCAGACCGAATCGATCCACGGGTGATCTTCTAGCGTACGTTACACACCTGTGGGGTGAGGCTAGGGTTAGGCATGGAGAGACCCTGGCCATTATCCTTGACATGGCCAAAGCCATCGATAGGGTGTGGCACCGTTTGCTGCTCTCCAAGCTTCCGGCATTCGGCATACCCCCCAAACTGTGCAGCTGGATAGCCGCATTCCTGCACTAGCGCCGCATCAGGGTCTTTTGCGACGGCGCGACTTTCAGCAGCTTAACACTGGCGTACCTCAGGGCTCTGTGTTGTCGCCCACACTGTTTCTTCTGCATATCAATGATATGTTGGCCTTAGGCAACATACATATCTATGCAGATGACAGCACAGTCCACTTTTGTCTAATAGTAACAGAAAAGAAGTCACTTCCCTGGACATGGTTGTTTTATTTTTTTAAATAAAAAATATTTTATGAGCTATTTTGATTCTAGTTTTAAACCTTCAAGTACACTATAATTGTTGTCATGTGCAAGTTTATAAAGATTTGAAACTATCACTATTGATTGAAACTGTAGTTTTATCTTTTCTGTTGATATATTCATCTTTTCGGTGGACACTTAAAAGGAAAAATATGTCCAATTTCCTAGAAAATAAGATTTTGATCTCTGAATTTAATCATACTGTGATCTTTGTGTAATTTTAAGTAATAAATGTTGATTTTTTATACAAAAAGCGTCATTTTTTTATTTTCATCTTTTGAAACTCACATTTGTTTATGACCCATCAGTGACATATCCTGTAAAAAATAATTATATTATTTGAATGTAATTACGATATTATTTGATAAATTCATTTTTCTGGCTAACGACTACTTACCGTTACACTTGGAACAGCCGTTTTAAGAAGACGTTTTATGCCTTTAGCAGTGACATACATATCTTCGTCCACAAAATGTTCAGAACAAACGACGCATGCACTATTTGGCTTAAAAAAATTTCACGCCTTTGTTGACTGAAAATTTATATCCATTTTCCGCACCGTATTGGGTTACGAGGAAAGCTAAAATATAAAAATTAGAAATAATGCAAACAAAACAACTCGTCTTGTTCAATAGTCACTTAATAAAAAAAAGTGTCATAAAAAACTAAGCAGTTATGAAGAATGCCGACAGAAGTGAAGTTTTGAAGTTTTCAATGTGACGTGTTGGGCCAGAGTCATTAGCATGCAGTATGTCGTTAACCACACACATAACCCATAAGTTGTCCCCTAATTAATCGATATAATAGGTAATTTAATATTTATGAACTTTAATAATAACACCGTTTGGACGACCTCCTTTCCTTTTGCAATTCGATTAATAACTATAATAATATTATTATATATTTTTTAACGTATACATATTTATAAAAAACTAAATACAAAAAAGTTCAAATTATATAAACTTATTAATAAAAAATTAAACACAATAAAAAAAAAACGACTCCATTAAATTTAGAACAGGGTCGTTTGGAATAAGTGACTTAAATAAAAGGTTGTGTTATAGTCGTTCTTACACTGAAAAAGCGGCCATTGAAATTTGTAGTATTATACTTGGACAGGTGAGTGAAGTTTTTAGACAAATTAAATCAAAATCACATATTGCTTCCGATATTTAGTCATAAAAACAACAAAACCAAATTAACAAACTCTTTTACTCACCGAAAATATGATATCCCATCCTTTTTTAACGTTCTTGACGTAATATTTTTACAATTCCGCATCGAACACTAAGGCATTTTTAACGAGCGCACAGAGACGCGAGCGACGCGAGACTATTTGAAATTGTAGCACAATTTTAAATAGTGCGCTCATTTTATGAGGACGGTTTTGAGACGCTGAGTGTGTATCTTTGGTTTTTTAATACATAAATGTTCGTAGGTGAAAATTTGCAGAAAAGGCAAAGTACAATAAAATAAACTAGTTGCAACCTGTCACACTTCACAATGGCACTTTGTGCTTGAATTAATGAGAAACTAACGGCAAAAGTGGATGAAACTCGTCTTTGAAGCAGGATGTGTATGTATTGATGGGTCCGGATGGCGTAACAATAGCTTTCCTGGACCCTTCCTATTTTAGGCGCAGAGTGGCACAGAGTGTGGTCCTAGTTGGTTCGATACCGACACACCGATCCGCAGCAAACCCCGGTAGGCTTACCGCGCTTAAAAAAAAAGCGCTTACCGCAGGGAGACGACGCCGACGTTCGTGTGTGTCGTACGTAGCCTAAATAGAGACTGGGAGAGATAGAGTATGGATGTCTTAACAACAGCAGTTACCGCATCCCTACTATTTCAGGCGAAGAGTACCACATCGTGTGGTTTCATTCGGGCTGATTCCGATATGCCACACCCCCACAAAGTCCGGCGGGGTGATCAAACACCCCAGAGGGTGGGCTTTCATACTTTAAACAACAAAGGTTGTATAAAATCAAAAAATTACAGCACAATCAGAGCAGCACTTCGAGGTTTTTAAATCGTATATGAATCCATAACCGTCTATATCTGTCCAGTCCACTGCTAGACATAGGCCTCTTCAATTACACGCCACTTAGTTCGATTGATTTATGTGTTTTTATTTAATAAATAGATTTTCATTTTAAGAACAATTTTTCACTTTTACAGTTTAAAACTACATGTATACCTTCAAAGTACAATTTCCAGTGAAGTAATAATGCTACGTACACTTTGGATTGTTAGTCTTAAGTTAGGCTGTTATGATTAGTAAATAGTTCAGGTAAACAATTTTCATAAATTTTATTAATCTGGTAACAATTTAATAACCAATAATTGTTTATAAATTAATGAAATGTAATTTTAAATTAGTTAACAAGAATAATGCACGCCTAGTTATTGCAGCGGTCAATACACTCGCTTTCTACTCCGCTGGAGAGATGAGTTTGAAGCCCACATGGAGCAACACTTTTTGTTATTTGCAAATTATATTTCGCCGTCTGGGTATACTTTGTGTTTGTTTCATGTATATTGTTGTAAGGTACCACCACAGTGGCACAGGGGACGCGGGAGATGTCTGTTTTGTATATAATAACATAATATTAGCAACACACTTGTAGGTTGTAATGTTAGTGGGTTTTGGAGTTATCATCAATAACCCATAAAGTCCCACTGGTGACTCACAGAAACGCTCATAACATATCATCCCAGGGTGACCCATCTAGGTACCAACCGCACCATCGTTGCTTACTCTCGCTGATTGTTTCCAATCACCTAAAGCCACTTGACTATGAGAACATACTCGTATTTTAAATGACAGCTCTTTTACTTTTTCAGAAGTGTCATGAGCGCTTTAAGTGCTCTTTATATTACATATATCAAGTGTGATACATAATAATGTAAGAGCAAACTGTATCAACTCATTCGTCACTGGAGTAAGTTAAAAGTTATTTCGAGTTGAGTGAAGTTACTTTTCTATAAAGAAACTTTTAGTGTCTGAAAATATTTCGTTTTACTTTTTATTTGCAGACTGTACCGCTAGCCACTTTGTCGACAGTCCCCACCGCTGTCTGAGACTGGAGATATTTAAACTACTTTGCGTCTATTTGTCAGCCTCGCTGTGATAATGCTTACCAGGGAAACCTTTTATGCAGATGCTATTCGTTTAAGATACGACGGTGGGAACTTTTAATTTTTGCCGCATGTTTATTTGAAAGTACTCGTATTTATGAATGTTGATTTTCTGTAATGGTATTCCGGCCGTATTTCTAATACATTAGAAACTTTCTCAGTATAATAATTATATTAAATGGATGTATGTTTGATATAATTTAATAATGCAGAATTAAACATTAAGTTTTCTTCCACTACTAGTAATTTTTACGACTTTGTACTAGTTTTCCTATGAATTATCTATAGTTTTAACCGTGACTACTTAATATCTAAACTACTTTAATAGTAATATAAATGTTTTTTTAATACTATTTATAACTCTTAATTGTCTTAAAATCATGAAACGTTATCATAAGGTAGTATTGTCACACATTCTGTGTCATTATTTGTTGTTTCGCACATAGTTATTATTTAATTCTGTTTTATTTAGAGCAGAAGGTTACTAGTGTTAAGTATATGTGTAATAAAAAGACAAAAATGTCATTCCAGGATGCTGCAACACTATGCTCGCTACTTACATACTCATTCATACTTATTTACTACCTACTTACTACTTGTGCCGTGATGTATTATTACCCACTAGTTTTGTTGTTTTTCAATTGGCTCTCTCTCTCTCTCTAGTGTATATATAATCAAAAAATAATTTAAAGACTTAGCAGTGAAAAGAAAACTATTTGGTGATCTTATCCATAATAAGCAGATAGAAATATTACTTTCACTAATAAATATTTATTATATACTCGTATTTCATATTTGGTGAGATTCATGTACCTACATGTCTAACAAAACTTTACAAATTATTTAGTTATAAGTTAATGTGATTTTGTCTTCAACATCAATATTTATATATTTAACAGTTTCTTACTACTCAATTATAATAATGAATCACTTTCTATTCATTGAAACTGCCTCCTTTAAAATGTCAATATAAAAAATGTATAGACGATAAATCACCGTGATTGTGCAAAGCCTCACTTAATCTTAATTTAGGGCGATACCTTCAATGGGCGTTATGCAACGGTCGCAATTTATTTGTGTCGTGACTTTGTTGTGAATAACATCGACAGGCAATATTTTCTCTTTACAACGAGCCTGCTACAAGACAACGCTTTCAGGCAATGACTTGTGCCAGCTAGGCCGATATAAATATTTGCGTATCGCATCGCCGCCTGCCGCCTGCCGTGCGTTGGTAACCCCGCGCGCCCGCTCGTAGCCCTTGGCTCCTTCAAACGTGGCCCGTCACGCGACCTACCGCTTCAACGTAAGAAGTTTATTCCACTTTAAATATCCCACATGAATCGATATGTACTATTCATTAAGGTCAGTTATTACCTTAGGGTAATATAGGGGTATACGAGTCATAGACTTGTACAATCGTTACGGAATGCTAAAATGAAAATTTAATGCTGAACATTGAATAGGTTGCCTTTCTAGGAAAAGGAAAGTATTTAATTCTGAGTAATACTCAATATATACATAGCTATTAACATCTGAGCAAAACTATTAGTGTTCTGCAAACTAAGGATGTAGGTACATAATTTAATACGTCATAAAAGACAAAAACCAAACAGCCAATTAACAAATCTTGTTCGAGAAATGGTTATTTGAAAACGATTATTAAACAAGTTACTTCAGTTTTTAGTCAAGTTAATTATCATCACTACGTAACCAAGGTAAGTTAACCGAGTGAAAACTTTAGAGATAAGAAGTGTTGTAAAGAAGATTATTTAAAATATAGAACGAGTAACAAATTTTCGAACGATCGGCGTGATTCGATAACTTTTCACCAAAGTTAGCTGTAAGTTCGTGAAAGTTTCCAGCCGTGTTTCTGAACCTTATCGTCCGTGGAAGTAACAAGCCGAGATAAATGAAGTTTAGTTGCTCTTAATTTAATGGCTGGCCGGAAGTTTGGACGACGTGACCGGATTTAAGGGGAGCCCTTTTCCTACCAATTATTGGACTAATTAATAAGACATTGTATTGATAGGATTATTAACACCTTTGACAATAGAAGGCTACCAATTTTAAATCACGTAGTAAATGTAAAACAAGCACTTTATATTGCTTACAGAAAACAGAAGACGGTTAACAATCAAAGAAGTTGTAAGCTGAACTAACTACAAGGAAATGTCTTTCATGGCTCTTGAGCACAGTAACTGAGCAAATGGCGAACAATTTAAACGATTCCTCAAAGGATTTACAGGAAATGACACAAAAATAAGAGAGGAGTGCCAAAAGGAGAAGATAAAAACAGGCTAGCGGACAATAGAGCGTCTGCCAAGATTTATTGAAATACAAATTGTAACCAAATCACTGTAAAAGCTACACCCCCTAATTAGTTTATCAGCCATAAATTAAAAACGTTACTGTCGGCAAGGAAATGAATCGTAAATTTACACTGTTTTATGTCACAGATAAAGGAGATTACAAAGTATTTAGTAAAGTTAATTACGTGTCTGTATACTTGTAACTATTTAACTAGAAACAAAGTTAAAGTTAAACTTTTAAATTAAAGCGATAAAGAACCCTTAAGTACCACTACATTAAACTTTCAAAGGGTCGAGATGAAACACGTTACTAGATGTTCGATTTATCCCATATTTGATGTTATACATATTTGACGTAAAATACAATTGAAAATTCAGAATACCATAACGAAACATTAATATAAGCTTAAATTGAACGTGATAGAAAATGTTTGTTTATGTTTAGGTAGCAATAATTTTATCGGACCGGAACAATAGTATATGTAATTTGGTTCTGCTGCGGAGGATTTCGCTCGATACTTTTGCAATAAGGAGTAGTAGGTGGAGCACAAACTAATACAGATACTAGACTTGTTCAGTATTGAACAATCAGACCAGTTTAAGTAAGGTATTTTATTCGTTAAATTCTAATGGAATATGGTTTACATTTTATTGCAGTGAAACTCTAAAAATGCGATAGAACTTGATTGGTATGTTAATATGGTTTTTTCTTCCGATTCCGATTTATACTTTCGATTTTTGCATTTGGACGGATTTATTGAAATACATTGTGGAAACACTCACATATAATGTTCTCAGGCCATAGACTCTCTGGGTACAAAATTTTATTTAGATCGATGCAGTCGTTTTTGAATTTATTGCTAACAAACAGACATACAGATGCGGTAGAGGACTTTATTTTAAATATGTAGTGATTTATTCCACTATTTAACCTAACAACTTGTAATTTTATATAATGCCGTAAGACGAAACCGGCAAGGTTAATATACAGTAAACAACGAAATAAGTGTAAAAATGTTTTGTTTTGAAGACCTACAGATTTTTTCAATACATGCAATTTTAAAGTTTGTTGCAATTCTTGCTTGTTTGTTATTTTTTAAAACTATATTTATTTTTGAAAACATAATTGTCACAACTTCTACAGATACGATGCCATAAAATACGGTACGTACTCTACGTACTGTAGGAGTACGGGTATACAACCTTCTTCACTCTGTTTGTCATAACTAGCGCTAATAAAGAGTCACTGCAAGAAAGGTGAGTTAACTGTTTATCTTGGAGTGTAGACATACTACGTCCTATATAGGACACAGGCTGTGTTACCTGATGGTGAGTAGTATGATGGTAAAAAATTAGAGGAAGGCGGGAAGGAGAGGCTGTACATTCGGTTCCGATTAGTTACCTTTACCATAAGTATGAGTGAGATTTAATAAAACAGAGGACGAAAATCAAGTAACCTCACTTAGGCAACATTTTCTTTTTAATATATTTTAAGGCTGTTTCCTTTGTTAAGTTCAGCATATTTCATATTTAAAAAATATCATATCATATTTAGAAATAAAAAAATTTATTCTTAAAAGAATACTAGTTCCGCTCGCGTCCTAGGGGTATGAAAAATAGATGTTGGCCGATTCTCAAACTTACCTGAAATGCACAAAAAAATCCATACAAATCGGTCCAGCCGTTCCGGAGGGGTTTGGTAACTAACACCGCGAACGAGAATTATAATATTATAATTATAGAATAGAAGTTATATGTACAACAAATATACATCCATTTACTTGAGTTTGCGTAATTGTCCAGATATCGGAGGTCCAATGAAACAGTAGCATCTTAACAGGTCGTAACAGTGTGGGTTACCATGTTGGATTATCGGCATTTGCAATGAGTTTGGTGACCACTTATCTCTGATTCTACTCATGCTTTTCATCGGGCGGAATATAGTCATTTTGGCAGGATCATACATAAAAAGAAGACGTTTTTCAATATTTTAATGATATACCTTAACTCATTATATTCATAGTTTTTTTAAGTATCAGTAGATATTACTTATTTTGGATGTTAACATGTTACATCATCAACAGTCTTTAACAGTCCACTGTTGGGCATAGGCCTCTCCTTAGAAAGGAGGTTTTGGCCTACTATACCACGCTGGCCAGACGGAGTAGTATAGGGTTGGTTTCAAGTTTTCCTATTCTTTGCATCGATGTTGTCTTGCGTACTTTATCCCTTAGACGCCTTTTACCGCGGGTGTCCCCCGGGATTAATAGGAGTGGTGTTACAAATTTTGAATAAAAACAAACGAAAGTAAATTTATCTACATCGCAAACAGTATTCTATCAAGATTTTATTATTTAATCAAAATAAAATGTAACAGATAATACAAAACCAAATTGCTGTTTAAATGTAAAAATTATTATGATTATTATTTATTACGAAGCATTCCTTTAGAGTTCCAGGACCTTTTACCGCAAGTCATGAATGTAATTTGATTTTAAGTACCCTTAATGTCTCATCTCTTGCAGCTTGGATTCAATTATTGTAAATTGGAATTGCCATTGAATAATAATATTCTGATTTAAATTATAATAATAGTAGCCTTCCTGGCCTGGCATGTAATGTAAATTTTGAAATTACTCTATTAAGAGAACTTGTGTGTAAGGTGATTTGTGAGGTTGACAACGTAAGACATTACTAACTCGATATTGAACTAAATTAAAAAAAAACAGTTAAATAAATTGTTAACTAGCTATGTTCTTTAAAATAATAAAGAAATTGCGTCTTAGTTAGAAAGAGTAGGTACGTAGTTAGAAAAATGCAAGAATCATTTACTTTTCTAATATTCCACTACAAGTTTCTAAAACGTTAAAATATAAATTATAACTTAACAAGACTTGCAATGATAACAACAAGACTTGTAATGATACACGCGGTTAGATGATTTTAGATTATTTGAGATGGGATTACGTCGATATATGTCGCAAATTGTTGTGTATAAAATGCCATATTTTTAGTAACTATTAGTAACTATTAGCAACTTTGCAAAATAATAAAAACAAGGTTTTGTGCAAAATTAACTTTAACAGTAATTTATTTACAAGATAGATATTCCATTGAGTCATTAAAAAAGTCAGCTGTGAAACTTTTTTTAAATAAAATCAAAACCTTGATGGTTAGACGGTAACGATACGTTGGAAGCATTTTGGGAATTTCATCATTTAATCGTTACTTTAAAAATTCACGTACTCGTGTGTATCTTTACCCGTGGGGAAAATTTGAGCGCAAATTCGACTCTATCGTGGGCTCCTAATAAAAAGGCAGAAACTAGGCAAATTAACTGAATAATAAATGTACGTGACCCTTGATATGTTCACACGATAGTCTCTAGGCCCCGAGGCATTTAACCTTTATGTGTGGGTATATACTGCAGACCTGACGCTGGCCCCTTATGAGGTAAGCAGGCTTACACCCGGAGGCCTCTGTAACAGTCTTACAAGACTAAATTATTTAAAGGTCCCTGTACTATTTACATATGAAATTTAGGTTAACGCATTAAATAATAGGTTAATTTTCAAAACATTTTGAGTTGTTCTCTGACGATAATCAATAAATAAAATAAGACTGTACGGTTTACGTACACTTAGGCAACTATAACATTATTTCGCTGAATACGCAAATCGGTCGATTCCTTGCCTTTTCGCCGTAATAATCTTTGTCAACTCAGTGTGCACTATAACTCGGTAACGTTCGCTACCATGTAAGAATCTCTCTATATTAATTGGTGTAACTAATAAACAATAAACCTTTTAATATTACGTGAAGAGTTTCTTCTCACCAGCACACTCACAACTTAACTAACTAACTAACAGTAATGTACAGTTCACGACACTGTACATTAAATGGTCCTTCGAGCCGGATACTGAGTGATCTCTGTGTCTTCTAAAGTGTGATAGCGAATCGGTTTGGCTGGCCTCCCACAAGCGGGTCTCACCAGTACAGATTGAGAGTCGAGTGTCATCATGAGGGCACAGATAAACTAAGCATCATAAACTTCAGTTTTCTACGGAGCTCGCTGACAAGAAGAGTAACGAAGAAACTTTGAAACTGAAGACTAGCGGGTCTGCGGAACTATACCTACAGTCTTCTTGGTATCCAGGAAACAACTATCTTGGAACTAATTCACCTAACTTAAGGTAACTAACTACTACATACTTTTAATACATTTAACAAAAAACTACTTAACTTATCTTTATACAAACGTAACTATTTACCATGGAACTGCAACTTACTAAACAAGTCGGCGTCTTTGAAGACATCAAAACTTTGTGCACCAACTATAAAAAGGACAGCACAACCAGAAAAACTGTGGATTACCTGGAGAAACGTTTGGCTAACTTAGAGAAACTATGGGTGAACTTTGATGAACAACATCAAATACTGGAACAAAATATTGAAAACAAAAAAAATCGGATATTTTAACGACTGTGTCTACGAGAAAACTAAAAACTTGTACGACTCTACAAAGAAGAATATGTTGGATTTACTGTCCTTTCAACGGAAACAACAGCAACATCCTTTAGAGTTTGATTTAACTGGCCTTATAGACGAGGACACGGAAGATGACGTAAAAAAGCTGATAACTCAACAAGAACGTAATTTTAAGGCTTTGAACAAGGCTATGTCAAAGGTAAATATTAATTTCATCACCGAGAAGTGGGAGTTCGAAGAACATCTGACCACCTTGAAATGTAAATGGGAATTGATTGACAAAATACACTGGGAGCTAGAAGACGAACTTAAAGCTTCTAGCTTGAGCACAGATTACAACGAAAAATACGAAGCTATTGAAGAAAGGTACAATAACGTCAAACGAGAGTTAAACAGCAAAATTTGGTCTACTATACATTACCAGCATTCCGCGCCGAAAATCGATGTACCAGAGTTTTCTGGAAACTACATTCACTGGATTACTTTTAAGGACATCTTTCTCGAAACTATCCACAATAACCCGAGCATTTCTAAAGCGCAGAAAATGCAATATTTAAAAACAAAATTAAAGGGTGAAGCAGAACGTCTTGTTCAACATCTGTCTATTAGTGCGGACAACTACGACTCCTGCTGGCAGATATTATCACACCGATATAATAACCGTCGGCTTCAGTTCACATCGTTTATGAGTACCATGCAGCATTTACCTACTATTCAACAACCTAACGCCAACAACTTGAAACGCATGCATGATGTACTAAAAGAGTGCTTAAATGGCCTTAGCAACATGGGAGTTGACGTATCGAGTTGGGGACCAATAATTGTTTACAATATGTCACAAAAATTGGATTCGACCACTCTTAACGAATATACAAAGGAAACGCAGAATAACAGGGAATTGCCAAACTTAGAAGAATTCCTTAGCTTCCTGGAAGTCAGTTTTCTCGCTTACGAAACTGCAAAAAGCTGTATTAAAGACTCTACTGAAAATAAAAATCAAAGGCCAAACAACAAGAACTGGAACAATAACCATAAGCCCAATAATTTTTATAATAAACAACAAGACACGAAAAAATATAACTATTCTAAAATTTTCCATGCGTCTTATGGGCAATGCCCTCTTTGTCAAAAGGAGCACGTGTTGATGCAATGTGATAAGTTCCTCGAAATGGACATTGCGCAACGAAATAAAACAGTTGCGAAACTAAAGGTTTGCAGAAATTGTCTATACAGCCACGGCAGTGCCGCTTGTAATTCGAGGAAAACATGCCACGAATGTAATCTGAAACATCATACGTTATTACATTTTAATAAACTTTTCTACAATGAACCAAATGTTAAAAGGGATCATGACCGGAATTCGAATCCAAGTCCTTCAACGTCAACTCAACCCGGCGCTCACCATTTGGCGGCTGACAGCACTGAAGTCTTATTAACTACAGTTCAGGTCAAGGTGCAATCTGCCGACGGAAACTACATAACTTTGCGGGGTCTCCTAGATCAAGGATCCCAAACAAACTTAATATCGGAAAGTGCAGCTCAACTGCTACGCTTGCCTCGAAACAAGTTTGACGCCGCTATAACTGGAATCGGATCAACGTCACGTAACTGCAAGGGTCTTCTTCATCTTAACTGCAAATCAATACACTCTGAATACATGTTTAATGTAAAAGCATTGGTACTGACTAACTTAACTAATAAGTTGCCCGGCTGCTCCTTTCATAGCACAGGCTGGACACATCTACAAAACTTAAAGCTTGCAGATCCTAACTATAACGTGTCCAGCTCAATAGACCTCCTGCTGGGAGCTGATGTTTACGCAGATATCATTCTAGACGGAGTCTTGAGAGGTGACCAGCACTCACCCACCGCCCAGCAAACTCGTCTTGGTTGGATTTTGTGCGGAAAACTGAAAACTTTTAACTGTTACCTAACTATAGCAAACACGTCTGATCTGTCGAGATACTGGGAGAGTGAAGATATTGCTCACAGTTTACAAGACATACAACGAGATGAGCAATGTGAAATTTACTACAAGCAAACAACTAAGAGATGTTCTGACGGCAGATATATAGTAAAAATGCCTATGGTCCAGGGCTATGAACAACAACTCGGATACTCAAAGTCAGCTGCCATTGCACAATTTTTAAAACAAGAAAAACGACTACAAAAAAATAAACAATTACTAACTATGTACAAAAGCTTTATGAATGAATACTTAAATTTACAACATATGGAGCCAACGTCTGAAACAACATCACCCCAATCTGAATATTATTTACTTCACCACGGCGTTTTACGGGACCAATCTACAACCACCAAATTACGTGTGGTGTTTAACGCCTCACAAAAAACTTCTAGTGGCAAAAGTTTAAACAGCCTAATGGAGAAAGGCCCCAACCTACAAAAGGACATACAAGCACTCATCTTAAAGTGGAGGACTTACCGATATGCATTTACGGCGGACATAGAAAAAATGTACCGCTGTTTATGGATTGATGACGACCAGAAACATCTTCAAAAAATTGTATGGAGGAATTCGCCCTCTGAAAAATTACAAGAATACACTCTATGTACAGTTACATATGGTACAAAGTGCGCGCCATGGTTGGCATTACGAAGTTTGCAACAGTTGGCGACAGACGATGGTCACTTATACCCCGAAGCCACCAACCTATTACGCAACGAGTTCTATGTTGACGATTTGACTAGCGGGCATAACTGTCTCCAAACCGCCAAAAAACTGCAAACGGATTTGATAAAACTTTTACAACGAGGAGGTATGAACCTAAGAAAATGGTCTAGTAATTGTGTCGAACTTTTAGAACAACTGAACGAAGACCAAATTTCCAAAACTAACTTTAACTTTAAACACGAGGACTCCATGAAAACTCTTGGCCTGGGCTGGAATCCTACCTGGGATACATTTACGTTTAGCTGGGACTTCAAACCAAATTCTAAGAAAACACTAACGAAGCGCTTACTACAATCGCAAATTTCACAACTATACGACCTCATTGGCTGGTTCTCACCGGTTACTATACGTGCGAAGCTTATTTTCCAACGCGTCTGGACAGAGAAACTAGCATGGGATGAGTCATTATTACCCAATAACATACAGGATGAGTGGCTGAAACTGAAAAGTCAATTCGAACAACTCAAAACTATAAAAATAAGTCGCTGGATTGGGAGCACTCAAAACAACATTGAGCTACTAGCATTTAGCGACGCGAGTGAGAAGGCCTACTCATGTGTGATTTATACACGAGCTTTAAATGAATACTGTCAGCCTGTACTAAGTTTGCTCGTAGCGAAAACTAGGGTTGCCCCACTCGCACAAAAACTATCTCTGCCACGACTCGAACTAAGCGGTGCCTTACTCTTGTCGGAACTGGTTCATAAGGTCACTGAGTCTCTTCCGGCACACAACGTAACGGTGTGGGCATGGTGTGACTCAAAAGTGGTCCTAGCCTGGCTACATGGAGACGCAACCAAATACGAAAAATATGTGGAAAACCGTGTCATTAAAATAACACAAGTGGTACCAGCATCCCAGTGGTCCTACGTCGAATCGAAACTTAATCCTGCAGATTGTGCAACCAGAGGCTTATCTCCGAAACAACTTGTAAACAATCAGTTATGGTGGGCCGGTCCGGATATGCTGAAAACATTGACGAGCAAACCCGACGAACAACGTTGTCTATTTACAACAACGGTCGACGAAAAATGTAAAGTGCCAGCCCTAAGTCAAACAGACAATATTATAAACGATTTATTAAATAAACACAGAACGTTGAGTCAAGTTGCGCGTATTATCGCTTGGGTAACGCGATTCAGTACAAATGCACTTAATAGCGCTGCAACATTGAAGGAACTTGACACCGTCCGACAAATGTCTCACAATCACTTAACAATACGTGAACTTGACAACGCTATGACAATAATAATAAGAAATATTCAACAATTTGAATTCAACCTAGAATACGATTTATTACTTAAAGGTTCATCTTTACCTACAAAAAGTATTATTCGCAAATTATACCCTTATTTGGACGAGAAGGGCATTATGCGTGTGGATGGGCGCTTGAACAAAACGAACAACCTTCCCCCTAGAAAGTGGGCCCTCGGGCGTGTGATCGAAGTCCACCCTGGTAGCGACGGACACGTGCGAGTTGCAACTATAAAAACGCAAGCTAGCATATTGAAACGACCGATTACGAAATTGTCGTTACTGCCACTTGAAACCTCACAATAACTTATAAACAAATTTATAAAATGAATTCATTATTAGCTCATCAATTAACAGAGACAAATTAAACATCAACTTAAACAAAAATTAGTACAACATGGTAGCAACTTCACCACTTCTTTTCATTTTTTCGGCTATTGGAACATACGGCGACGCCGTGCAACGCCGTACCACCAGGATTCCTCACTTCAAGTATTCAAGTAACAAGTTTGGGAAGCGATCGCCCTATATACTATGACACTATGGGGAAAGTAAAACTAATTCATAACGAATGGACACTGCTGATGTACTACAATTTATCCACCTACTGGAGTGGAGTTATCAACTTACAAAGCACCAACGCACCGTGTGAAGCCAAACTATTAGGACATCAATCAATTTTACCCTGTATCACAAAGAAAACGGAATGCGATACAACCTGGGTTCAATTACGCAACACAAATACGTAGCTGGTGACGTGCTGCAACTCGTGCAATATACGTACTGTGTGCGAAGGTGACGTCAGAATGCACGTCATCAATACATCATCAATTATTGTATCTCTGAAACAAGGTTGTCTTATCCAAACAAGTTACTTAAAAATACACTCTCATAATCACTATTACAGCAATGTCAAGCTGGATTACGACATTCAAATTCCTACCCTGGATAGAACAAACAAGGACTCGGGATGAAGCGACAGCGACCATCCCTGCTACTACACGTCGAAGCCTGCACTCGATGTTGATTTTTAATTTTTAACTATTTTTTGCTTTGTACGGGTGATTCTTACACGGTTAGACTATTATTTTAGCTACTTTTCCCGGGTTGGGAATATGTACGGTTTACGTACACTTAGGCAACTATAACATTATTTCGCTGAATACGCAAATCGGTCGATTCCTTGCCTTTTCGCCGTAATAATCTTTGTCAACTCAGTGTGCACTATAACTCGGTAACGTTCGCTACCATGTAAGAATCTCTCTATATTAATTGGTGTAACTAATAAACAATAAACCTTTTAATATTACGTGAAGAGTTTCTTCTCACCAGCACACTCACAACTTAACTAACTAACAGTAATGTACAGTTCACGACACTGTACAAAGACCATAACGCTAAATATAGCTTATGACTAGAAATAACATTACAACACATTTTTCTTCTTTAATTTAAATTGGCTTACAACTTGGTATCAGTAGTAACTATTTATTAATCTGTGGTATCAGTAACCGATTTTATAATGCAGTTTAAAGTATAATTGTGTTTTGATAAAGGCCTGTTCAAAAGCTTTCCATTTTATCCTATCCTTAACAAGGCGTGTCCATTTTGGTCCAACCGTCCTTTATGTGTTGTCTTCCAAATGTTTCGTTTGTCTAACTTTACTGCTCTTTTCATCTCGCGGTTACTATTCGGTCACTACTCTCGTTCATCTGTTTCCTTTTATACGTTTGTAAACGGTAGCTTCAGTTTTGAATTTTAAGTTTTTTCTTAACTTTTTAAGGGTTACCCTGTTACTTCGTTTGAACCCAGTAACGATAATACTAACTACTAATTAAACCCCACTCTGTTTGAGCTTCTAGAAATATAGATCTGAGAGTACATGTTGGTACAATAATGGTTTTATTTTTGAGAGTGTTTATTGTTGAAATTAGCCGGCGAGACTTAGATTATATTATCGTTGTATAGAATTAGCTGGCATGATTAATCTATGTTTACTAAACAACTTGAACATATGTATGTAACTTGAGATACTGATTATCACTTTTTAAACCTACAAATAAGATGTTTCGTTTTCAAGTTTTTGTTTCAAGCACTTTTTCTATTTGTTTAATATCTGAATAATATAATATATTTGTTGTGTGCTTCTGTACATAGTTTAAAATCTTTACAATGATACATACCTACCCTTTATTATTTAGTACTGAACTTTTATATACATTAAAAGTATTGTATAATGTTAAAACTTAAATTTGTTATACACAGTATAAAAGTACTTTGTGGAAAAAAATATGACTTTTATATTATGAACGTTTTAATTTCAATGCTATGATCCCTTCTGTGAAATATTAAAATTAGATGTGACGAATAATTTTATTATTAGGTATTAATAAATAACAGTTTTTAGGAGTTGTGAAGGAAGGTTGGAAGGTGATAAGTTCAAAACTAATACGTCGACCATATTTTAAAATGTCAATTCTATCGAAGAAAATACTCAGAAGATACTAATATAACCTGTGGAACTTTATATTGCTCATGGCCTACACAGATTGAACCAGTGTATATTTAATTAAAATTGAAAGTGTCTAAATTCTGAAACTAGATACGCAATGTACAACGCACTCTATTTTTAAGACAAATACACCAAACAATTACAGCTTATTTTAAGTAACTCGTGGATCAGAAATTCACAACTCTAAGTCACAAAGGTTTTTTTTTACAAAACATTCCTTCATAAAAAATGATATTATTTTTATTCATAAATTGTCTTTCAATATATATATGTATACATATATACATATTTCACTGTTACGTTTCCTTAAGAATCTAACGACTGTGTTATAGAATTATACTTTGTACAATAATTGGTACAACTACTAACGAAGCCGTGATGAAAACGAGTGAAATATTGTCATACTTAATTTTCTTAACTGAAGTTCTTACATTGTGGGAAGGACACAAAGACTTACGTTTGAACAAAATTAAAATAATGAGGCGGTATCTAAGTATACATATATCTCATTATTTTAATTACTTACTGTGTTGAACATAATTTACTTATGTAATTGTAATAAAGCTTATTCGTTGCTAAAAGTATCGTAATGTGAATATTAAGAACAGTGATTGAATATGACTGCACGGTTGGCATAGTAGTTTAAGTGGTCGCCGCGCCACTTCCTACTGCGCCAAGTTTCGTGAGTTCAAATCCTACGTGGGAAAACACTTTGTGTGATTCACAAATTGTTGTTCTGAGTCTGGGTGTTATTTGTGTCCGTTTCAGGTATGTTTGTAAAGTCCCCCACGACACAGGATTAATATTCCTAATGCGGGAGCTGTTTTTTTGAAAAAAAAAGTGTCGATTTCATTTGCGGTGTAAGAGGTGCACAGGATGTGCGTTATTTTAATTCTATATGCCTACATACTATTGCACTATCTACATATATTTATGCACTAGCTGTCCCACACATCCCCGTCTGCGTCTTTTAATACCCGTAGTGTGATGTTAAACCGCGGAAGCAAATTTGTTTCCCATAAAAATGTTATAGTGAGCCAACCTCAAAAGAAAGACATATGCTGTCGCGGACTCTTTAGAACTTTTAAAGGGGAAGAATGCTGTGTCACATGATTTTCTTTAACCGTTTCGCAGCGTACGCAGCGGAAGATCTAAAGAGGAAAACATAACTCCGATTTTCAAACATTCCTCATTGGTGCTCCGCTTTTATTAGTCTTAGCGTAATGATATGTAGTCTTTAGCCTTCCTTGATAAACAGGCTATCTAACACTAAAAGACTTTTTTAAATTGGATAAGTAGTTCTTGAGATTAGCGAGTTCAACGAAACAAACAAACTACGAAATTCACTACCAAAATTCAAAACTTGTTTACAAAATACAGAGGAACTTATTAATCGGCTTAGCTTTTGGAAAATAAAAAAACATTTTTATTCTACAAAGTAACAGCTGTTGTCCACTTTACCCTTTTTTGTTTTATATATTTAGTTAGGACCACCGTCCTAATTGTGAGTGCATACGATACAGCATGGTGACCCACACCATGGTGGCTTAGTGAGATATTGCTGTATCATTCTCTTCGAATGATTGGGCCTCTGGTGTCTAAATCATCAACGAAAGACGATAGCACAAAAACTGTTTTTTGTGTGAGGGTAGAATGTCTACTACTATCAAAATTTCTAAATCAACAATCGCATAACAAGGTTTAGAAAGTAAATCAATAATTATAATGAATAACTTGAATTCAATAATGAATAACTTTATATTTTAAAAAAATCATGATTTTGAAACTTCACCTCTCATAGAAAATAACCCTACCCCGAAACACGATTGGAAGTGACCATGCAATTTCTGAGAACCACTCTTATCTCGCGCATCTTACTTTTACCATATTTTGATAACATATTTCTCATAGATATATTGGTTTATTGCATACATATTAACTTGCTTTTACTATAAGAGGAGAAACAAGTAGAGGGATTAATAGCTATCGACACTCATTGATACAACTCAAGAGTCATAAGGGTACGTTGCGGCTCTATGGACCACTGCCACTAGAAGTATTTTGGGCTGCAGTAACGTCGCTCACGGGGTGAAAGTAATGGAAAAATCTCAAACATTATTACTATGTTATCATCGTCATCAATATCCTTGAAGAGTACACTACTTGACATAGACATCTCGACCACTAACTATACTACGCAGGCCAGACGGGTTGGTTTAGTTTGTTTCCAGATTTCTATCTATTTGTTTGGCAAACCTACCTAAGCAACTTTTGAATTGTGAAAAATGTGTCAAGGTCAACTGTCTTGATAATGTGCTATATTTAGAAAGAAATCTATTATTGAATTACTCTCATACAAAATCTATATTTAGGACTAGTTTTTCTATTGTCATAAAAAAGTGTAGGTCTATTTAAAATAGAAAATTTAAATACATTTTATAGTATTTTTTCCTTTTTAATCGTGTAGTTTTAGATTTAAATGTTAATGAAAGAAATATTATTCTAATAGCAACTGTGATATTTACCTTTAAAGCAGCACTAAACTTTTTATTTTATTACGTTTGATTTAAATTTAAATAATCTTGAAAGCAAATTTTGTGGATCCACTAATATTATTCGAAAGTAATTGTGTATGTCTGTCTGTTACGCTTTCATGTGTAAACCGCTGGCGCAAACAGAGATCCTTTGTTTCTTGAGAAAAAACATGATGTATTATTTATTGCCATAACCGTCATATACGCTGCTGATGCCGCCGGCAATATTTGTTTATTTATAAAATAGTATCGTAAGCAATGGCAAATATAAACATTTTTTTAAAGACAACCACTTTATTTTTAGGCATTAATAACATATCCTGTATAAAGGGCGACCTCTTAAACATACATAAAAGGTACACAAAGGATACCCAGATTCGGAATAACAATTCGTGGATCTCACAAAGTGGTCCCATGTGGTGTTTGAACCCTCAACGCTTTGGCGCAGTAGATAACGGCGAGTATTATTGGATAATAGTAATAATAGACGGCGTGTAATTTA
Source organism: Phragmatobia fuliginosa (assembly GCA_932526445.1). Taxonomy (NCBI): domain Eukaryota; kingdom Metazoa; phylum Arthropoda; class Insecta; order Lepidoptera; family Erebidae; genus Phragmatobia; species Phragmatobia fuliginosa. The sequence continues at coordinate 11,747,688 of OW052068.1, read as the reverse complement.
GTCGGTTCGATTCCGACACACCACCCTGCCACACTCAGAGGTTACCTGATATTTAAATATTAACCTTAATTTATTAAAAATGTTGTTTCCTATCTTTGACTAATTAACTGAGTGTGTTAGGATAGGGACTGTGATTGATTGCAGACGTTTCAAAGTATTCTTAAATAAAGTCAAACATTTGCTGAAGTAAACCTTTTGGACTTCTTAAAACTTCTAAGTCTTTTTGTAATTACACATTAGGACTTATGAAATTTCATAAAAATGTTTTAAAATGTGTTTGCATGGGTTTTTGACCAATTTATAATATACGTACGTATCATTTAAAGTAATTTAATACATAGATATTAAATATTACTCTCATTTAACAAAATTTCAATTTAAAAGTGGGTATAATAATCAGTGTTAACCTACTTTAAAAAAAAGAGGACGTTCTCAATACTACTACTACTCAGCATGTTACCATCTACTGCTGAACAAAGGCCTCCACCAAAGAGCGCCAACCATCCCGGTCATGATCTCAATTCGGTTGTATTTTTTTTAACATCTTACCGAAATTATACAACTACCTAATAAATGGTAATATATTTAAATCTACTGTTCCTTTCAGTAAAAATAAAAGAAAGTAATGGGGAAGAAAATAAAATAATAAATTAAGAAAAAAAGAATCATCAGCCTTTAACAGTCCACTGCTGGACATAGGCCTCTCCTTAGAAAGGAGGTTTTGGCCTACTATACCACGCTGGCCAGACGGGTTGGTAAAGGGTTTGTTTCAAGTTTTCCTTCTCTTGGCAGTGATGCTAGCTGCATATTTTGTTCCCTTAGTCGCCTCTTACGACACCCATGGAATGAATAGGGGTGGTGACACTTTGTATTCTTAATCCGTCACCACACGGACTATATAGAAATAAAGAATACAGTTAAAATTATAAATAATTTAAATATTTCTGACATCTTGCACACAACATCATCTAGTCCGACCCGGGAATCGAACCCGAGACCACTTGATCAGCAGCCGCAGCCAACCACTAGACCAACAAGGCAGTCAAATATATATAATTCACTAACAATTCATTATAATGTACACTCAGTGAAGTAGGCTACTTTTTTGATAGTTAATTATCATTATTGTTTTAGTAGTTTATTAATTGAATAACGACAATATTTTTTTTGGAAGAAGCCTATGTTCAGCAGTAGACTATAATAGCCTCAAGATGTCTTATTGAACCCATGAACATGTAATAAAAACACTATATATATTTATCTATTAATATTTCTATAATAGTTTTTGTAAAAAATTTTTAGAGTTTCAAAACTACAATATATTTATTCTATAAATATTTTAATTGCATAATATTTTAGTTTTGCATTATTAATTAACTATTATAAGGGTTTCATATTTTTCTCTACAAGTGCAACTTAACTTGCGTTTTTCAAAAGATTGATACATTTTTTCGACCATTTCAACTTTCTCTAAAATTCCACAATTATTTTAAGACCAAGGTTTATTAAGCATTTGCAAGTTTGAATAGAATTAACAAAGAATAACAACAGTTGTATTTAGGTTATACCTATTGTGAATACTAATGAAGATCAATCCTTTTACTTCATCTTAAGCAACGGACTTGGAATAGAATTCATTAAGTGAAAAGAAGAGTTCACAGACTTACATTTTTTTAAATTTTACTCTAGAATAACGAAGAATGTTGTTAACACCACAAGAAATAACAGATTAGCTGTCAATTTTATATTTTTTGAGTAAAAGCTTTATTATTAGCTGTATATTACACCTGAACTGTACCATAGAATTTATTTTATTCTCGAATGGGTTATTATAGCGGACCAAAGCGTTTTCACTACCAGGCGATTGTTGCTTACTGTAATGAAAACAACATAATGCGACGGCAGTATAATTCATATTAATTTAGTTTTATTAAGCCGTAAAATACTTTAATTTTTGAAGTACTTTAATTTTAGCGGTAAATTTTATAGCTTCATTTAACAAATTTATTAAAGAAGCGTCATTATTAAACTATGATGTTGTTCTTAAGTAAATAAAACGCATTATTAGATAGTAAAGAAGATTGAAAAAGTATACCTCAAAGATACACACTGAATGGACTAAAATTTCAAAAAGCACTTTTTGTAACTTACCAACGGAATCCTTAAAACAAATCACAACATGGAAGACAAGTCCAAAGTGTATATAAAACAAAAGTTTTCCCAACAACATTATTCAAGACACATCATATGTTAGCAGAAAGAAACTTCACGTTTTGCGCGGCATACTACTGAGAGTTCGATGATGAAGAAGTTCGTAGACAGACGGTCGTAGACGTGCTACGTGCATCCGCCTACTGAACCGAGGCGCGACTGTAGAACTGCTACGCTCTGTGTACCGACTTAGATCGCGAGTTCGCCGCCCCGGTGCACATGCGCTCGTTCAACTCACATTCCACATGAGTGGAATCAAACTTAATAATAATTTCATTCTTTCCACATCACTAATCAATCGTTGCTGAAAGAAACGGAATGTACTTTTCACCAGAATGGATAATGTTTTGTGTATTTTTGGTGACTTCGAGACAATCCATTACGGCATTCGCATGATTTTCGCTGCGAGATATTAAATATTTTTGATGAGTAATCGTAATATATCTCTATATTAATAAATATAAATCTTCTTCCTATCCTTATTCCCAATATTATTTAGTGTCGGCTACTAGTACAACCGGTTTTCCCTGAATACCACTTTTTCCACGGAGCGACTGACATCATCAGAGAACTAAGGTCATCGACATAGCCCAGTTGGGGCAGAAGAGTTCTGGAGTGGAGACCGCATCTCGGTAAACGTAGTGTAGGACGCCCACAGGCGAGGTGGAGTGACGATCTACGTAAGATGGCTGGCAGGAGCTGGATTCGAGAAGCCCAAAATCGATCAGAGCAGTGTGCAATGGGAGAGGCCTATGTCCAGCAGTGCACTGCGATAGGCTGATGATGATGATGATGACTGACATCAGACCTCCGCAACCCTAAGGGAGAACTGAAATTCGTAGGTTGAACTAGTTGTCAGTAAATTTGAGGCCACTGACTTCCCAATAATGATTGTCGTAGATGTTCATGACAACCGGGACCGACGGCTTTACGTGCTCTCCGAGGCACAGCCAAACTCCGTGCTGCTATTAGAAATCTCTTAAGAAAAACAGAAAAAAAAATTTTTTTTTGGCCAGACCCAGGATTTGAACCTGAGACCTCTTGATTAGCAGTCGCATTAGCTATCCACTAGACCAACGAAATAAATATAGATACGATGAAATTAAATAGTTTAGTTTTTTTAATATATTTAAATCTACCAAAGTGACTCTACTCTGCGTGATGGAAATAATGAGTAGAATCCAGGAGTAGGTGAGGGTAATCAATGCAGCATGGTGACTCATGCCATGGCGGCCTGGTCGGATGTTCTTTTATTTAACAGACATTTTGTTAATTCTATTTTAGGTTAATAAATAATACTAAATAGTTAAAAACTATGTTTTATAATTATGTTTTTATATTCTTGTGACTTATGTAATGTAATGTTATTACATTAGCAATTTACCGATAGTTAATTATGTAAGTAAACCTTACGTGTAAAAACATACGGAAAGGTACATTTACTGGCTGTAACGGTGCTAAAGAAATAAAAGCGAGAGGTATGATTAGTATTTTTTTACTACGCGGCAGTTCGCATCATGCAAGCATCTTGTACTACTATGCGACAGGGTCAACATTTTTATTGCAGTTATTACAGATGAATTAATTTACTCGTTATATTACATACATTATGTTTCTTGGAATGAAACTATGTAATTCTTGTTCATGTATTACTTTATTGTCAACCACAGCTTTTAAAAGTCCACTGCTAGATACAGCCTCTCGTGAGATGAACAGCTTCAGCTTACATTAATACGCTAACTAGCCCGAATATTATGAAGTAAGTTAAATGCTTTGCTTTTCTCTGCTGTTAAATTCCTGCCTAGTTTGCTGCCTTAGTCGGCTTTTACGACATCTACGTAATAAATACTGTGACAATAAGTATTCTTAATCTGTTACCATAAATATACTGTGTAAACTTGCAGTGTTAAAGCTATTACATATCTTTAGTTCGGAAATAAAACTTGCTATATACGACACGATCTGCAACTGGTACTCACACTATCTTACCCCGATTTTAACCATCCTGTGATGAACACTATAACTACGCTTTAAAAGTACCGACTGCTAAAAATCCCATAAGCTCAAGTTAAGTTCAAATCTCCGCTATTTCACTACTGATTTCGCAACAAACCTCGAAAGAAGAGGATTAGGATTTACCAGAATGATGCAAAAACCGCACTGCGCCATCTCCGACTTTCAGGAACAAGCTTGAAGACAACGTGTAATACAAGCTCTGACAGCAGTAAGCAAGGCACATTTAGAATTCACTATGCTAAACTTATCATCCTCATAAAGTATGGGATCATAAAAACATAATGCTTAGAACACAGTTTTCTACTTACGCATCTTTTTGTATATGGATTAAAATAGAGTTGATTTCTCTGAGCACAAAATATAGTAGGGTAAATAAATTCAGTTTTAAAGCTTATTACTTTCAAGATATCTATTATATGCAAAAATTATACAGTTATTGAATGGAGATTTTTTTTATACTTTATCGTAAAAATATGATAGTTGTAGTAAATTTACTAGTTGTATAGAAAATTAATACATTAGTTTAATATTAATTCTTCTAAGAAACACCACAGAGTCCGGTATGCAGCTTTCTGCATCTATTCGTTGCCAGCCCTCTTACGCATGTCGTGCCGCCATCTGGCCAGTGGACGTTTTATCTCATTTCATTTATTTTTATTTTTTTCTTTTCTTTATTTGGACCAAAAAGCATATTACATGCTGAATTCTAACTAAATAAAATTACAAATATAAAATAATAAACATATAACATCATTGTTTAAAAAAAATTAAGGATAGATTCGTCGTATATATTTAGATGAATTTTCCCCAAAGTCGCTCGCTTGCTCACACAATATTTCTTTCGATCCTCTGGCCTAGCTATGAGGGCTGCTGGACATGAACCAGGCATGTTCTAGAATAATAGAAAACTTAAATTACATACTCCCACATTACTTATTCTATCAAAGTGGACTACAAGAAAAAGTGAAAAGAAAAACTACTAATAGCTGAATCCCAGCTAAAAAAGATTAATAAAATTTATATAGCCTTTGTCGTAGTTTCGTTGCCGTTGCTGTAGCCTAGACTAGTAGGTATTAATACCTCATTTATTGATATTGGTTTAGTGGTTTAGGCGATACTGTGAAACATGAAAAGATACATAATACCTTTACTCTTAAAGCAAAATATTTCTCTAGGTTTCGTCGTAGTAAAAATTATAATGTTAAATTTTCTTCTTTTGTTGATAAAATTGAAAATAGCGATGATTACTCATCTTTAAAGTATACAGAACAAAATAATATTTACAGTCACTATACTACCAGTACATTTCTTGATTTATGTAATGTACGGTCGTTTTATGTAAGTATTGTACATGTACCTTTACAAGAACAACCGCGAGTAACATCTCTAAAACAGAAACCTAAGTTACTCCTCATACCATCAGTAAATGTTTTTCTTTCGAAATCCGTTTCAAAAATTGACCGGAGCAAACAGACATACTTACAAAAGTGATCACAATTTCTTTTATGATGTAAATATCGTATGTACTCGTACATTCAAATACATTTTTAGTAAAAAGTTGTTAATTTGAAACTACAAATAAACACTTTAATTTTATTTATATGTATGAATAGTTAAATTATTTACCACTCTCAAACATTGTTTTTAAACGGTGCCATACAAATAATGCTAATAACTTATTTATTCTTAGAGCAGCTTAGTTTACATATAGATAGATTAATCAAGTTCCACTATGTGATGAGAAGTAGTAAACAACTATATAACAATATGAATGAAATAATGTATTCATTTGTGGAAAGCACAATTAATAATATAATTACTGTGCGCCATTTCAGTTTAGTTTGTCGAGCTCTAGTACAAACTTCGATATAATTGTTAGTTCGTAAAGACATACCCCGTCAGCTGGTTTATTTGGAGTTCACTTTAGAATATGACGGGTAGCCAATACGACGGATAGTTCCCAATATCGGCACTATGTTTTAGATGTCGATTTTAATCAAATTACTATATACTGTGTTATAACAGAAGGCGAAATTTCTAGCAATGCTTGAACTTCGTGTCAGGGAACAGATTTTTTTATTTATGAGTCTGACGAAGTTATTCTACTCTACCTGATGGATAAAATGAGTAGAATCCAAGAGTAGTCACCGCTCACCATTACCATTACAGTGGATGCAGACAGTGAAGCATGATGATGATGATGGAGACCACATACGGCGGTCTATTGAGATGGTTCTGCGTCATTGGGCCCCCGGTCTCTTAGAAACAAACAAAATACGATCGCACGAATGCTATCATTTTAGATTGTACTCCTGTGAGAGTGTAAAACCCGATCGAGCCGACCCGTTCGTACCCAAATTGGTTTAGCTCTACTAATCTCAAATTATATAACACATTTTTATACTACATTTTATCCACTAAGACAAATAAACATACCATTGCATGATGGTTAAACGTTACCATTTATTTGAATTAATATAAAAATAAAGAAGGTTATTTTAACCTTCTTACTAAATCTAACCTATGTCCTTTTTCAGGATCTAAACTATCTGTGTTCCAAATTTCATTTAACTTGGTTTACCCGGACAGATAGACAGACACAGTTACTTTCAGATTTATAATATTAGTAACGATAACATCCTGTACCAGTAGTGAAGTTTAGTTATAAAAAACGACTTTTATTGTATTTGGATAATAATATTTATTTTTACAGTATCAATATAAGATAAATTAACTTAATGGATTCAGTTTTAAAGATAAATTGGAAATGCTCTACCTAATTTCTACGTAACATGTTTGTTGGTGCTTACTTAGGGTTCTCTTTTGTGTTTCGTCGAAAACAAACTAAGTCCTTTGTCTGCGAGGTCCTACAAGCCTACGGCGGTTTTCTTATCAGTAGCTGGTCCCTTTTACTATATGAACATATATGAGGCATGGGGGTCTATATGTATATACAGCTATATGCTTATCGTATTGATTAAGTTTGTTCCAACATTAAATTCTGCACAAAGGCCCTCTAAAACTTTCTGCAGCTGTTCTTGTTTTCGAATATTTTATTTCTACTTTTGGTGCAGCATCCTTTCCGAAGCACTTTTTTCAAATATTACTCGTGGAAACAGCGCAATGTTTACACAACGCTTGCCTTTCTGCTCATATCCAATGTAGTTTCCAGTTTAAAATTCATAGCGTAGGTTTCAAACTCGGTTAGATTCTGAATTCTCGTTTGTAAAATCTGTAACTTAATGAGTATTTAAGCTTATTTTCATGGGTTTTCAAAAAAATATTGTTGATGACATTTTATTATTATAGTGTTATTCATAACTTAAAATAAAGTGGAAACCTTGTATACCTGTATCTGTATTACAAATCAACTGTTGTTGATGTAACGCTACACCCAAAAGGTTTTTTTCATTTTCTGTTTTTCCGTGCTCCTAATGATCTGGGGAACGTTGAGCTTTTTACACCATAATAACCACCCACGCATAAATAATTGAGAAGCGGAAATACGTCCTGACACTAAGATTGTAACATTATATAGTACCCGAAATATTACGTAAGCTCTTATCATGTCCCTTATTTAAAATTTTGTATATTTTAAAGGAATTTCTTGTTACATTAAGTGAGACTATAGTCTGGTGATCTGGTAAAATCAATACTTTCAGGGAATTTTGTAATAACACTCTAATTGAGCGTTTCATACTTCATCTACACTCGTACAACGTACACATACAGAACACCTTCACTATGAGTGACATTTTTTCTAACCCGTTCGAAAAACTTGAAACACATTCCAATCTTCTTCCATTCTATAAGATAGGTGGATACTCCCTCCTCATATCAATCGTAACCGAAGCCTTCGCTTAGCTAACAATCTCCTCCTACTTTGCCCTTCACATACTACTGGTTTCGTAGGTTCTAGAAATCTAGGAATCGCGACGTTTTTAAAATAAAGGTAAAGAAAGTGGAGACCGCGACTCGGCAAACGTAGCGTAGGACGTCCACAGGCCAGGTGGAGTGATTTGCGCAAGACGGCTGGCAGGAGCTGGATGCGAGAAGCCGAAGATCAAACCAAGTGCCGTGCAATTGGAAAGGCCTATGTCCAGTAGTGGACTGCGATAGGCTGATGATGATATATTAATAAATGTATGTGTATGACGAAAAATTTTTTTACCATACAGACATAATTGTACAGTAATAACTTTCGGTTAAATGTGCTTTAATTTAATGTTTATCTAAATATTATAATGTCAAACGTTTTGAAAGTAAGTTTTCTACAAAACAATTTCATTAAGAACGAAATTCTTAGGTTTTCACATGATTATGATTCCTTTCAATGGAGAGGCCTATGTCCAGCAGTGGACTGTTAAAGGCTGTTGATAATGATGATTAAGCTTCCTAAATTAAGTATTCAAATGTATAGAATATCACTACGGACTTTATTTTAAAATCCCAAGTTTTTAATTGACCGATTTCTTTATGCAGAATAAGATCTTCATTACTCCATCAAATTTATTTTTATCATTTTTACGTTTTCTTTTAACAAAAAAATAATAATTAGCGTAAACGATAGATATCGTCAAACAAATGTAATAACACTTATATAACTAGCCAAATATGGCTAGTTATACAAAGACATGTATAGTTGAGCCTCGTCTTGAGTTAACGTCAGTTTCACTACCGTGAAATCTAATAAGCGGTGTAAGTGTGCCAAGTGATGACAATGTGCTGTTAGTCTCAACGGTTATGTTATAGCAACATGAGTACCAAATGCTCATTTCATTAACTAATTAAATGAATAAAAAAGGTAACATCGGGTTTTAAAACTCTGAGTTTAAGGTAAACACCAAAAATATCGAATAAATGAAATCGATTACGGGTCAAAGTATATATCGAAAATAGACTCGACTATCTCAATCACCCGTGGACACGGCAGTTTGTTTGCGTTTAATTATTCTACGTGATGGAAACTCAGGCCGATCCCAACTTTGAACAAACTGATATGTGCCCTTATTCTCCGGTTTGAGTTGCATAATTATATTTACATTGCCTATACGTGTACCTTAGATACTTTAATCTCAGTAGCACCTGTAGAATCCATTACTAAGTAACAATATTTCAGCGGAACTCAAGAAATTTTTAAATAGAAATTATGATATCAGGCTTTAAATGGGTAATCGGAACTGAAACCGCAACACCACACACACATTCACACGTAAAACTTTTTTTTTTATTCTATTATTTTCTTCTTTTTCTTGTGGTAACTGAAAAAGTTAATACAATGCAAAGTTCAGCAATTCTAGCTAGATCAGTATATTGATGGGTGATCAGTCTTAACAAATTAAGATCCCTCTCTTCCTCGGAGTACTTATACATGGACTGTGGAAGTCTAATGGTAGTCGCTCCACGTCAAAAAGTGGAAATTAGCCCTAATCCCATTTGGGAATAATGTCAATACCAATATCAATTTTTAGGATTCCGTATCGCATTAATCAGAACCCTTATATTTTTGTCATTACAATCATTCTGCAACATTCAGATTGATGCAGAATTACGTCACTAAACCGCCATGGTGGGAGTCGCCATGCTGCATGGTATACACTCACAATGACGATGGTTATCCCTACTACTACGTGGATTCTACTCATGCTTTCCATCAGTCACAGTAGAGTGACATTGTGGGCTTAAATTAAAAAAAAACTTCTGGATTACAAATGTGAAAATAAAACATATTGACAGTCCATATGATGAACTTTAAAGGCGGAGATAACTTTGTTAGTTCAGGAGTTATAGAAGCCTAACTAGTGCGCTTTGCTTACTTGCGCTTACTTTTTAAGTACAATTTTTTTTTTTTTTTTTTTTTATTTAATGCTGCCAAAATGACTCTGCTCAGCCTGATGGAAAGCTCAAGCAGAATCCACGAGTGGTGGCCACCGTCCTCATTACCAATGTGGACAATGCAACACGGTGACCCACACTATGGCGGCCTAGTCAGATGCTTCTTCACGCCCCGCTTGAAGGACCCGGGATCATAGTAGGAAGGAAACACATGAGCTGGTAGGGAGTTCCAGTTTTTGATTGCTCGGCACAGGAAGGAAGAGCCGAACCGCTTAGTTCTGGTGCGTATTGGTTCCACTCTAAAGCGGTGACTCCCAAGGCCAGCACGCGTAGTCCTGTAGAGGAAAGGAGAAGGTGGGATCAGTTGGAAGAGCTCTTCAGAACACTCTCCATGGTAAAGGCGATAGAGGACTGCCATAGAGGCAACATCTCTTCGCAACTGCAAGGGCTCAAGGAACTCGGTGGCTTCGGGACTATCAATTATGCGGACTGCTCGCCTCTGCAACCTATCGAGAGCGTCAAGCAAGTACATCGCAAAGATGAGAACAATACTCCACGCAGGAACGGACCTGGGTCTTATAAAGAAGACACAGATGCTCCGGCGTGAAGAACCGTCTCACCTTGTTAAGCACACCCAGTTTACGCGAGGCCGCCTTTGTGACGCTCTCAATATACTCCCGCCGGTTGAGATCCCGGCAAATATCCATACCCAGGATACCGAGCTTATCCTGTAGTGGCAGAGGAGTGTTCTGAAAAGAAGGGAGAGGGATAATAAAGAAAAAAAAGTAAACATATCAATTATTTATTGGACACAATTCTAAATCCAATTCTATTATGGACAACTACGGAACCTAATTCTATGCGTGGCCTGAAACGCACATGGCCGATTTGTTTTTTATGAAATAGTTACTGACGTTCGTCAAGTTTTTGTGATACTTTTCGTAATCAAATATTCTTAACAATTAATAATAATTTTTCGTAAAGAGAGTATAAAGATTCTTATTTCTTTATATTTCAAGTAGACATCCTTCCTCGGTTTCTTTATCATGCAGACTTCCATATTGCTTAATTGAAAATATCATAGTTTAAACCAGTCGATAAGCATGCTTTCATACTAATGACTACGTTCTGTTATTATACAATTCATGCACCTCAAATTATTCATTTCGAATCATTCATTTTAATTACCTACATTATCAATATGTACCAATATAATTAATATTAGCGATTATATTATCAGTAAAGTAATAAATGAGCTTAACTCAATGAATCGTAATGTATTAGGCATTCAATATCATAAATGGTAGCTGGATTTCGGTGCCATAACCAGACTTGGTCTCGTTTGAGTCGATCCCTACTATTCGTTTAGCCGGACTAGTGCAATATCTCGGGTCAGCCGACCTCGGGGGCTTCAATGTCCCATTTTATATGTACTCTGTCAAAAATAACTTTCTATTGTGATTCTGTGTGATAGAAGAAATATAATATTATAACTACTAGGTACATTATTACATTACATTATTTTATATGTTTATAGATAATTAAATGTACGCTGTATTCTTATTAGAAATTAAGTTTACATTCTTCAAATATCTGTTTAAATAAATAATGATTGTTGAATAAATTTTACTTCGCTGAATAGGGCAATAGCGATAGCGCTCGCACCTTACCACTAACGAAGTGTGGGGAGATATTGCGAAGAGCTAAGATATCGTAAAAGAAAGTCATACTAGTCAAACGAATATTAAATACATTTCATGTAATCTACATATTAGTCAATAAGAGATCACACCTAGTAAGAAGTACCCACTAATACCTAATGTGTTATGCTAAGCTAATGCGGAGATAAAACGGCATTGTGTTAAGATTTAAAAAAAATAAAAAACCCCCGACTGATCGTGCCGATTTCATTCAAACATAGCTAAGAACACTTTCGACTAATTCACCTTTCATTTGGGAGCTACGATGCCACAGGCAGACACCACACGTCAAACTTATAACATCCCATCGTTTTTGCGTTGGGTGTTAATTAAACAGACTTTGATTATAATAACAAAAAATCACGTCATCGTCACTATAAGATAAATGTTTATATAACGATGCTTTACCATTATATCAACAGTGGTAAAGCCACAGATAAAAGAAACATAGGAGATTAGGTTTGTACACAAATTTATTCGTGTTCAGATGTCTCCGCGTTTCTCCCACTTCCTTCACTAACACAAAACCAAAAATTGTAAGCACGGCACACAAGCTCGTATTTCTCCCGCACACAAAGAAACTTACAGCAACACCAATAAACCCACTAATATAACACATTCAAAAAGAGGGCGGCGCATCTACCTGTAGCTACGGATTCCGAATAAACACACATGTGTGCAAATTATGCAACTAGTAATGTTAAGTGATAATCATAGAAAAATATCGATTGAACTTCAGTTAGCTATATTACCTACTCTTTCTCCTAAAGATTTCATTGACTGTGAAAAGCAAAACTAAACAGGAGTTTAATTCGAACATATTCTATACAAGCGATGTTTTATCATAATTGGAATATTAACTAACTAATTACCAAGAAACAGGATATCAACTTCTCGAATCTAGACTAGAACACAGGTAAAAGTGCAAAAAAAGGAGAAAGAGTATCTCCTAAAGATTTCATTGACTGTGAAAAGCAAAACTAAACAGGAGTTTAATTCGAACATATTCTATACAAACGATGTTTTATCATAATTGGAATATTAACTAACTAATTACCAAGAAACAGGATATCAACTTCTCGAATCTAGACTAGAACACAGGTAAAAGTGCAAGAATTTTATTGATAAGGGTTTAATTATCCAGTAAAATGTAAATATTTATTTAAAACTTGCCGCTTAGACAGTTTAGGTGTTGCGTTCTTAGTACAGTAGTGTAATCTTACGTTTGCATATTTTTCCATTACGGCTTTTATTAGTATTATTAAATGGTTAATCATTGGCGATTGATCGTATTGGTGAAAATTTATTGGGACGAGCAAATTGTGCCATTTTTTGTTACGAACCAGCTTGAACCCCTTCCTGTCGCATTTATCCACATTTTTTTAAGTTTTTGATCCTTCGGATAGCTAAAATTTTAAAAATAAAAGCAAGGTATAAATCATGCTTGAGTACCACAATAAATTAAAAATCTAAACTTTTTTATTTACACTTTTTTTACGTTTACATAATTATAATATTATAATTTATTTATATCTTTAATAATCATGCGTACTTAATAGGATCGTATAAAATATCGACAATCATAAATATCACAACACATCTCTAACACAAGCCGGCCGGCAGCGGCCGCATCCCGAAACTATCATGTGAATGAGAGTATCAATAAAACACTTATCCATTGCGCTATTAGACCAGCCGATCCATTGATCGATTCGCACTAAGTAAGCAATGGTTTTAAAAGTTTTTAGTTCCTAAAGAAAAGGATTGATTTGGTATTTCATCATATTTTTAAAATGTTTTAATGAATTCAGTATGAAAAACTATAATATTATAGTACTTATATATGAAATTAGATGCCACCTTTCTTGTAATTTACAATACAGCTGTTATTTTTGCAAACAATCGCTGAACAACGCGGCATTTTGTCAAAAATCATGAGCAGTGAAGACGTCGCAAGTTGGCATTCGACTAATGTCCGAAAATGGCATCAAGCCGCTTTGAGGCCAGATGCGTTCGCAAGCGGCACGCCTCAATTGCATATCTCCTGTGTTTCTTTTATCTGTGGGTAAAGCATTGCTATATAAACATTTATCTTATGTCAAAGTCTTACCCTTTACTCAAATACACCTCAATATTTCCCCCAAGAAAATAGTGAAATTAGTTGATTATGTGGCAATATCTTGCTAAAATCTATTTATGAGCGTCTAAATTATCAACCTAAAAGCCACATTTTAGTCCAACTATCAATAGAAGTTCTCAAATACCATCCATAATTAATTTGTAGAAGGAACATCAAAACCATGAAGTAACTTACCAGATGCTTTCCTTTTGTAATCAGATATTATCACTCGTCGCTAGACGAAATTAAAGTCATAGATTAAATAAGAATGTAGCTATCTCGTGCGTGTACTATATTAGATTGACCTGAGTAAATTTACTTTAGGTCCAAATGAACTAATCCCGAGGGACACAAGCAACTGAAGTTTTATTAAAAAGACGACTGTTGTGTATTTCGTACGTGCATGTTGTTACTCTGCAAAAGATAAGCAATAATTATTGGTTTGAATGTTCCGTATGAAATCAGTTTTTTGAAAGCAATGCTGTAGCATATGACGTGCAACTAAGTGGTGTCCATAAATTCAGCTCGTGGCATGTTCTGTCCGGTCGAGTGTCGCGTGTCCATTCACTGAATGCATGTTGTAGCATCACGGACCAATGAACTAATGTTATAGGTTTAATTATTATTAATGAGTATGCAATATTACTGTACTCTGCAAACAAACATAAATGAAATTCAATATTCATTCATGTTTTCTATGCCTAATATGTAACATAATTTGTATGTTATGGAATTAATAATAAAGTATATTTTAGTTTTGTAAATTATGCATACATTATTAAGTTTTTTGAATATTTTATGTAGCATGATTACAGGTTAAACTTTGTAAATAATAATTATTATAATGTCAAAAGACGATAAGTCATACCCTTTAAAAGGTGACTTTACCTTTATGAAAGATTGTGAATAAATTTGATAGAGCGAAATAAAGTTTTTAGTTAATAGAGCAATTAAACAGTGCAATCAGTTGAAAGAATTTCATCGAACATACATTACCTGCCACTATAAATTCATCTCTCATTGTCAACCGCTACGCTATCGGCAAAATATCGAATATCCACAACACGGGACGCTTTACGCATACGAATACAAGTTTAAATCGTATTATGATTGCTTTTAACTACAACGAACCGAAACGATTGCGTATAAGTTATTGATTTACTATAAACATACATAGATTCATACAAAATAGAGATATGAAGGTTTGTGTAACTATAACAAGGCTGGATTGGCTCTGAACGATTATGGATAAGTGAATTTTATGTAAAACGGCCTTCGTCATTGTACAAAAGAGATTGTTTTAATTAAAACATTTGATTTTACTTGCATAATAGTAATGGACAAATATATGACAGAGAACAGAGATACATAATATTATTAGTTCACTGTTACCCCGGTTAGTAGTTCTACAACCCTTTTTATTAGAAAGGACAATCATAGGGCCTCGCTAATGGATTAAGGACACTACAGTCACGAATTGACCTTGTAAAAACTTTTTAATTCACTGTTTAGTTTCGGTAGCTTTATTTATCCTTTGTATTAAAAATAAATACAAATGAGCCAACTCAACTTGTGTAATATAACGAAATAAATAAATAGTAGAAAAGATTAAACTTTATTGAATACCAGCTAATAAATACCATTTCTTATAGCCAACTTTTGGACGGAGAAATCACTATAATTAGACGAATTCATGGGTTGTTTTAGAAAGTCGTTGTTAAAAAATTTTTTGTTTGTTTTTGTTGCTATTGCATGTTTTGTTTTTGTTGACAATTCCTTTAAACCATGAAAAAGGTGAATTATAGAGTTCGGATAGTAGATTTCAAAGCAATTTAAGCTAAATTAATATTGAGGATTAGTTTTAGTTCGTAAGTTTACAAGGATATATAGTTATTACTAATGAGATAAAGTTTGATACAAAGAGGTTTCCTACTAAGCACTTTTTCTTAAGAAAAAGTCGCAAGCTATTAAATGTTTTAGTAATCTTGATTTATTTAAAAATTAAGTAAAGAAATTGAAATACAATATTAGTAAATTAAATTCTGAATATCTTTAAACTGCTTGGGAAGCCATTCTACCTATTTGAGCTATGACAAAATCGTAAATACATAAATTATAATATTACGGATTTGATAATATACCTGCGACATTATTATGTTGAATATCAAACTAAGGTTGTATATTTACAACCTTAGTTTGAAATTTGTTTTTATTTTAGTACATCGTGTGATATGACGTGTACCTGTCGCGTGGAGTGTGGCAGCATGCGACACGCTTAAAAACTTTATTTTACACTTAAAATTTTTCCGTTTCTTTAATAAATGATTATTAATAATACAATCAGCTGGTACAAAGTTGAAAAACTGGAAGGTAATGAAGACGGAGATGTACAGTATCGCTCAAAAGTTCGTGGTCTAGTAAATCGAGGCCGGCCTAATTTCATTTGTTGATCCCCGTAAGTCGATATTACGTAAAAGTTTCTAATATTATCTTTTTAAATATTAAAGATTTTAACCACTCGGTATAGTATAGGAATGACAAAATTCTATGACTCATAAGCTCTAAGCAAAATAACTATACACCCTTCCTTAGAATATTTCACAAAGATAACACGTTTGACGAAGTAGTTCAGTAGCGGCCGGCTACAAAAAATAAAATAAGACGTTCTATATCCCAGACGAACTATTTATCTATTTGGGATAAAAAGTAGCTTGTCCTTTTATATGACGTAAGCTTTGTCCGTTCAAGGGTTTTGGTCATCCATTGTTCTATGTATATAAACGTAGTAAACATCAAAAGAAGTAATAGTAACTCTTCTGTAACGAAATACTACGCCTACAAAATATTGAACTATGCCATACATACTCGGGTATGTATATACAAGCTCACTTAATCTAAATTATGTACTTAATATACCTTATAAGTGATTTCCTTTGAGGGTAACCTTTGTGACAATATTAATTATTTTGCATGAATATTAAAGTCTAATAACTTATTTAGTTTTCATAACACAAGTTCTATTATTGTATTGTGTTTTTGCATTATTATGGCTTTCACGAAACCATTTCACATGTAAGTTATCCGTTCTACTACAACAGGATAACGTAGCAATATTTATAAATTACCGTAATTAGTTGAAAGCACTTTTAATAAAGTACTATTTCTTTCTTTTTTCAAAAAAAAAATATTCTGTGCTTTAAACAACGTCGCAGCAATTTGTCAACAGAAAAATAAAGTGATTAATAACAGTTTTAAATGCAAAAACTTGCATCATTTACACCTCAGCGAGAAATTATTTAAATTTATTCATGAGCCGCGGGAGTAGGTAATCGTCTTTAGAAACTGGCTAACTGCATGAATAAATAGGAAGCAGTGTACAAATCACTAGGACAGCTAACCCACGATATAGCCGTACGAGTTAAGATATTCTGTAAATAATTGCAAATTAATTATCCATAGTATTATTTTTTCTCTTTACCTTATCAAGTCCAACATACATTTTTATATCAATAAAATATTAGGCAAGACACACATGGTAGTAATTTTAATAATGGACACGCCTACGTACATCTTTCTTCCATAAATATAGAGACTCAAATATTATTGGACACCTTTTCGACTACAATAGCACTAATATGGCCATGTAACAAAACTGATACGTTGCAGTAATTATAACTTTTTTAACACTGGAGACAAATTTGTGAGAACTAAAAAGAGACTCACTAATCTTATTAACATTTTCACACCAAAAACACTTTTCAATTGTCAATTTCAATGGGCTCAGAGATATTTTTATTGTTGAGGAAAAACATGGTGGTTACTCTTTATCGCAATAACCAATATACACGCAAGCGGAGCCACTGTCAAAAGCTAGTATTCATTATACTAGCCTATGCAGACCTACATACTCGTATATAAATCGTAATGTGTAAAAGTCGTAAAAAGTGATTGTTATAGTAGGGTAGTGTACTTTAGGCCAATATTAGGTCGGTAAACAGTAGGCTTCTAGTCATAGAATTACGGATTGAAGCTTTGTGTTATTAATTTTTTTTTTAGTTACAGTCGAATGATCTTAAAACAGTTTTTAGAATACTAGCTTTCGCCATCGGCCCTGCCTGCATATATTTCGGTCATTGCGATATAAAGTGGCCTATGTCCTTTCTCAGGCTTTCGATGAATTATCTGTGTGCCTATGACAGAAACCGAAGGTTTGGTAATCGTGAAGGCGCTTATGGTAACTAACGGTCACCCATCCTGGTTCTGATCTCGGCGTCATTACTTACCTTCGGCTATTGTTCCTTATCACCTGTGTAGGGCAATTTGGCTATGAGTGCCTCAGTGACTTTCCCAATCAACATCATATCAGGAATTGATATTTATTTTCTTAAATAAATATCAATTCATTATACACATAGTTGTGTTCGTACATAAATCTGGACCACACTTTCATTAATTTACTTTAATTTACATTTCACAATGAACAACCTAAAAAATGTACAACATTAAAGCTCTTGTACATAACGTTCCATTACGAATTAAAATACAATTAATTTAAAATATAATTTATCTTATGCTAATTCAGGAAAAGAAGACTCAACCGGGGACGGTATATTTAAGAAAATATTCAGAAACTTGAAAGCTGTTACATTTTAAAGGTTAAACATTTGTAAAATTTAGACGGTTGAATACTTTAACATTATTATACATTTTAAACTTATATTGTATTACTTAGTCGTTAATACAAGTTAGATAAGTGTTTATGAAACAATATAATTGTATACATTTAAGAAATAAAGCATTTTCAGTGTATCCAAAACCATCTGTAATTAGTGATCCATTAGTAACGTAAAAGCTTTGAATAAAACCTTAATATTGTTTTGACCCAATGTCTTTTAATACCGGTAATTAAGAAGACAGCGGTAATGGAAAAATAAAATTATGCTTTCAGGTAAAAACGACACGAAAACGTTGATTTTTTTCGAGGGCTGTAATAATTAAATAAGAACAGACCTGAGTTTTATTTCATATTTTGATTCGATTACGACTTTCATTAAGCCTAGCGTAAATTATTACGCTAGGCTAGGCCATTAGGGTAGTGATTTATAGATAAAACTATTAGGTGTACTTTTGATAGTACATATAATAGCCCATCCACACTCTCGACGAGGCAACACGAGGCGACGCGAGTGCGAGAGTGTGGACGTTGCGCTGGTAGCCGCTCGTCTTGCCTCGCCTCGCCTCGCTGTCGCTCCGTTTCGTGTCTGTTTTTCGGGCACGCACGAGTCATAGGATGCGAGGGGCAACGCAAGGCGAGGCGCGAGGCGAGACGCCTCGCGAGAGTCTGAATTGGCTATAAAACATCAATCGAGGTAGTAGAGCCACGCTGATTTCAGCGCGAATGGACCAGGCTCGACCAGAACAGTACTACCCTCACACAGAAGACCATCCTAATAATGACAGCATTCTTGCAGTCATATTTGGTTGGTGAGTATGAAGCCGGAGGCCCATTCTGTATCATCCTCATGACCTCCGGAGGCCGGAAAAATGATGCATAATTATCTGACCAGGTCGCCATGGTATGGGTCACCATGCTGCATTGCCTACACTCCACAATGAGGATGGTGGCCCCTACTCCTGGATTCCACTCATGCTTTCCATCAGGCAGAGTGGAGTCACTTTGTTAAGCTTAAATATAAAAAAAGCAAGGAGTATACAACTTTCACAATATACTTTCGTGCACTAAATGTTTTTGAAATGTACGAGTATGTTAGCACCCTTTTTAGGGTTCCGTAGCCAAATGGCAAAAAACGGAACCCTTATAGATTCGTCCGTATGTCACAGCCACTTTTTTCCGAAACCATAAGAACTATACTTTTGAAACTTGGTAAGTAGATGTAATCTGTAAACCGCAATAAGATTTTCACATAAAAATGCAATAAAAACAATACATTTTGGGGGTCCCCATACTTGGAACTGAAACTCAAAAATATTTTTTTCATGAAACCCATACATGGTGGGGTATCTGTGGATAGGTGTTCAAAAAATAATGTTGAGGTTTCTAATATATATACATATTTGTTTAAATAGTTTCCGCGAGAGACACTTCCAAGGTGGAAAAATGTGTGTATTTTAAAAGTTACAGGGACCCCCAGTAACTTCTAAAATAAGAGAGTGATAAACCTAAAAAAAATATATGTTGTACATTACCATGCAAACTACCAACGAAAATTGGTTTGAACGAGATCAAGTGAGTAGTTTTTTTTAATACGTCAATAATCGTAAACCGCAATTTACCTTTCATTCAATCAATACACTATTATAAAAACATCGATCAAAGTTACAACGAACTACAAGAACTTTTTTATGATGTTACTTACTGATACGGAACCCTTCATGGGCGAGTTCGACTCGCACTTGGCCGATTTTTAACCAATAATTGGTGGACTTCGAGTTATGGAAATAATTGAACTTATATTATAATAAATAATTTAAATAAACTGGGCTTAAAAATGTCATAATAGGTTTTTATTTATTTAAATAGAAAATTTTGGTGTCAATTTTGTAAAATTCTTTTCTTTTACATTTATCGATTGTGACATAACAACTCCGATTTGAAAGTAATTTGGAATGAGACATATTAAAATGACATGAGTTTTGAGTCATCATTTTGAACAGCCTGCTATAGTCCACTACTAGAAATAAACCTTTCTTTTGAAGGGAAGTTTTGAGCTCCTATAACAGTTTTTCTTCTCTTTGAATTGCCTACTGTTGTATTACGTTCTTCGCTAGGTTATTTGGCTGTTACAAGACCCTTGAAATAATTAGTGGTGGTGATACTCAATATTCTTAATATGTCCCAGCACGGAATCGTAATCACATAGTATAATTAACTTTGTCAATGTGAGTACACGATTTTCATTTATTTATTATTTTTTTTTTATTTATACTTTATGCACATAAGAGTGACAAAGGTGGACTTAATGCCGTAGGCATTTTCTGCCAGTCGACCTTAGGGTGATGCAGAGCCAAAAACTAGGTAGATGCACACACAATTTATCATTTATTTATTAATATATTGGTTTCCTTTTCTTGCTAAATTACAAAACTATCAAAGGCCGTAGTAGTAGTGCCAAATATTCAAACTGATTTTACGAGTAAATATTTTTTCATCAATTTAAGTCACTTAGAAAAACAAGTTTACACCCATTACATCTCACACACACATAATAGTCAAATGTAATTCCATCTTATTTACTTCAAAATATAGTCAGAATGATACTAACAGCTACTAGTTTTATATTATATTAAATTAACAGAATATTTTCAACTGATATTCCAAGTTACCTTATCATTTTCAACGTAGTCCCGTGGTAGTAAATGAGGATTGGGAGACATCAAAAATTATTTCGATAACCTTTTTATTTTCTTTTGGACGCAGCCTTGGGCGGAATGGCGGTCATATGGGTTAACAACGCGGTTCACCAGAACGCATTAAACCCTTTTTTGCCCCACGAGAATATGAAGGCCAGTGTGCTGTGTGGGATCGTCTTAAAATACAAAAATATTCTCAATATTTACTTTAATTTTGCGTGTTGTAGTATACTATGCAAAGAAATAATGTATAAATAATGGAATAATGTTTAAGACATGTAATTGTTACTACTTAGCTATGAATATTATTTGAGATGAATCGGAAATCTGGATTTCAAATAGCCGAATAATCGACCAACTTTGGATTGTTCCATTATCTTGACATACACTATCAATCGTGACGGGGCTCTTTGTTTTCCTTCCTTACCTAAAGAGGTTTTTCAAGAAGAACTTTGTTTTCGATAACAAAATAAAACAAAGAATTTACATAAAGTTGATTGAAATTTTTATTTTATTATAAGGAGAAAAGTTTGGCAATTGTGAATGAAAAATAATATCTGACAAATGCCAACCATTCTTTCTTTCATCAAAGTTTTTAATCTCTTTTTGGCAAAACGGCTTGTCAATTTCAAGGTTGCCTGTTCTAAGGTTGCCTGGAAGAAATTGAGTTTGGTAATAAGGCCGGCCTTTGTACACTTGATATTTAATTATTTTGTTCATTCATGTAACTCTATAATTTGGTGTGCAAATAAAGAGTTATCTATCTATCTATACATCACGGGTTTTAAGTTTTAAGGCTGCAATCGACTCTGTCTCTAACATAGCCCCACAAAAAATAATCTAGTGGTGTTAAATCACATGATCTGGCTGGTCACTTAACCGCTGAATTTCATGCAATTATGCGATCGGGATATTTCGTTTGAAATAAATTGATCGTTTCATTGGCTGTGTGACATGTGGCACCACAGATCAAAGAAACATAGGAGATTAGGTTTGTACAAAAATTTATTCGTGTTCAGATGTCTCCGCATTTCTCCCACTTCCTTCACTAACACAAAACCAGAAATTGTAAGCACGGCACACAAGCTCGTATTTCTCCCGCACACAAAGAAACTTACAGCAACACCAATAAACCCACTAATATAACACATGCAAAAAGAGGGCGGCGCATCTACCTGTAGCTACGGATTCCGAATAAACACACATGTGTGCAAATTATGCAACTAGTAATGCTAAGTGATAATCATAGAAAAATATCGATTGAACTTCAGTTAGCTATATTATCTACTCTTTCTCTTAAAGATTTCATTGACTGTGAAAAGCAAAACTAAACAGGAGTTTAATTCGAACATATTCTATACAAGCGATGTTTTATCATAATTGGAATATTAACTAACTAATTACCAAGAAACAGGATATCAACTTCTCGAATCTAGACTAGAACACAGGTAAAAATGCAAGAATTTTATTGCTAAGGGTTTAATTAACCAGTAAAATGTAAATATTTATTTAAAACTTGCCGCTTAGACAGTTTAGGTGTTGCGTTCTTAGTACAGTAGTATAATCTTACGTTTGCATATTTTTCCATTACGGCTTTTATTAGTATTATTAAATGGTTAATCACTGGCGATTGATCGTATTGGTGAAAATTTATTGGGACGAGCAAATTGTGCAATTTTTTGTTACTAACCAGCTTGAACCCCTTTCTGTCGCATTTATCTACATTTTTTTAAGTTTTTGATCCTTCGGATATCTAAAATTTTAAAAATAAAAGCAAGGTATAAATTATGCTTGAGTACCACAATAAATTAAAAATCTAAACTTTTTTATTTACACTTTTTTTACGTTTACATAATTATAATATTATAATTTATTTATATCTTTAATAATCATGCGTACTTATTAGGATCGTATAAAATATCGACAATCATAAATATCACAACACATCTCTAACACAAGCCGGCCGGCAGCGGCCGCATTCCGAAACTATCATTTGAGTGAGAGTATCAATAAAACACTTATCCATTGCGCTATTAGACCAGTCGATTCATTGATCGATTCGCACTAAGTAAGCAATGGTTTTAAAAGTTTAGTACTTATATATGAAATTAGATGCCACCTTTGTTGTAATTTACAATACAGCTGTTATTTTTGCAAACAATCACTGAACAACGCGGCATTTTGTCAAAAATCATGAGTAGTGAAGACGTCGCCAGTTGGCATTCGACTAATGTCCGAAAATGGCATCAAGCCGCTTTGAGGCCAGATGCGTTCGCAAGCGTCACGCCTCAATTGCATATCTCTTGTGTTTCTTTGATCTGTGTGTGGCACCGTCCTGTTGAAACCACATGTTAGTGATAACAACGTCATCAATAATAGACTAAAACTGAGTTGTTAACATCTCGCGATAGCGTGAATCATTGGCCGTTACCGTATCACCCATCCATTCAAATTTGCTCTTACAAATTTCAGAAGCCCAAATGCGGCAATTTAGCTTGTTGGCGTACCCTGATAACTAAAATTAGTCTTCGTCCGAAAAAATATTATTTTGCAAGAAATCAGCGGGTTGTTCCTGAATGAATTGAGCTAATCCACGGCGAAGTGAATGGTCGGTCGGTTTCAATTCTTGCACCAGTTGAACCTTGTAAGGCTTCAAATCCAAATCCTAACGCAAAATTCACCATATTGTGGTGGTTTTGGATAACCCCAATTGTTGAGAACGACGAGGAATAGACAAATTTGGATCTCCTTCGACACTGTGGTTCAATGCTGTGATGTTTTTAGTTGAAGGTACCAAGCCTGTCAAATCAAACTTAGCGACCAAATTCTTAAATAGCGGTCTCAGAAGGACGATTATGTTGTCCGACAATATCACGAATTCTACGAAATATGACTTTAACAGAACGACCATTTTTATAGTGGATCTTATTTATTTATTTTTTTGCGATTTTCGAACAAAATTGAATTCATTGTAACAGTTGCCAAAGCATCTACTACGAATACATCAAAAAACTAAATGCCAAAACTGTCATGCTGTTGGTGTTGCCGCAATTGAAAAACAAAGTTCTTGTTAAAAAAACCGTTTTACCATTGACGGTATATCTGAGTAATCATTTCGACGCAAAATGTAACTCTATCTGTAACTATTTTCTATAAGGGCACTGCTACCCATAACACTAGTTGAGTCATGAATCTCATCATAAGTACCATACCATAAAAAAGGATCATGGTATTCGTCATTGGAAATATTTATCTCGTGGATTGACCCTAGAAATTAGGACTTATTAAAAAAACACTTTTAAATAGCTATTTGCCACGGCTTCATACGTGTTAAAGAATCATAATTTATAGGTATGCTACTCTTTGTGTTTAATCTTTGTTTTATATTATAGGCGCCAAAACGATGAAGACGTAGATGCCTAGCGTTATTGTCATTTGTTAACGAATCACGAATTAGTATGCACCCTGAAAAGCGAGGAATCCGAATTTGGAGACGTTCTGGGAATTCTGAACAGCAAAGAACTGCTACTACCAATTTGTCATTTTGATAAATTATGTTTTCTTCAAACATTATACCTTTTAGGCCAAAAATCATTTAATGGTGAAAATAAAAATTCATGAAAACTCATGCGGATTATTGGTTAAAATTTTATTGACAGATATGGATAAAAATAACGTTTTTATCATATAAATCACCCAACCCTTTTATAAGATAAAATATTTTTTCTTGTGTAGTTATACAAAATCAGTTTTTACTTTTGGCATATAATTTTAACAAAAAGAAACCGACTTCAAAGAAAAACTATTCCGAGTACCCAAATCGCGACAATTGTGCCTATGATATTTGAGGAGTTCCCTCGGTTTCCTTGGGATCCCATCAGCAGATCCCGATATGGTATCGATAGGACCACCTGTAAGCTACGCCCATTCCAATGCAAAAATATTTTTTTGAGATTGGTTCAGAAACGACGAAATTATCGCTGAACATTCATAAAAAAAAACAGATTCTGACGAATTGAGAAGCTCCTCCTTTTTTGAAGTCGGTTAAAAAGTGTTTTGTTTTTGTTTTTATTTCCTAACTTTGGGATCTTAATAAGTATTTCTTAAAATTAGGAAATTGCACCCTGGGTTCACTCGATACCAACGAGACAGCAGGCATACGAATTTATTATTATAAATTAATGAATTGCATTGTCATCGAATTTTAATGAGTGTGCAAATATTTTATCAATTCAATGTTGCAGAGTGGGTGAAAATCGCGTTTATATTATTATTACATACATACATACTCATACATACCAAGCCACTTGAAGTGTGTTAAAAAGACATGCAACAAATTGGAGGTATCAATTTTTAGTTTGCTGGTTATATAATATACTATACATTATACTCTATGAGTATTATTATAATAAATATGAGTATAATATGTATAATTTTAACAAGAAGGAACCGACTTCAAAAAAAAAACTATTCCGAGTACTCAAATCGCGACAATTGTGCCTATGATATTTGAGGAGTTCCCTCGATTTCCTTGGGATCCCATCATCAGATCCCGATATAGTGACGATGGGACCACCTGTAAGCTACGCCCATACCAATGCAAAAAGAATTTTTGAAATCGGTTCATAAACGACGAAATTATCGCTGAATATACATTTAAAAAAAAGGCTCCTCCTTTTTTTGAAGTCGGTTAAAAAGTATCTGATAGCAATAACTATAAATAGTTTCCACAACTGTTTCATTCTGTTAAAAAGGCATAAATCGACAACTCTAAAAGCTCTTAAAATTGGCTAATATCGTCTTTCTTTCCCATTCCTCGGTTGGCACTCGTTGTGCTACAGTAGGCAAATTTTAATAACGCTTAGTGCGCCAACCACGCCGACGCTATTTCGCACCATTGAATCCTTGAGCACTTTTTACCCTCGATAGAAGTGAGCGTCGCTATGTGGTTTCGGTGCGATTTTCCTTTTGAATATAATTAGGGGTATGCTATGATTATGTGTACCTTTAAAGTTAAAAATATTTTTTTAAGAAATGTTTGCCAGTTATTCTTAAGTAATAACTATGTTGTCATACTTATAATTTCGTTATATGTATTTTCTTTAGTTTTGCGATTTCATGATAACAAAGATTTGTAGTTATATAGGTAAATTAAGTTATAAGGTTATTTAAAAGATAACTCAAAATAATACTATTATTATTTTGAATTAATAATTGAGATAACCTTTAAATAGTTGTTAATAACCTTTTATTTAAATAACCTAGTCTATTAGTAGTTATACATACCGTACGAATATCTACATATCCTAGAAAAGTTTAACGCAGATTGTCACAGTGAGAATGCGGAAGCACTTTAAGTAAAATGTTTTTCTTGTTCACATTCCATGAAGGCTTGATTCTACAATGGATTTACTTCAATATATGAAAGCTATTATTGTACAGTCAGCGTCATAATGATATTGGCGTTCAAAGTGGTCAAAATGATGTGAAAAACATTAATTCAATTTGATGTTGGCTCGCAAGGTGCTCAAATTGTTGTACGCATTCAAAGTGGTCAAAAGATCTTAGCAAGCAGTTGTCAATAATATGTTAGCTAACAGAGTGTTCATATTGATGTTATCAAATAGGTTGTTCATTGGTTTCTAAGCATGCAAACTAGTCAAAAATATCTTAGCAATAAACAGAAACCAACGTTATCGCCCACAGATAGAGTATACTTTGCAGATTCATTATTACTTTTAAATGTTTGTCCTTTTTTGTCTTCAATACCTTTCTCATTCATTTCTTGCATGACGTAATTGACATGTCTTTTGTTTCGAATGTTATTAAAAAACATAGTCCAATATTCTATTGAATCATAGGTAATCTACAATATTATACTGAGAAAAGGAGTATGGATGTAGGTATTTAAATGAGATAAAACCAATTGAAATTTCTTTGATAAAAAGTAGAATTAATGATACGATTATTTATTTTCGGGTAAAAATTGTCATTTGATTCGTCTTCTTGACGAGTACTTTGACACTCTAAGATGGTAACCAGGGTTTGATGATGGAACTGGAAGGTGGCCATAGGAACTCCGTAATTAGACGCAACCCCATCGAAATTGGGCTCATTTTATTCGCCTTTACGAGTACTTTGATACTATACGGTAACCAGGGTCTGATGATGGAGCCGGAAGGTGGCTATAGAAACTTCAGCAAATGAGTCGATGTGATTGCGTTTTTGTTTTTTTTGTATAAGTTACATATTCATCAACTGTTCGGCTTTGTAGAACGTATTTTAATGTCCTACAATGTACGCAATGTATCTTGTCATATCGTAAAGCTCGTAAGATTCATTCAAGCTACACGCCGGGTACAGAAAGTACCTATTATAATCGAACGGTCAAATAATATTAAATTTTTACGCAGTTCATTATAAAGTCGCTCGTATTGTCTGTCCGCTCTGATCATTTAAATTACGCAAGGTATTTAAACGCGGTTTTCATCATAATTAAAGTTATCTTTTAGGGAAGATTTATTATTGTGATTATATTAGTGTACTAGATGCGCCCCGTGGTGTTACCCGCGTATCATTATGGTTGCTATGCAAATGTGTTATGCCTAGCAACCTGTGAAGTTTTGACAGGAAATAAACAGTGATACATTTTGACATCTACGATTTAATGTACTTTTATAATCACCTAGCTTTCGCCCGAGTATCTCGATTATTGCAGTAAAAAGTAGCCTATGTGTTATTCTGATATATATAAGCTATATTACTGTAAAGTTTCATCCAAATCCGTTCAGTAGTTTTTGCGTAAAAGAGCAACAAACATACACACATACATACATACATACATACATACTCACAAACCTTCACGTGTATAATATTATTAGGATTATATAGTAGGATTATTTTAGTGGAACACATATAAAGTCAATGTTTCTTAAAAACATAATATTTTTTATATTATAGCCAATACTGACAAAATTTTACGAGTAACATAAACTACAAATAACCTACAGTAATAATTTAGAATTTTTTAATATAATTTTTTTAATAATTTATTTGTGGATTATACCAACACATATTTTGAATAGGTGACTCATTTCTGTATTCTAATTCCAACAATAAGCTTCTCAAGTAAATGGCTTATTCACTTGCCTTGCAAATATTATAGTCATATATTCAGCTTCTGTGCTTAGATTAAGCTAATGTTGGTTGTTTTTTACACTTAAAAGATATGACACTACCACACTTCTTAAATATGTATCCAGTACAAGACTTACGGTCCACACAATATCATATTGTGTGGACCGTAAGTCTTGTACTGGATATTTTCATATTCATGCCCATTCAGCATTGACATAACCCATAAACGAAAAAACCAAAATGCTTGATTTTTTTCAAGTATTTTAAAATATGTTTTAAATGTTTCCAATGTGTTTCATTGTAATTATTATTAAACTGGTTCTAGTAACAAACATCATAAAATATATCTGAGCGGACTAACATAGATAAATAAACTAAAGTTCCTATTAATTGCTGGTAAGGATACTGAGTACAAATTTACTTCCATTGGTGTACTGAGTGGGTTACAATTTTTCATGATAAGCCTAGCTAATAAATGATCTACAAATTGTTCCTTATCTACAAAAATCTCATTATTCTTTCATCTGACTCTCAATTCTAGGCATTGTCTAATATTTCCCAAGGCTTTTAATTTAAATTTAGATTTTAACTTAGTCTTAAGGTATTCAGTTTACAATTACAAAAAATAAATAAAATTGACCACATACAAGGCTATATCATCCTGACATTATCAATATGTTTAACAAATAAACAAGGTTCATTGATTGACTTCCTATACCCCAAGGTTTGTAAAAAATCATCCACACGCTTATACCATGCCCTAACTGATTCTTTCAATCCGTAGATTGCCTTTGAGGGGTCCGAAGTTTATGACTCGGAACCCTTATGGATTCCTCATGTCCGTCCGTCCGTCCTCGACTTTCCGTCCAAAGGATAGGTGCTAGAAATATAAAACTTTGCATGAATATGTGTTGTAATTATGTCGACAAAGTGCTACAATAAAATTATGAAAAATATTTTTACTTGGGGTACCTCCCTTACACGTAAAGTGGGGATGATTTTTTTTCTCGCGACTACCCCATCTTGTGGGGTATTATTAGATAGGTGTTTTGGAAACAATAATGGATTTATAAGAGGATTTTTTGCTTTAGGTGTCCGTTTACGAGAAACTCCACTTTAAAGGGCACTTTTTTGTAAAAAATCTGGAACAATTCGTGATGGTGGTCTATATAATGAACTTTAAAGGAAAACTGTAGCAGATTAGATGACTTTATTAGTTCAGGAGTTATAGAGGCTAAAGTTGTAAAAGGCACTTCCTTGGTAAACGTCATAAATTAACACATTAATACGTAAAAATAGCAGTTATCTATTGGATACGATTTTAAAACCACGTATCATTATGGGTGACTGAGGAACCCTTTTATGTGCGTGGGGGATTTTTTCATTTAACATATTTATTTAATCAAAATATCTACCATTATTATATATACATTGCTGCCATCTAATAGGAATGTAATTTATGTCTTTGCGATAGAACTCAAGTGATCTAGATTCTACAAACTGTATGAAAGCATTTTGTACTGCCTCCTTGGAAGAAAACTTTTTATCACGTAGAAAATTGTCTAAATTACGAAAAAAATGGTAGTCCGTTGAAGCAAGGTCTGGCGAATACGGAGGGTGACGAATGTTTTCTAATTGCAATTCCTCTAGAGTTGAAATGGTTTCTGTCTGACACGCACTTGGCCGATTTTTAGGGTTCCGTTGCCAAATGGCAAAAAACGGAACCCTTATAGATTTATCATGTCTGTCTGTCTGTCTGTCCGTCCGTATGTGAGAGCCACTTTTTTTTAAATTTGATACTTTCTTTTTATGACATTCCAAATTGTATGGTAAACTCATATACACATCTTCAAATGCCCATTCAAAAAAGCTGTGGTTACATCAAGGTGAGTTATGTCTAGATTATATTTAACACTCAATACAAGCAATAGTCTTATTGTAGTGACGGTCCACTGGTGAGAATGTTTCTGTATAGTCTGTGCCTGGTCTTTGTGTAAAACCCTTGGCGACTAACTGACCATAATATCGCACATTATCACAATTGTCCACTTTTTTCTTGAACACCCACTTACACTTAACCCCTGTTGTTTGTTTTGGCTTGTCCACTACTTTCCAAGATTCGTTTTCTTTAAATGATTTTAATGATCCTCCTGTAAAGCTTTACACCATTCTCTTGATTCTAACCCATTTAAAGCCTCTTTATATGTTATATTGGCTGGTCTACACATGGATTTGTACCGATTTCAACACACACATTACTATAACTAAACCTCCTTCTTCCTCTAACATCTTTAGCGGGCTTAGTACTCTGTATTTTTTAACTCTTTTATTGATACACTGCCAAATGTTTCTCCTGAAAGACTAATGTCTGTGGTTGGTTCTTCCTCTGTACTGTCCTCATTGTTACTTTTCTTAGTTGATGGTTCAGAGTCCGAATTATCAGAAGATGACTAAGGTTCTATGCTAATCACTATAATCAGAAGATGAGTTATTGTTATCAATTATTACAGCTTGCATATTATCCCGTAACGATTCCCAAATCGCATTTACTTTAGGATATACGTTATAGGATAGGATTTACGTTAGACTTTTTAAGGTATACAATAATGTAGTACATTATTTTGATCTATCTCGTAGGGTACAGCCAGCGTTTACAATGTAAACGTAAAAAATGGGTTTATTTACGACATCACATTAGAAACCTTTAAAATTGTCAATGTTTCTCCACTATAATATTATGCATGAATTATACATAAAAACCTTCCTCTTGAATCACTCTATATATTAAAGAAAACGGAATTAAAATCCGTTGCATAGTTTCAAAGCTCTAAGTATTTATAGGGACTGACAGAGAGCGGAAGCTACTTTGTTTTATACTATGTAGTGAAACTGCAAAGTATACTCTATCTGTGGGTGATAAGGTTGGTTTCTCTTTAATGCTAAGATATTTTTGACTAGTTTGCACGCTTAGATACCAATGAACAACCTATTTGTTAACATAAATATGAACACTCTGTCAGATAACATATTATTGACAACTGATTGCTAAGATCTTTTGACCACTTTGAATGCGTACAACAATTTGAGCACCTGGCGAGCCAACATCAAATTGAATTAGTGTTTTTCACATCATTTTGACCACTTTGAACGCCAATATCATTATGACGCTGACTGTACGAACGTCACGGCGAACTATATACAGACTATATGAACTATTTATCGTATGTGTACATAAAGTTCTTTAATTACTTATAATTACCAGGCACTTAAGCAAAATAGTTTTATTTTTCTATAGACTCTGATAAACATATTATTTATATGTCTGGTTACCATAGTACAGGTTTCGCCTAATTATGGTGATCGCACACTTATCCGCGCCGAACGCGCCAAACGAACCGAAGTCAAGGAGGCCTCGCACACTTATCCGCAGCGGAAGAATCGACCGCGCCGAAAGCATCGACCGCGTCGAAGAAATAATTTCAAGAAATAGTACTAGTGCGTTGCTCTGTCATACGTCATACTAGAATGCGGGCGAATCGACCGAGGCGACTGCATCATCCGCGCCGAATTTTATGACGTCATCCGAATTCGTGTAGGATTTCTGGGGTTCTTCCGATGCGGACGATTCGACGCGGTTAAGTGTGCGAGGTTTCATGAGATTTCATATAAAGAATTCTAAAATTCGCTTCGTTCGGCTCGTTCGACGCGTTCGCCTCTGATAAGTGTGCGATTACCTTTAACGTTCAGAGGATCGTGTGTGAGATATGTCAAAACATATTCATCACGTAAATATATGAATTTATATAATACAAAAAAATTATAGACCACTGAAAAGGTACAGGGACCAAGAATGGTGGTTAGGGCTCCAAAGTAAGGAACCGCCTTACTATACATGCCGTGTCAAGGAGAACTGCCTTCTGCATCAAACCCTTGATCAAGCCATCCAACGAGAGCCTCTTAATGCTGGTCGAGGCTCTTGGCTATCAATCCGTGAGCAGATACGACAAAAGAATTATAAACGAATCTACATTCCACATGTCGTCAATCTCGTGAGATAACTCCAAATGTTTTATTTCTTTTTCTTCCAACTTCCACAAGGTTATTGTCATGAGGAACGAATATATTATATTACCTATTATTATTATCTAATACTGAGAATAGAATAAAATCTCGTATTTCTTCCAACCTTCTGTAATTATTCTATTCTAAACCTTGATGACTTAATGACTTAATGATCTTTGCACAGTCTATTTGCATATCTTTTGTTTGGTGATTAAAGTTTATTTAAGTAAGTCAATTGCAATTTCTTTGTCCAAAATTAACTATATAA
This sequence comes from Phragmatobia fuliginosa, assembly GCA_932526445.1. Lineage (NCBI taxonomy): Eukaryota > Metazoa > Arthropoda > Insecta > Lepidoptera > Erebidae > Phragmatobia > Phragmatobia fuliginosa. The sequence continues at coordinate 11,714,969 of OW052068.1, read as the reverse complement.
ACTTAGTCAGTTATTGTGAACTTAAGTCGATACCATTATTTTAGAGAAGTCATTGAATGAAATGTCTAATTTTGATAAAATATTATTGAAAACTCTCAGTGTTTGAATTGTTTAAACAAATATCAATGATATTTAGGTCTATCTTTTATATCAATATATATTTGTTGTGTTTAATCAGTGAATTTATGTACTGATTTTTTTTAACCGATATACATTGTAAGTATTAAGGAAATAATTAGATTCCTGAGAGCTTTTAAGCCCATTTTATTAAATATGAAGAAATGAATTAATTTTATTTAAGAATATGTTTATCTCTCGATACCAATACCGAGATTTTATAGAACTTAGGTCTTTAGCTCTTCAAGTAGGAATTCCAGATTTAAAATTATATGAGAATATGACCATTACTAAATTATGCCTTTATATAAATTAAGCTTTAACAACTCCATTTGCCATCATACTAAATTAGAGTAGCTTGTGTATTCCAGCATTGTAGCTAATAAAACACCTAGCAATGTCTCCAGTAAATTTTCCACGTAGAACGATGTAAGAACGTTGATAACGCGACGCAGACCCGTCACGCGAAGACAAGGCCGCACATTATCAGGATTCATAAGTCATCGATAGATAACGTTGTTATAGTTTGTTGCTCAGTTGCCCTTAGGAGCTCGGAAAGCGTTAAATTCTAGTTACTATAAAGTATTTTTTCATTGGAATTTCTATTGTTTAAGATTATTGAGTATTATATTACTCTATTGGTTATTATTACACTGCATTTTTTCTAAACAAATTTTTGGTCCTAGTTATGTGTCATCAGTAAATCCAATGGGTGTGAGTCAAAAATATTTTGATAGATTCACTTATATTTTGTACTAGCTTTTGCCCGCGTCTTTGTCGGTTTTTACAGTAAAGAGTAACCTATTTGGTTTCTCGGGTTCTAGACTATTTGTGTACTAAATTTTATTCAAATATACTCGCATAATCCCACCACTTACAAATATCCGACCAGGCCGCCATGGCATGGATCATCATGCTGCATTGCTTATCGTCACAATGCGGATGACTTAAATAGATTAAAAAACGTACATTTAGTTTATCATCAGATAACAGACAATAATAATATGGGCTAAAATTAAAAGTCAGAAAATAAAATTCTGTATCACTAAGAAAAAATGTTGCAACAATTCAAAAGATATTATTTATGTGTCGACGATGCTGCTCGCTTCTTTCCTGCTAGGTAGTTTGGCAAACTTCAATAATCCCAACAGCACTACTCGTTGTTACGAATATAACGTCTCGAGTGCAAATATTATTCGTACCATACTTAGAAGACCCAAAACTAAAACGATTTGAGTAAATTGATTTTATTATGGCAAATAACGCAAGTATGAGCTCATTCTAAGTTTGTATTTATGATAAGATTTGTTAGAATGAGCATTCAAATTCGTAAGAAGTCAGTCGACGCTATTAAGAAGCTGTTCATCAATTTTATGGACCCTAAATTCGTGGGGGTAGGAAACTGCCCTAAGACATGCGACAATAAACCTGACTGGCTGGTGACACCGCGACAATGAAGGACAATACTATAGCCACACGGCTAATAGAAATTAATGAACAAAAAAGTCATGGAGTATTCTAATTGCGAGATTTTTTATGAACAACTAGTTTTTCACATATTTGTTACTATGTACTTTAAAAGCGCTGAAGGGATAAATAAAATAGTTGTAAAGATATAACTCGGTAACAATTAAGTTCTCGAAGTAAATGTCTTTCTACAAGTATTGATATTAAATATTCAATCTCACTCTCACAATTAAGACGAATCTAAGGACACCTACCAAGCCAGAACCTATCAAATTGTTTTAGGCTACAGAGCGTGTAAGAGAAACGCACACAGTTGAAAAACTTATTCAACACATAAACTATCTATCTATCTAACCTATAAAGTCACTTCTTATTACGTTTAAGATATTGAAACGTGGTTAGTGTAACGTACACGTTTTTTAAACACAACCTTTCGACAAGTTTTCTTCAGTTCGGACTTAAGAGAATTGTTCCAATTAGGTGCGGACTTTTTCTTTACGTAATTGTTAAGAAAACTTGCGCTACAATGGGACATTGGTTGAAATCTTAACAAAACGTTCACCTCATTGGGCCATTCTTATGGTAATTCGACCTCACTGTCACGCGACCTTCTGTCCACACCCCGATAATATGCAAATAAGCCCCTTCTATAAAGTGACCTGAAAACGCTTCACCATTAACTTCATTTTATATTCAGATGAAATTAAAAAAGTAGATCGTTAAAAAATACATATTTCTCACCTTACCTTCCTTATTAATCCAACATTTGGTAGTTGCTGAAATTATCCACATATATATCGCAATTTAACAATTATTCCTATAAAAATAAAATTAAAGACAGCCATGTTTTTGGTGAAAAAATGTTTTAATGAGTATAACTTCAAGAGCCATTAGTGTAAAGCCTGGCGTCATTCTCTCCGTACCAACTCAAGCTTTTTACTGCAATAAACTTTCTGACAAGCCATTTGTGGCCGGAAAGTGTTCGCTGAAATTAATCACATGACCCATAACAGGCCTTGTTTACCCTACCCCTGCGACTTTTGATAACTTCTTTATTTCACTTGTGAATTAATGGCTCTCATTGTCACTAGCTACATATACTTGTACAATAGTGAAATGGAACAATAATGTCTATATAGTTTTGAAGTTGCCATCTTAATGAAAGCAATTTAAACGTACTAATTAAGATTCTAAAATTGAAGTTTTCATTGTTCTTTGTAGCTGAATATCACAGTTAATTCAGCGAGACGTAAAATTAGTCGAATCAAAGCAACTCGTGTCAGGCACACAACGTTTCATCATCATGGTGAATCAGATAGAGACTTAATTCAGAGTAGCGAAATGCTTTGATATTTTGTCTGCGATTCTAAAGTCACGTATTTAATTCAACTTGGTCGTTTGAATGCAAAATCTGTATAAATGATCACAATATAAAGTAGATAAGAAAACGAAGAAATAAGGTAAGAATGAAACAGTCTCAGATATAAAACTGATATCTCTTAAAATAGTTGTTATTTGAATTGAAAGACCTGTATTTATGTAAAGTTTGTTAGAAATGGTTGCCTATGTATATGTGATTTATATTTAATAAAAAAAATACTTATTTAATTTGAACCAGCTCTAAGCTTACACATCTGACATTATTTTTACGAATCGGCAAAGAAGGGTGAAGTCAGGAACCCAAATCAAATAAACTGGATTAGGTCATCGCTTTACGGCGAGTGGAAGTGGCGGGTCATCTCGGAAGAAGCAATTCTCGTGGTCGTAGATTGAATGCAAAATTGGATGAGGTCCCACTGTTTTTACGTTATAGATCTCGAGCATTGTTACGTACGGACTTTCCGCGTTTTATTTTGTCGAGGGCACACATTGTTTGAATGGTTTGATTGAATGTGACAATAGTTATTGTAACTGGCTCGGCTTTCGGATTCCTATTTAACCGTTGTCTCGTGAGATACATTTATTCGTATATATCAAAAGGTCTGACATTTTGGATTTGTAGTTATAACTTTGAGAAATGTCTTTGTATTTTTCTAGATATTCAATAAAGTCTTTGATTTTTAGTATAAAAATCATACGGATTTTATATTATCGGAGAAATCATTACCATATAAAATACTAGCTATTGCCTGCGGCTTCCCTGCGTGTTATTCTGATGCCTAACTTTGATTGCCTTTTCTCCTCTCCTCCTCTCTTAGTGTTCGCCTATACTCCTCAACCAATTTACACAATGCCAATTGTCAGCTTCCTTCGCCCAGTAGTTTCGGCTGTGCGTTGTCTGTCAGACAGTAGCGGAACAATTTCATACATATTGATTTTATAGTTAAGTGGAATTTAAAGGTTACAAAATTTCAGAATATTGCAAAAATCCATTTGTAACCTATTTTGTTCCGAATTCAAATGCTTTAAGATAGGTAAAAGGTAAGGATAAAGGAATTTAAAACCGTTTTCCTATTTTAAAACTTAACGAAAAATATTTGTACATGCTTGTGACAAAAGCGAGCGGTGCTCCAAAGCTCCCGTGAACTTATATTGCTAACAGAGCCAATCAAGTAATGCGGTGCCGGTACCCAGGCATACGGAGAGGTCAAGTGGCATCGTGCACTCACTGCAGGCCAATTTCAATGTTACAAGTACCTACGTGTATACATTTCTAACGAATGCTATTCACTAAAATATTATAAAGTGAGTTGAACTGAAACTTCACCATTTCTTCTATACAATAAGCCAAAAGTAATTAAAAAAGTTATATTCGTTCATAACCGTATTAAACTTTGTTTCATTGCATTACATTATTAAATACTCATTAAAATCATGTAAGGTTTCAAAAAAATATTATTTGAAATCTTAAAAATTCTACTAACAATCAATCGAATCAAGAATCGTTGTCACCATAGTCGAAAGAAAAACAATAAAGCATGATGACTCACACTAGGGCGGCCTAGTGATGCCTTTTCACGACCGCTTAAAGGACCTGGGATCATAGTGGGAGCTAAACATTGTCAGAGGATGGATGACCTGAATCGTAAAAAAAGTTGCCTTTTTGTGTGTTACCCGATAATATTAATTATTAATATTCGTTTACCAATGCGTATATTTTTTTCTTAATCCCAAGATATATACTAGATATTACTGGCTTATTGTACAAAATATTATCAATATTATTATTCTGATGATGATGTTCTTCTAGCCAATTTGACAACAACACAACCAGTGGTCTACGGTGACCAGCTACTTACGAAGTAGCTAAGTAATATCTATATTGCGCATAAATGTGTGCGCAGACACAGGGACACCCTATGTTCCTTACTGAGTAGTATATGAACTTAATCACATTCTAGGTAAACATGTACATGTATCTGTCTGTCTGTTATGCTTTGACGATTTAACCGTTGATTTGACTGAATTCCAGTGTAAAGAAAGATTGGGCCAGATTGAAGGATAAAGATAACTTTTTGTGCAACCGACATACACGCAGGCAGAGCCCAAAATATAGAATTTTCCGTCATTATTCGTGATAAAATTAAATAGGTTACGATACCTTCTACTTTCCGACGTTTCGAACGGGTTATACCGTTCGTGGTCACAGGTAGACTATATAAATCACTCAAGCTTCCTTTAAGCTCAATATTGTATTTCATTATTTATCAGAATCGATATTTTCTCTTATATCTACCCCTAACTGATCTTTGAACAAAATAAGCGTTGCTCATAGAACCTTTAACACGTTCACTGCGGCTTGTCTGCGAAGCATTGACTCAATATTGTAAAAAAAATATTTGAGGTCGAAATACGCCTCAAACGCACTGATCACAAAATTATTAAATAAGGTGCGGGTTGAGGCCGATTTTGACCTCCAGCGTCGGGGCGCGCGGGCGGCGTGAGAGCAGGTAAATCGACTTTAGTGACGCTACCATAGTCGATACTGGAGCACGTGTCTTTGCGCAATCGTGTTAATTGTTTGCTTTTTATTTTTGTTTTTTTGTGTGTGTTCAGTTATATATTTATAGAATGAGAGCCCGTGACACCCATACCTTAGTTATATTATAAAAGCTGAAAATTATTCTATTTATTTATTTATTTACACTTTCTGCAAAACATAACATAACCATTCAGAGTCTCAGCACATCCTTGCAAAGGGTCAAATAAGGAAAAATTGCGTCATTTGCTATGCAAAATTACGACTTACATTAGGTGCCATGCAGGCTGCAAAGAAAGTAAAAAAAAATATGACTCACAAAAGCTATGTGCTTGCATTGTTTTAATGAACAGCATGCAAAGTAATTTAGAATAAATTAGATGAACGAATAGTTTGTATTTTATTTTACAACACCCCATACTTTTAGGCACAATACTATAACAATATAAAAAAGTAATAGAAATATAACATAGAAATGGACATTCATAGATATAAATTCATTCCCATCACTAATGCCGCCCCGATTTAGTGCGATGTGTGGTCTAAAACGACCTCAAATATATTTTAGGTGTTTTCTCTAAAACTAAAAATCAGAACCCGGGGCGAAGCTAGGTGTACATAAAACAATACCATGCAAGTAATTTTAGCATAAAATTAAACATCGAATCACGCTCCTGATCAAGTTACAACACATTTACCAAATGATTGAAACATGAGGCAGAAAAAGCCTCAACCGCATTACAAGGAAGTTTAGCTTGGGGCTGATTCGACCTCAGCCGCACCAGCTGAAAGTTCTTCAAAATGTGGCCCGCAGTGAACGTGTTAATGAAATGGTAGACATTGCAACGCAGTATTAAAATTTGACTAAAAGCTTTTATTCATGTTTACACATCGTTCGTGATTTTTATTCCATTTGTTTCCCATGTTTATGGACATATGTACATTGCAAACAGTTTCAGAGAGTACAATTCTTTACGGCAAAGTAACAAAAGAGAGAACGATCAAAGGCGTGAGGCGTTTTGCACGACTGCGTCACTTGCCGCCCATAGTCACTTGTCGGCCCGCGCCCGCGCTCTCGACAACTTTGACAAAACATCTACCCGACTTTTGTAGTTGTACAAAAACTTTTCTATCAATGTTTGAGACATTTTGTTGTATGATGGTTTACTTTATCTATATGATTAAATTATTATGAAAAATAACCGTAAATTTATAGTTGAATTTTCAGTTCTTTTTCATAATATGTTGCTTAGTAAATCTGTTTTAATTATGATCAGTTTTAATAATAAAATTTAAAAGAATAACGATTGTAATAAATGCAATAACGTGTTTATATTACAAATCGTTATCTTAAGAATTATTACTTAGTATATTTGTAATTCATTCTCACATTCAGAGAATTTTGTTCCTTGGAAATTAAGAGTTACAAATACGTAACGGAATCATCAGCTTTCGGTCAAGTAATAAGTTCAAGTATATAAACCCACTGGTGCAAATTAAATTTAGTAAATGCTCATAAATAACATTGAAGCTGAACCATTTCTGTGTAGCTAGATGCCTACTTCTGCACTTCAAATAATTTCAAACGTTCAGTAGCAACATGCCATTACTCTACAAAAATAGATATAACTGTTTTCTATCATTAATAATTATGTAAACATACTATACTACGATGTAGGTAGTATCTCCTATGTCACTATAATACAATTGATATATGGAATAATATGATATAATTTATGTTATTTTGCTGGAATGGATATCCAACTCATAGTCCCGCGCTTTACGGCGCTGTTTATTTACAAACATCTTCTGCGTTCTGCCAGATCTTATATATAAAATTCTCGTGTCACAATGTTAATTACCATACTCCTCCGAAACGGCTTGACCGATTTTTATGAAATTTTACATGCATATTCAGTAGGTCTGAGAATCGGCTAACATCTATTTTTTATACCTCATGGACGCGAGCGGAGTCGCAAGCAACAGCTAGTTTTTTTATAAAAATGAATGAACACAAAATTAGCTTGCTGTGCTTGCCGTGACAGCGAGGCGGTCAAACTTAATCTTAAGCATGAATACTACAATTAGATTTATATAAATGTATCTTTAAACGAGCAATTTTTGTATACATATAATATTATTTGTGACCTCGCAAACTCGGAAACAGCTTGAACGATTTCGATGAAATTTGGTATTTGTGGTTTTTCGGGGGTTTAAAATCTATGTAGTTTAGTCTTATGTTTGGGAAAACTAGAATTTCAGAGTGTTTTCTTCATTTCTCTTAACGTTGCTTGCGACATATATACTAATCTTCTACTACTACGGTATAGATGTCGCAATACTTAGTTGGTTTGTGGTTAGTACTATAACATAGCAGCACTACAGCTGCTTGAGAGAATAGATGGCGTTGTTAATCAATAAATAGAGATAACTCAGGTACTAAATTACTAAAACGTAATCTAATGATGTGTAAAAGCCCTATATCGAATATTCTCACTAAGTCACATAACGGCAGATTACGGCAACGGCAATTAGAATTTAAGCACAAAGTTTATAAGTCAAAAACATGACTTACTTTATACTTATGCTACAGCGCAAATGATCCACAATTAATTTTTATTCACTGAAACTTTATTTCAAACAACTTTTTCACTCTGAATATTTTTTTCTGCATTGAAGTTGGTTGCCATTATTTGCACAGTTTATTTTTCTTCAAGTACGGGAGCTCTAGAGTTAAGTACACAGTCTATGTTTGAGTGAGCCGCTTCGCAGCGCAGACTCTGTACATCAAAACTAAAATATATAAATGATAAATGATCATATTTATTTCTGCAAGTAAATCTTTTTAGACATTTTTACAAGTCGGACTTTATAGCTAGAAGGCGCCGGCATTTCCTACGACTCACTCTGGGAAGAAACGCCGAAACAAACCACAGAGGTGTCTTTTTTTTTTTAAGTCCGTGTACAATATTAAAGAGAACTATGTGAGTGCAGTATAGGGTCTGGGTTGGCCTATTGAAGAAAGGACCATAGTTTTGAGTCGACCTGTCCATACAGACGGCATACGGGCCCCAGCCATCGTGTAGCCTAACCGATGTAGTCAGGATCCACAACCCGGAACACGACACTGCCGCCAGCAGGACACTTGACACACTCAAAACCACCAGAAAATTACTAAAATAAAAATAACATTACAAGCCTACACTATACTCACATTTACAAACTTAAACAAAAAAAAAACTATACAATTCAATTTCAACGAAAAAATAAACAAATTAGAACAAATGAAATATATTATATATATATGTATGCGAACTGTATATTGGTTGGGCTTCGATATTGTTGAAAGAATCAACAATAACAAAGTTAACTTTATTAAATTCAGCGTGATAACCAAATTACAAATATTATGAAACTTTATTTCTAGTTTATTTATAGTCGTACAACTAATATTGAAATAGAAATCTTGAATTCTCAAAAAAACTACTAATATTTCGTAATTTAATTATTTTGAAAATAATACATTTTAGAACCGGAAAAATGCTACACATCTAAAGAAGGTTTATTTATTTAAACGCAAACTTTATAATTTGTGAAATTACTCAAAGTAATTTCAAAACAGATCCTCAATTCATGAAGTCAGTGGTTGATAAATAGTACACAGGAATATACTTCTTAATTATATCATTTTACCCACCCCTTGTGGTAAGCTTTGAGTAGGATAAACTTTTAAATGGAGTTGTAGAGACGATTGAAGATTTCCTGAATTTAGTTAAACATCGCCTGTCAACTGATGGCAAAATAGAGCCAACAAACAAAACTTAAATAAACAGGAGAAAAGTCTTTAAGCAAATTTTAACAACATTGAGTGTTCTATAATTAATCTTGAATTAGAATTTTTATACGTTGCTTTGAATGGAAGAAACTATTAAAAAATACTAGCGAAGAAGTTCTAATAGGAGTGAAAGAGAAAAGGCTACTGATATATATTATAGAAATTAGAAGAGGCAAGATGGTAGGTCCCCCTATACGTCACGATAATGTTATAAGTACCATCTCATCAACAGCTTAAGGAAACGGCTCTTGATGATAGGGTGAACTGGAAAGGAATAACAATCTGCAGGTCATGTGCTTACATGTTTATGTTGTATGTGGATAAACACATTTTATAGGATACCTAAGAGTCGCTGTTGATAACGCACACACGTAGGATTGTTAGCGTCTCTACTATGACCTGGTTAATTAAAGTTTTAACATATGGATCATGCCGTTCGATAAACTCTTTTGCAAAAAAAACGGGCACTTCAAAGAACTATTTTATATTTACTGTTTGTTTGTTTGACAATTTTAGGTTTTGTTATCCTCAAAATTTTGTAAATTAATTAGGAAGGAATAGTTTTCATCAGTTTAGGGTTCCGAAGTTTATGACTTCGAACCCTTATAGCATGCCGTTCGATAAACTCTTTTGCAAAAAAAACGGGCACTTAAGCAATGAACTATTTTATATTTACTGTTTGTTTGATTGTCAATTTTAGGTTTTGTTATCCTCAGAATTTTATAAATTAATTAGGAAGGACTAGTTTTCATCAGTTTTAGGGTTCCGAAGTTTATGACTTCGAACCCTTATAGATTCGTCATGTCCGTCTGTCCGTCCGTCCGTGCGTCCGTCCTCGGCTTTCAAAATTTCAACTCTCAACTTTCTAGCACATACCGTTTGGGCGGTAGCCCAAACGGTAAGTGCTAGAAAGTTGAAATTTTGCATAAATATGTATTATAATTACGTCGACAAAGTGCTTCAATAAAATTATAAAAAATATTTTTATTTGGGGTATCTCCCCTACACCTAAAGTAGGGATGATTTTTTTTAAAGGGCACTTTTATGTAAAAACAGGGCGTCCCCCCCCTCTAAAAGCTATACGGCTGGCTCAAAAAATCTTAAAAAAATCTTGGTGGGGGTCCATATAATGAACTTTGAAGGAAAACTATAACGGATTGGGTGACTTTGTTAGTTCAAGAGTTATAGAGACTTAACTTGTAAAATGCGTTCACTTGGAAGACGCCGGAAAACGCCATACAAAATTAACGCATTAATACGTAAATATAACGATTTTATCTATTGGATACGATTGTAAATCCACGTACCATTAAGAGTGACTGAGGAACCCTTTCCTGTGCGTGGCCTGACACGCACTTGGCCGATTTTTTATTATCATAACATTTTGATTAAATTATTGAGAAATAATGTTTAAGCTCAAAACACTATTATTGTACCTGCTAGCTAAATAAAAATGAAATGCGTTAATTTCTTTGTTTTTATTTAATACATTAAAAGCAGATAAAAGTTTAGTATTGAGTGTGACCCCCTCTTGCTGAAATCACGGCTTGCATTCGTCTGGGCATGCTAGCGAGTATATCTTTTATGGTTTTATGGGGAATACGTTCCCACTCCGCGGTAATCACATTCTTTAGCTCTCTGATGGTCTGCGGAGCTGGCTGCACTGATCTCACTCGTCGCTTCAGAACGTCCCAGACATGCTCTATGGGATTGAGATCCGGACTTCTAGCTGGCTTGTGCATAAGGAATGACTGTATATTAGCAGCGAGAAGCCTCCTCCTGACCGTCCATAGGCTAATTTGCATATTTCTTACTTCTTCGAGTCTGTTCTGGTGGTCCACATAAGAAGAATTGCGATTTCTCAACGCTTGACTAACTAGAAAACGAACATCCCGTGGTTCGGTACATGTCTTTCTGCCAGAAACAGGCCTTCTCTTGACGGAACCGGTCTCTTGATAGCGCTGCCAGGTCCTTTGAACTGTCGACTGACTCACATTTAGCCTCTGAGCCACGAAGCATTGGCTGCAATCTTCTTCAAGCAGCGCAATAATTTTGCTCGCTTTTATCACTTTATCTACCATTTTCGAGATTGCTAAACAGCAATAACAATACTTTTGAATGTCAAGGACATCAGATAATTTAATAAAAATTGACAAAAATTTAATTGGAGTCGACATTAACTATAGGGAATACGCGCCACAAAATGTAGTTAAAAGTTGTTTTCTTTGAAAACCAGGCTCAGTCATAAAATTGAATTTGGAAGGTACTCTTATAAACATTATGGCACTTTTATAACTGGCCAGTAACATGTTCAAATGATTTAAACCTTTTTGGTATTTTATTTTTTTTCAGCCAGGAAGAAAATCGAAACCGCCCGTTTTTTGCAAATGAGTGTATGTTCATACGTTTAAGTGTTCACTTTCATTACACCGTTACATTAATACATCTGACTACTACACGAATGGTTTTTTAATTCCAGTAATAAAAAATCATTACCACTATATACAACAGATCCCCATGCATTTCAAACCACACACCTTCAATTTTATTTTATAAACACACAATACCACTTTTCGTAAAAAAATAATGTATTAGAAAATTTGTCATGTTACCTATTTCATAATACCTTTTTCAGGATGCATAGTTATTTTTTCATAATGTTATGACGCATGACCGCCATAAGTTTGCCCAGAAAAGAGCGGAGAGAGCTGGATCCATGTAATTAGACGCCAGAAAGATTTATGTTACGGAAATTCCCAAATTCTTTTAAATTTTTGGCGGCGACACGTGCTTCTTAGAATACTTTTTGTTAAAACATTTTACTTTAATAAGCTTGAAATGGAAAACATTCTGCGAATAATGACCATGGAAATTCTAAAATTATCAAAAACTGTAAATATTATATCATGATTTTTTGTAACTACTTTTTCCTTTTTACCCCTCTAGAGTTAGCTTCCTCGTGGAAATAGTGGTGATTCTATGTATCTATATTTTAACCAGATTTTTTAGATCGCAAAAGTGCGTTACAGCACTTTGCTAAACTGTGTGTTCATATTTTAAACGATACAGAAATAATTGATATGCCCAAGATGATCCATTATATAAGAAAATGAATCCTATTATCCAAATAGAACGATTCACTTTTCTCATATCTCTTTCACGTGTTAATATACAAATAGATATTTTGAAAATACGCATTATTGCTACTCTTATTAATACCCCCTATGTATTTATGCTCCAAATGTCCTTGTATATATATATGTTTTTATCATTTTCATAAGAATCTATTGCTCTGTGTATTTTTTACTTGTGATAAAAGTCCTTCTTATTTTGTCAGAACTGAAAATATCTTTAATGTAAGATTTTTTTTAAATATTCAGTGGTTCTTATAAGTTTTTTGAACAGAAAAGACATTTGATGATTGCAAAATATAATCATCAGAAAAAAAACATGTTAATAATATCATGATACAGGAAAAGAAATTCAATATCAAAAGACATTTTAATAGTGCGCCGCTGCATAAACTAATGTCTTGGAACAAATAAAGAGTTTAATATCCGTACAAACGACACTTGGCAAATAGACTACCAACGACATTTGTTATGTCAGTAAATAATATAGTGGCAATACGTGTTTTCATAGAAACTACTCAAAGTGTGGGGCAAGCCTTAAGTGAAACACAGCGGTAGCTCATAAACAAATAAACACTTTTATTAGTCGTTACGCATTGAAATTTTTACACACATAAGGAACCTAAGGCTAATCACCTAATCGCTGATTAGCCTAAGGCCACTTGGCTATGAGCGCTTCTTTGCATCTTTAAAGTTATAGTATTTCAAGTTGAATTAAACAAATATAGAAATAGAAATATAAAAAAAATACTAAAATATTTTTTAGTATAAACAGAAAAAATAGAAATAGAACAAACATATTATGAAGTTTCGTAGGTCCAGTGTGTTTTATATTTTTCTGGGATAAAAAATAAAAAAGGATAAAAAACCACTAAATACGGCTTTGACCGAAATGTAACTATTGTTTAATGGTTATTAACTACCAACCAAATTCAGTACATTTTTCAGATTAATCAGCCCAGTTCTGGTACTAGAGTACAGCACCCTAGTGAAATTGTGAGATCTAATTATCAACGAACAGTAGGCAGCAATAGTGTAAATAGAAGTGCGAACACCCAATTTAGGAAATGTTTATTAACACATGGCTAAACTGTTATAGGGATGTGGACGAACGAACGTGACGAATTCAGCTGAAAACGCACGTAGACAATTAACCGAAGGCTGACGTCTGCTGTGATACATGTACAGAGCACCCAAAGGACGATGGAAATAAAACAGGTCCAAATAAACACCAAGTTTATATATATTTTCACCTTTTTCCTTGCTAAATGAAATTGGAAGAAATAATCCTAATAAATGTGTTGTTACAACATGAACGAAAGTTTACCTCACAATTTAGTATGGTGTAATTTTATTACACTATAAATAGAAAAGAATAGGATCTTTTGATGAATTTGTTAAATTAATGTAAGTATAAATAAGAATTTTGAGTCGGCACCAAGCAATCGATAGACAAAAATCACTAAATTACCTCACATGTGGGCCTATTCGCGTTCTTGTCCCCCTGACATTATATTAATTCATTACGTAATTACTTAATTTTCTTGTTTGGCGACAACTCAAAATAGTATACTAGATTAAGAACTTAGTTATGAGGTAAGGTTAAATAAAAAACGTATAGTTTATTACTGGTTTAATTTTTTGCAAAATATTTTTTCTAATATTTATTTGCGGTTAAAATCTACTAATTATAACATGCTTAACTTTTTTATTATGAAAATATTTTTACTATTATATTCTTGTTCGATAATCCTCCTTTATAATCCGTCTAATCTAAAAGATACAGTATGACTGCTGGTACTATTATGTATTCTGTGGTATGACGTTACATACTTCTTAAGACGAATAATTATCATTGTAAATATGAAGCTCGGCATTCATAACTGTAAGCGACCAATAAATAACCCCTATTTCCCCACCCTTAAGATAAGACTTTTTTCCTAATTTATATGGGCTATCTTAGGGAAATACCCTTTCCAAAAAAAAAATAATAATCTAAATCGTACTGAAAATCTAATCACTTGTGTACCTACTCCGTTTTTTTTGATGGGGTTAAAATTAAGATAACTATTGAGTTGTCCTTATGTTTAATATAAAAATATAATTATTGTTAACGTTCATAACATCAGGCTATATCAATATTGTTATATTATATAAATAAGATGGTGAACTTATTTGTTATGCGTTTACCTTCACCTATTCAAGTGTTCATCATGAAATATGAATGACAATGACATTAAGGTATATTTTATGAGGAGTAACGTACTGTTGCCGAGATAAATTGGATATTATAGAGAAACCTACTTTAATCCAATAAGACTTACGGCTAACATTTCATTCTTTATTTATTCCAAAACAGAGAAAATTCACATTGATTTACTTTTTTAGATTTGACCGTGAACCATAGAGCAGCAAAACATAAACATCATGCTATGGAATTCAAACTGTCATCATCAGCAACTCATTATGTCAGAGGATCAGTCCCAGGAGAGGGTTATGGAAATACGTAGGTCAAACTTTAATTCTATACGTTTCTTTTGTTACATTATATTTGATTCTAATGATATGTGCAATTGTACACTTAATCCTTTAAATTATATGGCATTTCCATCTTACTTATTATCATCTCGGCCGAAAGACATCCACTGTTGGACACTGGACTTAGGCTCTTCACAACAATCAGTCTTATACTGGACTGATTGTTGAGTCCTATATGGATGCGAACATCCAACAGCTTTCCATGACGGAAGGCAGGTGGTCGAATCCCCCTGAAAAAGTCATACGTATCCTAAGCATACATACTTTGCCGGAATGCGTAAAATCTGCCTAATAGTGAGTGTGTGCAATTCAGCATGGTCACCCCAACTATGACGGTCAAGTGAGATGCTTCTGCATCATTAGGGTCTTTAGTCTCCTACTTTGTGTTATTCTCGTAAGCGCAATTATATAATTTTATTTTATGATTTTGAGTGGAGACCGCGTCTCGGCAAACGTAGTGTAGGACCGTCCACAAGCCAGGTAGAATGATGATTTGCGCAAGACGGCTGGCAGGAGTTGGATGCGAGTAGCCGAGGATCAAACTAAGTGGCGTGCAATTGGAGAGGCCTATGTCCAGCAGTGGACTACGATAGGCTGATGATGATGATGATTTTATGATTGAAGACTGATTAATAATTTACTGCTATTTCAAATTCATATATCGGTCAGACGTCATTTCATTTACCAAAATTCTGCTTAGAATTTAGCCCCTTTTGCGTATTTTTAACTACAGTCCAACTCGTTTGTATTAGAAAACCAATCTCGTTGATATATCCATTAGCCAAATAGAGAACGGAGCCCCTACGCTACCCTTACCAAAACAACCGCGGGTTAGTATTCTCACAATTTCATTCCATTTCATTCCAAAAGTTATTATTGCCTTTATTTCTCTGTTAGTTTTTTGTAGTCACTGACCTTTAGTTGGTTACAAACAACGATTGTAGAATTAAAGGATTCGAAAACTATCAAATACCGATCTGATTTTTTTTAGCAGGATGTGGCACTGATGTCAAACTTATATGGCTTGATTCACATACTGAACAACGCAAACAACAAAAAGCAATTTCAATTTGAGAGTCGGTATTCAAAATCATGATTACATTGTTAACAAATCACATAATTACTGTATTAAAAAA
The DNA here is from genome assembly GCA_932526445.1 of Phragmatobia fuliginosa. NCBI lineage: Eukaryota > Metazoa > Arthropoda > Insecta > Lepidoptera > Erebidae > Phragmatobia > Phragmatobia fuliginosa. The sequence continues at coordinate 11,698,826 of OW052068.1, read as the reverse complement.
ATATTAACTTGGTATAAACACTTTTTTATTTCTAAGCATCGTTAAAGATCAACAACCTGAGAAAGTAATTTCAGAATAATACTTTCGAATTCAGACAGCTTATCGAAAAGCACGATAGACTTTAGAGGTTTAATGAAATCAACAAACTATTTAAGTTTATTAAATTAGCAAAGTTATGGAATAAACTTCTACAGACGAAAGGTATCAACTTTGTAACCCCACAAATTCAGCGATCATTATTATTCCACGAATATAAAAAAACTTATAGTTGGAATACAAAACGAAATACTATACCATGTTTTAGATACCATATTTTAGAACCAATATAAATTGTAAACAATGTGAAAATTTTTGTGAAAACTTAAGGAAATATGAGTTCACACCTGCTATTTATGTTCGCCACGAAATATGCATTACTTTACTACCAACCACTTCATGAAACTATATATCACTATTTCTGGTTCAACAAAATAAATAACATTCATACCCTGCTATTAAGTCTAGCAAGACTTAACTTTTTCTAATTGGCTACTTTCTTGTAAATAATGCGACGGTGAATTAATATCGAAATATAATTGCATGCAGCACCAACCGCAACCGGTTGGTGGCTAGCAACGTGTTATTATGAAAATAGTTTTCAATCTTTACCAGGTCAGTTTTCTTTGTTACGTTGAAGTTACCCTTCTTTACATAATTTGTTGAAACTACTACTATTGTTTAATACCAAATCGCAAACTTTCTGTAATTGAAAGAAAAATGTGTCGCTCTTTACATTAATAAAACTCGCTATCTCAAAGACGGTTCTGCGAATCAAAACATTTTTCTATAGTTTATCATTATGAAGTGGAAAGGAGCGTGTAAACAAAGTGAACAAACGTCGTCGTCGACATCCCGTTTCTGTTTTAGAAAATAAAAAGGACAGTAAAATTCTGTTCAGTGCAACAACCATCGTTCAGTGAAGCGGCTATCTGCATTTTATACCTTCGTTGTCATCATTGCCGGGCACTTTGTATGCGCATACAAAGATGTGAGACACTTATATAATGTATTGATCATTTAGAGAACGGTTCAATTATACAATTGAGTAACTATTAAATAGAATATGTCATTTATCAAATAAAAATGCATGGTGGTATATTATCTGTCACTCTCAATAATCTAGGTAACATAAATATTTGTACTGTTTATATAATGTTATTTAACTACTAAGAATATGTATAAAATATAGGCACCATTTCATTTTTACTATTATACGTAAATGACTATGAAGTCTACAACAGTATTTTACAAAATATATGCGTAAAACATGTGCCTAAAACTTAGATAGTACATTTAGAAATGTCAACATTAGCACAAATCGTATGCCGTCCGCAGCGTCGAATCCTAAACAGGATTGAAACTTGGACGGGAAGCAATCTAACGAGAACAACAGTACATATAGCGGTCTACCGCCGCAGAACCCTACGTAATTTAAAGAACAAACAAGCCCCGCTACTACGTTTACCTCCACTGCAACAAACTCCCTGACGTCGCTTTAACTTACTCATTTGCCGTTTCCTATCAAACGCTTATATATATAGAAACTTCAACTCTTATAAGTAGTCTTTCATATTAAGTCATTAGGTACGTAGTTTAGTTTTATACCCTAAATTAATACCACGATTCATAAAGGAAATATAAATCTATAACAAAAATTTGGAAATCAAACGAATCCATAAGTCTGTTGATATGAAATTTAAAGGCTCAAACATGCTATAATGCCGTAGATAAACTCGTCGTCCTTTGAAACGTTATCAAGCTCAGTTAATCTTCTTTTTTATTTTATTTTCTTTTTTACTGCCTTGTTGGTCTAGTGGTTAGCGTATGCGGCTGCTGATCAAGAGGTCTCGGGTTCGATTCCCGGGTCAGACCAAATATTTGTGTGATCCACAAATATTTGTTTCGGAGTCTGGGTGTTTTTCTATGTATAATATGTATGTATTTACAAAAAAAAAAGTATGTTTATGTATTTATATCAGTTGTTTAGTACCCATAACACAAGCTCTGCTTACTTTGGGACTAGATGATGTTGTGTGTAAGATGTCCAAAATTTTTTTTTTTTTTTATTTTATTGAATACATTTGCTTACCGTTCGTGCTTTTGTTATTTTTGTTTATTCAATATAATTGAAAAATCAGATTACTACATGTTTAGAACGTTCAATAATTAAATTTAAAGTTTGAATTAACCTACTTATAAAAATAAGTATATGTTTATTATCAGTAATCGTGTAAGAGGCACCTTGGGTCTTGTTATGTTACGAAGTGAAAGGTTGTAAAGCGCTGAGATGTTATTGTTATGATGGCATAAAACGAGCCATGTATCCAGTTTGAGGCAGGTGGCGCTAACTAGTGGGTGTATAGTGGAAACCACCGACACTAGGACGAGTCGACACTCGGATATACCTCAGCACCACACAGTGTAATATTTCTAGTTACTGCTCAAATTAGAAGTTCTTTCTGTAGTGTACCGATCTTTAAGTTCATGTTAAAGACTTTTGTAATTTATTTAAGTGTAGTTTATATAAATACATTTACCAAAAAGGTAATATAATAAAGGCTTTAAGTATTTGTTGATTGATTTAAGCCGACGCCAAGCTAGAAGGCACTCAAAAGGCAAGGTCTATTAAACAATGATTGTGAAATATTATCAATATGGTAAACTGCAAAAGGCAATTAGAAAGATTGTATTTAAACATTAAAGTCTACTCATTGTACTATGAAAATGATTTGCTTTTCTTTGATTCAGAAGAACATTGAAATATTCTCAATGCTTGTTGTAATTTCATTCTTATTGTACGCATTTCGCATTTAATCGTGCCCAATAGGCTCTGTATTTTGCCTCCTTCTTGGGCTCTTTTTGTCAAAGGTACATGATTTATAACATCTTGAGAAATATGTCTTCCTCGGATCTTAAAGTCACAATAATATAGTACAAGATACTGAAAATGAATACTAAATTTCCAGTTTTGTTAAAACAATGCGAGTCAGGACAATGTTGCTACTTTTGTTGATGCGTTAATAAACTTCGAAACTGCTATTATAAAATGTATATAAATAACGTCTATTTTTGGTGATCACACCAAAAATAAAATTTAATCCGAAAATCTAATTTAAAAAAGGTTAAATATATCAATATTTAACCTTTTTTAAATTAGATTGTTTATCAGTCTTAGTTTAAAACGTCGCTTGATAACACAAAACTTATTTCTAGGGATTTTTAGAGTAGGCAGTTTTCGAACAACAGAATTATTACTATCATTGTGCGGCATTTTTTTACCCTATTAGGTGTTTTATTTTAACCGCTTTCTAACTGAAATAGTTAATTATTACTACCGTACAATTTATAAAAAAATTAAGCTACATTTAGATTTTGATACCATCGATATTTTTCGGTGCCCATAATTGTGTTAATTGGGCTTTAGTTTGCTTGAAGTAATGCCTATCGTAATATTACATCGCCATAATATTATTTTAAATGGCGATCAATTTTTCCTACTTCAAAATGAAATATGGAACAGTGTGATTTTAAACAAAGCAGTGAACGTATAAAACTGTCACTTTTAAGTATGCCAATGAAGGATTACACGAAAATAAAAAGATCTTATCTTTACTTCTCATTAAAGCACTGATTAGATAAGGTATTCCAATGTTTTTCACTAGTTTTTTTTCTAATATTATATGCTATAATAACATTATATTATACCGACTACCTCGGTGGCGCAGTGGTAGCGTATACGACTGCTATGTTTGGGTTCGATTCCCGGGTTGCACCAAACGTTTGTGTAATCCGCAAATATGTGTTTCGCAGTCTGGGTGTTTTCTATGTATAATATGTATGTAATTACAAAACAAAGATATGGTTATGTACTTATTTAAATATATATTACTTATACATAATACAAGCTCTGCTTAGTTTGAAATTAGATGGCGTTGGCGTTAGATATTCGGAATGTTTATTATAATTATATATTTATATAGCCTACCAAAGTGACTCTACCCTAGCCTGATGGTAAGCATGAATAGAATCCAAGAGATGAAAGAGATGTTTTATGTCTGTTGTGTCCCTTCACTGCAAAAGAAAGTTTATTGCGCATTTGTAAACATTTTCAGCAAGATGGAAGTTAAACTATTGCTTCAAATTTACTGTTGTAATATTTAGTTAAACTTACACTTTGTCTTTTTAATCTTTATTAAAGAATAAAATAAATACGAAAATTGTTTTCTTATAAATTCTTCGGCCTAGTACTTAAATTGATTTGAAATGAAATTTGAAGGCAGCCAGCTATAATTCTACTTTGTTCTAATGCTAGATGGCTCAACATAATTCCTTTTAAGCCAACGCTCTCGGCGGATCCCAGTTACACCTGCCGCTAGCTTTGTGGTCTGAATGTAGATTATTTTTTAAATAATTTTATATAAGACTATTCATTTTTATATGTAACCTTGTTCGTTATTTTAAGTGAGGACCAGGTGGCGCTAACAGGCGGCATTGCAGCGGAAATTGCCGTCGGTCGGTCTCGCCGCTACCGTGGCCGTCCGAGCGAAACTTGGCTCGAACCGTGCCGCCTGAACATTAGAATAGGCTTTTGTTAATTGTACGCCAACACAGAAAACAATTAGCAGCTATACTTGTGGGCCAACAGACTCGAATATTTCATTCATTACGAAGATAAAATCGCGGTATATACATTGCTAAAATTAGATTCATTTTAAACAAAGATGTTCTCGTTATAACTTTTAAATGTTTGGATAGAATAAAATTATTATAAATAGTAGGAACTGACAGTTTTATGATGTAAATGTTTTATGTTTTTTTTACTGTAGGAAATTTTATTTGATCAAGGTTCCATTGTAAAAAAGTAAGTTCGATTAAGATATGAATACACAATCAATTTGTAATATTTATCGAGATAATAACAGTTTTCTTTTTATTAAGAACCTTCTAAAGGAACTCCCCTCCGCCCGATGAAAAGCAAGAGCAGAATCCCAGAGTGTGGGACACCATCTTCATTGTGTATGCACACAATGCAGCATGGTGACTCACACCAGGGCGGCCTAATTAGGAGGAATAAAACAAATCGAAAAAGTGTAGACTATTAGCAGGAATATTATAGTATAGTAGCCTTGTACACATTACACTCAACATCCAAGTCCATGCTGCGATAACCAGACAGGCTATAAATATGTTTATAAATACACACATACCATGGATCAATCAAACGCAGACATGGAACATAATTATCGTTTCCATCACACACTTTTCTTTTTTTCTGGATAAGATAGATAGAAAGGATAGATAGATGAGATAAATAGATAAGATAGATAAATAAGAAGATAGATAGAATAATCTGGATAAGAACTAAGTTACCACTGGATTATCACGTTCAACTTTTTAAACCGTAGTTGTAATTAAGACGAGAAATTATTTCTGGTCATTTAATTTTAGAAACATCTGTTGTTTCTAAAATTAAATGACCAGAAATAATATCTTGCGTAACTCTGTCTTATCTTATAAATAAATCATAATCATAATCCCGTTTCAGTTCACTGCTAGACATGGGCTTTTCCCAAGGCACACCACAGAGCCCGGTCTGTTACTTTCTTTTTAATAGATCGTTAAGTTATGTATATGTCGTAGAAAGTTAAAAGTGGTCCGTTTTACCTTCTAATTAAAAACAAGTGTGCTATATATGTATGTGACTATATTTGTACATTTGTTTCGCTGTGACAATACTGTGTTAAACAAAAGAAACTGTCACATCAATTTATATCAACAGGGAAAAGCCAAACAAATGGTTATCGTGAGTACAACCGAAATGAAAAGGGCGTCTCCCTGACTTTACACTGTTTAATGACGTTAAGCCAAGGAGTAAGGTGGTACCTTTGACGTTGCATTAGTGAACAATAGACGTTGGAACTAAAACTAGATCCGCCTTTATCTTCGCAATTGTTATAAAACACAAAGCAGTTAACTAGTTAAAAGCTTTCGGTAGAGCGCTTACATTAGGGGTGCGTAGCCGTACTTATTGATATAAGGTCACGTTACGGTATCAGATGATCTGTGACCTTACTAACCGGATTTGATGTCAATTGGTACTGATATTATTTGCATAAAATATCTAGAACTTTATAATTCAGGCAATTGTTTCGTACTATATATTTTTATATTAGAAAGGATTTAATTTGAAGGATCATTATAATTACTCGAGAATGTATTGAAAGTAAGACTGTTGCAGTAGACCTATGTATATTTAGTAGCCGGAAATTGTTCTGTATTGTACATGTACATATCCATGTACATTATTATATCATAGATGAAATAAAACGATATTTGTTACCTATCGTTATCTTACCTTAACAAAATACATATAAAGCAACGCATTTACGTCAAAAGAGTTCCTTATAAAGGACTAGAATACGATGTTTACACCAAACTTTCTTTAAATACCTGTGGTTAAATACTTTATATCTAATTGAATTTCTTTATGAAAAACTTCTTTCTTTTTCTCCCTCTCATAGTCTATTACATTTCGTATATCTAAGACATGGTGCAGGCCTCTTGTCTGTATTTACTTAAGTTTTACTTTAGTCGTGTGAACTCGTGTGGTCTGAAGCACACAATTTTTTTAAGCCCCTATTTTAAAACGCCTGCTTTAATTGTTTGCTATTATTAGTTTCTTTTGATAAGGTACCGTCTACACACACCATTATTTAACAAATCGTTTGTGGAAATATATAATTGTTACTATGTTTACTTTAATATGAAAGATTTGCAAGTTGGTAATGAAATGAAATATTGATTTTGCCATTTCGTTCATTCAAAGCTGTTAAATGGGCAATATGTTTTGAAGTCCGCAAACAGTTCAGATTAAATAAATATCTAATCTAATAAATTCCTAAAAACTAATAGCTAATATTAGATTGGTTAGATCATGATTGTCGCTTATTGCGTGAACAAGTGACAACACAGATCGAAGCTAAGACAGTGATAAGGGATTGTGGTGTGCCGCAGAATAGAAACACTGTGCTATGATATAATTTGACGTTTTCTATAAGTATCAACTATGAAATTGGCGCAAGTTAAAATCAAATATTTGTATGAGTACATTTGAAAATTTAACCAGTCTAGAAAGAATAAACAAATGAAATTTGCAGAATTTTTAGTAGGTATTCAGGTTAAAATCTATGTTTATGTAAAGTTTAGCATATTGATAAAGGTCAATACTTTTTCAGTTTACATTAAGGTAAAGACCCTTTAGCAATTTGTCTGTATTGACAATTAAATATGAATCAATAGATGAGTGTGATAAAAAATAAAACCGTGACCAATCACCAATAGGTAGATACATCAAAATTGGATAATATTGAAACTCTTTATGTCACTTTCGCTGAACTCTGTGTAAACTGGAATTTCAAACTTCTAACATACATAGTTATTACTTCCTTTAAATTCCAATCTAAATTAATATTTGTGCAAAACTGAAGTTGGACTGTTTAAATACTCCATGCTATAAAGACCTATGGACTTTATTAGATATTTTATTTGAGTTATGTAGTATAACTACTACATTTAATGTACGTATGTATGTAATATATTACATACATACGTACATTAAATTTATCAATAGTACAAGTAAGGTTTTGCACTCAATATTTAAAGTCCCTTATGAAAGTTTTCCTAAAGAGCAACTATAAAAATCATACAACTTCTGATTCAGAAAGAGTGAATGATACATGACAAGTGGTGGTGATGAACAAGTCAACTTATCTATACAGCTGGCATACGTTCATCAGCCATCGTCGTAACCTAACCGGTATTAGTTAAGACTAATGACCTGAAGCGCGACATTACTACCAGCAGGTCATTTGGGCAGGCCGTAAAAACACTCAAAATCACCAGGAAAATACTGACTACGAACTAATATTACATGCCTAAATATACTATACTCACAATTACATAATATTATAGTATGTTAGAATGGTTTGATTATGTTGTTATTTAGTAGTAAGAACGTATTTAAAAAAATACTAATCGGAAAAGCGATTCGTACAGTTTTTGCTTTCGCATTTAAAATTTTGTTTCGGATTAAAAAAGTAACTCCTGATGTCGAATTTTAAATATTTCTGGAAATTATCTACTGGATAAATTTTGATAAGTACACTTATGTGTTTACAACTAGGTGTGAATTTATTTCCGAAGCTAAAGATTAAACTCCAAACTTGAATTTTATGTTGTTTGAATGTGAATAATTAAAATTCATGGAGCTTTTAAATGTAGCAAGGGTAGCTTGGGGGTATACGTTGCCCATACGGGCGTAAAGTGGTTTGGAATATTGATGAACATGACTAAATAAATGTAAGCAAAAATTTATTTTATTATATTATGCGACCAACTGGGTAACGATTTTCGCAAGTTAGCTGGCAGGAGTTGAATGCAAAAAACCCAAAATCGGTCAGAGTGGCGTGCAATGAAAGAGGCCTATGTTCAGCAGTGGACTTCAATAGACTAATCTTGTAACTAGTTGACCCTTTCAACTTGGTCTGCATCGATTCGCTTTATTTTGTGACGTAGTAACGACGACGTAAAGACGAGACGTGATAAACGCCAAACCATTTGAGTGAAAGGCAGATAAAAAGGCTGATATAACGACAAATTTGTCAGGCAAATACATGAGCAATCAAGAAAACGATTGCTCGGAATAGGGGCTCAAAAGTCTATACCAAGTCTAAGGCCTTCTGTTGTCACTTGTCCAAGCTCCAAACAGCACAAGCCAAGACCCTTACCTCTTAAACTTAGATTCTTATTGAAGTTGAAAGATTTTATGAGGATTAATATACCTCACGAACCCGCCTACCAGAGACCCAGTGTTGATTAAGTGAGACCGGCGGGCCACCTAACAGACGGGCTTCCCGACATCGACCTGGCACACAGACAACTTCACAAAAACAATGCTCCAGGTGAAGATGTAGTTACAATAGAGCTCTTAAAAGCCAGGGGAATATCTTTATTAGCAAACTTTCAAAACTATTTAATTTCTCTATGATCCCCTGAAGCTCTATGTAATGCTCTATGAATCAAACCTCTATGTTTTCGTGAAAAAGATAAGTATAGTCGTTTTTCTGTTTTCTTTTATTTATAGTCTACCAAATAGACCCTACCCTGCTTGATAGAAAGCATAAGTAAAATCTAAGAGTATAGGTCACCATCCTCTTTGAGAGTACAGACAATGTAGCATGCTGACCCACACTATGGCGGCTGAGTGAGATGCTTCTGCATCATTGCGTCTCCGGTCTCACACTCGCCAACAAAATACGACAACACTGTCATTTTGAGGTTAGTCTTCTGTGTGAGGTTGTGTATAGTTTTAAAATCTATTAGTTTGTCATTTTTGTTTGCTGCGGCTATCTCGGAAACAGCTGGACCGATTTTGACAGCATTTTAACTACTGCCAGTGCGTAATCATTATCATCATCAACAGCCTTTAACAGTCCACTGCTGAACATAGGCCTCTCCTTTGAAAGGAGGTTTGGCCTAATATACCATGCTGGCCAGACGGGTTGGTATAGGGTTTGTTTCAAGTTTTCCTTCTCTTGGCAGTGATGTTAGCTGCTTATTTTGTTCCTTTAGTCGCCTCTTACGACACCCATGGAATGAATAGGGGTGTAATTTGTTGGAAATTGTAACTTTGGCTACTTTTAGTGATGATTGTTGTGATTTTACTAACCTTTGTTGTTGTAAAGGTACAACCAAAACCACGGATAACACCACGGGGCGAAGCTAGTGAAATATAAACAGTTTCATTACATCAGTCGGTAAATAAGTATTCTTGGAAATAATTGTTACATATCAATATATGAAACTAACTTGATCAATTGAAATATGAAATCATGTGTGTTTCTCTTAAAGGCATTTAAGACCTACAATATATTTTTATAGTTTTGGTTACACAAAATAAGCTCTTGGAAATTGCCATTTATCTTTTTTTATTGTGAATTTAAGAAATCAGAATATTATGCCAAATAAATACTGTAGAGTAGATTATACGATTCTCCAGTAATATATTAATCATATGATCTCAATGTGTATTTGCCACATTTCTCATCACATACTATAAACTCAAATATTGACAATTCTCCAAATCCTTACTCGGGAACTTAGGAATAGATTAGAGTAATTGCTAAGCTTGTTAATCAAGTGCATACCCGAGTTTAGTTTTCAAGTAACTAATCTATGAGGTAGTAGAGTCATCCGTCAGTCTCGAGGTGTGTATTGAGCTCGACGTTTGGAGCGAAGGCATCATGTAATTCTGTTACTCTCTCCTACTTCTGCTTAATTGAATACGTCTGCTACGTAGGTGAGCAGCCTGAATTCAATTCAAGACACTAATGTATTTAGTAAGTGTTTTTACTAATTAACTAATTTCATCACGTTAAGTAAATACATTTTTTTTTCTTTTTTTTTTTTAAACTTTCGCGTTCCATGATAATTAATATTATTTTTACGGGTATTATCGCGATCACTTATTTAGGGTATTACATACCTCTGATTTGCCTGACGTTTCGACCAGGTTGTACCGGCCGTCACACCCTAAATAAGTGATCGCGTTAATTCCCGTAAAAATAATATTAAGTAAATACAATCTTTTTAACTTGAGTTTCTTTGATGTTTATGGAACGTGTGAGCGTAATGAAGCATATAATAAAAAAATTGTAGATCCAGAGATTACCGCTACAACGTCACAAACTTAATTTCTTTATAATACTAGTATACACAGTAGAACTATCTCTTATATATACGAAAATATTTAGAATCAAATTTGTAACTAGTTTTAGCCTTAGTAGCTATGTAGCTATTATATTCATAGATAATATTAATTATGATCCATGGTATGCAGCAGACACCACTACTTGTTACTATAGGCAATTACTTAAATAAATATGGTTTCTATAATTGAATATTTGGACTTACCTATACTCTTGATGGATTTTGGTCATAATATTTTATCGATATGTATGTATATTATCTTAAAGTTTTAACCAAGTTAGCAGTGTACCATAAACTGGTACAGTTACGTGGAACCTTTCATACTGGAATGAAATATAGGTATTTGGCTGGTCTAGGCTTGGTTTTAATTCAAACAAGATCTGTGGCAGAAATATCTATTAGGTCGCAATAAAAATAAAAACGCTACGATAATGATTTACTGTTATTGCCGAGATATGTTCCAATATGTAAACATTAAAGTTATATGAACGAAGAAATTTCTAAATATATCTTTCAAGCGCTTTGATGTTTTATGAATTGTAGGACGTCAAAGCCTTACATCAATATTCTACGAGCCCACGATATTACGACACAAGATGCTTCGACTATATCTTGCTAAATGATAATATTTATTATCATCAATTTCACAACAATGCATCTCATCTCAAAAATTCATTAAAAACCCGTTTGGTCAGTGTACTTTTAACAGTCCAAAACCTCGATTCGGCCATGCCTTTAGCAGTTTGGTAATCTCTGGATTGACATGACAATGTCAACACTAAAATAATACTTATTATTAGTTTTGTCAATGTTATTAATGACAAGTTTTTTTTTGGAATTTTATGCATAAAAAATATTCTGTTTTTAGACTTTCGCGACTTTTACACATACTTATGTTTTCACTGTGGATGTTTTCTTCAAAGTGTTCTGGATGGAACACTTTGAAGAAATCATTAGCCCACAGGTTTTCATACAAAATGGAAAGAGACAGATCGTTGGCCTTCCTCGACGTAAAATTAATCGCGAAACATAATGGAACGCTGGGACACACGGTTTACCGAAAGCCCACGCATACGGACAGGTACCTGCACGCCAATTCCCACCATCATCCACTCCACCTGCAGTCCGTAGTTACATCTTTATATAACCGAGCTCACGACCTCTGTGACCCTGAACATCTAGACGCCGAGCTCGCTCATGTTCAGGAGGTACTAAGACGTAACGGGTATGGTTTCACTACAAGCCGCCCCAAGGTGACGATGGCGCAGCCTAGGGTAGACCGAGTACCAGCATTTCTACCATTTATAAAAGGAGTGACGGACAAAATTGGCACGCTACTGAAAAAGTACGCCATAAAAAGTGCTTAAGGACACCCAAAGATGTCATACCGCTGCAGACACCCGGAGTGTACAAGGTGAGTTGCAATTGTGGTAGTTCCTACATTGGTCAGACGAAGCGCACAATAGCGGAACGAAGGAAAGAACATATCGCAGCTGTAAAAAGTCGCCAAACAAACAAGTCTGCCATCGCAGAGCACCTGCTGGAATCAGGACCGAACCACTGGATTGAACTACACGACCCGCAGGTTCTCTCCACAGATCGGAACTATTTTCGCCGAATAGTACGTGAAGCGGTTGAAATCAAAAAACACAAAAATTTCAACCGGGAAGACGGATACCGACTATCAACATCGTGGAATCCAGTCATCAGCGGGTGTAGTCACCATCGGAAAGATGAAATAAGGCGTGCAGATGTTATAAGTGTGGTGTGTAGGGGTACCGACACTACAAGAAATCAACGCGATCAAGTGCGGGTAGACACAACCTGCACATCACGAAGGCGACGCTAAGCTCACATCAGTCTACCCGTGACCACGAGCGGTATAACCCGTTCGAAACGTCGGAAAATAGAAGGTATCGTAACCTTTATAATATTATCGCGAATAAGTCCCGTTTACAGTGAAAACATGAGTATGTTAAAAAAATATTGTTAGGTTTTTAAATCTTATTCTAAAGTAAGATAAATTCACCATCTTGCTTTTTACCACATATTCAGAAAACACCGACGTTTAACAAGTATATTACATACTAATATTAAAACAGCCTTTTTAAGGAATCACGAGGTGCTACTCAGTAATTTCTCTAAACCAACGTACTCAGTGTAACGTTATTAAGAATTAAATGATATAAAATGAGATACTAATGATAGTGGCGAGCTTACTAACTAGTAATAGAATGGAAGATAGTGGAATGTCAGTCAGGTAATTTGGAGGCGTTTCAACGTGTGTGGTGCAGTGTATTAGCGTTCGAACATATTACCTGAAACAATAGCTAGTTGTTAATTATTTTGTAAAAAACGTAAATTTAAAAGACTGCCGCGTTGGCCTAGCTATTGGTGTATGCTACTGCTGAAAAAGAGGTCGCAAGATCGATGCCCGGGTGGGACTGATGTTTTGCTGACAATAAAGACAATTTAGAATAGGTACATATGTAAATAATACATAATTCCTTAAGTAAATAGTAAAACAGCCTGTACATTAGAAGATACAATTTGCTACACAAATTATATTTAATAGCTGTAAGTACTAAGACCGCGTTCGCCTACAACTTGTCCATCAGCAGGTCCTAAGTGCTGTGGGTGCAGGAAGCCACAGGCGCTTCAGCACGACATCATGTATCGCGTGGCGTGTTACATGCATCGCACACCTTTACGCTAATTGAATCCATGTCTACTCTACTCCGATGTGGATTTAGCGTGCAACTTTTACTCATTTCCTATTCTAAAGCTATCATACGTTCCATACTAGCCATTTATTTGAAATGAAATGCAGCTATTTTAACTAAAACCACTGATGTGTATTTTCTTTTCAAGGTTTCGTTCTATATATAAAACATAAATAACCTTCTAATGTTAATAATAAAAACTTGCTGAGTTTCGGTCTGATGAAATATCTAAATACTATCAACGTATTACAAGAAATCTTAAAAACTTCAGAGATACGCCATATAAATGTAGTCCTACTCAGCCAAATTTCCACACAGTTTTACACACATAAACGTAGAAGTAGTTACGCTGATTTCATCACCTATGGGCCGACTAGACTGGGCCAGTATTATACTCTCTCAGAAGAACAACCTTAAGTAACAACATTCGTACTGTTGGGTTTTGTTGGCGAGTGTACTGAATGCCTAATGATGCAGAGGCATCTCAAGCAGCCGCCATAGTGTGGGTATTCTGCATGCTCCTTAGGCTTTCTATCAAACACAGCAAAGTCCCTTTGGCAGACTTATGTGAAATAAATATATATACAAAAGAAAGTTTAAAAAACTATCACCCGAATACATACGTAAAACTTTTGAAAAATATTAAGAATTTATGTCATCTGGGTCCTTATTACGAATCTATTGATATACGAAATACGAAATGAAGCCAGAATTCACGTGTAAGTAGTACTCCTGTTTTTATACATCAGGTTATAGGGTCACTTGTAGGGGTATATGTATAATATGCTGCCCATGCTACATTTTCCAGCACGTGGTCGTCAGATGCTTAAAGCTGTTGTATAAAAGTAACACAGTAAGGGAATTAGCTATGTCCAGCCTTGGCCGTCATTCGGCTGAGATCATAATGATGATTTTTATTCTAAATCATATTTTGATTACGACGCACCTTATACTGTTAATAAGGCTGATAACAACAAGATCATGTGAGTAACAACAAGATTTTCTTCCGAAATACATATAAATTGATGTAGTGAGTTAGCAAGCTAGTTAGCGCAGTTAGCGCAGTTAGTGAAAAAGATCGAATACTGTATGGGTATTTTTCGCCACTTGGTCTTTATTAGGACGTTTTTTGTCTTTCGGTCATCCAACGTTTGACACAATATCATACTTTTGTTTAAAACTTCGAAACAAACATTTGCAGATCATGTGTACATTTTGTCCGATCCGGGAATCGAACCCAAGGCCTCAAGCACAGTAGTTAGTAAGTCAAAATTTAATTAAATATGATGTAGTCACAAAAATCAACAAAGTGATAGGTTTCATGATTCTAGTATTTATGCTATTTCGTAGCAGTTATCGTAGACCGTTCAATCAATGCACAGTGATGCGCTGGTTCGTAGCACTGTAGCATATTGCTACACTATATTAAATGGTTTTCATACCACTTCACCCATACAAATTTAAGTGGGAATTAAAGCTAAACTTTAGTCGGTACTTAAATTGTCGGTTCTTAACTATTTCTACACACAACTGTCTATAAATCATTAGATTTTTAATTAATTAATCCTTTTCATTTTAAAAAAGAGTCTTTCCCACCTAAATAAATACGAAAAGAGATGTGTCAACATCTCCATGTATTTAAGACACCCGAAACTACTTTAATTACTGTTAATAGTTCTAGTACGTAAACCTAGATTAAATGAGAAGAGGGCCATTGACTGCCTTGTTGGTCTAGTGGTAAGCATATGCGGCTGCTGATCAAGAGTTTTAGGGTTCGATTCCTGGGTCGGACTAAATATTATTTGTGTGATTCACATATATTTGATACGGAGTCTGGGTGTTTTCTATGTATAATATGTATATATAATAAAAAGTATATATGTATTTATATCAGTTATCTAGTATCCATACTACAAGCTCTGCTTAGCTTGGGACTAAATGATGTTGTGCGTCAGATGTCCGAAATATTTTATTTTATTTTATCTCACTCTGAATCTATGAGTCTATGAAATTTCATTTATTTTTGTTCTAGAATAGGTTGTTTTGGTGGAGCAATCCAATTTCGGTAGAATCAATATTTTAATTGAGTAAAATATTAATTTCTATTTACACACATCACACACGGGATTCATACTTTAATTTAAATATGCAAATGTATTTTCAAATTAGTTACAGAGTTAGCTAATAACAATTTACTTCTTAGAATTAAGTCGGGGTTATTATTTTTTAAATAAGCCTCTATCCATATAAAAAATTCCGATCATTTCTGAAGTATTTCGAAGAGGGCTTTTAATATATTTATTAAGGCTTTTCGAGCACCAGTCTTCTAGGACAGATAATTTTACAATATTGGGTATGCTTTTCTATTTAATATATATACACAAAAATGTAAGGTTGGTTTGTCACATCACATCATACCGATGAGTTTTGTTTCAAAATATAATTAAGACCCCCTAATTTTACATTTAAAAAAAATAAGTTGCAGTATTGCAATTATATGATTGGTTTATATATGATTAGATTATATGATTAGTTTATTAATTATAATATTAATTATCTATTATTTGCCATAAATTCTAAAGTAACCCTGTCTGTCTGTTCATTTGTCTGTTAGTATGTTACTTTTTTGGGCCTTCGAAACACACCTTTACACACGATTTCAATTAAATTTGGAATGGAGATACTTTGATTGTTGAGGAAGAAAATTGGCTACTCTTTACCGCGACAGGCAGAGACGTGGGCAAAAACTATTTTTATGCCACAAATATGTACTTAGAGCTATAATTCAAATAGTCTACTTTAATCAAGAGTCGAGTTTTAGTTATTTTTCTCATTTAAGCATTTTCTACATTACTGTATGCAAATAAATCTACTAACTCCATGACTCTTATTCTAGAATAAAATATGTGGACACGGTCTACACTTTATAAACCGTCATAACTCCTTAATCCCAATTTACTCACAAGAGGACCCCGGGTGAAAAATTATCAGCTGTATCATAAGTTTACGCGACCCCATACAAAATGAATCCAACCGAAACGAAATAACGCAATCGGATTCCTGTATATATACCCAATTATTTACCTGTACGGGAGCACAGATAGGGTGTTTGCGAGTCCCTGTGTGATCAAAATGTTCTCAACCACATTCAGTGAATTGAATTTTCTGTTCATCTTGTAATGGGTGGCTTTTATTCCATTTTGATCAGCAATGGTTTGCGAGCGTTAGGCGAGCATTGAAACAGTCTCGTTGAATACATTATGGATATTGATTAAAGCGTCTAATCTGTAGTATCAAATTCATTACTCACGTTCCCCAATGTAACCGAAGCTAGAATATTTATCATTGGCTAAATACTTCACTGTGTTTGCCTATAATTTATCAAGAGGCACTATTAATTTATTACGATATTTCCTGTTATTAGGGTATCATTTTCTCGCGTACATGATAAATGCATTTGTGGAACTAAACGTGAATCCTACATTTAGTATTTATAATTAGAGAGTTATAAAAATTACTTTATCAGCTTGATAGTAAGCGAATACTATGGTGTATTCTTAAATAACTTTCTTTTTAAAAGACAACTCAAGCAATTATTGTCCATTTAGGTAGTAGAACCACACCGATTTCATCACGAATAGACTTTCATCACGAATCGATCGGGACAGTTCTACCGGCACATAGAATATCAACTTAAAAACGACAGAATTAGTTTTTTCGTATTTCGTTGGTGTGTGTGAAACCGAAGACCCTATGATAGAGAAGCTTACTTAGCCGCCATAGTGTGAGTCACCATGTTTCATCATTTATAGATACTAACAAAGAGGATGGTGATCCCTACTCTTGGATTCTACTAATGCTTTCCATCAGGTAGATAAGAGTCACTTTGGTAGGCTTAAATATTAAAAAAACATTTCTGTATCACGGAACTTTATAAATATACATAAATCAGATATTAAGAACATACATTCTGATAACAACAATTTGTGTATCTCACAAAATGTTGTTCCATGTGAGATTTGTACCTACATCAGTCAGTATAAAGCGGTGAGGTTATCTTTTATTTCACAATGCGATATAGATGCTTAATATGTATATAGCTACTGATCGGTTTTTATTGTAGTTTCTTATTTTTATTTTTTTTTCTTATTTTAAAAGACAACTCCCGCATTAGGAATATTAATTCCTGTGTCGCGAGGGACTTTACAAATATACATGAAACGGACACAAAGAACACCCAGACTCAGAACAACAAATTGTGAATCACACAAAGTGTTGTCCTACGTGGGATTTGAACCCACGACACTTGGCGTAGTAGGAAGCGGCGTTGCGACCGCTTAAGCCACTAGGCCAACCGTGTAGTCAGGGTCATAGTCATAGTTTATAACTAATATTATTAGTTTAAATCGAAAACTTGAGATTTGCCATCACAATGGTTTTCAATCAATCAATGAGTCTATTCTTGACACAATGCAATCCTCCATCTATCAATCCTTTTATTCTAGTTTTACAATAGATAGTCTTAGAATAGTAAGTCTTTCATAAGCAAGGTTACAAAAGTAATGATTAAATTTATAAAACTAATACTTTTAAGAAAATGGAGTACCTAATAAAAAATCTTTGAATTTTTTTTGTCTTTACGGTAGGTAAAGTTTGTGAGGTTATAAAGGGTAATCTTTGGTTCTGCTGCATGGTTTTCATTTATTTTACAAATAAAAAGCCACATTAAAAGCTAACGAAAAGTTATTTCGTGGTAGTCAGATTTGTCCGAAAATCTTTAACGCTCAACAAAGTGGGCACCGGTCAAAAAATATGTCTATATTCATAACAAGAAAGAATATTAATAACGTACTTCCATTATCATTATCATTTTATTGAGCTAGTAATATATAGATATATCATACTATTAGATTTCCTGTAATCTATATGCAGCTCAGATGTCTCGAGAATTTGAATAGTTTACTCAAATAAAGCGGTCAACCTCGAAATGAGAGATAATAAGCTGTAAACTCTACATACGTTTTTATTTACATGTTCTAAAAGTTATCTCAAAAGTCTCATAAAATCTCATCTCCGCGTCATAATTTATCAAGGTCAAAGGTGACAAAAATCAGTTTTTGAGATTATTTTGGTTTCGCGGAGCCCCATTTGGTGCTTTTAGCGTTCAGTTGACGTCTTTTTGCATGAGAAATAGACTGTAATTACTGATATAAAGGATACATATGATTTATTCATCATTAATAAATAAATTTTCTACAAGGTATAATTCACTGAGACTCACGGTTGACCGTGTATTAAATATGGCTGAGCGTTGCCGACTCTCCAAATTATCAAAAACGGATAGGCGTACTAAAAAATTCATTTGTTGAAAATTTTATGCTCTACAGTTTTGTATTAAATGTCAACATCATCAGAGTTACACAAACCAAAATAATCATGAAAACTGATGTTTATGACCTTGAATAACTTACGACGTAGAACATCAAAATAAAGGTGTATACGAGTTTTGCAGCTTATAACCTTTCATTCCGAAGTGAAACCCTAATTTGACTGGACTAGTAATGCAAATTCATTACTTTAAAGTTGATATTTTCCAGCAGCTTCCACAAAGGCTCCATAACGAAGCAAAATAGCCAAATAAGAAGGTCTTAATGTCGCAGTTAGCTGAGAATTCTCCCTTGTGAATGCTGGGTCATTAGCGCTATGTTATTGCGAATTACCCGTAAGACTCGGCGCCGAGACTCTGGCAGTCACGTTTAATCTGAATTTCCCTTACACTACGAGTATACCTCCTGTTAGGTACAGTACGTATGAGATTTTACGGAATACTCAAAAGTGGCTCACATGTGCAAAATTAAATAACACAGATAAATTCAAAACGTATTCATGCAATAGTCAAATATAAAGCTCTGTTTGTTTGACTCCCGTAAAAGGTTTGAGTGATATGTAAATGTGCATTCTTTTAGTGGAATAATTTCATGAGGTTCTGTTAAATATTGAAGTTATATTGAGAATAAAATTTCATTATGTATTGTTGTGTATGGCTGACTTATAAGTGTAGGAGTATAGTATGTAAATGCATTTATGATCAACAGTCTATAATATCCAACTGCTGGGCTTCCTCTCAGGAGAGGGTTTAAGCCATTCGTCTGATCGCTGACCGGGTGCCGTTTGAGGGACTGGCAATACACGTTCTTCTTCGTAGCATTTATTATTCCCAAGATTATTTGGGATGGCTACTAGTTCAACCGGTCTTACTTTTATTTCAGTTTTTACACGGAGCGACTAGAATCGGACCTCCGCAACCTTGAGGGTAAACTGGTATAGGTATATAGATATATTTTAAATACTACTACTAAATGTGAACCGATTTCCAAATTTTGTTTTTGGAATTGAAAAGGCATACTCTCTAGTCCCGTTACCACATTCTTAAGATTGTTAAGTCAGTAATAGTCAGTTTATGTAATGACAGTTTTATTAAAGAGATTTGATTGAAAATTTGATTTAAAATTACGAAGTGTTGGCATGCCAGTAGGACAAGGGTCTTTAAATCCATCACGCACGACGCCGATCTTATTTAGATAAGTAGCAGTCAGCTGTCGGAAGGCCACCCTGCTTAGTCCGCTTGACTGATTACTGCTAATGAATGTTACACTTTAATCTTTCCTTTAAATCCTCACACCTAAGTTTTTCTTTCCAAACTAGAAATTGATTAAATTATCATTATGTAAAGGTGCCCTTATAAAAGATAAATTATATAACACGTAATCCTATTTTATAAATAAGAAGTGTTTGTAGCTTCATGGATGTCAATATAAAACTTGTCTCAATCTAGAATGAAGCAATTCTATATGAGTACAATTCCTCGGTGATCTAAAAAAACTGGTAAGTAATTATTGTGAGTCCTGAGACACTTGTTTACGTTTGAGTTTTAATTTTAAAGTTATTACGCAGTCTTCCGACTTGAGATATAATATGTATATTCATTCATACCTATTCTCTATGTCTACCTAAATAAACAAAACTTTATATTCTGCAATCTAAATATACGGCATCAAAATTATGACTTTTTGATCTTTACAGTTTATTTTACTAAATCAAATATTTTTATACTACGCCTAATCGGAAAAGTAGTCAATATTCCCTGAAAATGAAACGAGAATGTTAGTCTTTACCTTGACCTGAATAAGTGGGAGGAAAAAATGTATGAAAATCCATTTCTAACGTGTTTTAGCGGGAGAGAAAGTTGTATGAATTTTCATTTCTAATGTGTTATCTTATCTATGGCGCGCGCCTGCCCAAGGAGTTTTCATATAATTTAAATATGGAATCTCCGTGCCACTGACATCCTTTTGTGAAGAATAAAAAAAAACAAAAGAAGCGCGAAATATTGGTCAAATTCTAAGCTAAATTGTGTCTTACGTTTTGATTTTATTTTAGAAATACTTTAAATGTTCCTCACAGATGTAGTATAAAGCACTGTGTAGCACTCGGGTGAAAGTCCCATTCCTACCTCAGGAAGTCAGGAGTGTTGTGGCCCTAGGCTGCGCCTTCGGGCCACAAACTGCTCCCTCGCTAGTAATCGGTCCCTTTCATCCCTCGGTGAACAATGTACTATTATAGCGAAGGGGTATGATAATGATTTTGGCATTTTATATGTTATGTAGGTTTGTAGGTAGGTTATGTAGGTGCCCGTGGAGGTAAAGGGCAATGTGTATAAGCGGGCAATTAGTCTTGCCTTATACGGGGCTGAGTGCTGGCCATTGCGCGGGAGTGAGGCACAGAAACTCCACGCCACAGAAATGAAGATGTTGAGGTGGTCCGATCAGGAATTAGCAGATTCGGGGTACCTTCAAGGTTGCGAATATGCCTGACAAATTCACTGAAGTGCGCCTGCAGTGGTATGATCATGTTAAGCCGCGCGAAAAGGACCATATGACAAGATACGTCATGGACATTAAAACACCTAAGCGAGGCCGAGATAGACAGCCGAATACCTGGATAAGTACCCTAAAAAGCGACCTAAATAAGAAAGAATTGCAACCAGAAATGACGCAGATGCGCCCAGAGCGGCGAATGAGAACTAGAAGGGCCGACCCCAAAAGATACGGGAAGTAACGGCACGGACAAAGAAGAAAAAGGTATGTTATGTATGTTTAAGCGTGTCAGCTGAAGCGATTTTAATGCGTGAAGTGTCAATACATTCGTAACAATGGCCCGGGTGATATAGATTATAGCTAACCCACGCAGTCACTCTGCGTCTTCTATTGTCCGTAGCGTGTTATATAACACAGTAGAAACAAATTTCTTTACCACTAGTTGAGTCCTACGGTGTCCCGCGATTGACAATAATATTCGCGGGTGTTGTTGTAAATCGCGAGTTACGAAGCGGGGCGAAGCGAGTCTAAAAAATATTTGCCTAAGTTACCCCTTACGTTATCACCTATTTGCCAGTGAAGTTGAAGTTCCAGCAAAGTCGATCCAATTGTTAACAGAGATTACCCGGACAAACAGACAGACGGACAGACAGACTGCGGTGGGCTACTAGCTCAACCAGTTTTACCTGAATATCAGTTTTTCCACGGAGCGACTGGCATCGGACCTGAACTGAAATGAAATATCATCTACGTATTGTTTAGGTTAAATAAATGTTTAAAATGTGGTTGTACGAAAATATGGTATAGAATTCCGGGGGCTTTACAGTTTCTTAGAATCCAAGATTTTAAATTAATTAGTAGATACTCAATGTAATTTTTAATGTGTGACAACAATTAAAGTACCTAAATAAAGATAAATTTATAGGTTCGGAATGTGTAAAATAGTCCAACACCTCAACTTAATTAGTCGTCAACGTAAGTAATTTTTAATTTTATAGCCATAGGGATAATTAACAAAGAAAGTCGTTTTGTAGCATACCAGAGAGTTAATCAAGCCAATTCATTGTTCTGACATGACGTCTTAATGGTAATGGTAGCTATCTCTGTAGCGGAATGCCTAATAAATTGAAGATTATGGACCAGTCCCTGATATACTATTTTAAACTTATCTACCAAATAATCATAGACTTTGTTATCAAAAGTCTTGGATAGAGACAAAGTTAGCTTAACATAAATATCTGTTATTCTAAACTTTTAATATAAATTAGATAGTAACTGTGTTTGCCAGTTACGCTTTCACGGCTAAACTGCGGCTCGCTTTTTCATAAAATTTAACATGGCAATACTTAGTTTGTTAAGGAAGTCCATAGGTTAGTTTTTACCGCGGAAACTAATATACAAGCAGGTGGAGCCGTGGGCTAAATTAGTATATAAATATATATCAACAGCTTTTTTGTCAATACCAAAACTTTATCAGAGACTTTAATAAGTATGTATGTAATGAAGAAAATGATCACCACATCATTACTGTTAAGTCTTTAGACAATATACCTACCTACAGGTGCCAAAATAAATCCCCAACCAATCGTTTATTGCCAATCTGCAAAAAGTTTATTTATTACTTTGATCGTTACAATTTGAATGCTGTAATGAGAGAAAAGGTGAAAATCGACAATCTGTTGTATTTAAAGATTATCTATTATATGCTGTACAGTAACAGTTTATATTATAATAAATATATTGTGAGGGTTTCTTGCAGCGGCGCCGGAACAATTACACACATAAACTATTCAAAAGATATGCTTATTTTACTAATTAAAAAACAAATTATCACATACATCTACTGCGTTCAATAAGCCCCTCTGGAAAATAGAAATTGTACATACAAAAGCAGATGTAACTAAATACGGTTGCCGACTCGTGTTAATTTAAACACCAAATGACAGGCAATGGTTTGTTTTACGATGGACGTAGATACACTCGATCTCTTCGAAACTCGGAGCATAGTTGATTACTAGACTAGAGCTTGGTTCAAACCAAAACTACAGCCTAAATGTCATGTTACTTGAAACATTTAGCTAAAATAACTAGGAACAGAATATTTTTAGTGAAGCAAAAACAAATTGTTTGATGTTTTATTAGGTACCTAATAAGAAAGTTTTACGCAGCTTAAGTAAGCAGATGTTAAGTAGATCTATAAACTTTTTCTAACGACGCTTCCGAAATATTTTTTATTGCTTTAATACCTAACTTTTTACAATTAGTCCGAATCTAAAGTAAAAAACATGACTTGTTATTCCAGTTTTTATTATATAATGAACAAAAAAAAATTATAACGGTTTAGATAACTTCGTTCAAGAGTCATATAGAGGATTAACTTGTAAAATACGCTTACTTGGAAAACTTCGTACAAAAATAACCAAATAATAAATAAACATAACATTTACTGATTTTAAAACTACGACGAATTATGGCTCGGCGAAGTACATTATAAGTATTGTATATTAAAAGTTTGACAGAAAATTTGTATGTTAAAGCGCGTAGATTTTTTTTTCCAGAAACTAAAAGCAAAATAAGCATGCATTTAGTTTTGCAGAATGTAATCTCTATGAGTAAAAAGCTAAGAGTAGCCACTTTCCAAAGAATGCAAATTAAATTTAAACATTAAAAATACCATTGTAAATAATGGTACACATTTTGTTGGTTTAACTGACAGAAAGATCTGTAATAATAATAATAATCTGTTTGTAATATAAAATTTAAATCTTTTTACTAAATGCATATGAAAGTACATTTTGATTTTTAAAATTGTTGTCCGTCTGTCTATTTGTTCCGGTTAATCTCTGGAGTGGTTAGATCGATTTTGACGAGACCGACAGATTACTGAAAAATAAGGAGTAGCTTATACTCCTTTTTTTAGTCTAAACAGCGTAACCCGGGATTATTTATTTAGAGTAACAACAACAATTTTGAATTAAAAAACGGCTAAGCTAGTATATATTATTATACTATACTAGTATATATTATTATACTTTACTATTATACTTTAATTTAAGAGATTATAAAGCACCGAAATTTTTTATATTTATATCTCTGAGAAAACTAATGATTCTTGGTAGGTTGTAGGATCCAATTACTGTATAAGCATATGAAAAACATTATATTTAGAGTCAAACAAAATTACTTAACCCACCTTAATCACACCAAAACTTAGTAAGTTAATTAACTTACTAAGATTTGTATGGATAAATCATTGTTTCATGATATTAATGAAATAATGATTTAACTATACAAAATCTTATGTATACGACTTAAATGTAATGTCTTTAATATGCATAAACAAAAATTGGAACCTACAAAGGATCGTTAATTTCATTGAGTAAAGGTGGGTTTAGTATTTTTGTTAAAAGTTTATTTCTAGCAATTATGGAAGAGGATGAAAATATTATAAATGTTTATATATGTAACATTACTTATATATTCCAAGATATTTCGTAAAACAAGATTATAAATTGATATTAACTATAAATTGATGACACTATATTAATATTAACAATTCAATCACAGAGACCAATTTTCAATTACACACATTTATGAGTGCGCTGTAAACAACATTTCAAACTAATCAACACAACAGATAATTAATGTTTTAAACTGTGCACGATACGATAATTAACAAATTCGTAAGCAACGTTGCCGCTTATATGTTATTGTTAAATACTCGTTAACACAAATACGTACATATTATTTTCAATGTACTTTATAATTATAGCTTAGCTAAGTCTCCTTAAAACTTTTCCCGGGTAAACAATGAATAGCGACAGACCTCCACTTAAAATTTTCTCCAAAGAAATATGTAGAATTCTCCCGTTTCGCGAGGCGGATTCGCTGTAGGAATCTCGACGGCTGGTTTAATTAGCCGTTTTAATGAATGTCGAGGCACGTACGCTGTAAACGCGACCCATTACCTGTGTAATTCACGCAATGATAACAAAGACGGGACTTACGAGGAGGCACCTTCTCAACATCAATGCTCGACAAAGCTCGATTTCCCAAAAATATACGTTATTAAAACAGGTTGAAAGAAAATTATTTTAATTAAAGGTGTTATAAATAAGTACCTACTTTGTAAGTTGTAGATACAATTTCTAGAGCAGACAATATTAATATGTAGGTACTACAATGATTTGAGGTACTACGTATATTAAGTATTAAATAATGTCCGTGTGGTGACGGATTAAGAATACAGAGTGTCATCACCCCTATTCATCCCGCGGGTGTCGTAAAAGGCGACTAAGGGATAAACTACGCAAAACAACATCGATGCAAAGAGAAGGAAAACTTGAAACCAATCCTATACCAACCCGTCTGGCCAGCGTGGTATAGTAGGCCAAAACCTCCTTTCTAAGGAGAGGCATATGTCCAGCAGTGGACTGTTAGAGGCTGTTGATGACGTATATTAAGAATACTACATTAATAGACTGAACTAAATGTTCTTAGCAATATCAAACATTATATCACATGTAAAATAGTTGTAGCCTGTAAGACCTTATGAATATGTGGCGACATCCACATTCAGCGCAAGCAAAAACATACAACAGCGCCATCTACCGAAGGAACATTGAACTACGGAGAAAACACGTAACGATCTATACGGAGTGACTACTAATCCTGCATCGCGAAAGTAATATTCTCGCGCCGATTAGCATATATACAACATCCCAACATCAACTGTTGGGCAGTGGCCCACCAGGCATGATCACCTCGCCTGGTCGGAGGATCCTCCCTTTGTGTTGGAGGAACACGTCACCCGTTCCTCCACAAATACTTATTTCATATCTAAATTTATATATTCTGGTAGACTTTACACCTACTAACGATAGGTGGGAACAGATTTTGTGGCGAATTACTAGTCCATAATAAATAATAGTCAATAAATAATCTAATATTCTAATCGTATTATAATTATGTTTACTGTTATAATTATGTTTACTGGAAATTATGCGCTCATGAGGCTGTTGTAACGGCAGAAGGAACACTACGCTGCATCAATCAGCCTGTGACCATGGCCAGTCCAAACGTTAGACAATTCAAAGGCATGTAATTATTGGTCACCGTAAGTTCATTAAAGTACTAAATACACTTAGGTTACATTCGCAGAGATTTGGTTTTTAATTTAGAAACTGCATTTATTCTTGAAACTGATGATGAACACAGCAGATGATCATTTAAGCTACTCAAAATAGATAGATTTAAATTTAAAGATTTTAATAAAGTTTAAAATCTTTAAACACTATATTAAGAGTAGGTATATCGATTTACAAACAGTTTTAGTTTAATTTTCTCTAATTGAATTGAAATAAAGGAGAAAATAAAAGTAACTGGAACAACACTTTGCAAATTGACTTTTAATGGAACCCATTGGAGAGAATGGAATGTGATCGCAGATGTGTATTTAAAAAGAACCTTTTTCCCCAACTGAATACATCCATGGATATAACAGAAGTAGATAAAACAGGTTAGGGTCTAGTGAGAACAACCCGTGCTTGTTCAAATCAGATCGATTAGTCTGGTTATGGATTTCCCCAAAAAATTAAAATTATCCTTCTGCTAATTTTCCTAAAATAATAATGTAGATATCCTTTCTTCTATTTAAGACAAAGGTTGGGTCTTTTTCAAATAACACTGTGTGTTGTTTTACCCGAGTACTTCGAAACGAATCGGAAGCGTAATAATTTTAGCATGCTACGTACGCTTAAATGTTACGTGGTAGCGTCTAAATTACGGTACCGATTTTAACGGATGAGATGTAACAAATATATCAAATATTTTTACGTAGTCGGGTTATAGTTTCTTATACATTCACTTGTTAGATCTTTAGTTCTATCCACTATACTTTTTATATTGCAGTGAGAAAAAAGCTTTGCTATAGTAACATTATATTACTAAGATTCCATAATCGAAGAAAAGTAATGCAATGCACCATGTGAAGGACGAGAACAATGTGGGATTCACGTGCCCCTCCCCCCTCTAAAAGCTTAAAGGCTAGCCCAAAAAATCTGAAAATGTCATGATAATAGAACCACTATAGTTTTCCTTGAAAGTTCAATATATGGGATATTGAACTTACAAGGAAAACTATAGCGGATTTGATAACTTTTTTATTTTAAGAGTTATAACCGCTTAATTGCAATTGTGATGATTACTTCCAAAAATATAATCCGCTTAATTGCAATTGTCCAGAAAACTTCACAAAATTTTTATTGTTAGTTTGCAATTGTCCTTTATTCTTCACCAAACGGCGCACCACGACGCATCATTCAAAAATGTTTTATTTCTTTCTATCCCGTAAATGTGCCGTTTAATGTCTCTTTTGTACATTATTCTGTTCTAATATCGCTACGTTGAAAATATGACGTCATTCGCACACAGTCATGTCTCGACTCGTAATAAATTAGTACAAGTCAGTCTCCGGTCCCGCGTTGAAGCGCTAACGCGCGCCATAAATTTAATAGTATTTTAGTCGTGTTTGTGTTTAATTTCAATAAACTAAGTGATTATTACGTATATTTATAATATACATTTGTGTTTTGTGATGGAGTTGGCAGTTCAGAGTGAGTTTTTTTTGATTTATAACAAGTTTTGTCGGCGTAGAGAATTTTGGAGAAAACGAAAAGTCTATTTAATCAATTTCATATTTTTCTGTATTTTACAAACCTACCAAGGAAATCGTAATACAATATCGTCCAACATGAGCATAGCTATAATATAATAATAATATTTCTTATTTACGTGAAAGCGTATGCTTATAATAAATTGATAAATATGCATAGAAAAATATTCACCGTTTGAAAATGTTTCGTGATATATTTCTATGCCTGTAATTTTATATTTTTGTACTATGAAGTTTGTTTTTTTTATTTCATTACGAGTAGATAGGTCCATCCCACCGTAAAAGTAATAAAATATGCATTCTATCGATTTACTTTATAAAATAATTAATCTCAAAATATACATAGTGATTTTTTCAACCATAGTGAAAGTTTGTCGTGGTATATCCAACATTACAAACTAAATCTCAACAAACTATCGGTTCTACGTCATAGCTTCGGTCTTAACGTACACAAATAATATTATTCGTAAATACAGTTGGCAATATTAAGGCCACAAAAAATTAATACCTAAGTTCACTCGGTGAAACTCGCGGCGACGGCCAATGATGTCACGTGACCTCTGGCAATTAGCGCGAATTTGCGTTTTTGACATGTCACTCAATCGGTTTTGTGTTTTTGATATATCACTCAAGCGGATAAGAGCCTAACTTGTAAAATGCACTTGGAAAACTTCGTACAAAAATAAAGAAATAATAAGTTAACATAACAATCATCTATTGGACACGATTGTAAACCTACCTACCATTATGGGTGACTACGGAACCCTATTCTATGCGTGGCCTGTATTGTGAATTATTGAATAATTATGATAACAGTCTAAAAAACGTTTATATGTTTATCTGTATATATATGTAGGTATATCGTCAGTAAAGCTACCGTTGCATAGATAATGAAATAACAATGAGAAAATCAGAAGCTACGACATGATTACGAAAGTGAATTAATTTAAAGTTTTAAAGATTAGATTCCGTGCATCAATTTATGTAGATAAGATATAAACAGCGACAATCATATTTATTACTTAACATTTCTTTAAAAGCTTTTCACAAGTATTTTCGTTTATTTATGCTAATCTTAAAGTTGGGAGTAATAATTTCGAAAGAATATCGCCGACGGAGACGCGGGTCTTCATAAAATGGCATAAGTGGGGCAAACTTGAAACATAACTTAACTGTTTGGGAACTTGACTTGTTCTTATCTGATATTTTTATTGTGAAGTTTTAGAATAACATATATAATATATGTGTTTCGGTGAGATCTTTGTGACTGCTCTTGAAATGGGAAATGTGGATGATTTTCTTTCTTTACACGGATGTGCACAATTTGGAGTGCAACACTATCTATATACAACGTTCAGTGCTGGATTTACAAATTTGCCGCCCCAAAGCTTTAAAATTTTTGCCGCCCCTACTGACTCCTAAAATTAGATACACTGTTCACAATAAAGTTAATTCCTTTCTTTAGGAAACAATCTACTTACTAGATTACTTTTACAACTTTTGTTGTTTTTAAAGCTAAGCAAAGCTTGATTTTTACTGCACTACTTGTAAGGTTTGGTAGGCTAAGGAAGATAGGTAAGTAAGGCCCGATACTGCTAACCATGCACCTTTTTTTTGTTTTTGCGGGGAATGCTTTTCGAACCATACCCTCCGTGGGGCGTGTGTGGGACTCCCGGTGACACTCCCCAGCCACACCAGGGTGTCGCCTGTTCGGGTCGCTTGCAGTGGTCACGTTTCCCCAAGATTTGGCCGTAACGACCCTTAGGCAACGATTGGGGACTAGCTGCCTTTACCGCGTCCCCTTCGCATACGCCTTCGATCGGGATCGGTCCTTTCCCGATCCTGCTATGCGGACTCCTTCTGGAGCATTACGTTCTCACAGAAGGAGATCGCGGCCTCCCATCCTGCATCAATACTGGCGGCGATCCTGATACTCACCGAATCAACCATATCAGGAGAGTATCTGAGTCAATCAGTGAGTGACACAGTCGATCCTCTCTGTCGGCTCTAACAGCGCGTTGGCTGGCACAGCCCTGTGTTTTGAGCCGTGTCCACCTAGGCCGTAGGGCTTGCGTGTGTGCGTTCTGCCGTAGCATTTCAAGCTCATGATCCGGCGCTGTCCCTTCGCCATTCCGACCGACAGAACGAATTTGGTCGTAGACCATCGTATCTATGTCGGTTAGAATGTAGAAGGTTGGAGGATCGTCCTTGCCTCATACGAGATCGTACGGTCTGAATGGCCATCAGCCGCTGCAGACCTGAGCCTAAGTTGAGCCTTACAGCGGGAGGAACCCGCCAGGTCCTTAGAGCAAACAGGTGCCCCATAGAGGACCATGGATCGCACGACGCCCATGTAGAGGCAGCGGACTTTTTCCTTGATCCCCCGATATTGGGCAGCAGACGATGTAACGCCCCTGCTACCCCTTGAACCCGGGGGACTAATCGCCTGAAACGCTTTTCGAAACTCCCTACTGTCCAGGATGAGGCCCAGGTACTTCATGTACTGGCCCATCCGGACTTCAGTGTCACCCACTCGGGGGCGCGAGCTGCGTGGTTCCCGGCGCTTACGTAGACCATGGAACCAAATCGCCTATGTTTTCTGAGGCGCCACCCTTAGGCCCAGCACACGAATCTTTTCCACAACACAAGCCACTCCCTACTCGGCGAGCAATAACACTTCCTCGAAGCGTGACCCTCTAGCCAGTATTAGGGTATCGACCGCATAGCAGACGACACTTAGGCCAGAGGGCAGGTTGGTGCGACAGACCGCATCGTAGTATGTGAGGTTAATACTAATGGGCCCAATACAGAGCCCTGAGGAACCCCACAACACACTTCAATTCGATTCTCCACCCCGTTCCGATCCACAAACTTCATCGTCCTGTCGCGCAGATATGCCTCTATGATCTAACCATGCACCTGTCAACGTCAATATATCCAAGAGATGGCAGTAATTGGTCGGCGGCAGCAGGGTGTGGAAGAGGCTCGCGAGCGAGTGAATAAAATTCAACTTCTGTCAACCGACACGACCTAGATAGCTCCAGGTGCACAGTTACCAGTGTCGACTTTTAGTCTTAATAGTCGCCTCAGGGAGGTGTTGGACGCTAGCATGCCGTCCGCACGCTTTCCTGAGAGCTGGAAGAGCGGAAAGCTGGTTAAACTCCAGAAGACAGGACGGTCTACCGATTCAGTGACGGCCTATAGGTCCATCGTGTTGCTGGACGAGTTGGGTAAGCTGTTTGAGAGTGTGCTCTCTGCCCGCATCGTCCGGCACCTATGCAAGGTGGGCCCCGATCTGTCGGTCACTCAATTCGGATTTTGGGAAGGGCGTTCGCCGTTCGATGCCATATGATGATGATGCGCCTGAGAGCCGTGACCGAATAGGCAGTAAGCAGTGGCGGCGTGCTGTTGGCGGTGTCTATGGACATCGCCGAGCATTTGATAGTCAGTCATTTAGCTGCAACAGGAAAACACTCCTCTATCTATATCTATATTTAGACGAGCGTACCGTCATGTACGACGGCCAAGATGATGTTTTGAGACCTCAGGCTCTGGTGACCCCAGAGGATATTGGCGATTAGAGCCATACACGGTTACCACGGTTGCGAAGACATAATTTATGCCATGGTCATGCATAAATGATGACCATGGCATAAATGATCCGTATGTCGCCATAAAGATATAAGCAATTGATGGCGCTCGCTTCAATGAGAGGAGGCACTAGGAGGGGTTCAGAGGGCGTAATAATAGGTTCCTTGGACCCCTGCTGTTTCAGGTGCTGAGTGGCACACCATGTGGTTTTAGTCGGTTCGATGCCAACATACAGCCCCGTTGCAAACTTCGGTAGGGTGATGGCCCGAGGGGGTTTCCACACGTAAAAAAGTGTTATAAGTGATTGCCACGCTGCATTATACTGCGCCAAGTGTCGTGGGTTCCTACGTGGGAAAACATTTGTGCGATTCTGGGTGTTCTCTGTGTTCGTTTTATGTATGTTTGTAAAGCCTCCCGCGACACAGGATTTATACTCCTAATGCGAGTGTGGTCTTTTAAAAAAATAAAAACAGTTGTGTGTCCGCAACCTTACTTTTTTTTCTGTACCAATTTATTTTTTGGGCCATTTTGCCGCCCCCCTAATTCTGCCGCCCCAAGCTTCAGCTTTTTCAGCTTCTATGGTAAATCCGGCCCTGACAACGTTCAACAATCTATAGAAGGTACACAGAACATCGGATTAACTGCGCCGACAGGTGCATATTTTTACCAGAGTAAACCTACTCTGCCTGATGGAAAGCATAAGTAGAAATTAACATTTTGTTTTGATCACGTCACTGAGTGACATTTCACGCTGAACTTGGCTAGAGGGGGCTGGTCATCACATTTGTATTGTAGAACATAAAGACGTTCCTCTAAAAGGTTTTGTTTCGTCTCATTCTACTGAGGATTATCAGTTATTTTACTAACATACTAATAAAACGAAATGGTATATCAACAGCAGCAGGTAGACCGAATATCGTGTACGTTTAGTCTTTTTTATAAATTATACTAGCTTTCGCCCGCGGCTCCGCCCCTGTTCATGACGGTTATCGCGGTAAAAAGTAGCCTATGTAATTTCTTTAGGCTTTAAACCATCTGGGTACAATTTCATTAAAATCGTTGTAGTTGATTTTGAGTTTATCGCGAACAGAGTGACAGACGCGATGGAGGCCTTTATTTTATAATATGTAGTGATTATCCCTATATGTAGTTATTACATATATGTAGTTATTACACCGTATACATCACTTTAATATTTAAATAACGAGTTTGAACAAATGTTCGGTTTAATAAAGAAGACAATTATTACAAATGAAAGTAAACACTGCTAGCAAATAAATGATTCAAACAATCGCCTTCATTCAAACCCGTACACTTGTTTTTGTACTTCTAAACAATTTAACGGATGCTTACGGGCGTGTTTATACAAAATGCTTGTCGCAAATTACTGTTCTTGTTAAGGGTATCGTTTCCATAATTGCTCGAAAAAGCACTTACGGTTATGACAAGAGAAACAAATTAATTCATTATTTGACAGTAAAAAAAATATCTCAGTTTCTTAATAAATCAATCTATAGAGAAACCGAGTAAAGTTACTAATACGATTATTTATTTTCGAGAAAAAAATCATCAACAGTGACTAAAATCACCGAAATCGACCTTTTCTGTTTGGAATCAATCTAGTATTATGTTGCTTTATTTGAAATAAATATTTTATTAGTTGCAAGAAAAAAGTACAAAAAAGAGATTAAGCATTTAAGGTTTCTATTAATTCTCACCAGAAAGTCATAATTTAATCTTAAACATCATTAATTTTTAGCGGCAAAAGTTCCATACATTTTAGTATGGAGAAATAATTTGCAATAAAACAGAGTTCACGCGATCCAAAAATTCAGTGTTCTCCGAATATTCAAGGCGAGCGCACGCTCGTTTTTAGCTCCACACGCACTGTCACGCACACAGAGATTTGATTGTTTACATACGACGACGTGACTGTGTGTAACTTTTGATAATATTTGGTAGGTCTGAGA
Organism: Phragmatobia fuliginosa; assembly: GCA_932526445.1. Taxonomy (NCBI): domain Eukaryota; kingdom Metazoa; phylum Arthropoda; class Insecta; order Lepidoptera; family Erebidae; genus Phragmatobia; species Phragmatobia fuliginosa. The sequence goes on along the minus strand of OW052068.1, from coordinate 11,665,186 downwards.
ATAGACACACCAATCTTTATATTTTAAATTATTATTAACCAACTTCAAAAAAGGAGTATTATTTGTGTTTTTTTTATTGTACATTCATTGATTACTCTGTCAATTGTGGACCGATTATTAAAATTCATTTTATATGACTGCCTCGGTGGCGCTGTGGTAGCATATGCGATTGAGGCCTCGGGTTCGATTCACGGGTCGGACCAAATGTTTATGAGATCCACAAAATTTTTTTTTTTAGGTGTTGGCTGTTTTCAGTGTTAGTTCATAGGGAAACCCTAAAATTTTATAAGCACGTTATAAATAGTTATTATATATTTTTTTATTTTGTAATGCTATTCCAGACGCAATATCTGAGCTGGTAGCCATCATTTCGTAATGATGAGGGCAGTAGTAGCGCATGCGACTACTTTGCTTGAGTAAGGATTCAGGTTCGATTCCCGTGTAGGACCAAATATTTGTGTGATCCGCAAATATTTATTTCGGGGTCTGGGTGTATTCTATAGGTAAGCAACAAAAAAGTATGTTTATGTATTTATATCAGTTGTCGAATCAATAATATAAGCTCTGCTTAGTTTGGGACTGGATGATGTCGTGTGTAAGATGTTCGAAATAGTTGTTTATTTATTATTGTAATATATCATACTGCCTTGTTGGTCTTGTGGTCAGCGTATGCAACTGCTAACCAAGAGGTCTAGGGTTCGATTCCCGGGTCGGACCAAATTTTTGTATGATCTGCAAATATTTGTTTCGGAGTTTGGGTGTTTTCTATGTATAATATGTATGTATTTATAACAAAAAAGTATGTTTATGTATTATAAACTGCGAAATAAATATTTGCGGATCACACGAATATTTGGTAGATGATATTCTGTGTCATTCGTCTGAAATATTTATTTATTGTTATTTATTATAAACTAGCTTTCTGCCCGCGGCTTCGCCCGCGTGTAATTCGTTGATATCACACGACATGGTAAGGGTAGATTAAACAATCTTACCTGATTTTATGTTTGATAATAAGGAACTTCGACACAAACTTTCGTCCCCTATTTCAAACCCTTCTACCTTTATTTTCGCGATAAAAAGTACCCTATGTCCTTTCCCAAGTTCAGTTCTATCTTCGTACCAAATTTCATCAAAATCGGTTCAGTGGTTTAGGCGTGAAAGCGTAACAGACAGACAGACAGAGTTACTTTCGTATATGTGTGTTACCTTTAGTCGTATCTTTCAAGATGTTCAGCTGATGATGGAAAGTAATACTACTCAATGGTTTGGTCTTGGATGATTAGTATTTCACTTTTATACGTATGTATAAACCGCTAGTCGTATTAATGTTTTACTAGCTTTAGCCCATGGCTCCGCCCGCGAGTGTGTCGATTTTCGTGGTAAAAAGTAGCCATGTCCTTTCTCGGGGTCCCATATATCTCTATACTGAAATTGATCAAAATCAGTTCAGCGTTTTACGCATGAAAAGGTAACAGACAAACAGACAGACAGAGTTACTTTCACATTTATTTTAGTAACATTATTGCGTAAATAAGCCGTTTGCATTAAATATATTAAAAAAAAACACAGTCCTCTGCCTCTTCAACCTGTCTATTAAACTCAAAACATAACGTAACTTAAAAACTACTGCACCAATTTTCATGATGTTTGCAGCAATGGATAGATTGGTTTTAAAGGAGGGTATAATTTGTCAAATTTTAAATGTTTTTTAAATGCCTATAAGACCATGTATCGTTAATCACACATTATTGACATAATAAAATCTTACACTGAGAGTCACTAGTGTAAGATTACGGCCAATTACGGGTGCGACCTGGATGAACGCTCTGACGTATTATAAAATATTTATTTAAATAATATTGTGTAATAAACAATTTTATTCTACATATTTCATGTAGAATAAAATTGTTTTAAATGTCTACAGTATTTATTATGATAAGGATTAATATTACATTGTTCCAAATTACTTTGAAATTATTATTCACAAATAAAATAATAAAGAAATATTAAAAAAGTATAATTAAAAAAGTATTACTGTAGGTTATTCCTAATTTATGTAACTCGTAAACTTTTGTCAATATTGGCTTTATTTATGTGTTCCTTTAAAATAATAAAATAACATTAATAAATCTTCTTTAAAAGGTAACCTTAATTATGATGAAAACCGTATTTAAATACCTTGCGTATTTAAAACGATCTGAGTTGACAGACAATGCACGCGAGCAAATTTATTTTATACTGTGTAAAATTATTTTATAATCTTTGACCATTCGATTGGTATACAGAAAGTATTATGACTTTCTGTACTGAATGAATCCTACGGGCTTTACGTTATGGCAAGATACATTGCGTGCGTTGTAAGACATTAAAATACGTTCTACAAAGGCGAACAGTTGATGGATATTTAACGTAAGCAAAAAACCGAAAGTCGGTGATTGCTTGCTACGGTATGTATGCGACAGTGCGCGATGCGTCTGTGTGCATGTAAAATATGTATGTGGGTGTTCAATCACAAATTCTCACGCTTGGTGTCGCGGGCCTTAAATACTCGTGTTGTAAGAATTAAGTGAGCAATAACACATAGCTAACGAGAACACTTGGTGTATATCCTACAGACTAAACGTGACAAATGGACGTGTTTGCTCTTAAAGTAAGCTTAAGGCGCTTATAGAACCACTTTACTTCTATTCTTTATTACTTTTGTTTGAAACTATTTTTAAGTAGCTACATAACTGTGTGTAGCGAAATGCAAAATACTTATAGCCGTTTTCACCAACGTCTCCTAAATGTAAGGTACCACTTAGAGAGATCCTGGTAACCCTTAATGATATTTTTGTTAAAATCAACTCTTGGGGGACAGATAAGTGTTTAGATTGCTCTTAATTTTTTTTTTATTATTCTGACATCTTACACACAATGCCATCTACTCCCAAACTACGCAGAGCTTGTATTATGGATACTAAACAACTGATATAAATATATAAGCATACTTTTTTTTGTGAATACATACATGTTATACATCGAAAACACCCAAACACCGAAACAAATATTTGCGGATGACACAAACATTTGGTCCGACCCGGGAATTGAACCCAAGACCTCTTGATCTCCATACTCTAACCACTAGACCAACAAGGCTGTCGATTTATATTTACCTAAACGAAACGGAACGCACTTCCTGCCGAAATCAGAACATTAACAAATCGCATTACCTTTATAATTATGAAAGTGCGCGAATCGCTATAAAGCGAATTTGCAGTACAGTCACACCGCTAGTAGATACCCACGTGTATATTTTTATTATATTTTATAAAATTTTGTGTATGTATATTCTTTATGTTTATGTAGTTTTAATAGTGTAGTAGCGTATATGTATGTCTATTTAGGAATAGGTATAAATAAAAATATATTTAATCATATTAATGTTTTATTTACATCGCTATTAAGAATAATATTTTTTTCTTTGCACCTACCGCATCATATTTCTACAACACCTGAAGGTTGACTAGGAGAAAATGTCTCACGGCATTAAGTCCGCCTTTGTAGAACATGACGCGCAATTATTATATATACAAAGTAAATAAAATAAATGGTGCTGTGATATGTACATAATAGAAAAATTACTTAAGATCATGTGGATAGATGACTAAATTAGGGAGATAAGTTAAAAGTTACTATGAAAATTCAATGAAGTGATTGTGTTTAAAAGAAATAAAATGTAAATTACAAATTTACAGTTATAGTTTATTTAAGTATCTAGAAAACATGATAAATTTTTTGTAGGTGTTTGTAAGTTTTTCCTTGCTAAATTGCATATCACTACATAATTTAGAACAAAGTCGCTCAACAGCTACCACTGTCTGTTTTCAGGTAAGGTTAGATCTTTAGAAGTACGAAACGGATTTCGATGCAGTTTTGCTTAGTAGATAGAGTGATTCAATAGGTAAGTTTTTATCTATAATGCATGCATAATATAGTAGGTATACAATCACTGATAATTTTAGAGGTTCCTAATGACATGTGGTTATTCAACACTCTTTTACCCTTTTTTACACTTTTGAACACATCTACAAAGAAAGATCAATCTTATAAGGATAACCCACAATAATCATTTTTATCATTTACCTAATTTTTATAAAAAAATAATGGCGTATTTACTAAGCGATTTTAAGCAGTAGGTACAGCATTAATCCTTGTACAATTAAGTAGGTAACTTAAATATATTGTGTATTTAATGTAGATCCATATGGCATGTAATTTATATTAATATTTTCGAAGATAATAAAGATCTAAAATGTAGGGAGTCGGACAGCGATTGCGGAGGTACCGTCTCGCGTGGAGGGTATGTGGTGCTGCTGACAGTTTAAAACCATCAGTTACTATGTAAACGCAATATTTATCATTCTAAGGCTGTACAAAGTTCGACCAGCCAGCTAGCTGGGTCTGCTAGCGTATTATATTAATGAAATGTAACGAAAAAATATATATTATTAAAGTTGGTAATCTTGATCACAAATGTTTTACGGGTCTGTGGTCTTGACACTGACGTTTGACACTTCATTTCCATTCAGCGTTTCCAGTGTTGTTTGTGATAACTGTATTTCCTTGTGCTATTCTGTTAAAAATATTTACAATTACTTAACAGTCATGTTTCATTATTTTCTAGTGTTTTTGTTAATAAATTCTTGCTACCTTAGTTTTGGTATACCGACACCAAAAAATAACTCGATCTCACTGTCGCTTGTAAATCTAGCCACTCAGTGTGAAAATAAGTTTCTATCTAACGCAATCAGTAACAAAAGTGCAGAGTGTAATGTTCTAGCTCCGCCGTATCTTGTAAAGCAAATACGGTGTTTGATATTTTACGATATAAACAAACAGTTATGTGAAGCAGTAGCTGCGTCGAAGATAGCATTGACCAAGGACGTTGAAGATAAACTATCCACGGAGCGAGACATCACAACTATGTGCACATTAGCACAGCAATGGGTCTTCACAGATCTAACTGAATATGACACTTACAGGAACACATCAGAGAATTATTTCAAAAATCTTGCCACATGTGGTGAAATATGCAGTGTTGAGGGTTCTTTAGACGTTGTGAATGATTATTGTAAATACTACGAGTGGGGCTTAGAATTGTTGAAGGGACAGATACTAACTACAAGTGAGAACACAAACAAAATTGTTGCAGATGCACCGATCAAACCAGAACCTGATGTTAATGTAAAATCTCAGAAAGTACCTGTAATAAGTCCACCAGTGGCTGCTGAAGTAGGCAAGACAAAGACTGTGGATGGACAAACTAAAAAAACCGAGTCTGCTGTATTGAACCCTACTCCTGTGAAGTCTGGGGAGGATATTGAAGTAAGTAAGTCCACAACCCTCACCACTTCTAATAAGCAAATATCTAACCAAGAAAGTGCTCCAACTGGAGGTAAGAATGTTGAATCTGCTGGACAAGGTTTAGAACATCCTATGTTACTGGAAATGATTCCTAATGAACCAGCTAATAAGTCTACAGTGACTAATGAGATGAAGCAGACTGGTGAGGAGAATGACCCTGCACTATTACCTGAAACTGGTAAAGATGCCCCAAGCTTAGACTCTAAGGGTGTTGATCAAGTTGATGGTAAAGGCCCTAGCGATGATGACTATCCAGGTAATTAGATAATCTGAACTACTCTTAACAATACAATTGAAATCACACATCTACAGTGAAACCTGGTTAATTGGGATCTCAAAGGACCTAGAATTATGTACCAATTATTGAGGGTTTCCATTAATCCAGTTTTCCAATTGAGCGGGTTTAAAATTATAGTAGTCTCATTTACAGAGGCCCTCACTCATAGAGGTCGAAATATAACTGTTATTCCATTTTTAGAGGTGGTTATGTTAATACAAATGCGTATTTTATTTGGTGTTATGAATTTTGTGCAGGTATGAATGTACATACTATATGTTTATTGTAGAAAAAAACAATACAATTCGTAATACTTTCCACTAATATTATAGAAGTTGTAATTTTTCAGATGTGATAACGTTTTATTTACGTTTGGACATTTTGTACACTTTTATTCTCTTATTTTTGGTCAAAACCTGAGATAATACTGACCATGTACTGACAAACAAAGTATGTGCGAAAGACATTCAAATGTTTGTAAACAAACGTGTCAAAACCTGTCTTAATCTGATTAATTTGTCTCACTTATACAGGGAATTGAGGTACAGAGTCCCAATTATAGAGGTGAATATCGAAAAAATCCTAGAATTCTAATCTTATTTAACCAGGTTCAAAAAGTCCCATTAACAGAGGTTATTCAATGAAAAAGTATCGGGACCTGATTGCAACTCTCAATAATAGAGGTTTCTCACTTATCCAGGTCCCACTTAACCAGGTTTCACTGTATATGGTAATAGGAATAGGTGGACAGATTAGTAATATGAACTGTCAGTATACCTATTTATCTGAAGGATGTTGAAAAATCCAACAAAAAAGAGAAGAAAAACTTGTCACAAACCCTATACCAACCTGCCTAGGTATTATTATATAGTTGATTAACATCTCTCTTTTCAGGAGACCCCTATGTCTAACTGTGGACTATTAATTAAAACTTAAAAATGATGATGATCATGGCATAGCTATTCCAACAACAATTCTTCAATATTTAATCAAACTAATCTGTATACTAATATGTATAAAGAGATAAAGTTTGTGACCTTGTAAGGTGTAATCTCTGAATTTACTGAACCAATGTAAAAAAAAATTTACCATAAGAAAACTACATTACTTATTTATGAATGACATTGGCTATATATTAACCGGAAAAATCAATACTATATGTCCTCATGCGGACGGCTAGTCATGCCATCATTTATATTTTCTTTATTAAATTGCAATTAAAAATTAAAACTAGTTTTTTAGTTTCAATTGATACAATTTATCAACATAATGTATGTAATTTGTTGCCGTATATCATGACAATGCTTTAAATACTTTCAAATATGTTTTATCATTGTTATCACTTCCTGTTCATTTCACAATTTTATTTAGGTTGATTCCTTATGAATCATTATGAAATAGGAAGTATGTGATTTGGGGATTTGATGCTCAGTCTAATTCGGATTTAGGGATTTAGTGTTCAGTCTAAGTAAAATAGGAAGTACAAAATAAGAAGCCACTAATTCAATATTATACAACTGCTTCAGTCCACTTTATGTTCAACTAAACATTTACAAAGAATACTTCATAAGGCGGAATCAAACAAAAAATAAGGAAATTTAAAATCTAAAAAGTAAATTATGATTCATAATAGGTAATTGTTTACAACTGAATTAATAACATTATTTTATTTTGAAAATGTTAACACATAAAAAACTTTCATAATGATGTAACATCTATTCCTATAGAATTAAATCGCTTTGCTGTTCCACAATGTTTCATAATAATCATGTTTAGCAGTCTGCTGTGCGTGTGAAAATACAAGTGTTTGAATTGAATGTCTCAACAACTATATAAAGAAATAAAATTCAAGTTTGTAACAGCTTATAAATGCTTAAGGAAGTATATATTTTTTAATATTTTGGTTGGTCTGTCTGTCTGTTTCCCCCTTAACCTCTGAAATATAGCTGACCTGATTTTCTGCTGCTACCAAACTTGGAGACCTTATCCGCTTCTATAGGGAGGTGGGCTGGCTGGAGTGAGGGCCGCTCCCACATACAATGGTCCACCTAAAGGATTAAGTGCAGAAACTGACCCATATAACATAGAACATAGCTACTACTGACTCATCAAAAAAGTTCCAACATTACATCAATCAGCAGTATAATCATACATGTATCCCTCAAATGTTGTACTGCTATTAACTAATGTATTAAATGAAAAACTGCTTTTATTTCAGACTCTGATGGTAATGATGGGGGAGATGATGATGGTGAAGAGCAACAAGGCATGGACATAAAATCAGATAAGAAACCGGAAACTTTTGTAGATAACAAGCTGATAGTATCACATGATAGTGATGTCTCCCAGAAAGGTAATGTTCACATACTTACCTACATTTCCTATTAGATACTAATAAAAAAAAGTAAGTGTCCATATGTAATATCAAATGATCAGTTTTTTACTAAATTCATATTATAGACAGGGCTGACATCAAAATGGCTATATTTAATTATTTTTTTTCTATCTGTATGTCTGTTTGTTCCGGCTAATCTGATGACATAAGTAACTTTTGTTAGACTAGCTAAGCTCCGCGGCGTTGCCCGCGATTCACAACAATAACCGCGGGTAACACCAAAGGGCTCAGCTTGTATTAAATGAAGAATAATAATATAAGAATATAGTTATATTCCTGCAATATCTATAAAAGGCCGGGTTGCTTCAGAGCCACACTATATTTATATTAATTACAATATTACAATGCAATGTCCTTGTCCTGCTGCTTTGCGTCCAAGAGAGACAGCATTGTCTCATGCCACAGACTATATATTAATTATGCAGACTAACCATGTTCTTGTGGTAATCCGTGTCAATGTACTTAACATCCGTAATAAATTATTGCATTATATAAAGTTCCCTAAATGCACAGACGCAGACACGTTACATGGAGTTATAATATTTAAGTCAGTCATATTGTTAATAAAAGGAGTTGGAATTAGAATCTAGTGTTGATCACTTGTCTCCCTGTCCTACTAGGACGTCCGTCGTACTACTTAGGCTACACCCACACAGAAAAACCCACATTTTTAAAGAACAATGTTATGTTACAATTCCTATATAATTTGAAAAAAAAATCTTTATTAACCTATTAACCTAAGTAAGTTTAAACATACTTCATCTGTCTGCTGTGGGATTCATTCTAATAACAATAATTGTTTGCTAATTTATAAGTGAATGTGTGGGAATGTCCGTGTGATGAGCGATAAAGAATATAAACTGTCACCACCCCTAATCATCCGGTGATTATTGTAATAGATGACTAATGGAGCAAAATACCAAGGAAAACCACACTGCAAAGACAAAAACTTGAGAAAAACCCATCTGACCTTGATAGGATATGCATAGAATTTATCAGAAGATTCATACACACATACATAAGACAGACAGAATGCATGAATATAAGACCAATTAAAACAATCTATTCAGCTATACACAAATAAAAAATTGAAGTATCTGTTTGTAATATCAAATGCAGTTTTTTACTAAACGAATTTGAAACTATGTATTTACAGTACTTACATCAAGAAAATCATCATCATCATCATTAAAAAATGCTATGCGTCTGTTTGTTATGTTATACCTATATGTTATTAATCTCTGTAACGGCTGGACCGATCTTAACTGGACTTTCACTTACATATAGCTGATGACATGAGAACTTAGGCAAATACCTACTATTCACGATATATTATGTGTAGGATTCATACTTTTTTTTAAGATGTCTCTTGCATTAGAAATATACTTTACAAACGTACATGAAATGGCGACAAAGAACGCCCAAACTCAGAACAAAAATTTGTGAATCATACAAAGTGTTTTCAACATGGGTTCAAATCCCACAACACTTGGCGCAGTTGAGAGCGGTGTTGCGACCGCTTAAACTACTAGGCCAACCGTGCACTTGGTATTATAATAATTGAAATCTAGCTTATTTTTTTTAAAAGAACCCAGATATTTATTATTATGTAGTTAATAATTAATGTAAGTGTAAATAATTGTGTCTGGGCCATATACTTAATTCTTTATCCTCCAAAATGATATCTTAAATACGTGTTTTGCTTTTTTTCCAGAATTTTATCCGAATCCTGTCTCAGATAGTTATGCCGACGATGGTGACCACTTCTTCCCATTTTTCTTGACATTCGTCATACTTGTTGTGTTGTTGTATGTGCTGTACCATAACAAGAACAAAGTCAGCAAAGTGGTATGTAATACTCTTATTTAATTGGTAATAAAAAAAAACTGTTTAATTGGTGATAGTAGTATATTTATCCTAGTTAATCCACCCCAATTCATCTGCGTCGCTCTTCAATTATGATTGGCACCTTTTTGTCTAAATGTGATATCTTATGCTGGCCAGCAAAACATGAGCATGAACTTGTAGGTATACTGAAGATAGTTCTTTATATCTGTTTGGTTTCTTTCATAGTCACCTGCATTCATTTCGAAAATTCAATCGATTCATCTATTCGATTTCACCAAATCGAAAATTCCGAAAATTATCAAGTTTTGTGGTGTTAATAATGTTCCGTTTTGATCTGTTTTTACTGGATTATGCTCTACAGGTTTCATGCTTGTCACCAATGTCCTCTATTTTTAAGAGACTACATAGAAAAAGTTGGAACCCTTAGCGATATTTACATCTCCACACCCTTTAGGGGCGACTTAAATGCTTAGCCGTCTTTTAAGGGTAGCTTTTAAAGTTTAATTGGTGTTTAAAGTAATAAAGTCACGCTGACTTCAGCATGATTGAACATTTGCATCTCACTAAGCCGCCATGGTGAGGGTCTCCATGCTGCATTATTTCATTCGCAATGAAGTTGGTGACCCTTATTCCTGAGGTTTACTAATTACTAATATGTATAATAAAAATATTTTTTTTATACTTAGGCCGCCTAAGTATAAAAAAAAATAGTACGGGTAATCCGGTATACCTACGTTAGGGGGCTCCTAGTAAGGAGACAGTTTAAGTATAGTTAGTTGGTTAAACGAGCATCATTTACGTAATAAATTGTAGGCGACTAATATTTTCTATGGCCGGTTCTATAGCTATCACAAGATAGCTCTGTCTTCCCATATTAAATCAACAGAATTAAATCATCTAATATGACCAGATTTTTGCCGTTTCTTAAATTAAAATGTATGTTTTTTACAGTTCTTTGGCTTGATACTAGAAGGTCGTCAGGGAGGTCGCCGACGCAACAGTCGAGGTCACGCCTACCGTCGTCTGGACACATTAGAACAAGCAATGAGTGCTAACACTGCAGCGCCACCCAGCAAAATAATATATTAAACGCTGTTTATATTAGTTAAAGTCCTTGATGAAAATGTGGGTGAGTGAGACTTTAAAATCAAATTGATATTAAGATTTAAACAGTCCATATAAGTGAGTGTACAATACTAGCTAGCACTACATATAAGGAGGACCTATTTGCAGATGATGCTAATTTGATTAAACATGGTATAAAGCTAATCTGTTGTTGTCTCAAAACTTATTCAGTGTATTTCAACAAAGAAAAAAAGGTTAAAAACCGCGGATAACTATGCGGGGCGAAGCTACATTTTGCGAAAAGTTTTTAACTGGAAAAATAAATCAATTTATTTCTATAGATTGGTAAAAATAAATTTCCACATTAAATAACAGTCAAAATCTAACATAAAACTTCACCAAAAAAAGGCAAAAATATATAATTTTACTGGTATATACATATTATATGTCTACCTTAAAAGGATGATAACCTTCTGATGCGGATAGAGAGGCCCCTATATAATTTTAGAGGTGGAGTCCCATCCCACCCCTAAAAATATATATTTTGCCTCATTTTGGTGAAGTTTTATGTTAGATTTTGTTTGTTGTTTATTGTGGAAATTTATGTTTACCAATCTGTACAAATAAATTGATTGTAATCAAATAACACATTTCGCTAAATTTTGCTTCGCTCCGCGTAGTTTACCGCTTTTTTTTGTTATAAAAGTACTTCAACAATCGCGAGGTGCAGCTAGTACATATTTATATAAGGATTATCATTTGCAAACTTTTTACCGTACTTCATACATATTTTGTTTTAGAGTTACATGGTCAAGTGTGTGACGTTTCATTTCGTTATTAAATTATTATTTCACTTCTTACAAAAGAAATTATCTTAATTCATTAGGTATGACGTATATGTTTGTAGAAAAATATGCATCAATTGTAAATAGGTTTTAAATGTGCAAAGTACTTTAAACTTAATATAAATAATTATAATACTTGTATCATTCGCTTCAAACAAGTATATTTAGTGTTTATGTCACCTTTTATGTATGTACAGATGTTCTTATAAGCAAATAACACAGTGGTTTTATTTTAAAATGTTTAACATTAATACAAATCCATTCTTGTTTTGAGTTCTAGTCTATAAATTTATGGCTTGTTTTTATTTTATAACTTTTAATAATTATATAATATTTGCAGGGTGTTCTTCTAATATTACATGTATTTTCATCATCATCAGGATTAGAGATTGATCAGACTTACTCGAGCTTTCTCTCGAAACGATTAATCAACGATTAAGTCTAAGTTAGTAGTGACGACTGTTTTACCCTTTAATAAACGCTGCCAAGTATTTCAAATATTTATTTTACAAATATGAATACTGTTCACACCAGACTTAAATTATTACTGTCTTAATTACTACATCACTCAGTATTGATTAGTTTATATTGATATAGTATTTTCTCTCTCTTAGTTATTTTTTATCTTGTAAATATCAACGCTAAGCAAATATTATGTATCAAAATTAATGACTGTTGAGAAATTCCTATAAAAACTATTAATCCTAATTAATCTTGGCTTAGATTGATTAACTTAAAGGGTGAAACTGCGCACTTAATTGTCTATTTCAGTTTCAACAAATAATTATGAACTTAATCAATTTCAAATTGAAAAATATTTCCTTTATTGCCTTAAAGTCTTGTTTGTTTATGTTTTCATAAATTAACTAAGGCATATTGTTATGTTATTTTTTCTTCATTTTAATCTACTATATAATTCATTACCCCACTGGGATTGAATGCAAAAGTATATATGTAATAAATGTTTACTTGAGTATGTACGTGTATCTACACAATAGTAAAGGGCCAGTGTCACACGACTCGGTTATAAAGTTCTTATCAACTTTTTGTCAAATAAATACAAATTTCGGTTTAAAAAATCTCAGACAGCCACATATATTATATGTTAGACGTACATCTTATATATAAAATTCTCGTTTCACAATATTAGTTACCATACTCTTCCGAAACGACTTGACGGATTTGTATGAAATTTTGTGTGCATATCGGATAGGTCTGAGTATCGGCTAACATCTATTTTTCAAACTAGGACGCGAGCAGAGCCGCGGTCATCAGCTAGTAAAGTATATATATGTATGTGTCAGCAACCTTTATCTGTCATGTACGATATGGAAGATAACTATCTGTCATTTTATATGGTACCTTCGAAACTTAGCTTAAGAATGTTTAAGTTCGTTCACAATATTACTGGAAAGGTTAATCAGACTTTCTTATATGAAAGATGACAAAATTGATGATAGCAATATTTTTTGTATCCATCTTAGATTATATTTTAAGTATTATTAATATTATTTTTACGCAAATCCTGTACGCTTAATTATATCTACTTTATATGTGTTAATATAAATAGGTACGCAGCTTCAAAAACAAGTACAAGATTAGATTTAAAATTTAAACTTCAACAATACAAATAGTGTTTATTGTATGCGAACTGTGTTAACTATCTGTACTATTCACTTCAGTTTACACTTGGAGCTTTTGATAATTGTAAAAAATAACATCATCATCATCATCATTTCAACGGTTATTCCGTTTGTTTCCAATGGTCAAACTGTGGAGCCCGGAGTCCACTTTCCTACTTTTTCAGCTCGTTTTTAATATCACTGAAGCGCTCCTAGAAAAGTGGCGGTTGTTATCATAAGATAACAGTCGTTAAGCTTAGTTGGAGGCCTTAGGATGGCATAAAGGCATCAACGGCAAGATTACGTAGCCACAACGTGCCTTGCAAGTCTCCAACCCGCACTCGGCCAGTGTGGGGACATCCCCACTCTGGCCCAGTGCGGTTTAGGCCCTAGTGCCGGTAGACCCAGTAGTGGGATGTTATGGGTTGTTGATGATTAATATGACAGCCCAGGCGACGTTGTATGTATAAGATGTATGGGTTACGGTGTATTTATAAAGATAGGAAATTTAATCCGTGTTTGCTTACTTTAATTCCCAGTAATTAAGAGAGAGAGCGAGATATTAAATGAAAAAAAAAAACAGTTCGTAAAGTAACACCAGTGATATGTTTAATCGAAAGTAGCTGAAAATACAGTACTTTGTAGTTTTTTAATACTAGTTACTTCTAATTCGTTTGTTGTATTTACAAAATATGGCTAAAGTTTCTGATTGATTTTGTAAACTTATAGAATCAGTCACTACCGAACTGCATCGTTTTTGAACACATCAAATGAATCTTGCGGCAACGACTTTGATGTATATACATGTTGATGCGTCTTTAATGTATCTGTCGCCAAACGCAATAGCGGATGTAATTTCAACATCTGCTATTTGGGCGTTCGGAACATGTTAACAAACTCGCTGTTAATAACATGTTGTCAATAACATTCAAACGTAGCTCGTTGACGTTTACAAAGCCTGGGCAAGCGTGTAAACTAGGCATAACAGTAAATAGTATTATTAACAGAAAATAAGTAGTAGCAACTAATCAATTTGTTGCTTTAGGAGGTATGAAAATTTCATGTAAACGCAGGTAAGTACTAAATTTTAGTTAATAATTTGGTTCGCGAACAACGTTTGAATACGAAAATCACTTACGTATGTACTTATCTTTATATATTTCTAAAAAAAGCTGCCATATGTATTTGTAACAATAAAATAAATAGATTCAGCACATATATTATTTTATGTTTAATTATGTAATATGTAAATGTACAAATGATTACAAACTAATGTTATGAAATATATGTATAGTATCTTTATCAATTTATAACACTTTTTATATCACTACATCTATACTGATTATCGAACTATCATACCAGTGATAAACGATTTATGAATCAGTCTGTTTTGTTTAAGTAACTTTTAATGGAACAGTTATTTCTGAGATAGTAAAACAAAAAAAAAACATCTCTATCTGTTCTCTGTATGATTGATTCTCATGACTTTATCAATATTTATTCAAATTCTCAAATGTAGAAGATGAGAATAGTTTATCACACTGCGATTTCCATTTTGGTTCCGGTTGTGATTAATTAGCAATATAGTGATTAGGTAATAATTATGTAATATATTGACTGTTTATTTTGTTTTTCTAAATTGTTCTAAAGAAATACATGTATCTATTACTCGTAATTTTAATTTAACAATATTTCTTTAAATGGTGTCCTTTAAGGGCTAGATTAAATTAAGATTAGATTTAATTTACTTTGTATTTAAATAAAGTCTAAAAAGATATTTACATATTGTTTTCTTTTTCTATTGTGTTCGTTAAATTCAAGTACATGTATTAACTCTAGACTTAAATATAATAAAGACGCCGTATGCCCTTTAAATTATTAATACAAACAAAACACAGTCTTAAATATTTTGGTAATGAACCTTGCTTGTAGTCTGCATAATAATAAGTCTGACGGCGTAGCGATTATTTTAGCTGGCAACACTGTTAATGAAGTTACGATACTGACGCAACACTGAGCATTGGCGCATGGGAACGTGGGGATGGAAGTCATTGGCACTTTGAATAATAATTACGCGATTGAATGATTGATTACAATGATTACAGTCGATTACTTTCTTGTCATAAGTCATAGACAAGGATCATTAATCTAGGGATAGGATTAAATCATTGTCACCAGCTGTGATCCTTTATATAATTAACGAACGAATGAACAAACAATAATTATTGTTCGTTCATTCGTTCCTTTAAAATGGAACGTGTTCGTGGGGCGAGCATGATTAACGTGGATCATCTCGTGCTAGCACCTCGTGTTCGGTGGAGTGTCTTATTTTATATCATTAATAATGGGCTGCTATTTAAAATCCTAACTGTATTTTGTGATCGAGAGCTACAATAAAGTGATTGTACGAGAAGTATTCTCTGAAATTATTCTCCTCGCTCAACTCACATCTACCCTCAATTGAAAATATGAGTCCTACTAACGTTCCCAGTGGAGCTGTGCTTTTACAACTCAATATGTACAATGTATTTGTTTAATTTTGGTTGAATGACGTATCTATGAATTGCACCATCGCTTTTTGAAGTTACACAGAAAGTTGCCAATTCTTAAAGTTACAACCCACAAATCTCTTATTAATTTCCAACTTACGAGTATGCTAAGCTACGTTCCATGAGTAGCTTAATCTGGATTGTACTGTGATATAATCATAATTGTAAATGTCAAATCTCGCCCGAAAAAGATTTTAATTGTTCTTCCGTAGTAGTAGTCGAGTGGCAAAGCCGCTAACGCCATCTATAAAGTACTGTAGAAGACATTTTTTTTCTGTTTATTAAACATTTTATTGTTAAATATACAAACAAATCCTCTTCGTATGCACCATATATTTATTATAAGATACGCTCAATCATCATCATCAGCCTATCGCAGTCCACTGCTGGACATAGGCCTCCCTAATTGCACGCCACTTAGTTCGATCCTCGGCTACTCGCATCCAGCTCCTGCCAGCTCAATCAATACGCTCAATGCTTCGTATATATTAGTTTCTAATATGTCCGAAAATATTTTCAATTTTTGGTCGTTGCATTTAATCTGTCGCCATGCCGTTTTTTTGTGCCCAAGTGTTTTGGGGTAAACCCTCACATGGAACAACACTTTGTGATCCACAAATGATTGTTCTGAGTCTGTGTGTACGTTTGATGTATGTTTGTAAAGTCTTTCGTGATACAGGAATTATTTATAACGTGGGAATTGTCTATATAAAAAAAACAGTTGCGATCATGGGCCGCTATTACTGTTTTAGTGCTTGTTTTGATATGACAAAGAAGAATAACCCTGCGTCATTATACAGTGATCACACAGTGAGTATAGTGACTTGAGCATGTATAAGGTTTTTGTGATTACCAGGTACTGTATGCGCGCGAGTTCATGTCCATCGGGGCCAGAGGCGACGCGCGGGGGACAGCTCGCCCCGCCTTCGCCCAACTCGCGGCATTTCTTCGACGTTGAGTGTTGCCCTTGACGGTAGTGACGCGCGCTTATCGATACCGAAAATTTACGCTAATGCTATTGTGTTATTTCATTGTGAACAAACCATGACTACTCCGCTTTAAAGTAATTGAAGTCAACGACGGCGAAGATACTGATTCAGACTCTGATCTGTCGGTTTTTCATCTGATAGTGATTGAATTGGAATTTAAAAAATATTTTTCTCTATTAGAAATAAGTAACTTATCACATTTTTTTATATAACGCCTGCCAAGGTGACTTTACTATGCCTGATGGAAAGCATGAGTAAAATCCACAAGTGGGGGTCGCGATACTCACTGCAAATGCAGGCAGTATGGCGAACCACATTATGGCGGCCTAGGGAGATGCTTTTTCACGCCCCGCTTAAAGGACCCGGGATCATAGTAGGAAGGAAAAACATGAGCTGGCATTTATTTTATTTCATAATTTGCAAAATTACCTTAAGTGACAATAAACCAAATTGACAGCTGTTGACTAAATCGGTAGTTATTATCGACATTACCATAATTATTTTAGGTCACAGCACTACCGCATTTCTCAGGATGGACATGAACTCGCGCGCCTACAGTATTTGTCATCCGCGATTTGAGTTATCGAGTCCTAAGAATATTTAATTTCTATAAGTAATTCGTGGGTATGTCAACTTATGAAAAAAATCCTTATTTTATTGCGTTTGGATAGCTTTAAAACAGGGAAAGTTTTAAAAGAGAAGAAGTAAATGGATTTATTATATTTTCAACTTTTCCAACTTGCAACTGTTTAGTTTCGTTCCAGGTACCAAGACAGTTAAATTTTTCTTGAGATCTGACCCAAGTGTCAAAACTCTGTAGGTGGGCTAAAATCACCAAGGTGGCAAATTCCGGGTTCTGTTTTATGATGAATATACTTAACAGATATTATTAATTCCGGGAACGTTGTTGTAAGACTTTTAATACAATTAAAACTTAACTTAACTATTTCTTTTGACCCTCTATATTAGCGGCAATAAGCAGTTATTAATAGGAAATTAAAAAGCTCTAAATTTCCGATACCGCGTTCGAACGCAGAAAGTCGCGACTGATGCAACATGACGCGCGATTTTGATACCGCGATCGAACGCAGAAAGTTGCTAACACGCGATGCAGCCGCAAAGTCGCCGATCGTCGATGCTAAAAGTAGCTAGTGTGTTGTGGCCCTTAGTGTTATTTTAGCTGCTTATTCGATGAAGTATTTTTGTGGATTCTTGGACTTTTTAAATTATATAAATGTGGGAATTCTATTTAAAATAAAAGACTTTCTAATCTTCGTATAATGCGTGTATTCGACAAGGAAGCGCACACGGGAAGGGGCCATAGACAATATTTACGGGGTTCACATTCATATATATCCAACACCCCCTCTCAATTTCAAGTCTACAATATTTTATTTGATTACTGCTATCATCCACTTAACTTGAAATTGGAACAACTTATTACTTATTTTACAATGGCAACATTTATTCACTAGCAGTTGACAACTGTCACAATCAACTTGACATTGACAACTAACGTCACAATACTCACAATCTCACATAACCTACGTGACGTTTTTAATAAACAAACATTTATTATCAAATTAACACAATTTGCCCCTTTCGATTAAAACAAATTTAACTTACATCTAATACATTTGAACTTATCACTAGACAATGCTTTTGTTAAACAGTCAGCCACATTTTGTTCACTTTGCACGTATTTAACTTCAATTAACTTCTTGTAAACAATGTCTTTAACAAAATGAACTTTTATGTCAATATGTTTTGATCTCTTCGTATTTTCATAATTACACATCATACATATAGCACTTTGATTGTCTACCATCATCACAACACTGCACTTTTTAATACCGAGTTCACTTGTTAGTCCTTTTATGTAGAGAAGTTCAGCAACACACATTGCACAAGCAATGTACTCCGACTCAGCTGTCGACAAAGCCACTGCGCTCTGTTTCTTAGACGCCCATGAAATAAGATTTTTCCCATGAAAAATCACACTCCCACTGGTACTTTTGCGGTCTATTTTATCACCCGCCCAGTCGGCATCTGAATAAGCTAAAATAGTATTATCTTCATTCTTCATATACATTAATTTTAATTCTTTTGTTCCTTTTAAGTATCTGAGTATTCTTTTTGCTGCTTTCCATAACTCTTCATTGTATTTATCTAAATATCTACTTAGGTAGCTTGTAGCATATGTAATATCAGGTCTAGTCAACATTGATAGATAATTTAGACATCCAACTAGTTGTCTGTAAGGTAACTCTTCTTTTGGAGGTCTTAGTTCAGGCTGGAAACCATTTATCATTGGAGTATCAACAGCTTTACACTCTTGCATACAAAATTGTTGTAACATTTTATCAATAAACTTTTCTTGTGATAATGTTAATTTGTTTTTCTTTCTTTCTATATTTATTCCCAAGAAATCTTTTACTACTCCCATATCCTTTGCCTTAAACTCCTTTTTCAGATTACTAATCATCCTTTCTATGTTTTTAATTTCTCCCATTAGTAAAATATCATCGACAAATAGTATTAGCCAAATGTCTTTTCCGGTATACAAACAAACATCATATTTTGATCTTTTCATTCCTACTCTCTCACAAAATGTGTTCATAGTCTCGTTCCAACATCGCGGTGAGTCTCTTAGTCCATACAGAGCTTTATTTAACTTTAAAACTTTTCTTTTATCTGATATTTTTACTCCTTTAGGTACTTCAGTGTAAGCTTCTGTGTCTAATTTTCCATTGAGAAAAGCTGATGGAATATCTAACTGCCTGACCATCCAGTCATTTGTAACTGCGTATGACAACATTAGGCGTATGGTAGTTATCTTTGCTACTGGTGAATAAAAATCTTGATTTTCAATTTCCTGTTGAAAACCTCTTGCGACTAACCTTGCTTTCTTAGTACCATCTTGTTTTGTTTTAAATACCCATTTTGTTTCAATAACTTTCTTTCCTTTTGGTAAATTACATTCGGTCCACACTTCCAGTTTGTTTAATGAACTTATTTCTTTATCTATTGAATCTTTCCAGTCTTTTTCTATAGCCTCTTCGTATGTTAATGAATCTTCTGATATTAAAGCGTAAGCTGCATATAAATTAACCTCATAATCATTCAACTTTTCTGGTATTTTCGGTAATCTTTTAGGTCTTCCTTGTACTTCTGAATATTCCGGTGTGTGTATGTCTTCTTGGTCACTATCTTGTGTTTTCTGTTCTTCTGTTACTTTTTCCTCTTCTTCATTAATCATATCTTCTAAGTATTCTAATTCTTCATAATTTTCTGTTGTATATGTCTGTTCTGTTTGGTTATTAGGTTTCTCTTCATATTTATAGTTAGACTCATCGAATTTGACATCTCTTGACATTATGATGTCATTTGTTTTAGGGTTCCATAGTCTATACCCTGCTGGTCCATATCCGACCATTCTCATCTCTGTTGCTCTAGGATGTAATTTGTCTTTTCTTGGCAAATTCACTACCCAGGCTTTACTTCCAAAAACTCTTAGCTTGTCCAACTCAGATTCGGTTCCTAAATAAATATCAGCTGGGATTTTACCATAAAGTGCCCTTGTAGGTGATCTATTTAGTGTATATGTTGCACATTTTAGTGCGTACACCCAGAGATACTTTGGTAGGTTACTTTCTAGCAACAAAGCTCTTACTCTGTTCATGAGAGTATGGTTCATTCTCTCTGCCACTCCGTTTTGCTGGGGAGTATAATTACATGTAAATTCTTGTATTATACCATTACTTTTACAGAATCCTTTTAATGCTTGATATTCTTTTCCATTGTCTGATCTAATTCTTTTAATGTTATAACCCTGATTCTTCATTCTAATCACATATTCTTTTAGTACTTCTGTAGCTTCACTTTTATATTTTAATGAGTATACTTCTACAAAATGTGAATAGTCATCTATTATTGTCACAAAATATTTTTCACCATTACAACCTTCTACTGACAGGGGTCCTCCTATGTCTGTGTGGATTAATTCTCCTATAGCTTTTGACCTCGGTCTACTTGCATCTTGAAACTGTTTCCTTTCTGCTTTGGCCTGCATGCATATGTCACATGTCTTATTTGAGTATGGCAAGCCCAAGATTCTCAATCCTCCATGATTCAAATGGCCTAAGCGACGATGCCACAAATTACTTTCTACTTTACTTATCAAGGCTTGATTATCTTTTATAGTGAAATTTATAAGAAAGAGATTTCCACTTGATTTTCCATACATAGTTCCACCATTTTTATGCTTTAAAACTGTAGTCTTTTTTCTGAAAATTACTTCAAAATCCTTCTCGTTTAAAGTTTTGACTGATAATAAATTTAATGTTAATTCCTTTACAATATAAGCTTCTAATGTTACATCATGTCCTTCTTTTGATTTTAATTTTAATATCCCTTTTCTGTTTATATGCATTTCTTGTCCGTTTGCTACTCGTATAATTATCAACGGTATTTCCACTATGTTTTGCATGTATTTCACATATTTTTCACTGACCATATGGTGGGTTGCTCCAGAATCAACCGCAAAACTTATTTTCTGATTGTCACTTATTTCTTCAGTTGGAAAGGCAACCAATGTAAACTTTTCTTCTGTTTCTTCGACCAAATGGGCTCTTCCTCGGCCTCTATATCTTCCAAACCTTCCTCTATAAATCTGTGATCTGCCGCCACCTCTTCCTCTACTTGGCTTTGGACAATCTCTCGCAAAGTGGTTGGGTTCATTGCAATTGTAACACTTAAACTTTGTTTCTGTTGTAAATGCCTCCCCTTCTTCACATCTGTTTTCTGACATATCCAGTTCTGCATCTAACAGTTTTCCTTTGACATAATCCATTGTCAGGTCTATATTCGTTGCTTCCAGTGCTGTCACAATAGTTTTGTATTGGTTGTCCATGCTCAGTAACAAATAGCATACCTTTTCAGACTCTTGTAACTTTTTCTTATCAGTCTCTAACTCTCTGAATATTTTATCTATCTCCACGAAATGGTTCTCGAGGCTGTGTCCACTTTTTAGTTTTAAATTGATCAACTTCTTGCGCCAGTATAAATCTGATAGTACACTTTTACGATCTAAGGCATTCTTCAATTTCAATATCATGTCTGCTGCACAAACCGCATCTTTTATGTATTCAATGTGCATGTCCGATAAACATTGAACAATGATCGATTTAGCTACAGCATCCTTAGCACAAAACTTTTCGTCTTTGTTTCTCTGTTCTAAGGCCTTTGTTACATCGACATCTATTGCTTCCCGGCACTTCTTTTCTTCCATTAAGCATGTTATTCTGAACAGCCAATTCGAAAAATTTCCGCTTTTTAATTGCGGAACGTGGTACTGTAGTGACGCCATTTTTATTTTACTTTTAACACTTCTATAATAATTCTACCAATTCCTACACAACTGCTCCTAAAACTTTTTAAATATCTTACTTGCGCTCCCTGTGTCCCTTTCTGGGCCCATAACCTGTGGGAATTCTATTTAAAATAAAAGACTTTCTAATCTTCGTATAATGCGTGTATTCGACAAGGAAGCGCACACGGGAAGGGGCCATAGACAATATTTACGGGGTTCACATTCATATATATCCAACAATAAATAATGCTCTTTCTCACCTACTCCCATACTCTCTAACGTTTCCAAATCACGGTGAGTGCTGATAACGGCATTTTACACCAAAAACATTTTTGTCATATTGTAACACGAATCCATCGGCATAATGATGAAATCAAATTGTTTGATACTAGAAAATGAAAGGGAATTGCAAAAGTAAAATCCGAGGTGTTTTAACTTCTTTATTTTCAAGTAATTAGATTTAAACTGTCAAAGCGACTAAAGTAACAGGGAGATCCTAAAATAAAACGCGCGCAAACTTTTAAAAACAATCAAAAGTTATTTCTACTTTTGTGTAAACTAAGTAAGATACTGTTTTACAAACAAAATTTGTAGTAACTTTAAAGACAACATTTATCTAATGGTTTTCATTATAGTTACTACGAATTTTGATTCTGTAAAATTGCTTATCAATTATTTATCATTTTGGATATCAAATAAATATTAATTTGCTACAATGTTTTAGTAGTTAGTAGAGCCTCGCTACGTATTAAAGCTGGCTTCTGAGATTTCAGCACGAATCGGCTAGCTAGACCGCAGCGGTAGGTACTTACTACATTCACACTGAAGACCAACCCTAACCCTTTTTTTTTTTTTTATGTGTGGAAAATCATCATGTACCGTCACCCCACCGGGGGTTACGGCGGGGTGGTGTGACGGACTTGAACCGACTAAAAACCACACCCTCTTCGCGCTTCTCCGTTTAGGAGGAGGAGAAGTCCAGGGTCAGATCTCTCCAGACTCCCCCAGCGCCTGCCCGCTCCTGATGCGGGCACCGTCTCGGTTTGACGAACCAACCCAAACCCAACCCGCAAAAATCTATGTACTCACTTTGGTTTTAGTGAAACATTGAACTTATTATGAGAATTGCAAGTTAATATACGATTCACCTAGATAATACATGATTTACTGTTTATTATTATCTTGTGTACAACTTTCAGTTAATAATATATTTCACGGGTTTTTATTAAGGGTTATGTTGTTTAATCATGTGACCTAAGATAATTAGATAATTATTAAATACTATATATAATACCCGTGTATTTTCGGGATAAAAGTAGCCAACAATGTGATTTAATAATCACCTAGCTTTCGTACGTGTATTATTGTAGTAAAAAGTAGCCTTTTTGTTATTCTGACATAATATAAGCTATATTACTGTAAAGTTTCATCTAAATCCGTTCAGTAGTTTTTGCGTGAAAGAGCAACAAGCAAACATACACACATACATAAATACAAACTTGCGCGTTTATAATGTTAGTAGGATTTTAACTAATTTCGTCTCAGGAAGACAATACGTAGTTTGAAATCAGAATTAGGCACTAAATGATTTATAAAATCTGCAACCAACAATAACTAACAAAAGCGATATTTTCTTTTAGACTCTAAAAAGGCTCTTTGTCTTTTAGGCTCAAAAATTTAGAGCAATCATTTTTAAGCCACTTTAACATAGTTTAGTATTATTTTAAGCTTTTGGCAATCGTGAGCGTCTTAGGAAAAAAGTGTTAAAAAAATAGTAACACTGATTTGGAACAATATTACGTAACAATTTTGTGACATCACACACTAAAATTTTCTATATAAATACAAGTAGGTACAAATATTGTTTTCAATTTTTCTTTCAAGGCTATGTGTGATGTACATACATGTACGAGTAGAATGGTATATTTTATACCTTATTATTACAGGGTATATTGTGTCGGTTAAAGTTTCGTGAATGGATCGATAGATAATCTATTTGATAATGAGTAGTAGAGTCCTGCATACAGTATTACTACGTAACACCTGGTCCCAATAAACGTACGGACCTATCAAAGAGGGTCGGAGAAGGGTTACTTCCATTATGTAACACCTTCCTGATGACATGACAATGTAACTTTAGCTTGACTTAAAATTTCCTTTAAAGTTTATTTATATCATGATCATAAATTACACTAGATACAGAAGATTTTGACAACACAACAAACAAATTGTTGTTCTGAGTCTGGATCCTTTGTGTCCGTTTCATGTATGTTTGTAAAGTCCCCCGCGACATAGCAATGTTTATTCCTAATGTGGAGTTGTCATTAAAAAAAAATATTTGTTGTTTACACCAATAAATGGCTTTAATTAAATAGAAACTCGTGAACCAACTTTCAATCAGTGTACCTATTATATTATATTGGTAACAACATTTTTCTAAAATTTGTAATAATACATCAAATTAATAGTTTAAATATTTACGATGACTAGTGGTGGATATCTGGTATGCAAAATATGATTTTAACCATTGATATATTTGTAGGAATAAAACTAGGTACTTACTTTTTACTTCTGCTAAAGCATCTATAATTTCTTTAAATTTTTCTTGTCTTTTGGAATACCTTCGCAATCTAACTAAAGGGATTCAAAATCGTATAATGATCGAATTAGTCATCTACATACAATAGGAACAAATATTCATTGTTTTTAAATATCATTTAAGTATATCTCCAGCAGTGTACTGTTAAATGCTGTTGGTGATGATCATGATGATACATTCGTTATACAATACAATAAAGATTGGTTATTATCACAATTTAGCACGAAAATACATAAATAACATCACAATAAATTGCTTTGTATTGACGATAAACTCTGTCTTTGTCCCTAAACACAAGTCTTATTCTAGATACGAGATTACCTATAAATCAACGGCTTTACGATTTGTACTCGACTTGTGTCATGAGTTATAGCTGCTTTTGACAATATCTACGGTTCCAGGTGAATGGGTAGCAGCTTATAGTAATATACATTTTGATTATCTGTTTTTTTATTTATTTATTTCATCTAAACCCAAGGGACCTCTTGTACCCCGACCGTATCGTAACCGCAGATGGCTCGAGATTCACTTTGATCTACCTGGGAAATTCTAAAATTGATTGAAATATAAAACTCTTATGGTCGTTTTCATTTTTTATATAAATGGTTTTTCAGACCGAAGTAATTACGTTGGGTATGTGTACATTCAGTGAAATTGATTTCATCTATATACTTTTCCACTTTCGTAAGAACGGATAAGGAAATTGTGTTACTTTTAACAGATATAATTCCTTTTGAGGTACGGAGTCATAAAAATAAATTTGGTAGACAAGAAACTGCAGGAAAATATACCGAGCTTTTTGTGTATCTTATTTAAGTATTTCATATTTCTTTTATTCTTTATTCAATAAGCTTTCTCATCATTATCCAAAGCATTAAACTATACTCGTATCTAGCCGGCACAAAACTATCTTTACTTAAAAACAGTAAGCCGATCTCTCACTCAAATAAAAGCATATAACATTAGCTGTTACATAGAATAGTTCTCAAATTGTTCTTTTTAGACTCATATTCTTCTGGATATTTTCCTATTAACGAGTGTTTCAAATATTTAATCCCAACATAATTCCTTTTATATACTTAAACTTTTATTCAAACTTATTCAAAGTTAAAGAGGTATGCCGTATGAATTTTCTTAACAGTGTTATGCTCATAAATAAAAGACATTAGGTGTATTACTTTTTGTAACCTGGAAGCCATTTTTATTCACATATTGCTCGAAAACAACGCCTCCCAACAATGCTTACTTCATCGGGTCATTTACTTAATAACGAGGCTTGAAATTGCGTACCTACAATGGCTCTTAAGAATTATGAATACTTCTCCAAGCGCACTGAAGTATGAGAAACGTTTAGGAGGAAGTCGTTTTTCTCACTATATTGTCTGTGTATCAATTTATATTGTGGTATTTCTTATCTAATTGATAATTGTGTATCTCACGAATCGTTTGATTTATGAGCATGTACAGTCTTCGAAAACAAAATGTTTGTTTTAAACACCCATTTGATAAGACCTACATTAACTTGCTTCAAGAAATACTTTTTAATTGGAATAGCCTTTAATTTCATAATTTAACATCTTTTATAGCACCTCTAACTACTTTTTATTTTGATATACTTTAAAACCGCTATCTAATGATACCCTACACCATGGGAGAGACGCGAGAAAAAAATAATCCCACTTTACGTGGAGGATAAGGAAACCCCAAATTAAAAATGTTCTTGATTTTATTTTAGCACTTGATATGTGTTATCACGTCAATGTGATAACACATATCCTTGCAAAATTTCATCTTTCGTGCACTAACTATTTGGAAGTCGACGGAGGGACGGACATGAAGCTTTATGGGTTCCGAGAAACGAACTACGGAACCCTAAAAATGAGCCTGCAGTCGACATGGTTAGTTGACACTGTTAAGAAATATTTTAAAACTTTATTGCATTATAACACTGTGTCGTCTTTAACATTACGTATCACTGGGCATTTGAAACAACTGTTTAGAGTTAATAGACATAAAGAAAAATACACATGTGATATACTTGAACGCCTTCAAAACTTCTTCATTAAATTTACATTTGGCTTACTCAAATATGATCACGTGACTGAAATTTGCAAATTGCTCAAGTGGCTTTCAAATTGACTTCGACGGAATTCACATATTCCTTCTTCACTTCATTTTCCCCATGTCACATAAGGGAACGTTTTGTGTTTCTCAGTGAATCCTAAGTGAGTAAGATCATCGGAATCTTTCAGGCTAATTGGACCTAGCTATACTCATAGTACAATCACAGTGTAGGCTGTCAGATTAACGAATGATTTACTAATTTCCTTTAGACGTACACAATAATTGAAAAATACATTAATAGGACACTCCCTAAGTTTTTAAGTATCTACACGTTACTCGTTCTAAACAACTAAATGATTTCATGGTCATTAATATACAGGCATTGTACTAGCTTTTAATCTTATTAAAATTTGTTGTGAGATCAGATCAGAAAATCATAACTGAAAATTCAAACCATATCTTTGATGGTTCATCATCAAACAATTCATATTTGCGACAGACTTTATTAAGCATTTTATATTCAGATATCTGAGTTAGACTTCATTCGTTTTACGGCATGTTCATAACCTAGAAACATTTTTAGTAGAATGTTTAATGGATCAGTTGTTTCCATTTTGTTGGGTAAACAAGCTAAAGCTCTTTAGTAGTCAAGTCACGCTGCGTGCCTTACTAGCGCTTAACTTAAAATACACGAGAGTTTGAAACTCAACTAGGGAAAATTGGATTAAAATTATTCAACAATTTGAAATCATTTGTAAAGACAAATGATTTCAGAAATATCAAAGCAGATTTAAGCGAGAAGTTCAAAATCGATTAGAGTGGTGTGCAAAGATAGGCCTATGTCCAGCAGTGGACTGCAACAGGCTGATGAAGATGATGAAGCAAATTTATATTCCTATTGTATTGTAGTCATCAAGTTAAAGGTAAAGCCTTTAACTTATATTAGACTAACTAACTAACTTATATTAGAGAGATTATTTGTAGCACATATTTTTAAATATCGTATTACATTGCAATTTTACTTTTTGATTAATCTTATGCCTGGTTGCAATGTTGACCTTTACACATGAATACGATTTAAAGTGGGTTATAAAAGCACTGTTGCCTACTTTCAATTGTGTTTATGTTGGTTTGCTTGTATGTTTGTAGTAGTTTAATATGTTTATGTATGTATATAAGTGCCTATATGATATACTTTCAGTGTCTTGTATTTCTATGTATTTACGACATTTAAGGGCCGGTTGTTATGCGTGTATTACCAGGGTCATTTGCTGAACTTGGTCCTATTATGACACGTTCACGAGGCAATCATCGGTCCGTTGTTTTTTTCAAAGGTGTATTAGATTTATATGTGATGTTGTGTCTTATCGTGTTTGTGTTAAAATAAATATTATTTTCTTTCTTACTTTTTCAAGTTCAAGAACTTTACTGAGCCACAATTAAATTGTTTTATGGTTACAACAACAATATTCAGCAAGCTATACTATAAGCGACATGACATAGATGACAAGGCGAGCTATTACGTCAGGGTCACACCAGACACGATCCCATAACCTAAATTGGCCGGAAGCTTCTCCATCCGTTTTGTTGAGACAGCACACAAGTTTCTTAATATGCAGTCTAAAGAATAAACCAGAAATCATGTTACTTAAAATAAACTAGTTCAATCTTCGAATTTCAGTTCTCCCTTAGGGTTGCAGAGGTCCGATGCCAGTCACTCCGTAGAAAAACTGAAATTCAGGTAAAACTGGTTGAACTATCTAGTAGCCGACCCCAAATAAAACTTGGGAATAATGGCTAGGAGGATGATTTAGTAGAGGTATCCTGCGACTTCCTATTATAATAAATATCAGTAAATTTAATTTTAGCGCACATTATTCTTATATAATACAAAAATAAATCATATTTACTATATAATATTAGATAAGTTAAGGATGGCCTTATCAGATAACGGGCGTGACTTCCAGGAATGTCGTATGTAATATTAATCTTAGTTACCCTTACAGATTACAATAGTTTAGGAACGAGTTTGTAGCATTCATTTCTTAGCATTCATATCTTACTGTCATAGAAAGATGAAATGTTTTGTCTGAAATACATTGTTTTCCTAGCATGTATTCATGTGCATTTTATTGCTGTAAATTGTTATAAATCGTAACTACTGGAGTGAAATTTGTATAAGTCTATTTCATCGTATTTAAAGTATTTTTTTGTTGAGACAATAAAAACAGAGCACGCATTGTAATAATTCCTAGATTAAATTTTAATAACTTTATACAAACTCAAACTTGTAATGAATGTAAAAAAAACTATATCATTTGAAATTTGAAGCGTCATGGCCTTAGGTGATTGGGAACAATCAACGATGGTAAGCAACGTCGGTCTGATCTCATCTAGGTATTCTTCACACCCATCGGTGATCGTTTGTTGCACATTATACGTGTACGTTTCCGTGATTTGGAGGTCACGTTAAGCAGTCAGTCTCGGTTGTTATCATAAGATTACATTCGTGAAGCTTAGTTGGAGGCCTTTGGGCGGTTTAAAAAGATCCAAGGAAAATATTACCTATCCACAACGTGTCTTGCCATTCCTCAACCCGTACTCAGCCAGCGTGTGGATGTATGGTCTATAACCATCACCTGAGAGGAGACCCGTGCTCAGTAGTGGGACGTTATGGGTTGTTGTTGTATTTGAAAAATATGGCAGTAGTAAAATGTGGAGCTTATTATTTACTCGTCTATATAACCACCGCAGAAGAAACATAACACATAAACTTAAGGTATAGCAAGTATAAAATATATGAACGAAACATACATGTACGAGTATATTCAAAAAACGAACATCAAACGAAAATTCAAAGTAAATTACTTGACATTTATGGCTCCATTTACTTCCTCCTTACGTTTCGGTTTAATAATTCATGAAAACCAATAGTAAATATTTACAGAGTTGACATTACGACAGCATGACTTAACGTACACGAAGAGTTATAGATTGTCGTAAACAGGGTATTGAATTTGAGTTGCCACTCAGTTATTTTAACTTTAGTTTTGATTAATTTTAAACTATCGTCATAAAAAATTCAAAAACTGAATAACTTCTACAATATCCCTTATCTTTAGATTCCGTAGTAACCCATAAAAGCACGTGGATTTAAAATCGTGTCCAATAGATCATTGTTATGTTTCATCTTTTTAGCACTAACCGTTTGGAAGGTAAGTCGAGGATTGGCGGGTATGACGAACCTATAAGGGTTCCAAGTCAACCTTAAAAAGTATCCACAGCTTAAACAATACATGAGGATAAAGTGTAATAGTTACCTGATAAAGAATCCAACACACTACAATTAAATTTTTCAAGAATTGAAAGTTATTATATGAGTAATCCTCTAACATAAAATTAAGAACAAGGTACATCACAAACTGAGCGATTGCTTAATGTAAAAACATAATAAATGTAAAAAAATAAATTAAGTAATGGTTTGTGAATACATATAAAGCATGTTGATGAGCCTATAACATTTGAGGTGTTACCTCATTCATTTCTGGTGGCAATAAAACTATCTCTGAAGTACCTATACCACTTCGGTTTTGAAAATTGACCCTAATATGATGGGAAAATGCGTTATAAATATACAAACCATAAAAAAATACATTTTAATCGACAACCTCCTTCTTTGTGAAACCAGTGAGCATTTTTGACATAAGTTGATTTCAACTCATTTATCTATATTATATGATTGAGCTCTTGTAGTATAAAGTTGAAAGATATATACAAGAGATATTTTAAGGTAAGTCAAAAACACAGGTTTCTTATAAACAAAATATTCCCGATAACATATTGAATAATATACATTCTATAATGGTATAGAATAATCACGATTTAGGTATATTTAAACATCAAAGGTTCCAAAATTCGAACAAGTGTATATGTTCGATAAAATATTCTCGTTTTGAACGTGTGAAAAAACACCCAGGGTCATTTAATTCACGAGGGTTGAGGCTGAAGAGGCATGTCGGATTTAAAGCAAAACAAACCACATTATGTTCTCATTTCAAAAGAAGCATGTCTAAACAAGAAAGCCACAGTGATCCAACTAATTTATTAGGGCAAACTAGTGACTGAGACAGTCAGAACTGCCATTCAGGGCAGGCAAATACGAGTACAATACGCGTTCATATTTTTCCTCTCTGACGCAGGTGCCTTGTGTATTAACTACGGCCGCTACCGTAACGAGAGAGAGCTTGTCCTCGTGAGATTGATACTTTATGATGAGACGTATGTTTGAATCTAGATTAAATATACATATTAATACCTAATGCAAAGCGCTTATGGCCAAGTGGCCTTATGCGATTGGAAACAATAGGGTAAGCAACATAGGCGCGGTCTGTATCTAGATGGGTGACCGTTTGTGGCATGCTATGTTATGAACGTTTCCGTGATTCGGAGGTCACGTTAAGCAGTCAGGTCCCGGTTTTTATCATAAGATAACTGTCGTAAAGCTGAGTTGGAAGCCTTCAGGCGGCTTAAAAATATCCAACGGTAAGATTACGTAGCCACAACATGTCTTGCCGGTCCAGGTATTAATTATCATCATCAGTGGCTTCTGTTCTGAGTGCGGACTCAGAACAGAAGTCACTGATGATGATAATTTATACCTGGAGAGTCTACACATGTTTAAGATATTGTTAAATATTTTGACCTTGGCTGTAAATTTATTTATCGTTTTGACTGTACCCCTCTTTATTGGAGAAGATAAGGTGAAATAAGGAGTGAAACAGTAACCATAAAATTTTTAGTGCGAGTGTTTACGATTATAGGAGTTAAAGTTTAATGGGTAATAAATGGCAGGGGTTACTTCAGTAATACGAAAATGTCACTAAGTTGAATACAAATTTATAACAAGATCATTTAAAAAAAAACATTAAACGAAATAAGATTAAACCGTTTCACCTATATAACATAAAAATAAATCTAAAGCCGTAACAACGACTTTCTATATACTAACTTTTTTGTCTGTTAACTGAATGGAAGATTTATTATTTTAAATTATTATTATATAAGAATTTTTAGTAGTTATATGAGCTATTACAATTTAGTCTCTCAGTTAAAAGCCAAATCGATTAAAAACGAAACAGGATAATGTTGCTATAGGCGGGCGTTAGGAGCATACACAGCGTGTGGATTTAATCGGTTGTTTCTAACTCACAACCCAGTCGCAAAACCCGGCGAAATGACGGCTCAATTGGGTTTCTACTCCTAAAAGAAAGAATGTCTGGTCTAAACTGTAATAGCTCATTAAAACTCAGAGGCATGAGGAGACAAACAACAACGACAAAAATGATTACAACGAAACGTTTTTGTATATATATATCAGATCCTGTTATTTAACTGTTAATATAGTATACTAAGAGTAACGTCAATAATATGTAATCCTCTTCATAGAGAATTTGTTGTTATATTTACTCTTTTAGTCTTGATTTCCAACACACTTTAATACGTACTGTTGCGTTACTATTTTACGACTTTTACAGCAAAGGAAATGTAAGTTCTTGTGTGATTTTTTTTAAATAGGCTTAACATATCTTAAAAAAGGTTCATTTTAAACTGACAATACTTTGGGTGTTCATATTTTTTCACTGCATTTGAATCAAAAGTAAGTATAGCAATATGATATCAATTATGACCTGACACTTCAGACATAGAGACTAACAGGTATTGAATTGATTTTATAGGGCTGAAGTTGAGGTATTCTAAAAACAGTATGATAGGTACTAAAATTACACAATATATTTCAGTTTCAACTAAGAATATATTTACGTTAAGCAGAAGGAATAATGTGTTTCATTTTAAACGGTACAAGGACTGCAGACGGATGTGAGCGACAATCACTCACAAAGTAATTGTCATTTGTCTCACCAAAGCGCTGGCTTATGTTTGGCAAATTGGAAATAGACATGAATTTAAAACGAATTCTTGTCATATTCGTTCTGGTTTATTTTATACATTTCTAAACTTTACAGTCAAGAAGAAATAACCCATTCGATTAATGGATACGACATATATAATTTACAATTTTATTGTTATATTTTACAGTTTTTCGTAGTAAATGTTACACAGGCTGATGTAGATATGGTTTGATAAATATGTAGGCACTATTCTAGCTTCTGTACGCACATTCTTAAATGACAATATTTTTTAGGGTAGAGGGGGTAAATGAGCTAATTTGTCCCTTGATTTTCATTGACTAGCACCGCTCTTGAACCTCTACAACTTATTTTTTTTGTTAAAGTTTATTCCAATTGAAAACAAATATTCACGTTACAACAGATTGCAATATTATTATTTTGACCATAAAAAGAACTTACAGGCTCCCAGAATACGAGAATAACTCACTTTGGGAGACTGTGTGCTACGAACATAACTTGCCATTTTACAATATTATAACATTTTATAATAGTATTGTGAATTGAGTTTACCTGTATTAATCTAGTTGTAGTTTGAGTGCATAATTTGTATAGTGTAATGAACATTAAAGTATTATTCTTAGTATTACTTATTAAAATGTAAGCGCTGCCGCACTTTGAGATGCATCCACGACGACGATCCACACAAGTATAGGGCGAAGAGAGGTTTAAGTCTACTGTTAACTGCTCAAATTGCTCTTTACTAAGTCAAAAATAAAGAAGAAAATATCAGAATTCTGAGAGGCAAAGTAGGACTGCTCAAGTTGAGCAAAGTGTGACCTCTGCTCAAGTTGCTTGACTTGTAAAAAGGCATACGAGTAGCTCTAACACAACAATAAGTCGACAAAGATTTAGTCTTGTATTAAGTCTTATTAATTAAAAAAAACTGACTGAATGATAGACAACACACAATCTGGCATATGTATTCCTTGAGGAGCGTATGCGAGCATTAAGAGAGGATTTAAGAAAATTCCACCGCTAGGGGAATGAATTTTTTCAATCAAGTTATACATGAGAATAACACGTTATCCAGTGTAGGATTTAAACCCACAACACTTGCCGCCGTATAAAGCGGCATGTCGACTGCTGAAACACACAAGGCCAGGGATGGCGAACCTATGGCACGCCACATAATATTTTGGGCACCCACAATATCACAAAATTCACAATGAACCTCAATTTTTTTTTAAAGCAAAGACAAGCTTAGAATTTATTTAAACAAAATAATTGATAAGGAATATAAGTGAATTTCCAAGCGTCCGTGTGGTGACGGATTAAAAATACAGAGTGTCACCACCCCTATTCATCCTGCGGGTGTCGTAAAAGGGATAAACTACGCAAGACAAGATCAATGCAAAGAGAAAGAAAACTTGAAACCAACCCTATACCAACCCGTCTGGCCAGCGTGGTATAGTAGGCCAAAACCTCCTTTCTAAGGAGAGGCCTACGTCCAGGAGTGGACTGTTGAAGGCTGTTGATGATAAGTGAAAATGTTAATAACAAAATTAATTATTTATATAAGTACTACCACATCACACATATTATACTTATACTAATTATGCTAACATGTGGGTTGTTTTTGATATGCATGACAAAAATTGTGAAAAATTTGAAGAAGATAGCTCATGCTATTTTAACAATAGAGCAAAAGCCCAGAGCCGCCAGACCTACGTCATTAGTGCAAAGCTGAAATTTTCAGGATTATTAGTACAATGTCTTGTTAAGATGTATGTG
The DNA here is from genome assembly GCA_932526445.1 of Phragmatobia fuliginosa. Classification (NCBI taxonomy): domain Eukaryota; kingdom Metazoa; phylum Arthropoda; class Insecta; order Lepidoptera; family Erebidae; genus Phragmatobia; species Phragmatobia fuliginosa. The sequence continues at coordinate 11,630,453 of OW052068.1, read as the reverse complement.
TACCCATTAGCTTGAAAGCGAGGTCGTTTCTGAGGTAGCGCGAAGTACAGATGGACAAAAACCTTACTAACCTACGTTAAAGGTGCAAAGCTGGTATTTACAATTTTTTTCAAGAATATTATTATAATTAAAATTCATTACTGCCAGACACTTTCCGTGGGCCATTACTTCTGCCAGACGTCTTGAAAGTTGTGAAAAAATTAGGTAAACTGCGTTATAGTAGCAAACCTAAATTTTATACATATTATCTAAGGTAGGTACTATTTTAAGACCCTTTGTATGCGGCCAGACCAATCCGAAGGGCCAATCATCCCCCCAGACACCTTTAAATATTTGTAGTAATTAGGAAGCTGAGGTATATCATCTTTGGTATTATTTCAAGAATAGAATTGTAAAATATTAAACGGTTTTTACACGCTTTTTATTAGCTTTACCTGTATGTTTGTTACCAACTCCTTTGGGTGCGCTTTTGACCCACTTGGACCCACACACACAAAACCTGGGGTGCTTTCTGACAATACTTCAATAACGTCGCCCTACGCTTTTTACATTGAAATTATTTTCTATTTTTAGGTTAAAAGCCTATTTGTTTAGTTTTTTAAAACTATTCTTTTAGAAAAATACTAATTTGTTTAAAGATTTTTTTAGTGTTTTTTTTATATTAGTGTATCGTCATCGGTCCCCGATAAATCTACAAAGTTTGAACGAAATCTGGCCGTTTAAAGTGGGTCAAAATCGCACCCAAAGGAGTTGGTTACAAATAAATAAATAAATAATAAATATTTTGGACATCTTACACACAACATCATCTAGTCCCAAAGTAAGCAGAGCTTGTGTTATGGGTACTAAACAACTGATATAAATACATAAACATACCTTTCCCTTGTAAATACATACATATTATACATAGGAAAACACCCAGACTCCGAAACAAATATTTGTGGATCACACATATATTTGGTCTGACCCGGGAATCGAACCCGAGACCTCTTGATCAGCAGCCGCATACGCTAACCACCAGACCAACAAGGCAGTCATTACAAACAAACAAACATACAGGTGAAGATAATAAAGCGTGTAAAAACCATTAAATATTTTACAATTCTATTCGTGAAATAATACCAAAGATGATATACCTCAGCTTCCTAATTACTACAAATATTTAAAGGTGTCTGGGGGGATGATTGGCCCTTCGGATTGGTCTGGCCGCATACAAAGGGTCTTAAAATAGTACCTACCTTAGATAATATGTATAAAATTTAGGTTTGCTACTATAACGTAGTTTACCTTATTTTTTCACAACTTTCTAGTTACTCCGTATGGTTCATTCAGTGTTTTCTTCGTGGTTCAGTGTTCTTTTGGTAGATGGCGCTGTTCAAGACGTCTGGCAGAAGTAATGGCCCACGGAAAATGTCTGGCAGTAATGAATTTTAATTTTAAATAATATTCTTGAAAAAATATGTAAATACTAGCTTTGCACCTTTAACGTAGGTGAGTAAGGTTTTTATTCATCTGTACTTCGCGCTAACTCAGAAACGGCCCCCGCTTTCAAGCTAATGGTTACACATACATCTTAACAAGACATTGTACTAATAATCCTGAAAATTTCAGCTTTGCACTAATGACGTAGGTCTGGCGGCTCTGGGCTCTTGGTCCACAATGTTTTCATCAAATGTTTGTGTGATCCATAAATATTTGTTTCGGAGTCTGGGTGTTTTCTATGTTTAATATTAATGTACTTACAAAAAAAAATATGTTTATGTATTTATATCAGTTGTCTAGTACCCTTAATACAAGCTCTGCTTAGTTTGGGGACTACATGGCGTTGTGTGTAAGATGTCTAAAAATATTTATAATTACTTTATCAACCTATGCCTGTAAATCATTATTTTCAGATATGAATAAATTTAAAAATTAATAAAGATTCGGTTAGAAATCGTTTGACAGATGACTCCAGTTCATTATATTATATTCTACTAAAAGTAACATCTAACAATACTAACATATATGTATTTTATTTGTCTTTTAATCTACTACAAGAGAAGTCACACACATTTTACTTTAATTTAAATTATACGTACGATTATTATTATTTTGTATCGAATAACGATTTTTGAGTTAATAGTATTTATTATTATTAGTTTCCCAATAATCAGATACAAAATTATTTGATGGCACGTTTATGATCTCATTTTTGTGTTCTTGAGAAAAATGGCACTTTCGTACGCAAAGGTTTAGGCCAACCGGGCAGTCTAAGATTAAGTCCACCCTTATAAATTTATAACAATTCGTTCCTGAGCTTGTTCTCTCCTGGGTTCTGTCGGAGAGCGTTCCATCCAACCATACCCGGTTAAAACATTAATAAAAACACTATAAACATATGAAGCTTACATACAAGAAAACTATTGTATAGTTTATATTAAAAGTAGTACCGCGATATCATAAAATGTAGGTAAATTTACATTTACCTTACCGCCCCAATTCGAGCTATCGTGACCTATGTGTACATTGACAAGTGTAAATATCCTCAAACTCTATTCACATAGATAGTAAAGTATAAGAGCGCCGTGATGGTCCGTGGTTTACGTATGTAAAACTTCGGGTATTATGTACAGATGAGTTTATTAAAATGTATGTACAAGGAAATTATAGCGCACTTATTATTTACAATATATTAAGTATAGAAGGTGCTAAAAAGAAAGATTATGTACAAGTGAATTACGTTAAATAATATGTATCTAGACACATAGCTAGAAGCAAGACAAGTCTCTCTCGATTTTTTAAATCACAAAAGTCACACATGACGTTTTATTTTTCTCCCAACTTTCATAAAGATGAAATGAGGCGAAGGAAGAAAAGAGTATGTATGTGGATGCGTGAAAGATGTTGGATGATGTGTGGAAGAAAGAGCCTACAAAAGAAACACTTCACTATTCCATACTTACATAAGTAATAGCTTTTTCACATGGATAACGATCAGGTTTGATGCGAAATATGTATCATTTATTTTTGCAAGAAAACTGTGAGTTTGATAAACAAAATATGGCGAGGGGGAATGTTTGTAGGCGTTTTGGATTGTTATTTTTAATGAATTTCTCTTAGTGGGAAGAACAATACGATAGCTATAAAAGCTTGTGAAATAAACTGTAATTAAACATACTTTAGTAACTTTTTATATCAGTATATACCTATATATGACAGAAATTGTTTTTTCACGGTATTTGCATTTTTTTTACAGTTCTATAATAGTTACAAACCAAACAGATTAAAAAAATTAATTAGGATTTGGTGTTTCTATTTTTATAGACTGATGAATTAAAAAATCGATCGGCTTTTTCTCGAGAATTTTAAAATAAAAGGATTAACCTTTATGTAAAACAGATTTGCAAGTACTTATTTTTTTCCTATTTTCACGAAATTTTCGAAGTAGAAAAGAGCTTTAGAAACTCATTTAAAGACTCATTTATAGACTTTGAATCTGGTTAAATTGATCATGGTATTGCCGAGTGGAATAGTAGCATGACTAGGACAGGCATCAAAAGTCAATGATATGGTCATGTTTATACCTTTGCGTAAGTTATTCGAGGTCTAAATTCATTTCGGTGAATGCTATGTGAATGCTAAGTCAAGTGATACATTTTATTGATTATATTATTATCACATAATTCTCTTCTGAAAACTTACTTCAAAATTATTATAATAGCGACTAGTAAATCGTATTGAATGTATTATAGGTACAGAACAGCTCAGTAAATAAATAATAGTGCATAAACACAAGATGGGAAAATCAATTTCTGAGTGAAAATCAGAATGAAGATAGAAAATGCTAATACATGGAAAAAGATAACACAAAAAAAAACAACAACAGTGGCCGGAACTTACGCAGAGAATAGGTAAGTTTATTTTAATACAAAAACTAATATATATGTAAGAACAAAAGAACTATACTAGGGCAATAAGGTATTCTATCGCGTATCTATCTACATGACAATAAGAAACGTATATATCTTTACAACGAGAAAAAGGAATTCACTTTTTGTTATTTCTTTGTTATAAGTGTAATTTGAAGGGTAATACTGTACTCTACAGATTTTGCCAAGATTTGCCACCTGGTGAACAGACATCTGTTTATATATATATATTATAATAATAAATAAATATTTCAAACGCCTGACACACAACATCATCTTGTCCCAAAATAAGCTTGTACTATGGGTACCAGACAACTGATACATACATATATACTTTTTTATAAATACATACATATTTACGACTACCTGGAAATTGAACCCGACACTTCTTATTCAGAAGCCGCATACGTCAACCACTACACCAAGGCAGTCAAGGCATAATACATTAACACAAGAACATGGAGCAACAATCGTAAATTTAAACTTTATAAATAACTCGTTTCCCGACGCCTGAATGGTCCAATTTAGATTTTATGTCCACACGAGACGAGGTCCATTGCCTCGGAGGAGAAAATCGTAGACTCACAATTCGAATAAATATTTGTCTTTTTATATTAAGCCGGGTAGGGCGTGTCTACCCATAATCAGATAATGTTGTGCTGAATATTTGTTGGATTATCAGTAAGTAATGTATTTAGTACAATGTTTGGTAATGTTCGCCAAATTTTTTTTTAATACATTTTTAACTGGTTAACGAATCCTAGTTTGCGTTTGTAAATCCTACCAAAAAAACAAAAGTTTCCTATGTTATGCTAGAATATAATATGATTATATGACGCTGAAGGCTTGGCAGAACTAATTTTTCAGTCTTTGATATCTACAGTTATGGTACAGGTAGAAAATGTAGACCTGTCTTAATAATTGACGTCTATATAATTTATGACTAAGCTAAACTTTAATGACAATCAACTTTAAAAAAACAAAATATTCTTTCGTGTATTAAGAATTTTTTTAAATAAAAAAAAATGCATTTAGAATTTCGTTTGCTTATTTTGCTACGATAACTGCGTGACTAAATTAAGACAAAAGGTACCTTACACATATAGATGTATCTTTTATTAATAAATATCGTTTTATAAAATACTGACCGTGTTATGCGATCATAAGCAATTAGCATTAATCCCATTCAAATAAAGAGAAGAAAATAGGTACCTAATTGCGACGACCCGTCTAAAATATTTACGGCTTTGATCTAAAAAATTTTTTTTTGTTTGTTGAGCCGCGGGCTAATCTGGTACTTAGTAAACATTAAGTACCAGATTTACCTGCGGCTTAACCTGCATGTATGTCGGTTATCGAGGTAAAGATTATAGATTATGTCCTTCCTCAAGAATCAAAGTATCTTCAGAATAAAACTTTACTGAAATCGGTGCAGCGGTGTAGCTGTAAACGTGTAACAGAGAGACAGACAGAGTTACTTTCGAATTTTTAATATTATTAACTATGAATGTTAATTCATAGATTTTTTTTTTTTAGAAAGACAGGTGTGAAATAATTGTACCATGCTGTGACTTTGCAAATACACAAAAATAAACACAAAGAGCAGAGAACAGACTCAGAAAGGCAATTCGTGGTCACAATGCGGGGAATAAATCTACAGCATTCAGCATAGTAAAAACAGCGATGTGACCACTACGATAACTCTTTTAAGTTTTTATTATATTTATTTATACGTTTTAAACTATCTTTTTCCATCTAAAATCCTCCATACTAATATATATAACATAAACTACGTACTTGCTATAGTAACTAAGTTATAGTAAATATGTAACAAGTAATGTCAAAACTAAAAGGTAAATAGTAAAGTGGATATCGTGGTACAAAATTACACCCAAGCGTCTTATAAACTTATGTTTTACGACTTTTAATAGTAAAGAACGCCATTTTTGTATAGTTTAATTCTCTCTTTATGTATCATTTTGATAATGCTCGGGGAATAAAATGTGAGCGTAAACCTTTATACTTTTCATAGATTTATCAAGAAAATATGTCAGCTAATCTAAAAAAATATTGTGTCACAGAAATATGATTGAACGGTTACTTAAGATACATGATTTGATACTTGAGTACGTCGCTATAAGTATAAAACATGTGAATTTTCTTTGCAAGTTTGTCATAATAATGCATTATTGATTTATGTCAATTAATCCAGTCGCAAAAACAAGCTAGGTTAAGGTTTAGATAGCTTAGTCTACGTGTGTAGAAAAACTGATTGACTGACTGGTACAACTTTGGATTACACAAGCTTATGTCCCGGAAAGCAGCGAAAAGCTGCCCTTTTCTGCTACCCGGGTATAAGAAAAAGGCTGCTTTTCTTTTATGCTGGCTTCCGCGCAGTGGCAAGAAGGAATATCTATGAAGGGTATGCAAGTTAACATTTACAAATATTTAATAAAATGATAAGAAAACTAACAAATTTATAAGAATTACGTCTCAACGCCTTAGCGTTAATTAATTTTTGAATAAATTTTTGACCTTGTTAATTATAACGAGGTAAAAAATTAATAGAAGAAAATTAAAGCGTTATTAGCTGTAGAAAGAGATTCGACGCAGAAAACTGGTATTATTTAATTTTAGTTAAAAGGGATGAATTATCTCGTTAATTATATAAGCTCATATTATAAGATACTCGCTTATTCTTGGTTTGTCAAAATGTAATGATAACACTTTATTTATGAATACGTTACATGGCATTGTTGACTCATTGTTATCTTATATTGACTTCACCGATTTATGGAGATTTTTTGTATCTACAAAAGTTTTATGTATTAAATTTTCCACCTATTTTTGTCTACTTATGTGCCAGCTGCAAAAGCAATTTAATCAAGGAGTACTTTAACAACAAAGTAACTTGCAATCTTCAAAAACGTGATCTGTATTGACTTAGGACTATATTTGGGACCTTTTATAAGAGAAGTAAATAAATGTAGTACCTCTCCTAATTTCTCGAAAAGTTTTGAAGTATTACACAAACTGTTGAACTTTAAACGATATGAAAAAGATTCCGTAAAATCAATTACTTTGCTTAAACTATCTTTCAGTAGCATGCAACTTTTATGTGCATATTATATTTGGAAATGCTAATATGTTTGCTAAATGATCTACAAGACTCTTTTTTTCTTTTATACTCCTGTTTCATCCCAAATTGGTTTCGTATTTTACAAATTGTTGTTATTTTGTCACTTTCAAGGTATAATTTTAGGAAAAAATAAGCATTTATAAGTTTTTATCTATACACAATTACGTGGTATGTAATGTATAGTCAGAGTTAGAATTCTAAACGAAAACTTGAGAGTATTATTTTATGCTACTGAACAGAAAAGTTTTATATGAAAAGAAAACACTAAGTTTGTATTTCATTCGTTACATTGTGCCACGGTACGTTTAACTACAAAGACTAGGTAATATCAGTCTGACAAGAGAAAAGAAAAAAATCTAATTGAATTGATGTTTAGTTGGATCACAGGTGACAATAATCATCGGTGGATCATCTCGTGCTAGCACCGCGTGTTCGGTGGAGTGTCTTTAGCTAATCCAAAAGTATATTAGGTTTTTGACTGCACGGTTTGCAAAGTGGTTTAAGCAGTCGCCAAGCCGACACAAATACTATCATTTTAGTACTCTTAGTCTTAGGGTCTTCTGAGTGAGATCTACCCTGTTGGAGTCAGCCCATTCGTGCTGAATTCAGCTTCACTGAACTACCTTAAAATTAGAATTGATAAAAACGACACGTCACAATAGCACTACCAAATATTGGGCGTAACCTTTGGTTTACCTGTAATATTTTATAAATTATGCTATCTGATAAAATACGTCGTGCGACTGCCTCACCCTCGTTGAAAAGGTAATAGCGTCAAATATGGCATACAAGCTTTACTAACACAGTCGTGTCTATCAGCATATTAAATTTCCAAAGGGCAGAGTAAGGTTGGAATATGTTTTAAAAAATATATAGAAGGTGATCATGGATCCAAAAGCACATCGTAGACCATCAAAAACAGGAACAGAATACGTATTTTATTTATCTATAGATCCACATAAATAAAAAAATTGTGTCTGTATGTCAGAAAATAACGCAATTTTTAAATTTTTTATCTGTCTGTCTGTCCGTTTGTCTGTCTGTCTGTTTGTTCTCGCTATTTACAAATCTAACAGCGGTCAACACCGCGGGACTCAGCTAGTATCAAATAAAATGCTTAAGAAAGTATATTCGGAACTTCAATCAAAATGTAAATTTTGAAACTATTTGTCAGACTGCCTGTTAGTTCCGGGTAATCTCTGGAAACGCACAACCGATTTTAACGGAACTTTCACTGACCGATAGCTGATAACATAAAGAGTAACTTAAGTATTTTTTTTGACTTGCTTCGAATATAATAAATACGTTGGTAACACACAACATATGGTTGGACTCGTATATAAACAAGGAAGTTCGATTCATTAAAAGTATCATGTGCTATACTACCTACACTAACTACATAATTCAATAAAGATGAAAACATGTGGTCGGGTCAACGACGTCTGTGCCATACTAAATATGTTGATACAGGAATATTCCAGATCCCTTATTTTATTCAATTAGTGAAATTGTTCTTACATTAGATACATCCGCTGTTTGGGATACATCGTGGAAAAGCGCTGTCAAACGCTATCAACATTAACAACTTTAATTCATGTAGGTATAATTCTACTCTTAATTTTTGTAATACATATCTCTAATTTAACTACATAAATCTGTTTAAAGTGTTTGTTTATGATCTCAAATTAACAACTATTTACTAAATTCATATGAAAGTATGAACAAACAAAAACATGAAAAAACTATTTTTGTCTGTCGGTTTTTTTCGACTAATCTCTAAAACAGCTAACCCGATTTTACTAGCTACAGCTAAACTGGGACTTAAACCAGCAGACAGCTGATCATATAAGGAGCAAACAGCACCGGGCAGCACCGCGGGGCTCAGATATATGAGAGGTAACAACACAAAAACATCATTTAATCCCAAACTAAACAGAGCTTATATAATGAGTACTAGACAACTGATATTAATACAAAAACATAATTCTTTTTTGTAAATACATTCATATTATACATAGAAAACAATGAATGGCCTAGATTCCTTTGATAGTGATCATCAAAGGAATCCAGAGAATTGAAGATTAACAAATATTATTTAGAAAAAAAAATGCGTATAAAAAACTCATAAAACAACAAGAAAAATTAATGCTTCAGTACATAACTATGTACTAATTTGTATATTATAAACAAGAAATAACAACAAATCAAAAAGCTGACATTTGCGGTAGGTACTAGAGATTTCAATAAAAAAACAAATGGCATTTATGATGAAATCATCATCAGTTTTGTAAACAGCAGTTACGGTCTTATAAGTAGTTCATAATATATTGTGAGGAGCACTTTTATAAAACATATGTATTTTTAATCCGTTCTAGAAATGCTTTTCCGAATCGATCTATGCCTCTCTTTACTCGCCTTTCCAACAATATATTTTACTAGGACACTGATATTGTAACTAGCTTCAAAATTATTCGTCCTGAAAGCACGTCTTCGCTGTCTATAGAAATGTACTTCATAACTGATAGATTTTGCTACCTTTAGAAAAAAATATAAAAGCATATTCGCTTCACTGCTTTGTTAGAAAAAATGAACAACCATATTAAAAATGCGTCAAAAGAAGATGATTTTAATCATTCTGTACGTGACTTTTGATAAAAAACTAATATCAAGGAATTTTTTCACTTTTTTATTGCAGTTTAGTGAATACTGTAAAAAGGTACGCTTTGATTCTTAAGACTGTGTTCAGTTGAGTTCCGACCGCCGTTCCGACGGCACGCGCCCTCCGAAGGCGACGCCTAATCTAGTAAAAATATAAAATTGTACTTAAGGCAATATAATAGGACATTATGAAGACAATCGAATACAGTTTCACTTTGTTTTAACTATTTTATAACTTTTCATTTGTTCAAGTGATGTTAAAAGTTAAAAGACAAAGTTTAGGAAAGTTCGTGCCGCGAATTAAATTTTTCGTAAAAGTAAAATTTTTAAAGTGAATTTATCAATATTTGATGTAGAATTAGGAAGTTTTGTGCACTGTATACTTTTTAAACAGGTAGACTAATATAGGGTAGTAGTAAGGGTACATTTGTAGTAGTGATATGTATGTTTATGAAATGATGAACTAATAACCAGCTATTTTATGAAAAAGCTTTCTTTACTATTTGCTAAATGCAGACTTTTTACGTTTTTATAAACATATCGATTCTTATTTAAATATTAGTGTTCTCATTATAAGGTTAAATCAATCAAAATTAAAAACTTTTAAGCTACAGGCCTCTAGGAAATGTGTTGAATACCAGCATGCAATTCAATAATTTCTATGATGTCTAAATTAAATATTTTAGAAACGAGTTATTTGAGAAATAAAAATCGTAAGGAGATACCTATGTAAATATAGTGTAATGGACTGGTAAGGGCTACTGATGATGATGAATTATGAATTATCTTTACTCAGAGGTTAAACTTTAATGATCAAATTTTAATATAAAAGAGTTGTACCTTTCGTGTATCTACCAAACCTTTTATTTGTTCCGTATTCCTCCTTTCATTTCCTCATATCTCTTTTGCTCGGGCTTAATTTGGTTTTATCAGTCTACATCGTAAACTGATAAAACCGAATTATGCTCTATCGAGACAAACCTTATCTTAATTTATATTCCTTTTATTCCTTTGGTACATAAAGACGTCGATCTATAATTTCCCCTTATTTAGGTAGGTATTGATTTAAAAAGATATAAAATCGAATTTGTGTCTTTTTAATATAATAACCCGTAAAAACATGTTACAAAGTAAAAGTAGTAGGAATTACAGGGCATAGAAAAGCTTTAAAATTGAAGAGCACTTCAAATTGTAGCACCTACTTGTAGCAAAACCGATAGTTTTTTTTCGATTAGTAATTTTAACAAGTTCTTTCCGTTACTTATTTTAAAATATTTGTGATTCTGTTTTATATATGAACAATCTATTGTGTAGTATGAGAGGATCAGTGGAGAGTATGTAGTATCTAACCGAACAGACCGAGTCCTGTGGCGTGCTTTGGATGGAGAGTGGTAAGAAGCAGTAGACTACAAAGGGCTGATGATGGTGACGGATGATGATGTGTAATGTGATTTTATATAGGTATTAATATATAGTATATCAATTAATTTAAGTATGAATTTATATGTTAAATTTTTTTCCACTTAAAAAATCAACATGGTACACTTGCAGGCAACGGAAATTTAATATTATTTAATATTGTATATTTGTGCTCTTAAAATACCGGTTTGTAAGTTCAAAGGCTTATTTCGTCTACTCGCCTTACTTTTTACCAGCTAAGTTACTTAATTAGATTTATATACTACTTATAGTACTTAAATCTAATTATTTTTAAAAAAATAATAAAGTCAAATTTGGATTGTTTAAAAACTTTGTTAACATTTTTAAACTACTCATTCTTTCTTTAGTATTTTTTTTAATTCCATAAGTTTTTCATATGCTTGCCAACCCCAATTAATCTAGGGAAAAATACAGGCTAGAGTTACTTTCATATTCTCACAAATGAATAGAATCTTACGATATCTCTACAGAGTATCATCATCATCATCAGCCTATCGCAGTCCACTGCTGGACAAAGGCCTCTCCAATTGCACGCCACTTGATGCCAGCCGTCTTTCGCAAATCATCACTCCACCTGACCCGTGGACAGAGTATATATTATGTATATTAATATTTCAAAGAGGAAAAGGTTGTGAGGTTGTGAGGGGTAATCTCATTATTTACTGAACTGATTTTGAAAACTCTTTAATAATAGAAATGTACATTATTTGTGGGTGACATTGGGTTTTAACCCAAAACAATCATTACATGTTATCCAACATTTAAACGGGCAGAGCCGCGGGCAAAAGCTACGCGTATATGTGTAAATGTCCAGCGCTACATATTTGAAATAAACAGACACACATACCTACATGCGACAAACATAACCTTCTTTTGGAGTAGTCTGATTAAAATAAAAAATATTTTATTCGTTAATCTCAAGAAGCTCACAACTAACACTATTAGAGCGAAATCTCATAAATTTTAATTAGAATTTAGAATTTTGATCAAATATTTATGGATGTTAGTTGACACTAACTAGTCCACTAACTAGTTAAGAATTTAAAAATTAAACTTGATGTTGTAGAAATTAGACTATTCCTTTCTTAAAAAATATTTTATATTACTCTATTAATGACAAGCTTTTTGCACCAGTTGATTGGTCTACCACAAAGATCATAGAATTTCTATGGCCTGCGATTTGCCTCATTAAAGTAGCTGACTCGCGTAACTTTGTGGCATAAATAAGTAGAACTCTAACAAAGTATGTTCATTAATACTCAGCTCCTATTAGCTGTAGCGGGATGTTATATAATTTACACCCTTTCTGTACGAATGACTTATTAAACACTTAATGATTTCTTTAATTCAATCCATCCTGAGGTTAGGACGTTCAACCAAACATACTGTTCAGCTTCACTATACTACAATTATACAGAAGTGCCAGCATTAATTCAAATTAATTAGTTGAAGAGATTTTCTTTCCGTCATTATGAAAATATTCAAATGTTGTCTTCAATTGGAATTAGATTGAAAATCGCTTAAATGAATAATATTTAAAAAGTAAACAAAAACGTTTTCGAACGCTACACTAAACCAAAAGCAGCATGTTTTTCTTACAATATAAATAATAAACACAGAACAACATATAAAATGAAATGTTATTGAATAAAAGTGTGGAGTGCTCGATATCGGCTAAAAATATTAAAAAGATAAAGTCAATTTTTAAAAGTAAATCGGCTTACATGAAAACTAAGGTTGTTGATTTTTATAAAATAGAATTTATGTTCCAGGGAATTAGGCTAAAATTATAAATAGTTAATTTAGTCTTCTTACAGACCACTTTTTCATTTCTATAATGCTACATAATTGGTGTATTCATATTTATATATGGTGTGAAAAATTTATGTTGTTCATTTAAATTTACACATTGTAATTCTTATTAAATAAATAAGCATAGTAGGTATTTCAAACATCTAAAGCACAACGCCATCTATTCCCAAACTAAGCAGAGTTTGTGCTATGAGCATTATGATATAAATATATAATTGCAGGATACACTCAAATAAGAATTTAAATTACTTAAGATTACTACATTCAACTAGATATTATCTTTTTTATGTTGTATAATCTCCTCAGAATATGTTATCGTTATATGTTAACCCAACTTAATCACAAGTTACGTATAATACGTTGCAATTTATTTTGACTTTACGACATCGTTTAACAAAAGTATGTAACATACTTAGAGTTACTTTGAGTCAGTTTTAATAAACTTTAAGCTTCAAATGTAATTAGAGAAGTGGAAAATTATTTCACTGACATATTTTATTAATTTTTCTTTGTGGCTGTTCATTTTGACACAGAAACAGTAAAATTGTTGTTAACCTCTCGATTTAGCGCACATTACAGAAGTCATTAAATATTTACGTGTGGACTACTGATACGCTTCAGCGCTATATAATGATACTAGCTTCTGCCCGCGGTCTCACCCGCGTCTATGTTAGTTATCGCGGTAAAAATTGCCTAGGTCCTTTCTCAGGATTTAGATTATCTGAGTACAAATTTTCATTTGAATAGATGCTGTGGTTTCTGAGTTTATTGCGTACAGACAGACGCGATTTATCAAATCGTCGTTTAAGAAACGCCATCGTTTTGTTTGTAATAAATTTGTTTCTCGAACAGTATTAAGCTCATTGGTGATCATATTCATCGGATAGAAATAAATCATTTCACTAAAATAAATTTGACGCAAAATATTGTATTAAAAGTAACTTTTTATAATAAGCAGCAGATGTTGATAAAAATATATTTGATTATGAGAAGAGTGGTGAAGATTACATTCAATAAGATATTGAATGTAAAAAAATAGAGGCACTTAGTGAAATTTCACATGAACCTTATGAAAAACGAGCTTCAAATGGCTCTTGAACTAAAAATGGAAATGTAAAGTAACTGAGCCCACATTGACTTTGATAAATGAAGTAATAAAATGTTTCAGATAAATCAGGTTGATTCCCCTAAAGTATTGGTTTCAAAGATATTTATATACCTACTCTTGTTCGTCTGTTTCTATAAAACTAAGTACTTTAGAAGGATTCGAGAGATCCCTAGTTTAAAAAAGAAATGCAGTATCAGTTTGTTAGTTTCTAATTTTATCAGAATATTTCTATTATATCTAAGAGCTTATCCAAGTTATTTACAAGTTTGAAATGCTGAAGTTGAATAATTTCTATTTAACATCACTACTGCATTATTTTTATGTTCCCTATCCAAGCCTACCGTGACTAATTTGCCTTTAGAAATGCTTGCGTCATACGGCGTTGACAGTTTAAATCTAAAGTGTAATAAAACTTTTAGCTAGTAACGTATAATATCTAGTACCTTTTTCCACCATGGTGACATAAATATTGTAGTTCAGTCGTGAATGAATTCAACTCAGCTGAAACTTGTCCACCAATGAAAATATGCTTCCCTAAGATTCTTCCATAATAATCGGTCCGGCGCTACCCTCATCCCTCACCTCATTGTAGTTGCTGTCACAAAATAGAAACGCCACTACAATCTTGGGAAAGAATAACTTTTATTAAAGTGTAGAAATCGAAATTGTTGCTAATCCAAAGTTTTCTAAGAACGTTCAAGGAGGAAGACCCGTCAGTGCTTTAATTTATTAACTATTTTTAAAGTATTTTCCCAAATACAGTAAAAATGTTAAAAACACGTTTTGTTTTTTTTCTTAAAAGCTTAGCTTAGATAACGACGCCATGAATAATGACACAATATTTGTAGCAGGACAATTTGTTTATCATTTGTACTGGCTGTCGTGTATGATTTATCGATACATATGTTTATTTAATTAAATCGATCATTATCATTTCAATCACATGTTACTCATTTCAATCACACATGGCTCTATGCCACGCTGATTCAGCATAAATGAGCCGACTTAACCGGGGTGGTACTATCCTCACACAGAAGACAGACCTAAAACTGACAGATTTCGTGCTGTCGTGCTTCTTTGGTGAAACCGGAGGCCTAACGATGCAGAAGCATGTCGATGGGCAGCGATGATGTGGGTCCATACTGTACTGTCTGTACTTACAGTGAGGATGGTGAACGTGGGGCCAGTCTTGGACTTGTCTTGGATTTTATGCATGTTTTCCATCAGGCAGAGTAGAGTCACTTTGGCAGGCTTAAATGTTAAAAAAACCTTAAGCTACAAATTTGAATTTTAAATTGAATACAATGTACCTACATACACATGTGATGATAATTTTCTATACACAATATATGTACCTAATAGTACAAATATAAGTTTGCAGTATGTAAGCTCGGATGCCATGGGCTCGCATAATAGTAGGATCACAGAACTATTCCGTATTCTGTACCACTACGCACAAAGTTTCTTTGGGATAATTTTATATTTCAGTTGTACCAGATGTGCTTAAACCTTTGCGTTTTCCTTCTAATATGAGGCGGGATTCAGTGGTGTCTTAATCCACATTTTTATTGTGTTATGTTACTTAAACTATATATGTTATGTTACTTAACTTAAACTATATATATTTTTTCATTTGTTTTTTCTTAAAAAAAAGACAACTCCCGCGTTAGGATTATAAATCCTGTGTGGCGGGGTAAAAAACTTAACATGAAACGGACACAAAGAACACCAGACTCAGAACAACAATTTGTGAATCACACAAAGTGTTTTATCACGTGGGATTTGAACCAATGACACTTGGCGCGTCACCACGCCGCTTTCTACTAAAGCGGCGTGGTGACAGCTTAAACCACTAGGCAAACCATGCCAACGTCCTTTCGACTAAGCTAAAATGGTAATTGAAGAAGTGCGTAGTGAAGAAGTAGATAAATCAGGGGAATAATTCAAAAGAAAATTTATCACGGCTAAGCTAACCCTGTAAGTTTAAATGTACGAGTATTATTAAATTCAAGTTAATGAGATTAGTCGTCAATCTTAGAAATTTCGAAGATAATACAAAATCCTTTGAATTAACCTACTAAGGTTAAGTTGATACTTCTTTTAAAGCGTAGTTAGAAACTACAATACCTTGCACTCGTCCGGTTTATCCAATCATCTTTTCATCGGTTTTTAGAGTTCCGTAGTTCGTGACTCGTAATATTTTTATTTGGGGTACCCGTACACGTAAAGTGGGGATGTTTTTTCTCTCGCGTCTACCACATTATATGGGATATCGTTAGATAGGTCTTTTATAGATTTTTCCATTTAGGTCTCCGTTTGCGAGCTATTTAACTTTAAACTACAACTACAACTAGTTAAAAAATACTGTTTTATATAAACATACACTTCAATTTCATTTATTTGTATAGGTATAATATATTAATATATATTACTATCATAAAAAATAAATTTCAAAACAGAACCAAAACAACATTAAAGGGAGAAAATATTGTGCTTCAAAAACACAAGTTTTAATAAAACAAAACAAAATATTCAACAACAGGCTTACCTTTATCCAATTTTGTATTTGATTTTTGTTGTGTAGGTAGTCGTAGCAACCAACCGTAGAATATTCAAATACCTAGTTACTATTGAAATAGCCCTATCATTTGAAACGCATTGTTCTAATCCATGGATACAGTAAAGGGTATCATTATTCACGATGTTGTTACCAAAATTGGTGTTTGGTGTTTCAGTATTATAATGTAAGCAGCAGGTATAGTTTTTTTTATGTTTATTTGATTACATATTAAGATAACCTTAGCAGAAAGAAAGATTACCAACATTGTACTAGCATTTCCACTTGCGGTACTGTCAAATTGCAACATTGGTTTTATTGTCAGCGAGCTCAGTTCTGTGGTTATAGTTGCGAACCGCGAGTAACATCGCAGAGCAAAGCTAGTCTAAAAATAGCCTATGTTACTCCTCATGTCATTAGCTTTCTGCCAATAAAAGTTTTCTCGAAATCTTTCCAGCCCCTTCAGAGATTACCAAGAACAAACAGAGAGAAAGATATAAAAAATATATGCTTTTTTTCCTCCTTATCAGAATAGATTTTTTTATACAAGAGCTTACCAAAGTGACTCTACTCTGTCTTATAAAAGCATGAGCAGAATCCTAAAGCGATGCTGCGGTAGTCACTATCCTCATTGTGAGTGCACCATCCTCACACAATGCAGCATGGTGATCCACACCATGGCATGATAATACTTATTGAAACACACATTTTGAAATGCTTTTGCATCACTGGGTATCCGGTCTCGCACTCTCCAACGAAATACAATTACTGCACGAAGGCGTTCTCTTTAAGGTCAATTTTCTATGCGAGGGTAGCGCAGCTCCGGTCTTACCGGCCCATTCATGTTGAAATCAGCGTGGTTCTACTACCTTTTAAAATATGCCAACTATAATATGTGTCCCTAGTCAAGTTGAAATTCTAAAAACGTAAATGGTAGTAGAAAATGAATAATGGTGTAGGAATGACGTCATATACAAGAGAATCAACGCAACTTGGTTAATGGGGCTGTGTGAAGAGCTATGGCGTGTTAGGTTGAATCAATTTAAATAAATCTGATTTAACGATACAAATACATCATCATCAATGCTTTCTACAAATCAACCAACAATTCAATACTGCTGAACAATTTATTTACTACATGATATCAATGGCGCAATACGGTTTCTAAATATATAACACGAACTTCTAAACGCTGTTCAATTAAAAGTAAAAATAAGTAAGTTTAGTCAGACACGCGAGAAATAAAAATTTAAATTATTAAACGAAAACTGGTGGGAAGTTCAACAGATGTTTTTGTTATATATTTTTAAACGCGAGGGTGTAAATATAGAGATTTTATTGACCTACAGTTATAAAAAAATATTTAGATTTGGTCGGTGACGAGAAGACCTAGGAAATTAATTGGTTATTATTTTGTTTGATTTAGATTTAACTTCATGTAACATCAATAAAAAATGAAATGGAATGTTATAATTCACAATATAGCGGTTCAGCCCAAATTTATTGAATTCATTAATTGTTTTCGTACTAGGGCTTCATTCAACATATTGTTAAATAACCACTTTTAATTTTCATAGAGTTTACTTTGATCAAACATTTCTTTTGCTTTGTTTTCAGATTTATCACAAGTTGTGACTCGCAACAATTTTGACTGTAATGAGTTAATGGATAAAATTTGTATTCACTTAACAAGGTATGTGAATACGTTAGAATTACGAATAAATTAGATTCATTGATTAACGTTTGTGTATGTTTCGTATTATTAAAAAGCTACTAGTAGTTGCGGAGTTCCGATGCCAGTCGTTCCGTAGAAAAAACTAGGGAATAGGCGAATAAATGCTAGGAAGAAGAATAACCAAACAAACAAGCTTTATACTATTAGTAGATATGGATTATTAGAAGTAGGACATACAACTACTTTATTGGTCTAGTGGTTAGCGTATGTGACTGTCCATCAAGGGGTTACTGGTTCGGTACTAGTAGTAGTACTTTACTCACACACAAACAAAATTTATTTGCTTCTAAATCAAGTATGACTAATGCTGGAGAACGGGCTCCTCTAAGAAGAGTTATGAAATCTTTTATTAATATCACTTGTCGATATCAAAGCTGTATTTTAAAACATAACCAACATGTTATAGTCTCTGCCTATTCTTCTTTCTCTTCTTTGTTGTTGCTCTATTTCTTGCCTATTTGTTTATTTTTTTTTATTCACTAGCACGTTACCAGTATGATACTGTGTACAATGGTATATTGTGGATAACTGTGCTAGTTGCGTGATTAACATAAGAGAACCTTTTAGAAATAAGGTATATCATGTAACTTATCCTTGCACAATTGTTTGTTGCCCTGAATAAAAAACTAAACTAGAAAATATAGTGATACATATTAAATAAATATTTCGGGCATAACTAATATTTCGTACATCTATAAACACAACGTCATCTACTCCCAACTAAGCAGAGCTTGTATTATGGGTACTAAACAACTGATATAAATACATAAAAAAACTTTTTTTTTGTTAATACACACATATTATACATTGGAAACACCCAGACTCCGAAACAAATATTTGTAGATCACACAAATATTTGTAGATCACACAAATATTTGGTCCGACCCGGGAATCTAACTCAAGACCTCTTGATCAGCAGCCGTATACGCTAATCACTAGAGCAACATTTTTGATTGAATTGCAAGTATATAAGAGTATGACACTTATATACTTGCAATTCAATCAAAATGTTTTATAGTGTTTAGTCATTTAAAATAAAGTTGTACGAACAAAAATTAACTACTATCCAGTGTCCCATTTTTTTAGATAAAACGATACTCTTTTTACTGTGTTTTAAAATATAATAAATATTTACTAATATATGTATATAAAAAAAGCCCTTTATTGAAAGTGTTAATTATGAATAAAATGATCATTTACTGATATTCTATATTTGTTTTCTATAATAGGCTTTACCTTTCATAAAAGTAATTTATCATTACGTTCAAAGACCATAAATTAGAATACTGTCTATACTTTGCGTCAACCATACGTACCATACTATTATCTACCCGCAGTTCAATCGTCTAGGTTACTTGCTAACAATGTAGCTTTCCATTGATGAAATAACTATTAAGATATTCAGTGGTTTAGGCGTAAAAACTAATAAACTAAGGTTTGAAATCTATGTTAATTAATATTTTAGATTGTGTGAAATCTTTTTTATGTATTATCTTTTAACTAAAAACCCCTAGCCCCTAGCTCAGAAACATGATTTCAAAGTTTGTATCTAATTAATACACGTGGTACATTTATTTTTATAAGAGTTTAGACTAACGACATCATTTTGTTTTATAGCTGCTTATGTGAACATTAACTAATTAAGAATTAATCAAAAAAGACCTTATGATCTTAGATATAACAGTGTTATGACATTAAAACAATATTTAAAACTGGTGTATTTCAAATGATAAGTATTTTTTAGATATTTCCAATGTTATACATATGGAGGACTTAACTTTATTAGTGATGTGTAAGTGAAATATGTTGCCATGGACTCTGAAATAGATATCCAGCTTTTTATCAACTGCACCCAGGAGATATTAGGGCGGCAGACCTCTTGGGATCAGCTCAATGTTACCCAAATATTGGACCTGCTTCCGAAACGAATTCTTGAAGATATAAATCTCAAGTAAGTATTATCATTATCAAAGGTATTATGTATTATAAGGTATTATAAGGTATTTTCATAATAATATTTCAGAATGATTCAAATTTAGTGACTTGAAAATAATTTTTAAAATCATACTTCGCTGTCTATAAAAATGATATCATCATCATCAGCCTATCGCAGTCTATACGCCTCTCTTATTGCACGCTACTTAGTTCTACTCGCATTCTGCTCCTGCCAGCCGTCTTGCGCAAATCAGCGTTCAACTTGGCCTATGGACTTCTTACACTACATTTGCCGAGACGCGATCTCTACTTAAGAACCTATTTAACACAACGGTTTTCAGTTCTATGGCTAATATGACCTATAGCACTCTCTGTAGCACGCTGCGCGACTTTGAATTTATGAACCAGCCGTACGTATAAATGATATGCAACTTTGAAATTTTAATAAAATAACTGAACTTTTACTAGACAATTAAAAAGAAATAAATAACGTGTCGATTAAACTTTTATCTGTAAAAAAAATCACAAGAGCTACAGCAATGCGGCAGCACTTAAATACTTTATTTGTTCCTTACAATGCGGACGTTTAAAAACAAGACCGAAGATTAGTGTTTTTTATTAGGTAGCATTTTATTCTTCGATTCGTGGAGCTATAATTTATTTCAAATAGAACAATATTCTACGCTGCTGATTATTTTACCTATATGTTATTTAAAACATAAACAACGTATTTATAACAGGAAAATAAATGGATTTGGCTATTTCGTAACAATCGACTTAAACACATACTGTCGTTGAAACTATTACTGAAGGTGATGACATACCAGTATCTTCAACGCAACGATTAATCATACATATTCAATTCCATTGTGGAACTTGACTAGCTTATTATTTGACCGTGTTGAGATTTGGAAAATTGTTTTTTTGGAGGTTTAAAAAATTTACCGAGCACTCATTTGTGATGATAGTAAATCATTGGACTTTTTTTAGGTTTTCTTAATTATTTCAACAGAGTTATTCAATGTATGATTGGTAAATAACGAATTATTAAGAAAAAAATAGAAAAAACTATTACTACTGTATTACGGCTATTATAAATAAGTATTTTGCTGAATTATTTGCGACAAAAATCTCAAATAGATATTCTTACTTACTCCTCTGCCGTCATTCTTGACCCCTTAAGTGGCGGAACTCTTATAAAGGTAGATCAGTTGCAAAAAAATATTTATGTCTTCCTTTATCCTTAAATAATCTAATCTTTATGATGCCTAAAAGTCATATATATCAGTATATATTTTTTCGATCCAAGTCGCTTTAATGAATTTAATAAATGATAGCGTATAATATAGTCAGAGTTCTAAAATTTGAGTAGTAGAGTAGTAATTTTTAAACTCATTGAATTTATTCAAATAAATCTCTAAAGTCACAGATAGTTATTGAAAACACGAACTTCTTCCTGTGTCTCGTCCTCCTTCAAACAAACTCTATTTGTATCTACAGGTATTTCACGGAGACTCAACATTTGTGAATCACACAAACTTTGTTTAGTCTGAATTTTGGGTAACTGTGGGTAATAAAGGCTGTGAGAATTTCATTGTACTTAGTTGTGTTGTAGCAAGAACTTAATTAAACCGCTTAATAGTCTACCTGTACTGTTGTGTAGTCTGTGCCGTTCTTAGGGTGAATCTTTTAAATTTTGTAAGTAAAGTTTTAACAAAACTATTATCAAACTATTTTTCCAATGATAAATATCGTTGTCGATTATAAGCTGGGTGATTTAATTCAAAGCTAATTTACAAGCTATGCTTTTATCACACCCCAGTTCCTTTCTATATTTGTTATTCTAATTAAATTGTAAAAAAGTAAAAATAAAAAGTGAATTGAAGATAGCAACGAATGACATTACAAACTGTTAATACACTCAATTTCCTGCAAATCTTTTATTTCACATGACTGTATATTACAGTACTTACTATCTTTGAGAATTTTCAAAAGGAATTTCATCTCGATAAAATGTTTAGATTAAGCTGTACAGTATTATTTCTGTAAACATTAATTAAAGGAAATAAGATATGGATGTGTCAAAAGTCTTAATCGCTCATTAGGAATAGTGGTGTGCTTATAAATTGGAAGAGCCACAGGAAATGCGTATACGTTTGTTTTAGAAGGAAAACATATTGTTTTTGATAGAAAAATAAAAATCGAATCAAACCCTTTTTATTTCAAACAAACCAGCACACTGCGACTGACCTCTCCAGCCGAGACTCCAGTGTTGATGATGAGACTAGCAACCTAAATCAAATAATATTAAAATATCCTGAAAAAGATTTGCAAATTCCAGTTGAAAACTTAATAAAATAGTTTACAACAATCAAAATCAGTTATAAATATATATGTAGGTAGTGTAAAAAAAGCGCCATAGAACATTATTATTGGCCATCTTTTATACATTTGAACGTGCTACGGAAATCCAAGTCCACACATACAGCACTTCCTGTGTTATTCACAAGGCATTGAAAAAGTGACAAAAAAGTTGGTGCCGTAATAAAATACATACATATGTATGAATTAACCCAACAGTTACATTTAAGTTGAATGCTCACACAAGTGTCCTCTAACTCAACCAATTTAGTACCGATGATCTAGACAAAGAAAAAAGACTGGAAAAACCGATATTCCTCGACTTGAAGTATTCTTAAAATATTATAATATATATTTTCTCTACAGTCGCTCTTGACAGAGTTATGATGCTTAAGTTGGTTATTTTCAGAATATGGAAACCATTTTTTAAAAGAACTCACATTTATATAAATATAAATAAATCGCTAAATTTGTTGCTAAGACTGAAGTACCGCTTTTGATATTTTCGTTAAGGTACAAGGAGGCGCAAGGACGTCACTCTCGGCACAAAGAATGATCTTAAGGAGAGAAAAAAGCGTAAAAACTACGAGAAAAATAGTAGTGTATAATATTTTCTTTCCCTAAATTCTAACATCTCACTGATTTTGACATGACTTTCACGTGCTGATATTAAAGTGAGTAGTTAAGGCTACTTTCATTTTAGAAAAAAAATGCAAACAAAAATTTTTGGTAGGTTAATCAATGATGACATTTCCGACTCAAAAGCAAAAAATACCTTTTCAGTTCCTTATTTCAAAAAAAGTATAATAGAGCAAGAGCCCAGAGCCGCCAGACCTACGTCATTAGTGCAAAGCTGAAATTTTCAGGATTATTAGTACAATGTCTTGTTAAGATGTATGGTACATTAGCTTGAAAGCGGGGCCGTTTCTGAGGTAGCGCGAAGTACAGATGGATAAAAACCTTACTTACCTACGTTAAAGGTGCAAAGCTAGTATTTACATATTTTATCAAGAATATTATTTAAAATTAAAATTCATTACTGCCAGACACTTTCCGTGGGCCATTACTTCTGCCAGACGTCTTGAAAGTTGTGAAAAAATTAGGTAAACTACGTTAGAGTAGCAAACCTAAATTTTATACATATTATCTAAGGTAGGTACTATTTTAAGACCCTTTGTATGCGGCCAGACCAACCCGAAGAGCCAATCATCCCCCCAGACACCTTTAAATATTTGTAGTAATTAGAAAGCTGAGGTATATCATCTTTGATATTATTTCAAGAATAGAAATGTAAAATATTAAATGGTTTTTACACGCTTTTTATTAGCTTCACCTGTGTGTTTGTTTGTTTGTAACCAACTCCTTTAGGTACACATACATCTTAACAAGACATTGTACTAATAATCCTGAAAATTTCAGCTTTGCACTAATGACGTAGGTCTGGCGGCTCTGGGCTCTTGGTCCATAACCCTTTTTTTAACCAATAATTCTTTGTCATTTTTCAAATTTTTCATAAACGATTTGAAATTTTCGCTCATTTTTCTAGACGTAATAACGAGTCCAACAAGCTATAACTCGTATTTTAATTTCAAGTAAAGAAGATAAACACATTTTTCAATTTGTTGTGTAATATCGAATTAACTGTGTACAAGCAGTCAAAATAAAATGATGTTATATTTTATTTTTGAGCTTATGGTTTGATATATGGTTTGAGCTTTATTGGTTTCTTAGTTTCGGCTTCGATGCCCTTGTTACACTAATGAAGTAGGTACACGTCAGCTATTAAAATTATCTTATTTTCTTCTTATTCTCTCTCTTCTTCTTCGCTCATTCCATTGAGAAAAGTAATAAAAATTGGGCAAAACGCATTTCTGAGCAATTCAGTTACTCATTGCATGACGGCAATCATTCTTTATGACTATTTTATTTGTCTAGATGTAGAGGTGGTTAGTGAGAAATTTAAGTTCTACATCAGAGTTGTCCAATACCTATGGTACAAGCTCTGCTTACTTTGGGGCTAGATAATGTTGTGTGTCAGACGTTCAAAATATTTTAATTTTTTTATTTACATTCGCATTATATAAACCGCATTAATGGTAGCTTTTATCTATTTTCCCCTTCAGTTTTGTTTCACATTTTTATATAATGAGATACAGCGTAGCCTGGCAAGAAGTACCTGCATTTACATATAAATTACTAGTCATTAAAATTCAAAATGCATTTTGTTTCCCTTCAATGAAAAATAGCTAGCACATCCGCTTTGTTTAAAATCTAACCCTTATAATAAGTCTGATGAACGTTAAGTAAACGTTTTCGTTACACAAAACTATGTTTCACAAGAGAAACTGTAAGCTATTTAGTTAAATTTATCGAACGGATTGGAAGCATATGCTTTCATCTTGATCAAACGTAGGAGATCAGATGTTTGATTATGTTGAAAGCGTTGTATTTCAAAGACCTTTTGCGTACTTTTTATATTTTTTCTGCTATTATTTATTTATTTTTTATGAAAATGTTGAACCTTTAAACACTGTCGAAAACAACTATTTATTTTCTGTTAGGAGAAAGAATCAGCAAGTTTTAAGCCCAGACTTTACGAAAAATATACTTTTTATCGAAATGTAAACTACTTACTAATAATAATGTATCGTCAACTGGCGTCCGAAATAAGGTTGATAAAAGTGAACAGAGTAAATGTGATTTTTACTATCCATTTCTGTAACTACATGTAAACATTATATTCCTAAATCTATAGAAAACTCTTTATTAGCACACCATTTTACAGAGGTAAATAAGAAATACAATATGTCAGAAATGTAGTGTTCACAGGGCAGCCTTATTGTCAAAAGCAATTTTTAACAGGCAAACTGAACCTTCCTAGCCTAATCCAAACATTAAATTAGGGTCGGCTACTAGGTCAACCGGTTTTATGAGAATATCATTTTTTTTTACAGGCATCCGACCTCTGCAACTCTGAGGTAAACTGAATTCTAAGATTGCACTGGTTAGCTTATTTTAGGGAACTAACTTTCCAAAATAACAACTGCCAGATGTTCATGACAACCGGTACCGACAGTTTAACGTGCTCTCGGAGGCACGGATTTGAAACACCGCCAAACCTACATACTCCTGGCTGTTGTTAAGCATTTCCTGTTCAATTCGGCAGTCGCATACCATACTATACCAGACCAACTAAGCATTTCTCCTGTAACTGTTAATTATTATTGCATTTGATGATATATTTTAAAACGATTTGCAAGATTTGAAAATATTATTAGTAGCTGCAGAAATTTTTGTTGTTTTATTTTTATTCGTTGAAATGGACGGAACCCTAAAAATGGTACACCCAAACATAGATTCTGTAAATGAGTTGTTTATAGATATATATTGAATAATTCACAAAGCTCGGGAGCTCGTTCCATTCCTTTATATGTTTCTGAAAAGCTATGATCACAACAAAGTAGGGGTTATATAACGGATATTTAACAAATGAGATATATTGTTGCACGCTCATGATAAAACATATTACCGGGCTTCAGTCTCTTTTAAAAAGCTTCGAAGTGGCTATTTATCTACTAAAGAATGTTAGAATTGGAGGGCACTGAACGCTGATTCAATTTATCCAGTAATGAAATCTGACCCCTGTTCGCAGCTTAACAATAGAAGTACTTATATTACGTTCAGTGGACCCGATCTATAATCGTTGAACATTACTTTGTTCACATCTGAGTAAATTATTGTTAAATTAGACTTTCTTAAGCAATAAGGAAACATTCCACACACTTATTCCAAACTGAGATGAGGACCTTATCTAAAATGAGATAAAGATAATTATCTCGATTTGGTATGTGTGTGTGTGTGTGGTGACTGATTAGAAAGTGTCAATACCCGTATTCATTACCCAGATATCGTAAGAAAAGACTAAAAGCGGAAACTATGCAAGACAAGGAAAACTTTGAAAAAACCCCACACGAACTCGACCGGCCTTAGTCATATCGTAAGTGAGCGATAATCTTTTTTTAAAGGAGACGCCTAAGACCACCATTGGACTATTAAAAACTATTGATGATGACGTAGTACTGCTTCTTTTAAATGCAGTATTTCTGCTCCTATGATAATTGCACTAAATAGAGCTAGCCCTAATAAATATTACGTTGATAAGCGTTTTATTAGCACAATGGGGATAATTGTGATATGTCTGTAGATCACATATTATTGTTCTATATATACTTCTTTATGTCCGTTAACCGAGTATTAGCTCTTTTTCTGAATTATTGACTTATTGTACCACAGTGAAAAACTATACAACTTTGCTCTAGTTACAGTCTCTGATACGATTTGAAACAACCTACACCCATCTATTTGATTAATTTACTTATTGCAATTCAATTACGTTAAGCTTTCAATCCTCAAAATATTTTAGTATTTTAAGGACATGATTAGTACGAGTAGTTTTGTCCAACTTTATTTGAATTATGATATCATAACTTATTGCAAGTTATTCTTGATTTAATCTCGAGGTTTCCCTTAACAAAATTGTCAATTTTCATCATACAAAGGTGTTCTTTATTTCTACTTTCTTAGGCAAAGGTGGTGGGTGGTAGTGTAATTGTATTTTAGCACACTAAGTGTAATGAAGCCGAAGACGGAACCAAGTGGCGTGTAATTTTAGAGGCCTATGGTCAGCATTGGACTGCGATAGGCTGATGATGATGAAAAGTAATCTATTAAACCAACCTCGATGTAAAATTTATATTTCATGAATTTCAATAATAATGTCATGTAATAAACATAAATAATAAACATCATATCATTATTAAAATGAGGCATCTACCTCTCTACATATCTGGTAATAATTAAGTATTATTTTCAAAGGTTTTTTTAAAGGAGATTATATTATCATTTGACAAGATTTAATAGTTTTTTTTAGCTAAAACTCTTAGTCAGATCATAAGTCTCTTATTAAGTTCATGTAAGGTAATAAACATTTCTCAGCAATTTTCTTATTATATTTTATTTTATTTTCTTGATTTGGCTCATCAACAATTATTTACACTGAGTAGGTACAAATTAAAAACAATTTTAAAGAATTCTTAGTCTAGTGTAACAATTACTTACAGATAAGCACCGCATGCCCCTAATACAATGTACAGTACACAATTAAATAACATTTTTATTTGAAGTTAGATTTTTTTTATAATTTTAAGATTTAAATCTAATACCACTCAAAACTTACAACTAAATACAATTTCCCGAAACCTGCCAAACGAGTCAGAATGAATATCCACCAAATTACTGCAGCCATTAACCAGTCTACACAGCCGTGGAATAATGGAATGAGCTCCAAGGACCGTCCTACGAAGAGGTGGATGCAAGGGCGTTATGGGGGATCGAGGATATCTTGCAGGGGCTTTAAATTTTATTTTTTCCAATAACGGAGGGCAATCAATTTGGGATCTTACCAACTTAAACAAGAAAAGGGAGTCAATTATATTTCTACGTTTCTCTAGTGAGGTCATCTTAAAATGAGTGAGTCTTGATTCGTATGATTTTAAAGTCTTACGCAAACCTACTGAAAATGTTAGATGCCAGAGAAACCTCTTCTGTACTCTTTCAAGTCTTAAGGTGTGAGTGGCATAATGTGGTCTCCAAACCGTACTGCAGTATTCCAAAATACTACGAACAAGGCTATTGTACAGCAGTACCTTGGTCTTACAGGACCGGAAGGCAACAACGTTTCTTAGAACAAAGCCTAACATTCTTGAAGACTTCTTAATTATAGTTTCAATTTGAGGGATGAATGATAACTTACTGTCGAACAAGACGCCTAAATCCCGGATTTCATCCACCCTTTGGATTGTATTGGATCCAATGTGATATTTAGTTGGTAGTTGGTTACGTTTTCTAGAAAATTTCACGTGGTAACATTTTTTAACATTCAAACTCATATTGTTATTCGTACACCAATTAACTAGTGTATCCAAGTCCCTCTGAAGTAGTAGTGCATCCCCCTTAGTTTTCACCACTCTGCAAAACTTAAGGTCATCCGCATACATAAAAACTTGGGAGCTACTAAAGCACTTCGATACGTCATTGATGAAAATATTAAATAATATTGGGCCCAAGTGAGAGCCCTGTGGAACCCCGGAAGTGATTTTGTAGACATCGGACTGGAAGCCATTAACCGCGACGAAGAAGAAACGATTACGAAGATACGAACTCAGCCAATTGAGAAGAGCCCCAGTAACTCCATAAGCCTTAAGTTTATTCAACAAAATATCGTGAGGGACTCGATCGAAAGCTTTGCTAAAATCTGTATAAATTACGTCCACCTCTTCACCGCGATCAATGACCTCAATCAGAGTTTCAATAAAGTGGGAAAGATTTGTACATATATGTTCATCGTACTTATAACTTGCAATACAAACATTATTATTATTATGGAGTCCAGCTGTCGGTAACTGGCTGTTGTTGCTTGATATCTATTATTTTATTTTTATTGTTACAGGATCACTCTCAGCAATTGCATGGGCCTAGGAGAAAGGCCGTTTAGCCTGCCATGGTGGGGACAACTGGCGTGGTTTATGATCTTCGCCATGATGCTACTGCTTGCCGTTGTGGGGAATTCTCTTGTTATATGGATCGTTTTAGGTGAGAAAAATAAATATAATTTAAAATTAATACTTCCAGTATTACGAAACTTAAATTAGTGGACGTCGATAATAATATGGTAGACAAACATATATAATGATATAATATGTGTACGCACAAACAGGTAGCCCCATGGGAATAACCTTTACATAAGCCACTAAACTTTCCTCTATTGATTGGACTTCCACGGTCTAGAAGTTTTAAAATAAGAATACTTGTTGTAAAATTCTATGTAGTTTGAAGTTTATAACAGTCTCATGAATAAGGTATTTGTATAAAAAGTTTGCTCTAACGATACTTTATTAACTGCTAAGAC
This sequence comes from Phragmatobia fuliginosa, assembly GCA_932526445.1. NCBI lineage: Eukaryota > Metazoa > Arthropoda > Insecta > Lepidoptera > Erebidae > Phragmatobia > Phragmatobia fuliginosa. The sequence goes on along the minus strand of OW052068.1, from coordinate 11,600,830 downwards.
CAGCACGAATAGTATGAAATATAAATCACCTTTGTATTAAGTAATGGCTGGATGAGATTAATGTAATCCCAGCCGTATTTTTCAGAGTAAAAGTCAAAACTTTAACTTTTAAGGTATAACTTAAGCCGGCCAACGTTATTCTACTACGTCTTATGAAAAGCATGAGTAGAATCCAATCACTATCCTTATTGTGAATGCAAAAAAACGCTGACTCACATTATGTGGGCCTAGTAAAATAATTCTGCATCATTGCCTCCAGGCCTCCAGTGTTGCACTCACCAATTCAATACGTTGGAACAAATAGTGTCATTGTAGGTTGTTTCTCATTATCAAAACAGTTTTTGTCCTTCAGGGTTTTTTTTCAGGGTACTTCAATAGTTATCTATGTTTAATCTTAGATATTTACTAAGACGCAACGCAACTGTTGCAGATTTTCATGGACTGAGGCAAGTTGCTTGCCATTAGGTGACGTATAAGGTCGTTTGCTCCCTTACTTGCGATGCGCAAAGTGGGTGATAAGAACATAATATGACAGTCACATACAGACATGTAAACTAAATGTAAACTGTCATGTGTCAAATTACTATATTTTCATAGAATTTAATACAATTTTTTTTAATAAAGTTTAAACTGACATAAAGTTAACTCAATTAAAAAAAGTAGAAATGTATTCACAATTAGTGATAATGTTTTTTGTGAGTTTGTGTTATGATCAAAACTCTTATCAACTAGCTTTATCCTCGGTCAGTAACTTTTTAGTAAATAAATCATATAATGTGACGCACGAAACTTTTTGATGTTTTTATTCAACGTCGCTAAAAACAATCAAAAATCGCTATTAAACCGTTCAGTTGACAAAATTTGATAGATCTCAAGTCCAGAATAATTGAGGCCCCTGGGGGTGCTGTCATCGCGAACACAGCGAATTCCATAAACAATAGATAATGAAAACAAATAATTTAATAACTGAGAAAGTAAGCTAGAAAGAGAGAGAAAATGAAGTAGCTCATCTTATCTTCGCTATCTGGTTACAGAAATAATTTATCAAATTTGTACACGATATATAGTATGACTGGCTAAGTTTCATACACGTAAACTTGGTGAAAGTTTGTTTTGGATGACTGATTATCTCCATCAATATTCATATGCATTCCCATTTAGAAACACTTGAACAAAACCATCATTTAGCGAAATACATGACTGTAGAAATTACTTAAAGTTTCTTATGCTTAAAAGTTAATTTAATTACAAAAGTTAGCATAGAACAACATGGGCTATCTATAATGGCTCTATGGAAAACGTTAAGCTAAAACAATGATATTCAAAAAGATAAATAGTCACTGAAAAGAAGATTTATACGAATCAAAAGTCAGAATAATAACTGGTCTATGTGTCGTCGTATCGTATAAAGATACTAGTATCTATTTGACTTAATTTGACTCTAATACCTGTTAATTATATAATTTTACTAGGTTTTTTTTTTTACCATCTGTACCTTGAGACTTATTCGTGTTTTGAACTCCGTTATTTATGAACCGCAAACATTTAATACCGCGCATTGACAAACAATCTCAGCCTACAGGACCTATTACATTACAATGCAGTGCAATAAAGATAAAATTAAAATTCGTTAACGCTTACTACACGGTGATTTTATTTAAGATGTAAATAAGAAAATATGTTAATCTAGAAACTTTATGATAGCTGCGGGCTTTAGAAGACAAAATAATAAGTGGCTGTTAGTTAAGTCGATATTCTTTAAAATGTCATAAATGTACATTTTTTGGTCTTGCAATTTCTCTTGAGAATCTTTACTCTGATAATGTAGTAAACGTAAGTGACTTGTGTCAGGGTCAACTTATTTTTACAAACTTTACTTTCTCTTAGTCATCAAACAGCTAAACAGTGCTATCTGTAAGAGCTATAATAACGATATTACTACTGTTTATCGTAGCTGTAAGGATTTATTGCTTATTTTCTCCATGTGCCTCTTGATGATGGTAGAAAGTTGTACAATGTTTAGTACCTCCATGATAATAAAACACCAAGGGCGTTGAAAGTTTATTTTCAACTATGTTGAGCTGTGCGCTGATAGTTTAGAGTCATATGGATAACCTTCTGAATTTCTAAAGTAACATGAAGAACATAATTAGGTATAGAGAAATTGTTTATAATATTCATTTAAAACTGTTTTGCGTGAACGAGATGCAAAAATTTAAAATGATAAAGGTGGTATATTTAATAATGTTGTGGTGCAAGATAAAAAAAATACTTTTAAAATTTTAATACTTTTTTTCTAGGAGAAAGATATTGTTTAATATTTAACCCGATAGCAGCAATACACGTGAGCGGAGCCGCAGACAAACACTAATATAGTATATTATATTTAAAGCGATACGGGCATACGGCTGAGAAATCCCTTTAATTTCAGCTAAAAGCTATATTTTATAAAACTATGTACATTCAACGATAAGCTGCATATAAATGGACTAATTTTGTACAAATCAACCGTTCTAGTATTAATATTCAATTTAAGATATATGTAATAAATTGATCCTTAATTAAGTTATGAGCCCTTGCAAACCTATTACATCAGTAATCCATCTGATTAAACGGAATTGCTAAATGTACCACAGAGGGATGTTTGTAAAAACTATGTAAATGCTTTTACAAACTTTGGATTGTTCCCCTTATACTCCAAATTAAAATAAGTAGTGGAAACGCATTCAACAGAAACAACTATTATCCTTTTAATCACTAAGTAGCAGTCAAATATATTATTTTACACTTTAGAGAAAACTTATTTTTGTCGCATTCGCATGTCACCGAGAGCATCCAACTATTTCCTTCGATCTACACCGGGTCATCATACCACATTGTGGGGAGCCAAACTTTCGTACGTTTCGATACGCAGTTGGCATTCGAGAACTTTTTGACCCCATCGGCCATTTTCTCTGCGAGGCATGTGCCCGCCCACTGCCATTTCAGTTTGGCAATTAACCAAGCTAAATCTAAATTTATGAAGCCTCTTTATAATAATAACTCAACACATTTTACAAATTGATCCTAAATTAGAATGAGGCTGTGCTGTGACTACCAGGTTGCTGATGAACACTTAAGCAATAAATGATTTGATTTGATTTGATTTAAATATTTATTGTTATTTTCCTAAGTAAATGCATTTTCATGGACGTAGATTTTTGTTCAAATTGGGAATTGGTCTTACAAATTTCCGCCTCCTTGGTTAAGTTGCAACAGTTTTTCGTTTTCTATTCTACTTCTCTATTCTCTTGTGTCATTGGCTAATATTTTGTTTTGATCACGTGACTGAGTGACATAGACATAGAGAAATAGAATTGAGAATAGAATAGAAACTTTTCAGTACTTATTATAATCGGAATCACTAACCTCTCGATCAGTAGACCGGTCTAATTTCCTTTATTTAGAACCACAAGCGGTTACCTTATCGCTTTGTACTGGGCCAAGTGACGTGGTTTCAAATCCCACAGGCGACAGAATTTTCTGTGATTCATAAAATGTGGTTTTGCTTTTGGATATTCTTTGTTATGTGCCCACGACACAGGAATATTTTTAGAATGGGTTTCTGTTATTTTCTTTTTAGGGTACCGTAGTTTATGACTCGGATCCCTTATAGATTCGTCATGTCCGTGTTTTCGTCCGTCCTTGGCCTACCGCCCAAACGGCTGGTGCTAGAAAGATAAAACTCTGTACGAATATGTGTTATAATTACGTCGACAAAGTGCTACAATAAAGTTATGAAAAAATATTTTTATTGAGGTACCTCCCCTATACGTAAATTGGGTTTTTTTTTTCTCGCGTCTAGCCCATAGTGTGGGGTATCATTAAATACATCTTTTAAAACTAACTTAAAACATTGTGAGGTTGCTAAGACCATTTTTCGACTTAGGTAGACAAACGGCTGGCTCTAAAAATCTGAAAAAACTCATGATAGTGATCCATACATTGAACTCTCAAGGAAAACTATAGCAGTTTTTTTTTTTATTTGAGGAGTTGGGAGGGGCCTAACTTGTAAACTGTACTCACTTTGAAAACTTCGTACAAAAATAAAGAAATAATAAGTAAACATAATAATTATCTATTGGACACGATTTTAAATCTACCTTTCTTTTTGGGTGACTACGGAACGCTATTCTATGCGTGGCCTGACACGCATTTGGTCAATTTTTTAAATACCGTTTTTCCTGCAATTACTTTTGCACGGCTATTTTTCGTAACAGAAACGTTTTTATTACCAGAATCTAAGAAACTTGTTAACAACAGAATCTTAGCAATTTGCTTTGGTAACAAAATTTTTGATTAATTTAGTTATAATGTAAACGAAATCCATACAGGCTTTGGGAAGTAACGGTATTATTGACATCGTTTAGCTTAGAGATATTTTCATTAGTCAGTTTTATTAGATATTATGTATGAATACATTTTTTCCAATTACAACCTCATAACTATACCAATTTGCTATTATTTTGTAATGCGCTGTTTTGCTATTTTACAATACTAGCTGAGTCCCGCGGTGTTACCGGCGATTGTTGTTGTGCATCGTAGGTAACGCCGCGAAGAGAAGCTAGTCTAAAAATAATATTTTAATATTAATTGATATTACAAACTGACGCTTTAAATTATATTTATTTTTGTAGAAGTTAATGGTTTTAATTATGTTAGTGAAGGTAAAAAAAATATTGGTGCCGTATGGTCTACTGTTGACATGGGAGAAAATGCACATACTTATATAGTTTGTCATTACTGAATACCTCGCGATGCTACCTTACCGCAGCTCTATATTTAATTTTATGCGACTGCAATAACAATCATTCTATTAAATATTTTAAATTCTTACATTATATCAAAAAAAAATTGAAACCAAACAAAAAAAACTTATCGCTCGAAAATGAGGAGCATTCCAGCACGAACTGTATGTATGTATATATATTTGTGTATATGTGTGTGTTAGGTATTTAAATGTTTATATATTATGTTCCGTATACATATGTTTTAATTTAAAAAACTTATCTCTCATTACTGAGCATCTACCACGTTTGTCTCTGCATCGCCCTAAGGTCGACGAAAATGCCCATGGCATTAAGTCCGCCTTTGTCACATATGTGCATAAAGTCTTAAATAAATAAATAAATAAAAGTGCGTTTCTTCTCCAGGATAACGCGTGCGAGGGCGTGTATCCAACCTGAGACACGCAGTATGAGGATACTGCGTGTCTCACGTTGGATACAATATCGAAATTGGGATGGGAGGTTCAGGAACACCCCACTAAAATCCGGACTTACCACTTGGCGACAACTATATGTTAGGACAACTTAAGAAAGAAGAGGCCCTGTGCGCACATGGCTGTCTGACTTGCCCAAGGAATTATTTGATACAGGTATCAAAAACTTCCGCAAAGGTGAACAAAATGCTTAACTAGTGAGGGGAAATACCTAGAAAAACTGTTAATTTTTGTATTTTTTTTGAATATTAATTAAACGTGTCAGAGCATTTTATAACGATCATATTTGAACCGACCTCGTAAATACGTTGTCTATGACTGTTGGTAAAGTAATATAATGATTATCTGAACATTATTGTACTTCCTACGACAGCAAGAAATTCGGTCAGCATAATTATGGTTTAGCAAATTGCCAAATATTACAATACAGATACATACATCCGATATAGGGCAGCGTATCATATTCTGGCCAGGATGTTCCTAATCAGTTCGGTTCAACAATAAGCCCATGATGGTATCGATAATCTCAAAGGTATTATTACGGATATTATTTATGAACGATCCGTAGCAATTTATTTTGTACGCTAATTAAAATTGCTGTACTTTCCATGGGGTCTAATATCTTGCACGAACACTTAATTTATATGGCTAATTAATATTTATCGTAACCTGGTTACAACTATATCTTTGAAATATAATGTAAGGCATTGCTGATAGTGTATTTTACGACTACTAGTCTGCTATTGGTTTCCTATATGACTTAACTGTAGTCTTATTGCTTCGTTATTTTTTCTGCATTGCAATATTCACTTACTAGATTTTGCCACGGCTCAACCCGCGTGTTTATCGGTAATACCTGTAAAGAGTTACCTATGTCTTTCCATAAAAAACCAGGTATCTTCATAAAAGTTATATCCGTGAAAGCGTAATAGACAGTTAAATGTAGACAGAGTGCCTTTGGAATTTATAATTATAGTTTAGATTGTGTTTTTTATTTTATTTTAAAGACTGCAAAGGTGTCTACTCTGCCTTTGATAGTATAGATATGCGAATGATAATAAAGATAAAGCCTTTTATATGTACCGTACCAGTATAATATCTTTATATATATAATTCTTCTGTGAGATTCTACGTGACTTAAGGAGATTTGTGGGTTTTGTTTCTCAGTGAACATCATAAAACCATCAGGATTGACCGCCCTTTCACCCTCGACCCTTTACGTGCTCTCAGGATGAAATGATGATACAATATATCTAATATGTTCTTATATCTTAAATGGAGACAAATGACTAAGGATCAGCTTTACCAGTTCCGGATAGTTTCAGATCCGCCATATATTTATTTAATAGATACAGATCGCAGACATATAATTGTTTATCTGACTTATTTATGTCTAATTAAAATTTGGGCGACCGGCATATTATGCCGTTTATCTAGCTGATAAGTTAAAGTCTATCAGGAACTTCTTATAAAAGTTACTATAGTATTTTTATAAGTTTAATGTTTTACCGTCACTTTTCCTGGCACCAAATTACATGAATAAGTGAAAGCCTATTATCTTGGTACGTTTGTATCTATGTAACGAAATCATTGGACGTTTTTTCAACCACTCTAAAACAGTTTTCAAAGACCCTGCTCAAGATATTCAGAACTTGTAGTTTTTAACATATCTTAGAATGACAATGATGCAGAAGTATCTCACTAAGCTGCCATAGTGTGGGATCACAATTTAATATTGACTGTACTCACAATGAGGATGGTGACCCCTACTCATGCTTGCTCATGCTAAGGATTCTACTCATATTTTCCATCAAGCGGAGTAGATTTTTATCAAGTTTTACAAGTTTTATATATATATATATATATATATATATATCATCATCATCAACAGCCTTTAACAGTCCACTGCTGGACATAGACCTCGCTATACTATATATATATTGGCCTTCTATACCACGCTGGCCAGACGGGTTGGTAAAGGGTTTGTTTCAAGTTTTCCTTCTCTTGGCAGTGATGTTAGCTGCTTATTTTGTTCCTTTAGTCGCCTCTTACGACACCCTTGGAATGAATAGGGGTGGTGACACTTTGTATTCTTAATTCGTCACCACACGGCTGTATATATATTTAAATATATAAATATATATATATATTTAAACATAAATATGTAAACCTACCATACTGACTCTACTCTGCTCGATGTTAAATATATATATATATATATATATATATATATATATATAAATATATATAACATCGAGCATGGCATACGCACGTACTGAGGCTTTTCCTGAAGCACAAAATGAACAAATATTTTCCTCATCCTAATAGATCTTTTTTGTTGGTCTCTCTCGCTACTCGTTTGTATGTCATTCTACACCAAGAGGTTATCGTGTCATGGTTTCATAGTTAAATCGCATGAAATTTTATATTCATATGGTATTGGGGATTAAAGAAAGTATTTTCATGTACTTCACAAGCCTTCCGAGAATCGTATGTTAAAATGTTCCAAGTTTTACCTTTAGGAACTGTTTGAGTCGCTTTTGAGAACTTCTATCAGTGAACGTCTCGGACTTATAACATAGATCGTTAAGCTTAGAGAGGGCCCTGCCGTTAGAGAGGGCTGTAAACTCATCCGAGATTTGCACTGAGCCAAAGTTTGTGTGGTATAAAACCCATCGAACTTCTTAAGCTGCAGCAAGTTAGCCCTATAATGTGTCTCCATTTATTTATTGTCATGCTCTTATATATATATTCGATTAAACTTAAACATTTAAGTTATTAAAATTATTTTTGAAAAAGTAGGTAATGTTATTAGCAAACCAATGCTAGGTACTATGCTGTGACGCAACTTTAAATAAAATTATAACTACATAAATGTAAAATCTTTTTTAAATTACTTTATAAAAAACGTAGGTAATGTTTTACATAAAAGTTTAGAAATATAATTAGGACTTAATTTTAATTTTTTTTTTGTCCCTAAAGTTTATAACTACATGTGTAAAGATGGTTTAATCAAAGCGTTCATAAATAATATTTCTTTTTGACAGCACATCGTCGAATGCGGACTGTCACCAACTGCTTCCTGGTAAATCTCGCGGTGGCAGACTTACTAATGGCGACGTTAAATGGCGCACCAAACTTCATCTTCCTAGTCACAGCAGACTGGCCCTTCGGTGCCATTACTTGCACAGCGAGTAACTTCACAGCAAACCTCACTGTGTCAGCGGGCGTATTCACATTAGTTGCCATTACAGTTGACAGGTATGTAAGATGTCTAACGGCCCGTTTACGACCTTACCGCTCGGCGTTTCGCTCTTAGCTACCACTCACAGCGGTAAGGTCGTAAACGGGCCGTGATAGTACCATACGTATTGATTACATGGTTTATAGTTTCTAGTTACGTTACACCTATTAACTTCAAGCATCCAGATGATACAAAAGCATGAGTACAACTAATTGTCATCATTCATTTTTAGATATAGATCCTACAACTATAGTCGCTCAACCGATAGCATAATAAAAATCATAAATCAGCGAAGAATTATTATTTATTAAGAAATTTTGTAAGTAGATTCGTTTTTAATATGATAGATTTTATTAAATTTTGGAAAGCTTTATATACGTACATAAATCTTCTATTCGTGTGTTTGTAATTGAAATCCTTCTAAACGCCTGCACTAATGGGTTTGAGAATGGTTTGGATTTGCAATTTAACCCGGTAGGTGGCGATGTGATCAAGTTTTGGAATTTCAAAATTGGGCGATATGAAGTTCGCCGGGTCAGCTAGTTAATTATAAGTTGAATAGGCAACTTGCAAATTTTGCAATTTAATTTCAGTCATATTAATAAAGTTTTCTACATAAATGAATTTTACTTTGGGACACAAAATAGCAATGCATTTAGGTGAATCGACGGTAGTCTATACCAAACAAATAGCCACCAATGCAAGATGAGCCTGTCAAGTTTGGAGAACTTACTTATATAATGTTTAATCTTGTCCTTGATAAACTTTTAGTCAAATTAAGCACTTAGTAGTGCCGATAATCTTATCATCATCATCAATAATCAACAGCCTTTAACAGTCCACTGCTGGACATAGGCCTCTCCTTTAAAAGGAGGTTTTGGCCTACTATACCATGCTGGCCAGATGGGTTGGTAAAGGGTTTGTTTCAAGTTTTTCTTCTCTTGGCAGTGATGTAAGCTGCTTAATTTGCTCTTTAGTCGCCTCTTACGACACCTATTGAATAATTAGAGGTGGTGACACTTTGTATTCTTAATCCGTCACCACACGGACAGATAATCTTATGATGTCTTTATATTTTTTAACTTTGTATAAATTATATGTCAGTTAAGTGCGTAATATGTTTATAGAAGTGGCATACACTATTGAAATGCTTATTGTTTGATATAAAGAATATAATACTGACCATAACAAGTTAAAAATAAATCTATCATTTTTTTCAACGAACTTTCTTTGGGTTATCTCCTTTCCTATTTGCCCAACTTCCCTATTTAACAAACTTTTATTCTATCTACTTACTGAGAGAGAAAAGTTTAGTTCAGCAACAACCAACGAAGTTGCCGTTCTGTAATCCTTTCGTCAATTATATCATCACATTGCTTTCGTGATCAAAATATATTTTAAACTGTTTCACAAGTCTGTAAATTATTATCTGCTCAAACTATTTTATATTCCAAGAGATAGAAACGGATAGCTTAAAAAAACCTATTCCTAAAATTAGGTAGAATGCCAATATTACAAGGGTTGGGTTGTGTATACTTTGGCTTTTAACTCGTTGAGGCGCTTAAGGAAAGAAACATATTTTTATTGGTCAAGCCAAAAAGGAATTTTGTATTAAATAATCAAAGAGCTTTATTTAGCTTTATTTTAAAATATATTTTAAACTGTTTCACCAAGAATAAATGGAAAAAGTTCAAAACTCAAGCAAAATTATTTTATAAGTCTGTAAATTATTATCTGCTTAAACTATTTTATATTCCAAGAGAGGAACGGATAGCATAAAATAAACCTATTCCTAAAATTGGGTAGAATGCTAATATTACAAGGGTTGTATATACTTTGGCTTTTACTATATACTCGTTGAGGCGCGTATGGAAAGAAACGTGTTTTTTTTTATTAGTTAAGCTAAAAAGGAATTTTGCAATAAAGAATCAAAGAGCTTTATTTCACTGCCATTTGTATATCTGTTTATAAAACAACCTCGAGCCTACCACATCCACTTTATATTGGTTTAAAATTACTGAAAGAGATAGGTGTCAAGCTTACCATTTAAATATTTCGAATTCAGAACGCGGAAATATTATTATAGGCGATTACGTTCTGTCAAAACCTGTCAATATCGTATTTAAAATTTTGTGCTGGAATAATGATAATGGACGAAGGGGTGCTAGGGGACTTTTAGATCTCAATAACCTCACTGATTCGATAAAATACACACATACTGTTTCGTAATGAGTTGCAAGAGTAGCAGTCCTGCCTCGTATCAATGAATATGTACAGTGTTAATTTAATAATTGCTTAATCTTTATCATGAGCAGGTTTATTCTAGACAATTCCGCTGATACGACTGGAAAACAGGGCACGTGAATATCACGACATGAATACTCAGATGATATACAACCGCCGCGAAGAGTTCGGTTTGAGACCATTGAACTCGAAACGTGAACATATTTTTCGGTAAACAAAATAAGTTTTCCCTCTTCTGACACACAAATTCGCTCAAAAAAAGTCAACAAGCAAGCAAACCATCTTTATTTCGATTCTTATTGCAAATCAATATCGTATTGATTCAATGTCTCTATCCAAAGATTAAATACATTTATTCTAATGCAATTTTGTAATAAGATGGGGCTCCAAATATTTGTCACCTTCAAATAGATCTTCATGAGAAAGATTTACGCCGTGTTCAAACCAATAGGATTTATTTGACAAGTACATAATTTCAATGTTTATATGTATGTGGCAAGACCACTGAAAATACAAACATAAGTATAACTGAATAAGATCTTAGTCTTTCTTGAGAAATACTTTTTTTATCATTCTATTAATCATTGATGTTGAATTGTTTAAAGTAATATGTTTGCCTAAAGTATACAAATATAAGTCGTAATAACATTTTTATACAATTGAGTACGCAATAAAGACAGACGACTCAAATGAAAGGAAATGGGCTCTGAAAGCTTATAAAGGTAAATTTTATCTGTACTAAATCCTAATTTACTGAAAGACAAATTCACCTACATGTGTACAGTTGTATTCTGCTACAAGTTTTTATTTTACAGCACCATACGAACACGTATTGTAGTAAAAACAAATGACTTTTGAAAATAATATAAATTTTAAAGGTCGCTTAAATTTATTTTTCAAATTAATTCCAGGACATACCTAGAGACCTAATTGCTTTCAAAAGTTATTTGAATAGACGGCTCCATATATTTTAGCAACTTGCATTGAAGTTCACGCATGTGGAAATGTGATATGAAAAAAATTAAAACTTTCAAAGTGTTATCTTGAAAGAGCCCACTCCAATTTAATCTAGGCTCAAACGAAACAATAAAAGAGAATTAGGGACTAGCTTATATATATCAATAGTTTCTATTATTGGTTGAGAATAATAAAAATAATCTCACTCAAGGTTTTGTTGTAAACACTTAATTTTTCTGGCAATTCTTAAATTATATTAAACTCCTTTTTAGGGTTCTGACGTTCATGACTCGGAACCCTTATAGTTGCGTCATGTCCGTCCGTAGTCCGTACTTGACTTACCGTCCAAACGGTTAGTGCTAGAAAGATGAAACTTTACATGGATATGTGTTTCTATCACGTCAACAAAGAGCTAGAATAAGACACGTAAAGTGGGTATTTTTTTTTCTTGCAGCTTTCACATCATTAGATAGGTATTTTAAGAACACTAAGAAGTTGCTAAGAAGGTTTCATGATTTACGAATCCGTTTGCGAGTTATATGACTTTAGAGAGCATTTTGTTGTTTAACTAGGGCACCCCCCTCTAAAAGCTAAATGGCTGCCTTGAAAATAAATAATCATGGTAGTCCATTTGATGAACTTTAAAGGAAAACTATAACGGCTTAGATGACTTCGTTAGTTCAGGAGTTATAGAGGCCTAAATTGTAAAATACGCTCACTTGGAATACTTCATAAAAAATTAACGTAATTAAGTTAACATAATAGTTATCTATTGGATACGATTTTAAATCCACGTTCCGGTATGAATGACTTCAGAAGCCTATTTTATCCGTGGCCTGACACATACTTGGCCAATTTTTTATTCCTGTTTCTTGACGATAGCTTCAATCTTGGCAGAGCTTACTTTTGATACAAATTAATATTATTTAACAAGCGTACTCAATCTAATGCTAAATTAATTGAAGCATGATATCTGGGTCAAAAAAGCGATGTAAAAAAAAATTATATTTCATTACGCTTGCCATACTTAGCTATATAAAATTATTATTTAACAGAAAAATGTTTTGAACTTACAAGCTTAATTCTAAAACCTGAAATAAATTCGTAAAACACATTTCGCATTCATTTACAATTATAAACTGTCAATAGCAAGGGGTTTCTGATAAAATTGATTTGCATGTTAAACCAGGATGATAAAGGAATTACCGGTAATCATTCGAAATACGCTCTTGCAAACTCAAAATATGCTACAACACGTTTTAAATATCTCTGGGGGTTCAAGATTTTCCATGTTTACATTACGTAATCTTATGTTGTTTATAGCCTGGTAAAATTAGAACTGGGTTACTGTTCTAGTTTTAATAGATCTAGTCTTAATAGAACATCTTTTTTTGTTGACGGCGTATAAAATCCGTTTAGATATCCTGCTTCCTAGGAATGTAGGAGCCTGGGTTATTTGGTGAATCCAATAAAAACCACCCCAATGACCCAACAATCGACAATGTTCCTTTCTAAGTAGGGTTACCTCTAATTGTTAAATCTTATTATTTAATAGTTTGAGCACTGGAGTCTTAATTTAGAAATATACCTTTACATATCAGCTTGCCACATGCGTGGGAATTAAAATTATCATCGCTCTACCCCGCTAGCCTACTTTGTTTAGTCAGCATAATATTAAGACTGGTTATGTAATCTAATATTAACGTACATGCTGTTTATAGTTTTGGATATCTGGTTAAAATATTCTACTTAGTTGTACTTTGTTTTAAAAATAAGTGATAGGAATATAAATATAAGTTCCTATTATAACTCTTATGCTTTTGTGTTTTCAAATATAGATAGCTAGATGAAGTATTGATAATAGATTAGGTATAATTTTATTTTATTTAAATCTGTATATATCTGTACTTTTGTTTTTACTATTATTATAATATAAATAATATATTTATATATCTGTGCCAGACCCCAACAAAACAAGTTGGGTTATAACTCTATCGAAGTTTGTGATTGGTCGATGCATCGGTATCGAATCGATAGAAACCACATAGATCATAGCTCAATAGCTCAATAGATTTTATTAAGAAAGCTGAAGCTTACAGGCTGAGCTGAATAGACACCGACACCGCCTTGTGTTAAACTCTCATTAAGCCAAACATTCAGGCATTTATAACCGGAGACTCATTTGTAGGCATGATTCATTCATAACCGGAGACTCATTTGTAGGCATGACTCATTTGTAAATGCAAAAAGGTAAATTTGTATTCAATTAAATTCCAGAGATTAACTAAAAGAGTATTTACAATATTGACATACAAGTGTCAAAAAAAAACCTCCATTTCATCGCTTTCCCAAAAGACTGGCAGCCTTGCCACGTTGAATGGTAATGCTAATTCTCTGTGCTAGAAAAAGCCAGCTCTTTGGTATATAGATATCTCATAAGCTCTGTATTTTTTTTTTTTTTTTTTTTTTAAGTCTGCCAAAGTGACTCTACTCTGCCTGATGGAAAGCATGAGTAGAATCCAGGAGTAGAGGTCACCATGCTTATTGTGAGGGTAGACAATGTAGCATAATAAACATTACGTATAGGCGTAGTTACGTAAATAGGATGTAACACAGATAAAAGAAACACAGGAGATATGCAATTGAGGCGTGCCGCTTGCGAACGCACTCAAAGCGGCCTGATGCCATTTTCGGACATTAGTCGAATGCCAACTTGCGACGTCTTCACTGCTCATGATTTTTGACAAAATGCCGCGTTGTTCAGCGATTGTTTGCAAAAATAACAGCTGTATTGTAAATTACAAGAAAGGTGGCATCTAATTTCATATATAAGTACTATAATATTATAGTTTTTCATACTGAATTCATTAAAACATTTTAAAAATATGATGAAATACCAAATCAATCGTTTTCTTTAGGAACTAAAAACTTTAAAAACCATTGCTTACTTAGTGCGAATCGATCAATGAATCGGCTGGTCTAATAGCGCAATGGATAAGTGTTTTATTGATACTCTCAATCACATGATAGTTTCGGGATGCGGCCGCTGCCGGCCGGCTTGTGTTAGAGATGTGTTGTGATATTTATGATTGTCGATATTTTATACGATCCTATTAAGTACGCATGATTATTAAAGATATAAATAAATTATAATATTATAATTATGTAAACGTAAAAAAAGTGTAAATAAAAAAGTTTAGATTTTTAATTTATTGTGGCACTCAAGCATAATTATACCTTGCTTTTATTTTTAAAATTTTAGCTATCCGAAGGATCAAAAACTTAAAAAAATGTGGATAAATGCGACAGGAAGGGGTTCAAGCTGGTTCGTAACAAAAAATGGCACAATTTGCTGGTCCCAATAAATTTTCACCAATACGATCAATCGCCAATGATTAACCATTTAATAATACTAATAAAAGCCGTAATGGAAAAATATGCAAACGTAAGATTACACTACTGTACTAAGAACGCAACACCTAAACTGTCTAAGCGGCAAGTTTTAAATAAATATTTACATTTTACTGGTTAATTAAACCCTTATCAATAAAATTCTTGCACTTTTACCTGTGTTCTAGTCTAGATTCGAGAAGTTGATATCCTGTTTCTTGGTAAGTAGTTAGTTAATATTCCAATTATGATAAAACATCGCTTGTATAGAATATGTTTGAATTAAACTCCTGTTTAGTTTTGCTTTTCACAGTCAATGAAATCTTTAGGAGAAAGAGTAGGTAATATAGCTAACTGAAGTTCAATCGATATTTTTCTATGATTATCACTTAACATTACTAGTTGCATAATTTGCACACATGTGTGTTTATTCGGAATCCGTAGCTACAGGTAGATGCGCCGCCCTCTTTTTGAATGTGTTATACTAGTGGGTTTATTGGTGTTGCTGTAAGTTTCTTTGTGTGCGGGAGAAATACGAGCTTGTGTGCCGTGCTTACAATTTTTGGTTTTGTGTTAGTGAAGGAAGTGGGAGAAACGCGGAGACATCTGAACACGAATAAATTTTTGTACAAACCTAATCTCCTGTGTTTCTTTTATCTGTGGGATGTAACCAGTCACATCATGTTATATGAAGACAATAAACCCTTGACTTTCACGAACAAAATTTAACGACATCCACTCAAGGGAAAAGGAAAGGGTACATAAAAGTCCAAAATGAGCTGTTTGGTTTTATTGTTACACCTTTTTTAGGCTGACGTCAATAATGGAATTGTCTGTTGTGATTTTTTTTTAAGGGTTAAAAGGAAATGGACAGTGAAGCTTATTGCACATGTCCATTAAAGTTCAACAGCTAAAAGAAAAGTATAATTGTAAAATGGTATAACATATTTTATAGTATAAGAATATTGACAGTCAATATTGAAGATCTTATTCTTGAATATATTTAACTTCCAACATTTTGCTTTTAAAACTAAATTTATATATATCTGTTAGCTCCAAAAACTACCATTTTTTTTTTAAATTAGACCTATTTGAGCCTGTCAAAGTGAGTCAAAGATGGAAATTTATCCAGATACTTCTGCATCATTGAGCCTCGCACTCGCCAATGAAACACGACTTTAATGAATGCAATAAAAAAATAAATGAATGAATTAAATAAATAAATAAACGGTCCTGACTAATGAGATGGTGGTAATGGTACAGCTAGTCTGGATGGATTCTTATTATTAAGAATATTATTTTTGTGTAAAGATACTTTATGAACTCTTGGTTTCTTTCTAAAGACAACTATCGTTCTAGCAATATGTTCTATGACGCGAGGACTTTACAAACTTATATGAAAGTGTACACAAGTGAACACAGAACATTCAAAGATCCGCGCCATCCGTGCACTCAGATCTATAACATACAGGCACGTCCCGTGTACAAAGAAATTACAGTATAAAAGCATTTACTATTTATTTATTGTTACCAGTTACCAGCCACCCATAATGTCCCTCTTCTGGGGTCGGGTCTTCTCTCAGGAGAGAGGTTATAGCCATACGTCCCCACTCTGATCGAATGCGGGTTGGGGACTGGCAAGACACGTTGTGGCTACGTAATCTTAAAGTTGGAAGTTTTTAAGCTACCCGAAGGACTCCAACTGAGCTTCACGACTGCTATCTTATGATAACAACCGGGACCGACTGCTTATTGACCTCCGAATCACGGAAACACTCATAACATATCATGCCACAAAAGGTCACTAGGTCTGACCACGCCGTCGTTGCCTACCCTTGGTGATTGTTTCCAATCACCTCAGGCTACTCGGCTATGAGCGCTTCATTCATTTATTTGCTTCATTGTATGTTACTAAGTTTAGTTATATGCTAATAGACCATCGACGTGCATTCAAATAGGAAAGATTCTTGGAATATCCTATACTGACTATACTAGGGTGCGTTGAAAAATTACCATCCAGCAATCATTAATGAAACTAGTGACTCTATTTATGCATTTTCATTTTGTATCAGTGGAAGAAGTGTATAGAAGAGACTATTTAGAAAAATAACTAAGAAAAATGTTTTATATAATTTTATAAATCGACAACATTTCAACCTACCCACGTAACTATATGGGATAATTATCTCCAATCATCATTTCTAAAACCGAAGAGAAAAAAGAACGAAACATTTGAAACAAAGAACACAAAAAGCATTGTGCTTGCAGCACAAAGCTTTTTGTGTTCTTTTTCCCGTAGTAGAGAAATAGGTGCGTTGTATAGAGGAAGTTCACGTTCGTAAACGTATAGAAGCTACAACTTTCTCTCAACCTGTTTTAACGTGAAAATTTATAGAGCGATAGCTACATAATGCAGTTATTAAGTTTTTATCTACCGATTGTAAATATATACCATACACAAATAAATGTTAATCACTTCCATTGTTTCTAAATTAACGCTTGCCAAGGTAATTGTACTCTGTCTGAATGAAAGCAAGAGTAGAATTCAAAAGTGGGGGCTAATGGCCACCACACTCACTGCAAATGTAGGCAGTATGGCAACCCATAGTATGGCGGCCTAGTATGATGCTTTTTCACGCCCCACTTAGAGAACCCGGGATCATAGTAGGAAGGAAAGTAGGAGAAAAGTGAGTTAGCAGTGAGTTTTTTACCAGGTTTTTTACAGGGTTAAACTGAAAACTTGGTTCGTTTTCCATCTTATTGTTCATACTGTGAAGGTCTGTAGGTCAATGATCTGTTAAATTCTGAAAGTAACTTTAATTTAAAACGAATAACATTTTGTACATACAAACCGAACCCTGAAACTAGTCGTACATTCTCGAAATACAGAGTAGGTCCGTGGGTAAATTCACATATCTTTAATTATAATGAATCATACGTCTCATACCTTTTTGTACATAAAGTAATAAACTTCACAAATAAAGTTATGCTATTTGTAATGTAATGTGAAAATTTTAAAACAAAGCAACTACGTAAAAGGTGAGATAAAATTTACATAGCCTGTGTCGTTCTGGTTATTATAACAGATATACTCGTATTGACACTTCATTCATCAGAATCGGTTCACCAGTTTAGACGCTACGGTGGAACATATAAACATACCTAAATAGATTTCCAAAAAATACGTTAAATTTGAAGTATCTTAAGTGGTCACCTTACCTCTATCCACAGCGCTGAGTGTTGTTAGTTCAAAGTCCATATGGTGTCCACAAATTGTTGGGCTAGTGGGCTTTGTATGATCCACAAATTATTGTTGTTGTGATGGCATTAGTCTGCGAATTATAATCACATAACTAGTCCATCTCCTGCCCGCTGTCACACATATTGTTAACTTCTCTCTCATGTCTGGTACATTTCCGTTTGTATGGCGAAGAGCATATGTGCGTCCTTTATATTTATATAAACAGTTCTCCGAATTCATTTACAGTAATAATTTATTCAATCGATTTCAGTCAGGCTTTCGACCAGATCGTAGTACAGCTTCTGCCCTTCTTAAAGTGACTGGCAATATTAAGGTATGGATGGAGAATACTAAGGTTTTTCCAATGCCTTCAATACCGTCAGTCATGAACTCCTCTTTGCTATTATATCTCATTTCTTGGTCTCTCAAGTCAAAAACCACTTGAATGGTTTTCCTCTTACCTTCGGGATCATCAGCAATTAATTAGATTGGAGAATTCCTCCTCTAGCTAGTGTAGTCTTGTTGCTGGAGTCCCCCAAGGCTATTCTTTCACCTCTCCTATTTTCCATTTCCCTTAACTTTATTATTAGGATAATAAGATAATAAAAAGACTTCTGTGTTCCTATCACCTGTATGCCGATTATTTCTCAGGAGTAACAATAACATAAGGCAGCTCGACCTTTTTTCACTTTCACCAATTATCTACAATGACATGATTATTCTATACTGAAAAAGTATTAAGAACCTAAGATTGTTCATTGACACAACTCTCAGCTGGAAAAAACAAGTTGCATCGGTATGTCAGAAAGTCATGGGCTCTTTGCGGGCCCTTCATAGACTTAAGAACTTTCTTCCATTGAAAACTAAGGTAGTCAAGTAACACAGTCAAGCTTATTGAACAGATCTCAATAACTGCATTCTATTCATTTTAAATTTACGCGAATATGATCACGTCTCTCAGCAACGCTCCCAATTGAATTGGTTTCCAATTCGCATACGCAGACAATTTCGAGCTTTAAGAGCGCGCATAAACCTAAAAAAATATCAGATTTTAGCCGCGCACTTCACACCTCCCGCTCGCTGAGTGATGAAACAAAACATGCCCTTTACCTCGGGTCAGGTGCGATAGAAAGGGAGCGTTCTGAACGGAATAAGGATGTAGTAAGCGCAGCATTAATTTTATCGTAATTACTCGTAAATTGTACAAAAAATATTTTATAAAACACTTATAGAGTCCCTTGGTAATATATTTTTATACAATGTATTAAAATATTGACTCAGTAATATACATGTTTATGATAATAAGTTGATTTTAGTGGAAAACTAGACGTAACTTTGTGATTATTTTCTATTGATTAAATATTACAATTTTATGTTTTCACTCAGACCAGCCCCTTTCAAATATAATGTAATATAAACAGATCATTTGTGGCTTATTTTCGAGTTTGAAAATCAAATCTAAGATCGGAATTTATCTTTATACACCCTCTTAACTACCCTATAGTCTTTTCTTCAACTTCTCTTTCCCACTTAACTACTCAACTTCAATATTTAGTACAAACCACTCTAAAAACCGCAGGTCTTCAAATAATCTACTACTTCACTATCCCACTCACCGCTCTGATTTTGTACACTCCACTTTCCTAAAACAATCTGTACTGCTATGGAATGCGCCCCCTCTCCAGATCAAGATGGCAAAAACACAACAAACTTTCAAATACCTGTTGCGGAAACATTATATAATATCTAATATTAATATATAAAATAAATACACACTAACAGATTTTGAACTCTCTTCTTCTAAAATTATAATATATTATGTATTTTTAGATATTATTATATGTATTTTTATGTATGTATTAATATAGGTAGGTAAATATATTTTTCTTCTAAAATTACAATTTGAATTTCTGTGCATCTACCATGTCTGGCTCTGCATCGTCCTAATCTTACCAATTTATTAAAATTAATATGTACCATAATTCAGTTTTAGTTAAACGATATTAGTTTTTTTTTATTAATATTACGTCTTTGTAGATTTTCACTAACCGCAAATTTATTTTATTTTATTTAATCTCTAATTGAAAGTACTTTAAATTAAGCATTTCGTTATAATCTACTTTTAGATGCTTGACTGTTTTTTATTACGGGTGACATTTTTCTTTAATGTATGTCAAATACACATTGATTCTCATGAATCAATAAATAAAAACTTGCTTGGAATTAATTTCAAACCATTTTATTCAAATTGTTAGAATGGTACCAAAATATTCAATTCCATTCTAAGTAAAGCTGCCTCAATCAGACAAGATTAGAGAGGACGCAATGTAAAGAGGACGAAACAATGAAATTGAACAATTTCACGACATATTTTGTGTAGGTACATTCACAAGCTGTATGTATAAAAGAATTGAATACAAATGAAATTCACTTATTTTCAATTTCTAGTCAAAAACGTAATACGTTTATCTATGTTTATCTTGAATGTAAGACATTCAATCAAAAGATCTAATAATTCATAAGTAAGTTAAGTTCTACATTAGATAATAAAAAGTACACGAAAGTTACACAGTATTTCATCTAATTAATTGTTGTCGCTTATAGATAAAGTGTGTTGTCCGATAAAGATTTGATACAATTGAATATTATTGTAACAGCTTAAATACTACATGTTGAACTCCGTGAATAAATAAATAAATATTTCGGACCAATTATATAGAGGTTGTTAAGTAAGACTTCAGACGCAGACATGTCCTCACGAAGTACTCTTTCCTATGCCAGAGCCATAATCTAACTACCGAGAAGAGCCTCTAAAAATGTTGGTCGGAGCTCTAGGCAACTCTAACTAGTTACAAACATTCATAAATATTGAAACAATCTACCCCGTTATTAAGAATTACTTCGGCGGGCTAACACACTCACGCTTTTGCATACATATTAATGTGTAGGCGGTATCTTGCTATACCCTTTTATCATCCTCAATAGAAGCCCTACATAATGTGTGAATAACAATCAGATGTACATGTATACAGAGTCATCAACATCGACCTACCGCAGTCCACTGCTGGACATAGGTCTCTCCAATTGCAAGCTATTTAGTTCAGTCTTTGGCAATTTGCATCCAGCTCCTGCCAATCGTCTCGAGCAAATAATCACTCAGCCAGCCCCCTTAGCCAAGTTGCAAACGTTTTTCGTTCTCTTGCTTCATTGACAAATATTTTGTTTTGATCACGTGACTGATTGCAAGGCCAATTTTTTGTTTTGATCACGTGTCTGAGTGACAGCCAATGATAAAAAGGACTAGAGAAATAGAATAGAGAATAGAATAGAAAACTAAAATTGAATTGGCTAGGGGGACTGGACTATGGACATACACTACGTTTGACGAACCGCGGTCTCCACTCAAGAACTCGTTTACCCCAACGGTTGTCGGTTCAGCGGCTAATATGACTAGCTCATTGCCACTACAGCTTGTACTGTCATGCTATGTAGATAACTTTAGTTCTCTGCCGCATCACCTCGTTTCTAATACGATCCCATAAAAAACATGTATAGTCTTGAGCATAAAACAAATTTTAATTGAAACCTGTACCAAAGTGTCTGGCGATAATTCCAAATCAACAAGATATTCTAAAGCCGAAACGAATAAACTGATAGAGAGTCACAAACAAGGCTCAATTTACAAAAAAAATATTTGAGCTTAAAAACACTTTTTTGAACATTTCTACTTTCTCAGTAAAAATAAAATTCTGGTTTAATTTAGTTTATTGTTAAGCTTGCAGACTACAGAAGGTCATTAATAATAATATCAGGACTAAAGTTACAAGACACGTCGACCCTTGTATGACTTGAAATAGTTGTATGTATTATACAGGCGAGGTCAAAATACTCCCCATTTCCATTGATGTGGACGAGATGGTTTACCAGGTTTGTTAATTAAACCAATATCTTACCAAGAATGTTCTTAGCACCATTAAAGGAGTCCAATGTTCTGTACATTGCTTCGTATACCGCAAGATAGATGTTTGGGTTTATTTGTTATGACCGTGTGAATAGCTAAGGATGGTTGGATGTTTATATAATATATTTACTAAATGCATACCGGTAGCTACTACAGCAAAGTTATTATATTCACTTTTTTTTTAAACTGCAAATTAATCTTCAAAATTGATTGACAAAACTACTACTTAAAAAAAATAACTTAATATTACAGTAGTCATAAGGGCTGCTAACAGAAGCGTTAACTTAGAAATACAAACAAGTAGTGATGGTAATTTTTTGTAAACATCATAAAAACCTAAAGTAAAAATTTGCTTTTGGATTATATAATTTAAAATCATTGATTTTCAAGAATTTACTCCCAATTCAAATATGCCTACATTATATACATTATATTACATTCCACTTCTAAAACTACCTATATACTTTGCAGTTGCATATTGTGATTGCATTGATCAAAAGTGTGAAAGTCACGGAACAAAACCTATACCAGGTATAGTTTTTTTACCTACCTGGTATAGGTTTTTACTTAAACCGCCCCCTTACTTTTTGCCCTAAATTTTTTAAAGACACGCACTAGATGATCTAAATGTTGACGAAAACGAAAATACTTTTGCATTACAAAGGGTAACCTTACTTAGAAAGGGTAACTCTTTATAAGTGTTCCTATAGGTTTAGGAATCGTTTTCGAAAACGGACATTATTCTGCTAATACTTTATCATATTTTGTAGTGGACCAAGAGCTCTAAATTTTAATTTATGGTAGGTACATGTCATTAAAAAGGTAACGTACCAATGTAATAATGTTGGCTTAAGCAATTAAAAACAGACAATTCCAGTGTGGTTAACAAATGAAACGTGACACACCTTTTTATAATTTACCTAATTGCTTTGCTTCGTTCGTTCTGTACTTTGTTTTCCTAATGTTCGTAGTTCTCTATAAACCTACTATTTGATTTTGAACAAATACCTAAAAAAAACTGTGTAAATTTCTGTATGAATGTAATGACTTAATTAAGGTTTAATTTAATAAATTCTTTATTATACTAAGGATTTAACGAAGTGTAGATAACTAAAAAGTATTTGGAGTAATATTGTATTATAATCATAAATATTTGAGAAATCGTTACGTTGTAAGTGAGAAAAAGTGTTTTTTTTTTCCAACTAGCGTTTTTCTTATCTTTAAAGGTTGTGTCTTGAACTTTTTTGAGCTTACACTATTTAAAAACGAGACACGAGGTTTGCACTAATACTCTAATATCATTGTCTGCAGGTATGTGGCGATAGTCAAACCGCTGCAACACAGACTGAGTCGGCGTGTGGCTCGCGCGGCGTTATTCACCGTGTGGTGTGCCGGCACATTACTTGCTCTACCCAGCCTACTCTACTCCAACACATATAAGAAGCAGTAAGTATGTTTAATGATACGTATTACATACATTAAATGGAACAGTCGGTTACAGTGTTAGGATATTAATAGGTTTTTAATTTAAAGCACACCAAGGTGACTACTTTGCCTGCAGTATGGCGGCTTAGTGAGATGTTATTCACCCATGCGTTTAAAGGACCTAGGATCGTAATTATACCATTATTTCGATATCTTCGTCGTTGAGTATTAACATTGCGATAAACATCAAATCTATCGGAGCGAACAGAAAAGCAACTTTGGTGATTATTTCGAACTGTTATTAAGTATCGATTGGACCTATTCAAGTATTTTCAATAAAGTTTTAAATAAGTCTTCGAAAAGTATTTTTATTCCAAATGAACAAACACTAACGCGTAATAAAATTATTTTTGTCCAATTTATATCGTATGAATTATACTACTCTACAGAAACTTAAAAACTTTTTTTTAAATTTGCTTACTCAACTCAACTCAACTTATCTTTTCTATTCAAAAGACAATTCCCGCATTTGGATGGATGGCCCGAGGTATGTCGGGGTCCCAGGGTTTTCCTTCCGAGGGTGCACCTGGTTCCCAGACTTCTAGTGCCCGAAAAGGCGTGGCATCCGCGGGGATTACCGCACGAAAAAAAAGCGGCCAAGTGCGAGTCGGACTCGCCCATGAAGGGTTCCGTAGCAGCAAGTAACATCATAATATAAAAGTTTTTGTAGTTCGTTGTAACTTTCATCGATGTTTTAATAATAATGTTTTTTATTCAAAGAAATTTAAATTGCTGTTTATGATTTACGACATATTAAAAAAAAACTACTACTAGATCTCGTTCAAACCAATTTTCGTTGGAAGTTTGCATGGTAATGTACATCATATATTTTTTTTTAATTTTATCATTCTCTTATTTTAGAAGTTACAGGGAGGGGGACCCATATTTTACCACTTTGGAAGTGTCTCTCGCGCAAACTATTCAGTTTAGAAAAAAATGATATTAGAAACCTCAACATCACTTTTGAAGACCTATCCATAGATACTACACACGCATGGTTTTGATTAAAAAAATGTTTTTGAGTTTCAGTTCTAAGTATGGGGACCCCCAAAATTTATTGCTTTTTTTCTATTTTTGTGTAAAAATATTAATGCGGTTCACAGAATACATCTACTGACCAAGTTTCAACAGTATAGCTCTTATAGTTTCGGAAAAAAGTGGCTGTGACATACGGACATACAGACAGACATGACGAATCTATAAGGGTTCCGTTTTTTGCCATTTGGCAACGGAACCCTAAAAAGTTGAAACGAATGAAAAGGTTTTTTATTTTTTCCATTTCAACTACTATTAACATTTATAAATATCTTTAAAGTTATGAGATCATCCAACATGAAACTTGATTCTATTTTAAAGTAGTGTTAAAAATATTTTATTAGACCTCAGATAAACCTTAAAACTGCGAAAACTGTTTGTATTGTTGGGCACTTTAGTAGTCGTAATATTGATGATCTTTTGTAACACAACATATCATCAATAAACCTTTTATTATTGTTATTTATGTATTTATTAAACAGAAAAGAAACAATCAGTATAACAAGCTTTATCCCCCAAAACCTGGTTGATAGTTTGATTGGGGGATCGAATCTAAGTACTATAAAGTAATATATTACTACCACCGCTGTAATTACTACATATTATATAACAAAGTCCTCCGCCGAGTCTGTCTGTCTGTCTATATGCTGTCTATATAAACTCAAAAATGTAATTTTGTACCTAGATAGTCTAAATCCTAAGAAAGGCTAGGCTACTTTTACCGCGAAAAGAAACATCTTACGTTGAATCGACCAAAAAAGTTTTTAGTTTCCTCTTGAAAATGTATATAATATACTCGTACCTCTGCAAGGTAGGTATATCAAGCACGCTTACGTTTCATTTTGTAGACTTTCTTTAAGAGTTTACGACCCATGTCGTAATCTTATAGAAGAGTTACTGCCTACGTTAAATATTAAAAAATTATAAGGCATGATAAAGTCTGCGTCTTGTAATATTACATGTTACGCACCTTAAAAAACCTTCATTCTCTAAAAGCATGCTTGTTTGCGTTCAGATAACTGTCTCTGTGTTATAAGTTTACAAAATTACAAAGCAATGTTTAAAGATAGAGCTTTTTTATTATTATTTTGTTATTTTTTTTATTTGATGCCTACCAATGTGAGTCCACTCTGCCTGATGGTAAGCATGAATGGAATCCAAGAGTGGGGGCCACCACACTGCCCGCGATGCAGGAAGTATGGCGATGCTGACCCAAACTATGGCGGTTTTGTGAGATGCTGTTTCACACCCCTCTTAAAGGACCCGGGATCATAATGGGAAGGAAACACGTGGGATGGTAGCGAGTTCCAGTTTTTAACCGCTCGGCACAGGAAAGAAGAGCCAAACCGTTTAGTTCTGGTGCGTATTTCTACCACTCTAAAGCGGTGACTTCCAAGGCCAGCACGTGTAACTGCAGAACAAAATAAGGCTTTTTTTTAAGTTGTGCACTGGTATATCGAGGAAATAGAACCACGCTGATTTCAGTACAAATGAGTTCGGGTCCTGGTTCGGGGTGGTGCTACCCTCAGACACACCAACAAAAATGACAGTATTCGTGTAATCGTGGTGACCATTCTTCTTAGATTCTAATAATTACAGCATTCCATCAAGCAGAGTAGAGGCAATATAGCAAGTTTAAATGAAGAAAAATATCTACGTTAAACGAATAGCGTTGGCACCGTTTCAGCGCTGTTACTGTTCATAGTTTGTTCCATGGCATAACTAATGAAAAAGCGCTGCAGCCTGCTTTTTCATTAGTTATGTCATGGAACAAACTATGTTACTATTATTGAATTTTAACGCTCAATATTACTGTTCATAAAATTTACAGATTAAATATGATTATTAAGGAGTAAACTCAAATAAATAACTGTCATTTATAGTGCAGTCAGAACTACGATGAAGGAGATTGTAAATAGCTATTGAAAAGCTTTTATAAACTTTCAACGGGGCGTGAAAAGCATCGTACTAGGCCGATTTAGTGTAGCCGGCATACCTTACTGTCTACATTTTTACTCATGCATTCCATCATACTGGGTCTCTTTGGTAGGCTATATATGTATATATTATAAAAATAATAACAATTTTATCAAAACTAGCACAATTGTCATTTCGTAATTATAACAATTCGCTTAAATGTGGAATACCACATTTAAGCGAATTGAAAATAGTGAACTAATATAATTACGAAATGACTCAAGTAATAAGTGCGAAGATTACCAGGGATGGTAAGGAGTTATTAAATAAAATTACAGTCATAGGTTAACATTGCAGCATACAATATATTTTCTTTTATTGTTTTTGTGACTTTTTTTTCTGTTTTGCTTTCATTTCTGTCTACAAGCTCAATATGGTTAATGTCTAGTTTAACTCAACAGATATATTATTCTGATTTGCGAACGAATTTCATACATACACATGGACTTTTTTCTCTAAGAGATTTAAACGTAAACGGATGAATCATATAAAATACAACTGAATTTAATAACTAAAATAACCAACAATTCCTCAAATTGACCTTGATTATATACTATTAAGATTTACCCAGTGAGTGTATTATTAGTATTAAGATAGGTACCTACCTATTCACTGGAGAAGGCGTACTAATTCTGTAGGGGGCTCGCTCGGAGTCGGCGGTATCTTAAATTGTTAATGTAAGCTGGTAACGTTTATGTTCTTAAATTGCCTAGACTACTTTTAATCAGAATTATTTGATGTTTGTTTTACATTTATCTAACGAGATTCATATTATTTCTAAATTGGTATTTAACATTCATTTGTGAAACAGTCAAAAAAGTATAATTCTCTGCTTTTAAGATTCAAAATGAGAAAAAAGTTTCAATAAATAAGTAGTTAACAACAACTTTTTTAGATTTTCTTTGAATCTGAAAATAAACTTTTTATAGAAAATTCGTTTAGACTAGTTCAAAACAAAATAGATTTTATAAGATAAATAACTCCAGCCAAAGTTCTTCAGCCGTTGCAAATAAACACTGTCTACCCATGTCGTCAAAGTCATTACATACATATAAAACTTTTGCCGTTATCACTATAACCGTATAAACTTTACCTATTATTATGTGAAACTGACTATTTAATAGACCTGTAATGTCTATTTACTTTTATAATAAGTTATATTATACTGCCTCGTTGAGCTAGTAGTTAGCGTATACAATTGCCGAACAAGAGTCAATAATGTTAACAATTGTGGTTTTCTAATCATAGAAATACTTACTAACTAAATAGTAATTAACATCCACAGCGTATATAGTTGACTGGTCTGGTCTGGTCTTACACATATATATAACAATATATGAAGCTCTACTTTAATCACCTAAATAAATACTAGACCAGCAAACAAGTTATGATCCAAGGTAGTAGGGCCACGCTGATTTCAGCACGAACGGGTTACTGCAACCGGGGAGGATACTACCCTCGCATAGAAAACCAACCTAGAATGCCAAAATTTGTGCTGTTGTATTTTGTTGATGAGTGCAGGATCGGACACCCAATTATGCAGAAGCATCTTAGTATGTGTGGCGACTTCCATATACAGAGCGACGAAAACATACGACAGTGCCATCTAGCGAAGAAACACAGAACTACAAAGAAAAACACGTAACGATCTATACGAAGTAATTACTAATCCTGAATCGCGAAAGTGACATTCTCGCGCTGATTAGCATATATACAAAATCCCAACTTCAACTGTTGGGCAGTGGCCCACCAGGCATGATCAACTCGCCTGGTCGGAGGATCCTCCCTTTGTTTTGGAGGAACACCACGTCACCCGTTCCTCCACATATGTATATATATGGTGACTCAAACTGCATTTTCTACATTCTCAATGAGGATGGTGACTACTATTTTCAGATTCTACTAATGTTTTCATTAGGTCGACTAGAGTCATTTTAGCAGGCTCAAGTAAAACAGAACACATCTGACTAAGCTAAAACCAATAAAATGATCAGATAAGTATCTGTTTATTCAAGACACGGGTCAAATTGATAAGTTCATTTTATTAATCTGGAGAATACCTTTAAATATGTTATTCAGTGCAATATTAACGCTTGTGTTTGAATAAGTACGTTAACGTATCACATTACGTAAATATTTTAGAGGCTTAAAGTCATATGATAATCCATTAAATCATTCTCGATATTTATTAAGATTGGAATTTGGATGGAATGTCATATACGCAAGAAAACAGAATGTCAAAAGTGTAAATAAATTAATTGCACAAATTTTGTTAAGAGAAATATATGCTAAGATTGGATATTGCGTATAATTTCAAAGCCATTATTATTTATTAAGTAGGATGTTTTTCTTTAGTCACTTGCCATACGTAACTAAATAACAAATAAATAAAGTTAAAAAAGCGGTCAAGTGCGAGTCGCACATGAAGGGTTCCGTATCAGCAAGTAACATCATATAAAAGTTCTTGTACTTCGTTGTAACTTTGATCGATGTTTTTATAATAGTGTATTGATTGAATGAGAGGTAAATTGCGGTGACGATTTATGACGTATTAAAAAAAAACTACTTACTAGATCTCGTTCAAACCAATTTTCGTTGGTAGTTTGCATGGTAATGTACAACATATATTTTTTTTAGATTTATCACTCTCTTATTTTAGAAGTTACAGGGGGGGACACACACATTTTTCCACTTTGGAAGTGTCCCTCGCGCAAACTATTCAGTTTAGAAAAAAATGATATTAGAAACCTCAATATCATTTTTTTAGACCTATCTATAGATACCCTACACGTATGGTATTGATTAAAAAAATGATTTTGAGTTTCAGTTCTAAGTATGGGGACCCCCAAAATTTATTGTTTTTTTCTATTTTTGTGTAAAAATATTAATGCGGTTCACAAAATACATCTACTGACCAAATTTCAACAGTATAGCTCTTATAGTTTCGGAAAAAAGTGGCTGTGACATACGGACGGACAGACAGACAGACAGACAGACTTGACGAATCTATAAGGGTTCCGTTTTTTGCCATTGGGCTACGGAACCCTAAAAAAGACATTCCCTTTACAAAATTTCTTAATAGAATTTATGGATTTTGTGCAATGGTGATAGGTAAAATATCCATATTTAATATTACTCATACTATTATTAATATTTTTAAATATTCTTTCATTATTAAAAAAAATTAAAGTCTGCGACAACTATCTCACATCACATTTACTTTTAGTTTTTTGATTTTGTAAGAAAAAACGTTATTACACTATTTTTATATACTAGATGTCCCATACGTCTTAAGATGATGAAAAGGAAATACGTGACTAAGTAATCTTCTACGTGTTTGTTCACATAAAGTTTGAGGCGTTATTTACGAACATGGCATAAACTATCTCTTAAATCTATTGCTTTATAAATGATATATACACATGCAAAATAAAATCCTCTTCTGTCTATTCACGCCTTTACATTGTATGTATAACTTACCCGTGTCCAGGCCCGACTTCACACGGTAACCTTTCAAATTCTCGGATTGCCCCTACTATAAAATTCATGTATCAAAAATACAAACCCTCCTTTTAAATTACAGTATCTTTCACTAAAAACTGCATTTAATTGTGTTAAGTAGTTTATATAAGCTGGATGCGAGAAGCCGAAGATCGAAACAAGTGACTTGCGATTGGAGATGTCCAGCAGTGGACTGCGATAGGTTGATGATGATGATGAAGTAGTTTAAAAGATTTAAGTGAACTGACAGCGAGAGTTTATTTATTTATTTTATACTATGTATTGTTTCAGATATGTTAATGGCGAAAGAGAAATATGTTTTATAAAATGGCCCGACGGCAGCAGCTACCCTTCATCTAAGCCAGATTACTAGTAAGTATTATTTAAGACGTATAAATATGAAAATTAAGTGGTTATTTTCAAGAAACTTGCCTTTTCAAAGGATAGTCTTGTCACTGGCAACTTACCTCATTTTTCGTTTTCATAATTAATCATTTAAATAGGTACGGAACGTCATATAAATGACAGAAGGCTAAAAAAAATCATACAAGTTATTTACCTATTGCGGTTTTTAATTCTCGACTCCGAGATATTTCCGGCGTGCAAATAATATGAAAATCTGTTCATTATAAACCCATTTTAAAATAACCCCAATAGACATCTAATGCCGTACCTATTTATATCATGATATCGCTGAACTCATCTAACATTTCCGAAACACCTCGATATAGAAGAGTAATATTTAAATATTTCAATTACATTTTTCTTTATATTTATAAAGTGACCTTGTATTATTTTTTATGCCCGGGCTGTTAGACACGAAATATTTTTGCTGATTCTAAATGTCACTGTAATCCTAAAGTATGGAGCTTGAGTAGTGGTGGATATCGTAATTTCAAATCTCCAACTTCTCATATTGTGATGTGTAATTTCTTCATGTTATTATTCTTTAAATAAATAAATAATACATTAACGACCTTTTGTTGATCTATGACTAAATTTAATTTGAAGAACAAGGAAGCAATGCAATGAATTTCAAAAAATTTTTAAAATATCAAAACCTATTGTGTAGTTCCTATTGAATCCACTCTATCACACTTACAAATTTTACAAACCAACAAACAATATTTATTAAGGGCCTTAAAGTGGATTTAGATATATGGTAACGAACTCTAAATTATACAGGCAATTTACTCGACAGTGATTGCATTCAATATACTTGAAACGATTGGCTAGGGGCCACTTTAATCATTACGCCCACGCCTTTGCATTCAATCTTTTTGACAACACGCAGGTGTCCTGAGTTGTATAACTTAGATCATATTTAAATCTTTTCCTTGAAAGAACTGGTGAAACCTTGGCAAATCTCCAAGCTTTGTAATATTCATAAGTCAATAATTTTTAATCTTTAGCTAACAAAGCTTATCTGAAAGCAAGTTCTTAAAACACAGGTTTATACTTTTTAAATCGTATAATCTTCTTAAAGTTGATAGAAAAATATAATATTTACTGTAAAATAATTTTAACACAATTAATTATTGTACAAATAACTGTGATTTCCATTTCAACGATGCAACGTAACACGACCGCTGTTTTTGACGGCTTAGGGCGTATATTATCATTTCCAGTTCATGTAAATAATACATCGGATTACTTTAAACTAAATGATTTCAATAACAAAGTAATTATAATAAAATTAATGCGCTGGTACTTTTCTACCTAATTTACTACCAACTAGATATTTAGAAGGTTTATTATAAATTTATTGGTTGAAACTTAGTTACTACATTAAGGCCCCAATTGACAAAGTTCTTATTGAAATCTCAAAGTTTTAATCGACTTTACACTAGTCCATTATTGCCAAATTTAGATCGAATTAGTAATTTATTTTATTTTGATAAAATAAATCACTAAATACATGAGATTTGTGCGATTGGTAAAGAAAAACCTATTTTTTTTTTGTTAAAGGATGTTGATGTGGATTATGTAGTAATTGAAGTTGGGAAACAAAAACGTCTAGCGTTAACTATCGGAATGTTCATGATATATGCATCATCATTATCAGCTTATTGCAATTCTCTGCTGGAACATAGGCTTTTCCAATTAATACATAATATACAACAAAATAGGAAAAAAACTTTGAATACTTTGCTTTATTTGCCTATCCAGAAAGATGTAAGTAAGTATCATCACTGGCATCCTAAGGTTCCTTAGATAGATAGATATCCAATCAAACAAACAGTAAGGGTGCCTAACATCTATAATGATATTATTTTACATCTTAGAAGAGTTTATTGATATTTTTGTTCAATAGCTACAACTTGGTGTTCCTGGCGTTAACGTACGTCGCACCAATGTCAGTGATGGTGTGGGCTTATGCGAGAATGAGTGCTGCTCTCAGAGGTCGAGCTATTGGCGAGTGCACACATCATCAGATGCAAATCGTCCGAGCTAAAAGAAAGGTATGTGCATTTATTTCTTTCATCAAATATTTATATTGTATTCAGTCGTTATAGTACCTATATACTATCATGTTTAGACTCCGTGACCACTATAACTGTGACTACAATAATGATAAATGTGGTAGAAGAATTAATTTTGAAATTAAAAATTTAAAACGCAATAACTCATATCTGTAAATAAAACTAAAAATTGTACGAATATTTCGTTAACGCTTTTATGAATAAAATTTAAATGAGCAGATAGACCACTGTATTAAAGTAACTTTAGTATGCATGTGCTTTAGAAATAGTTTTTCTATCTAGTTAGATAACGTGGACGTGAATATTAATAATTTATTACAATAATCTCTTAAAAGCAAAACAATGACTACCGCCTGGGGCCCTATCCTATTATGTATTAAAGCAGTTTCGCTTTTGTCTATTAATATTTTTTTTTCATGTTTCATTCACCATTTCATGAAGTAATCATGTTATCAAATTCTCAACTAATAGTGAAAGATAATTTAAGATAGATGTTACCACGGGCCGCTATTCATAATATTGAAACATATTTTACTGAGGATATTATACTGTGTCCCAGAATTGCTATAATAATCAGTTGAACTATTATCCAGACAATATATTTTCCACGGCTTAGTTTACCGGACCCCATTACAAATAGACTTTATTAATACACTATTTTAGAGTTTCAATTACGTAGAAAAGGGTGATTGCCGTTTGTTTTTGAAAAAGAACGAAGGACCGACATAAAGCACAGTTCTCAATTCGACGCCTAAATTTTGTTTTATGCATGACCACGCATAACTTTTTGTAGAGTAGTCTGATTTTGATAATCCTTTTTTTAATTGGAAAGGATATACTCCGTACCACTAATTTTTTTTTAATTGTATTGGTATAGTGGTACATTGTATTAGACCCAACGTCGCCAAATAACTACCACACAATTTTTAAAAATAGATAATTTTAAAGCTAAAAAATTATGGGATTATTGATCACTCACTAATTATACGGTATCTTTTAGATGGACTACAAAGTAGAATTCCTCAACAGTTAATAGAAAAACTATGTTATGAATATGAAACATGATGGAAAGAAACTTTTGTTAGGTAATAGGAATATTTGTGCTGCGATTTTTTTTCAAATTATTAATTTGAAAAAAATCGCAGCACAAATATTCTCTACACGTATTAACCTCGTGGGTAGCTTAATAATGTGTTTTTGTTTACACAACTACTTTGTCGTTATCTGAAAGTCTAAGGGCCAGTTTCACCACTTGCTAATTAAGTCCGTGATACACGTATCCGCTATGACATTCCTAGGCCTATCCAAGACTCGTATCTAGGATAGACCTATAAATGTATGCCGCATGGTCTATCCTATAAGTGTCAGCTATACATACCACAATATAAAACATATATATCAGCAAACCTTATGTGTTAACCCTTAGTATTTTCTGGTAGATAAAACTGGCCCTAAATCTAAAGTGCTTAGTGAGTTACAATGTAGAATCCATTTTTCTTACAATAAAGGTTAACTAATAACTAATCTTAAAAATCAATTCGTTACCAGAATCAGGGATGACAAAATTAGAACGACATCGTTTAATTGGATGCAAATTCAGCATTTCGGCACTCGTAATGATTTAATATTTGCTTAACGAATTTTTTTAGCATAGATTTCGAGATTCAGCATTTCAAATAACAAAAAAATAGATAAAGTACTAAATTCGACGCGTATATATATTTATATGTATGACGGTGCATAGCTTTTTACAGAGTAGACCGATTTTGACCATTCTTTTATTGACTGAAAGGCTATAACTCCGAAGTTGGTATTATATGAATCTGAAAAGAGAACTCCTGCCCCAAGAGTAGGAAATAAGGGGCTGACTGTTTGTGTACCCACTGAGTGTGATAAATGACTACTCTTAACTTTTTACAGAATAGTCCGATTTCGATAAGTCTTTGTTTATTGGGAAGGATACACCGTGAGGTTTGTCCCATATAAATTTAGAAAAACAAAAAGAACCTTAAGGGTAGGAAAAGGAAATGCTTGACTCGCTGTCAGCAGTAGTTCGATTTCGATAAGTCAACGCCAAATAAGAAAATTCATTAATAACGTAAAATTTGTTTATTAATTTGATTTACTTTTTTCTTTAAAGTTACGGTAATTATGTTATCTTTGTTCATTGATTGCTTGGCGCCGACTCAAAATTACTTAGGTATGCTTACACTAGTTTGAGAAGTTAGTTATGTAGTGGTATGAAAGCATTTTTGCCGCCCAGAATGTTATGTTGGGATGTTAAATATATGTTATGCGGCCCGAGAATTTCTCTATCGTGATTCAGGATTAGTAGTTACTCCTCATAGGTCGTTTTCCGTGTTTCTTCTTGGTTCAGTGTTTCTTTGGCAGATGGTGCTGTATGTGGAAGTCTCACAACGTCAAAGGGTTTTGCCCTAGCAGTACTATTACGACCAGTCGCTGTAACGACCAGTCGCTGTATATATACTGACAGTTTCGCTGTCAGTATTAACCAATAAAGCAACAGCCATTTTTGCAAAATTGTTACTTTTCGTATTTACATGTACGACAGGACTTAAAAAAAGCAGTTATTCAATAGATTTAATATTTCACATTACATGTTAAACAATTCGTTATGATTATAGATATTATAATTATATATTCCCATTTTCAAATGAAGCCACTTGATAAATGAATGGATTTCGTTGTTTCGCTAAAAGGCTCATCGTAACTCTATTTGGGTATGAATTCCACTAAAAGGTATGGAGCAAATTATACCTGAACCTAAAAATACATAATCCTTTCACGAAAATTTGCAACTCCATTTTATTCAGTACATAGTCAACGATAGACGGATTCGTTCTGGGAATGCTATAATAAGATTATATGAATACTAATTTTGGCCCGCAGCTCAGCCCGGGTGTATGTTGATAATCGCGGTAAAAAGTAAGTCTCTAAACTATCGGTGCACCAAATTTAATTTAAATCAGTTCAGTAGTTTTAGAGTGAAAGGCGCACAGACATACAAATATATAGAGTTGAGTTCTATGTATCATATGTACTGTATGTAAATATTATGATACAAAGCACACAAAAGTCATAGTCTGGGTCAGCATCGCCATACTTCCTGCATCGCGGGAAGTGTGGTGGACCCCACTCTTGGATTCCATTCATGCTTACCATCAGGCAGAGTGGAGTCACATTGGTAGGCATCAAATAACAAAAAAAAAAATCCTTTCTTCCAAAAGACATGTATTCTAAGTGTGTCAAAAATATTGTTTTAGAATATCGTCCATCTTGAACCACATTATCAAAAGCCGAGTTGCAATATTTATAATGTACAGCTAAAGGATTATTATTAAAAATAGCAGTGATTTCATATACACAATAGTTCTGACGTAAAAAAAACATACATTTTTTTATACGCACTTTCGCGAATTAACCGCTGTACTGATTTCAATGAAATTTGCTATGGACACCCTTCCATTTGACCACCGCTACCGTTACTGGGACGTCATCGATGAACTGAACCAACGAGATTTCGTCGAGATGACAGTGGCGGTGCAAAAACAGCCGTAGCTTGGCTGCTATATGCCACGATAGCCAACATACATGCAGGGAGCAAAAAGATAGTTACTAAATAAAATAATTATCTAACATTCGTATTTTAATTGTACCTATCATTTTTTGCCCTCATCTTTTATTCAAGCTGTCGATTTTTTATTAAATATATTGAACTAAGTTACTTCTTTAAGATTAAATTCGTTCTTTAGACTTCTTATACCTAATATAATATTGGAGAAAAGAAGTGAAATAATTCAATCAAACCAATTCAAGACAAAAAGTTGTTAATGAAGAGCTCAGTACTGTCTAATTTCAACTTTTACTTTATTATTCTATTTAAATGTTGATCTAATTTATGTTTTTAAATAGTTTTAATTTAAAAGTTGTCGTTGAATGCATTATGTATGCCGCAATCTTATTTGTTGAATTTTAAATGAAAACCCACTTATAGCTAACGAAAACAATTAGACGGCTCTTGATTTAAACTGTAGGGATATCAAGGTAGAGAATGAAATAAAAAATAAGCGAGGGCCGAAAGCAATTAAAATAAATGAGCTTTTGTTAGCAAACAAAGACTCTTATAGTTCCATTCTTCACAATATCTATATCATTCTGACCTTCTAGAAACTCATTTTAAAACAGCAAATATAATAAATAAATATTTCGAACATTTAATACACAACGCCAACTAGTATTAAACTAAGCAGAGTTTGTGCTATGACAGCTAGCTTGACTGATTTAATACTTAAGCATTTTCATTGTAAAGTTGCTGAGTCCCGCGGTATTACCAGTGACTGTTGTTGTTGTTGTCACGTGTAAAACCGCGGAGCCAAGCTAGCCCATTAAAAATTGCTTAAGTAACTCCTTAGATCATCAGCATTCTGCCAGAGAAAGTATATAAATAACTCGCTATTAAGTGCAATGAAAATAAATTTTAAAATCTCTTGGAAATTCGCCTGCCTACCTCAACGCGCATCTGTATGAATGAAAGCACTTGATTCTAGAAACTCATATTTTTTATCTCCAAGTGGAGACAAAACAATTCAAAGGCCACCACCCGCACTTTAGTTTTAATTGAAACGTCATTCACACAAGTCTTATTGTCTGTATTTTGATCTTTATGACGATAATTATGATATGATAAAAATTATTAAGTAGAAATAAGTATATACTTCAGAAGCTTGGAATACGTGCAGTGAAAACTATATGAGTCATTACACAAATGGCAGAAAATTTAATTATTTGGATAAACGTTGGGTTTGGTTACAATATTGTATACATCCTTCCAAAAAACTAGAAGAATATCATATAATGTACACAGTAAGAAATATTTTTTCCCATAATTCTGTGCTAAAAGGGGTACCGTAAAAACTACTCTAGCAGGGAAAGGTTATCAATACATGTATACGAACATTAATATTGGCTCTTATTTATTTTTGTAAATATAAGCTGTAATAATAACTTCTTTGATACCAAATAATAACATAGTACAAAGCACTACCTAATCTATTAACCATGGCGAATATTTATATTACTCCATGATCCTTAAAGCAAAAGTAGGCCAAACCCGACTCTTACACGTTAGTTTCTTGCATATTAAATCTGAAACTAACTAAAACCAAGCTGTATTCATATAATATATAGCGAAATTGTCCAATTCAAAATGGATGCAGAATTTAAAACTACTAGTTTTAACTAATTTATGAGTTCGTATTAAATGTCATTAATGTAAACACTTTTTGAGTTTATCGTTATTAAGTCATCATGATCAGCACATTGTAGTAGTCTGCTGCACATAGGCTCTCCCAAGGAGCACCACAGAGCCTGATCTGCTGCTTTTTTTTCCTCCTTCCATACATCTAGTCGTGGCACTACATATTACAAAATAAAGTCCTCCGTCGCGTCTGTCTGTTTTCTGTAGTTGCGATAAACTCAAAAACCACTGCATCGATTTAAATGAAATTTTGTACCCAGGTAGTCAAGGCCTGAGAACTTTTTTTAACTTCTTAACCGACAAAGACGCTGACGGAGTCGCGGGCGAAATCTAGTTTAATATAAAATACAAATTGTGTTCTTTTAAGAATATTTTTCAACATTTGTTTTAATATGCTAAAAGATTCCCATAATATGGAGTTATTTCCAGACCAATAATATTGTTAAAATTTAAAAAATTAAAATACTTCCTACTCAAAGACCAGCAAAGCACTCGGGATTGTTAACTTACTGGAGTCTAGTGGCACGGGTAGAACTATCTCCTTCTTTAAACGAAACTATATTTATTATTTATGATGTAGGTAAGTATACTGTATAGTTAAAAAAACATGGCTACAAAAGTCGATTCCAAATAAATTAATAAAGTAACAAACTTACGTGTGCAGTTAATAAAAGCGTGTTAAAAATAATGTTTTGCTGTTTTAAAAAGTCACTTATTCGTAGCCTACATAATAGCCAGAGTGACATGGGCTATAGTTTTTTAGGGTTTTTTCTTGCAGTATAAAGTTTTATATTTAATTATTTTTTCCTCAACAGGTGGTGAGAATGTTCGTCCTAGTGGTAATGGTGTTCGCCCTCTGCTGGTTGCCGTATCACGCCTACTTCGTGTTGACATACCATTATCAGTCGCTAGCATCAGCGGCATTTGCTCAACACATATATCTCTTCTTCTATTGGTTGGCAATGGCCAATTCTATGTTTAATCCACTTATCTATTATTGGATGAGCAATAAGTAAGTATAAATATTTAATTTGAATATATTAAAGAAGGAAAGTCTTGCATTGTTAACATGTTAACATTAAACGTCTCGGTGAACGTAGTGTAGTATAGTTTGCAAGATTAAAGTCCATACTTTACTTGCTCAGAGAGCCTTTAGTTCAGCAGTGGACTACAATTTTATATGGAACATTATTTGAAATAATTTTCTCTCTAGCTAACGACTTGACCATAGTGATCAATATTTTATTTTTGAAATATAAAACTTTGCCCATTCACCCAAACTTAAATTCACGTACATCTTTATGTATACTCAAAGACTCAAAGATTTATCGTTAAATCTGTTCTAGGTCAATGTTATATTTTGATCCAAAAGTAAAACTTTGTTTTTTATCCTATTTCACTGTACTGAACTGGTACTAATAAATATGGAGCTACTACTGCCTGCAAAAATATAAGGCACTTAAGAAACAACTTATGTGCCTCAAAAAAATAGATGATTGATTTCTGCTGTACCCCAATCAAAGAAACTCAAACATTCTCTATATCGTAGTCGTTGTTAGACTATTAAAAACCTTTGGTTTGTTGATATGAAAAATATGATTTCTGCCCCTTGCACACCTTATTCACAAAACTAAATAGGTTATGTTTACACAAAAAGTGGCACGTTAAAACTGGGTTAATGGTCCTTCCGATTGATATGTCAATATTGATTTAGTGTTCTGTGACAATAAGCGCATGCTTCCGTCACTTGTTTTTGTAACCTTTGTTTGTTTAACCTTTTTGAGTACTTCTTCTATTAATTACTTCATCGAATAATGATTTGTTTTTAGTTAGCTGAAACTCATGGGTTTTCGTTCTTTGGCAAATATTTCTAAGATGTCTTTTGTAATCTTAATGAGTGACACATTAAAAGTTGTCTATATTAGCGTATGCGTATTATTTTGTTTTAAAAATATCGTGGATGCATAATATACAGACTTAAGTTGCTAATTAGGTAATTGTTAATCATTTTTAAACCTTTTTTGATTATCCTGCAATTCAAGAAAAATATTTAAAATATATATATACAGTACAAATAAATACAGTATATTAAGCACCTATGTTAATACCATACTAAGCCGCAAAAACACTTTGCGGTGTAATATGATACGAATCATAGCCCTTTATGAACTATGGTCTAATTTGGACCACCAGGATTCTCTCGTCAATTATTTTTCATTTGACCGCAGAATTCAAATTCCGAAGTTTTTTTACTGTAATACTCTTGACTTTTGCCAAACGAAAGTTCGATCTCATTACTAGTAATATATTCATTACGAGCTGTTTCACCTGCCACAAAACTTCTTTAAGGTAACACTTAATGAAATTGGTATTCAGGCTATTGAATTTTATCCAAGACGACCTTCGATATTCGATCATGCATAGCAATTTTGCACGTGTTACACATGTATTAAATCGATCACTCGATTGCTTAAATAACTCTATCTGCAAGACTATGCTTAACTTGAGTTACTATAATATATTATAAACTTTTATTTGACATCTTTCTTGTTTTAATTGCTAAACACTATCAATTTTCATTTAATATATGGAATTAACTGCAAAAAAATAAATAAATCGCAAAAAAAAATATTGAAATAAAGTATACTTAGGTTATCAGTTATCAGAATGGGTTTTTAATGTATTAAAATTTTGTCAACTCTATTTGGTACCAAATTAATTTCGATATCTGTAATATGTATCGGCAACTCATAATGTCCCACTGCTGGGCAAGGATCTCCTGTCAGAAAATGGTTAAGGCCACCACCACGCTGGCCGTCACCCATCCAGGTTGCTTACCCTCAGTGATTGTTTTTAATCATCAGGGGCAGATGAGCTTGATAGCTCAATTTTGTTTATACATAAATATTGAAAGGTGTTCATGCACCTTTTAATATTAATGTCTAAACAAAAAAACAAACAAAAAACAAACAAGGCTTGAAACAAAAAGTTTTTCAATTTTGTAGTCATGACGTTAAAAAAAATTCCTAAAGGGGCCTTTTGACAAAGATGCTTGACTTGTTTGGGCCTAATCCTTCAAAGGCAAGTCACTTTGCAATCGTTGAAACGACCTCATTTTTTAAGAATTTCATAAAGAACTGCTTATAAGCTTCTACTTTTAAAGGTAATTATACTTTTATTATGTCACTATCCTAGCCCGCGTCTCCACCCAGATGTATGTTGAATATCGTGGTAGTCATTTTTCGGGTTAATATAATAGATAATTACTGGTACTCACAAATAATGTGGGTTACGAGTACGAGTAAGGTAAGAGTTTTTTATAATTGGTTCTGTAGATCCAGAGATTACATTTCGACGTTTCACATGTTATGCCAGCACAGTTATCATTAATGACAAGCTGTTTCTTTCTCTCTTACTTTAAAACTTCTCGAGAAGAGAATTCCTGAAATTTAGAATTATTCATTATGATTTGTAGACTTCTTCAATTTTCAAAAATCACGTTCAAACTAGTCTCATGTCAGTCTTGTTTTAGATGCACCAAAATATTTTTAAACCATGTCTCCAATACCAACATTCTATTACCCTTCCTTCATGTCAATAATTTTTACTATTGTTACTATTCATTATGAATAACATACATCAGACCTTCATCGTTTCATTTAAATGTTTATTAGATTTGAGAGGGTTGTAATACGAGTATAAGAAATATAAAAGTCGCATGGGATCTCTTTGTCTTAATAAAATACATAAGAATATAAAATAGTGTCATCGTAGTTTAGGAAAGGGCGTGTTCCTGGTTCCCAAACTAGGTGTATTACCTGTGCCTCAGGAACCAGCCAGCCTCTATTAATGCTATAAACGACTGTTGATGATGATTAAAATGTTATTTCTCTTATTTCTATAAATATTTTATCTAAGTATCATCCACTTCAATTCTAAATCCTAATTTGTCTGCATCATCCACATCTGATTTTCAAGTAGAAAATGCTGTGTAAATAAAGTTTCTGATTTATAAAATTCTCGTGTCGCAGTATTTGTTACCAAACTCCTCCGAAACTACTGGACCGATTAGTATGAAATTTTGTTTACATATTGGGTAGGTCTGGAAATCGGGCAACATCTATTTTACATACCCCTAGGATGTTTTCGAAAATAGGAAATGTATTTTTTTTAAACAACGCCATCTACGAGTAGCTCCAAATTAAGCAGAGCTTGTATAATGAAAGCTAGATTGACTGATAGAACTTATATAGTCACCCAAACTCCGAAACAAATATCTGTAGATCATACAAACATATGGTCCGATCCAGAATTTGAACCCGAGACCTCAAGCACAGCATTTGCATACATTGCCACTATGCCATCTAGACAGTCAATTAACAAATAGAAAACATGTTGATAAATGGTGTAGTTATAAATTACTTGAATCAACGAAAAGCTTAATACATTATCTATTATTCGTGTTCAATGTATAAGCAACCATTACTTATGTACATATTTTAGAAACTTAGTTTAATTTATATCTACTATTAATAGGTAAAAATATTAATATACAATTTAAAAGCCATTAAAGATATTTAAATAATTTAGATTCTCAGTAGATAAGCCCTTTCAGAATTGTAGACTAGGATGATATATTTGCGTTGAATCTGAAATTCAATTATTATGAAATTCGTTAATTTACACTTAATATTAAAAATTATAAAGTGAGTCTGTCTGTTCAGCTTTCTCGTATAGACCACTGCACCGATTGCAGTGAAATATAGCATGGATATACTAAATTGTAAATTAAGTATTTTATGAATTTACCATAGACACATAGAACACAAAGACACTCACTTATGGAAGACA
The DNA here is from genome assembly GCA_932526445.1 of Phragmatobia fuliginosa. NCBI lineage: Eukaryota > Metazoa > Arthropoda > Insecta > Lepidoptera > Erebidae > Phragmatobia > Phragmatobia fuliginosa. The sequence continues at coordinate 11,557,923 of OW052068.1, read as the reverse complement.
AATTATACTCGATGTATTCGAGTTTGAAAGAAAAAATACAAGACGATTCCTAGAGGCAGTACAGCTTTACCGATTCCGGCGCGAACGCGCCAGCTGCACCGAGGCAATACTATCCATTTCATTCGCGAGAGCACGCAGAAGCATATCGCTAGGGCACTATAGTGTAGGTCAAAATGCTGCATGCACTTTGACTTGACTCTTTAATTCTACTGAAATTCATCCACACAAAGGCTGACCTGGAATTGGCTAACGTTTTTAAATTGTAACCAACGGATTCAGGCCCGTGCCTAGGAGAGCACGTTTATGGATCTGGACCAATCCATTACCCTCACCAACATTATAGGCAATTGTTGCAGTGGGTAGATAGAATAGAATAGAATAGAAACTCTTTATTTGCACACTTTGTTACAGAGTTACAATACATTAGATGACATATATATGTAGTGTACAAAGGGCGGCCTTATTGCCATAGGCAATTTCTTCCAGGCAACCTTAGGATGGATCAATATATATCGGAGAGACGGTGGTAGTCGACTGTGCATTGAGTTATGTAGTAAATAAAAAAATAAATATCCATCAATAAACAAACCCACATGCATACATACATACACAATACTTAGACATACATATATACATACATATATACATATACATACACACACATATATATACAGAATACAAACATATATATAACTAATTAATTAAATGAAATTCTAGGAACAAAACCATAAATTACATATCCTTGATTGTGATTACCTGAGTTATGATGCATAGTATTCATGGACCATTTTTTTAAATTTAGTTAGTGTTTGCGCTTTCTTAATATTTGTCGGCAGTGCATTCCATAATCGTATTGCTTCAACAGTAAACGACTGATTATAAAATTTGGTGGAATGCAGAGGCATCTCCAGTCTCAGATTCTCGGATGACCGCAGAAATTTTGCATGTGTGTCATTGAGGAACATGAATCGTTCTTTGAGATAGAAAGGAGCTCTGGGATTAAACAAAATGTTATAGAGAAGAGTTAGAATATGAGTATTCCGGCGAGAGCGAATTGGAAGCCACTTGAGCATTCGACGGAATTCAGAGACGTGATCATACTTTCGTAGGCCAAATACAAATCGTATACAGAGATTTTGAAGTCGCTCAAGCTTATCGAGTTGTGCTTCAGTGAGATCAAGATAGCTGACATCGGCATAGTCGAGAATTGGGAGAAGAAGTGCTTGTGCAAGTGCAGCCCTAGTTGCAGTCGGAAGAAAGTTTCGTAGTCTTCGGAGAGACCCGACCGAAGCAAATAACTTGCGACTAACTTCTTGCATTTGTGAACCCCAGGAAAAAGTGCTATCGATATAAATACCCAAGTTTTTGACGCTAGTACTAATCTCAAGGTTAGTGCCATTGAAGTGTATTTGAGGCAGCTGTGTCCAGTTTACCCTTGAGATCATTCCGGGACTGCCAATAATACATACCTGCGTTTTTACAGGATTAACCTTAAGGCCGTAGTTAAGACTGCAATCGCTAATGCGACGCAGGTCAACATTAATTGTATTGAAAGCTCCCGGTAATAAGTTAAGCTTGGCTTGTGTATATATTTGTAGATCGTCTGCATAAAGATGGTAGTGAGAATTTAATTTATCAGAGATTGAGTTTATAAAAACTGCGAAGAGTAACGGAGATAGAACGCCACCCTGTGGTACACCAGCAGAAATATCACACCAGGAGGACATTGAGTCTTCGATGCAAATACGTTGCCGGCGACCAGACAGGTAACTATGAAACCAATCAATTGTCCTTGGAGATATGTTAAGAGACCGTAGTATGCCAAGCAGAATGTGAAAATCTACAGTATTAAAAGCGTTGCTGAAATCGAGTAAGGTGAGTGCTGTGATCATTCCACTGTCCATGCCTGGTCTGATGCTATCTGTGATATGTACCAACGCAGAAGAAGTGCTGTGACCAGGACGAAAGACGATTTTTGGAAAGGAAGTTACTCAGCTGAGAGTGGATGAGGCGCTCGAGCACTTTGGATAGGAAAGGTAAAATGGATATGGGCCGATAAACAGAAAACGAAGAGGGTTTGGATTTTTTAGGCAGAGGGATTAGTTGAGCATCTTTCCATGCAGTTGGAAAAACACCACTTGTGATGGAGTAATTCAAGATGTTGCATAGGATAAGCAGGATTTCGTCAAGGATAGGGAGAATCATGTTTCGGCTGATACAATCACTACCGACTGCATTCGACGAGATCGCTAGGATGGTCTTCTTAACATCACAAACAGACAGTTGATCAAACATAAAAGATGGATAGTTGGGAGTTGGAGTAGAGGAAAGATTTCTTAAAGTATTGGCTTTAGTGTTATTACTAATGTCAGAAGAGGCAGAGAAATGTTTATTAAGTAAATCAATGTTTAAATTTTTAGGAATAGAGTTTTCACGAGACTTTCCAACTCCCAATGTTCTTAGAAATTTCCAGACTTTTGCTGGATCTCCGTTTTCTACGGAAGAGTGAATATGTTGGCGTTGTGCGTTTCTACACATATTATTGCAGAGATTTCTTTGGTACACATATTTTTCCAGGTTAGCATCTGTTGGTCGACGCTTGTATTTGCTTTTCGCTGAGCACTTCTTGGACATAATCTGTTTTATCTCCTCAGTGAGCCATGGGGCAGGTAAATGTTTGATTTTAATCGATCGCAGGGGCGCGTGCACATTGTACAGTTGTATTAATTTTTCGGTGAATATTGCAACTTTTTCATTCACACACTGGGAATCTAATAAAGCAGACCAGTCAATGTTACGCGCGTCTTCTTTAAGTTTGGCAAGATTCATTCCACTAAAATTACGTTGCACAAGAATTCTCGGCTTTGCCTTGGGGGGACGGATAGCGTAAGGCTAAGTACACACGAAGCGTTTTTCTCCCGTGCCCGCTGCGGTTGCGGGCCCGCAGCTTCCGTAGAATGCAGATTTGTATTTAAAAAAACAAAGCACAACACACCACGCGTTTTACGCCCGCGGCGTGCGCGATTGTTTGCGGCTCCCGCTGCACCGGCGGGCAACCTGTAGAACCGCGCGGGTCGCGGTCGCCCGCGCCCTCGGCGGGTTGCGCCCGCGCGCTCTTCGTTCGCTTGGCGGGTACGATCTCTATCTTGAATTAGTGGATGCACCCAAAACCTTCTGGTCTTTCTTTTTTTAATTCTTCTGTGAAGTAAATATATTGCAACAGCTCGTTTCTGGTGTGTGTCCATGGCGGTCTGAACCTCAACTGAACATTACCGCATCTTGCAACCGCCTGTCTTGCGATCATTGCCCGCAAACATGGCGGGCGAAGATCGCAACCGCGACGGCAGCGTAACCGCGCAAATAACCGGTTTCGTGTGTATAGAAAAAAAACCGCAGTTCCACGACCGCAGCGGGCACGGGAGAAAAACGCTTCGTGTGTACTTAACCTAAGAGAGAAATATCAAGTCATGATAAGAAAATGCATCAGCTGGATACTGACCATGGCTGATGACATGTTTGGCAGAAGAGACAAGAATAAGGTCAAGAAGAGAGGGAGTACAGTTAGGAAAATGATGTGTAGCATCAAGGGATAATAGTGATAGGTTGTTACATTCCACCACTTTGGTTAGCGAAGAAGAGCGATAGTCTTTTTTCAAAAGGCAAGTATAAGGCTAAGTACACACGAAGCGTTTTTCTCCCGTGCCCGCTGCGGTTGCGGGCCCGCAGCTTCCGTAGAATGCAGATTTGTATTGAAAAAAACAAAGCACAACACACGACGCTTTTTACGCCCGCGGCGTGCGCGGTTGTTTGCGGCTCCCGCTGCACCGGCGGGCAACCTGTAGAACCGCGCGGTTCGCGGTCGCCCGCGCCCTCGGCGGGTTGCGCCCGTTCGCTTGGCGGGCGACCGCATCATGACATGTTTGTATACCTCGGGATGTTTATATATTTGAATTAGTGGATGCACCCAAAACCTTCTGGTCTTTCTTTTTTTAATTCTTCTGTGAAGTAAATACAATGCAACAGCTCGTTTCTGGTGTGTGTCCATGGCGGTCTGAACCTCAACTGAACATTACCGCATCTTGCAACCGCCTGTCTTGCGATCATTGCCCGCAAACGTGGCGGGCGAAGATCGCAACCGCGACGGCCGCGTAACCGCGCAAATAACCGGTTTCGTGTGTATAGAAAAAAAACCGCAGTTCCACGACCGTAGCGGGCACGGGAGAAAAACGCTTCGTGTGTACTTAGCCTTAAAGTCACCCAATATTATTGTGTGGGCATAAGAAGGAGATAGTTTTTCAAGCAATTTTTCGAAAGAGGAAAAGTAATTAGTACGCAATGATGGAGAGTAGTAAACGCCTAGTAGAATTTTTGCATGATTAATGTCTAATTCTAAAAAGAGGTGCTCACCCGCGTTTGGTGGTGGGGGTTGTGAGGATATACTCACTATGGTGAATGGAATATGTTGTCTAAGATATATACCAATACCACCACCACCACCAATCGCGCGATCGTTCCTTATAAGATGGAAGCCTGGAAGATTATAAGATGTAGAGGGTAAACAAGGTTTTAACCATGTTTCAGAAACTAAGATGGCGTGTAAGTTTTTACAGTTAAAAGTAGCCAGCTTATCGGGGAAATGAGCTGGAATACTCTGGGCATTAATATGGACTACATTAAAATTCCGAGGAGCGTCCGAAAACCGACACTGAAGATTTTCTTGAAGTGAGGGTACACTAACAAAACTAGTATTATGGCTGTTGGAAGAATAAAAACTGTCATCATCACTAGTAGATGTTCTCCATCCGACGTCAAGGTGGGGAAAATCTGCAGAACTGCAGGCCACTTGGCAACAGTTTGGTTCCGGGACCCACTCACAGCGACACGCCAAGTTACGTTTGCTAAACTCGTGCAGGTATACTGCACGTTCGTTTGTGTCGAAGCATTGGCATCATGATCCCTGCAATGAATCCAGTGCCTCGAAAAGGGGCACGGGACAGGAGTTTCCTAGAGATTAAAAGAGGCCTAAAATTCCCACCTCGCAATAATATCCTGCAGGGCAACCTCAACCACTGCAGAGCAGCACATTATTTATTATTTCAAATGCTCGTGGAGTAGTCGGTTGCCTTGGAAGTCTTGACTCTGCTATGTATTATACTGGCTAGAAGGTCTCACTTTGAGGAGATGCTTCTGTTCGCCGAGCAGGGGATGGCCTGTGTCGTAGAAAATATTCATGAGCCGGGCCTGAGAGTAGCGCCTCAGAAAACTTAGATGATCTGGTTCCATGGCCTGCGTAAGCCAGGAACCTCGCAATTCGTGCCTCTGGGGAGAAGTTCAGGTGGGGCCAGTACATGAAGTATCTAGTTATCATTCTGGACAGTTGGTGGATCTTTGTAGAGCATTTCCAGCTATTAGTCCCCCGAATGCGAGGGAGAGCAGGGTCGCTACATCGTCTGCTGCCCAATCTCTGGGGACCACGGGAAGAAGCTCACTGCATCTACATAGACGTCTTGCAATCCATGGCCCTCTGCGAAAATTTAATAATTTTTGACTAAAACATAATATAAATTACCAATTTACGTATGAATAATTAAATCCCAACTTTGTAATATTATATTTTATCTTGTTATAATATCTCACTTTAATATTTTCAAAAATGTATATTAATGGTTTCCTGTCATCCTATTTCTTTTACTAAAGAATTTTCATAATAGTTAAATCTTATCAGAAACACGGTATCTTGCGGACGACTTTTGAATAGCTGTTGACGTAGACGAAGTAAGACAAAGAGTAGTGGGTGGTGCTTTGTATTTGGAAATAAGCCATTATATAATTGAAACCGCTGCTCTGATAATGGACTGCGGTGGTTTTGTTTTTACCTGTATCGTTCTTTTTTTAACATAATTTGGGTGAACGTCGACATATAACCCTGGTTTTAAATTTAAAATTATAGTGAGACCCTTTGTTAAAAGATACCAACCATTGATTAAGATATTAACGCAATGAATCTTTACCTTCCAGGCCCTAATGTCTAAGTCATCATCAAACTTACGTACAAGAAAAGTAGAAGTTTCTTTAAGGCCGTTTTTACTATCTCCGACAGAACCAAGAGACACGTCATATTCTTAACTATACTATTTTTCTTTACCTCTTACTTTAATTGTTTTGTCTCAGACCAAATCACGTTTTCCTGGAGCTCAAGTGGAATCATTGTAACTATACTGTGTGCGAGACAAAATAAACAATTATTACACCCTCACTTTGTATTGTGAAACACAATAATCTCTAGTAATCGTAACATGTAAGAAACGATTACATTTCGTTATAGAAGCGAGTGAAAACTACACCATCTCCTTCAATGAACAAGTAATGCTTATTATGAAGACGACGCCAGAGCGTAACCGCAGAGGGTGTGTAATGTTTAGTTAAAAATATTTCCGGTTTTCTTACTTATAGAATATTATTTGTTTCAGATTTAGAATCTACTTTCGAATGGTATTATGCTGGTGTTGGACGCCGAAAATAGTCACTTCAAATGACTTGAATAAGTTAGAAATGAACAAATCATTTTCTGGTAAGATTCCAATTCTTTGAAATTAGCTTACAACATAACTACTTGCGTGATAGTATCATAGAGTTCAATTACACGTGTTACCCAATTCAAGATATCTCCCTTCTAACCTATATGTTCGCCCTTTGGATGAAGATCAGAAAAATGTTGTAATTTTATATTAAATAATAAACTAATTAATATATAATATTATTATTCCAGTGTTAAATGTCTCACCTTAAATTTTCTCTTCCATCAAGAGCAGTCTAAGAAAACAAAACTATATAATCACAATTCCTAACGCGGTTCTCTTGAACCATGGAATCTCGTTTTACGTTACATTGAGGAATGATAAACAGCCTCTTAGATAAAACAAACATTTAAACAATATTTTAATCTTTATTTCTTTAGCCTGATAAACTGTATTTCCTGAAATACAGATAGTTTTACTTATTTTTGCTATTTAAATTAAATTTATTGCAGTCTTTCTTTCTTTTCACTGCTAAAACAAATAAAACTAGTACACACTTAGTAATTCATGTAAACAGTATATGATATTAATTGTCATCTCATCAAATTTATATTTCTTGGTGTGGTACTAGCCACACTAAGATATATGTACATATTTCCGTACCACGCGCTGGTGACTTGAATGGTTTCTTTCTTTTCTTCTGGAGAGAAGAGTCTGATCAGTTTTTATTATTTTCTAAGTTAGAGATTTTGGTGAAAGAGTACAAGCCAGTTTTCTGCAAAGTTTTGTAAGTTGATTAATTGAGTTGAGTTTGCTCAAACTGTAATAGAGATTACTGCCAGAAAGCCTAAATAATTTACGAGAAATGGCTGTAAACCTTTGATTTTCTAATCAGCAGCAAACATTATGCTAAAGATGTTTCTCTGTAAGTTTAGATAGGAAAATGAATCGGGTTGTTACTGTTTGACGTTTATGTCGTCTGTTAGGAAATATTATCTAATATTTGGTGAGTTTTAATTAATTGGTGGCTATCCGAGGGGTTTAACGCATGGTAAAAAAGGAGAATTCTATGTAATTGCTCTCGCTAAATACAACGGAACATGAATAGTACTACTAATTGATAAATGTTGTACAACTTTCAGTGACAAACATCTACAATAAAGATGTGTCTTATGAAAGCTTTAAGTTTGTTGAATAAAATTCCCAGAGAGTGAAAGAAAGATTTTAAGTTTGTACACAAGACTTATAAGTCTTATTACTTTTTTATACTTCTTGCTTGCAAATTGTTGTAATACTACTGACTTTTTAATTATTCCTTTGTGACTTTTACGCGGTGGACTTTCACAAACCGCAAACATACCACTTACACAAAATATGTTTTTAAGTTATTTTTACTATTCACTTTTAACGTTTCAGTGTTCGTTCTCTTTTTCATTGTTCCTTTGTTTTCAAATATTTTTATTTTAATATAGGTACTGATTTAATCGAAATCATCATCATGAATAATAAATCTGGATTAGTTACAAATTTGTAAGTACCTATCTTCAAAACTAAAAATGCTAGCTCATTGCAATAAAAATAAATCATTTTCATCTTCCTAGCTTCATTCCTAATATTATTTGGGGTCAGCTAGTTCAACTGGTTTTACCTGAATATCAGCTTTTGCAATAAAAATAAATAAAAACGTTTATTATAACAATTTATTTTGAACAAGGTTTTAAATACGTTATTGGTACACAAGTACTATAGTATTAACAAACAGTATCATTAATTTTTTGGATCTTTTTTGCACAATAAATAGTTTAAAACTACATTTTTTTTATCTTGGTTTTTAAATTTCTCAATATATTTGAGCATGAATACCGATCCGGATTAATTATTGAGTCCATCTTTAATTTAACCGATAATTTAATTTCTAGTTTGTGGAGATCAATAAGCTATTTATTATTTTAGTATAAGTTAGTTCTATTTAACAGTCCAATTTATACTCATGGTACATCTATGAAAATGTACCTTTTCATTTAAAAGTTAGTTTGTACTTTCAATGTGTCCCAAAATAACGGTTTTCGATATGCGATGTATTGTTGAAATTATGAGAATTGTGTTTATGTTAAGACAACATTTGAGTATTTTATTATATTATACTAAATACTTTTTTTTATATTTAAGCCTGCCAAAGTGACTCTACTCTGCCTGATGGAAAGCATCAGTAGAACCAAGGACTAGGGGCCACCATCCTCATTATTAGTACTTACAATCATCCTGCATCCTGCGCTCCTTCTCTATTTAAACTATAAGTGTGCATAATTTCATACTCCGCCCTCTACGTAATTATCGTTAAAAGGGGTACAAAATTACAATTACAGATATTTTTTTTTATAATAATTTTTGTCACGATAAATTTAGAACATTTTTGATGACGTATGAAACTAGAAATGATTAATTGAAAACGGCCGTAGGTGAATGTTTTGGAATAGTACTGATTCATAAATACGTATTTATTATTACTGTTTGTTACAGTAAGCCAGAGACACTACCGAGATATATCATCTTTTAGCAGAGCATGACATTCAAAACGTCGAAGCACGGTCACGAGGTCCACACCGCAGCATGGTATGTGACACATATGTGGTAACTTTGATCGATGTTATAATAATCATGTTTTAACGTTCTAATATTACATTTACAAGTATACATGTATATACAATAACCAGCTGATAACCGCGGTGTTTTTTGTGGTATTTATTGTTAATCGCGAGTAACGCCGGGGAGTGAAGCTAGTCTACAAAAATTTGCCTAAGTCACTCCTTATGTAATCAGCTTTCTGCTAGTGATAGGGAATAGTTATCTATTTTAATAATAATTCTTAAACATTTAACTTTAAGTATGTAGTTAAAAAAAAAGCTCCTTTCTTATACAAATTACGAAACAGCGAATTGTAAAATAGTTCAATATCACATTTACTGCAAATAAATATACTAATAGCTTAGTTATTACATTTATTAGGTTAATAACATGCACTTTCAAATTTGAAACATAAGTAATACGTATATGATAATTATTACTTTACACACTACATTACGCATACTTTTTTGAATTTCATTTATAAGTTACGGTTCCCTTCAATCAGTCTGCTATTAACAATTTTAATCAACTTAAATAGTTGTAATAATAATAAAACCACATTTTAAGTTTTTCTAGATCCGATATCATTATTGATCTGCTTAGAAAAGTTTTCTGTGATTTTCTTCCTCATCATTCTACAAGTAATACGATAGTCATGTAGAAGGTCTCATGGGGTAACTTAAATGTACATACATGTAGTTAATCTATAATATACAGACTATGTGGTCTATAATATAGAGACTATGGGGGTATATATTATGTATGTGTATATGTAAGTATTGTTGACAATGCGTTTCAGTAACTGTGCCTATTTTGTCAGACAAGTAACTTCTGAAAAGAAACACCAATTAAAATTATACTTGTTATTACAAATTCGAATGAAACTCTGTCTGCGTGTATGTTACGGTTTCACGGCTAAACCACTAAACAGATTTCAATCAAATTTGGTATGGAAACACTTTGATTCTTGAAGAATAACATAAGCAGTAGCCGTAACGTAACGTTATCGTATCGAAACACTCCGACAGAGCCGCGAGCGAAAGCAAGTGTTATATGAAATAATAAATATAGATTTTAGCTTCATTATCCACTAAGTTGTATTAAGGTTTAACATTTTTTATCTGAAATATTTTTAATTCGAAGTAAGATACATAAGATGGTGAATCGAGCAGCTATATTTTAGTATTCGTAAATAATTCCCTCGGTAATCCTCGCGTTAAAGTTTTAGTGTATATAACCTTGAAACTGTTTAATCCTGTATACTTGGTGATGTAATAGGTTTTGAATAAGTTTGTTAATTGCTTTCCACTATTAGATGCTACAAGATAGAGCAAAGTTATATTCGTTTGACATTTCCTGTGAATTGCAGGTATTTCTCCTTAAATTTCATTTTAATTTTGTGTACTTCATTGGTATGTTTATAATTTTTTACTGAGAGCCTATGTCGGTTATTGCGGTACAAAGTAGGCTATGTCCTTTCTCGGGTTTCAGACTATCTGGGTACCAAATTTTATTTAAATCAGTGCAGTGGGGTAACTATTAATGGGGTAACAATTTTTAAATTAGCACATTGTTTTTGTGAAACTTAAATTATATTATATAAACCTTTATTTTTCAGGTTATTGCAACATATTATACCTATAGCCTTAATCGATAATGGGGCTATGTAAAACTAAAAAATATTTGTTAAATCTTGCCATTCGTTTCTGATTGTAACGCTTTAAACCAAACTAATAATTTCTTCAACTTAATAATATGAATGATAGTATAGATTTATTACGAATAAGTCTCGCGGTCCAACAAAAACCAATTGTACTATGATATGACATAACATTCTACTTGAGTAGAATCAAGTAGCTGTGATTTTTATATTAATTAAATGAAATAAGATAGGATGTGTGACCTTAACCCTCTCCTGAAAAAAGACCCGAGCCCAGCAGTGGGATATTATGGGTGGTTTTTTATGGTCTATACCAAACTTTATCCAAATTGGTTAACCGGTTTAGCCGTGATTGCATAATATATAGATATGACGCTACACTAATAGAAATCTCACAGTCTATCTGTCCACAGAGGTACCTACTTACATATTTAAAATTCAAGTGAAGATTGTTTAATTAAAATATATAATGATGTAGAAGATAAGACTTTTTCAGATATTTTGACACTTTCATTAAACATTTTAAAATAATTATCAGCAGGTTTTTGGGAAGTACTATTTAACTATCGAAAATTGTAACATGCATAACATAAAAAAAACAGCTGTCAATAGCACTCAAAATAACTTACAGTGTGATTTTTTTGTGAAAAACGTACATACTTTTCACGTTGATTGGAACTTTTGTTAAAATGCCAAATGAAAATGTTGTAGCGACTATTAATCAAGTATGTCTGAGTCAAAATGTACTACACGTACGCTTTCTCTCCATTGAAACCCCCTGTATGAATGTATAGATAGATACATACACATGTATACGTACATGAAAACGTATGTCGAAGTTCAATGATTTCTGTATACAAGTTTTAGGAATGAAACTTCATTCACTGTTTATTTCTTTATGTGGCTTATTGACTTATCAAAGTTGACTTATATTTATGACACGAATTCTTTGCAATAGATTTACTCTTTTCCCGTCACCGTCGCATCATTATCTCCATTGTGATGAACCGTAAATAATTCTAGACATTAAAGATTAGAAAGTAGTTATTTTCACGTTTTTCTCAGACTCAAGTTAAATGAACTATGTTCCCTTTTCCTGCTCTCGAGACAAATGACCCTTAAGAAGTGTAATAGTCGCCACAAGGATATAAATCTGATAAAGTAATACAATTCCTCTTTTATCTTTTATGTTTCTAAAACTTGTCTTCTTGTATTTTTGATTAACATACTCGATGTTAAAACATTGTGAAGTTAGTCAATCCTAACCAAGTCAGTCTAACCAATAGATGACCATTCTGAACGTATTCCTTTCTTTAGGTTAGGTTCATCCATGAACAACATTATACTAGAACAGGTGGGGTGACATTTCCCTTGGTATCCCCATGTATTGACTACCCAACGTGGCGTGGTATGTCCCGGTATGGTAGCAGTTTTCAATTTTATTTACATTCATAATTTAATTTTGGTTTCAGTTTGATTTATGCTTTTCGTTTGTCCTCATTTTAGTCCAATATACTTTCTAAAATTCCCTCCTGTAAGGAATTAAGGATTACTTTGTGAATATTTATTTTGCTAAACTCTGTGGGTGTCTGAAAAATAAAATTAAAAGATATCACATACTGTACTTACCATACTCCACCATTCCATATTCTACTATTTTACAAATACGAATTTAGCTACCGGAGGCTATCGGCGTCAAAATGACTGCTGGTGGGCACTGGCACTGTCAGTTTTGCAGTGTACGCTAAGAGCCCACCTATTTTGTTAGACACGGCGTACAGCCGTTGTTACCATTATTAATAGGTTCAGTATTCTATTTCAGAAACAGTGGCTGAGATCTGATGGCATTTGCTCTCACTAAAATAATAATATAAACCGAATTGTAGTAGACTTAAAGACGAATTTTACCTAATTTGGGAAAAAGGCTCAGAGGAATGTCTTTTGAACATAAATTCTATTAATTTAAACTAAACAAATTTAAGTAGAACTAACTTAGCATGTTTTCTGTACAATTTATCAAAAACACACCCCTGTAATAAAAAAAGCGGCCAAGTGCGAGTCGGACTCGCCCATGAAGGGTTCCGTACCAGCAAGTAACATCATATAAAAGTTCTTGTAGTTCGTTGTAACTTTCATCGATGTTTTTATACTAGTGTATTGATTGGATGAAAGGTATATTGCGTGTTACGATTTATGACGTATAAAAAAAACTACTCACTAGATCTCGTTCAAACTAATTTTCGTTGGTAGTTTACATAGTAATGTACAACATATATTTTTTTAGTTTTATCACTCTCTTACTTTAGAAGTTTGAGGGGGGGGGGACACACATTTTTCCACTTTGGAAGTGTCTCTTGCGCAAACTATTCAGTTTAGAAAAAAATGATATTAGAAACCTCAACATCATTTTTGAAGACCTATCTATAGATACCCCACACGTATAGGTTTGATGAAAAAAAAAATTTTGAGTTTCAGTTCCAAGTATGGGGACCCCCATAATGTATTGTTTTTTTCTATTTTAATATAAAAATCTTAATGCGGTTCACAGAATACATCGACTGACTAAATTTCAACAGTATAGCTCTTATAGTTTCGGAAATAATTGGCTGTGACATACGGAAGGACAGACAGACAGACAGACAGACAGACAGACAGACAGACAGACAGACAGACAGACAGACAGACAGACAGACTTGACGAATCTATAAGGGTTCCGTTTTTTGCCATTTGGCTACGGAACCCTAAAAACAGTATTAAAGGGAATGTGAGTATTACTCATAAAGCTTTATGATATTGCATGGTATTTTTCCTTCAACTGAACTGGGTTCGTTTACATAAATAAATGGCAAGTTCGTAATCTAATTGCCATTTGCACATTATCTAGTATTTGGCGTAATGGCTTAAATTGTCATTTTGTCGCTTGCTATTGTGTTGTGTGGGGACACTCGGAGGGGACATCACTTTGTGTGATATACAAATTATTGCTTTAAGTCTGGCTGTCCTTTATATCCATTTCATATTTGTTTGTAAAGTCCCCTGTGACGTAGGAATATTGCTAGTGCGCGGTTTGTTCAAAGAGACATGAAAAATATAGACATCTTTATCCCCTTGCGAGATAAAAAACAAAATACGCGATAGTGATTGCTTTTAGCAATAAGGACGCCCATTGGACATGTCTACTTGTAATATTTGTATAAAAACAACAATGTAATTGGTGTACAATAAAGTATATTCTAATCTAATCTAATCTAGTGTACTCATAAGTTTACGGAGACATACCTATTAATTTTTTTTATTATAATTTTAGCACTCCCTACGTAAAAATTGACTAGCCTATCTTTTGGCGTTAAATCGATATTTGTGTATGTTTCATATTTCTCACTAAACCCCCTATATTTCTTCTAAAATCACTATATTTATACCTAGTAGATTATGTATATGTACACATATACACATATATATTGCATAGTATTTCGAGTTTGAAAAAGTAAAAACTTAGAAATTTACGGGGATTCTCTCTATGACCCCTATTACAAACTATACGAAATCGGTGAAGACAATTTTATTTTCTTGACCAAAACTAAAACGAACGAATCGTAAGTACGATTAGAGTTCAATCAACATAAAAATCCACTCTGTTTGTGCCCATATATTTTTTATCACATAACTGCAAGATCATCCATCGTAACGGAATAAACCTCTTTGAATCTGTCCACTCTTACATTTTATAAGCCAGATTGTTGTGTGCTTTATTTCTTCAGGCGTTTGGGATTTCAAGGAAAGAAACGTCATAAAGGCCAAGGAAGTAAAGGATCATATTTTATAATTTATACTCTCGTTTGTCGGCACTTGGTGGAACTTGTTAAAATATAATACATTGTTGAACATAAACTTGTATTCTATATTTTATTTCATACTTTTTTTTATGAAATAAAATTAAATAACAAGGAACACAAGTACAAGGGAGTTTAATTTCATAATTTTAAGCGGCCCTTGAAGTTCGTGTTATAACTACTCTTAGACGTTTGGGATTTTGGATTAGACGTGGGATTGAAAGTGTGTGGAGACCACGCATCGAAGAAGATAGCTTAGGACGTCTATGAATTAAGTGCAATGGAGAGATGATCTTATAAATACTTACAAACTTGTTCCTTCATTGGAGAAAAATACATGTCCTATTTTAAGATGTAGATGTCCTACGTCTGATAGTCACATCACAATTGTTTGGGTAGTGAACTGATTATATGGGACTTCTTTAATGGTTCGGAGTTACCCATTCACCATCAATACTTTCATGTGATTAAAAAAGCTTTCTATTTTCTTACCGGTGCACCTGTGAAGTTAAAAATTTCACTAATGGAAGACCTATGTGCTTTCGGGCTTAAATTCATCTAGTGTTTTTTGCCTGCAAATATCTTTATTTGAAGTTCAAGATTTTTAGAATGTGGTTTACGTCACAATTACCATTATTTAAAATAAGGCAATTTAGGAATCCAAGTTTCTTTCTAACTATTTCTCTATAATAATTTGATGAAGTTATCAGGTATTGATTTTAATAACTTAGTCACACTACTTAAAACACTTCAATCAGATTCCTTTCTAGGCAGAGCCCGTGCTATAATCGTCCGTATCATGTTAGATATTTACACATAGTGGATAGTACGTGAAAGAGAATATGTGATGTCTTCTCATACAACACCAATATCCTTCTATGACGGAACTCAATGCTCTTCAGTGAATTAATTTAAATGTTTTATTACAGATCATTCTAATGCTACCGAATTGATAACCAATGGTAACGCAGTCCGGATGAATCCACGTGGGGAACCAAACGATGACCACTTCCATATTGTCGTATGTGACGACAGATTATAAAAATACAAAACTATTATGAAGATTTGTACAGATTTTTTTAATTGTAAATATTTTCTACTTAGAAACTGTGTTGACAAAGTTTTTATAATATTATAGTTCTTAAGTGTAAAAAATATTTTTTCTAAGGCTATTATAATATTTTTGTAAAATTTAAAGTGAGCGTTATTAAAAGATCTAAAAATAAATATAAAATTAAATTAAATTATACAATTTATTAAATAATAAAATCCAATGTTTCTGTTCTTAATTAAAAATGTTATTGTTAAATTTTTACTGTTCGTAAAGGTTATAGGTGCAAGAAGTTCATAATGTAATTTTCGCATCTAGCTGATCCTTTATACGCAATCTCTAAAGGATGATTACCAACAAAAGGTTCGTATCGAAATGGATATTAAAAATAATGTGCCAGCCATCTAAGGCATATGGTACCACGACACACGCAATGCAGTGCACTCCGATGCGAACCATCCGATGGAAATGATCCTCTAGACAATGACATGAAATGTCTTAATCTTATAAATCAAGTAGTAGTTTATAATAGAGTTTAGGTATTTAACACATGTAAATCACACAGTCACGTCAATCACTGTAAAAAAATTATAAAAGAAGATAATGCCGTTATGAATGATTCCCTTCATTGTTTTGTAAATTGATGTTTTTTTAATTAACAACTTTGTTACTTTTAGTAGACTTTTGACGAGATTAAATAAATTTTGATATTTTTAAAAGCCTGCCAAAATTATCACTCTATTTGATAGGAAACATGAGTAGAATCCAAAGATGGGACCACCAAATTCACTACGAATACCTACAGAAATGCAGTTTTTTTATTAATTGAATTTAATAAATAATAAAAAAACCAGGTGGAAACTTGCAATATCCTTTGATATCCTAGGTAATTTCAGATAACTTCATACAATTAATATTTCTGATAAAAAAGTAACTTACATTCTATTGATGATCCCATTGCACAAATGCAGCCAGATCAAAATATTGTCATATTTAAGTTTTATTGTGTGTGTACATAATTTAATTCAACAAAAGACAGTATTTTTTTTTTGTAAATATATAAATCATGCGATTTCCATGTAAATGTATTTAGTATAAGCAAGATTTTTCAATAAAATGTTGTTGTTTACAAGTATTTATTCATTTTATTTATAACCTCAGAATAAAATTAGACAGAAGAAACTAAGCTAAGGTAAGCTAGGTAAGGGTTAATGGTACAAGAATGAGTCACCCATAATGGTACAATATTTAAAATCGTATTCAATAGATAAATGTTATGTTTACTTATTAATGCGTTAATTTTGCATGAAGTTTTGCTCATTTTAAAAAAGCGGCCAAGTGCGAGTCGGACTCGCCCATTTAGAGTTCCGTAGAAGCAAGTAACGTCATATAAAAGTTCTTGTAGTTCGTTGTAACTTTGATCGATGTTTTAATTAGTGTATTGATTGTATGAAAGGGAAATTGCGGTTTAAGATTTATTACGTATTAAAAAAAACTACTTACTAGATCTCGTTCAAACCAATTTCGTTGGAAGTTTGCATGGTAATGTAAATCATATATATTTTTATTATAAATGTAATATGTGTTAATATTATTATAAATATAAAAGGAAAAATAATTTACGGGGGATCTGAGGTCGGGAAGGGGAAGGGGGAGGTTTTAAGGGAAAAAACGGCTTATCTCGATACCCGGCAAAACTACAAGTCCTATGGAAAAAAATTAAATGGCAAAGTTGTAGGTAATAAAAAGATCTACAATTTTTGCATTTGCAATTTTATGTGAAAACTTACCTTTTTATGTCCTGAATACACTGTAATTTATTTGATTAGAAATTTTTATATTTTCACCTTAGTTATATTATTACTTATTTAATACCTGAGTGACCTACGAAAAATTTTTGGCCATCAAAAGGTATTTCATAGAAAAGTTGGCTAGGCGGCTTAAAATAACTCAGCCTGCACGTGTAGTTTTATAAAAGATGTTGTCCTTTTCTAATGGGTTTCATCCTACTATAATTTGTTTTGTTTTCAAAAATTATCGACCCTGGTCTATTACTTAGTCTGTGTTATTGTGTAGTGATGTGTAGTGTAATGATATTGCAGTATTCTGTGGTTTTGTTTACAAATAAAAAAAATGATGAGAGTCAAGTCGTGTTCGGCATACGCCAAATCGATGCTACCATCATCCGAATGTGTGCGGCGATTAGCGTTCAGTTGCTGTGTCGCGCTTCTAAAAGCGACTCAATCTCTGCGTTTTTAAGTGTGCGGTGTGCAGCGTTCGGTCGCCGTATTTAGCTTCTAAAAAGCGTATAGTCGCCGATCGTCGATGCTAAAAGTAGCCAGTAACGTATATAGGTAAGGAAGAAATGCACACACACATACACAATTTACAAATAAACAAGACAGAAAATTCTACTTTAGTCAAATTACAAGTAATTCCTTTTGAGAAATTACAAGGGACAATTGGTACTCCCTTAAACCACATTAAAGCAGGGTGGTGACTATCTACCTTCTTGATCAAGCCAACGAAACACGAGAATTCATTTCCTGGAAAAACAAATACGAATAACAAGATTAATAAACCCCTTTTTGTTTGTGTAACTAGAGATGATAATTAAAAACTATTTTGTTGTTTTTTTTTGTTTACAATTTATTTTAATCTTAACACAAAAACGTTTAAAAAACTTTTGAAATATAGACAAGAATAATCTAAACAGTTTGACTATTTATTTTATAAATAGAAAGTATATTGACTGCCTTGTTGGTCTAGTGGTTAGCATATGTGGCTGCTGACCAAAAGGTCTCGGGTTCGATTCCCGGGTCGGACTAAATATTTGCTTCGGAGTCTGGGTTATTCTATGTTTAATATGTATGTATTTACAAAAAAATCTTGCTTATTTTGGGATGGCGACGACGAGATGACGTTGCATGTAAGATGTCCGGAATATTTGTTATTATTATTATATAGCAATTATGACATTAATCAATGTGTCTACATTGATTATTGTACGTAAAAGAGCGCCACTCTGCTATATATAGCAAATATGCACACTACACATATTGCTATGTAACTTAGCATAATTATGCGTATGTGCAATCTTAACAAAACCAAAACCCAACTACGTAATAACTTTGATAAAATTTATAGAACCTATGCCATGCATACAAACACGCATGCACGCACACATACACACACATACACACACGCAGGCCCGGTTCCTTAACTACAGGGCTCCAACTTATAACTGAGCCGTGAAAGACGATCGGTGGGAGTAAAGCTGTATCCAACCTACGTCTCATGATTTTTCTGCCTCCCACGATTGCCTGATATTGGATGGAGTTTACTGACAGCCTGAATCTCATTGACCACAATTTTATGCAATCGATCCCTGTAGCTAGATGCGAGAGGCCCAAAATCGATCAAAGTGGTGTGCAA
This sequence comes from Phragmatobia fuliginosa, assembly GCA_932526445.1. Classification (NCBI taxonomy): domain Eukaryota; kingdom Metazoa; phylum Arthropoda; class Insecta; order Lepidoptera; family Erebidae; genus Phragmatobia; species Phragmatobia fuliginosa. Next base: position 11,538,801 of record OW052068.1, on the reverse strand, counting down.
TGGGAGCGGCCTATGTCCAGCAGTAGACTGCGATGGGCTGATGATGATTATGATGAATCCCTGTGAATGTAGTTAAGTGCTCGTATTATGTCCTCCGCTTTTTCCTGTGAGTATAACTGCAGATCATCGGCATACAATATCATTATGAATATATATATATATATATATTTATATTTGGCCTACCAAAGTGACTCTACCCTGCCTGATGGAAAGCACGAGCAGAATTCAAGAGTGAGAGAAACCACGCACCATTGCCGCGAATGCAGGCAATAAAGCATGGCGGCTGAGATGCTTTTTCACGACCCGCTTAAAGGACCTGAGATCAAAGTGGGAAGTAAACACGTGAGCTGGTAGTGAGTTCCAGCTATTATTTGCTCGGCATAAAAAGGAAGAGCCGAACCGTTTCGTTCTAGTGCGTATATCCTCTACCTTGAGGCTATGACTTCCAATTCCGGCACGTGTTGTCATGTAAAGGAAGGGAGAAGGAGGGACCATTATGTTTACTTATTATTTCGTTATTTTTCTACGAATCTTTCCAAGTAAGTGCGTGTTACAAATTATGCCTCTATAACTCAACAAAACAAAGAACAAGGATATTAAGCCGTTTTAATTTTCTTTTGAAGTTCATTACATGGAGTACCGTTCATGAATTTTCTTATATTTTACGAGCATGCCGTTTATTTAGCTTTAAAAAAATGCGTTTTAAAGTTCAATAATTTGCAAACGGTAACCTAAATGAACAAATCGTTTTAAGAGCCTAGAAAATAATAAAAGACCTATCCGTTTACACCACACACTTTACATGTAGGGATGGTACCTCACAAAGAAAAAGATGTGTGTGTGATTCACACACGATAGAAGTGAAACTTCAGTAAATCGACAAAATAATGAGATGAATTTAACCCTAGATAGCTAACGTTGCTGAACCCTGATAAGCTAACTATTCGACTTTTTGACGATGATTTTGAAATGTTGATTTTATACATATTTTTCCATATTTTATTTATTTTTATAATATTTCTAGAAAATACGGAGCATAAATTAATAACAATTTTAAAGAAAATTTAATATATAATTTTTTTTAGTAAAAAAAATAGGTATTTTGTATTGTACATGCTTTTTTGAGATTAGTTTAAACCTGATACTTTAAAATACTAAATTAGATATTTTTATTGAGTAATATGTTTTTTTTTTTAATATTCTGAAAAGGTAGATATACGTAACCTAATATATATAAGTCACGTATATATTTTTGACAAAACTTGGGCAAAAATCTACTGTGTGTTCGCCGCAAATGAGTACCTTACAACTATGATATTGATTCTTTTTCGTTCGCCTTTTCTTATAGCAACACAAACACCACTCTTCCTTTTATTATTAGAAGTATCCTCGTGAGTAGAAAAACCTCCAGAACTCGATTGCTCATAACCTTGGTCCTCAACTTCATCAATTTTTTCTTCGGTCGAGCCCAAAACATCTCTTATTTTGTTTATTATACTTTGAGGCATTGTAGGTACCTAGAGGCGACATTTTAGCTATAGATCAATAAGTTATTCATGTAATTAACTCCTTCTTGACATTAGTTTACCACCAGCAACCAAGACATTATGGCAGTAATTTTTCTTTGACGGTTTTTGCCGCGAATATTAGCTTGAGTCAAGTTAACTTTTACTGATAAAGAGTCTTCTCGTACGATTATCCGGGGAAGACCATCCCACTTTATTAGCCAAAGGTTTTATTAGTTCTTCCGTGTTCAAAGTTTCGTCGTGAAAATCACTTTCCACCGCTGTAAGCCGTCTTCTGATAGTGAGAAACTATCGGAAATCGGAATTCATCTATGTTAGGACTATCATCATCGTCTAGGGCCCAAATTATCTCTTTATTTGTAAGGGTAGACCTCCTAGCTATTCTCTACTTTAACCATATCAGCAGAAACAAAATTATTGAGAAATAGCTTAAAAATGCAATAAAAATTAATTAACACGTAGACAGCAAAAAGTCACACATAAGCTAACCATTAGTCAAAATGACGAGTACGTGAGTGCTTATCTCAAAAATGAAACTATTTACCAACAGCACAATACCACCATGTGATGTAGTCAGGTGGACACTTAGTTGGCACGAAACTGCAAGAGTTTAGGTAGAACAACGGAAGTGGCAGAAAACAATACTCATCACATGTTCGTCAATTGGGTAGGATAATTACAAAGTTTGTTTGTTTAAAAATTATATAAAAATACTCACAAACACTGTTAAATAATAACACACCACGCTGACTTCTTATTGAAAAGCTGTAATACGCAGCCGCATACAGTGTACAGTATTAGCTCACGTACTTTTCACATACTAACACACGTTAAATGCTTAAATGTAAGCAAGTATTACTCTCGCTCTTGCTCACTAATTTGTAAAAGCAAAATGAAATTTAACACCATCAGAGTAATAACGCTTTAAAGGATAAAAAAACTGCCTAATACCTAATGAAGAAATATGCTAGGATACGGGCCACTAAAATACGGGTCAGAGCCTTAAACCCGACTTTGATTGTTACTGACGACTATTTGCTTTGGATAATATAAAACTTAAACCTATCTAAAGTAGGGTCGCCGGTTATATAAAGGAAATAGGATCTCTTTACACAGTCAAAAAACATCCCACGCTACTGCCGAGACTGTAATAAATAAGTCAATGTCCATGCGTTGTACCTGTAGAAGAGTACAATCGACACTTAGATAACATGAATACATTTTGGGCTATATATAACAGATATTCATAGTTATTATCAAATTTATAATGTTAATATGGATGATAAATTATAAATGTATTAAGTAACCTTAACTATTCGGTTCAAAATAATATTGTGAAGACACTTGAGTCTATACAATTTCTAAACTAAATCATTTCAGTTCTACAAAGTTCTATGTAAAGTGTAGGGTGTTTAAATTTTTCTTTACTGCTTTTTGTTCTCTTTTCTATCCAGGAAGTGACCTGAATATGGTTAATATATTTTATGCTTCCGGAGTAATTTACTGTAATCCAGGCTTGTGACTTGCTTTCACGAACTCAATAAATATAATAGGTGAATGAAGCGCTTATAGCAAAATTGCCCTAAGTGATTAGAAACAATCACCGGGATAAGCAGCAGTGGTGCGGTCAGTACTTAGATGAGTTCTGCTTGTCACTTACTTTGGACCGCATTCAGCGGAGAGCGACTCTAATCGTCGACTGCCGGGATATTTCAGATCGGCTCGTACCTTGGCACTGCGTAGAGATGTAGCATCACTCTGTATCTTAGTGCTCCGAGGAATTGTTCGAGTTGATCCCTGCCGCTTCTTTCCGTCATCGTCCCACACGACAGCATTTCCATCCCCACCACTTAGATGGTTGGCAGTCCATAACAGTTTGCGGTTTCCAGAAATTTCCTGCCTCGCACATCTAAATTGTGGAATGAACTATCGCCTGCGGTGTTTCCGGACCGATACGACCTTCAAGCCTTCAAAAAAAGAGCGTACTCGCATCGCAAAGGCCGGCAACGCACCTGTGACTCCTCTGGTGTTTCGGGTGTCCATGGGCGGCGACAATCGCCTACTTTCAAGTAATCCGTCTGCTCGTTTGCCCCTATAATATATAATAAAAAAAAGAGTGACCGTTTGTGGTATAATATGTAATGAGTATTTTCGTCATTTGTAAGTCACGTTAAGCAGTCGGTACCAGTTGTGTTGTTATCATAAGATCAACAGTCGCGAAGCTAGTTGGAGGTCTTCGGGCGGCTTAAAAACATTCAACGGCAAGATTAGGTAACCACAATGTGTCTTGTTAGTCTCCAGCCCGCACTCGGCCAGCGTGGAGACGTGTGACCTTAACCCTCTCCTGAGAGGAGATCTAGCCCAGCAGTAGGATATTATAGATTGTTGTTAATGATGGTTATGAGGGGCATCCTGCTGTGTAACCCGTGGTTGTTTTTACCCCACCACTTCAAAGCTAATGGAGGGCTATGAATTTGACAGGCTGTATATGAATGTTCATTTATTCCCTCGTAGCTCCTCAACAACTTAGAACTATACAAATGAGATTTCGTTACAAGCGTTTTAATCGTCCGCTGGTTATAGGTTATAATTATAACGTGTCACTGAAACTAATGTGACGCCCTCGAACGATCATAAAGTACAGTGTTAATAAATAAATGTGAGATCAATGGAAAGGGCGTCACTTGCATATTTCAAAAAATCATATACTATTGTATCTTTACACCAGTAACGAACGGGTCGAATCTAGTTTGTACAAATAAATAAAATTATAGTGTATGTTTGGATTGTAATTGCCAAAAAAGCAAATAAAAAAAACTATATGTTGGCTGGTTCGATTTTGAAGGGCTTTTCAGAGGGCTTGGCTGGCTGCCTCGACATTAACTAACTTAGACAAATTTTAAAGGAAATTAAAACTATTTTTATAGAGAATAATAACTCGATAACTAGAAAAACTCCGCTAGTCTAAAATGAAAGTAATTTTGTATTACACTCCTTGTGTTAGCAGATATATGCCAGTGAAAGTCCAGCCAAAATCCAGCAATTACAAAGATTAGTTTGCTTATGCGACTGCTGTGCTTGAAGTCTCGAGTTCGATTCCCGGGTCGGACCAAATGTTTGTGTCGGAGTTGGGGTGTTTTCTACACATGATATGTATGTTTTTACAAACAAAAGTATGTTTATACTTACCTATGTTTTTACTGTAAACGGGACTTATTCGCGATAATATTGAAAAGGTTACGATACCCGATAAGTCCCGTTTACAGTAAAAACATAAGTATGTGTAAAAGTCGCGAAAGTCTAAAAACAGTAAAAGTATGTTTATGTATTTATAACAGTTTTCTAGTACCAATAATACAAATTCTGTTTATTTTAAGACTAGGTAGCGTTGTGTGTAATTTTTATATACTTTCAGACGACTGAAAGGGGCTGGATGCGAGGAGCCCTTATTATATACTTTCAGACGACTGAAAGGGGCTGGGTGCGAGGAGCCCAGGATCGAACCAAGTGGCGTGCAATTGGAGAGGCTTATGTCCAGCAGTTGACCGCGATAGGCTGATGATGATGATGATACTTTCAAATGTACTTAGTGAAAAGATGTTAATTAGACAAAAACTACAAACAGACACTCAATTTATTTTATTTGTGTACAAAAAAGACTATTTTCTTCACGCCATTTCCCTGTTTTACTTTCTAGTAGTAAATAGTTTTGTCAACAACTCGGGATTTATGGGACAGTAATTATATTAATGTTCGTCTAAGATAGCTTTAGATCGTTTTCGTACTTTTCCTCAGAAATGGCATCGTAATGGAAAGTTTCATTTAAGGCAATTAAACTATTTTTATTTCAAATAAACCAATACAACGGCACTTTTGAAACGTCAAGTAGTCAGTCGTGAAGCTAATTGTCTGTTCCGATTCGTAGATCCTATGGAGAAGAACAGACAAGAAACTTTATGAATACTCTTTTCCAACACTGTTTTTACAATTTTTGGTTACATTGTTTACGGCATTTTATTAAATGTGAGGACAATGTAACGATGCAGATATTTACACAAGTAGTGTCTAAAAATAATTAAACAATAATATAATATAGAAGTTGTGAGATGACCAGCCCCGTCTGGTGGCGCCCGTATCACGAGCATGACCTATGCACCAGCCATCGTCCAGCTCAACCATATCGTAGGGAGCCGAACGACCCGCTACACACGTCACCGCCAGCAGGACTTTTGAGCGAGCATGACATACTCACAACCGCAGTCAACAAACAAACTTATGCTACTAGTGACTACAAAGTGCTCACATGTACAATTCAAAATTTTCGCAGTTATACAATAATAAAGACATTTATAAAAATACCACTCTAAGAGTGCGATAAATATTTGGAACATGTCAATAAAAAGTAACTTTTGTAATAATGTCAATACCAAAAAATAGAAATGTCAAACAACAAGATACAATTGTACTATCAATAATACATGTCAGAAATAAAATGGTTATCCAATGTCAAAAAAAATTATAAAAGAATGTCCATTATTAAGATAAAATTAATTTAATTAATTAATTATTATAGGTCAGAAATACAAACTAACTTCTAAATTATTTGAGAATTAATCATGTGGCTGTGGAGCAGGACCAGCATTAAGCCAAGCATTCTTGTCGGCATTGTAATCCTCTAATTTGTAATAAGCTTGCTTACATAGTGTGCGTTTTACAACATTTTTAAATCATTTCTCTGTTAGGGCCACAGCACACTAGGTACTTTTAGCATCGGCGATCGGCAACTAGTCGCTTTTTAGAAGCTAAATACGGCGACCAAACGCTCTACACCGCACACATAAAAACGCCAAACGCGGAGATTGTGTCGCTTTTTAGAAGCGCGTTACAGCAGCTTAACGCTACTCTCCGCACACATTCGGATGCCGGTAGCATCGATTTGGCATCTGACCAGTCGCTAAAACGCGCGTTTCCGATACCGCAATCGAACGCAGGATGTCGCTAAAACGCGATGCAGTATCGATGCAGTCGCCAAATCGCCGATCGCTGATGCTAAAAGTAGCTAGTGTGCTGTGGCCCTTAAATCTACACTGACGGACTCATAAAATGCATCAAACTTTAGGATTGCTTTGAAATGATTTTTTTAATAAGTATGCAAACTTTTTAGATTAAATTATATAAATATGTAGAGACGGGCCCTTATTCTTAAAAAAAAGCAATATTTCTAAATAGAACTGCAGTAAAACAAATGAATATAGCCGGGAAAAGAAAATTTACTAGTAGTATCAGATTTGCGGTTTTTTATAGCAAATTTTAAAAATTGATTCTTATTGATTTTTTATTCCTTTGACAATTAAATTATTGTTAGCAGCAGAATTTTTGGGTTAGCTTTTTAACTCATCGAGAGTTTCTGAACCTTAATATGGATACTTCGTTCGAACAAGCTGCTCAAATTGTAGCATTGGTGCGGGTGGGCTTGGATCAACGAACGAATGGTAGAAATTTAAATTTAAACCAGTCTACGGTTTCTAGAATATACAGAAGGTTTGTGGAGACAAGTTCTTACAAAAGGAGACGTGGTACAGGCAGAACTCGAGCAACCACCGGTCATGATGACCGATTTATTGTTACAACTTCCCTGCGAAATCGTTTCCTCACGTCAGTTAACATCAAAACAGAGCTTAATGAAGTACGTGGAGTAAACGTTAGTGCACGAACAATAAGAAGAAGGTTAAAGGAAGCGGATATCACCTCTTTTAGACCAGCAAATGGTCCAAAGTTGTCTGTAGCTCACAGACAAGCTCGCTTAAGATTTGCGCGTGATCACCTAAATTGGACAGATGACCAATGGGCCTCCGTATTGTTCACAGACGAGTGTAGGACATGTTTATATGATGCAGATGGTCGCAGAAGAGTCTATCGTCGACGTGGGGAGCGAGCGAGCGAGCAAAGTTGCATTGAGGAGCGTGTTCCTTTTGGAGGCGGTTCGTGCATGGTCTGGGGTGGCATATCAATGAACGGTCGAACAGAACTTGTGTTCATAGACATGGTCCGTCAAAACGGTAGTAGTGGGGGTTTGACTGCACATCGCTACATAATAGAGATCTTAGAAGATCACTTGTGCCTTACATGGGATTTATAGGCGAAAATTTTACTTTAATGCAGGATAATGCTCGGTCGCACGCTGCTGCACAAGTTCGACAATATTGCGAAGAGGTTGAGATACTTACAATGAATTGGCCAGCACGCAGCCCGGATCTTAATCTCATTGAGCATCTTTGGGACAATTTAAAAAGAGCTGTATATGCCAGAAATCCTGTGCCTACGACTGTGGCACAACTAAGAACAGCACTTTCGGAAGAATGGGACAATATTCCACAAGGTGTTTTAATAACCCTAATCAAATCTATGTGGAACCGATTAGAATCCATAATAAGGGCACGTGGAGGTAATACACTTTATTAAAACATAAAAAAACCCTTCCATAAAGCTTGTGTCTATTGTTAAAACCATTTTTTTTATTAAACCAATTTTCTTTAAATTTCTGTATTATTAAGCAAATGAATGTACCTACTTTGTCTTTGCGACATATTGTCATAATATGGGAATGCACATAATATAATTTTCTGAACATTTAATTCCAGTAATTTAACCACACCGTCCGTGACATCTCTTTTCCTAATATTTAAACTATTACCTAAAAATATGGCTAAATTTGTGTATTTATCGAAAGTAAATGTCGTTATTTAATCCATTATTTGTTTATATGTTGGCCCGGGCATGCAATAATTTTCTACAGAGTGACCCAGATTATTACTCAACAATTACCCAAAACCTTTGCCAATGCTATCTGAGAACATTAAGGAGCGATAGCTGTCCAATAGACTACTATGACTGGGACTAGTATTTGATTGAAGTGATAATTTTGAAGTGAAAAATAAATAAGCAAAACATGTAATATATATTTACATTGCAATATTTATTAAAGGATTATTATGAATATTTTTATAGCTCTTTAATATCTGTAGATTATAATTGTTGATACAGTAATACACACTTCCATGCTCAATTTAATATTATTTTATAAATTCTAAAGTGACTCTGTCTATCTTGTTACACTTTCAGGCCTATTTCAACCAAATTTAGAATATGCTACTCTTCACCACCATTACCGACTTACGAGCCAATGGGTTCGCAGACAAAAGCTAGTAATTATTATAACACAAACTTGAGAGCATACTGCCCTGTTTTTTGGCTACAAGTACATACACTAGCATTTTGAAAAAAATGTCTATATACAAAAATGTAGAATACATATGGCAGAAGCATACGATTAAACTTTATTTTTATAATGCAATGCAAAAAAATGCAATTTAAATATCACCATACGGCATAGGACGATTGCAGTGAAGATAATAAAGTGTAAACTAAGTTTTATAAGTCATTTCAAGAAGTTTAACTTATGCTTAAGCGACAACTCAGCCTCGATCAAGTCAACCGGATACCACACAATTAAGCTTTCAAGAGTTTTATAAAAGTGATAAAACAACTAGCTAGCTACTTATACCATATTGGATAAAAAGTCCCTCAGAACTTCAAAATCACCTAGCATTTTGGTTATAGAGATCTGATAGCAGTCATCCCGCTTACAAAATCGAAGTATAGTAATTGGTATCGTAGCTAGAGATTGCAAATCCCGGACGATTTTTCACTTAATAAACATAATTTCATGAATAAAACTAACTTTTAATAAATAACAAAAGGAAAAACAAAGAAACAAATATGAATTATAACAAAATGAACAAAATAGTTAACAAAAGTAAAGAGTATCGAGTTATAAGGGTATATGTCTCTTTTGTTATGTTTACTAATATTGTCAAAAAATTCAATGCCTAATTAGTCAGCCAAAGAAAAAGCGTGGGATCACGTTCGAGTTTTATAGCCGTATGTCTCTTTTGTTATGTTTACTACTATTGTCAAAAATTTCAATGCCTAATTAGTCAGCCAAAGAAAATGCGTCGGGTCACGTTCGAGTTATAAGGCCGTATATGTCTCTTTTGTTATGTTTACTACTATTGTCAAAAATTTCAATGCCTAATTAGTCAGCCAAAGAAAATGCGTCGGGTCACGTTCGAGTTATAAGGCCGTATATGTCTCTTTTGTTATGTTTACTACTATTGTCAAAAATTTCAATGCCTAATTAGTCAGCCAAAGAAAAAGCGTCGGATCACGTTCGAGTTATAAAGCCGTAAATCTCTCTTTTGTTATGTTTACTACTATTGTCAAAAAATTTAATGCCTAATTAAGCGTGAATTTATTTTTAGAACTATGAAATTAACTGTGTTGAGTTTAAAAAACTGTCGGTTAAGATTTGAGTGGAACAAAAAAGGTTTTATTAGCCTAGATTTTTCTTTTTCAATCCCGGGAAATTTCGGGATTGTGGGTCAATCCCGGGATTGTAATCCCGAAAAAAAAACGGTCCGGGATCCCGGTTTTCGGGATCCCGGGATCCCGGTATTCAATCTCTAATCGTAGCCCACCTAAGGCCGACTCAAACCTAGTTCGGAAGAGACTCGGCGAAAAAAATATGTAAATAGTGACGTATGTTTTACTTCACCCTTTTGCCTCCCGCCCACCTTCAAGGAAACAAAATCGAATAATTCTAATCTATTCGTTGTCTTCTTTTGACATGTTTCGAAACAATTACCTTACCAAGTAGGTTTATTGGTCTTATAAAATAAATAAATATTGCGGACATCTTACTCAACACGCAACGTCGTCTAATCCCAAACTAAGCAGAGCTGGTAATAAACAACTGAAATAAATACTTATTATACTGTTTTGTAAATACACAATACAGTAAACATCTAAAGGTCTTACAAACATTTGGTCCAGGCCGGGAATCGAACCCGAGACCTCAAGTATAGTAGTCGCATACACTCCCACTATGCCACAGAGGCAGTCAAAACCATAAAACTATCTAAAACCGTTTTGACTGTGTCCTATTACGATTTAAATAATTTTTCGTCAAAAAACTGTGTTGATTAAAAGATGTTTATTAATTAGACCAAGTAGTACATTCTACTAGAGCTTAAGATTTTTTCATAGTCATTGAAACCCAGAAATAAGATCTGAATAAAGAATGTTCATCATTAATTCGACGATATATATCAAGTGAGTGCGCTAAATAGGCTATTTCGGTATTTATTACACCAGAGATAACTGGCTAGCTTTGTTCGAGTTATTAATATTTGAGGTCTTTGGAGATATGATCAGATTTATATAAAACACAATTTCAGTTCGCGACTTCCTGTTATTGGCAATATCTTGCTGTTTCCTTTTATTCTCCCTCCATATAAGCTTTTGCAATCTCTTTGTCTAGATATATGTTAATATTAAACAGACATCAGCTTCTTACACATCTAAACCAAACTGTGTGAAATAGCTACCTATAAGTGTACCATTGTTTGATGATGTTAGACAAAGGGACCAATTTAAAAAAATTGTTTAACTATTGGAATCGTACACTATCTCTGATTAACATAGGCTATAGATTATATTAAAATAAGCTAGGTTATCGAGATAAAGACATTTTTACAGAGAACATCAATATCTACAAAAAGCCCGTAGTACCATATTTCTTTTGTTAGATACCTTTACATTAGATACCTACATATATGTCCCCGTATGGAGTGGGGGCGGGTGGCGAAGGAACCGGTAACAAATTTAACAAATTACCCTTTTAAATAAAAATAAAAAAAAAATACATCTTTATCTTTATATAATAATAATGTGACATTGCAAAATTGGTGTTTTAAAAAAAAGACGTCCTGCAATCATAGAAGATAAAAAGAATAAATAAAAGAAATCACAAAATTCACTATGTAAAACATTGTCGCTGTACATAACATATGGTATCAATAAATAAACATTAACATATAAATAGCAGATAGTAGAAAGAAACAATAGAACAAATAAATTTACATAAATAAAAAATATGTAGTCATAATCAAATCTCTAACAGTAATGTCAAGGCATGTCAAAACTTCCGTATGAAGGCAAAAATCCATTTTAAAGGATTAAACAACTAAACAATAACGTAGAACAACTAAAGGTTAAACTGTAATATCATAGGTTCCTAATTTTCGGATCTGTAACATACCTTGAAAATGTAAATACCTTTTACATTCATATGTTTTTATTTTTTTTATTTAAGTGGTCAAAGCACTGTGGTGAATTTAAACTAAATATATTTAAACATCAATATTCTACAGAATGTATACGTTTGATCCTATAAATTATATTATCATTCAATAAAATTAATTTGTGTCGGATGTTCACATGCTGCTTTGCGTGATTTCTCTCCCGTTTTTATCTGAATAGAAAATTACTTTCTGTATTGCAAGGCTTCGCTTCGCTTTATTTTTTAAAAATTATACGTTTCCTTTCATTGCTTTCTTTACATACTTTGTACTCTACTTTGTGTTACATACATAAAAGGCTAAATGAGGTATTTTTAAGAAGCCCAAGGATTTGTTCTTGACTTATGTATGTTTGATTATTCTGTATACTTGGTTATATTCAAACAAATATAAAAAGGGTGGTAACACTCTATTGTTGATCCATCAGCACACGGCTTGGTGAATATTAGTTTATTGAAGTTGCCTGGTATACGAAATCTTAAACAATAAAATTTGAAACGAAAACTCAATGTCACAAATAAGATAACAATTAAAACTAAAAACGTGAATCAAATAAACTAAACTTGATTTAACCATCTGGCGATAACAGTAAAAAAGCGGCCAAGTGCGAGTCGGACTCGCCCATGAAGGGTTCCGTATCAGCAAGTAACATCATATAAAAGTTCTTGTAGTTCGTTGTAACTTTCATAGATGTTTTTATACTAGTGTATTGATTGGATGAAAGGTAAATTGCGTGTTACGATTTATGACGTATTAAAAAAAACTACTCACTAGATCTCGTTCAAACCAATTTTCGTTGGTAGTTTGCATGGTAATGTACAACATATATTTTTTTTAGTTTTATCACTCTCTTATTTTAGAAGTTAGAGGGGGGCTGGACACACATTTTTCCACTTTGGAAGTGTCTCTCGCGCAAACTATTCAGTTTAGAAAAAAATGAAATTAGAAACCTCAACAGCATTTTTGAACACCTATCCATAGATACCCTACGCGTATAGGTTTGATGAAAAAAAAATTTTTGAGTTTCAGTTCCAAGTATGGGGACCCCCAAAATGTATTGTTTTTTTTCTATTTTTATGTAAAAATCTTAATGCGGTTCACAGAATGCATCGACTGACCAAATTTCAACAGTATAGCTCTTATAGTTTCGGAAATAATTGGCTGTGACATACGGACGGACAGACAGACAGATTTGACGAATCTATAAGGGTTCCGTTTTTTTGCCATTTGGCTACGGAACCCTAAAAAGTGTTCATAGAACTGACTTAGCGACAATAGACAAACTTTCCAGACTGCTGATATGAACTTGAGCATATTGTATAGATAAAGAATGAGGGCGGTCCTTATTGAAACAAAATACTTTCTTGTTTGTTCAGTGTTTGTTGTCTGATATTCGTGATAATAATGCTATGAGATACACGATTTTGAAACATTAATGAAAAAGAATAGAAATTGGGTAGGTACAGATAAATATTTAGTAATACTTGGTATAACTGCTTAGTTACACTTGCTACGGCTAGAAGGACCACAAAAATATGTTATGATTAGTACAACATTTATTTGTCTGATTACTGTGAGTACACAGTTGTGTTTGAGAAACAGTTGATTTGCTGTGATGATTTATTGTACTGAAATAAAAAGTATGTAATACTGAGATGGTTCCTTTAAAGTAATGCCGCCACTCGCGGATCACCGTAGGCACTTACTACATCTCAAGGTGAAATGAGCTACATGCTTGTAGTATATTAGGCATAGAATAGAATATAATAAACTTTATTGTATGCCAGTTAATACAGCTTACATACAGGAACATATTAATATAAGCCTTATCGCTAAAATGCAATTCCTTCCATATATGTATATTGTATACTTTGATAAGGGTAATAATTATATGTAAATATTGGAAGTGAACAGATGTGATACATTTAAAAAGTAAAAAGATTAGGTCCCTTCTCTGAACTTTTGCAGTAAATAGTTACGATGTAAGCAAATTGTTATAAACGTGTGTTTGAAAGCTTTTCGTCCCCTTTTCAACAACATTTGTAAGCAAGTCACGTCGCCTGTAGAAAGTTATTTTAAAACGTTTTGTTTCTAAACGGTAATAAAATTGTTTTTAAAAACATTTGATAAAATGTCAGCATAACTTTACATCATAATTTAATCTTTAATCTTAACTTTATAAACTGTACAAAAGTATGATTACGAAATATTGTATTATTTAGTTGTTATATCATTATTTTGATGATAATGACTATTGCGAATTGTGTGAAATTTTATAAAGACGAAGTATATTTAAACGTTCCGAATCGCTTCAAAGAGTTTTATATCAACTGAGCTCCAATTTAAACATGAAATAAAACAAATGAAATGAAGTACTAACAGTTATTTCCGAACTAATTTTGTTCTATTTTTAATTAAAAATTAATTAACAACATCATAAAAACAATTTAAGATAACAGACGCAATTATCATTCAAAGATTGTCATAATAAGCCCCTACACTGTATTTAATACAACTGCTTTTGACGAGCGGCTGAATTGACACAAAGATTCTTGTTGGACTCTTTTCTCATTTAGATATCATATCTTGACAAGTAATCTTTTTCGTAATTGAAATATTTTTACGAAAATAAATTCTAACTATAAAATTAATTTTTTTGTCAACATACAGTAGGTATTATCTTTCAGATATATCTTAAAGACTATTACGTTATCTGTATTTTTGTTTTTTATGAAGAGCTGTGTTAAAAATAGGTACTTGATTGTTTGTTTTTTTACTTTTATTTACATTATTTTAAAAGTGAAACATATGAATATTGAATACTGTAAGCAACCTACAGTACAAGTTAATTAAATTCTTACTCAATTTCGGAATAAGCATTTTGTGATTTGAAGAGAACCATGTCTATCCATAATTTAAAACAAGGAAATACAATTTAGGAAAGAGCGAAAGAGAACATAATATAAAAGTTTTTGGTAAATTAAACAATAGCTTACAAAGTGTCATCATATATGAGACATCGAGTATAAAATGTTTAGGTCATCTTTTTTCTTCTGTATGCATAAACCCTCATATGGTCGTTCCATGTAGTTTGTAAAGTGATGTTTCAATTTACTTGATGCAAACAGCCTAAATTCAGTAATTTCAATTTTTGTAAGTATGTAAATCTTTAGGTTCATTTTCTTTACGCTTTCTTTAAAGAATTTCAGTGGCTATATCAAAAAAATTAAACTACTGATCCCACCCGGTCAGGATTTTGGATTTTGGTCAGATTTTTTTCTGAGACTTTCCTACTGAATGAGACATATGTCATACATAAGCCAAACAATATAATATAATGTACAAAACATTTGTTACGCATATTAAGCGTAACAAATGTTTTGTACATTTTTATTCGAGGACTCGAACTGTTTTGTTTATCTCTTTTTGTGGCATAGAAGCGGATCGGTAACCTAGTACTCGATATGTAACTTAGAAACAATCCAAATGTGAGTTACCGCCCGTTGAACCTCCTCCCTCATTCAAAATTGTAAGAATTAGGGTTGGGACACTCACTCCTTGAGAAGTAATGGAAAGGCAAAAAAACACTGGATTTCTAAAAGTGCATGGAAAAATATTAGTCAGAAAAAAAGACCAAAAGAAAAGACCAACTGTCGTGTTTTGCTAATCAGTGGGAGACAAGAGACCATGCAGGGACACAGAGACACAGATGCAGAAGTATATAAATAGGCTGCCATAGTGGGTCACTATACTGTATTGGTTACATTCGCAATGAGTATGGCGACCACTATTCTTGGATTCTACTAATTCTTCTTCATACTCTTATGAATTACAGGATTTCTTAAACGAGAAATAATGGGTATATATTTTAAAAATATATTATAACACAAAAAGCACCGATTTTTTAAAACCAAACAAATTATTATTGGTCTAGTGGTTAGCGTATGCGGTTGCTGATCAAGAGGTCTTGGGTTCGATTCCCGGGTCGGACCAAATATTTGT
This sequence comes from Phragmatobia fuliginosa, assembly GCA_932526445.1. Taxonomy (NCBI): domain Eukaryota; kingdom Metazoa; phylum Arthropoda; class Insecta; order Lepidoptera; family Erebidae; genus Phragmatobia; species Phragmatobia fuliginosa. Next base: position 11,523,074 of record OW052068.1, on the reverse strand, counting down.
TTAATCCACAAATATTTGTTTCGAAGTCTGAGTGTTTTCTATGTATAATAAGTTTATATTTACAGAAAAAAAAGTATATTTATGTATTAATATCAGTTGTTTAGTATCCATAATACAAGCTCTGCTTAGTATCGTACTAGATGATGTTGTGTGTAAGATGCCCGAAATATTTATTTATTTATTATTCTATATTGAAAGCATCAGGTCGATGATTTCATTAAAACACAGGATTTAAAACAGTAAATTTTTAGTGATTTTGAATGGCATTTACAAGTCTATATATATACACGTGAATCTATTTTTTTAACTGTTGTTTTCCTCAACATCTGCAACAGTGATAAATTTAACATAAAAACATAATGGTCAATCATTCCTTCTTTTAACAATAAATCTTTTAAGTATTGGCTTAAGGACTGCTCTAAAATTACTTGTATCAGTATCATTAATAATTGTTTTGTTTTCACTTTTACTTTCAGAGTTTGGTGTCACATCATTTGTTCGTGTTTTGATCAAGTTTTTCTTATTCTTGCTGTACTGTTGTCGTACATCAAAACCTTCTACTCCATTATCTGTAAGCAAGTCTTCACTGATATGACCATCAGCAAATTTTTCATTCTCTGTGTCTAAAACGTCATTAGGTAAACTCTGAAATATAGCTTTTGATTTGCGTTTTTCAGTGACTTCACCTATCATGAATTTGTCTTCCGGATGATAAGGGTTTTCATAACTGATCTCTGAGCCTAAAGTTTTTCGGAAAACGTGCTCAGCTAAGTTTTTGACGATATTTGACGTTATGAAACTGTTAAATATTTCAACTATATCATCTGAATCTATTTTTAGATTTATTGTTTTTCCATATATGTCACGCCAAATTAAAATACTCACTGAAATAAGGAACAATATATTTATCACATCTTTCATTAAACAAATTTATAATTTCTATTACTTACTAATAAAATGTAAAATAAAATCCATATTCCACGACTATACTTTACAGCTAGTTCATAATAATAGTTTAATCAATAACAGTAATGCATCTATTAATTAACAACCATCTTTTACAAGCCGTTTCTAATTAAAATGGTTTCGAATGACTCACTAAGCACTTGCATAACACAGTATGTTATTTTTTATTTCCACCCTATAAATAATATTGATTTGTATTTAGATTATTTCATTTTTTCGATTTTGGTTATGTGGCAAATAATAATACTTAATCACTGAAGTTCTCGTAACCATTTATTAAATGATGAGTAATTCAATTCAATTCAATTCAAATTATTTATTTCGGACCTTGAATCCATACTGTGTTAGTTACATTGACTTAACCTAGTGTTAGTATAGAAAATATATATAAGTACATACATTAAAATATAACATATAAGTACATACATTAAAAATATAACATATATAAGTACATACCAACAAATTAAAAAGTGTGGACATACAACCACCTTGTCATAAGGGAGGAGTCCCACCTATCTGAAAATACATTCAGGATGCTGTTAGAGGAGGAACGGAGGCGCGCCAGCATGGAAGCACAACGCTTCCGCATTATTGCAGCGAAACCGTCGACATTAGCCTCCGCGAACATGCCTGACGCGCTACACCTCCATGGCAATCCCAAAAACACCCTGAATGCATTGTTATATTGCACTCGCAGGTCGCTGTATGTCCCCTGTGTAAACCTAGACCACAAGCTGCAGGTGTAAAATGATTGGCAATAGGCTTTAAACAACGTAATTTTTACACTGTTACTACATCGCGCAAACCTGCTAGCCAGCATATTGCAGCGGACAGTCAGCGATCTGCGCTCCCTATCTATGTCCACATTATCTTTTAAATCATCGGTGACCCAGTGGCCCAGGTACTTAAACCTCTGAACACGACCTAGAGGAGATCCCGAGAGTGAGAGTTCCGGCAGCTTTTTGTACGTAAAGCTACCTGACTTAAAAACAAGCCACTCACTCTTATCGGTGTTGTACCTGAGCCCATGCGACACCGCATAGGTTTCACAAATTTTGAGGAGTTTCCTCATCGCGCCAACAGAAGGACTCAGTAACACCATATCATCAGCATAGCTGATGTTATTTATACAAACACCATCTACGTGGCATCCTATTTTAGTGCTACTAAGTTCCTCAATCAGTTTGTTTATATAGAGGTTGAACAAACGAGGGGAACACAATCCACCCTGCCTCACCCCACATTCCAGACCATTAGCATCGGAATATGCGCCCGCCCATTTTACTCAATTTTTTTGATTACTGTACCAAAATCTTAACAGTTCAACTATATCTTTTGGAACAGTAGTTTCGCGTAACAGCTTATGCCAGAGCAGCTCATAATTTACCAAGTCGAATGCCTTCGATAAGTCAAGAAAACAACCTATTACTGGGGTCTTTCTGTCTGTGTAATATTGGACAGTCTGCTTGAGACATAGGATAGCACTTTCGGTGGATAAATTTGGCCTGAAACCAAATTGATTATCCTTTAAAACGATATGTTCTGCAAGAATTTTATCAAGCAGACTATCCAATACCTTCGCAATCACCGTTGCAAGGGAGATAGGTCGATAGTTCTCAACATCGGAGGCATCACCAGTTTTATTTTTTACAATTGGCACAACAATTGTTTTAGTAAGTTCTGCAGATAGATAACTATGACCCATACAGAGGTTGAAAAACAAGGCAAGTACCCTTGGCAAGTGAACCCCTGAATATTTAAGATGTTCGACGCTGAGGCCGTCGTGACCAGGGGACTTCCCCTTCACCATACTTTGTATAGTTTTCGCAACTTGCTCATCTGAGAACCTGACAAGTCGTGTCCCGGTCACGGCTGCCCCAGCGTCTACGCACCCCGTATTACTAATGTCGGACAAAGGTGAACTTACTTTAAAGTGCTTTAAGAAAGCATCCGCTATGGCCTTGGGCTCCGCCGCACCCGCGACACTCATTGGAACACCCGACTTATGTTTTAATTTGTTTGTTAAGTTCCAAAATTTAGAAAACTGTTTTCTTTTGTGACATGTTGCTAACATATCCATTTTAATTTGCACTTGGTTATTTTGACAGTATTTTAATTTAGATTTAAAATTACTTTTTGTTCTACACATATTTTCAAAAATATAACCTTGATTCGGTTTGTTATACAATAACCACATTTTGTAAGACAGACGGGCGTCACGATGAGCCTCACGAACGAGCTTGTTCCACCCTGTTACAAATTTACCCTTATTACGCTTTTTAACATAGTTAGTGTGTGTATGTTCAGCGCCTTGCTTTAAAATACAAACAAGATTGTTATACATTTTATCTAACAACAATCGATGTTCGGTGTTCTGACACATAATATCATTACAATTATGAAACTCTGGTGGAAAAGCTATATGTTTTAATTTATTATTACAAAATTCAAAATAGTTATTTATTTGATCTACATTCCTCTCTCCCCACACAATATTGCTATAGGAAACGCTTGAATTTACTATTTTAGGCTTAATTAAATCAATATTACATTCTATCAACAACGGAATGTGGTCTGACGCATAAACATCGTATAAGATGAACGCATTCCTCACTAGATGCCTAGCTGAGTCAGTGACAACACAATGATCCAGCCAGCGTAGGGATCCGTTGGCAGAGCTAATAAATGTATGTGAGTCTGGTGGCAAAAGTTCTGTATCAATGCAAGACCATGATTCATCGTTACAAATGTTAAATAACTCACTTGAAAACCTTGTCCCGGGGTGTGCATTAAAGTCTCCCAGTATAAACACCGACTCCACTCCACTACTTTCAATCACCGAAACAATTTCACCAAGACAAAGCGTGAACTCAGAAAGATTATCGGCACAGTCTGTGGGCATATATACACAAAATATTAACATCGCTTTATTGTCCTGTTGTATTTTAATACACACGATACGATCACTAGCACACTGCACTATCGATACCGATTCAAACGACGATTTTCTCCACAATAGCGCTACGCCCCCATACGGTCTTCCAATAAGTGGTCCGGCAGAAGTGTCCACAGCTGACTTTCCGAAATATGAAAAGTCTTCATGAATGGACGCTAGATAGGGCAATATCATGCTAATATCATGAGGCAGGAGCCATGTCTCCTGTAGGGCCAGCACGTCGACTTGGTTACATAATCTTCGAATGCAATCGGTTGAACGAATAACATTTTTACAGTTAAACGTACAAAGTTTAATGTTAAACTCAGAACCCATTATGTTTTCGGTATGCCGTCCTCGCTATCCTGTTTATTTACATTTTTTGTGTTTTTAAAGTAAATAAACCGTCTAAATTGAATACCTACGGGCCACATTTTGTCATCTAGAAATGTATTTAATTTATTTTTTGAGACAAGTAGCTTATACGCATTGTAGGGTCGTTCCGACTTCATTTTTATTTTTTCTAGTTGTACGATTTCCTGTGTTTTACTCTTTATGTATTCACAAATATCATTCTCCGTAGTCTCTTTGTCCACATTGGTGATGAAAAGTGAAATTTTCGAGTCGGCCGCCTTAAACTTAGTATTAGGACTAGCAGTTCCCATTCTACCCTCGAAACGATTTTTCGACTTTTTATTTTGAACAACTGTCCAAGCACCCTTAGTTTTATTTGTAGGCCATTCGCCTTGTTTTAAAACGTCCACCATAGTCTTAGTAGTGTGTGGAGAGTGAGTTTGCTCCTTGCGTGTATCCACAGTAATACTATTATCCAATAACGTCGGGCTAGACGGCGCGACAGCGACGGATGTCTTGGAGTGAATGAGAGAGCGATACTTTGGGCTTTCATATATTTGTTTCTGTTGCGTATGCGGTTCTTGATGATGCATAGAATCTATCACCTGTGTAGACAAGTCCTGTACCGGTGATAATCCAATTGGCCCACTGTCTAAGTTATACCCTCCTACTCGATCTTTATAATAATACAGATGGAATTAACGTTTCGCGATTTATGATAATACTGTAATTAGCATAAGAAAAGTGATTTTGACTTACTATGCCACGTGGGCCAGACGTGTTGGTAGGGATTGCTTCAAGTTTTCTTCTTTTCGTAGTGACATTCACATGGACAGCTTCTTGCCATAATCGCCTTTATACGACACCCATGGTATGAATGGGGATGGTGATGACCTGTATCCTTAATATGTCATCACTCCGATCATCTAATATCAGCAGGATACAAAATCCTTACTTATACATTTGAGCTCATTAGATTAATTTTCGAATAAGGTTACGAACACTTTTTACAATTTTGTTTTTAAGTATTTTAAACTAGATAAAAAATATATTTTATTATTAATGTTATTTTTGGCAGTTTTATTGTTTTCCAACTATTTAAGTATAATTAAATTATATAGCATTGTAAAAATAAGCTGATAATCTAAAGCCGTTTAATTTATATTAATTGGATACCTTTTTGACAATTGTTTCTTTGACACCTTCCATTAGAGAATTTTATAAATTGTCTTGTTTAAGTGGTTGAGTTTGCCAGTTTTTAACAGTTTAAAATTAAGCTATTCCAGTGCCTACACTTCAAAGAAGGCTTTTATTGGTTAAGTTTTAGCAGATTTTCACCAATGACAGTTCGTTGAATCAAATTTCTTTACGTTAATTCATGGGCCTGCAAAGCTTCACCATCGTCATTCTACCTTCTAATGTTTCTAAATTATTATGTGGCTGATATTTAATATCTCTGCTATTCATGAATGCCTAGCTTATGAGCCTATCTTGATCCACCAGTTGTAAAATTTTGTACATTTGGTGTTTTAGCGAGACACACCTTTGGGAAATGAGATACCCAAAAGTGTACTGGGTACTTTTGTTTTTTTTTTATATATATAAAAATCATTACATATTTTACCTCATCATCATCACTACCATCAACATATTTTAACAATCCTGCTAACAGTAACTGTTGGACATAAGCCTGTCCTTGGAAATGAAGTTTTGGCCTACTATACCAAGATTGCCAGACGGGTTGGTATGGAGTTTGTTTCAAGTTTTCCTTCTCTTTGTAGTACTATTTTCTTGGGTAGGTAAATCTCTTAGTCATCTTTTACAACACCCACGGAATATTCAGTGGTGGTGACACTCTGGTGGTGGTGGTCTCTGTTCTTAATCCGTCACCACGCGGACACTTACTGCATGACATATTGTCATTTTAAGTTTTATGCGTAAACAGAATTAATACTATATAAATAAATCATGTTTTAATGTTATTTTTTAAGCACACGTTTATTTCAATAAGCGAAGGAGTTTTCCCGGTATATTTATAGGTTTCACTGTCTAGTAGCAAAACACACAGAGTTTTTTAGGTATATGACCCCTTTCAATATATAATTCACTAAGTACCTGAAAGGTAAAGGAATAAATTAAAAGTCAAGGCAAACCTTATAACGATTTTATTTATTATTTTTACACTTTCACATTTTCAACGATCAAATACGTATTTTGGAAAAAAAAACTATTTCTGAGTGATTCCTGAATTTATCAACAAAATATACGGAGTTAAACGTTACTATATCTGTAAATAAATGTTCCTAAAGAACCCCAGATAATATATTCCTAGTCGTTATACACAATTACGTATATGTCGTGCTTGTGGGTGGAGGTAGAATTGTGATTAAAAAAACAATTAGATTCGTATAGTAACAGTACAATATACTCGTACATGCTAGAGCAATAATTGCTATATGAGTGTGTTTCAGTGGCCATTAATTCATACAGTAAATATGAATAAGTAATGTGTATACCATAACCACCATCAGTAATTTTTAAAATTCTATGTCTTTTGATCACACAATTTCATTGAATTTTGTAATTTATCTTTAATATTATATGATGTAGCTAAGTAGTATATGATGCAGAGGAAACAGCAAATAGGTGGGCGAATGCAACTAAAATTCGTTTTATGACAATTAAACTAAAAAATCCATCAAATTATACGTTTAATATATCGTACACCAGAATACTCGTATATTATGTACACATTATAAATTTGGCAAAAAAAACATAAATTATCATTAAATTTATATAAATACATAAACACGCAAATATACACTAAAAACTATTAAATGGTTACTGTATGGAAGGTGTTTTGCCTGAAAATAAAATGTTTCAAATATTTAAAGGCGCGATAGTTTGGTAGACGAAAAAGAATAAAGTGGAGGATCTTTACACTCCCTCACCCCGAAAATTGTCACGCATCATCATCATCATCATCAACAGCCTTTAACAGTCCACTGCTGGACATAGGCCTCTCCTTAGAAAGGAGGTTTTGGCCTACTATACCACGCTGGCCAGACGGGTTGGTATAGGGTTGATTTCAAGTTTTCCTTCTCTTTGCATCGATGTTGTCTTGCGTAGTTTATCCCTTAGTCGCCTTTTACGACACCCGTGGGATGAATAGGGGTGGTGACACTCTGTATTCTTAATCCGTCACCACACGGACAGTTGTCAGACATTGTCTCAAAAATCTCATCAGAGCGTCTCCTCTTTGTATTTGCTCCGTGGTTCAACTGATAGGCATAATAGATGAATCGAAATAGTTTTTTTTTAAATCTATATTTTTAAAATTAATTATACTGTACTTTCCAATGACTCGAAATGTAACGACCAAAATCACGTAGATTACTTGTCGCGTATCATCACCTCGCATTACATCACGTCATGTCGTATCGTGTTACACATAGGACACCACGTAAGAGAGATGTAAGTAATTAGATAACAACATAATATGGAAACACGTGTTCATTAACCTCGTACTACTAATTGAATAACAGAACTAGATGGTTTTATCTGTTCCGTACAATATTTGATGTCAGACGTGTCGGTTGGCCGTGAGGACAATCTTGTTGTACAAACTAAAACATCATTGTACAGTTATATTTGTAGATACCGACACATTGAAGTATCATCTATACTAATATTATAAATTCTAAAGTGAATCTGTCTGTCTGTTCCACTTTCACGGTAACCCTTAGTGATATTTTCATCTTCAGTAGTACCTATACAATATTATACCAACCATATGTAAATACCCACCTAAAAATTACAGTATAAGTTCTGATATATTTCGTGAGTGATCGCGAGACCGGAGACGGAGACCCAATAATGCAGTGGCGTCTCACTATGCGACCATAGTGAGTGTCACCATGCTTCATGTCGGCTTTTTCAAAAAGGATTGTGACCCCTACATGGATCACGTCATTAAAGTATATTTGAAAATGTATATTTATTACAGTGCTTTTGATGCTTTTGTTAAATGAGCACACGAATCCAGGGCAAATATCACTGTCCCATTTTAATTCTTTTTCACATATTAATTCTCTACCACCCTAACTGACAGCTAAAGTAGCAAGTTTTACTATTTAATCGCTTTCTGGGATGGTTTGTAACTTAATAATAATCATAATCAATCATATGGTTATCATAAGTAATGTACATAATTCTTTGAACAGTCTTTTTGCACCTGCTTAGTAATATGTGTACAAATATGAAATCTGTTAAACGTTGTGTTATTTAATTAATTATCGCACCAGCAAATATTAAGTATTACTTTTAGAATTTGCTTGATATTACAGGACATAAAAGTAAATGCAAAATGCAAAATAGCAGTTCTGTACTTCATACAATGCTTACGTAAAAATTAAAATCGATTATAATTCTACGTTTAAATCTCTATTTTGTTTTGAAATATTACAAAAATATCAAAACAGCTTTTCACATTAGTATAATTGAAAATCTCTTAACCCTAATAAGCCCAAATGGGCATTACACCGTTATGACACAGAATGTGTTCACCAATTTTTTGTTTTAGTTTCACAATGCCAGGTGATTGTTTTTGTATGTAACTCTAAAATATGTATGAGAGAAAAGTTGCCTTCACAAAAAATACCAGACTGTTTTGTATCGGAAAAATAATTTATGACTATTCCCCTCCCGCCCGCGGGTCATTTACTAAACGACCGCAGGAAATTACTCTAACAGCCTGTTCTTATGAAATAAGACAGCCAATTATTTTGCAAAGTTCATAGAAGTTCTGGTGTGTAGCACGACTTTTTCGCTGTTAAATTATTTGAAATGGTACGTTACCTTATTTAGTTTAAAAACAAGTTAATTAAAGTTGAAAGAATGTAAACATTGGTTGCTTATGAATTTAGTCTACCTCTTTAATCGTATTATTCGTATTCTCATTAAACATTATTTATTACTACGAATAAATACACATCAATTTATTTGAGGTTGAGAAAGTCAACTTGAAATAAAAAGTACCAAAAATTATAAAAGCCCTGTTTTATTTAATGTTTGTCTTGAATTAAGTATAAGATAATGAAGTTATTTTACAGGTTATGTTAATAAAATGGTATGATTACGTTGACATGAACAATTTATAATTGTTTTGCGATTATTTTAATTTTGAAAACTTGTTTTATTTCAATTATTTTATATTAATGACACATAATACTAATTAACAGTATAAGTAAATAGTGCAAGGAAAGTTTAAACGGTGAAAAAATTGTTAAAGTATGACTTCACAGATGCTTTTGCATGCCTAAAATTATACTATTTGCCTTTTGAATGTGTATCATAAGAACAAATTAAATTGTTTTTATAAAATATGCAAGGAGTAAAAAATATGCAGCACTTTATTTTGTAATGGAGGAAATGAAGGTGATTCTATTAAAAACTACAAACTCGGATCTGTTCCGTATCTGGGTCAAACCAGAGGACATAGAATGAGAGCCGTCATTTTATGTCAATAACAGTTAAATAAGCTAATCATGTTACTCTTGTTACGGGCTTATGATTTGAAATATTAATTTATTCACGGGTATTTGCCTATTTGCCTATTTGGGTAAAGTACCATACACTGTCCGTGTGGTGACAGTTTAAGAATACAGAGTGTCACCACCCCTCTTCATCCCGCGGATGTCTAGTAGGTATAGTAGGCCAATACCTCCTTTTCAAGAAGAGGCTGATGACCATACAACAAGTCGAGAATTTTAATTTTAAGGAATAAGTTTTAGATGTCGGTTCGAAGGTAGATACGCGGGCAATCACACAGAAGGATCTTATATATAATTATATACTTTATGTCCACAGTGTGTTTTTTAGAAATTTTTATTTACATACCTATTTTTACATTGGTGTTGAGATACACGAAAATATTAAATATGCTTTTTTAAAAGATTAACTTCTAAGTTAACTTATAAGTTAATCTTTCTATCTAACTTAGAAGAGTCAGTAAGAAACTTTTTAAGGTTTCTTTCTGATTCTTCTCCATAGGATAGAGACTTTTAAACGGCGCCGCTAGAGTCATTACTACAATGCAACGTTTCAAAAGTGCCTGTAAACGCAACGTTTCAGATTTTTTTTGATTGATTGACTTACCTCCGGTCTCCTTAAGACGAGATCACTAACCAGTAGACTCGTCAAAATCATGCCCGTTTTTTTTTTTAATCTACGTCATTTAAGTATACAATTTCACTAGTAATAAATTAAAGTCAATGAAATTTCACAAAGATCTTTGAATAAATTTACTGTTTGTTAATTATGAAGTTGGTCAACGAAGATAAATTTGAAATGGGTATGAATGAATGAATCTTTTGAGATTGGTTCATACTTAATCCCTAGTATGGTATTAGAAAATAATTAATGGAGAATAACAAATTTTGTCGGTATACATAAAATAGCTAAAAATCATTGTTCACTTTTGCCACTTGCTTCCAACCTGTTAGATCTTATATTTATAACTGTTCAAATAAGTTACTCGTAAATGTAGTCTATTTATTCTGGGGCAGCACTAACTTCATGCTCTGGCATCGCATCTGACAAAGGTAGGAGGAGGCATTGAAAAGCGCATGAGGTCATTTTGCATAAATCCGCTACTCAGGTTGATGCGGCTTCAATAAACTGGAGAGAGTACCCTTACAGTGGCGAACCTGCTGATCCGGGCTGCCAACATGAAGGAAATCCAGAAAATCGAAATCGGAAGAACGGCGATCGCACACCCTTTTGGAAGGGGGATTAGGTTCACCCCCTATGGACGACCAAGAGTACGGTCTTGTACAAAAGTATTTGACTGTGATAAAAAAAGAAGAGTAGATTTCTTGGTTCGTCTACTCTGCCTGGAAGAGCGGGGCTTGATGATAGCCATCCGTGTAAAGTGCAGAGTAAGGCGACACGGGAGGAGATGGGGGAGCAATTAACCTGGACTACGACCCCGAATATGTGCGTAACATACGGGGTCAGGGTGAAAGACTAGGTTGCAGCCTCCTGGTGATTCTTAAAAGGTCGCTGGGATTGACACTGAGAAATTATGATGTAAACGAGATGCTGAGTATTCCCAGCGTCACAAAAGAATCATGGCGGTGCAAGAAAAGACATGTCCGATGCAACCGCTGCTTAAACTTCCGGCATTCACAACTGCCATCGCAGCGTGTGACCGGTGTGGCGGTAAGCATCTCCGCTTCAAAATGCCCGCATCTGCTGGAGGAACCCGCCTCTCTAAAAATAGACCTCTAATAATCTTACCGTTATTTGTTGCAGTTCTTGTTGCCGCGGTCACCACACCGGCCTGCGGACACCTGCGCCTACTTACCAAGTAGGAGCATCATGAATGGGTAATCATTGTCACCGCTGCAATAAGAACCACACACATCGACGTAACAACACAAAATAAAAAAAACACATTTAAAAAGTGAACAAATATTTATAAACGCTCTAGAAAAAACCTTACCTTACTAAAATTTTAATTTTACCTTACTAATATTTAGTAAAATTCAAAACCCTTTCTTCGACAACACATTTTGAATAAAACTATTTAAAGAATAAACATGAAGTAAAATTTCTATACCCTCAAATGAACCTAAATGGACCTTCTTACGTTCTATGTCTGTTATTTACGGTTCATAATGGTCGGAAAATGTAAATCGCTTGTTTCTTCAAGCGTAAAGATTTTCTCTTATTTGTAACCTGTTTTACAAGAACAGAGTTTATTTTAAGTAATATATGTTTACAAAGACCTCTTTTAGATTCACTAAATAATAAAAGTGGTAGAAAACCAGATCTATTATAATAAAGAAAGAGTGATATTTTTAAAAAATTGAAGTCAAAACCCTCGTACTCCGAAGAGCACGTAAAGCAGTCTATCCTGCGCCTGATCTCTTCCCGGTCATATCGGATAGCTATCCCATCGGATGATGAGGGTGAGGGAACACATATTTTCTATTCAAAGGGTTATGCAACTTTTTGGTATTTCTTTTTTTATTTATTTTATCACCAATAATGAAATTAAAAAATTATATAAGCAGTTTAAATGAGAAAAAAAACTATACCGTAACCAACTAAAGGTAAGTTAATTGGTATTTTTCTCCTCAGGTCATGCTCCGGTCGCCTCTCATAAGAGCGGCCGAGTGCAGTTGGGGACTAGCAAAACACATTTTAGAGATCTATGTAATCTCACCGCTGAATGTTTTTAAGCCACCCGAAGGCCTCCAACTAAGCTTCACGACTGCTATCTTATGATAACAACCGGAACCGACAGCTTAACGTAACCTCCGAATCAAGGAAAAGCTCATAACGTATCATGCCATTAATGGTCACCCATCTAGGTTCTGACCGCGCGGTCGATGTTTACCATCGGTAATCAGCTATGTATTAATTACTTATATATTCATCATCAACATCACTAGCTTATCGTTGTCTATTGCTGGACATAGGCCTCTCCAATTGCACGTTTGGTTCGATCCTGAATTTCTCGCATTCAGCTTTTGTCAATCATTTTGCGCAAATAGTCACTCCAACCGACTAATACATTACTCGAACACTTTGATAAACTTGTTTATATCATTTTAAGATACGGTACTATACCTCTAAACTCTAAATACATTTAAAGTTAATTGAACTACTCAAATTACCGGCGTTAAACTCATTTTTCACTTCCGGTGTTAAGTTACAACCATTCCCTCGCCATTATCGGGCACCACGCGACGGTGACACGTGAAATTACTTTAAATATTTATGTGTTTTACTAAGTAGGTAATTCATGAGTTAACTGGACTCATTACACCGTAGATTACATTTATTTACAGTCTCCTTTTGTAGGATACCTCATTAAAACAATCGTATATTTTTATACACTTTTAATAGCATCGGCAGAAAAGTGCATAATTTAAAATAGCTAGAATTTTAATACTGGCAAATGGGGGTCGTGACTCTCAGAGTGATCCAAGGAGAGAAGTCTCAATTACTACTCCACTAACGATATATACTTAATTGAAGTAAATATTATTTTAGGTTAGAAAAATATTACAATTGAGGTACAAGCCGTACAAGTGAGGTATCCATAATTGTTTTTCTTAATTAAATTTTGCAGTTGTACATATATGCATTTTTTTCTATTGGTATTTTCATTCATATGTATTCACGATTATTTTTCATACTTGCGCTACCGTGTCCCCAGATATAATTTGTATCGAGTAATGAAGTTAATTTTACAAAAAAAAAGTGCAACATCTACTATCAATGGAACATAAAATATGTACGCGCACACTCTCCTGTTCAACAGCTAATTTACATTGTTCACTTAAAATACAACTGACTACCAAATTTAAGGTTTCGATGTTGAAACATGACTTAAAAGATTGTCAGTGATGAAACGTGTAGGTACTGCAGCTTGCCCTACATTTGATATCTATTTACATTGTTAATTTGTGTAGGAATTTATTTATTTACGTACTTATTAGGAGGTTACACAGCAACGATAAAAAAAACTTGGCTGTCAGTGTTGAAAATAACTCTCTGATATAACCATCTGTTTGTTTTCGTTTCCTTGACACTGCTGCACAAATGTGCCTATATGGTGCAGCGCAGACGGCACACTTTTTGTGTGATCGAGTCTGCGGCGCACAAAATGTCTGCATAGCGCGCAAAAAGTCGGCCACCGATTTTTCACAGACTCAACGCACACGACGCACATCTTTGATCATTCTGTCCGCAGAACTGTAGGGACGTAGAGAGATTGCGAAGTATTATTTTGTACTTGAAGTACGGAAAAGAAGAAGAAATAGAGATATTTGGGTACATCCTATACTTTCGGAAAGATTACTGAAGGGACAGTTCCATATTAAACATTCAACTCTGAAACAACATCGGGATATTTTTTTTAAATTTTGTAAAAGTCTGTTACTACATATAATAAGTTGCTATTAATTTTAAGACCTGCTTTGTCTCATTCAGAATCCACGCATTGGTCCAGAAAAATTCCACTTATTCCCACATTTTTCTTTTTAAATGTCTATCATGATATTCTGCCTTCTAAGTATCATAAATTGCTGGTCTGTTTTGTAGTTCTTGAATTAAGATCGCTACATCAACCTCTGGCGCCATGGTAAAAGATGTGTTCGTGCGTTCGTCCACCCCTAACAAATGCAGATTGCAGACTAAAGTGTGCGCCGTCTGCGTTAGCGCGCGTTGAAGCAAATAATCAATTTTTTTCGCACACATTTTGTACGGAGCGGCGCGGCGCGGCGCGGTGCGGTCTGTCCGAATTACACGGATTTTTTGACGATAGACTATCCGTGACGCACTTTTTAGTCTGTGATAATATACACAACAATATATACAAAACAATATATACAAAATAATATACAAAACAATATACCTATCAAACCTACAAAATGTGTGCGAAAAAAATTGAACGATTGGTTCAACGCGCGCTAACGCAGACGGCGCACACTTTAGTCTGCGATCTGCATTTTTTAGGGGTGGACGTAAAGCACGCGATCTTTTACCATGGCGCCAGAGGTCGATGTAACGATCTTAATTCAAGAATACAAAACAGACCAGCAATTTATGATACTTCGAAGGCAGAATATCATGATAGACATTAAAAAAGAAAAATGTGGGAAAAAGCACTAACATGCACATGAACAGCAATGTTCAGTTGCTGCTCAGTCTTTGTGCTCAATACAACCTTGCAATATAAAACACTATGTTCCGGCTTGCCGCAAAGCAGAAGACAACGTGGATGCACCCGCGGTCTAAACACTGGCATTTGATAGACTACGCTATCATACGGCAATGAGACATCAGTCAAGTGCAAGTCACCCGCGTTATGCGCGGTGCGCACTGTTGGACTGATCATCGACTCATTGTCACTAAGATAAGACTCCGCCTCCGTCGGCCTCGCAGATCCATAGAGAAAAAGCCTGCGTGTTTAAACAAATTGCGAGGCTAGACAGGAATATGCCGAAGCCTTATCGCGAAAGCCGTTGCCTGCATTTGAGACGGATGCTTTCGGTGCTGCTTGGGGTAGCCACATTTTGGAAACCGCTTTAGCAACATTGAGTACAAAAGACCGGCGTAGCGATGACTGCTTAAATGACAGCAATGAGACTCTCAAAACAGCATTCCACAAACATCGAGAGCTCTTGCGACAGCACATTGTGTCAATGGTTAGCGTTGTCCAACCATTTGTTGTCGAGGGCTTGCAGAACCCAGGGGAGCTGGTGTGATGGAAGGAAAGTCTCAGGTCTTCAGGTAACGTTTAATTATATCTTACAATGTGCCTCGCTCAAGGTCGAAAGAGGAAGAGAAACAATAGACGACAGTCTTTACATTGACGTTTTACATAGACAATATATTATGGTTATAGACAATATATCTAACACATTGGAAGAGGTGGAAGCATTACGGTGGTCAAAGCGAGTAACTAAG
Organism: Phragmatobia fuliginosa; assembly: GCA_932526445.1. Classification (NCBI taxonomy): domain Eukaryota; kingdom Metazoa; phylum Arthropoda; class Insecta; order Lepidoptera; family Erebidae; genus Phragmatobia; species Phragmatobia fuliginosa. The sequence goes on along the minus strand of OW052068.1, from coordinate 11,507,335 downwards.
AATTGCGCAAGCTGTGTCGTCAGATAAAAGATAAGTGGTGGCAGGACAAAGCTTGTCAAATGCAGTGGCTTGCTAACACCAAACAACTTGGGGAGTTTTACTACGAGGTGCGAATGCTGGTTGATATTTCCCACCGAGCAAAAGTACCTCTGAGGTCTTTGGGTAGTTCACACTTCCTGACTAGCGAGGAAGAAGTACTAAAACGTTGGGCCAAACACTTCAACACTTTGCTCAACGTGGATCGATCAGTCGATCTGCAAAACATCGGCCGAATGCCTCAATTCTCATTATCTATCGAGTCGATGAGCCACTGATGCTCGACGATGTTGTCACTGCCATCAAACAGCAGAAAAACAAGCGGGCAGTTGGCATTGACCATATAGCATGTGATTGAAATACGGCGGTAGGAATTTGAACACGGAGGTTTGTTCGGATGTGGGAGGAGGAGCGATTCCCAGACGAATTTAAATTGTCTCGCATTTGTGCCCTCCTCAAGAAGAGGAGTGGCCGATCCGACTGTATCTCATATCGCGGTATTTCACTACTACCAGCTCCTGGTAAGATTATTGCAAGAGTTCTATTGAACCGCTTATGAAACCTATCAGAAAGGATCCTGCCTGAAACCCAGTTTGGCTTTCGACCTTTCCGAGGCACATGTGAAGATATTTTATCGGTGCGTCAACTTCAGGAGAACAGCAGAGAATTGTATTGGGAAAGCGGAAAAGATTGTGAGACTTCTGTGACTCCTGCATGTCAATATGCAGTGCTGCGTCTTCATAGACGGCGAACAGTCCGAATTTTGCCCGTTGCCTGTGAGGTAAAATAAGGGTTTGTCCTAGCACCCACACTGTTCACACTATGCTTTGCAGTAGCAGTCAAGGAGGTCCTACAAACTGTTTCTAAAGGAGTTCGCATTTGCTTTCGCACCGATGGCAGTCTTTTCAACTTGGCCAGACTAAAGGTGCTCACCAAAGTCTCGCATGCAGGGATCACAAAGATCATATATGCCGAGGACATGTGCAATTACTAGTGACTTTCGTGTTTCCAATTTACATAATTGATATAGCGATGATGTCAGTGCCCCTGCAATGCTGTCTGTAAGACTCACATAATTTATTTAAATATTTCTATTTTAACTTTACCTTTTCGAGGTATACTCTATTTTTCTATTTGTCTATTTTTTCCATTCTAAGGTTACCTGGAAAATGTATTTTAGCTGTACATGGTCAATGTACTCTTAACTATACACTGTATTAACTGGTGTACGACTACAATAGTTTATTCTATTATAAGAACATTACATAATAATTTAGATAACTTTAGAAAAATTCATTATACAATTTGCGTCAAAAATGCTTGCATCAATTACTGTAAAAATACTATCATTTACATCGTTATCACATTTCGTTATCTATTGATTCAAAAATAGTCTTGTAGTTGCATGTAAATAAGGCAGCGATAAGCAAAAGCGATGTTTATACGTGTAAATATTAATAAGAAATACCCAGCTATTTGTATCACATCAGAACATCCACCTTGGTTTCGTTTGGGTATGAAATTTATTTTTATGTTATTTTACAAACTTCTTACACATACATACAACGGCGGACTTAATAGAATTCTCTACCGGCCAACCTTTGGAGGGTGTAGAGTTCTAGTATGGTCGGTGCAACGAGGTTAGGATTGTAAACAGAATCAAACACAGATACAAATAACATAAACTAAGAAGCAAAAATATGCATATAAAATATATATTCATACACAAATATTTTACACCTAGATAAATATACTTAAAATCGTAAACTGTAAAAATAAACTAAAAGGAGGTGTATTGTTGATAAATTTATCCTGTAATCTGAAGAAGTTACACATTTTTGTAAAGAACGTTCATGATTACACACGTTTTAATTTAAATATATAACGGCTGTTGGACGTCCTGATTTCAAGTGGAAGCGCATTCCATGGCAGCACTGCTTGCTCTAAGAATGAGGCGTTTACGAAGTCGGAGTGTTGAAAAAGGTAAAAGAGGAGCGAATTGCATGAGGGTAAAAGTTGAATGAAGATTTTTTTCAATTAGAGGACGGGAAACGCAAGTCGGGGTCAAGGTAAGTGGGTGAGAATGGGAAGTTTAGAAATGAAAAAAGAGAGGTCAACGCTCGCTGATCATGACTCAAATGAACTGGTAACCGTTTTGATTAAGAACGTAAAGTATATACGTGATTATACTTACGATGTTTAATTATGAATCGAATATATATATATTTATATATAGTAATATAGTACTTACGCCTTCTTAGTACTATTACTAAGAAGGCGGTTAAGTTTATTGAGAATATTTGTGTTTAGATCCTAATAGGATTCCACATAGAGGGACGCCAGTGGAGAGGTTGCAACAACTCTAAAAGCAGTGAATGTATTTCGTATGAAAACATTACAGATATATCATATTTCGTACTCTATTTGCCATATCTTTGTTAATTTTTTGTGCTTTCATGTGTGTTTTGCTACCCAACCGAAGTGTAATGCACCATTACAATAATTTCCGCACCACCCACGGTAGACTGGTAGAGAATGCCGTTGGCATTAGGTCCGCCATTGGCAATAGAAATTTGCAATAGAACAATGTAACCGATAACTTATTTTCGGATTAGTTCAGTAGGTTGATACTGTGCTGATATCCCAGATACCAGCAGGGTAGATTCCATGACTAGCTTATGTCAATACATGAAGCGTAGCCGGGACGACCAACGAACCATAACGATCCGTAACCTGTCAAGGGTGACAGAACTTCACCCACAAGATTATATGCATGTAGAAATTATTATTGTAAAATTTGTGATGATAAATAATTTATGTATAAATAAATAAAAATAAATAACTCCATAAAGACTTGGCAAGCAACCAAATGCAACTCGTGTTACTGAAAAACTCGTTTAATGATATATTAGCACGTTGCTATAGATAGATAAGTTATATGACTTGTTGCGTATAAGTGTTCCAAGTGGCTGAGGATTTCATTTACAATTCAACCGCCGCGCTGTATAAAGTTGCAAGCCTAATAATTCCTCAGTTGAGTGAAGTTCGGCATCTGTTTTGTTATATTGTGATGGCATTGTGATTTTAATGTTTAATAATTTCAATTACAATTTTAGCATAACAACATAATTTAAATATTTAACGATAAAAAAGTAAACTTAGCAGCTTTATTACACACTTTTTAAAGCAGATAGAATGTCATTTTTAAGAATATTTATTTCGCTGCTCCTATATAGCACTATAGAGAGTCATCAAGAATTGTCTTCATCAGATGATGAAAAATTGTTAAATGTTCATAATTGTGAACTCAAACCGAGGTATGTACTATGTTTTTTGAGGATACTTTTATAGCAAAAATGTTAACATATACGTATGGTCTAAAATCGAACTACTACATAAAAAGAACTTAAGTAACTGATATCTCTAAACCTGTGTACGACGAAGTTTATTTTTATATTACTGTAGTTCTGTAGCTGATTAAAGTGTAGCATTTCACTAGATATTTTTACAGTTATTTATACAGTAATATAAAACTAGCTCCATACCCAGTTTCGTCTTCGTGTCACTCTGATGTATAATTTTAAATACCTTTTTCAAAATCCTCTATGAGTGCTTGACTACGCTCCTCAAAGAACACGCATGCCAAACTTCGACCTTTTGCGTCGAGTAGTTTCGACTGTGCGTTGTCTGTCATCCAGTCAATAACGAAACAGCTACAACGGACGAAAAAAAAAGGAAAATGTTCTCATTTTGACGCGTATATTCTTTTTAAATAAAACCTTAAGTGTAAGAAAATAAGGGAGAATTGATCACTTACTAATCATACGGTATCTTTTAGATTACATAAACTACAAAGTAGGATTTTCATACAGTTATTAGCTAAAATAAGGTAGGTATTTTTTTAAAACAGTCAAAAATCTACATGTACCAATTAGTAGCTTAAAACTACAAAAAATTTAAATAATCCAGGTTTCGCCTACGTGTTAAATTATAAAGCTTTATTCATGCAAACTTTAATTGCTTGTTTTCATACCTACACGATGAAAACCCCCCAACACGACGAATAAGTGGGTGGGGATCATCCCCCACCCACATATTCTTCGTTTACGTATGATGTGTGAGTTTCGACTGACTTTTGTAAATATTCGGTAGATCTGAGAATAGACATACCTATAAGTACAACTTACCTCTATTTTTAACCAACTTCAAATAAGGAGTATGTTCTTCTTCCTAGCCTTATTCCCAATATTATTTTGGGGTCGGTTACTAGTTCAACTGGTTTTACCTGAATATCAGTTTTTCCATGGAGCGACTGGCATTGGACCTCTGCAACCCTAAGGGAGAACTGAAATTCGATGGTTGAACTAGTTGTCAGTAAAGTTGAGGGCACTGACTTCCCAATAACGATTGTGCTCTTCGAGGCACGGGCGTGAATCACCGCCAAACTTTCAAACTCCGGGCTGCTATTAGGAATTTTCTAAGAAAAATCCAAAATCACTTTTTGGCCCGACCCGGGATTTGAACCCGAGACCTCTTGAGGTCTCGGGTTCGACTCCCGGGTCGGACTAAATATTTGTATGATCTACAGATATTTGTTTCGGAGTTTTGGTGTTTTCTATACATAATATGTATGTATTTACAAAAAAACTGTAACTGTATTTATATTAGTTGTCAAAACCCATAATACAAACTCTGCTTAGTTTGGAACTAGATGATGTTGTGAGTAAGATGTAAGAAAAAAATATTTATTTTATAATATCCTACTAATATTATAAACGCGAAAGTTTGTGAGTATGTGTGAATGTATTTTGCTCTTTCACGTAAAAACTACTGAATGGATTTTGATGAAACTTCACAATAATATAGCTTACATATCGGAATAACATATAGGCTACTATTTACCGCCATCAGGACCTACAAAAGCAAGTATATCATATGTATGTGTGATACCTTAAGTCGTATTCTTTCAAGATATTCAGGTCAGCTGATGATGGAAGGTACTACTCCTCAACGGTTAGGAGTTAAAGGATATTTTTTTCACTTTCCCATCCGTATTAATAATATAAGTAGGTATAAACCAAGTCGTATTCTTGTTTTATTTTGTTTTATTTTATAACATTATTGCGTAAATGAGCCTATTGTATTAAATATAAAAAAGTATTAAAATTTACTAACTCAATGCTCCAAGATGTCGATATCTATAGTTTTTTACAGTTTAGTACAGTTATAAACATTACATTACATTAATTTACAGAAAAAAAATCATTGCCTAGGAATTGGTGTAGCGTGGTAACGTGAGTGAATGCTGTGCTTGAGCTTAAGGGTTTGATGCCCGGTTCGGATAAAATGTTTGTATGATCAGTAAATATATGTTTCGGAGCTTGTATATTTTCTGTACATAAAATGTATGTTTTTACATAAAAAGTAAATATGGACTAATATCATTGATGACTGTCTAAACAGCGTTGTGTGTAAAACCCGCATATCTTATATTGATATGCGGGTTTTACTGACATGATTGGTCATTATTGACATGATAAATACTTACAATAGCGACTCGCCACGGCTTCACAAGCCTCAGGTGCAATCCGGACTACCTCTCTCTGATATATTGTAAAATAATTATTTTATTGATATTCTGTTAAAGACAACTTTTTCCTACATGAAATGATAATGATAAGGAGGAAGTTAAAGTATGACCTACATATATATTAATTAAATAAATAATAAATATCTGTAGGTTGTCCGTAGGATAAGACATTTACCATCGGGGATTTTTGTAGATATTTTAAGACGTTATACATCATTTTGATATATTTTAATGTATCTAGCAAACTTTTGTCAGTACTATCAAAAGTTAAAAATGTCTTATTAAAAAACATTGGCTTTTCATATGTTCTTTTAAAATAATATCTGTATATAATAATATTATTAAATTGTCTTTAAAACATAACCTATACTAAACGTACTTTAAAAGATCTGACGTGACATTTTTTACCCTGTAAGTTTTTTAATATTTGCCCATTCAATTCAAACTTTCTATTCTTGGCACGTCGCTTGAAGCCTACGATACGACAAGAAACATTGCGTGGATTGTAGGTGCTAAAAACGTTCTACAAAGGCGAACAGTTGATGAATATGTAACCTATACAAAAAACTGAAAGTCGGTGATTACTCGCTACGGTACGTATGCAACAGTGCGCGATGTATCTGTGTGCATGCAAAATATATGTGGGTGTTCAATCACAAATTCTCACGCTCTGGGACGATCGCCTTAACTGATATTATAGAGTCGCACGGCATAGGTTTGTGTTAGTGTAGGATGTTATGTGTAGTAAGTGTGTGTATATGTGTATGTTATTATGTATTATACTTGTGACAATTATAATTTCTAATAGATTTTACAGAATGGACTACTGGACATTTAATTATTTATTCATTAAATCAAAAGAAACTGCATTGCCTTTATGTTCAGAATCCATGTAAGAAACACTTGCTCAAATATGAATCCTTGACATTAACAACGAAGTATGGAGTAGAAATGCATTGCACTCTGATTTATCACTATTGTACATACTTTGCACTAAACAGTATGTATTCAGGTGGTAGGTTCATTATTGAATAAATCAATAAATTAAATCGTCTCGAATATAATACTTGTTAATTTCATGGATTTTGTAAATTACTTTATCATGGACCGTTTCGGGCACAGTACGAGTAGAAGTGATTATAAATAAATGTTTTTTTTGTTAACCTCATCTGAGCTGCAGACATGGTATAGTCAGGATGTTTTTAGGGTTGTAGAGTGAACTTCCAGTGTAGCCTAACTTTTTATCTTGTGTAGTCAGCCATGTATATTGCCTCTGGCTCCGCCCGCGTGTAAATCGGTTGTCGCGGTAAAAAGTCCCTACGTCCTTTCTCAGGCTCTACAGTTCTAGACTATCTATGTACAGTACTTGGCCACGAAAGCCGGACAGACAGACAAACAGACAGAGTTACATTTATAATATAAGTAAGGTTTAGTAGCAAATGGAACAAAAGACAAAGAGGACGTGGTCCTATTAGGTAGACTGAACAGATCTGATCGGCCTTGGACACCAATGTGCACGCTGCTTATCGTGACTCCCTAGATGTGATATCATCCTTTTCCGAACCGTTGCTCGTTCGGTAAAAGGATCATCCCACATCTAGGGAGTCACGACCCTCAGTAATGGTAATAACAACGCAAGGTGGAGGAGGTGGAGCCGCAAATTATATGTATTGTCATTTTCTTTTATCAAAGGAAAATGAATTGAAAATTGCATCAGAATATGAATATTTCGTTAAAACCTGTTACTTTATGATTTTAACAAAATAAACCGACTTCAAAGAAAGACTATTGCGAGTACCCAAATCGCGACAGTTGTGCCTATGATATTTGAGGCGTTCCCTCGATTTCCTTGGGATCATCACTAGCTCCCGACATACTGACGATGGAACCACCTGTGAACTATGCCAAATCCAATGCAAAAAGAATTTTTAAAATCGGTTCATAAACGACGAAGTTATCGCTGAACATACATAACAAAAAAAAGATTCCGACGAATTAAGAACCTCCTCCTTCTTTTGAAATTGGTTAAAAATTGCAAACAGACACTTATTATTTGCTTGTACAGGTAATAGAATTGTTTTATTTTATGTTGTTCTATAGATTTTAATTATTTCCAATTCAATATTTAAAATGTTCCACTTTTCTTTATGTTATAGTTGCCCATTTCAAAATCAAAAAATACCAACTGTTTCAAATCCTACATATGGTTCACCGAAGCGCTGCGTTAAATCTCGATACAGATCACTAGATGGATCCTGCAATAACCTACTAAATCCGAACTGGGGGCGAGCAATGACGCCGTATGTGAGATTGACTAAAAACAATTATGCTGACGGTATGACTTAATATTTCTATATATTTACAAAACAAGTAACTTGTTGATCAGATCGCACAGTACAGTAGCGACTACGACTACTACAGGAGAAATAGGATGTTTTGAAAGCAAAATATGCACATCAATCAATAAAATTTAAATTATAATTATATCTCGGCACTAGAAATATCCATTCCTGCCAGAATTGAGAGCATTAATGCATGTAAACTCAAAATTGCACATTTTAGAAATGTAGGGTTCGGCGTAAGATCAACAAAGGAAAGACGACTGTTCAGTATAAAGTTATAAGATTTAATAATAATATATTCGATTACATGGTTCTTTAAATACTTTGAGTACATACTTTCATACACTATTCTAACTTATATCTATACATACACCACACGTCCGGGGGACATGAAAAAAAAATAATAATAAAGCATGATTATTATTTTTGTTATAAGTAAACAATACATAACATTAGATTATTTTCTTATATAATTTTGTCCTATTTTTATGAACAAGTTTTTCAAGATTATTGTATTTTATTAGTACATTTGGATCTACGTCCTTGATTACCTCAAAAGGTCCTAAATACAATGGATCTAACTTAGTTTTACATGCTTCATTCTTAACTAATATTAATTCACCTGGATTATAATTGACAATGTTTGTATATGAATCATAACGTAATTTCCTTAACTGCTTACTATTTTCTAAATTACACTTAGCCTCTAATTGCGACTTTTGAAGCCTGTACTTGAGTTCATTAGGATAGTCATCAAAATTGTACAATGGATCTAATGTATCAATTAAATTACTTGGAATGTTACATCTTTTCCCAAATACAAGTTCGTACGGGCTATATTTAGTTTCTGTGTGTATAGTAGTATTGAACGCAAAGCACCAGTAGGGTAACCATGATGACCAATTTTCACTATTGTTATTAGTCATTATTCGTAAATAAGATATTAAGTTTTTATGGCTATTTTCAAGTGCACCTATAGTTTGATGATGATAAGCTGTTGACTGTAAGTGAGAAATATTTAATAACTTACATACATCCTGCATAACTGTAGAAATAAATTCGGTACCTTTGTCTGTTATGATTTCGCGTGGAATTCCGTAGCGTAAAACGAAATTATTTACAAACGCTGTTGCCACGGTCACACTATCCTTTGTTGTAATAGGATATGCCTCGACGTACTTACTCAAGTCGCACTGAAGCGTTAAAATATACTTATAATTATTACTATCATTACTTATAGGGCCCACTAAATCTAAAAATACTCTATCGAATGCTGATTTACCTGTATTGGTAATAACCATCGGTTGTTTTGTATACTTAAAATGCTTCTGTCTTTGACATTGATCGCATCTGGTAACAAATTCCGTGACGTCTTTTTCCATACCTGGCCAGAAATAATGTCTCCTTATGTTACTTAACATTCGCCTGATCCCAGCATGACCACTGGTTGGCAGCACGTGATAATCATTTAATATAACTCGTATAGTGTCTTTATCAATTATTTTTTTAACTCCTCGTACAAAATGCAAGCGGGGACCGGTCCATTGAGGAGATTGTTTTATTAAATTAATTATTTTGTTTATCAACACTTTATTATATTCATTTAGAACAGAATATACGTTTTTAATATTTAATTCTTTGCAAAATAAACACAATTCCCTCACAAAGACACCTCGTGTACATTGCGATTGGGAAATTGGTTTAACACAAATTAAATCCTTTGATTTTAAAAACGCGAAATACTTAGACTCGCATGTTACGTCATTTTTTATTTCTTCCCATTCAATGTCATTCAAAAATAGAAATTCGGTATATTGTTTTGGAAGTTTTATCATCTCGACAACTCTCGGGTGATCAGTCCAATTGTCGTTGGGGTTGTTACTTTCCAAAGTAGTGTCCAACTTCACGTACTCGTCATTCAACTTTTTCGACTGTGCTCTTGTCATTACAGATATAATATTTTCATGCATCCCTTTCAACTCCTCACTACTTATACGCATTCTGGACAATGCATCTGCAGCCACATTGTCCTTCCCTTTCACATAAATCACATCAAAATCATACTCGTCTAGTATCAGTCTAAATTTCATACATCTACTTGAAGGATTTGTCATATTGAATAAATAAATTAATGGCTTATGGTCTGTCTCTACTATGAATTTTTTACCGTAAAGATAAGGTCTGAAATATTTTACCGCCCATGTAATTGCTAATAACTCTTTTTCAATTGTGGGGTAATTTTTTTCGGCTTTATTTAAACTTCTACTTGCAAATGCCACAGGTCTACGATCGCTATTGTTTAAAACTGCTCCTATAGCAAAGCCTGACGCATCAGTTTGTAATATAAACGTATTATCTTTATCGAAATTTGGATATTGCAGTACTTTAGGTGAGCTAAGTAATTGTTTCAAGGTTAAAAACGCTTTTTGACATTCCTCAGTCCATTCAAAGTTTACGTTCTTTCGACACAATTTATTTAATGGTAAAGTAATCTTTGCAAACGAGGGAATGAATTTTCGATAATAATTGGTGAAAGCTACAAATCTTCGGACTTCGTCGGAATTTTGTGGTACAGGATATTGGTCAATCACTTTTGTTTTTTCCGGATCTGGTTTAATTCCTTCAGCTGACACAACATGTCCTAAATATAGAACATCTTTCTTTAAAAATTTACATTTTGAAGGGTTTAATTTAAGATTAACTTTTCTGAGTCTAGTAAATATGTCAATTAAGTTTTTGTTGTGAATATTTAGTGACCTTCCAAAACAGAGTAAATCGTCCAAATAAACCAAGCATTTTTCGTAGTTTAAGCCTGTCATTGCTAGTGTCATAGCTCTGGAGAAGCAACTCGGACTAGTTTTTAATCCCATTGGCAATCTAGTAAGCTGATATTGACCTTCGTGGGTTGTGAAAGCTGTGAACTCTCTACTGTCGGACTTTAAATTTAATTGATAAAATGATTGGTTTAAATCTAGGTGTGTAAAGTACATAGAGCCTGATAGAGAATCTAGTATATCTGCTATGTTGGGCAATGGAAATTTGTCATCAACGATTCTTTCATTTAATTTGCGGTAATCTATGACTAAACGCCATTTCTTAGTATTATCATCTGATTTTTTCGGAACCAATAACACAGGGTTGGACCATGCGCTACAGGATGGCTCGATAATATTGTCTGATAATAACTTAGTAACTTGATTTGAAATTTCTTCTCTTTGTGAGCGCGGTAATCTATAAGGTTTTATGTAAGATGGTGAAACATTAGGCTTTAATTTAATTTCTGGTTCATAAATATTGCTAACCGTTAACTTATCTCCGGGGAGGTAAAATATGTCACAAAATTTTGCACAAATATTTTGAATCGAACGCCGTTCCTCTAAATTTAAATGTGAAAAATCCAACAAGGAAAACATTTTACGCACTCTTTCGCTGCTGACATTATCATCTCTTTCATAAGTACACACGTCGTAGTTACGCAAACTTTCATAATCAGGGCTAAAGTAACTCAAGCAAACGTCATCCTCGCGTGAGTTTAAGATTTGTATAGGTATTTTACCATTCACTGGCTTACAAATTCCTCCTGCCAAATAAACACCTTTACACCTCTTTAGACCGTATCAAACAATCTTCGTTCATAAATGTATTGATATAAAATATTTTTTCACAACGGGGAGGGACTGTTAAAAAGTTATTTCCGTGAAGATGTCCTAAACCTAAAGGCAAGGTTAACTTTGTATTCGTATCCAAACATGACAAAGTCATAATATTCTTTTCATAATCAATTATACAATTGTGTTGTTGTAAAAAATCTTGTCCAATTATTCCATCATGCAAGCATGTCAGATTTCTAAGAACATAAAACTTGTGTCTAAATACCATTCCATTTGTGAACAGGTTAATGTAAACATAACCCTCAGTGTTCAAATGTCCACCTATTCCTTTTATGCATATGTTTTGTTTAATGATTGGAAGCCGCAGCGCAACAACGGTCTCGTATTTCACTGCGGATAAGGATGCGCCTGTATCTATGAGCCATTTTTTGATGATGTAATCTACATTGAATTCTACATAATTGCTAGTGTTACAAGAAAATATGCAGTTGTTAGGCTCGAAAAAAATCGTTTTCCGATGTATTATTCGAGGTTGGGGTCAGCACATTGCTAGACGGACACTCATTAGTAGTATTCATAAAATGAATTTGCCTTGTTTGGTTCCCGCGATAGATATTATTATGAGACCACCGCGTACCTTGAGTAGTGACTCGATGGAAGGTAGTACGCCCTTGGCCAAAATTCATCTGGCGGGACGTCCCAGGGTAGTTATGCTGTTGGCGCGGCTGATATTGCCCGCTGCCTGCACCTCGGCCGCCTCGGAATCCTTGTCGTTCCGAAAAGCCTCTGCGACCACCCCTAAATGACCTGTTAAAGTTACCTGACTTACGTTGATACTGCCCACTAAATATAGTACCTTCCGATTGTGACCGGGTACCATATGACGACAACTCTTCATCTTTGGCCGCTCGAATGACGTCTTTTAATGAAGAATAGTTACGCGCCGCTAATATTACTCTTAAATTCGCGTTCCTTAATCCATCTATGAAACTTTTTATGGCTAACTTTTCATTAATCGGCCTTAAAACCTCGTATGACGCATTGTTGCCGTCGGCCTGTGAAATAGTTAGATTGACAAACAAACTCTCTAATCGTTTACCATAGTCCTCAATAGTACTAGTATGTTGATTCTCTTTTATTAACTGAGTATGAATAGCTGTACTTGACATTTTAGTCAATAAATGTTTTTTCATATCAGACAAAAGTAGCTCGCAAGAAGTGTAACATGATGCCAAACGAAGTTTCGCACTTTCAGACAAGCGTGTCTTTAAAATGAATTTTATTAAAGTGGATTTACCTTCAGCACTTAACATTGAGTTGTATAGTTCGATTGAATCAATAAGTTTTTTGGTGACTTCCTCTTTGTCATTCATTTCTGGCAAGAGGGCCACCGCCGTTTTTAAGTCAAAATTCGACATGGTGCTTAGTTTTTCAATATTACTAGTACAAAATTCCTCAATTTTTGAATACAATGATTCTATCCTAATACAAATTTCCTTACTATATATTATATCATCATTTTTAAATGTTCCCTTTCGTATTTTACTGTCCAAAACGTCAGCACATGAGAGATATCTACTAAACAATAAACTAGCTTCATTTAATTTCTCATTTAATATTTTTTCTGTTCGCCTACTTTTGTTTAACTTAAAGAGATTTTCTTTAAAAAATTTTAAGTCACTGTAAATTAAATCGAGTTCCTCAAACATTACACTTTAACATTACAATTACACATTATATAAAAAAAATAGCATAATATAATTGATTAAATGATTATTAAATTTTGCTAATTACTATGATTATAAGATTACATACCTATACCATAATTTTCGCTAGAAAAAAAAAATATATTGAGGGAGGGAGGGGGATCACTTCACTTAACTTTCCGGGGGAGGAAACGTCACACTTCACACATTTCACAGTTCTTCTTCTTTTGTGCCTGGGGTGCTCTTTCAACACTCCGCCCGAAATTACGCCAAGATCGCCGAAGCATCACGTGGCCATCCAATTCCCTTCTAACTACGCGCTTATAGCAGCGATAGTGCAGTTTGTAGAGCCCATATAGCAGCGCCAAGGCCATCAGCAGCAAAATCACGGCCAAAATAATGGTGATTGAAGAGGCATGGAAACTGAGCTGCTCTATGCTGGTATTCGCCTCATTAACTTGACCCAGTTGAGTTAAGACCACTTGGTGCTTATCGCCTTCGTTAGTTTTACTGTTGCTGGCTCCCATTATGCGAAATTTCAATCAAAATACTTGAACCGTGTAGAACGATCGAGACGACGAAAGTATGTGTCCCCATATTCATATCTTATTACCACTCGGCACTGTAATTTAACACGCGCATGGCAGGGTCGCCATGTAGGGTTCGGCGTAAGATCAACAAAGGAAAGACGACTGTTCAGTATAAAGTTATAAGATTTAATAATAATATATTCGATTACATGGTTCTTTAAATACTTTGAGTACATACTTTCATACACTATTCTAACTTATATCTATACATACACCACAGAAATTAGATATTTTTGACACTGACGTTAATGAGTACCCATATCCCATACACATACATATCATACATATAGCATTAATATTTTGCGAAATATGAAAATTTATTTATTAACCAAAACGAAAAATGACGTGAAATGTCTACTTACTGCTATTTTCATTTCAGTTCTGCAGATTCAGTCTTCGCGTTTTTTTTTGCATTCGTGACTTGTTGAATTCCTTACCCTTTCTAAAGAACCCTTAAACTAACAATAAGCTTTGTGCACAAATTAATTGTACTCTTACATAAAAATCATTCCTTGTATGACTCATATCAATTATGTAAATCTAATAGAGATTCAGAAGATACTGCAGTAATTAAGTAATAAACACATAAAGAAAATCAAAGTAAATGAACACACAGCTATAAAGAAATTCTACTTTAATTTTGCATTGCTACAATTTTAACACCAATCAATCAATTAAAAGCGAAATGCATGATCATACTGTATACAAATCATTAATCATCATCAACTATCCATATCGTCCCACTGCTGGGCTCGGGTCTCCTCTCAGGAGAGTGTTAAGGCCACACGTCCCCATGATAGCGAAGCGGATTGAAGACTAGCAAGACACATCTTGCCATTGGATGTTTTTAAAGCATCCGAAGCCCTTCAACTAAGCTTCACGACTGTTCGAACCAACTATCGGGACCAACTCCTTAACGTGACCTCCAAATCACGGAAACGCTCATAACATATCGTGCCACAAATAGGCTCCCATCCAGGTACTGACCACGCAATCGTTGCTTACCCTCAAGATTGTAGCCAATCACCTAAAGTCACTTGGATGTGAACGCTTCATATACAGACATACGACGCACGTAACGAGTACTATAAAAAAATGTAAAACATTTCAGGTATACATAAAATTCCAGTATCTGTAACCGGTAAACCACTTCCCAATGCACGAGAACTTAGTTTCCGGATTTTCTCAAATAAACATATTTTTAGTGATAAGTATAACCTGAACGCAGCACAATTTGGTCAACTTATCACACACGATATGTCACTTACGGCTGGTGTTCCCCAAATCAGTAAGTACTTGGTTATTATTGTTTATTTATGTATTAGTAAAACTATTCCATGTATTAGTCTAACTCCACGTAAGAGTAAAAATATGAAAGATTTACCAAATAATTTATAAAATCAGTGTCCATAAAATGAGCCGACGCTGAAGATGTTATAGCTGGAGTGAGGTCAAGGAGGGGTACGGAGATATATAGGTATCTTTAGCACTGAATGGCATATCGTGTCACAATCGTTTCGATTTTGATACTCCTCTCCGTCGCAAACCTAGATGGGATGACAAACCGAGGGGTTTTCACACGTAAATAAAGATAACTGTAATTTTTATATCCAAATGCTAAGATTCTAATACACTTAAATTTAATTCATTAATTTCAGGTGTTCCAGTAAAATGTTGCAACTTTCAGGGTAAACTGACGGAGGCCGCTAAAAATTCTTCCATCTGCAATCCAATATTGGTCCCTTCTAATGACCCGATTTTTCACGCCGCAGAGAAAGAGTGTATAGCCTTTGTCCGAACTGAGACTACTAAAGACGGGAAATGTACAGCAGCCAACGAACCTGCTGAACCGGTAAAAATATTTAATTTTTAGCCTTGGTGTTTTTCCCCTCGGCTGGAAAGAAGCGAGACTGGTGCTCCTGAAAAAGGAAGGAAGGGCTGCATATTCTCCCTCTGCATTCCAAACGATATGCCTGCTGAACGAGTCCGGGAAACTCTTTGAAAGAGTCATCTCGGACCGTATCAGCTGGCACCTGCCGCGGTAGGCCCTAATTTGTCAGACTGCCAGTTTGGATTCCGATATGGGCGTTCGAAGTTAGATTTAATATCATCAATGCATTTGACACCTTCAGGTCCGCCCTTGAATATTACGAGCCGTCCTACCTGCGTGCTGTCACAGACCTGTCACGTAAATAGGTCTCTAACCTATTTGCGTGACAGGTCTGTGAAGTTTGTCGATCGGAACAGGATAGAACAGCGAAGAGAAGTGTTGCGGGGTTCCTCAGGGATCTAGTCTGGTCCCATTATTATGGAACGTCGCATACGATGCGGTCCTTCGCACCAGTCTGCCCTCTGGCCTAAGTATCGTCTGTTATGCGGACGATACTCTAATACTAGGTAGATGGTCTCGCTTCGAGGAGGTTGTTCTGCTCGCAGAGCAGGAAGTGGCTAGTGTCGTAGAAAAGATTGGTGAGCTGGGCCTAAGGGTGGCGCCTCACAAAACTGACTTCCATGGCCGACGTAAGCGTGTGGCGCTTACGTCGGCCATGGAAGCACCACATGGAACCACCCAGCTCATACCTCCGGGTGGGTGACACTGAAGTCCAGGTGGGCCAGTACCTGAATCACCTAGGCCTCGTCCTGGACAGTCGGTGGAGCTGCGAAGAGCATTTCGGGCGATTAGTCCCCCGAGTACGAGGGATAGCCGGGGCGTTACATCGTCTGCTGCTCAATCTCGGGAGACCAAAGAAGGAAGTTCGCTGCCTCTCCATGGGTGTCGTGCGATCCATGGTCCTCTATGGAGCTTCCGTCTCGTCTGAGGACCTGGCGGGTTCCTCCCGCTGTAAGGCATAACTTAGAAGTTTGCAGCGGCTGATGGATATAGAGATCGTACGGGGCTACCGCACCACCTCGTATGAGGCAGCGATGGTCTTGGCGCTATCTCCACCCTTCGATGTTCTGGCCAACACATGTTGACGTCGTTTGTCTACGACCAAATATTCGTTCTGTCGATCGGAATGGCGAAGAGCCAGCGCCAGATCATGAGCCCGGAATGCTACATTATACTATGCTCAGGCTCTGCAGGGTTGGCAGGGCTGTGCTAGCCAACGCGCTGTCGAAGCCTTTGCCGAGCTTCGAAGCTTGGATAGAAAGGACCGACTGTGTCACTTACCGATTGACTCAGATACTCATCGCACACGGTTGCTTGGGTGAGTATCTGAGTAGCATCGGACATGAGGCTACGGCCACCACTGCGGGTCTGACTAGGTCTCCGCCCAACATGCACTGGAGGCCTGGCCTGCTTGGGAGTCTGAGCGTCGAGTTCTGGTCGGACAGATCGGACGAAACCTGTCACCGCCAGCGCTGATCGCTGCGATGCTGCCGAGTGGCGAGGGATAGGAAGCCTTCTGTGAGAATGTTATTGAGAGAATGGTACCACCTTATTGGTGGTCACTATCTTAATTGTGAGTGTGCACAATGTAGCATGTTGACCCACACTATGGCGGCCTAGTAGGATGCTTCTGCATAAGTTGGTTTAACACTGAAATCTGAATCAAATCTAAAGGTTTTTTAAACATTGCATAGCGCTATTAAAATTAAAACTTATGGATGTTTTCTTATAGTTAACAGCAGTAACAGGATTTTTGGATCTCTCAATATTGTATGGTAATAGTGTTAATCAATCAAAGTCTCTTCGGAGTAAAAGAGGTGGTAGAATGTTATCGGTTATCAGAAATGGACAAGAATGGCCGCCTCAACAAGCTGATCCAACTTCTGTGTGTGACGCAACGTCAAAGAATGAACCTTGTTATTTAACTGGTAATTATACTTTTATTAGTTATTAAGATTGTATCTGTTTTAGTATTAGGTATGTTAGATACTGGAATTCACTATATAACATACTTTAATATAATTTAGATAGTGAATTCCACTATCTAACATTTACATAATAATATAAGTACACCTACTACTTTACATAAACTTCCATTTACTAAGGATGGCCAAAATGGATACACCTAATTGTCATTGTGTTCAAATTAGTATCAATGACTAGTTAACCATAAGAAGTAGTGATTTTGACTAGCCTAGTAGTTAGTGACCCTTACTCTTAAGGGCGTGGATTCGGTTTCCACCTAAAACAAATAAAATTTATCCAAATCATTATTTCTGGGTCGAAGATTAGTTTATCTATTACATTTATTTAGAATACATGGATCAGGAATGATTTGAACAAATTGAGTTGTGTAGAATTTAAGAAAATATCATCATACTTCCGAGACATTTTATTTATCATACCCCACAACTTTTGGGGGTCGTCCGGGATGTGATTACATTTTGACGAAGATTACCTACAAAAATATCACCAACTAAAAGTGACGTCTTGATATTATTGGATTGAAACACAACTTCGATGATTTTTATTGAAGATCTATTTTTGATTGGAAGTTATGGAGAAGCGGTTAGCGAATTATTAAGATTTTTTCTATCTCTATCTTCTACAGTACATTAACTGGTCTGCTTTATTAGATTCCTAGTGTGTGAATGAAAAAGTTACAATTTTTACCGAAAGGTTATTACAACTGTACAATATGCATGCGCATTTACCTGCCCCATGGCTCACTGGGGAGATAAAACAGATTATGTCCAAGAAAACGTACAACGCCAACTATTCACTCTTCCGTAGAAAACGGAGATCCAGCAAAAGTTTGGAAATTGCTAAGAACATTGGGAGTTGGAAAGTCTCGTCAAGACTCTATTCCTAAAAATTTAAAGATTAATTTACATAATAAACGTTTCTCTGCCTCTTCTGACATTAGTAATAACACTAAAACCAATACTTTAAGAAATCATTCCTCTACTCCAACTCCCGACTACCCCGCTTTTATTTTTGATCAACTGTCTGTTTGTGATGTTACGAAGACCATCCTTTTGATCTCGTCGAATGCAGTTGGTAGTAATTGTATCAGCCGAAACATGATTCTCAGTATCCTTGACGAAATCCTGCTTATCCTATGCAACATCCTGAATTACTCCATCACAGGTGCAACTGCATGGAAAGTTGCTCAACAAATTCCTCTGCCTACGAAATCCAAACCCTCTTCATTTTCTGATTATCGGCCCATATCCATTTAACCTTTCCTATCCAAAGTCCTCGAGCGCCTCATCCACTCTCAGCTGAGTAACTTCCTTTCCAAAAATTAATTATTGATTCCCTTTCAATCCGGCTTTCGTCCTGGTCACAGCACTGCTTCTGCGTTGGTATATATCACGGATAGCATCAGACCAGGCATGGACAGTGGAATGATCACAGTACTCACCTTACTCGATTTAAGCAACGCTTTTAATACTGTAGATTTTCAATTTCTGCTTGGGATACTACGGTCTCTTAACATATCTTTAAGGACAATTGATTGGTTTCATAGTTACCTGTCTGGTCGCCGGCAACGTATTTGCATCGAAAACTTAATGTCCTCCTGATTTTCTACTGGTGTACCACAGGGTGGCGTTCTATCTCCGTGACTCTTCGCAGTTTTTATAAACTCAATCTCTAATCAATTAAATTCTCACTACTATCTTTACGCAGACGATCTGCAAATATATACACAAGCCAGGCTTAATTTATTACCGGAAGCTTTCAATACAATTAATGCTGACCTACATCGCAGTAGTGATTGGAGTCTTAACTACGACCTCAAGGTTGATCCTATAAATGCAAGGATGTATTAATGGCAGTCCCGGAATGATCTCAAGGGTATACTGGACACAGCTGCATCAAATACAGGTTAATAACACTAACCTTGAAATTAGTACTCGTGTCAAAAACTTGGATATTAACATCGATAGTACTCTTTTCTGGGGTTCAAAAATGCAAGAAGTCAGTCGCAAGTTATTTGCTTCTGTCGGGTCACTCCGAAGACTACGAAACTTTCTTCCGACTGCAACTAGGGCTGCACTTGCACAAGCACTTCTTCTCCCAATTCTGTACTATCTTAATCTCACTGAAGCACAACTCGATAAGCTTGAGCGACTTCAAAATCTCTGTTTACGATTTGTATTTGGCCTACAAAAATATGATCACGTCTCTGAATTCCGTCGAATGCTCAAGTGGCTTCCAATTCGCTCTCGCCTGAATTTTCATATTCTCACTCTTCTCCATAACATTTTGTTTAATCCCAGAGCTCCCTTCTATCTCAAAGAACGATATAAGTTCCTCAATGACACACATACAAAATGTCTGCGGTCATCCAAGAATCTGAGACTGGAGATGCCTCTGCATTCCACCAAATTTTATAATCAGTCGTTTACTGTTGAAGCAATACGATTATGGAATGCACTGCCGATAAATATTGAAAAAGCTTAAATATTAATTAGTTATATACATATATGTATATGTGTGTGTGTATGTATATATATATGTATGTCTAATTATTGTGTATGTATGTATGCATGTAGGTCTGTTTATTGATGGATAAATGCATCAATCGTAGATCGTTAGATGAGCCGCTCCATTCTAAAGGGCGCACAATATTATATCATTACTCAAAGAGATGCACGCGCAATTTTTGTCTTAGTACGCGACAAGTGAATGCTGTGAGTGGACGCGGACTTAAAAAAATATTTTACTTTTTTTCTTGTTTAAACATTTAATTATGCCATAATGTTCATTTTGGAAGCGTAAAAACACAAGCCGAAACACAAATAAAGATAAAGGTGTTACTTTTCATGCGTAATTATTTGTAAATAATTTAATTTGATTTATTTAAAACACACGTCTCGAGCGGTTTAGCGGGACGAAGGAGAGGCGTGAGGGGTGGAGAAGCAGCCGGCTTCCAAAGATTATATACTAAACAGAACGGATAAAGTTCTGAAGGTAACGATCTCTTTAAGGCACTGCTCCTTTTCATGAAACTGGAATTGAATACTTTTAGATTTACTTTAAAATAGCTATGACGTAATAACTTTCATTATGAGTCACGTTTGTTCCTATTTTCTTCAATCTTAAGTTCAAATGTAAATCAAATGTGTCATTTTTATACAGTACAGGGATTATCTTGTATAGAATTTTCATATAAAAAACGCCAATTTTTTTATAAATTGATGCTTTTTGAAGGACATTGATTTAATTAAGGTGATTAGCTGTGCAAAATAATTTCTTACAGATTGTTTTGTTTACATTATATTATTATTTAACGTATTCTAATAAATGATTTTATTTCATTACTAAACTTCATCTTTTTATTATTTTCTATCATTCTTCCTGACCTGATTTCTTACAGTACTGTGTAGGTATATATACTTCAGAAATCAGAAGATTATCACTTTTGATCAATATTCTATTTATTCTGTGACGAGTGATGACGTACGAAACGTGCAAAATTAATGTACCCTATTGTAACTCTGTAACAAGGTGTGCAAATCAAGATTTTTCCATCTATCTATAAATTGAGAGTGAGATGAATAGTAATTACGTTGACAGGTGACATACGAGCGAATCAAAACACTCAGCTGACTGCATTACAAGTAATTCTGCTTCGTCAACACAATCGGATCGCAAAAATCCTTCGTGACTCAAACCCGAAATTGACCAATGAGGAGCTCTTCGAAGAAGTAAGACGCGTTAATACCGCTGTATGGCAATGTATCGTTTATTACGAATATTTACCTAATCTTCTTGGTGAGTATCCTGTAGTCATAGGATCTAGACAAATAATGATTCACATTGGAATCGCAATGACGGCGATGATTCCTTTTTTATTTAGGCCCATATAGCACTCATAAATGTAAATGATTCTCAACAAGCAGCACCTCCAATCGCAGGATTCATAATCCGAGACTTGTAATATTTCTACTTCTAGTCATTTTATTCTCTTAGTTTCTCTTTTCTATAATCTACCTTATTTTTTGTAACATCTCAAAACAATAAAATTTTCATAGACAGGTAAGTACTTAATCAAAAAAGAAACCAAACAAAATATTTTACAATTTTACACAGTGCATCGAACTCTAATAAAATTCTATTACGCATTTTTTACTGGACCTATGACTTGGCTCTTCATATTGAATGTATTGTACTCATAATGTACTATAATATATTGTTAGCGGAGTCAGGTCAAATTATACACAGATATCCATTTTCCTGAAATACTTTAATCAATCTCTATGATTTTACAAATAATCCAATTGACTATGCGTAGTGTTGTACTCTTTGCAATTAACTGCCGACTCTCGATCTGACATTTCTTTTTATAATGGCCGCTTGCACAGTGTTGCCAACTATATCGTAAAAATCAACAACTCGATAATTTATTTTAAATCGATATTGTTGGAGATAATTATAAAATTAGATACACTTCATTTTATTCTTTTCTTTTTTTTTAATTAACAGTATGGAACGCTAACAGACGGCCATTCTGCAACAGGAATGTCCCCATTCCTAAATTTAGCTCGGCCATTCTATTGTATAGGGTATGACCTCATACCCATAGTAATTATTACATCATGTAAAATTAATAATGCAGACAATAATATTAACCTTCTTTTTCTGCGAGCTAACATAGATAGGTACATTTTTTTTTATACTATAAATAGCTAACTACATCTTTTATCCAAATGATTTTCTACAATACACATTTTCTTATAATATACAATTAACGATAAAATATCTTCTTGTAAGCTCCATCCGACGACCAGTGACTCTTCATAACATTGCACTCTCATTTTCACAATTTGGACAAAGCTCCCGTTTAGCCATCCGAAAGCCACGGTCTGCTTGTCTCCTGGATCATCACACTGTATAGTAGGCCACCCGAGAGCCATTACATTTCAATCATTGCCGTTTAGCCACCCGAGAGCCACGGTCAAACAGCAGCCTGTCCTCTTCGACGCTGCCTCTCAGAAGGTCCGGACATTGCCGACTCTCCGGTGTCGACACCAATCTAAACTGTTATAATACAAAACATATTAATGATATGGGAATTGGATATGAGTAACCGGCCATTTCCATGAAAATTCCACATGTTACACTTAGGAATCTAACTGTGATATACATATTATCAAACAATGTATACTTATATAACACCATAATAGCTTCAGTTGAATAATAATGTTGCGCTTTTCATATTTCAAATATGAATCACTACATTCACTTTTGTTGCTTATTATTGGCGATAAACTGAAAACTAATCCATGGTTCATAGCGGCTAGTGAGCTCAGAATCGTCGGATTATAGTGTTGAATTTACCCGTTTGCTCGAGGCATGGCCACTTCATTAAGAACGTGCTTGGCACCAGTTGAGGTAACGAAGTTCTTAAACTCACCAGACGTAAAACTATTGCCCTGGTCTGATATGATTATTTTCGGGCATCGAAGTGTTGCAAAAATATCTTCGAGTGCTTTCTTAGACCTAGTATTCCCAACAGCTCTGACAAATATAGATTTATTAAACCCGTCGATTACACTAAGGAGGTACGCATTCCCTCTTTTACTTTTTAGAAATGGACCTAGATGATCGATGTGGATGGTATGAAATTAGGAACCCCGATCTCTTTTCTGACATTTTTGTTGTATGCACAGTTAATGCATGCAATTTACTTACTTCTTGAGGAAGCGGTTCATATTGATATGTCTCTTCATCAATTTTTGGGGACCAATAGTCGGATCCAATCTTCTCAACCATTTTTTTGGTTGAGAAATGATTCGCTTCGCCGTGATTAAGCTAACATATCCTACATCTAGCCAGTTGGGCACCACCCATTTTAATTAAAATCTTACACGCCCATATATTTTACCATCACGTAATACGTAGTTATTGATATGTCTTTTTTTTTAATAAACTTTATCCGTGGATCTGTCATTTGTACCTGTGACGACTTTAACATATAGCGCAACGGAAACAACAGTGCCATTCACCGAAGAAAAACTGGCGCCGATTAATATATATAAAACATCTCAACACTAACCGACACATACTTCTATATTCATGGCATTAAGTTCGCCTTTGAACAATAAGTTTAAATAAATAAAAATCCGTTGGGCAGTGGTCCCGCTAGGCACTATCACCTCGCCTGGCCGGAGGATCATCTCTTTGGGTTGGGGGGGACACGAAACCCGTTCCTCCACATAATCTATGTTACTAATTATGACTTGTGATGTTTCAAATATCTACTTCTTCTGCAATACTTGTTGATGAGACAGGATTTCTGCTCAAAGCATGTTATGCCCTGGCCAGTACTAGATGCTGAATTTATGTGCCTGTAGCATCAGCCACCACTTTGCAAATTTAGGAATTAAATCTTACTTAAGGTGGTGCGTAATGCGCTACCGTCTGTTATTATTTTGAGTATCAGACCAATAAACGAACCCTAAATTTCTTCAAGTGCCAAAACGCTTCTTCACGCGTTGTTCGGCGGCTAAAATAAGCGACTGGTCTGAACGGATATTTTTCATTAAGTCTCTGAAGTAAGATGTTTCCCATTCCTAACTAGCTTTACGTTTAAGACCTAAAATAGCTTCCAGCTTGTTTAATGCCTCCTCAAAAGAACTGTTCGTAAACAATAAATAATCTAAAAAAGGAATGATCAGTTCAAATCGTTCAGCTTCAAGAGCCTTATCTCTACTAATATTATAGATGCGAAAGTAACTCTGTCTGTCTGTTACGCTTTCACGCCTAAACCGCTGAACCGATTTTGATGAAATTTGGTATGAAGATAGAGCTGAACTTGGGAAAGGACATAGGCTACTTTTTGCCGCGATAACCGACATACACGCGGGCGGAGCCGCGGGAAAAAGCTAGTTATTCATACTTTAGAAAACTGCCGGGGTATTTACCGAAACCAAATGGCATCCTAGTGGACTCGGCTCTAACGTGACGTGATTCCTCAACCACAGGAATTTGATAATAGCCGGATGACAAATCTAGACTTGTGATTTACCACCAAGACGATCGAGATGGTCGTCTATAGTAGACATCGGATGGCTGTCCTTTACCGTATTTTTGTTTATTGACCCATAATCAACGCAAAAGCCTGTATTCATTATTCTTTTTTTTCAAACTAAACTATTGGGCTAGCGTAAGCCGACTGTGATTTCTTTATAATATTGTTACTAAGTAGTTCGCCTACAATATCTGGAATCTTCACGCACTCGCTAAAATAAAGTCTACACGGCCTATAAGTGATAGGCGTCTTATCACTTAGACGCACTGTCATTTCCATTTGGTTAGTCAAGACAGGTTTTGCATATTGAATGCAAAGCAGTCCTTGTATTTGTTTAAGAGGTGTAGCCGGCTGTTTTTTTTTCGTATCATTTACTTTGAGGCCGATATTTAAGATACAATATTTAACAGAGTAATAGGTTCCTTTTTGAGTCGGTTCTATGGCGTGCATTACAAGACTGATTGCTAAGATTAATAAACTTCCAATTCAAAGCTATAGATTGATTCAGTTATACAGCCCGCGATAACCATTTTAAATTGGTCAGTAAAATAGTGTTTTGTGACAAATTACCGACTATACATTGACTCCCTCATAGTTGAGTGCCTCTTACATCTTCGAGGTATCGTCGCTGAAGAAACCCCCTAAAACCTTGTCTTGACTCTAATCTATGTCTCTCGTATTTTGTTGTGATTTGTTTTCGAAATAGCAAACAACCTGTAAATCCTCTCCTTCTCCTTTCTCTCACTTTGTTTCACTACATGACCACTTGATGACACTACATGATCACTACAAGCCTTGTAAGCGTGACAACCTTGTAATAAAATGTCTCGGTGATTGGTAGCGTATGCGATTGCTGTGCTTGAGGTCTCGGGTTTGACTACCGAGTCGGACCAAATGTTCGTGTGAAACACTAATATTTGTTTCGGAGTTTGAGTGCCCCCATGTACAATATGTATTTACAAAAAATGTATATTTATTCATATATCAGCTGTCTAGTATCCTTCATAGAAGTTTTGCTTAGTTTGGGACTAGAAGGTTTTGTGTGCAAGATGTCCCAAATATTTATTTATTCCCAGATTCCCTACATATGAACATATACTTGGGATGAATAAATGTCCAGGAAAAGGTCACGAAGGACATTAATTCTCTCACTAAGTGGAAATCATCGTGCTAAAGGACCAGATCGGTGCTAGTCTTTTGAACAGTAACAGAAGGTGGTTATTTCAACGACTGTCCAATAAGGACGTCCGTTTTGAATAAATGCTCTGGCATAACAAATGCTTATATGTCAGCCTGGACAGCGTCTACAACGACGGTTACAAATATTCTAGAAATCGTTTCTACAGTACAAGTAGCGAAACCTTCAACAACAGGAAGTCTTGTTTTTACCAGAACGACACTAAGATTTTTAAAGACAACAACTAACCATAGCGACCCACTGGTCTCCTCTCAGGAGGGGCCTAAAGTCACACGCCCCACGCCGGCAGAGTTCGGTCTGGGGACCGGCAAGACAAGCTGCGGCTACGCAATCTTGGCGTTGGATGTTTTTAAGCCTCCCGAAGGCCTCCAACTAAGCTTCACAACCGCTATCCCAGGACGACCACCAGGACCGACCGCCTAACGTGACCTCCGAATCACGGATACGCTCACAACACCTCCAATCTAGGACCGACCAGTCTGTCGCTGCCTACCCTCGGCGACCGTCTCCAATTACCCAAGGCCACTTGGCAATTAGCGCTTCTTTTTAACAACAGATTTTCGGATTAGTGTGCATTGACTCCCAAACTATATACGCATTAGATCGATGTTTAAACTGGAAACTACAGACAGTTGTAAACCGTTCTTTATTTAATATAAAATATTGACATTACCTTCTTTTGTTTGATGTGAACGTGATCAGCGTTTGTTTGATGCGGTTCCAAGGAACAGACGTGACAATTCTAAACTCTGCCTTCACGGTGCTGAAACAACTTTTATGCGCAAAAGTATTTTCTGTATGGCTTCGACCATCTACAAGAAACTACCAAGATCGTGAAAATTGCTAAGTACTTCTATATTTAAAAAATAAAGTCAAGAACTTTTTATTTGAAAGCACTTTTTATGTTATTTTTGGATTTAAGAAAGAGGACGGTCTTCCCTGCCTTTGAATGGTTGATGTGATTATAGATATTTTGTTGATTGATAAGTTGCTAAAATAATACTAATAACTGATAGGATATAATATGAATATGACAGATTAACATTGTCTATCTGTATTTTTGCATAAAATTAAATTATTATTCCAATTTTCATTTTACAATACAATTTACATTGACATTTACTTCTTTTTGACGAATTAGAATATTATTGTTTTGTCTTGATTTAAAATATTTTGCGAGGCTATATTGTGATAAACATTAGGCTGGCCTATGGCGTGTTACCAATTCGTATGCCATTAAATGCGGCCAAACATGACCGAGACTATTTAAATTACTGGTGTCTTGCATGCAATACACGTACACCATGTTTATACAAATAAAGACTATCTATCTATCTACGCTGATACCGGTATATCCACAGAAATAGTTTTAAAATACTGCTTGATTGTTCATTAACTGTGATTTGTAAGAAGTTTTGTGTAGAGTTGTTATTTTTAGTATATTATTATCTTGTGATAACTCTTTGGTTAAGAACCTATCGGCTAACAATTTTGTGTCATATGTCTCAACCGTGAACATTTATCGCATCTCTTTAATGGTTTAGTACAGTTACGGTTCGTTTCACCACAATTCTAGCCTTGGAAGTTGAATCAAGTTCCTTATCTGTCATTCGAGGGTGCAGATTTATTTGTGGTGTATAATTCGACCTATCACCTGACGACATTTTGTAGTTTCTTTTTAAGGTGAGGACTATATTTGCAACACTATCATATTGGGTACATGGTGAATGCCGTAGGTATTAGTATGGGGCGAAACAAAGACAGAGAACTGTTTGTAGACTTTTGCCACTTATACACATACTCATGTTTTTAATATTATCGCGAATTCCCGTTTACAGTAAAGACAGAAAAGTAAACATTTTTTTTTTTTGGTTACATTACCCATGCTGCACTTTTGATGGGTAGTCAGGTCATATAGGTCACATATGTTTACACAGTTTATGATGAAATATGCTACTTATTCGTCTTCAACTACAGAGTAGGTAGGTGACTAAACACTGTATTGATCTGAGCTTAAAAAATAACTATAAACAATAGGCGAACAGGAAATTTTATTTGAGCTCAGTCTTAAAACTACTCTAAGTTTCATGATTGAAGAAACAGTGTTTAAGGACAAAGCTTAACTATCCTTATTTCGTTTAATCTCGTAAGAAATGTCTACGTAATATGTACCTTTTAGGTATTCGTACAGCATGCTTATGTAGTAATCACATTTACAAATTCATTTTACGATATCCCGGTACTTATTATTACTATATTATGATATTACTATTACGGAATTACATAATATACTTATTTATAATTAAACTAACTTAATGCTTTTAAATTGGCAAATATAACCATTCATACTCATAACTTTATTCATATAGTTTGTCTTCGAAAAAATAGCAGTCTTACCCACATTATGTTACAAATCTTAGCACACCCGTGACCTACTTTTGATTTTGCCTATAAAATTACCCACGCGCTTTATAAGGCGTTTCCCTAGTCATATTCCGTTAATCGAAATCCTTCTACATCGTAAACATGTCGTTCGTTTGTTGAAACTCAACATTTAACTTCCAATTCCAAACGCACTTTTGCTACAGCAGTTCAATTTAAAAACACCTACAACAACATCGTGATAAGCTGATTACCGGTCAACTCATGTTGTTTTCAACAAAATAAGTTAAGAAACATACCTGAAGTTTTCCCAACACTTTTAGTTCTTACCACTTCTGACTGTTAGCGGAGTCAGGTCAAATTATACACAGATATCCATTTTCCTGAAATACTTTAATCAATCTCTATGATTTTACAAATAATCCAATTGACTATGCGTAGTGTTGTACTCTTTGCAATTAACTGCCGACTCTCGATCTGACATTTCTTTTTATAATGGCCGCTTGCACAGTGTTGCCAACTATATCGTAAAAATCAACAACTCGATAATTTATTTTAAATCGATATTGTTGGAGATAATTATAAAATTAGATACACTTCATTTTATTCTTTTCTTTTTTTTTAATTAACAGTATGGAACGCTAACAATATGTATACCATAAACTTATGTTTGTAGCAAAGGTGTATATTAAACACGTTAAAATTGATCTTACTCATCATCATCTCATCAACGAATTTTTAGGGTTCCGTAATTCGTGACTCAGAACCCTTATAGTTTCAACATGTCTGCCTATCCGTACGTCCTCGACTTACCGTCCAAACATATAGTGCTAGAAAGATAAAATTATGCATGGAAGTGTTTTTATGACGTCTTTTGTGGTATGAATTCATTACATTAAATAGTAGATTTCAAATCTGTTCTCAAAAAATGATAAAATGTTTTCCTTTATTTATAACATACAAACATATCAATATACTTCAGTAGACGTGTGATTTTGTCATTAGGTAAAGAAAATATGATGCGGAGACACTTGATCTACCCTGAAGCTATGGGATATATAAATGACTACGATCCCACCGTTAACCCTTCTATCATTAACGAGCATGCTACTGCTGCTTTAAGGCATTTTCATACTCTTCTACGTGGATTTTTAAGGTAAGTAATTTAAATTAATCTCACACCACCTACATTTTATATTTTTATTAATTTAAAATTTCTCATCTATTACATTTACCTACATTAAACATCATATTATTTTACTTAAATAAATTATTATTTTTTGTATTAGAGATTCAATCAGGTTACTCGCGTTGAATACTATTCAAGTCTCCAAATATTTAATTGTAAATGATGGCATACGTAGTGTAGGGCGTCCTCATGCCATGTGGAGTGATAATTTGCACAAGACGGCAGGCAGGAGCTCAATGTGAGTAGCTGAGGATCGAACTAAATGGCGTGCTATTGGGGAGGCCTATGTCCAGCAGTGGACTGCGATAGGGTTATGATGGTGATGATAAATAAATAAATAAATAAATATTCACATCTAACACACTACGCCATCTGGCTTTGAACTAAGCATAGCTTATACTATAAAAGCTACATTGACTGATAGAATACTTAAATACTTTATTTTCTAAATACATTCATATCACGTTGCCTGTCCAGAGTATTTTGGTTAAGTAGCCGTGACGTCCATTTTTTTGCAAGGGCATTTGACAGGACACAAATAAAAACTTTCAAAAACAACTAAAATAGGTTCATGCATGCATTAGTTTCAATGCACAGACGTGTCAGCTAGAATATCGTGCATTACTCACCGTACAATGAAGAAAAGAAAGGCTTATACTTGGCTGATCAGTTGACAAGCTACAATTCGCCGGTGAGGAAAACCTATGTTTGGTATAAAAAGATTGCTGAGGACCTTGTTTCTATAAATGTAGTGAATGCCATTCTGATTTATAATGAGTTACACCCACAGCCAAAATTGAAGGTTTTGGATGGTCATCAAATCACTATTAGGAAATTACTTATGGTGGAAAATGAGAACTTGTCAAGTTCCAGTTCTGCGAGTGCTATGCGTACTACCCGTCACATGTTTACGTTAATACCCAAGAAAAATAACGGAAAAATTTGGCAAAAACATTGTGTCAGTTACAACAAGAAGCTCAAAGAGTCAGAATGCCACTTATGCAAGGAAGAAGACTCCACAAGTTAAAACCGAGTGCATTGCATGCAGAAAACCGTTTTGCTTACAATGTTATAACGAATCTCACTAGCTACTAGTAGATTTTATCCTAACTATAATGCTATTTAATAAGACAGTTCATGTTACCAGCCAATGAAAACACGATGGTGTTTTATTATTCCCAATTAACTGCTGATACGTCTGCAAAATAATAAAAATGTAGCTCTCACGTCCAGTTTATAAAACCCAATTTAAAAAGAATAGGCTCATACATTACATGTAATGCACGGACGTCACAGCTGGACTAAAAATGATATTATACGTAGAAAACACTCAAACTCGGAAACAAATCACTATATTGATCTGTAGATCATACTATTACAAACATTTGGTCTGACCTAGGATTTAAACCCGAGACCTTAAGCACAGTCAAATTATTTATTATGCTATTGCATAGCTTTTATCGCAGGCTTTGAGCGCGTCGACCGAACCAAGAAATTTCGTAACGAAAAAACCTAACACCATAAAATAGAGATATGATTGTCACTGCAGTGCGACAAGGACAAAAAAACACGACAAGGATGTCGCGGCTCCGTGCGTATGCGTACTGCCGCCACTGGCCGTTATCCGTTGCCTTGACAACACAGCCATTTTAGATACTTCATAGGAACCCCATCGAGTTTGCGCTCATTTGATTCGTCTTGACGAGTACTTTAATACTATATGGTAACCAGAGTCTGATGATGGAGCTGGAAGGTGGCCATAGTAACCTCATCGAGTTTGGGCTCGTTTGATTTGTCTAGACGAGTACTTTGACACTATATGGCCACCAGGGTCTGATGATGGAGCTGGAAGGTGGCCATAGGAACCCCATCGAGTTTGGGCTCATTTGATTCGTCTTGACGAGTACTTTGACACTATATGGTAACCAGGGTCTGATGATGGAGCTGGAAGGTGGCCATAGGAACCCCATCGAGTTTGGGCTCATTTGATTCGTCTTGACGAGTACTTTGACAGTATATGGTAACCAGGGTCTGATGATGGAGCTGGAAGGTGGCCATAGGAACCCCATCGAGTTTGAACTCATTTGATTCGTCTTGACGAGTACTTTGACAATATAAGGTAACTAGGGTCAGATGATGGAGCTGGAAGGTGGCCATAGGAACCCCATCGAGTTTGGGTTCATTTGATTCGTCTTGACGAGTACTTTGATACTATATGGTATGAATGTTATTCCAACAAAGCAAAATATTAAGTTACGAGTACTAGAGTAGAGTTTAATTGTAGCGTGTTTAGACAAGTTTTAATGATGTTAGTAGAGTATGAGGTTTCGTCTGTCTACCGACACATTTTAGCAAGCCGTGCGTGTAACTTCGTTCCATCCGGGTGTCCCTTGACACCTCTCAAGTTTTTTTTAATTATTTCGTTTTTCATTCCATAGATATGCTCCTACTACTATTTATTATGTTCTCTGTTTAGTTGTCATTGTCTTTCGGTTAATAGGATGATTACATTGTTTGGCAATAATATTGACAGTGTATATTGTTTTGTAAACTTGAATCAATATCAAAGAAAAAAAAATATTATATAAATAAAGAGTAAATAAATAATTAAATTGCATAAGTTGATAAAAAATGCTATGCAATAGCTTTGCCGCGGCAGTCCTCGAGTGCCACACGACTTTTTATTTTATTTATTTAATTCATAAACATTTTTTTGCAATTGTGTGTGAAATAGAAGAAAAAAAGAACAACATGAATGACTAACTCATTACAATATTCTTATTTTAACTCAAACACTATGCAATTTATCTTATCTAAATCAATATGTCTTATAGAGTTTTATTATTTTTGTGGTTTATATAAATAGGCGGATATCCGAAAATCGAGAACTGGCTGGAGTGGTGCGCTTAAGCGATTGGATGAACAAACCATCAGTTTTGGAAATTAATAACAATTTTGTCGAATTAACTAGAGGCCTAACCACTCAAGAAATGAGCGAAAGTGATCAGTACCTTACCAAAGAGTTGACAAATTACCTTTTTAGGTAAGGAATTTAAATTCTTGATCTTTTAACATTAACTTTAATGATAATAGCGTGATATTGTATTCAAATAGTGTTATATTAATTAACATCGGGAATTCATCTTTTCTTTTAGTATCAAATAGTCACCAGTCACTTTATCTCTGAAAATCAAAACTCATGCCATTATTAAGTTTATATGATTTACCGAATCATAAATGAAATCTTCTTGTACCCATATACAGAATGAATTTTTGAGACGGGACAGTAAGGGTAGGTACTTTAACCGTTATAGTTAGAGGAAAACGCTTTTAAAAGATTATCCATAACTTTTTAAAATATTCTGAACGGCATTTAGAGATTTTGGAAAAAATGTACAGCCAGCAAGAAAATTGTCAATTTATACAAAAACTTTTTTTGATGCCAATCGATCCTGTTTCATAAAAGGATCAAAAGTCTCTACTGGACCGACTGAGCTTTGAGTACTAGAAATGTCAGAAATCGCAAAAAACTTTTCCCATACATTTGTACGGAAATAAATCACTTTAATATGTATTTTAGACACAGACAAAACATAACTTACACTTAGATGATCTACGAAATAAATTGCTCAAAATGACCGTCGTTTTAACGAATACATTTAATACGTACATTCGCTTTTGTACTGAGCTAGTAGCAGCCGATAATTTTCTTGGATAGATATCATTTAAAATCCTTGTTATTGCATCATTGCAATGCATTTGTATAAGAGTATTTTGTAAATAATAGGAACACGGAATCTTCATTGGTGTAGTACGCGAATAAGTATCCACTGTGTCAAGTATCGAGTGGTAATGGTGGAATTTTATGAAGGTACTCATAATTCTGCCGTGTATAACGACGTCATTTTTTATAATCTCCAAAACCAGGTAGATGAATGGCTCCTGTCAGAATTGTGAAAAGTTTATTTCCGGCAAGATAGCGCTCCACCACCCAACAGCCGCGTATTCCAGTTTGAATAGGCAGTTCGGGTCACAGTGGATAGGTACAAATGGTCCAACCAAGCGGCTACCTCGTAGCCCCGATCTAACGCCTCTCCATATTTTTCTGTGCGGCTACCTAAAAACGAAGTCTACAAAAAAAATACAACAGTATTCAGGAGCTGAAAGATGCATTAACAAGGATTTGAAATGATATCTATCCAAGAAAATTATCGGCTGCTGCTCAGTACAAAAATGAGTGAACTTATGTATTCGTGAAAACGGCGGTCGTTTTGAGCAATTTATTTCGTAGATCATCTAAATGTAAGTTATGTTTGTCTGTGTCTAAAATACATATTATAGTGATTTATTTCCGTAATGTAAAGTGTGTGTGTATGGGAAAAGTTTTTTGCAATTTCTGACATTTCTAGTACTCAAACCTCAGTCGGTCCAGTAGAGACTTTTGATCCTTATAAGAAACAGGATCGATTGGCATCAAAAAAAGTTTTTGTTTAAAATGACCATTTTCTTGCTGGCTGTACATTTTTTTCAAAATCTGTAAATGCAGTTCAGAATGTCTTAAAAAAATATGGATAGTCTTCTAAGACCGTTTTCCTGTAACTATAACGGTTAAGGTACCTGTCCTTACTGTCCCGTCTCAAAAATTCACCCTGTATAGCAATACCCTTTACTTATAGGTTCATATGTAGATGTAGGCAAAGCTCTATAATTAAATATGTATAGTATATAATATATATATACCATATACCTTAGATTAAGGAGCTCAGCTCTTTCTTATAGGTATGTAAAACTTACCTATTATATTGTAAATTATATACTATAGCGATTATTAAAAGTAATAAGTTTTAAAAACTTTTGTTAACAAGTTTATGTAACATTTTTCTACAAATGTATTTGATATTACATTAAATGATCATAAACATTAACCGATTTTATAGCTTTATAGAATAATGGCATGTAACCTACGCCATAATTTTAAAGTCAAACTTTAGAGAGCCAACATTTACTTTGTCGTAAAATTTTGTAATAAGTATTAGTACTCACTATAAATTTGGAATAATATAGGGGCAACAGAACATTGGGCAGTGATCTGAAAGCTATTGATATAGAACGTGGGCGCGACCACGGTCTCGGTACTTACGTAGCGACCCGTGCAGCTTGTAAGTTATCTGTTCCAACGACATTCAGTGATATGCGCGACGACATCTCTGACAAGGTACGTGCTAGCGATAGAATAAAGTCACTTTTAGTAATGACATGGTTAGTAAACCTACATTTTTTTATTATCATGTTGATATTGTAGGTGTTATAAAATGAAGTCCTCGGACACATCTGACTGTTTGTTTGTTCGTGATAAACTTAAAATCCACAGCACCGCTATTCAAGCTGTTTTTAGCAATGGATAGATTGATTCTCGAGGAAGGTTTTAGTATTAAATTTGACATGTTTGAAATGTTTTTTTAAATACCGATATGATAGATATATATAGGTAATAAAAAATATATTTTAAACACGTGCAAAGCCCGTATAAAAATAAAGTTGAATAGTTAAAATAAGGTGATATTTTTGCATTATTTGTAAACAATTTAGTGACAGCAATGTGCAAGTAAATAGTATTCTAATACACGTACAAGATTTTATTCTTCCTAGCCCTTGTTATTCCTAAGTTTATTTTGGGGTCGGCAACTACTTCAACGGGTTTTACTTGAATATCAGCTTTTTCACGAAGCGACTGACATCGGACCTGGGCAACCCTGAAGGCAACCTGAATTCGAAGGTTGAACTAGTTGTCAGTATATTTGAGTTTACTAATTCCAATAACGATTGCCATAGATTTTTAATGACTACCGGGACCGACGGCTTAACAGCCCGACCTTGATTTGGACCGAGCTATACTGATCGAAACCTCTAGACTAGTAGTCGTATACGCTAACCATTAAAGTAATATATGATACTAGCTGATGCCCGCGGCTCCGCTCGCGTTTTAGAGGAATAAAAAATATATGTTGGCCGATTCTCAGACCTACTGAATGTGCATATAAAGTTTCATAAAGATCGGTCAAGCCGTTTTGGAGGAGTATGGCAACGAAAACTGTGACACGAGAATTTTATATATTAGATAGAAGATTAGATAGATTATATAGATAATAAGTTTATTTAAAAATGAAAGCAACTTTATGTCTCCTAGCAGGTAGACTATTAAAGGCTGAATACTGACAATTTGTAACTATCTGCACGTCTACAACATGTTAAATTTAATTCAGCATTTTGTAAATATAATATAACATAAATAACTTCTGTTTAGGACGTCGAACAGTTGCAAAACTTGTACGCATCACCATTAGACGTGGACTTAGCGGTGGCAGGTGCATTGGAGCGTCATGTTCCTGGTGCCCTAGTTGGTCCCACTTTCTTCTGCATTTTGACTAAACAGTTCTACCGAACACGAGTTGGCGACAGATATTTCTATGAGAATGGAGCGGATCCTCAAATTGCCTTTACTCCAGGTAATTTTACTATAACAACTTAATTATGATTTTCAATTTAAAATCTTATAACGTTTGTTTCGACACAGCACGTAAATAAACTCCCAGATCTTCATGTTTTTTCTTATCTTTATGATTACATTACACGTATGTAAATAGTTCTAGTGACATATATTTTTTTTATGTTACCGGTATGTAAACAGAGCTCTTGATATATAAGTACCTAAGGTTAAGATATAAATAGACTCTCAAATATCTTATGGTATATAGATATTAAGGTAATTACAAACACCATCAAGGCGTAACTAATTTTATTGTAAATAAACACCGCATGAGACTTAACTATGTATAGTAAACATATTTTCTTGAATAACTTACCTACATTTATTTATTTGATAAACAGCTCAGTTGCAGTCAATACGCAAGGGCGCAAGTGTGGCACGCTTACTCTGTGATAACGTTAAAGGAATACATCGCATGCAACGCAAGGCTTTCGAACTAGTATCCCCTGAGTATGTATGGCTAATAATGACAAAATATACACAAAAACTATCTATTTTATTCAACACAGGATTTAAGCCAAAATGCAGTTTTATAATTTATTACAAAAATACATAAATAAACTATTTTACTTACTTATTATTTACTATATAGCATACGGTAGTGTTATATGACGTGAAATTTATGAAGTGTTGGTAATGTACATATATTAGAACATTTTGTTTTTAAACAACAAAAAATCTAAATTTATTAACGGTACGAGGGTAATACGCCGTGTTTTAAAAATTGATAGACTCTCCACGTTCACTACGATGGCTTGACCCATTCCAGCACTGATTTTCAGTGCCCACCATAGCAGTTGAATTGGAAGCTGACAGCCGCAATTAACACAAAAATAAATAGCTCTCTATAGTAATACAATATTCAAGTGGTATTATAGCAATTAAAATTCTGTATATGAATTTCTGAGAAATACAAATTATTTGGGTCCGAGCTTACGTCAATTACCGTTTCGAACTCCTTTATATAAGCCGGGAATGTTCACTAGCAGAAAATCTGTGTTAGAAACTGAACAGTAGTGGAGATGTATATATTATGTAACATGTAGTATAACTATTTTGTTTTGTGGTGTGCTAACATATTTTATTTTTCTTTTGCAGAAATCCTTTGGTCCCTTGTAATGAATTACCTTTCGTCGATCTTAGTCTATGGTGTGAATAAAGGGATGGAGGGGAGGATTAATATTCTAAATAAAAGTTTAATTCACGTAACCTGTTATGATTTCCTTGTGACTGATGTTTTATTATTCATACGATTTTTTTTTCTACCTGGATATACATACCTATATAAACACTACATAGTATATAAACAGAGTCGGTTTCTCTGTCCCTATGTATGCTTAAATCTTTAAAACTACGCAACGGAATTTAATGCCATTTTGTTTAATAGATAGAGTGATTCAAGAGGAAGGTTTTTATGTTTATTACATGCATAATATAGTAGAAAATAATTTTAGAGGTTTCTAATGTGATGTAAATTATCCCATTTTTTTACGCTTATATTGCAAACGCTGTCTGTACCCTACGAGATAGATCAAAATAGTGTACTACAGTATTGTACATCTTAAAAAGGTCTACAAAAAAGTAAACGATGGTATATATTTATCTCTTAGGGATAACCCACAATAACCATTTTTTTCTTTTTAAGAGAAATAAATAGACCAGTGCCGATAATGTTTATTTATTTATTTATTTATTTCAAGGAACACAAACAATGTATAGTACAAAATATCTTAATATCTAGTTTTATAATGTTTGAATCCAGTACATACATAAATAATATGTGTCCACAGCTTTTGCCACTCCTTATTAATATATAATATAATATAAATATAAATATAATATAATGTTTGAAAACAAAATAAATTATAGTAGGATGAAACCCATTGTAAAAGAAGTAGAATAGTACAAAAATTAAAGGAAAAATAAATTACAGGCGATCTGAGGTCGGGAAGGGGGAGAGGGGGGGTTTTAAGGGAAAAAATGGCTTATCTCGATTTCCGGCAAAACTACAAGTCCTATGGAAAAAAGTTAAATAGCAAAGTTGTAGGTAATAAAACGATCTACATCTTTTTCATTTACACTTTTTTCACATAACCTCAAATTGTATGTGAAAAATTCAAAAATCCAAGTTTTTGTTTTTTTATTTTTATCTTTTAAACTAAAATTATTTTTTTACGAAATTTTGTGAAAACTTAGCTTTTCATGTCTTGAATACACCGTAATTTATATGATTTGAAATATCTATTTTTTCACCTCATTTTGACTGAATACCGAAAAAAAAACCCTAATTTTCAATCGTAAATTCATCCGTCAAAATATTAACTTTCTGTAAAAAAATAGGGTGTTTCCTTTGAGGCGGCGAGTCTCCTGGCCGGAACTCCACCCTAGGACCTGGAGGTGAAAGCCCTTGCGGCTCTTTATAAGTGGCGCAAGGAGGCGCTGGAGTCGGGGAGAAGTCCTGACATTCGAGAAATCGAAAATCAGAAACCCTGACTCCGCCAGGTCCTTGTGGAGGAATGGAAGGAACGACTTGGGCAACCGAGCGCTGGGCACACCGTTATTGCGGCGGTAAGACCCGTTATGGAGGATTGGCTCGAGAAGCATCACGGCAGCCTCTCATACCGGATGACACAGATGATCACTGGAAAGGGGTACTTTGGAGATCATCTGTGTCTGATCCGCAAAGAGCCAACGCCTGAGTGCCACTACTGCGGTGGCCAGATTGTGGACACGGCACTTCACACGCTGGTAGAATGTCCGGCGTGGGAGGAGCCGAGACGTGACCTCGTGGCGGCCATCAGGGTGAGGAGTCTCTTGCTCCATAACATGATTGTGGCAATGATACGGAGCGAGAGCGCGTGGAACTCCGCCGTCTCTTTCTGTGAGCAAGTCATGCTTGCGAAAGAGATGGCGGAGCGAGACCGGGAGAGGTTCAGAACTCTTCCGGTCCGCCAGGCCCGGGAACGGGCCAGGTGCCGCAGGCAACTCGGGCGCCGGAGATCGTTAAATGATATCCGTCCTCCATAAGCGCAGGCCTGGGGGTGGCAGATTAGGCCATCTGTCACCCTAGCAGAAGTAGGCCGGGGTGGATGCGCGAGCGCTATAAAGCGCGTGCCGTGTAATTTTTGAGTGGTGACCCCACACAGAAGGGTACTAGCGGTAGGTGGCCCAAGATGCGACGGTGTTCCAGGGACTTCCTTTCGAGGGTATACCTGGTTCCCCGACTCATAGTACCCGAGACGGCGTGCGGCTTTAGTCGGTTCGTGTCCGACATAGCCACCAACGTGTGGCATCCGTGGGGATTTTCGCACGAAAAAAAAAAAGGTGTTTTCTATTCGATGAAATCTCTACTTTCCGATGGTGTAAAAATATATATTTATTACCATAGTAAATCTTCTGAGAAAATGCAAAAAATGAAAAAACTTGAATTTGATTTTTTTTAATCGTTATTGAGATATTTGTTAAAATTTACACTTTAATCACTCGAAAACCGTAAGATTGCATGTTACAATGATAAAACAAAAATATTGCAAATCGAAATATACTACTATAATTAACAAACAAATAATTAAAGTTAATATTTAACAAAACATCTGCAATATTATGTAAAAAAGTGTAAATGCAAAAGCTACATCTTTTGCATTTACACTTTTTTCACATAACCTCAAATTTTATGTGAAAATTCAAAAAAACAAGTTTTTGTTTTTTTATTTATATCTTTTACAAATAAAATTATTTTTTGGTTTTTTATTTATATCTTTTTATCACCGGGTTAATTTTATTATTAAATCCCGGGTGGGCCGAAAAAGTGTTGTTGGGTTTTTCTTACAGGAAATTCTTAAAAATAGTCCGGAGTTAAATAGTTCTTAAAATTAAGCGATGATTCATGCCCGTGCCTCGGAGAGCACCTTAAGCCGTCGGCCCCGGTTGTCATGAACATCTATGATAATCCAATATACAGTCAGTGCCCTCAAATATACTGACAACTAGTTCAACATTCGAATTTCAGTTCTCCCACAGGGTTGCGGAGGTCAAATAATCTTAGGATTAAGGCTAGAAAACAGAAGTATTATGCTTATTACACAAGTATAGGTATTACACGTGTATAACTGTATGTATAGCCTGTCAAAATCATAACCCTCCTTCGGCATAGCCGGAGTTGAGTAAAAATGTCCTAATATGTACTGAGTAGTGGTATTGTTTCGTGGGAGTAAGATGAGTATTAATAAAAAAACATGCTTGAAAATTTGATTCTCGGTTTTTACCAGTCTGTCTTGATGATGACGTCAACTATAGTTTCTTGAGGTGTTTCAAATTGAAATAATATGTTTGATACGTACAATTTGGGTAACTTTGATTCATTCGGGTAACATTGACAGTGTGACCATGAACTAGTTTCGATTTATTTTTCATATGATACGGATACAATTTACAATATTTTTATACTATTTCCATAAGCGCACCTTAAAAATAAATAAGCTTTCATACAGAGGTAATGGGCGTTTTTCAAAATTTTGCTCCGTTACGTACAGGATGTCCATTTATTTTCATAACAAAATTTTAAATAAACGATGAAATGTAGACATTTACAATGAACTAAGGTTTAAGAAAAACCATAATCAAACAATGTTAAATGAGTATATTTTCTATTTAATGTATTATTATAGTGAGGGTTACCAATACAGGGGTCTTGTACGTCACATTTTCATTCAAAGTAAATAATAACTCAATCATATCAAAGTTAATCAGCTTTATTTATAATTAATCAACAACACAAAAATCTTCTAAAATTTAATACCACTTTGTGATATCTTGCCTCTTAGTGCTGTTTAAAATATAAATATGTCTTGTACGTAACTAAATGGCAC
Source organism: Phragmatobia fuliginosa (assembly GCA_932526445.1). Taxonomy (NCBI): domain Eukaryota; kingdom Metazoa; phylum Arthropoda; class Insecta; order Lepidoptera; family Erebidae; genus Phragmatobia; species Phragmatobia fuliginosa. The sequence continues at coordinate 11,466,342 of OW052068.1, read as the reverse complement.
TCTGGACAATCAAACTTTGTGAATAAATAACTATTCTGAAAGACTAACATTATAGGTAAGTTTTTTTAAATACAAAAAATAACAAAAAGTCATTTAATATATATTAACAAAAACATAACTCCCAAAGGTTTTTTCATAAAAAAATAAAAACTATAACAGCCAAAACAGGACAGTTACGTATGTGGACAACAGTCGTTACGTTTAGGAACTCTCAAGCTATGTTTACAACGAGCACAATTTCTAGTCATTTTAGAAATAACACAATATTAATCAACATTTCAAAAACGTCGTGATGTGACATATTATATATGTCACATCACTTACTGTACTTATTTCTATAAAATTAGTCAATATCACAGACTGTTTTGATTTGAGCATTTTAAAAATATATTTTACAAAAAACTTAGGGATTCAAGTCTATCTCAGTTTCATTTTCACATTATGTAGGTAACAATACTTCTTAACTTACAAAAAAATCCAACAGATACAAAAAAATGTCAAATAAGTAGTAACAAAAATTAAATAGGGAACCAATAAGTAGGTAATTCTTCGTGATTGTTTGGTCTTCTTTTAGAGTAACTTTTTCATTTTCCAATAGCTCAATCATCTTTTTGTGTTTAGTCTCTAGGCGAAATCTATTTTTACTTAAACTACTAATAACTTTCTTTAACCTTTCACAAATTTTTAATGTCCTTTGGTATCTTTTATAATTTCGGTAATTCAATCTCTGTTTTTTCTTCAATTTTGTATTATCTTGCATCTCTGGCACTGTCACTTGAACAGCTGGCTTAGTATTATTTACTTTTTTATTTTCCCTTTTATTCCTTTTTTGTTATCTCCGAATTTTCCGTCTTTTTTCCTTTTCTTCCTTAATTAGTTCACTTATCTTGAGTTTATGTTCTTCAGTCTTTCGACTTCTTTCTTTTTATATTTGTTGTATTTTTCTTCATTTTCTTTGTTTTTGTCCATATCGGCGTTGTTTTTGTCTCTCTCGGCACCAGTCAACGGCATAATTTACCTGAGTAGGAATAAATTAATTTGTAAGGAAGTGCCGAGGATGTGAGGAATGTTAGGGTTCACCCTCTTTATCGCTAGTCTAAATAGGATATTTATAACATAATAAGGAAACCTGCTCACCATGAGGTGACTAGATCCTATAAAAGTAATGAGTTTACCTCTCTGGGTGAATTATATTTTTAATTTATATTAAATTGCACAAGACAGTATGAACGCATCTTTACGAGTCCAGTACGTAACGTTTTTAGTCCACATAATACATCACGTCACGTCCTGGACGTTACGTATAACGCGGACTTGTCATCATATGTTTTTTTGGTATAAAAAAAGTTGATTATAGTAGTTTACTAGTACACATTCATTATCTACAACATATTTACTAATAATTTAACACGAGTAGTATATAAAATTTGTGGGTCTTACCTTTCAAAATCAATGTTCGTACCGGACAAACAAAACAGACCCGTCACGCACGTCACGGACCGCAAGTGTTGACGATTGAATTTCTTCAGTTTTAATTCAAAGGAAAAGAACGAATGCATGATAAAAACATCGTCAATATGGCATTGCTTAAAAATAGTCAGAGCCAAAGACACTATTATTGTTATTCTTTATAAAATCATACCGTTACGTACAGGACTGTCCGCTGTGGCCAGTTTTTTAAATCCGATAATGTCAGTATTTATATTAGAAAAATATACTACAACCTTATTATATTTTATTTATAAACAAATAAAATTAGTTATTTCATTCGAGTAATACTAAAGATATCCAAATATAGCTTATATATTCTCCAAAATACGTAATCAAAATCCAGGATATGATGAAGGACACATAAAAAAGTAGGATAATATTTGGTATTTTAATAAATATTAAAATATGTTTTCCGTTTAAGTCTTATGTTTATCTTTTTTTTTACAGTAACTTAAACATTTTACCCTAACGTAAAATAATTTGATACTCACTTCCTACATTTTTGCCTTTTAATCAATGGTCAAACTCGTAGGACACGGCAAAATAGTCCTGAGCAAAATTTTGAAAACCGCCCTAATGTCAATTTTTTTTTTAATTTGCGCTCGAGTTTATGCTATTCAAACAGTGTAAAACATTTTGAATATTTTGTGATTTTGGTTGCTAAGAGATGTTATATAGTCATTTGTAATGGAATTATCGTATTATAATATAGCATTTACCTATAATTACGTCTCTTTATCTAATTACTATAACTACTATTTTTATACAGTATACAGGCTAACTTTGACAGAGTTTTGAAGTATTTTTTACATAATTTGACCTACATAATGGACGACGATTTGCTCTATATGGAGTGGGGTGAATAAAGATTTTATGGTCAAGTGTTCATAAATTATTATTTATTTTCTAATTATTTTAGCTTCTTTTCTATTTAGTTACACAAAAAATGTTGCCTTAAACGTGTTTTTACAGGTTTTTTGATACTAATCCCTACTAATATTATAAATACGAAAGTAACTCTGTCTGTCTGTTACGCTTTCACGCCTAAACCACTGAACCGATTTTGATGAAATTTGGTATGAAAATAGAACTGAACTTGGGAAAGGACATAGGCTACTTTTTACTGCAATAATCGAGATACAAAGGCCAAAGCTTGAAAAGATTATAAAAATACATAAATCGTAGATGTCAAAATGTATCACTGTTTAACTCCTGTCAAAACTTCACAGGTTGCTAGGCATAACACACTTGCATGGCAACCATAATGATAGTTTGTAAATGACATATAGACCACTAGACCAGGGTAGTTAATATTTGAAAACAAATAAAATTATAGTAGGATGAAACCTATTGAATACAAGGAAAAATAATTTACGGGCGATCTCAGCTCGGGAAGGGATAGGGGGGAGGTTTTCGGGTCCTTTAAGCGGGGCGTGAAAAAGCATCTCACTAAGCCGCCATAGTGAGGCCGCCATACATTATTGTCTACATTCGCAGCAAGTGTGGTAGCCCCGACTCTTGGATTCTGCTCATGCTTTCCATCAGGCAGGGTAAAGTCACTTTGGAAGGCTAAATATGTAAAACAAAGGGTAAAAAACGGTTTATCTCAATTTCGGGCAAAACAAAAAGCCCTATGGAAAAAAGTTAAATGGCAAAGTTGTAGGTAATTACAAGATCTACAACTTTTTAGGGTTTCGAAGTTTATGACTTCGAACCCTTATAGATTCGTCATGTCCGTCTGTCCGTCCGTCCGTCCATCCGTCCGTCCGTCCGTCCGTCCGTCCGTCCGTCCTCGACTTACCGTCCAAACGGTAAGTGCTAGAAAGATGAAACTTTGCATGAATATGTATTGTAATTACGTCGACAAAGGGCTACAATAAAATTATGAAAAATAATTTTATTAAGGGTACCTCCCCTACGCGTAAAGTGGGGATGTTATTTTTTTCTCGCGGCTACCCCATCATGTGGAGTATCATTATATAGGTCTTTTAAAAACATTACAGGGTTCGAAATTCCACTTTAAAGGCCCTCTCCTCCTCCCTCTAAAAGCTAAACGGCACGCCCAAAAGATCTGGAAAAATTCGTGAAATTGGTCCAAAGAACTTTAACTGAAAACTATAACGAATTAGATGACTTTGTTAATTCAGGAGTTATAGAGGCTTAACTTCTATAATATGCTTACTTGGAAAACGTCATACAAAATTAACGCATTAATACGTAAACATAACAATTATCCATTGGATACAATTTCTAATCCACGTACCATTATGGGTGACTGACGAACCCTTTCCTGTGTGTGGCCCGACGCGCACTTGGCTGATTTTTTATTTACTCTTTTTTTCACATAACCTCAAATTATTTGTAAAAATAAAAAAAAACAGTTTTTGGTTTCTTATTTTAATCTTTTACAAATAAAATTATTTTTAAACGAAGTTTAGTGAAAACTTACCTTTTTATGTCCCGAATACACTGTAATTTATTTGATTTGAAATATTTATTTTTTCTCCTACGAATAAATAATAAGTCAGGAAGTCTAACTACGCTCTAAAAATGATCCAACAAAAGTCTGGTACAAGTAGGCGGGGCTTAAAAGTCGTGCCCACCGCGTCATTAGTCGGACATTGTTCTTGCCAGCGATCACACTTAACATTTCGATTTATTATGTGTTGTCAATAATCATTCCAGTGAAGTGGTGCAGGAGCCATACAAGGCTAAAATGTCCAGGGATCACTTTTCACTAGTAAGTAGTAGCATAATTATAATTATATTTAATGATTTGCAAATATTTTATCAAACCGAGATGGATAACACTATGCAACATGAAGTCAGTAATTTTTTTATTTAATTTTTTTCTTCTTGGTGAAATATTGAAAAGAATATAGATAAAATATTTTATTATTATAAATTATGTATATTCATTCTGATAATTTTATAACGATAATGTATTTTGCATAATTTGTTTTCTTTTAGTTTTCCTGCCGATGCAATTCGGCAAAAAATTGGATAGCTGCAGGTAAGTTGGAAAGACAGTAATATGACTGGATGCCTGTGAAAACCAGCGGAGTAGGCTCTATTCATTTTGATGAAAAAGTTTTTACAAATCATTAAAAGGTTAAACAATGTTACACAAAACTGCAGTACCAGTTTGTACAGTAGGTACTTACCGTTTTATTATTAAAATAATTATATTTATTATCCAATCTGAAATGAAACTGTTTTTTTTACGCAGACGATTCGTCTTGAAGAAACGCTAACATCTTCTAGGAATACTACAGAAAATGAAAACAGCACCAATGAAAGATTACAATCGATATGTAATGATGGTCCAGAGAACCAAGAAAAAAAAATTTGAAAATAGACTTGTTTCAGACGAAATCAATACTTTTAAAGAAAGAGTATTAGGCATAACGCCAATATTAATATACCATCATGAGATATTGAATCTACGAAAAAAATCTATTTTGGCAGTGATACGACTATCACTAATCAGAAATCTAGAACGCAGGAAAAATGGTGATACTGCGAAAAAACAGTCACCATACAAATAATGACCATTTTATTTTTTTTATAAAATGTGTAATCGTTAAATTTCTCAGAATCCGTCTTCACTACATTTTACCACTTTCGTAGTGCCTCTCGCGCAAACTATTTATGTAGTTTAGAAAAAAATTATATTCCATAAATTTTGCGAAAAAAGATTCTTTTTTAATGTCTTCTAAACAAAAACAATTAATTATTATATTTCGAGGGACATAGCGTTTATTACAAAAAAATATAAAAATTATACAATTATATTGTTTTATTATTTTATTAACTGTCCGGTCGACTTATTACATAACATCGTTCACGCTGCTGTCATAGCAGATATTGCAGCAAGCGCATGAACCAATCCCTGCTTTTGTTTTGAATTCAAACCAATCACAAGCAATGTCAATTTCTAACCTCGGTTATGATTGGTTTTTGTTTCATAAGTCGTTTTGGTTTCAAGTTGGGCCACTTTTTGTATGAAATTTGTTCCGAGTTAGACTTCCTGACTTATTATTTATTCGTAGTTTTTCACCCTATTTTGACTTAATATCGAAAATTCACCCGTCAAAATATGTACTTTTTTCAAAATATAGGGGTCTTTTCTGTTTGATGAAATCTTCACTTTCCGATGGTGTAATCCCTACTAATATTATAAATGCGAAAGTAACTCTGTTTGTCTGTTACGCTTGCACGCCTAAGGCGATTCACACACTGGCGACGCGCCCACGCGCCCACGCGCATATGCGCGGGGCAGCAGATCCCGAATCTGCTAGCGGCACGCGCTCACGCGTCGTAGCGCGTTTTTGGTGTGTGGGACCTGGCGTGTTTTCTATACTAATCGATGTACTTGCATACAATATTAAAATCTGCCACTCCGCGCTACGTGACGGAGCGCGGGGCAGTGTGTGAATGGCTTAAACCACCGAACCGATTTTGATGAAATTTGGTATGAAGATAGAACTGAACTTGGAAAAGGACATAGGATACTTTTTACCGCGAAAATAAAGGTAGAAGGGTTTGAAATAGGGGACGAAAGTTTGTGTCGAAGTTCCTTATTATCAAACATAAAATCATGTAAGATTGTTTATTCTACCCTTACCGTGTCGCGCAATATAAACGAATTCCACGCGGGCGAAGCCGCGGGCGGAAAGCTAGTAAAAAATATGTTTGACAATGCCAAATGTCGTAGAAAGATTATTGATTATTTTGTAAAATATAAGACTAAACTGGAAATTAATGGTTTTATTACGTTGGTTATACCCATTTAGAAGAAAAACATAGACCAATGTTACCCAGATTAATACAAAATATAATCATCATCATCATCAACAGCCTTTAACAGTCCACCAATAATAATTACTACTTTTCTATGAATGGTTCTATGTATGTCAAAGTTACCCATGTAATGACGGTAACTTTGACAGACTAGAAAATCAGGTTTTCTGGACTGATAATTTTTTAGAGAATTTAATTAATCTTCACGGGTGAAAAGTGTTATGAGAGCACTAACAAAGCAAAATACAGTCGTGTTGTATGCTTGAATTTTATACTATTGTGTAAAATATCGCAATTATCTGTCAAAGTTACCCAGATTGACTGTACTTTAACTATTATTTAAATAAAACAATTATCATTACAAATGTTCTAACATAATATTACTATGAAGAAAATGTAATAAGAGGTGTATTTTTTGTGACGACAGAAATTTATGACTTCATTAATGTTAATAGCCATTCAGATTGATCAATAGTTTGGCTGTTATATTAAGGGAACGGGGTGCTTTTATTTATAATAATTGGTACCAGCTGACCCAGCGAACTTAATTAGGCAATAAATAAATACAAAATAAACAATTAAATGTATAATTATAGATACTACTACATTTTAACCGCTACTTATTTAGTTCTAATATTGTTTTCGTGTGTCTCTAGATTTTCTTTAAATATACTCATCAAGTTACTTCTTATAGTAGAAGATCCGACAAGGACCTTCACCAAGCTGATATTAGAATGAAACATATTTTAGAACAAATTTAGTATATTAGAAAATATGTTAAGAATGGGTTGCTTTAAAAATCCTGGACAGACTATTTCTATTTATTAAAAAAAAAATGATTTTTAATTAAAAGTTGCAACATCAAGATAATAATTAGCCTGACTTAAGGCGGTTCACACACTGGCCACGCGCCCACGCGCGTAGGCGCGTGGCAGCAGATAACGCGCGCGGCGACGGAGGAGCAGATCTGCCTCTTCGAGTAGATTTTACCGCTCCTCCGCGCCTGGCGGCTTTGTACATGGCCCGCACCAAATTAAAGGTTACTTTCCATTTGGTCGTCGTCGTCTGTATTCTTTGCATTTCATCCCAAATTGCTGTTCATTGTTCAATTTCGTATATAAATGTGTTTACTGCTGCGGCCCGCCCGGCCTACGCGCGCGGCGTCAGAATCTGCCAGTGCGTGTTTTCTATATTAATCGATGTACTTGCATACAATATTAAAATCTGCCACTCCGCGCTACGCGACGTAGCGAGGTGCAGTGTGTGAATCGCCTTAGGTATCAAACGTATAGAATGTGCAGCCGTTGGGTTGCCTATTATTTACCTGGACAAACTACTCGGTTGTCAGGTATTCGTCCTTGGAGGAAAGATAGTTCGTTTTCTGCTCTTTTAAATAATTTGTATAAAAGAATAGATGGCGCTATCAGTACCTATATGGGTGACCGTTTGTGGCATGATATGTAATGAGCGTTTTCTTGATTCGGAGGTCACGTTAAGCAGTCGGTCCCAGTTGTTATCATAAGATAACCACCGTAAAGCTTAGCTGGACGCCTTTGAGCGGCTTAAAACGTCCAACGCCAAGATTTACGTAACCACAATGTACCTATCTTGGCAGTCCCCGACACGCGTACCGAGAGGCTTAGAGTCATACGTCCTATATGGATCCTAACCCTCTTCTAAGACCTGAGCCCAGCAGTGGGACAATTAATTACAGTTTTATTTTTATCTTCATGTTGCATAAAGATAGATAGTATGAATTTATAGTAGTTAAAAAAGTGAATCATGGCTACATGTTACAGATTTTATTTAATTGAAAGAGTACTAGTGTACTAGCAAAATGTTTTTTTTTTCTGATTTCAAAACCATATAATTACATCAATATTTATTAAACAAATAAAAAAGTAATGAATATATTATGCAAATTTAAACAAATTAAGGTCTATTGTTTTTTATTTTTTCAACCTTTTGCCTTCAGCCAGTTTCGGACGGGTTACAAAATTTACTTAAAGTTTAAAAAGTTTCTCAAGCAAAATATGTTTTTGTTTATACATACATTTATCCCGACTAATATTATAAATGTAAAGCAAATGTATATGTATATATTATATGTAAACAAGAATTGCTCGATTAAAGATATTAGATTCGTTATTAACCATGAAGAAACACCTAACTTTCAGCCCTTTAAGTTAAACACGATATCCTCCAGTATTATCTGTAATATTAATTGAGGAATGCGGTTAGTTTGATCTGAGGACATTACCTGAAACGAACTTTATCATTTGATCTTTCACACCACTTCAATTGGTTTAGGCTTCTTTTCAATTAGATATTAACAATTTCAAATTAATGCTGTGGAGCTGTACCAAAGTACTTTTTCAGAGCAAATAGGGTTATAAACCTGTAACCCAAGACTTTTTAGTGTGTTACATAATGTAATAGTTTATATAAAACTATCATATTAAGCTATCATATTAAGCACTACCGGTCGCCATATTCGCCAGTAGTCAATAATAAGATTTATTAACAGTAAGTATGTCAAATAGAGTTTTTCATTTAAACATCTATCAAGTATCGCCTTTTCCGTTTTATAGCTTGGGCAACAATATTTCCTTCCATAATTAATAAATTCTTCAAAATAAATAGGAGCTCTCTGAGTCTGAAATTATGTAACGTAATTAAACGTTAAGGACATTAAGTGTCAAGATAAAATTAAACGAATTAGTCATATTTAAAACAAAAAACCTTAATATTTTCTTTATAACTTCGACTATTCAGTAGATAAACAGATTCGAACTTAATAATAATATAACCAGCTGAATAAACCGGACACAGATTAAACTAAAATAGGTCAATGATTTTATGAAATTAACCTTATAACAGTTTGTAGTAATGTTTGCTCGAAGTAGTTAAATAAAATAAATACTACTTTAAAGAAACCGTTTATGATAATAGACAATGTGTGTAAACTTTAATTTTGGATTCCTGAACCCTTTGAAAGATGTCGCTGAAAGATTTGAAAGGTCGTCATTAAAACCCATTAATCAAAATACCCATATGACTTAGCTGTGACTTTTCTATTAATAAAGCATTATATTACTATTAGATATAAATCAGTTTTACACAGTAAGCCATTGGGTTAATAGTAAGCCAGTAAGGTAGTTGGATATTTTTATTCAATTAATAAACTAAAATAAATGTTTGTCATACACACCTTAAGTCATTTATGCTCGCAGCACCCATGAGGATAAATCATAGATTATTTATGCGCAGATTTATAGAGCATGTGTATGAAAAAACTACGGATTAAGCAGTCATTAGAAGCTACTTAAATAATTTAAATGAATAAATAAGTTTGATTCGTAACAATTTTTAATTGAGCACATAGTCAAAAAATCACACAATTCAAGGTTTAAGTATAAATTATAATTAAATTCATAATCAAAAAAGTAAGTAATGTAATGTAATTTATATATAAGTAGTTAAATCTTGAATGGATGAAGATAATTAATTACAGTATTACATTTCTACGTCCACAAAGGAAGTGATAATCTAATATCATTAAATGGTTTCGACAGTGAGAGTGAATACAGAAGGTCTCACTTTTATATTTTACACGACCCAGTTTTAATAAGATTGATTTTGATTTTGGTAGATGTTTAATTCCCATTGTGATAGCTGACAATTGATATAAATATTTAAGCCTACCAAAGTCACTCTACTCTGACTAATGTGATCCTCATCGTGAGGGCTGATAATGCAGCATGGTGACCCACAGGGGCCTAATGAGAGAGCCATGAGCTTCTAGATGCTGCTGCATTGTTGGGCCTCCGATTTTACACTCACCAACGAAATACGAGAGCACGAATGCTATCATTTTAGATTGGTCTTCTATGTGAGGATAGTACTGCCAAGCCGGTCCGTTCGTTATGCAACCAGCATGGCTCTCCTTATTTATAACATTACTTCAATTCTACTTAAATATTTTTTGCAAATATTAACTGTTAAGTACTACTACCAGGCAACTAGGAAACTGTTTCTAATTTCTTTTTTAACTATCATATTGTTACAGCTTTTACTGTATTCCAATAAAATAAGTGAAAATATTTAGGATACATTCAAGTTTTTATTACATTGTTATTTACCAGCAAATTAGATTTCGGACTTTGCGCGTTGACTGAAATATGTTTAAAATTTATTGATTCACTTTTAACATAATATTGTTACGAACTTGAATTATTAAACTCTTTTCAAGTTATTTTAATGTGGTTTCGATCAAAGTAACAATTAAAGGACATATGATTATGAAATTATTTTACTCTGGCAATAAATCTGGATGCAAACGTCTTTTAAAATCGAAATCGTAAGTCTAGTAAATAGCTATGGTTAATAATAGTTGCCATGGAAAAGGTCGACCCCTTCATACGTTAATCCCTACATTAAATCAAACCATGGCAGCAAATAAGAAAAACCATACCAGTACCATAGCGGCATCCTCTTTTCCCAACAACCCGCTTTTTGAGGACCTGACCTGACTTTGTAACTCCACAGTCCGCAAGGCGGCTTCGCGGAAACTAGACGTACTAAGAAGGTAAGATGGTTCTTCTCACTGAAGAATCTGTGTCTTCTCTGTAAGACCCAGGTTTGCTCCTGCGTGGATTACTGTTCTCATCTTTGCGATGGACAGCAACACGTGCTGGCCTAGGAAGTCACTGCTGTAGAGTGAAAGAAAGAAACCAAAACTAAACGGGCGGATCTTCCTTCTTGTACCGAGCAGAAAACTGCAAGTCACTGTCAGCTCTATTCCTTCCTACTATGATCTCGGGGCCTTTAAGCTGGGCCATAACTTGAAGAAAATTGAGATTGTTAGCAAAAATAATGTTTTCATTGTGTAAGTGACTTAATATCGCAATTAATTTTATACTAAAACTAGCTGTCCCGGCAGACGTCGTCCTGCCCTTAAAAGATTCCCATAAAAAAGTCATCCCCTATTTCACCTCCTTTGACTTGTAATTTGGCTACAAAAATCAATCTTCTTCAAAGATCTCACAAAGTACCGTTGCAAAGTCGCGGTAGATTAAAATTACGCAATATCATAATAACTGTACCAACTTTGAGTTGCAAGTTATGTGGTGGAAATCCTGGTAACTCCAGAGAATTCAAAAACTCCGTTGGTAAATTTACTACATCATCGGGATTTGTTAAGGAATGTTAAATGTTAAACCTTCCAAATGCACTGCTAAATGTACAACTGTGGGATTTCTTTCATGAATTTGAAATGACAATAATCGCTACAATGCTTCATTAGTACTGACGCATCTGCCCATTTGGAAGTTGCTGATTTCGTCATTCGCATTTTCCGACGCAATACCAAACACACTTTTGTGACATACTTGCACAAATATTTGATTGATTTGGCTGAATGACAACTCTCAACGTTTGCATATGTTTCGAAAATTCGTGATAGCAGCGGGCAATATGGTACAATGAATTCATTTCCGATCTCAATCTCTTGATTTTTAACTTTAACTTTGATAGTTCGTAGTGCACCATCTGTGTCGTCACAATGTCATGTTGATGGGGATCAGTGACTGGATCAGGAATTTCAGCTGATATGATGTCATCCACTTCATTTGAATGTAATTTGTTCAGCAACCAAATTAGGATATGAGCATGCGGTAGTCCACGCTTCTGCCATTCCACCGAGTACATATAAAAACGTGTGTCACCAAAAACTCGATACTTAGTAAACACATCCATCATAACCTTGAGTTTTTGCTTAAATACTCTTGCGATTATGTCATGGCAATCTTGCGGTTTTTGGCCCGGTTCCAACTCACGTTCAATTTCCGTCCACTTCGGATTGCATGTGAATGTAATAAATAAATCCGGAGATCCATAATTTCGCACGTACGTCATAGCGTCTTGAGCGTATTCGTGCATGTGGCGTGGGCTTCCGATATAAGATGATGGGAGAATCGTCAGACGTCCAATATTCTGAACATCACCATCTGAATGAATAGCATCACGCAAGTGTATATAGTCCTCAGATCGTAGCTTTGCCTGATTGAATCGGATGAACGCTAAACGTTCGGTCTCGACTTTGACATATATGTCGACGGCGAATTGCTGGAATAGCCGACGGCACTTCAGAATGACATTCTCCTCATGTGTACGAATCATCATACGATACCCATAGTAATTCATTGCGCTTAGAGTTTTATTCGTTGATACGCCTGAAAATGCAAAATTAAATGAATTGTTAATGGAAACCAATAATAGCAATAATTAGTGTGTGAATATTGTACCTGTAATTGGATCGACCATCTTCAACGTGATGTCGTATCCGTCTTGCCCTTGCCAATAAATGATTGGATATTGTAACGCATCGTACAAACGATGTGTCTCGTTTACACGATGCATGATATTGCTTCTTTGCTGAACGACTATGTCTCGCGATTTAGTTGGATCGCCAACAATAATTGCAGCGACATCATTAACGGTGGGTGCATTAAATCTTCGCACATGTTCACCTGTTGGGGTACAATCTGCTCTTATGACAAATTTGTGCGTATCCGATGGCATTCGTTCCAATGCTGTTTTGAACATATTAACCACAGCATTATTAGCGTGAAAAAATGCTTGCAACTGTTCAATAATTCGTCTCTTTAACTGTTGTGTTCCCTGTATATTGCACCGCACATTCAGCTGACCCACCATCGACGAAATAAAATATATTTGCAGAAATTGATGCGGTTCATCTGGTGTTGGCACCATTGAACCATGCAAATGATATATTTGTCCTTATATCTGTAATTGCAAACAATCATTTGTTGAAGAATGCGGTGTAACTTCTGATCGTGTGATGGTGTAGTGTGTGGTATATATGTAGTTGTTATGTGTTGCAATTCATTGTGTTGGTGTGAGTGATTGGTTATGTGTGTTGTATCTTTTACCTTGCAAGTCGGCATGAAGCCGCCTTCTCGAATGATATTAGCTCCAAAGAAAGTCATGCGAAAGCAGTTATTGTATTCAAGGATGTGTTGAAGAAAATGGCTGGAATCGGGATCACTTCCATCGAACAATGGTTTCAGTGGCTGTGGTGGTGTAAGTAATGGATTCAGTTTGACTTTTCCACTTGCGCAGCACAATCCAGCCGTTTCTCTTTTGAACTTTAACGCATTGCAATTTCGGCATATAGTCGTCATTGGTCCAATATCTAAATTTTCATCATCACTGTAGTTCGCAGTGGGATCATATTGAAATGCCAAGCGATTGTATGATGCCAATGATCTTCGTGAGCTCACGCGTTGTCTCAATCGGGCATTTTCTCTTATTATATTTTGTCTTTCTTCGCTTATATTCTGTAAATACACTTGTTGCTGGCTTGCATGTCTTGTGCGGCGGCCGATGTTCGCACGTCGTCCTCTAGGCATTTTGGACTATGGACAGAGTGGTGAATTTAATCTACACGCACGATCTACACAATTTACACAGTTCAACTTACCACCTTAAAGACAAATGCCTGCTGTTGAAATTGAATAAAAATTTGCACAATACACGTGATTGATTTGATGGTTTCCAAATTTTTTTCACTTTTTTTTTCACAATTTCACAGTGAACACAATACCGGTTTGTCACATAAAATTAATTGAGCAGAGAAAAATGAGTAGCTGTCAAAAAATATTGGTTTGTAGTACATGCTATGTATCAGAGATGGCGCTGTATGTAAAAATAGATTTTCCCGCTTTTCTGTTGAAATTTTCCTAAATTTTCTTTGCTATAAACCTCACGGAGCCCGAGACCTTTCCAACGAATGTAAAACCGTGGAAATCGGTTCGTGCGTTCTGGAGTTATAGCGTCAGGAAGGAAAACCCGACTTATTTTTATATAGTAGAGAAATATAAATTTGAACTTATTGTTTTTACGCGCCCCTTTGTACCTTCGTGCCCCTAGGCACATGCCTAGTTTGCCTTCAAGATAATCCGCCTCTATTGTAGACACAACAATAAGTAACTATTTGTTTATCTTATTGTAGTTTTTTGTTTTATCATATTTTGTTTGAAGACGATTTTGTTATTTTTATACTGTCATAACTTACCTACTATACTTTGTCCATTTGTTTATTGTCTTTTTGACAGTTCACGCCTATAAATTACCGTTTTTTTTCTTCGAAATAATGTACTACAGTAATGTCGTACTTTATGGACGGGTAGTGAAGTGCCCTATGCATAACTAACAACCACAGACTATAAAACAGTTTTTGAAATACGATAATTCAATTAAACGATTAAAATAATCTTATAATAGATTATTTTAATCAATATAAAGATCAAAATAATTTGATTTCATTTATGTATTGTTGCTGTAAATTAAATAAAATAAAAAGGAAATTAAAATAATATGACTTCAAGATTGATATTTGCAAGGAATTAAGTCGAAATCTTGGAAGAAATTAAGTTCAAACTAAGAGTAAGGAACGTAACTCTGTGCATTAATAATTTATTTTTGGAGGACTGCCTTAAAATGTAGCTATGCACGCGTTAGTAAGAATTAACTTTGAAACGCGTGGTTAGTAACATCTAAATCAACTTTAAATCCAGAGTTATGAGCAAATACACTTGAAAATCACATACTACTTACTAAACCGACCTTAAGTGACTTGATTAGGAAACTTTTTTTTGTTTTGGGCCAATTACATATCATAATAGTGCATATTTTATTTATTTACAATATTGACTTAAAGAATATTTACATTATAAGTATACTATATGTTAGTACAAGCATCAAAAATTCTCCCGCAACATCGCTTACTGATAGCGTTTTCAAAATACATATTACTTAATTATTAAACAAACTAGCTAGGTAATTGAGTATACAAATGAATCATGTAATATAAAATTATTACAATCCATCCATCCATCAGACTATCCTTCATAATTTAAACTAGACTAGTCAGTTGAATCCTTGGATGGGTGACCATATTTAGTTTGAGGCTTTCGGGCGACTTAAAACATCTAAGATACGTAGCAATAACATAAAGATTACATAGCCACAACATTGTCTTGCAAGTCCCCAACCCGTACTCGACAGGCGTGGAGACGTATGGCCTTAACCCTCTCCTCTATGGGTTGTTGGTGATTGTTGGGGTTGTTTAGTGGCCCACAGGCCAAGTTGAGTACGACTTGCGCAAGGTCGATCTATCAATAAGAGTAGCGTGCTATGGGAGAGGTCTAACTGTTTAAAGCTGTTGATGATGTACTTGACAGTTGTATAAGTACTTTAGTTCTTTAAGTATAGTATTAATATCAGCCAGAGGAAAGTCACTTAGGTAGCCCTTACCAGAAATAAGTATTGAAATACCGCACCTTATGGCTTTCTCGGTAGACCAAAGACTTTCATAGCCCTAATCCAGTGGGGCAGCCAACAATACAATAACGGTCTATCATCATCAACGGCTTAATGCATTTCACTGTTGGAAGTAAGTCTCTAATTTTATTTAATTGCAGGCCATTTTGTATTTACATAAAAAAAAAGAAATTAAACGAAGTTTTCATATGTCGTTCCGAAATTATAATAATATAACTGTCTCGTTGGTCTAGTCATCTAGTGGATAGCGTAGGCGACTACTAATCAAGAGGACTCGGGTGCGTATCCCGGGTCGGACCAAAAAGTGTTTTTGGGTTTTTCTTAGGAAATTCCTAATAGCAACCCGGAGTTTGGAAGTTTGGCGGTGATTCACGCCCGTGCCTCGGAGAGCACGTAAAGCCGTCGGTCCTGGTTGTCATGAACATTCATGGCAATCGTTATTGGGAAGTCAGTGCCCTCAAATCTACTGACAACTAGTTCAACCTTCGAATTTCAGTTCTCCCTTAGTCTTAGTCGTTTGGTAGAAAAACTGATATTCGGGTATAACCGGTTGAACTAGTAGCCGACCCCAAATACTATTGGGAATAAGGCTAGGAAGAAGACTGACAATCATTTGTCATTCGTTAATTTAGTACTATTATATTAATTTATATGTATATTATTATGTTCATTATAATATTTATCACATTTTTAATGATATTCTGTGTGAAAGAGAAATAAATAATTTTTTTCTGTCTATTTCCAAAGTAAACAACGACTGAAGTAAAATATATTTTTGAGGTAGGTACCTAAAAATCACAAATATTTAAATCAAGCTATGGAATAATAATAGTAAAAATTCAATAATAAAATGAATTTATATTTAGGAAATAGAATAGCTATTGGATATTTGAATACGTCGAATAGATCCCAGCTAAGTCTAGTCGAATTTTAAATAACTGTTTTGTATATGCTTCGAATATAAAGTACCTAAGCCTCGAAACACATGATAGAAAAAGGAGTTCATGCTTAAGTATATTATACATTCTATATACATATAAATAAATAAAAATTTAAGTATATGTTTGTAGTTTCAAATTATCTACTTTTAATATACGCATATATATATAAAAGTGTAATACTTTCATATGCATATGACACCACATTTTAAATTTCTTTGTCAGTCTGTTTGTTCCAGCTAATCTCTGAAAAGGCTGGACCAATTTTAATGACCTCGCACGCTGCAGTGTGAAGGTAGTCTAAAAAGGTAGCCAAAATTACTCTATAAAGCATCATTTATCTGCCGCGAAAGTCCCTTCAAAATCGGTTCAATCGTTCCAGAGATGAGATAGAAGACACAGACTTAAATTTAAAAATTGATATTTTGGTGTTAGTACCATAATACTTTCATATGCATTTCAAATCAAATCAAATCAAATCAAACCATTTTATTTCAAGTAAACTATACAACGGCACTTTTGAAACGTCAAGTAGTCAGTCAGTAGTCAGTCGTGAAGCTAATCGTCTGTTCCAATTCGTAGATCCTATGGAGAAGAACAGACAAGAAACTCTATGGACACTCTTTTCCAACATTGTTTTTAAATTTTTTGGTTACATTGTTTAAGGCATTTTATTAAATGTGAGTACAATGTAACGATGCTGATATTTACACAGGTCGTGTCCAAAAATAATTAAACAATAAATAGAAGTTGTGAGATGAGCAGCCCCGACTGGCGGCGCCCGTATCACGAGCATGACCTATGCAATAGCCATCGTCCAGTTCAACCATATCGTAGGGAGCCGAACGACCCGCCACACACGCCATTGCCAGCAGGGCTTTCGAGCGAGCATGACATACTCACAACCGCCAGTCAACAAACAAACATATATGCTACTAGTGACTACAAAGTGCTCACATGTACAATTCAAATTGTTCGCAGTTATACAATAATAAAACCATTTATAAATGCTACTCTCTAAGAGTGCAATAAATATTTGAAACATTTAAATAAAAAGTAATTTATTATGCAATAATGTTAATACCAAAAAAATATATAATAATATAATGTCAAACAACAAGATACAATTAAAATATCAATAATACATGTCAGAAATATGGTTATCCAATGTCAAAAAAAAGAGAAATATAAGAATGTCAGTCATTATGATTCTAAATAATTTGAGAATTAATCATGTGGCTGTGGAGCAGGACCGGCATTAAGCCAAGCATTCTTGTCGGCAATGTAATCCTCTAATTTGTAATAAGCTTGCTTACATAGTGTGCGTTTTACAACATTTTTAAACCGTTTCTCTGTTAAATCTAGTATGTTTTGAGGTATTTTATTATAAAATTTAATACAGTACCCCATAATAGATGTATGCACTTTTGAGAGCCTAAAACGTGGTTGAATTAATTTATCCTTATTTCTTAGTATTATACCCATGTCTATCACATCTTTGATTGAAGAGATGTAAATTTTTTCAAACATACATTATGTTTTCATAGATGTACTGACAAGGAACTGTCATGATATTGATCTCCTTAAAAAGGCCCCTTACAGAATCGCGACTGCGGAGACTATATATAGCTCTAATGGTTCTTTTTTGCAGAATAAAAATTGACTTTATTTCTGCCGCACGTCCCCAAAGCAAGATGCCGTATGACATGATGCTATGAAAGTAACTAAAATAAACTAATCGTGCGGTTTCCACATCCGTTAGTTGCCGAACTTTTCTAACAGCATATGCCGCTGAGCTAAGCCGCCCAGCAAGTGATTTTACATGAGGACCCCATTGTAATTTTGCGTCTAGCGTGATTCCCAAGAAAACAGTTTGGTCTACCAATTCTAGCTTCTCTTTGTTCACTAAAATGTCACAATTACTGCTTTTAACATTTGGCAAAGAAAATCTTATGCATTTGGTTTTCTTTCCAGTTAGCACTAAGTTATTAGCAGTGAACCAATGATGTACGTTACTAATAGTATTTAGTAACAACATATAGACACTCCAATTTTTTATGTGATTGTAAATAGAAAACCACAACCACTATTAGCAAGTTTCAATAAGAAAACAAAATAAATTATACTTTTTTATTACCTACCAAAGTTAATGGTCATACTTATGTTTGTAATTTATAGACTTCATAAAATATTATACGACAACATCTGATGTTTCCTAATATGTGTTTTAGTTCTTACATGACCTAACAAGTAATAGATATTTATTTGCTTGTTATGTTTGTAAATAATAGTGTAAGATCCGAATTAAAACGACCTTCACCCATCTGTTTATTGGATCAAAAGTATTTAGTATTAAACTTAATAAATTAAATAATATCTCGCGGGTGGTTTGACAGACTGGGGTTGACAAGATGACTCTGCCCTGCCTGATGAAAAGCATGAACAGAATTCAGAAGTGGAGGCCACCATCCTCAGTGCCACAATGGACAGTGCAGCATGGTGACCCACACTATGGCGGCCTAGTAAGATGCTTTTTTACGCCCCGCTTGAAGGATCCGGGGTCATAGAAGGAAGGAAACACATGCGCTGGTAGAGAGTTCCAGGTTTTAACTGCTTGGCATAAAAAGGAAGAGCCGAACCGTTAGGTTCGAGAGCGTATGTCAACCACTCTAAAGCGGTAGCTTCCGAGACCAGCACGTATTGTCCTGTATAGGAAAGGGGAAGGGGGGACCAGTTACAACAACTCTTCAGAACACTCTCCATGATGTAAGCGATAGAGGACTGCCATGGAGTCGACATTTCTTCGCAGCTGCAGGGGCTCAAGGAACTCGGTGACTTCGTTACTGTCGATAAAGCGGACTGCTCGCCGCTGTAACCGATCGAGAGCGTCGAATAAATACTGGGCGGATCCATCGCAAAGATGAGAGCAGTACTCCACGCACGAGCGAACCTGGGTTTTGTAAAGAAGACACAGATGCCCGGGCGCGAAGAACCCTCTCACCCTGTTCAGTACGCCCAACTTCCGCGATGCCGCCTTAATGACGCTCTCAATGTATTCACGCAGGTTGAGATCATGACAGATATCCACCCCCAGGATACTGAGTCTATCCTGCAGATGCAGTTGAATGCTCTGAAAAGAAGGGAGGGGAAGAAAGGGAGACTTCTTGGTAGAGATCGCGCATACCTGTGTTTTCTTAGCGTTGAACTCGACCAGATTCTCATTTCCCAATTGAGAGACGCGGCCGAGAACCCGGTCAAGCTCAGCGACAAGCTCCCGCCGTTTTTCCTCAATGTTTGCTTTGGCTGTAGGGTGTCCAAAATATCGCCCATGAACTGGGCTATCGTCTGCATAGCAATGTATGTTGCCAAGGGCTAACATATCATTGATATGCAGAAGAAACAGTGTGGGCGACAGGACGGAGCCCTGAGGTGCACCAGCGTTTATCTGTCTAAAATCAGAGGCCGCGCCGTCGCAAAGGACCCTAATGCAGCGTTGGTGCAGGAAGGCGATGACCCAGTTGCAGAGTTTGCGGGGCAGGAATTCCTGTTCAAACTCTTATTAATTAAAAACTGAAAAATATCCTTTCATTAAACAGTGTAATCATGAGTTTAATGTATAAATTGAATACCAACCGAAGGTATAAAGGCTATAGAATATACAAGCGTTGAGTTGTCTATTTGTTTCCTGGCATAGCTCCTTATGAATGACTTAATAAACTGTTGTTTTATAAAAAGGGTGGGCTGTGCGTTATGGGTGCAGAAAATCGTAGTTCCAATGCACTTTAGCTTGTAGCCAGTGTAACGGACAAGCTTGCTTCAATGATTTCACAAAGCGACGGAGGAAGAGAGTACATTTGACCCAAATATTAGGAAGGCCTGGAAACAACGTTTTCCAATATCTAACTGTAAATGTTTAGTGATGCTGTTTATATATGACTAGTTTGGTTTTTTATTAATAAGTGAAAGACGATCATGGGACTTTTGCATATTGGGAGGAGTGAAGCGGTCTATTGACCTCTTACCGACTAGAAACCACCCCTGTGCTGTGTTCCCCTGTTTGGCAATAGTGGAAGGAGCGAAAATTATAATTGAGTTCTTCCAGTAATGTCTATTTTATTACACGAACCGCAAGGAATTATCGTTACACGAACTTTTTCTTTTAGAAAAGCTAAGCAGAGATTAATGCAATGCACAAATTGCCATAAAAGAATATTAATAAAATCTATTATTTTTAAACGAGCAATTCGATGTATATATAGTAGTTAGTTTGTAGTTTGTACCCCACAACCGCACTAGAGATACAAGCTGGTTGCCTCCAGAAGCCGCAGATGCGTTCCTGATGGTCCTCCCGATTGCCTGCGAGGTAGGCCACCGCGGGTTTTAGTGGTTAGACCGGTTGCTCCGGGAATCCCACACACACCCTTCGTTTACCCCCCAAGGGCATGGTGCGAAAAGCTTTCCACGCGTTAAAAGAAGGTAAATATTACAGACTAATTATGTACATTGGGGGGCCTTTATGCTATAAGCAATTTCTTATAGGCCACATTTGGATAAACAAACCAACAGAGAATAAAGGAAACAAAGGGAAGCCAAAGTCTATTGAATCTACAGTAGCGTTAAAATAAATAAAGGGATACACATACATAATTATATACAATACGAAGCCGTGAAATCCTATCATTCTATTTCACACTTTTTTCAGTTCAAAGAAAACTTAATAACTTAGATGTTACCGGCAATCTGTATAATTCAGGTATTCTATACAATACCTAGAATAGACTACCTAAAACGTTAAGGTAATGTATGAAATGTTATGAATACTATTTTCCAGTTTAAACTTTACCTAGGTAATGTATACAATTCCTAGGTATTGTATAGAGTACCTGCTGGTCCACCGGCAATGTGTAAAATAACTATATTTGGGCCTGTATTTATCAATGTTACTTAAGTTAATAAGTAGAAGGGTGTTACGGCTGTACCCGAAGTGCGGCTACACCTAGTTCTAGCCGGCTATAACTAGGTGTAGCCGGTAGCCGTTGGTTAAACCTAGGTGTAATAGATTTGTTACGGGTAATATTAGGTGCCTCTACTGAGGCGTCTATTCATAACCTTTTTTTTTTTTTTTTACGTGTGGAAATCCCCACGGACCGTCACCCCACCGGGGCTCTCGGCGGGGCGGTGTGTCGGACTCGAACCGACTAAAACCACACGGTGTGACCTCTCTGCGCCTGTATTTGGAAGGGATCCAGGTAACCGTTTTCTCCTTCTGGATCCCTCCCGGCGCCTGCCCGCACTGTTGCGGGCGCCATCTCTTTATCCTCTCTATTTGGGCGACGTCCAGTCACACGCGGACGCCGCCCCCTCGCGGCTGGCCACTATAGCGGATGGACGGGGAAACCCGTCCCGTCCACCCGCGGCCACACTCAGGGCGGCATGAGGCGCAGATGGGCGCGCCTCCGCCGCCCGGTTCGCCGGCGGCGGATCGGGTCCGAGTGGAGGTCATCCTCCCGGGCCTTCTCCGCCGCCTCCTTCTGCGAGATTACGTCCTCGCAGAAGGTAGCGACCGCGGTAAAACAACTGTCGCTACCGGCCATGGAGCGAACTACGACCGGTAGCGAGAGTTCCTCTCCGATGACTGCAGTGAGGGCCCGGCGCTGCGCCGCCCATGCGGGGCAGACCGCCAGCGTGTGCTGGGCCGTGTCCTCACTGCAGTCGCAGTGGTGGCAGGCGGGACTCGATTCCCTCCTCGCGACCGAGTGCAGATACTTCCCGAAGCAACCGTGCCCGGAAAGCACCTGCGTCAGCCGGAAGGAAAGGGTCCCGTGCTGCCGCCCTGCCCACTCGGCGATGACCGGCTGGAGAGCCTCCACGGCGGCGAAGCCAGCGCGTGGAGTCTCCAGTCGGGACGACCATCTTGCCAAGGTGGCTCGACGAGCGGCTTCGCGCCACTCGCGCACGTCCTCGGGCGGAGGGCGAGACTCGCTCTCCGCCCGGAATTCAGCCACTCGTCGATAAACTTCGGCGAGCACTTCCGCCTCCAAATCCCACGGGGGTGTTCCGGCCAAGGCGCAGGCCGCTTCGCTCGACACCGTGCGGTATCCGCGTATGGCTCTGACCGCCAATATCCTCTGAGGGCGCCAGAGGCGCGCCCTATTCTGGGCGGACAGAGCCGCCGCCCACCCGGTGCACCGTACAGTGCCATCGACCGGACCACCCCCGTGTACAGCCGCCTAGTGGGAACACTGGCCCCGCCCAAATTGGGCAAAAGTCGCCCGAGGGCAGAGGCAGTGTCCACCAACTTTGGTGCCAGCTGTTTGAAGTGCTCGTCGAAGAGCCACCTTCCGTCTAGGACCAGACCCAGGTACCTCATCCGGGTCCGGACCGGTACGAGAACCGAGTTGACCTCGATCGAGGCACCGGCGGGTGGACAAAGTAGGGCCTCCGTCTTATCCAGGGCCACCCGCAGACCCAGCGCCTCGATGCGCCCGACCACCATGGACACTCCAGTGGTGGCCAGGCGCGCCGCCTCCTGGAAGTTAGCCCCCGGGCCGTGACTAAGGTGTCATCCGCGTAGCAGATTACACCCAGCCCGGGGGGGAGACGCCCTCTTAGGGCCCAGTCGTATCCCATGTTCCACAGGAGTGGTCCTAGGACAGACCCCTGTGGAACACCGCACGACATGGCCCTGCGTCTCAAGACGCCATCTCGGTCCTCGTACATGACGGTTCGCTCCTCAAGATAGTCTGCCAC
Source organism: Phragmatobia fuliginosa (assembly GCA_932526445.1). Lineage (NCBI taxonomy): Eukaryota > Metazoa > Arthropoda > Insecta > Lepidoptera > Erebidae > Phragmatobia > Phragmatobia fuliginosa. The sequence continues at coordinate 11,442,994 of OW052068.1, read as the reverse complement.
CAGCCGCCTCAGGTACTCTGGCACTCCGTGGTAGCGGAGTGCTTCCCCGATGCAGCCGAATGGCAGACTATTGAAGGCGTTGGCGATGTCTAAGGACACCGCCAACACCACTCCGCCGCAGCTCACGGCCTCCTCGGTCACGGCCCTAAGGCGCATCACGGCATCGATCGTCGAACGCCTCTCTCGGAAACCGAACTGGGCGTCCGACAGATCGGGGCCAACCTCGCTGAGGTGCCGGACGATGCGGGCAGAGAGTATCCTCTCGAAAAGTTTACCCGCCTCGTCCAGCAACGGCGGTGTTCTTGGATCGAATCCGTAGAACAGCCGCCCCTACCTCCGAATCCCTGACGGGCGGAACTTCGACCTCGCTACCCCCGTCGTCTTCGACTGATGAAGCCATCGACGGGGGTATGTGTTCCGCCCGCTGCGGGAATAGGCACTCGACCACTTCCTGCAGGAAGCTGGGCTGGAGAGTCTCCGTAAGGGGGGGGGCCGACGTGCGGAGCTTGTCACGCACCGCACGATAAGGGCGACCCCAGGGGTCACGCTCGAGACTCTCCAGCATCTCCTCTCTACTGACATCCTTGGCGCGGCAGATGGCCAGCCTCAGAGTTTTCCGAGCTTCTCGGTACTCCTCGTGAAGCCGGTCCACCTCCTCACCGACCCCGCGGTGACGTCGCCTGCTACTAGTTAGGGACCTCCGGGCACGAACGCGCGCCGCACGGAGGTCCGCCAACTCCTGGGACCACCAGTAGACCTCCTTCCTCGGAGGCCGACACCCACTAACGCGGGGCATGGCCGCATCGCAGACCCGCGTTAGCGCGTCAGCGAAGCGGCCAGCTCCCACGTCGACCCCCTCTGTCGGGGCCCGCGGAGACAGCCAAGCGTTGAGAATGGCCGCCTCCTCCAGTAGGTCCCTATCGAGCCTGGCGACAGCCCACCGCGGGAAGCGGGAAGGGCGCCGCGCCGCGTGACCCCTACTGGGGTCCTGGGACCGGGAGAGCTCAAATCGGATATAGAGGTGATCCGAGAGCGTCTCAACCTCTTCCAGAACACACCAGTTCCTTACTCGTGCGGCGACTGCAGGGGTAGCAAACGAAAGGTCCACTATCGACCCCCCCTGCTGTCGCACGCACGTGTTGGTGGAGCCCCTGTTCAGCAAACAGAGGCCCACCGAAGCCGCCCACTCCATTACGACTTCGCCCCTGGCGTCCGTCGCCGGGGAACCCCACACAATGGACTTTGCGTTGAAGTCCCCCAGCACGAGGACGTGCCCAGACGCCAGTCGCCGCATCGAGGTCTCCAAGTTGTTAAGGAAAACCTCGAAGTCGCTCAGACTCCGGTTGGGGGAGAAATATACACCGTAAATGGTGACTCCCCCCCACCCTTGTATCCCGTACCCTTGTCTCTTAACGACAAGGGCGGGGAATCAGCCGCCGTAGAGCAGACGACTGCCACGGAGCCGTCCCAGTCACCCATCCAGTTTGGACGGGGAGGAACGTAGTAAGGCTCCGCGACTACGGCGAGACCTACCGACCACTGTGCCATGGTTTGCAGGAGGAGGTCCTGCGCCGCGGCACAGTGGTTGAGGTTCGTCTGGACCAGGAGGCTGGAGACTTGATCCACTATCGGACCGTGTCTCCAACCCCCTCCATGGGCGTCGGCGTCGACGCACGATTAACGTCGGAGGCAGTCCGGGTCGTTAGGCTGGCCTCCGGCGCTTGCGGAGAAGCACGGGGAGGCCTGCAGCCCCCCTGCCCCATCTGGTGATTGGCGGGTTTATTGCCCGCCGCACACACGGGGCAGTGAGGGGCGGCAGAGCATTCCGCCACCTTGTGCCCCGGTTGACCGCAGCGGAAACATAATCCGCTGCAGTCAAAACACCTATCGCACCTGGCGCGTGTGTGCCCCGATACTAGGCATTTGTAACACCTCATCGGTCTCGCCGCCAGGACCGTAATCCTAGCGTTGACAAAACCGATGAGGATCTTGCCAGCATCGCCCAATACTTTGGCCGACACTACGGGGCAGCTGACCCACACAGCGCCAAGTCCTCCTGGTCCGGGGCGGATGGTGCCCACCCTGACGTTGTCCGCGCTGCAGCCCGTCTTCTCCACGACTGCAACGCGGACATCCTCCACCGTCACTGAGTCGTCCAGGCCCGAAATGCGCAACTCAGCACACTTCGTAGGCCTGGCGACTCTGACACCATCCTCAGCTGCAAACATAACTCGCAGCTTCTCCGCAAAGGCGTCCGCCGACTTTGCGCCTTCAGCCCCCGGGAACTCGAGCACTCGAGCTCCCGTCTGGGACTTGCGCAGGCTCATGCCTGCCGTCCCGAACTCAGTGGCGAGACTGCGGGCCCTTTGGAAAAGAGCCTTCGGTCGCTGCGACGACGCAAGCGGGGGGCGCACGACCGGCGCAGGGGGCAGTCTCGCCTCCAGACCGGCCAGACGCCCGTCCAGCATACGCTCCACTGCGAGGAGAACCTGGCGCAGCTGGGCGTCAGGTACCTCGACGCTGGCAGGAGCCGGAGCCGGCTGCGACGGGCCAGGCAAGGCCTCTCTTTGAGGCAGCTCAGCCCGAAATTGGGCGAACTGAGCGCTAAGCTCAGTCACCTGGCCCGACAAGCGGTGAGACGTCACCGCAGAGGCTCTCTACGACCTCCGCAATAGCGGAGGAGGAGTCCTTCAGGGCTCTTACAAAAGAGCCCTTCAGGTTCACCGACTTGGTGGCCACTTTGTGGATTATATCCACGGCCACCTTCGCCCTTTCCTGCAAGTACAAGGTATCCTGTGGGACATCTCCCTCAACCGGCTCCCTCATCCTCAGCAGGAGACCCGAAATCTCCTCCTCTTCTTGGTTCTCGCCGTCCGCCCTGGCGCATCTATAGGACTCCCTCCTGGTGAAGGCGGAGCCTGACGGCAGCGGGACGGGGGCTTGGAACCCATCGAGGCGGGTGCCTTTGGTCACTGGCGTCTCCAGGGATGAGTCACTGTCTGCATCCCTGGTGTGAACGCGCTTGTTCCTCGCAATCTCCGTCTCCATCGGTTGCGTACTGGCACTTTCGCTCCTGCCAGCTGAGGCCGACCTGGAGCGCAATCGCTCCGATCTTCTTCGGCTCCCAGCAGTCAGATTGACTTCTGGGAGCCCCACCGAGATGGGCGGCCCGAGTGCCACCACGACCTCCTTGGACACTGTGTCCACTCCCGAAGAAGAGCTCCCCTTGAGATTGCCCTTCTTCTCCTTCTTACCCTGTAATCTGTTGTCCGTTAAGCTAGCCGATTTGTTGTCTTTAGTGTCCGTTCCGATTTGTGTTTTTGTATTTGTCTTTTCATTTCCCATAATAGACCCACGAGTGGGGGAGAACTAAAGGTCGACCCGGGCAGAGATCCCCCAATACCCGGGCAAGCGTACATTTTTAACCCAATCGAGGGGTCCGCAGGTACCTCGGCTTGGGGTGCGCTCGCAACTGAACTTCCCATCAGCCATGCATCCCCTGGCCACGCACCAGAGCTTGGGATTCGGGGTAATTTTTTATAGAGGTTTTCTTCCTCGCGGTCCGGGCGGCTAAGCCAAGACCCACGCCCCCGGACAGAACCGGGATTACGTTATGCCGACGGTGGCAGAAAGACTACGTCCCCCTGCCTGCTCGGTGGTAGTGTAAGTACACGCCGAGCCCGTCCTCCTCTCTCCACCGCTAGCAGCGGAGAAACTGCGGCCCCTACAGAGCCCCACCTTCAGGTTTTTTATCGAGGTTTCCTCCTCCATGCTCCGAAGAGCGAAGAGCCAGCAGGGCAACCGGCAGACACGCCCACCCTGCTCGATCAGGCCTTGCCCGAGAGCCGATGGAATGGCTTCCTCTCCTGCTAGAATATTAGCCGCTGGCGATAATCCTCTCCTCCAGATGACGCGGAGGAAATGAGGAGGAACAGCGTTATCGCCAGCGTTTCCAGGGTGCACCACGAGGAGGTTTTCTAGCCAGCACCCCATCTATTCATAACCTTTTTTTAATAGTTTATTTTATTATAGTAGTTTAATAATTTAATCAGTTAAAAAAGCTTAGGTCTTATATTAAAAACTTTAGCTCGTAATCTTTTACACACATTGCTGGCAGCGCATTCGGAATTCTATAGAATGCCTAGGCAAAGTATAAAATGGAAAATATTTCATACATTACCTTAACGTTTTAGGTATTTTATACATTGCCTATGTATTCTATATAATACCGGATCATACAGATTGCCGGTAACATATATACTAAGCATAATTATAGTTATAATGTGAAAGAATAAAATTTATAAATACAAATATATACCTCTAATTTTTTGGACTTTACCAACTTAATTAATACAAATTGTTGAAAATACATAAACTACTGTAAATTGTTTACAGAAACAATGTTTGGCTTTTAACAGGATAAGGTTGTTGCCTAAATGGATGTGTATATAATAAATGTCTGCATAAAGTCACACTACTAAACTAGTAAAACAGACGGGTCAATTTTATTATTCTTGTATGTTTGCAAAAGAGATGGTCCAAAAAAAAAACCAGAATCGATTGGGACTAAATAGGTATCAGTGGGTTCATTATAATGCACAATTTACTCCACCCTAAGTGCAATGCCGAAATCAATGGGGTATATGAGCTATGGGCTGACAAAGTATGTATGAAAAAATCATGAGTTACTTGTTGATTGATGATGAGTTTACAGTTTTTACGAAACCAATAATTATTGTTGATTATCAACAATAATAGGATTACTGTAAAAGTTATAACATTCAACTAAATAATCACTGTGTCGAGCTGTAATATGTACATTGTACAACTAATTTAGAGTCCAATACAAGCATTAGTATAGTATTTCGGTAAAACGGCGTCATAAAATAACAACTCTTTTGCATGCTATTGTCATTTCTTTCTCTTATCAGTTCAGTTAGCAAGCTTGAACTGTTTTTAATTTCTCTAAAAAAAAAATTTTTTTTTAGTGATGACTAATAATTATAAACATAAATGGTTGATAGTAAACAATAGTATAGTAATCCTGTCGTTATAGTCGTTAGAATATTGCTTATATTCTATAAACTGATAAAAATCACAAGTAACTCATGATTTTTTATAAACTTTGTCAGTCTATAGCTCTTATACCCCATTGATTTGGGCATTGCGCTTTCAGTGGGGTAAATTGTACAATTATTAATGAAACTACTGATACCCATTTAGTCCCAATCGATTCTGGGTTTTTGGTCCATACATTTTGGACCACCTCCTTTACGTTAATTAGCTTCTAAACCTAGTTTTGAACAGACAGCGTCAACACAATAGAGATAAACAATTAGAAACACGTCATATTTATGACTATCCACTGACAGCACACATACACAAAACAAAAACACATACACTTATACACATACATAGACACCGATGTATGAAGTATATAATAGTTATATAACTGAATACATCAAAACAGGCATACAACATATAACACGTACAAATACAAAATAGTTCATACTGAGGTGTCAACAGTTGTTTATATTTTTGAATATAAACACTCTGTTGACAAGATAGGGTGAATATGAACTAAACACTAACATAAACACTAGTATAGACATAGTACATAACAATACACCAGTCATAAATATGACGACTTGAAATTAACATCTGAGTGGGGCGTCTCGGTGAATAATAATAAAGACAGACGGACAGACAACAAGAATCAAAAGATAACAAGACTAAAATAGGAAACCACACCCACTGGGGATGTACATGAGTCATAACCAGCTGGTCTATTTGCATCTGAAAATACACTATACACATAATTACCTTATTAAATTGCATTTATTACAATACACTATACACCATTTACACACTCAATCACTAAAACAAAATTATATCTTGTATCTATATTTTAAATTTTAAACTTAATTTATTTTATTCTATTTATTCTTTTAACTGTTACCTAATGTATATACTATTAAGACAAGAAAATGTAAATGAGAACAAAAGTACTAAGCTCTTAAAATTAGACAGTAAATTTTTTTTATTGAATATAAGGAAAAAAAATGATAAAATATATGAAAAAGCTTAGAAAATATACATAGCATTGAAAATAAAAATGTAAATAATAAAAAGTGTAAATAAATACAAACTACATGTGAATTAACAATACTGAGTATATACTCAGTAACTAATTATAAGTATAGTAAGAAATGTAAGACTAGATGTACAAGATCCTGGTTTGTGATCGGGGAAAAGTGACGGGGTCAACATACCGACCCCATAAAAAAAAAAAAAAAAAAAAAAAAAACAATTAGAAACAATATTTCGACGTTTTTGCAGATTTTAAAATCATTTTAATTAATCTATCACTTATTATATCCTCGATTGTCAGAACTTCTTAAAATATATAGTTTAAATTAAACTTTTGATAATGCTTACTAAATTTTGATGATGATAAAAGAACAAGTGAGATTTATTTTCTGGAATGTTTCTAGACATTCATATATTATTGAAATATTAAAACAATGACTCTGACTGAATACTTATGTATGGTTTAACCCTTTTATTTGCATGTGAAATACAACCATAATCATAGAGGCACAAATAACAATATAATCAACTTCGCTGACTAACATTAACACACTTTTTGTGCTCCAAATATGAAAAATAATGTTTAATAAAATAATAGGACAAATACATTAGTACTTTAGGTATATAGAACAAATACTATATGTTTTTAGTTCGTAGTAGTAGATATTATAATCACATATCACGGTCAAGTGCGTGTCAGGCCACACAAAGAATAGGGATTGCTCAGACACCCATAATGATACGTGGATTTAAAATAGTATCCAATATATAATTACTATGTTTGCTTATTAAGGCCCGCGACACCGAGCGTGAGAATTTGTGATTGAACACCCACATATATATTTTGCATGCACACAGACGCATCGCGCACTGTCGCATACATACCGTAGCAAGTAATCACCGACTTTCGGTTTTTTGCATAAGTTAAATATCCATTAACTGTTCGCCTTTGTACAACGTATTTTAATGTCTTACAACGCACGCAATGTATCTTGCCATATCGTAAAGCCCGTAGGATTCATTCAGTACAGAAAGTCATAATACTTTCTGTATACCAATCGAATGGTCAAAGATTATAAAATAATTTTACACAGTTTAAAATAAATTCGCTCGCGTGCTTTGTGACAACTCAGATCCTTTTAAATACGCAAGGTATTTAAATACGGTTTTCATCATAATTATGGTTTTCTTTTACGGAAGATTTATTAATGTTATTTTATTATTTTAAAGGAACACATAAATAAAGTCAATGTTTCATATACATATTATTTTTAGGTTAAAGCCAATATTGACAAAATTTTACGAGTTACATAAACTAGGAATAACCTACAGTAATGGTTTATACTTTTTTAATATTCCTTTATTAATTTATTTGTGAATTATAATTTCAAAGTAATTTGGAACAATGTAATATTAATCCTTATCTTAATAAATATTGTAGATATTTTAAGCATTTCATGTAGATTAAAATTGTTTATTGCACAATATTATTTAAATAAATATTTTATAATACGTCAGAGCGTTCATCTAGGTCGCACCCGTAATAGGCCGTAATCTTACACTAGTGACTCTGTGTAAGATTTTATTATGTCAATAATATGTGTTAAACGATACGTGGTCTTATAGGTATTTAAAAAAACATTTAAAATTTTGACAAATTATACCTTCCTTTAAAACCAATCTATCCATTGTTGCAAACATCATGAAAATCGGTGCAGTAGTTTTTAAGTTACGTTATGATTTGAGTTTAACAGACATATTGAAGCGGCAGAGGACTTTGTTTTTATTTAATATATTCAATGCAAACGGCTCATTTACGCAATAACGTTACTAAATCCTTACTAATATTATAAATGCGAAAGTAACTCTGTCTGTCTGTCTGTCTGTTACGTTTTCACGCCTAAACCGCTGAACCGATTTTGATCAATTTTAGTATAGAGATATATGGGTCCTCGAGAAAGGACATGGCTACTTTTTACCGCGAAAATCGACACACTCGCGGGCGGAGCCGCGGGCAAAAGCTAGTAAAACATAAATACGACTAGCGGTTTATACATACGTATAAAAGTGAAATAATCCTCCAACACCAAACCATTGAGTAGTAGTACTTTCCATCATCAGCTGACCTGAACATCTTGAAAGATACGACTAAAGGTAACACACATATTTATAATAAATAACAATAAATAAATATTTCAGGCGAATGACACAGAATATCATCTACCAAATATTCGTGTGATCCGCAAATATTTATTTCGCAGTTTATAATACATAAACATACTTTTATTTATAAATACATACATATTATACATAGAAAACACCCAAACTCCGAAACGAATATTTGCAGATCATACAAACATTTGGTCCGACCCGGGAATCGAACCCTAGACCTCTTGGTTAGCAGTTAGTTCATTTGTTGCAAATTAAATTTTCTACAACTTTGGTCCAGTATCTTTTTGTCGTAGAACTATAAATAAAAAAGTTATTAGCGACACTGTTCAGAAATTCGAGAAAAAAAATATATTTTTTATTTTTTATACCCAAGTGACCATTAGGGAACAAAAGAACATCTGCCTGCTATTGTTATTATTATTTCTAACCTCTTAACCTTATTGTAAGAATAGCTAATAATATTGTATTGAAGTTGTTGTTAAACTTATACCTTTTAGTTATTTCTCTACGTGCGATTGTATTTTATTCTGTTTTTAATTGTGAAGATGATTTAGAATGATTTTAGACACGATTTTAACTTCAGTAAAAACTATTTTTTTTTATTAGCATTTAAACTTTTTAAGCGTGCTTTTTCTATTATTTTAGTTATACTATTATTATAGCTATTCTTACAATAAAAGAGGTTAGAAATAATAATAACAATAGCAGGCAAATGTTCTTTTGTTCCCTAATGGTCACTTAATAACATAATATATATAAATATATATAATATAATAATAATAAAAAAATATATAAATATAAGTATATTTTTTTCTCGAATTTCTTAACATTTTCGATTATAACTTTTTTATTTATAGTTCTACGACAAAAAGTTACTGGACCAAAGTTGTTGAGAATTTAATAAATTTGCAACAAAAAATGTTAACAATTTTTTTTTATAAAATAAATAGTATAAGAGATATATCGTGAAAACCATTTCAACCCCTATTTTCAAGATGGCAGCCGTGGGACAAGGGTGGCGACCCAACAAACTTGGTTTTAGCTTAACACTGACCCCCCTACACACCAAAAAAATAAAATTGCGTGTTCTAAAAACGCAAGGTAAGGCCTAAAAAATGTAACATTTCCATTGAAATGTTACATTTTTTAGGTCCATTGACTAAGTTGCATACGCTGACCACAAGACCAATAAGGCAGTATGAAATATTATAATAATAAATAAATATTTTGAACATCTTACACACAACATCATCCAGTCCCAAACTAAGCAGAGCTTATATTATAGATTCTAGACAACTGATATAAATACATAAACATACTTTTTTTGTTGCTTACCTATAGAATACACCCAGACCCCGAAATAAATATTTGCGGATCACACAAATATTTGGTCCTACACGGGAATCGAACCCGAAACCTCACTCAAGCAAAGTAGTCGCATGCTCTACCACTGCCACCTAGGCAGTCAATAAATAATAAAAGTCATAAAGTAATAAAAGTCAATAATAATTTTAAAACTCCTAACCGTTAAAAAGTTATATCTTCCACCATCAGCTCATCATCAGGAAACGATGGCTACCAGATATTGCGTCTGGAATAGCATTACAAAATAAAAAAATATAATAACTATTTATAGGGGCGTATTATAACGTGCTTATAAAATTTTAGGGTTTCCCTATAAACTAACATTGAAAACACCCAACACCTAAAAAAAAAATTTTTTTGTGGATCTCATAAACATTTGGTCCGATCCGTGAATTGAACCCGAGACCTCAATCGCATACGCTACCACAGCGCCACCGAGGCAGTCATATAAAAAGAATTTTTAAAAATCGGTCCACAATTGACAGAGTAATCAATGAATGTATAATAAAAAAAAATCATTTAGTTAAACATAAATAATACTCCTTTTTTGAAGTTGGTTAATAATAATATAAAATATAAAGATTGGTGTGTCTATTCTCAGACCTACCAAATATTATCAAAAGTTACACACAGTCACGTCGTCGTATGTAAACAATCAAATCTCTGTGTGCGTGACAGTGCGTGTGGAGCTAAAAACGAGCGTGCGCTCGCCTTGAATATTCGGAGAACACTGAATTTTTGGATCGCGTGAACTCTGTTTTATTGCAAATTATTTCTCCATACTAAAATGTATGGAACTTTTGCCGCTAAAAATTAATGATGTTTAAGTTTAAATTATGACTTTCTGGTAAGAATTAATAGAAACCTTAAATGGTTAATCTCTTTTTTGTGCTTTTTTCTTGCAACTAATAAAATATTTATTTCAAATAAAGCAACATAAGACTAGATAGATTCCAATCAGAAAAGGTCGATTTCGGTGATTTTGGTCACTGTTGATGATTTTTTTCTCGTAAAATAATAATCGTATTAGTAACTTTACTCGGTTTCTCTATAGATTGATTTATTAAGAAACTGAGATATTTTTTTTACTGTCAAATAATGAATTAATTTGTTTCTCTTGTCATAACCGTAAGTGCTTTTTCGAGCAATTATGGAAACGATACCCTTAATGCGTTAATTTTGAATGAAAAGTTCCAAGTAAGCGTATTTTACAAGTTAGGCCTCTATAACTATTTAACTAAAAGAGCCACGTAAACCGTTATAGTATTAAGTTCAACACATGGACTAGCACCATGAATTTTTGCAGATTTTCCGAGCCAGCCGTTTAGCTCATACAAGGGGGGCTGTTTTAAGAAAAAAATGCCTTTAAAAGTTGAATAACACGCAAACGGATATCCAAATCAAAAAATCGTCTTACCAATTCCTCAATGTTTTTTAAATACCTATCTAATGATACCCCACACTATGGGGTAGACCCGAGAAAAAAAATCATCCCACTTTACGTGTACGGGGAAAAGAAATACAGCTACCCCAAATAAAAATATTTTTCAAAATTTTATTATAGCACTTTGTCGGCGTAATAGAAACACATGTTCATGCAAAGTTTTATTTTTCTAGCACTAACCGTTTGGACGGACATAACCAATCTATAAGGGTTCCGAATCATGAACTTCGGCACCCTAATAAACGCGATGAATAGGTATTTCATTAATTGAAAGTACACTCGTTTCTCTAAAAAATCGGTCAAGTGCGTATCAGCCCATGTATAGTTTAGGTTCCGTAGTAATCCATAATGGCAGGTGCATTAAAAATCATGTCCAACAGATACTTGTTACATTTACTTATTATTTCGTTATTTTTGTACGAAGCTTTTAAAGTTGGCTCATTTTACAAGTTGCTGATGATGAAGATGCATGATATGTTTATGAACTTCATAATGGATAAATTGAGTTTTCCACTTTCCACACTCATTTGTCAATTTTCAGTAATAGTTGACAGTTGACATTATTAGCAAGAGTTCATATTCAAATTGTTTTTTGTCGTCTATAGAACTAATAGACGCTAACGAAATTACTTTAATTACTCTTGGTTGGTATCAAAAAATGTACCATATAGGAAGTTTCGTGTCTACACGGCTACAGGCGCTTACTAATCATGTAACTGACAGATAACCATCAATAATCATAACTTAGATGTTATATTACAACAAATCAAACAGTAAACATCTTGTTCGGTTTTGTTTGTACTAGTGATTGTGTACTGGAATCATTTTGACCAAAGAAACTGTGAACCTAAATCAATTTGAAATTAACTGTAACATGGCTCCACCTGTGAAAACTCCTCCAAATAAAAATGTACTCCAAGTTTCTTCGGAAACGGATATAGCCACGATTAATCCTGACAGCCCAATTAGATGCGTTGGTCGACGACCAAAAAGACCACGAAAAGAAGACGAAAAGAGGTCCGAAGAACTTTCCCTTAAGGAGGAGCTATTGGCAATGCTGCTGGACTGGAAGACAGAGCAAGATGCAACTTTGAACAAGCTAAGCTCTGACATGGCCGAACTTAAGGAACAAAATGCCAGTATTAAAGCTACCAGCTACGAACTGGAAAAATCTATTAAATTTATGTCGTCACAATATGAAGATATCAAGCATAGACTTCTTGAAATGGAACAAGAACGTCAGAAGAACCTAAACTACATATCCACATTGGAAAATAAGGTAGATGACATGCAAAAAAAGCTTAAGTCCACGGTCATTGAGTTCCGTAACTTACCGCAACAAACAAAGCAAGAGACACAGCAGGATTTATGTGAATTAATAAAAAAAACTTGCAGATCATTTGACACCGACGTGCAGTCCTCTGAAATAAAAGACATATATAGAATAAACACAAAATCAGGAACGGCAGTTGTAACTGACCTAACCTCCGTTTTATCAAAAAATAAAATACTGAATGGCGTAAAGGAATTTAATCAAACTAATCCTAACAATAAACTTTCTTCGTTGACAATTGGTTTTCCGGGTCCCATGAATCCTATATACATAGTTGAAAGTCTCACAAACAAAGATAAAAAATTATTTGGTATGGCCCGTGAAGCAGCGAAGACGCAAAAATATAAATACTGTTGGATAAGAAGAGGAAATATCTATATGAGGAAGGAGGACGGCGGTACACGAATAACGATTAAGAATGAAAATGATTTACCGAACTTAAAATCAAAATGACTAGGTAAAAATTTATCACTGTTTTTTAAATTACTTACTTCAATTTTGATGTGCCCGGCTACATATTTAGATAGATCTTGGACTCAGTGTATCACCGGCCGTATACGATTCCAAGAAATACAACAATCAATGTTTGTTTTGTCAGACATGCATGTGTTTGCCAAAGTACCCACTTTTTATTTTTATAATTTTATACGTAGTTTTTATTGCAATTATAATGTTAATACACAAAACTTTTACACTTCATACACTAACAGTCCTCGTTCGATCACACAAATTATTACACTCATAAAGAACTGTGAAATCCTGACGATTCATTTGGATATTGATGTTGATATGATAACATTTTTATTTTTTTCACTTTATATTTACAATGGCACAATGGTACTGTGTTTCTGTGGCACATTAGGTAGCAGATGGTTATTATATTATATCTTAACACACACACACACAACACTGATGTACCATTTCTGTACACGATTTTTTTGTGGTTGTGAAATGATAGTGGGCTGTGTTATTGATTTCAAAATTAAAATTATTAAAATTCGATAGTCTACAACTTCAAACTAGTATTGATTCTTTTACTATTTCTGACTCCGCTAAATGTGATATTGAGGACTGTCAGAGCTTGGTTGCTAACCCGAATCGTTTTCTAAAAGTTCTGAACCAAAATATACGCAGTTTATCCGCAAACTTTACAGGATTAGAAACCTTATTAACTAGGTCACATATAGATTGGGATGTCATTGTTCTGACCGAGTGCTGGCTACGTGGCGACAGTAACTTACCGGTACTACGTGGCTATAACTGTTTTTCCACAACATCACATGTATTACAAAATGATGGTGTCGTACTGTACATTAAAGACTGTATCCCTACCCTTACAGAGGAACCAGTTTTCATGGATGCTAATTGCTTAGTGGCTAGAATTGACTCTAATATAGTTTTGATAGCTATATACCGTTCGCCATCGTATAAAGATATTTCGAATTTTTTATCATCTTTAGATAATTTATTAATGACTTATACAAGCTGTAGGACAATTGTATTGACAGGTGACCTTAACCTTAACATCAACGGAGATGTATTAGAAAATAATGTCCAAGACTATTTAAATCTTGTATCATATCACGGTTTGTTACCCGCCCATACACTGCCAACGCGAGTTAATAGCTGCCTTGACCACGTACTACTGAAAACTAAGGTTCAAGCACATACATTTGTAGCTCAAACATCACTGACTGACCACGAAACTGTACTTCTATTTTTGAAGTCTAAACCACATTATGATTATTTTACTATGTCCTCAAGTGTTGATCATGCGGGCCTCGCACAAAGTATTAATGATATTGATTTAAGCCCAATCTACAATTCGAATGATGTCAATTTCGCTACTGACCTATTAATATCAAATATTACTCAGGCACTTAAGACGAACTCGAAACAAATTACTCGATCTAGAAGAAGAGCAATGATAAAGCCCTGGATTACACCTGGTCTATTAAAATGTATGCACAATAGGGATAATTTACATAAAAAAGTTAAAAATTTGTTGAATTTATAGAAAAATGAAATAATTATAGAATCTTTCAAGATCATCTAACATTTTATACCTAATTATTTACATGGAATAAAGACTGTTGACAAAAAAAAAAAACAAATTATTTAAACTTTGAGATTAATTATCGGAACAAATTCAGTATAAACAATAACCTGTCTTCGTAGCGTAGACAGACAGTACTAGGATTTGAGAGTAGTGAGTGCGGGTTCGAAACCAATTAGGAATAACGTATTTTTCGGTCCCCACTTTTTGTGTTATTGTTTTAATTATTATTGCAATAGAGAGAAATACTTACCAATGGAGGACAATAATGTTACTTTTAGACGACAGCCAATTCCACGAACAAAATCGTATGAGGGCTTAAATGAAATCAATTCATTGAACTCCACAATGTCGGAGGAATTAATGATGAAGAGTTTAGATACCACACCAACTAAAGACCTATACCTTCCGACGACTTTAAATATTGAGGTTGAAACACTTAAGTCAAACTTAGATAGTACGCAGAATGAACTCGAAAATGTGATTTTGGAAAACAATGATCTTAAAAGACAAATAAGTAAACTGCTTAAGGAAATGGAAGTCCTAAAGCAGTTGTGTTCGAGCCCTATGACATCTGTCAAGAAAACTCAACGTAAAATCAGCAATAAAGGACGTCGTTTAACGGACGATTATAATGTTGCTTCTCCGATTTGTTCTAAAAAGCAATCGCCAGTGATCACTAGCCCACGTCCAGAGATGGTCCAGCAGCCTGTATCAGACAATGTGAATTTTCAGGAAGCACTTAACACTACAACACACACTTTCCAGTTACCGATTGATCAGGAAGAGAAGGATACTACTAATTTAAAAATATTCAAAAGTCGAAAAATAATGTCTCCAGGTTATCTACCCTCACAAGAATCACATAGCAATAGGTCTAAAAAAAGAGTCATAATATTAGCTGATGAGCAGGGGCGCGGCCTACGAGACATTCTTCAAGGCCTACTCGGAACGGATTTTTCGGTATTTTGTTTTGTAAAGAGCGGGGCTAACCTCGGTCATATACTATCTGCATTGAAACTTCACATCAAGACTTTAGGCACTCAAGATTACGTCATTGTCTTGGGGGGGACACATGATAGGAATCCCTATGATTTCGAGCACAATCTGCATTCTTGGTTGTCTACGATTTCGAATACAAATATTATATTTAGTGAGGTATCATATAATAAACATCTACGTGAAGAAAAATTAAATTATATTTTGCGATTTATGTGTAGGCGATTTGGTAATGCTGTTTATGTAGATATGAACTATGTAAGATTTATACCTGGCAGGTCTTATTATACTCTGAATGTAGCTAGATCGTTGCTAAAGGAAATATTACGCTTAGATTACTGTTATAAGAGAATGCAATACGAAGAAACACAGCAGAGACATATTATTGTTAGCAAAAGTTTTGCAGATAAATACACTCAAACCGATTTAATTGTAAACGACATCGATTTAAATGTCAATTGTAATATATTGCCTGAACCTGAAAATCAACCGGCAGACCAGATGCCTAGTCAGTTATTTCGTAAATAATTATATTACCCTACTTCATCAAAATATAAATGGTCTAATGAACAAATCAGATAAACTCACTGTTTCCTTGGAGGAAATGACATTTAAAGGTATTGAGATTGACATTTTATGTATTTCGGAACATAATATGATAGAAGGTGATGAAATTTACTTATCTTTGCCAGGCTATAGGCTCGTGTCCTTTTTCATGAGAACCAGTAGGCACGGAGGTTCATGTGTTTTACTAAAAAATAGCTATCAGTTTAAGCCCTTGAATGAAATAAACAAGATGTCGATTGCAAACATAATTGAATGCTCAGGTGTTGAATTAGTAAACAGCCAATTGAATATACTATGTATTTATAGACCACCAAGTGGTTCAGTAAATATATTCCTTTTAGTTTTAAATAAAATTTTGACTAAGTTATGTGCTCATGGTAAAAAACTGTTGATATGTGGTGATTTTAACATAGACATTTTGAATCAGACCCGTGAGTGTAGAAATTTCGTTCAGTTACTTTTAAGTTTTGATTTGAAGTTGCAATTTAACCAATCAACACGCAGTATTAGCCAAAAATGCATTGATAATATCGCTCATAACATACGAGGTTGCAAAGGTGAAATAATAGATCTTGCCTTATCCGATCATTCGGCGCAGATATTGACATGCCCTGTAAAAAGGACCTGTCTGATTAAACACTGGCATACGTACAGACGCTGTTTCACTAAATTTAACAGGGAAATATTTATTAAATATTTGAAACAGGTTTCTTTTCATGAAGTTTATAAGAGTCAAGACCCCAATGAATCTTACGAGTCATTTTTTGAATTGTTTAGCTTAGTGTATAACTTATGTTTTCCTTTAAAAAGGGTCCGCGTAAGCTCAGCGACAAGACCTAGATGGGTATCTAAAGGAATATTAATATGTAGTAAGCGAAAACGGGAGCTCTTATGGAAATACAGAAAACATTCAACTGAGGACAATCGAATTAAATTTAAAACCTATGCCAAACGCTATAAAAGAATTATTACTCTGACGAGAAAATGTCAAAATAACCACTATATCAATTCCTCTTCAAATAAAGGCAAAGCAACTTGGAAAGTGATCAATGCTATTAAAAACAAATACCCACAGGAAGGCGTTCAGAAACTGGTAATTAACGGAGACGTAATAACTAATCCTACAGGTATTGCAAATGCCTTTAACGACTATTTTGTGAATATAGGAAAATGTAGTAACAGCTTACAATCTGAAACAAAATCAAATATAAATAAAATGACGTGGAATTGTAAGTCTGTATTTATGCCTCCAACAAATCCCTACGAAATATCAAAAACTATCGCTACACTAAAGAACTCACCAAGCGTGGGATATGATGGTATCAGTACACAGATATTAAAAGATGTGGCAGATCTTATATCATATCCCCTAACTTATATTATAAACCTCTGTATAGAAAATGGTACGTATCCGGAAAAATTTAAAATATCAATGATCAAACCCATTCATAAAAAAAATTGTAAGTCAAGCATTAATAATTATAGACCAATTGCTTTGTTGCCTGTATTTTCCAAAATCTTTGAAAAACTGATATATAAATGCATATATAACTTTTTTGAAACGAACAACTTATTCACAACATCTCAATATGGGTTTAGGAAGAATAAATCGATAAACTTGGCACTGTATGATTTCTTGTATGAGGTTTTGATTAATATGGATAAACGACAACCAGCCATAGCTCTTTTCATGGATATTTCAAAAGCATTTGACCGTGTCAATCATGAAAAACTTCTCAACAAACTCAATACATATGGTGTCAGGGGTAATGTACATAAATTGCTTGAATCCTATCTCAGAGACAGAAAACAATTCACAGAAATAAGAAGGGTATCTTTAACGAGTAAAACTGAAGAGACACATATATCTAATATCAAACATGTAGTCTCGGGGATTCCCCAAGGTAGTATTTTGGGTCCTCTTCTGTTTCTTATTTATATAAATGATATGCCTACTGTGACAAAATATAAAATGACCTTATTTGCTGACGATAGCACGATTCTATATACTGGTAATAATTTGACATATCTAAAAAATGACATTTATACATCTATGACTACATTAATACAATGGCTCGATTGCAATGACTTAAGTATAAATTTGGACAAAACATATTTAATGCTATACAAGCAAAGAAATAGAGAGGCACTCAGTTTAGATGCAACTTTTCAGAACAAGAAAATCGGAGAAATTGATGTTACAAAATTTTTGGGTCTTTACATTGACAGTAGATTGAATTGGGGATCTCACTGCGAATATATCTATAAAAAACTAAATCAGTTCTCGTACGCTCTATATAGGCTAAGAAAAGTCGCAAATCTGCCTACCCTGCTCACAGCCTATCATGGCTATGTTGCATCTACTCTTCGATATGGGATAATTTTCTGGGGGAACTCAACATTAAAAGATGATATATTTATTGCTCAGAAACGTTGTGTCAGAAATATATGTCATTTGCAACCGACTGAGTCGTGCAGGCCTCATTTTAAAAAACTTAGAATTTTAACTTTGCCTTCCCTTTTTATATACGAGGTAGCAATATTTGTCAAAACTAACCTTGACTTATTTGAGTTTCGGACCAGGGCTCGGAATTGCGACAAACTATCAATAGTAGCTAGCAGAACGAAAATTTTGCATAACAGTGTTTTTTGCTTGGGTCCTCGCATATACAATAAAATCCCATCAGCAATAAGGAACATAGTCGAAATAGACCATTTTAAAAAAGAATTACGCCACCTGTTACTTGAAAAATGTTATTACTCAGTCAAGGACTTTTTAGAGGAGAGATCTGATTGTTATGTTTAGCTGTTATGTAATTATAAGTGACTGATAATGAGATAATGTATAATGTATTGTATAGTTTTTAATTTGATTTTGACATTTCCATCTTATTTAATTGTAATATTTAATTAACTTAATTTTAATTTGTAAATATTGTATGCCCAAATGGCAGGACATAGCTGAACTCCATATTTTGTAATCATCTTATGTACCTATGATCCACAATAAAATAATTTGAATTTGAATTTGAATTTGAATTTGAATTTGAAAAACATCCCGACAATGACTCAATATTAGTTACATATAAACGTTACCGTAACTTTTGCAACAATTTATTGAAAAAAATAAAGAGAAATTATGAAATCAACGAACTTAATAGGGTCAAAAATAATCCGAAACTACTTTGGAAAACAATTAATAACTTGACAAATAGACAAAAAAAAACTACTACTTCCAAAGAACTGATAAATAATTATTCCAGTGACTCGATAGCGGTTAATGACATCAACAAATTCTACACGAGCGTAGGCAGTACATTGGCTGATAGTATTCTTAGAAACGGCTGTACAGGCGCTGTTATTGACCATGGGAGGGATATCGATGTTAATCCTTGTAATTCTTTCGTGCTCCTACCCACTGATGAGTACGAGGTGGAAAAACTAATCTCATCGCTAAAAAGTGATGCCACGGGTTCAGATGGTATTAGCGCTAAGATTTTGAAAATATATAAAAACAATATTGTCCCCCCACTCACACACATATGTAATTTGGCTCTCAGTAATGGTACATTTCCGGCCGCGTTTAAACAGGCTCTAATTATCCCAGTACACAAAAGAGGACTCCCTAGAGACCGTGTCAGCAGTTATCGACCTATATCTATCCTACCTGCTATGTCTAAGGTTTTGGAAAAGATAATGAATGGCAGGCTCATGAAGTACCTTGAGGAAAATGAAATGCTGTCAACTTCCCAGTACGGTTTTCGGTCAGGAAAATCAACTGTCGATGCGGTCCACGCCCTTACCGATTATATTTTTAAAAAACTGGATGGGGGCATGAAGTGCATAGCAATTTTCCTGGATCTTGCTAAGGCTTTTGACACGGTCTCTATCGAAAAACTTTTGAGTAAGCTTGAGAGTGCTGGTGTGAGAGGAACCCCTTTGGAGTTGTTCAGTGATTATCTTAGCAATAGATCCCAAAGTACAAAAATTGAGAACTGTGTAAGCGAGCCACTACCTATACGATTTGGTGTCCCGCAGGGAAGCGTTTTGGGTCCTACTCTCTTTTTGCTGTACATCAATCAGCTCTGCAACTTACAACTCAATCATGGTTCTATTGTCACCTTTGCGGATGACACAGTACTAGTGTTTAGTGCACCAACATGGGCAGAGGTCTTTGCTCATGCACAAACTGGCCTTGACAGTGTCACTGTTTGGCTAAACAAAAACGTCTTGACACTAAATTCTCTGAAGTCAAAATATATGACATTCTCAAAGCGAGGCTGCCCACCACCCCACCCTTGGGCAATTGTTACTCACTGTTGCACCCTCCAACGAAGTATGCAATGTTCGTGCGACTGTCCTCGTTTGCAAAATGTCGACAAAATAATGTACCTTGGTGTGCTGATCGATCACAATTTAAGCTTCAATGAGCACATTGATTTGCTTTCGGGGCGGTTGCGGAAGCTGATGTATGTGTTCAAGGGCTTGAGTGGGGTTGCTGACCATACAACAATTAGAATTGTATACGAGTCGCTTTGTCAATCATTGTTGATCTACTGTGTGATAGTTTGGGGCGGCACATATAAAAACTACACTCTTAAAATTAGAGCGAGCACAACGAGCAGTATTGAAAAGATCATTATCATTACCTTTTCGCTTTCCTACTGTGGAACTATATAGGAATAGCTCTTTGCTAACCGTCCGACAGCTATTTATTCTATACACTATACTCAAGCAACATTCGCTCCTATTCTTTGACACCACAACTACAGTCAAGCGCCGCAAGTACAGCGTATGTATAACCCCAAATTGTTCTGACTTTTCTCACAGATCTTTCTCTTTCTTGGGCGGCTACCTCTATAACAAATTAAATAAAGAACTTGATATATACCCAAAGACTAGAGGATGTGTGAGAGAGTTGGTTCATAAATTCTTGGTCAAATTAGACTACGATGAAACGGAGAAACTTATGGTTATACGAAAATAATAACTTAGACATAACACACACACACGCACACACACACACACACACACACACACACACGCACACACACACACACACACACACATGAAATTAAAATGTTTTTGTTTTTTCTTTGTTTATTAGTTTTGTTTTAGACTCATTTTGCATATTCCTATGCGATGAGATAGATAAATAAGTTATAATAAATGTACGTTTTCACAGATTGACAAAATGTCCAATGTTATCAAATGGGGGGCCTGGAGATCTATGGTACAGGCTTCGGCTTAGTTTAGACTCCAGATCTCCCACAAATTACGATTATAAAAGATGTCATTTTTTTATTGTACGAATAATCTGATGTAATTTGTGGAGATGAAATAAACAATTATTATTATTATTATTATTCTCTTTATTTCATAATATTTACATATAAATTACATTTTTAAATATAAATATAAAAAGTACATTTAAAAATATAAAAAATAGTAGACCATCGACTTCGGGTACAGGGACCAAGAAACCGGTGGTTAGGGCTCCAAAGACAGGAACCTCCTCACTATACGTGCCGTGTCAAGAAGGACTGCCTTCTGCATCAGACCCTTGATCCAGCCATCTAACGTGAGCCTCTTAAGGTGTTGGTCGAGGCTCTTGGCTATCAAACCATGAGCAGAAACAACTATCGGAACAATGATCGCCGAATCCACATTCCACATATCGACAATCTCGTGAGATAAATCCAAATATTTGATTTGTTTTTCTTTTTCAACTTTCACGAGATTTTCGTCATGAGGAACAGCGATATCGACAATCATTGCGCGGCGCTCTAATCGATCTATCACCACAATATCAGGCTTATTGGCAACAATAGTCCTGTCTGTGATAACAGATCGATCCCAATATAATGTAGCACGACCATTCTCGAGAACTGGGTCGGGCTCATACCTGTAGTATGGCACCTCCAAATTCACAAGTTTGTATTTAAGGGCAAGTTGTTGGTGTACGATCCTGGCTACTTGGTTGTGTCTGTGCAAATATTCACCATTAGCAAGACGAGAACAACCAGAAATAATATGCCTGATAGATTCCCCGGGACGGTGACATGCCCGACATATGTCAACCGTACCATCCTTCAGGATATATTTTCGATAGTTATTCGTCATGATAACTTCGTCCATAATTGCACAAACAAAACCTTCGGTTTCTCCAAAGAGATCACCATACCGTAGCCAGGAAGTCGATGCTTTAAAGTCTATATCGGGCGTGTTCAAAGCCCGATAAAACCGACCATGAAGCTCTTTGCCCTTCCATACTTCCTTGCGATCATCAGTACTAAGTACTACAGGTTTGCGCCAATTCTCTTTAGCCAGAGCGAGTGGAGTGAATCCGTTATCCACTGCAACCACATTGCGATGCACTCCCACATCGGTATTAAGAAAATATTCTCTGAGATTGTATATCTCGCGATTATGCAGGGTCTTGATATTTAAAAATCCACGACCCCCAAACTTTCGCGGGATGTACAATCTCATAACCGACGAACGTGGGTGGTGCATTCGAAATGCAGTCAGTAAAGTACGGACTCTCCTGTCAAGGGCATCTAATTCAGTTTGAGTCCATCTAAGTATACCAAAGGAATACATCAGAACCGGCATGACCCAACCATTGTAGGCTCGCACCTTGTTACCCCCCGATAAAAGACTCTTAAGTACTTTTTTCAGGCGGCCAAAGAAGCGTTCCCGCAACGTTTGTTTCATATCAGATTCTGGTATTCCCAAGGACTGTGAAAAACCTAGATACTTGTAGTCTTCGGTGGCAGAAAGAGATCTGAGTTTTGTAGAATCTGAAAGTTCTATTCCTTCAGATTCCACAATTACACCTTTCTTCACATACATGACTGCACACTTGTCTACACCAAATTCCATCTTGATAGAATTACTAAAGTTTTCAGTGACCTTCAGTAACGCTGTCAATTGTAATTTAGTGGAGGCCAGAAGTTTCAAATCATCCATGTAAAGAAGGTGAGATATAACTTGATCATCTTTCTGTAACCTATAGCCCAACCCTGAACCCTCTAAGAGAGTGCTAAGAGGGTTCAAAGCCAGACAAAACCACAAGGGACTCAAACTGTCACCTTGAAAGATGCCCCTCTCGATCTTTATAAGTACGTCATTTACCGTAGTCTGGCGACATCCAGGATAGCGAAGGACTGTCCTCCATTGCCCCATACATGACTTCAAGAAAGTGCATAGAGTTGTATCAATTTTATACAACTCCAGCACCTTCAAAAGCCATGAATGTGGAACCGAGTCATATGCCTTCTTGTAATCTATCCAACATGTCGCCAGACTTTTACGATTACGACGTACCTGTTGGCTAATGGTCATGTCTATGATAAGGAGCTCTTTAGTGCCACGGGTCCCACTTCTGCATCCATTCTGAGAAACGGAAAGTATCAAATTATTATTAATATGTGTAGTAATTTTGAGTCTCAGAATAGATGTCAGAAGTTTATATAAAGTGGGTAAACATGTAATGGGCCTAAAATTTTTGGGATCCATGGCACCACCAGATTTATAGAGTAAATGGGTTATACCAGTTGTTAAGAATTGTGGTAACGAACCCGAATCCAACGCGGCCTGGAAATGAGATGCCAAACATTCATGTGAGCTTCGGAACCACTTAAGCCAAAAGTTGTGCAGACCGTCCGGACCAGGTGATTTCCAATTCGGTAATGAACGGACTGCACAACTTACATCATCTTTTTCAATTTTAATTGGTTCCATAGCTATTATAGACTCGCATGAATGTTTGATATCCCGTATCCAGTCGCCTTCTGTATGGGTGACAGGCACAGACCAGATGCTACGCCAAAATGCGTTTGTGGAATTTTCATCTGGTAAGTGCCTATCACGCTCACTAGGATCCGGTTCCTCCCATTTCCGGTAAACCCACTTCTCATTTCTCTGGAACATACGATTCTGGTTATACCGATCTGATCGTCTTTTATAACGTCTTATCCTGTTTGCCCATGCATAAACTTTTTGCTTCAAGAAGTCTATGCGCTCTGTGACACTTGACAAATACTGTTGAGGACTGATGGTAGTCCCCAAAAATGCCTGTTTCACAAAGCGCATGACTCTCGGTCGCGTATTTCCAAATTGAAAAGCAATTAATTTGGCGATGAGTGTCCTGGTCTCAGCAATACGACGTTCTATTCTATACTGCCAAGCTGGCAAAGTATTTTTAGGTCGAGTAGTAGTGACATGTTCACTAAATTTAACACCTGCTACTCGACAAACAGCAATGGCCGCACAGTATAGAATAGAATGTGCATCACTAAGATCTTCGCTATTATCAAAATAATTTGATAATAACGAATCCAGAGCACCCACCAGCGCTAAATTGCGTTTATGAATGGGCAAACGGGGTAACCGGGGTCTGTTATTATAATTAACATGCCGATACTCCTGAATCGCATCCTCCAAAGCGCTCCTTATCCTATTATTACATTGGGTACTTACGGATATAACTTCACCATCCACACGTTCGTCAACATTTTCACTATGTTGTAAATGTGATACCACGCCCATATTACGCGACGAAGAAGGGATAGTCAAAGTATTCCGTAAGTCAGAGCGAATCCTTTCAAGTACAGCATCATCCAGCAGGTGACAACGCTGTATAGCTCGTACTTGATCCGACAGTCGTTGTGCCGATACGTTGACAGCTGGCTCAAGCTCCTGAAACAAAGAGACTAGTCTTACACGGTACGCAGTAAGGTTCGTCCCCAACTCTGTAGCCCGAAAATATGCCCGCATAACATTTTCATTTATGGATTGTGTCCATTTCATGCGGCGCACATCACCACCGGTAGCGGGGGCCCTGTTCGAGGTCAGTGGTCCTCGAGATCCCAAGCTGGTCGGTGGCCGGCCTCTCCCCTGCCGACGTACTGGTATTGGCGACGTCGGCGGAGAGAAAAACTCGTCGCTGGAGGATGAGCTCGACGCCTCTGCAACAGCCAGAACTTCTGCATCCGGGGATGGCAAGGCGGAGCGGAGCGGCGAGTCCGGGGTTCTTATTTGTGCTTTCGCTCTAGCTCTAGTCAACATGATAAAAATTTTTTGAATCACTCAATAAACATTTTTGACATGACATATAACGTCATGTCTGTTGCGGACTGTATTTTCGTTTTAAATATTATTTTAGTCGTATTTTTACTGTATTTTTATTATAATTCTCCATGTTATTTATTTTATGTTTCTTTGATGAGTTTAAAGGTCTGTATATTACGAAATTATATAAGTTTTGAAAAAAAAATGAGTGAGAAAATCTTGTTGTTGATAGTGTTGCTAGTTTCGTAATATACAGACCAATTTTAACCATCAAAGAAACATAAAATAAATAACATGGAGAATTATAATAAAAATACAGTAAAAATACGACTAAAATAATATTTAAAACGAAAATACTTCCGCAACAGACATGACGTTATATGTCATGTCAAAAATGTTTATTGAGTGATTCAAAAAATTTTTATCATGTTGACTAGAGCTAGAGCGAAAGCACAATTAAGAACCCCGGACTCGCCGCTCCGCTCTGCCTTGCCATCCCCGGATGCAGAAGTTCTGGCTGTTGCAGAGGATACGGTAACATTATTATATAATGTAAATATAACCCAAGTAACTCAACGTTACTAAACTACACTCACTTCACAAAACTAAACTTAAACGTTACTTGAATACATATTCAAGTAACGTTTCATCTTTCTAGCACCAACCGTTTGGGCGGTAGGTTCAGGACGGACGGACGGACATGAGGAATCTTTAAGGGTTCATTGTTAAACAAATGTTGTAATTACTTTAAGAAAGTGCTACAATAAAATTTCCAAAAATATTTTATTTGGGATACCTCTTTAACGTCCTGTCCTCATCCCTACGTGGGGGATGTTTTTTTTCTCACGCGTACCCCATTGTGTGGGTTATCATTAGATAGGCCTTTTAAAAACATCGAGAGGTTGCTAAAACTATTTTTCGATATAGGTATCTGTTTGAGAGTTTTTCAACTTTAAAGCGCATTTTTTTGTGAAAGCAGGGCCTCTCCTCTCTGAAAGTTAAGCGGCTGCCATATAAATCAAAAAAAATCATGAAAGTAGTATTGAATTTTCAAAGAAAGCTATAGCGGTTTCGATAACTTTTTTATTTCATCTCACCCTGGACTCCTCCTTAAATAGAAGCGCAAAGAGGGCCCTGTGGTTTTAGTCGGTTCTAGTCCGATACACCTCCCCGCCGCATAGAAAACCCCGGCAGGGTGACGGTCCGTGGGAATTTTTAAACGAAAAAGAATTAAAATATAGTAGAACCTGAATCATATGGTTACATGTTTACACAGAATCGACGTTGCGCATAGTCAGACACAGTCATACCAGAAATCCTCATTTTCTGGAAACCCAGGGACATATGCCCATAATCCTTGTGACTTAAATTGTCTATTAGTGAGAAGTCGACACTGTTTACTAAGTATGACATTCTTTATAAATTTGTTTATTTATTTCATAAGAGTTACAGCTCAGCATTAATGATCAAAAATTCTGTCTGTTTAGTACGTGGTTAAATGAAAAGATTCCATTTTTATGATGGAAAATATTACGTACATCGATAGGAGTGAGGAGTGTTTTCGAGTTATAAAATGTCTTATTTTAATTTTTACATAGTATTTTACTTTAAATAATAATTTATTTTAAATTCTGAAATAGAAATAACTAGGTTAGCTAATGTAACTCGTGCGAAGGTTCAGTACAAATTTGTTTGTTGATATTATCTAGTTCGTTGACCTCGAAAATTGGTTCTCAATGACTTTTCCTCGTTCTTTGTATTGACCACTTTATGAGATATAGACTACGGAGTGATTGGATAAGGGTTTTAATAAAGTTAATATATGAAAATAAATATTTTTCAGATTTTTTCAACAAAAATGTATTTAAGCAATTCCTTGAAGCAATGTTATTTCATATTACAAGAATAGATTGATAAGCAAATCCAAATCCATGTTGTATGAGGATTTTTAATATTAAACTACCTTGAAAATATACTAACCTGTTCCTGACAGTAATAAATGTACACAATTATAGTCCTAACATCCGAATTATTTAATTTTCTCCAGAGTATTATATATGTGTTGTATATCTTTGCTAAAATTAATTAACAAGAATAGACTTACATTCATAATAAATATTATTAAGTTCTAATAAATATTTTTTACTAAAGAGACGAGAGGCTGCTGATGATGATGAAAATATCTAATATCCGTTAATATCACAATTTTTTCTTGCACCAATTTTCACTGAGAAAGCTTCCCGTTAAAAATAATTATCTCGGCCTTTATGTAAGTACATATTTGAAATATTATTGGTAAAACCTTTCCTTACAAATATGTTCCAATTATTACAAAATGATTTTGGTTAATTTTAATTGTAATAAAAATTGAAAATGTTCATTTATTGTGGATAATTATAGTAACGTTTAATTTTTATTTTAAAATTACTAAGAGTTAAGTAGGCACTGACAAAAGATTAATACGGTGTTGAACAAAATTTATGTAGTGCGGAATCTGCTAAATACCTATTTTTTACTTAAAAACCAATTTTAGCGTTATAACCAAATTTTTGTACTCATTAGGAAACAATTATAGAACCTCCAGCACAGGTACAAGATTTACAATTTATTCCTTGTAATAATTTAATCGACCTAGAGTTACTAAACTATTTTTCAAGATTTCATCTGAAGCAACGATACAGAAGCATATATATTTTAGCACCTGAGAGATTTGAAATTGATTGATTACATAAATTGATTTCATTCAATTCCAATAGTTATTTATATTTCAATTTATTCAGGCCATGTACTTTTTAAATTACATGATTCATACCATACCTCTCTAGTCAAAATCTAAGTCTGTTTAAAAAATTTTTTTTTGTCCCTCATATCTTTGGTACGACTTTAGATAGGAAACTCAATAATATTGACCGTGTTTTATACCTAAAAGTTACCTATTTATGTTCGTGGCAGGCCTTTGTGCTGATAGAAGAGGGTAAATACAAAAGTCTTATTCTGGTCGACATGGAATTACATAAAAAATGTAACATCTCTGGAACCGCCCACAGTTGCGGTAAATGTTTCTTTGTTCTGATGCTTTGTGAACCTTTTTCTGTTTGTAGTGACCACATAAGAACTTTCAGCTAGGCATTATAGACACTTGCGATCCTTCTTACTCCTACTTATATATTTAAATGCAATGGTATATTATAATATTCCCTTTCTGCTCTACTGAAAATTTAATTATGTATAACTATGTCAAAGACGGAAAAAATAACTAGAAAACCAATATAATTAGGTTTTTCGATTAATATCAAGTACAGATTTATAAGTAATAGGTATTTATCTTCAATTTTTGAAATAAATTTATATCTTGTAAAGGGATTGTAGTTAACATAATCTGATCAGATCGATGTCTTTGTAGGCTTGAACCGGCCTCTGCCTGCTAATAATAGTTGCCCTGAGATTAGACATGAAGGAAGAGGAACCTTGTTACATGATGTTTGCAGATGATATCGTACTGGTCGGTGAAGATGCTGGTAAGTCGAGAGTAGACTATAGAAATGGCAAGAAAGGCAGAAGAAAGTTGGAGCATATGTTGCGTATAGCAATTAAAGTGTACAAAGGAAGAAGAAGACTAAAGAAAAGGCGAATGGATTGTATGAAAGAAGATAATAGCTAGGAAGGGAGTTGAATGTGAAATGACGAGTGATAGAATAGAAGTATATTGGGCTCTTTATTTTGACGCATAAAAAAAGGTAAATTGGTTGACTATACAGTCAACTATAGCATTGAATAACTTATGAGTCCTTTGGATACCAATTGAGAATTGGTCTCTAAGATGATACATAAATTTTAGATAATGTAGTCCTACATAATAAATTTATACGAATATATGATTCACTGTCCTTCCTATGTTTTAAAAAACAAAAATGAACATTTAGAAAGAGAGGAAGTTTGATACATATTAACGGAATGTAAAATTTATAAAAACGGTATTTTATAAAAAACAAAACAATACCTTCAAACCTTTGTTGGTCAGCCGGAATTTTTATGTTAACCAACTTTTAATGAGAACACAAGCCGTAAAACGAGAACAGTTCTTATTATGAAGATTAAAACAAAACACTACATTTAGAAACATTTTTCTTAAACCTTAAGACTAACTTTTCACAGTTTTGCTTCAACTTTCGATAAGGCTTTAGTGTTCTAAAAGTACATGTGGTGTCAAATATAAGAGATATGAATTTATAAAACATTCATAGAGAACAAAAACGTTACGAAAAATGATTATATTTTCAAGTTTCTATAATTTTTATGAATAAATTTCTACGTAACTTTTACACACCATCTACTCATCAAATAAGACTAGAATATAATCTATACATAGAAATAAAATTAGAGCGTCTGTTTGTAATATCAAATGAATAGTTTTTTCTAAATACATTTCAAATATAAAATTTTATGCAGGATAGTCAGGGGAGAGTGCTATTTGCAGACACCTCACTTTTATTTAAACTGAAGCGCCAACAATCAGCTCCAGATGACGTGAATGGCACTCTCCCTAATGACGTAAACTGGTTCAATGTTAGTAATTTGCTTTTCACCTAACGTTACTCAAGTAAAAACCAGTGTTCTGGTAAATAAAAAGAGATGGACCGTGTGAACACCACTAAGTTTTTATGTATGACACTAAATTTAATTTTTTTGGACATTTCACACACTACGTCATGTAGTTCCCAAACTAAACAGAGCTTATATTACGGGTACTAGACAAGTGCTATAAATACTGAGACACACTTGTTTTGTAAATACATACATATTATGAACTACCTAACCCTAAACTGCACTGAGGCCCACACATTGATGGATATAGGATTGTCAAATAAACTAAACTCTGCAGCAAACGCAGTTTAGAAAATTCGTTAATTAACTGTTGTAGAAACAGCCAGACTAGTGTATTTTGGCTTTTTCATAGTGTATATGGCCTATGGTAATTTGTGGTGGTGGAATGCAGCTCACATTCAAAGTATCTTTGTGTTGCAGAAAAGGGATATTTTCGCAATTTACAACCTTAATTATAGGCAGTCGCTAAAGAAAAAATTTAAAGCAATATTGGTATCAAGTCAAAGAAAAAATTTAAAGGAATTGAAATTAATTGATATTGATTTTAGTTATATTGGTTTATCTAGAGATGTCATTTAATTCCAAAGTTAGGCGACGTTCATAATATCTATCTATATATATAAAAAATCGGCCAAGTGCGTGTCAGGCCCCGCACAGGAAAGGGTTCCTCAGTCACCTATAATGGTATGTGGATTTAAAATCGTATCCAATAGATAATTGTTATGTTTACGTATTAATACGTTAATTTTGTATGACGTTTTCCAAGTGAGCGCATTTTACCATATAAGCCTTTATAACTCCTGAACTAAGAAAGTCATCTAATCGGTTATAGTTTTCCTTCAAAGTTCATTGGATGGACCACCATCACGATTTTTTTCAGATTTTTTGAGCCAGACGTTTAGCTTTTAGAGGGGGGGGGGAATTTTTTTTTTTTTTAAATATTCCCGGAATACAAAACAATTGAGTGACGTTGAATCAACTGTTCGGCGGTACGAAGTTCGCGGGGTCAGCTAGTCAACAAGAAAAACAAAGATAAACTCGTGTTATCAACCACTACATTGCAAAAATTAAGCAAGTTCTTTTGGATGTCAGGGTCTGCGATGTTACAATAAAACTCTAAGCAAATATCAACAATAAAGTATTAGCCCATTAAGATAATATATTTAAAATAATATAAGTTTATGAATGAATATTAATAAATTATGTAAATTATACTACTGTATACATATTATTAATATTTATTTAAACTTATTGCACTTCTTATTTAATGACGGACTTAATGCCACGGGGCATTCGCTATCAGTCAACCTTTAGGTGATATAAAAATAAGATACGATATGCACTTAATTAAATTAGTTATATTTCATTTAATAGCTATGATTAAAATTTCTGAATGGGCAATTAAAACATTTGGCCTTTTATAGTTTTGTTCTTTATTCTTTATGTTATTATACAAATAAAGTTCATTAATGTTTATTTACAAAATATTTTTTTCTCGCACATAAAACAAAAATGGAAGAAAATACTTCACTTGAATATTAATAAAATATTTTACGATATACTCTTACTCGGTTCGATGGGTGGACTGTACTTAATGCTGAATCAATCAGGTTTCACGAATGATCCGTCAAAGGAAAACTGTTCAACTAAATCAGAAGCCAGTCATAAATCGTTTCTTGTTATATATTGCAAGAACTTTTAGCAAGGAAATGCTGTTTTGATCGTATGATCAGAATGTAACATTTCTATTCTTTCGAAAATTTAAACGCTAGGTGGAGTAGCGATGAGTTTTTGCTTGGTAATAATTCATTTGCATAGATTTTTTTATTTGCTTACTTTTGATTCACAGTTCTTTTTTCGCCCTACAAAATACAAAGCCTGCCAAATCCCTTCCTGTGTCTAACAATGAAATCTTTATTTATTTTTGCATTAAAACTTTCATGACCTGGAATTTAATACCTAATATTCGCATACTTTAAGGCAATTAACACACGGCACCGCGCACCGCCGCGGTGGGCGGTGGCGATTGAGCGGATTTTGCAGCGGTGCACCGCGCGGTAAGGCGGTTCTCGCGCCTTACCGCGCGGTTGGATTTAACGTGGTTTTGACCATTTTGATCATAGACTGAAGTGGTGGCAGCAATCTGGCTGTTATTTTATTTACTTTAAGCACAAATACATGCATCAGCGGACTTAATGCGATTTTGTTTCTTAGAAAAAAAGAATATATTAGGTTCATCCATTTTTACGAAGCAGAACTCTAAATAGGGCATTAATTTTGTTCTATAAAAGTTCGACACAAAATAAACTTACATTTTATAACTATACGCGAATATCCTTTTTTTCCACTCCTTTATTTCATTATTTGTTGGCAAATTTCATGTTTAAATTGCAACACGTCCTGCACCAACGATGATTTTTAATTGAAAATAAAGCACTGTATTTCTACTATGTATAATTACAAATACAGTATATTGTGTACTACATTGTTCTGCTCAAACCGCTTAGAACACAATTTCATTGGTGTTCATTGTGCATGCCTTTTATTGGTTTACATATAAGAACTATATTGTGTTGTAATGCTTTTTTTCAATGTTGTATATGTCTACTATTGGCGTGTAATCAATAAATAAATGAATGAGAAGCGCGGTTAAGCGGCGGCCCGTGTGTGAGGCACCGCCCAACCGCGCAGTCGTCAGCGCGGTTGAGCGGTGGCGGTGAAAACACAGCTGGACCGCGCGGTCGGTCGGTATACGTGTGTTAAGCATCAACGGATTTCGTATATCTCAATACGACATGAGATCCGCTTCACCGATAACCGCGGCGGTGCGCGGTACCGTGTGTTAATCGCCTAATGAAAATGACTTAAAAATTATCTAGGCCAAACTGCTGTTCAATAAACAATTCTAATTGATCACTTAAATGAAATGACAAAGTGACACAGCAATAAAGAAAGAACTAAATGTTTCTATATACGAGTTTACTAATATAACTATATTTATTGTGTAAAATATCAAATTAATAATATTTCACTAAACGCATCCAAATTTTTCAATTTGCAGTGTCATGTGTGCACAAATAATCTTTAGTCACGCTCATGGTTCCTTGTCAAAATTATTCACATGCCCATATCCTTGTATTACCAGTTAAATTTAAGTATTTACAAGAACTGCAATATTACAATTATCTTGGACTTAGATCTTTGTATATAGTGTACTAGCTGATAACCGCGGCTCCGCTCGCGTCCTGGGCGTAGATGTTGGCCGATTCTCAGACCTACCTGATATGCTCACAAAATTTCATAAGAATCGGTCAACCCGTTTCTGAGGAGTATCCGAACGAACATTGTGACACGAGAGTTTTATATATTAGATTATACCATCGTTATAAGAATGTACTGATTTTCAGAACGGTTTTATTTTGTAAAAGCATTAGATAATTTATAAGTGAGTCGACCATGGTGGCTAAAAAGTACATATTTCAAATGTATGTGTAGTTTGTATCCCCAAGACATTTGCGTGATGTGTATACGTAATTTGAAAGTTTTGGTAATATGTCATTTAGGTTCACTCAAACGGTTTCGGTTGAATATTACTAACATATCCGCTAAATTTATATGTGTTGAGGACCGTATTTTAATGTCCATTCAACACACAGTAGAACGAGGTTGCCTTGTTGGTATGGTACTGATGTATATTTTTCTTTCATTGTATGTGAAAGCCATTATTCATCAAAAAACTAAATTTGCAATAATCTGACATTTTATATCCCACAGTAGTTTTAAGAGAAAAAGGTTTATTTTATACATCATTACAAATTTTACTGATACAAACTCAAGTGACGTGATAAAGGCCCTTCGGCTGCCTGCGATACCAATTTTACATAATCTGTTACGTGGGAAGAAATATGTATTATTATTGCTAGGAAACTAAGTTCTTCATACGTACAGGCGCTTACGAAACTAAAAGTTTAAAAATCTCCTAATAACTGTGAGAATATTTTAAGATCATTATTCATTCAATGAGATAGAAATCAAGCCATTTTTATCGATCAGTTTTTTTCCGTGTATATCCACTAATAACTGATAATGATTCAGAAAATCAGCTCCCAGGATTGGCATCTTGACATCGGCAATGGTAAATGTCCATTTAAAGCTTCGGCGCAGTCCTAGGTTAAGCGTTAAAGTGCGTTCCCCGTATGTATTTATAGGGGTCCCGTTTGCGGCGAATAATTGGTATTCGCAGGCTTGGCTCTCCTTATTTGTGCTATTCATAACCGAAATGTTAGCACCCGTGTCGACTAAAAATCTATAACCACTGTTTGAGTCAGTTATAGTTAGACGGTTTGCTGGGTGGATAGCACAGAGGCCCGTCGTATTCTGTGCTAATTTTAGTTTTCCGATAGCCTGTTATTTTTCCATGAACAAGGCTTATTGCATCTATATGAATCCTGCTTGAACCGATTATGGAAATAACATAACCCATTATGTGAGTTTCTGTGGCGCGACCTTGACCGTGAATGTGGCGTATGTCGTGTTTGGTATTTGCTGCGTTGCATAGGTCGATTCTCGCGTATGCTGCGTAATGCATTTATTTCTATTCGCATGGCTTCAAGTTGTGACGTTATGTTTGTAACTAGGTTAATGTCAACCGCTGTTTCTTGAATATTCCTTTTGTTGTAGGTCAAGTTCTCGTATATTTTATCGGCTAACTTGCTCAAGTTGTCTAACGACATATTGTTTGTGACCGATAATATCGCTGTTAGCGAAGCGGGGAGTTGCCTTAGCCACAGCAGGCGAATAGTGTCGTCGTTTATTTTTCCACATCCAGCTTCTTTCATTTTTCTCAGGAGCTGGGAAGGCTTCTGGTCTCCAAGGTCCATTTCTGCTAGTAGTCTGTGGAAACGTCGGTGTTCGCTCTCTTCGTAGCAGTTTATTAGACGTTCCTTGATGGTGGAGTACTTGTTTTCGCTGGGTGGGTTAGTTAATATGTCACTGACTTGATGGACGACCTCTTTTGGTAGTTTGGATATTACCATGTTATATTTGTAATCTTCGCCCTGTTTTTGTGGTGCTATTATTGCTTCAAACTGGGCGAACCATAAACGTGGGGAGTCTGTCCAAAATTGAGGTAGTTTGTCTGTGACCGTGATAGCAGCAACTGATTCGCACCCCGTGTCGCCTCTTGAAGGAGTTGTTGTTGGAGCCATTTTTGGGATGTGATAATTTCGTAATGCTATTGTTCTCTAGATTCACTGCTGAACACCATATAGGGTTCCGGTCGTCCCGGTATTATATCAGCACTAGAAACCAATAGATCACGTCGGGGTCACCAATTATTGCGTGTTATCCCAGGGAGTCAATTAGACGACACGTTGATTGTAATGTTTTATTAATGACTCTCTTATCTCTGTAAGACTCCGACTAATTTGACTTAAACTAAAGCTTATATACAATGTAATATGTGTACAGTTTTAGGTGGGGGCTACTATGAAATATTATTTACTTAATTGCTTAATTGACAATATGTTGTTTATACTTCCTTATTTAATATTTATAATATTACTATTGTTTGAGGGCACGTACGTTAACTTTAGTAAAACAATTATTTAATCACGTAACCGTGTAAAGATCTAAACTACTATTTTGCTATGGCTTCGCCCATAGTAGTCTACGTCTACGACAAAAACCGTAACCTATATGGATACTTTGTAAACAAGCATTATGAACATTCATCAATTTCAATGCTATTAGCAACATTTTATGTGGCAGTAACAAATTATCGATTTTTTTTATTTCAAAACGATAAAACGGTTAATCATTTAATTTTAAATACGGTACCTATGCATTACCATATTCATGGCTCGGAATAATTATATTATTTTTAAAATATATTTTCTCAGTAAGTAGAAGCTCTTAATATTTGCAAAAGACTGATTTTTTAATATAATTTAATGGCTGTATATAAGTCTCTCTAGAAAAGAAATAATCATTTTACTTGTCAATACGATATTATTAACCCACGCGACCTTGTCTGTCTCTTCTATTGTTATTACAGCGTGAACTAATTTATTTACAGTAGAAAAGGTATTATGAGCTAACTTGAAACTCCAGACATATTAAAGAGAAACAATTCATTAATATGTACATTGCTTTTGTGAAAATTCAACCACATCACGCAATGGAAACTTTCGAGAGTAATAAAATTTGCCACCTGTTGTTTTGTTACTCATCTGTATTTGGTCTTAGTGTGGTTATATTATAGTGTGGTTATATAGCCTTCCTTGATAACTGAACTATTCAACATTGAAATAATTTGTCAAATCGGACAAGTGATTCCAGAGATTAGAGCGTTCAATCAAAGAGACCCTTCAGCTTAATGATATTAGTTTAGATAAATATTAATGTTATAAATTGATATTTCAGTTAGTTTCATCTATACTGGTATAGATGGAAAAACAGTAAATATAGAAGTGGATTCGGAGGATCTATTGAACATTTTCAAAAGTTTCATAAATTCTGATATAGTAAAAAAAATTGCTAATCATATCTATCAACGAAGTGCAGGTTCTAGTAGAACCTATAATAATCCTTTTCACCCAGAAGATGAGGTCACTTCTTTTTTTGATGAGACTTTTTTGCGAAAAATCATTAATTTTAGTCCAATAAAATCTAAAAATGGTGGGAAAAAAATTGAGGCAGGAACTCTCGATAGGGACAAAAGAAATTTTGTTAACAAATTTTAAACATAACATGAAAACTTAGCAAGAACAGTTAGAAAAAATCCGTCACTGACCAGAAATAAACATTAATCTAAACTTAAGCAATCAAAACAGAAAAGAAGACAACAACTACTTAAAATAATGAAACTACACCATACTGTTAGTTTCAAGAAGGAAACAGAGTTTCAAAAACATTTCAAGTATTCAGGTAACGATAATGTTCCCATTCTCACCATGATGTTCACGATCGATACTAATCATTATTTTGCCAATCAAAAAGTGTAATCAAAACGTATTATGTAAAAATTCCTAGCTACCAAAAGCCACAACGGGTGCGAGCTTATTGTCGCTTCCGTAATACAGAATACGACCTTTAGTATTAGATTTTTGTTATTTAGATGTAGAAGAAAGAAGATAGTGAAATTTATATATTTAATTAATTGTGGTATAAGGTGTTTACAGGTGTGTAGTTCGAACAAACGCATACCTTTACTAGAATCAAAACAGTCTAACTCCCCTAAAAAACATGTGATTTGTCCAATGTGAATTCTTACGTTCTCTACTCTAAGTCGGCTAATTGTTACTATATTTACTCTACTAATAAATTGTATTAACCTAGTCTACCTGATGAAAATTGTGAGTAGAATTCAAGAGTAGGAGTCACTATCCTCATAGTGTGTACAGACAATGAAGCATGTTGACCCACACTATGGCGGCTTAGTGAGATGTTTTTAGGGTTCCGTAGCCAAATGGCAAAAAACGGAACCCTTATAGATTCTTCATGTCTGTCTGTCTCTCTGTCTGTCTGTCTGTCCGTCCGTATGTCACAGCCACTTTTTTCCGAAACCATAAGAACTATACTGTTGAAAATTGGTAAGTAGATGTAATCTGTGAACCGCATTAAGATTTTCACATAAAATTAGAAAAAAACAACACGGTTTGGGAGTCCCCATACTTGGAACTGAAACTCAAAAAATTTTTTTTCATCAAACCCATACGTTTGAGGTATTTATGGATAGGTGTTCAAAAATGATGTTGAGGTTTCTAATATCTTTTTTTTTTAAGCTGAATAGTTTGCGCGAGAGACACTTTCAAAGTGAAAAAATGAGTGTCCCCCCACCTGTTACTTCTAAAATAAGAGTGATAAAACTAAAAAAAAATATATGTTGTACATTGAAAGAAAATTGGTTTGAACGAAATCTAGTAAATAGTTTTTTTTTTTAATACGTCATAAATCGTAAACCGCAATTTACCTTTCATTCAATCAATACACTATTATAAGCACTTATAAATGATGTTACTTGCTGCTACGGAACCCTTCATGGGCGAGTCCGACTCGCACTTGGCAGCTTTTTTTCTTCATTGGGCCTCTGGTCTCACACACACCAGCGAAATACGACAGCACAGACTGCCGTTTTAGATTGATCTTCTATATAAGAACTGCCACGCTCGAACGGGCCCGTTCATGCTGAAATCGGTGTGACCCTACTGCTTTTAAAATTTGTACTAAATATTCTGATACACATGAAATAAAATTACAAGACTGTCTTAATTATGTTACGGATTCTTATTGAAATTCAAACTTTTAAAATAAAAACACCTTTTTAAATACATAAAACGCATCAATTTTCTTTATTTTAATTTTTTTTTTACATAATGGTGATATAAGGAATTATAACAATGTCGCAAAATTCCCAATTACATATTTTTTTAAATATATAAAAAAAAAACTACATAATTCAAAGGCGACCTACCCAATTATATTTTAATATGCAACTATTGTATTCATTTATATCAC
This sequence comes from Phragmatobia fuliginosa, assembly GCA_932526445.1. Lineage (NCBI taxonomy): Eukaryota > Metazoa > Arthropoda > Insecta > Lepidoptera > Erebidae > Phragmatobia > Phragmatobia fuliginosa. The sequence continues at coordinate 11,404,771 of OW052068.1, read as the reverse complement.
TGTTAGCTAAGTAGAGATAGCACGTACATAAACGCCCTTAAAAAAAGTAACAAAACTACATATACGTAGTATTCTTACTAAATGTACAACATTTAGTTATCTATTAAATTAAACGTATACTCGTTAAATTACAAAAAGATATAATCCACATCTTTACTATTACTTAAAACAAACATGCATTTAATTTAGTCATATGGCCAATTAATACTATGATTACTTGGTATCACAACATTCAACTTTGAATATTAAATAACAAATTAACAATTGGCGACTGTACAAATAGGTTACAAATCTGTTGACTAACTGGCAGCACATATCCGAAAGCAGGAAGCAATTTTAATAAAATTTATATAATTAAAAAACGCATAAGTAATTTACAGCTATACCTAAATATTTTGGCCACAAAGTTGTCTCAATTATCGGCAATTGTTGGAACTTGTTAAAATAGGTTCCTGAGCTAAAACTCACTTGTAATTTTATTCCACTGTTTATTAATCATTAACCTTAATATTTTCGCATCATCCGGTCTGATTTTTTTTTATTTAATTAATTGTGGAATAAAAGTACAACTGAATTACATTTCAAGAATGTAATTACTTTACAAATACACAAGAATCACTTATTTATCATCCTTAAATAGTAATTATAATTATCTTGTTACTAGATGGTAATACAACTATTGCTTTAATTATTTTAACAAATTAAATATACAGTAAACCAATTTCTGAACTATCACAAATCATTATAAGAATAGGTTTTAATTATTATCAGAAGTCAGTTAATTTTAAATATTATGAGTTAAGACTACATTATTATTTAAACTTAAATATTTATTTCTTGAAATGACCTCTTGAATCTCGCCACAGTGACAAATCAATGAATGGAAGTTGATTACATGGTACTATTTCATTGCTGTAAAAAGAAAAAAAATACCCATGTAAATACTATAAGTTTTCTAGTTCAAAAATAAAGCAATTTGTTGCACACGGCTGTCTAATGATACCAAATTAGGCAGATTCTAAGTAACACAAACAGTCAGATCGGAGGGGGGCCTTCATATCGTCTTTTCCCGATATATAACAGTAGTCTGTCATTTTGTGGGGTAGGAAGAAAATCTTCACACATACATACCTATACATTTTGAACTCACATACTAAAACAATCATCTTGCACTACAAACTCAGACATAACAAATGAAACAAAACATTCTGAATGTCACACACACAAACATATTCTTTGTATTACATAAGCCCATTGACACAGTGGAACGCCTGCGTAAGGCTACACCCTACCCTGCTGCTCTATATGTGATGCTATAGTAATGAGACTTAATAGACATAGTTAAATATTACTTACTACGCATGGATAAAATAAGTAACATTGAAATATGGAACACACGATTATGCATTTGATAAATATTTGTAACTGTATTCAAACTTTTCCACATTATCACTTTTCATTAAAAATTTAAATGTCTAAAACGTGTATGAATCTAAGTATCAACAGTACAGTCTCACACCGCGTTTTCAAAATAACACATAGGTAATATAAAAAAAAAAGATTTCCTATCAGTATTTGTAATTTGAAACACAGATACTTACTCAATTGATACCAATCGGAATGCCTTGGGTTGCATGAGGTGTATGCTGTCAACGTTGTCGCACAGCACGCGAGCCATATTCGCTCCCTTGCGTATTGCATTTAGCTGACCTGTTTGGCAAATATTTCTATCATTACTATCCTGTCCAACTAAAAAGTGGATCTCAAAAATTCACCCTGTATATAGTATAATTTTAATAAGAAACATGATCATGTAACGAGGGCTTTTATTGGTTACAGAACCGTAAATATAATTAGTACTTCACCGTTTATATAACCATAAAAATAACTAGTACTTCACCGTTTATATAACCGTTAATATGTCTATTGCATTGTAACATTAATAACAATTAAAAACAATTTCTACTCACCAGGAGTGAAGGCAATGTTGGGGTCTGCACCATTCTCATAGAAATATCTATCGCCAACTCGGGTTCTGTAGAACTGTTCGGTCAAGATGCACAGGAAAGTAGGGCCAGCCATTGCTCCAGGCACGTTACGCTCGAGAGAACCCCCCACCACAAGATCTACATCTTCAGGTGACGCGTACATACTTTGCAGGACAGCGACATTCTAGGCCGAATAAAAATCATTATTATAAACGTACTAAATAACAACATACAAGCCGTTAATATTTTCTTACCAAATAAATAATAATAAATAATACATATTTCGGATATCTTACACACAACTTCATCTAGTCCCAAACTAAGCAGAGCTTATATTATGGGTACAACTGATATAAATACATAAACATACTTTTTTTTGTAAATATATACTTATTATACATAGAAAACATCCAGACTCCGAAACAAATATCACACAAATATTTGGTTCAACCCGGGAATCGAACCCGAGACCTCTTAATCAGCAGCCGCATACGCAAACCACTAGACCAACAAGGCGGTCACTCAAATCTCACCCTTCCTTCTGCCATTCATCTTAAAAACTTATATTTATTTAGAAACTACTCTAGATGCATAGAAGGCTATCCTGGTGAAAAATTTGGCTAAAAGACGATATTTGGAATAGCCTTAACATTATACATCACTACACTGACTTTTTGTTATGGTATTTGAAGCATAAATTAAAAAAAACAACTCCCGTATTAAGAATGTAAATTCCTCTGTCGCGGGGACTTAATAAACGTACATGAAAGGGACACAAAGAACACCCAGACTTAGAACAACAATTTGTGAAACACACAAAGTGATATTCCACGTACGATTTGAACCCACGACACTTGGCGCAGTAGGAAGCGGCGTGGCGACCGCTTAAGCCCACCGTGCAGTCACTTATAGCAATAACTTATAAATATCTATAATACTGTTTTTATTTGTTCGTTAACATTCACATTATTCTACCATTTCTTCTACCAACAAGATTGCTTACTTTTTTATTTGATAAGAAACAACAATTCAAAGTAGGCTAAATACAAAGGTAATAATTCATTTTATATGTAGAACTACGTAGGCGTCTAAAATTGGCATATTGTTTTTGTTAGCAATTTTGTGATACATTGAATTCACGATATCACGTGTGTTCTCCCACACTAGTGATAATAACTTCAGCATCACCCTTGTTATTTTCTAGTAGGCCCATTTCTAAAAACATACAAATTAACTGTACCAGGGAATTTAATTTAAATGGTAATGTAACTCGTGTATAAGAGTTAGATAAAAAGCGGCCAAGTGCGAGTCGGACTCGCCCATGAAGGGTTCCGTATCAGCAAGTAACATCATATAAAAGTTCTTGTAGTTCGTTGTAACTTTCATAGATGTTTTTACACTAGTGTATTCATTGGATGAAAGGTAAATTGCGTGTTTCGATTTATGACGTATTAAAAAAAAACTACTCACTAGATCTCGTTCAAACCAATTTTCGTTGGTAGTTTACATGGTAATGTACAACATATATTTTTTTTAGTTTTATCACTCTCTTATTTTAGAAGTTAGAGGGGGGGGACACACATTTTTCCACTTTGGAAGTGTCTCTCGCGCAAACTATTCAGTTTAGGAAAAAATGATATTAGAAACCTCAACATCATTTTTGAACACCTATCCATAGATACCCCACACGTATAGGTTTGATTAAAAAAAATTTTTGAGTTTCAGTTCCAAGTATGGGGACCCCCAAAATGTATTGTTTTTTTTCTATTTTTATGTAAAAATCTTAATGCGGTTCACAGAATACATCGACTGACCAAATTTCAACAGTATAGCTTTTATAGTTTCGGAAATAATTGGCTGTGACATACGGACGGACAGACAGACAGACAGACAGACAGACAGACAGACAGACAGACAGACTTGACGAATCTATAAGGGTTCCGTTTTTTGCCATTTGGCTACGGAACCCTAAAAATACAAAACATCTAGGAAATTGAATGGATTACTTGTACAACTTTGCCAAAATCTATGCCATTTCATCTTCTTAAAAAAGATCTAGATTAATAATATTTGAGTTCAAATTTAAATACGTATACATATTTTTGAAATAAGGACAATTTAAATTTGGACTTTACAAAACATGTAAATGCTAAAACAGAGGTCTCTTTTTATAAAGATGTATTGACCTACTAAACCACGCTTACCAGGTAGGCTATTTAAGGGTGTGTGGCAAATTTTCTTTCTGCGTTGTTGAGTTTACTCCTTTAGTTGGTTCCTACAATTTTCTTTTTTTATTTCATGAATGAGCAACAAGCCTTACTTAATAAATTTACTACCAAGGTTTTGTAGCATACAATAATACGGCTAATCGCCTTATATTTACTACAACTACAAGATATCTGGAATACTAAAAGGCCTTTAAAAGGCAATCAAACCTGTTTACATGTAAACAGTTTGCCTAAAAGTTTGTAGAATAGTTCGAAACAAATCATTTAATTAAAGGCACTGTTTACACAGTGGTGTACGTTATTGCGCAATATACGCACAAACATAATTAATCTTAAACAGTGTTTACTCACTTAGATAGCAACTTATTACATTATTATCTTATGTTTCAATTAAGCGCGAAATAAACTATTCTTGTTTGTCAGATAGTAAAAACAGTATGACTAGGTCAAAGAGATAACAAAAGAGAATTATTTCGCTGGAACTATTTGGAGCCTGTTTATGGGTGATGTAAGTATTAAGGCCTAGAGCTCTGTACAAGATTACGTCGTAAATGTTTACAGAAGTATTATATGTACTTTTTAAAAGAACGTTTTTATGTAACGGCAGGAATGTGTAAGCACCAATCCACTAATACAATAGTCCCGGTTATCATGAACATCTATGGCAATCGTTATTGGGAAGTCAGCGCCCTCAAATTTACTGACAACTTTTTTTTTTATGTGAGGAAAATCATCATGGACCGTCACCCCACCGGGTTACGGCGGGGTGGTGTGTCGGACTTGAATCGACTAAAAACCACACAGTGTGCCCTCTCCGCGCTTCTCCGTTTAGGAGTAGGAGAAGTCCAGGGTGGGATCTCCTTCTGAACTTCTCCAGCGCCTGCCCGCTCCTGATGCGGGCACCGTCTCGACGACTTCGACGACCCTCTCTTAGGCGGCGTCCGGCACACACCGACGCCGCCTCCTCGCGGCTGGAAATTTACTGACAACTAGTTCAACCTACGAATTTCAGTTCTCCTTTAGGGTTGCGGAGGTCCGATGCCAGTCGCTTCTTGGAAAACCTGGTATTCAGGTAAAACTGGTTGAACTAGTAGCCGACCCCAAATAATATTAGGAATAAGTCTAGGAATAAGAAGAAGTTTATTAAGAGAATCTATAAAATTGTCCAAATAATACGTGAGCAGCAAGTACCTTACGTTTGACAAGTTTCTAAACACCATTAACTATAACTATTTCATAGATAAGGATATCAAGCTTATGTAGAACATTACTGTTATCATTCATTACAAATCCGGTTTATAGTTTGCCTATAATTAAGGAGCGAGTTTATGTTCCGTATAAGAGTCATTGAGGGTATTTAGACGCAGACAAAATAAACTAACGCTTGGCTTATTTTATATGTGTTAGAATAGTATCTGTTTGTATTGAATATAATTTTAGGCTAACGAACTGTTAACATTCAGAGTGGTTATCATCCTAAACTATTAATTTAGACCTACGTAGACAATTATTTTAAATAAGCTATTTGTAATTATTGAGTACAGCGGAGAAATAGTTTTGGCCTCAAGCACGCTGGGTATTTTTTTCTTAATTACAAAAAAAGAGTGGCAATTATCAGTGTTAATAATGTCAGACTAATATAATTTTGCAATCAATCAGAATGAGAAGGTATTATAGAATACATTTTTATAAGCATGCTATTCCTCCCCTTCTTCAAATCCTCTATGAAATTTTAAAGCACACAATATTCTGCTCTGTCAGAATTGAACCTACTCAGCACACAGTACTCCATCTCAGGTGTTTATTATGAGCGACTTAGAACAACTTCTTAAAGTCAAAATAGATTCATTGCTTTGTCTTAGTAAGAAGCTTCAAATTCACCACATACCTCTTTGGAGATATAGTCAAGCATGTCATGGAAGCTATTCGGAATAGGCAGTTCACAAGCCGCACGGGCAGAGACGTAGCTACCAAGGCCGTGATCACGACCACGCTGGATGTCCGTCGCTCGCAGATCTCCGCCAAAAGTGTTGTTACCCCTGTTAAACAAAAAATATGTTTAAAAATAACTTTGGGTCTATTTTGAACTTTGAATAAATATCTGGATTAACAGTCAAAAGTCATAAATGCATTCGTGCATTAAGCATACATACGTTATAACAAGTTAATACATTGTATGATATTGGTTAAATCATACACAAATTGATAGGCACAGGCATTTGTTCCCAAGCTGTATTCCAATCAACATTTTTTAGATTTGTAACGGAAAGATAAATAAAATTTTGATCGTCTTTAAAGGTTTCTTTTCGATCGAGGAATCGAATGCGTCGTTGTAAAAGTAATGTCAAATTTGTAAAATTATCCTAACCATTGCGAGTATCCGTGAATTTCAAAAATTAAGATTCAGAACCGTGCTGACCCATTCAACCTACACCTGTTTGTGTCCAACAATCAATAACTTTTAGCCCATCAAGTCTAAAAAGATTTATAAGTACATATATACCGAACACTTTGTTTTGGAAAGATAATATTTAAGACTTGTATCAAATTATTTTACTCCAATCCCTTGTCAAAATCACGAAAGCTATAATGTGTTTAATACAAAAGTTATTAGTAACTTAGTTTAATTAAGATTATCAAAGTTTCCAACCTAGAACAACTTAATATTTTAGTCGAAATATTAATTAAGTCTGAGCCTATATCTAGTGAATTTGTTCTAAATATAATTAATAATCTGTATAAATGTGATGTTTTTGTAACTATATATCTTAAAAAAAATACATTTACGAGGAATACCTATTTAAGTTTACATTGAAAATCATCTAACTTATATCAATATCAAGTTATGAATTGAAATCGTATTTTCTTTACGGTTATTTTATTTAAGCAACTTTTTTTTCTAAATCTCACGTTGTTTCAATTACAGCAGACGGTTCATTTCAACCGAATTTAGTTGTCAACTTAAGCTGGAGAGCAAAACGGACTGTCGATGTTTGTTTCAGCTGTATTCTTATTTGACAATTACAAATTTAATAAAATACTCCGTACTTAAATTCTAAACATACATCAATATTTATTATTATTATTTTAAACAAGCAATCTTATTATAATTAAAGTTTATGTTACTTAAAACCATAATTTCTAACGGTTTCTTTGTACCACAATAATTTATGTAAAACTAGTTTTTTTAAAAACTCTAGAAAAATAAAACAGTGCATAATGATGCTACAGTATCATAATTGGTTTTTGAAAAACAAAGTTTTAGTTAATTTCCCTGCTGAATAGTATATGTAAAGTAATACCTATAAAATTTGTCTGTAAGAATTTATATTGTATAATCACATGCTCTTCGCACACTTTTAAATTGGCTTTACAGGCGTAGTACTTATAAGTTAGACGTTATCAGTTTAATAGCTTTATATTGAGTTTAGGTACGAAACGGTTTTATTTACAGAATTTAATAGTTTATAGAAAATTGTGATAAAGTATTGCTATTGTAAAATGTATTGATATTTGTTTTGTTCAAATACAAATCTCAAAGTTACACTAAACACAATTGCTCTTTAGACAAAAGCCACGACAGTGGAAACTTTATGTTCCCACAAACATTTGTAATATTATCACTAGTGCGGTTCATTTGTAACTATATACAACGAAATTACTTTCTTTGATGTGAGTAGAGTTATAACGAGTTGATTGTAGAACTATGTGTCCCAATTTTCGCATAATATATCCTTGATGGTTTGTTCGTAATTTTGAACCATGATGGTTGGTATAACTTGAATCTCAAAATCTGCTTAAAGTTGAAGCGAGTAACAAACACTATTGGAATTTCGATACAATTATTAAATATCATTGATACTTTTTAAAGTTTACTTATTTTTACTTATTGAAGTTTACTTCAACTTACTATCAAGGTAATAATTTTAAATGTCAAGACATGTTGTTACAATATAGTTGTTAAGTATTGTATGTATATTTCTTTGAAGTAAAAATTACTTTATTTTAAAATAAATATTACATCTACTAGTAAATAGATGTCTAGTAGTAATGGAAATTAGAGTAACTTACTTGAAGAAGAATTGAGTCAATTCGGAATCCCAGAACTGATCGCTAAAATCCATTTCTTGAGCTGTGAGTCCTCTAGCTAGTTTGCTGAATGAATCGCCAATTTCAAGTACTGAAGGTCTATTTAGCCAATCACTCAGACGTATCGTTCCAGCTAATTGACGCCTTTCTGTTAGTAGCCTGTTAAAATAACAAAAGTATCGCATAAATCTAAACAAATTAATAAAATTAGAGTGCCAGTTTGTGATATAAAATTGACTGAATTTACTAATATAAATTGCGTATGAAAGTAATTATTACCACCATGAGAGAGTACATGCATAGAAACAAATACATGAAACGGTTAGCCGTGTGGACGATATGTCGAGGGCGGGCGGACGGATATGACGAAACTAAAAATATAACCAACTCCAAAGTGTTGGAAATCATAAATTCTTGGAAAGAAAAACTGTAGCGTCTCCCGAAGGGACGATTCTACCAACAGACTTGCTTTTGATGTTGTTATGTGCACCTTAGCAAGTTCTTACAGAATGATGTGAATTGTTTTTTTTTCTATTTATGTAGAATATCTTCGTGTACATAAATCAAGCGAAGCGAGAAAATGGAAGTTGAAAAATATACCTATTTCTATACTCTTGAATTTTTACTAATTCTTGTTTAGATTAGCGTAATTAGTTATTGACTTTTTAATTGAGGTTTCTTTAAATGACGTCAAATAATATGAATGATGACAATAGACTACTTGAACATTACTCCACATACATTTAAAATGCATTTCTGGCAGCTATGTAAAATTTAATTTCGATCATATTTTATATGCAGTTCATAAACTCTTGAAAATAATGTTATCTGATGCCGAGAAAATATTACTTGTGTGTGTAAGAAAATTTTGGGCGCTATATTTTATTTACTTAGGACATGCGACGAAATGGAGTCTAAATTCATATACCTAGATAATAACAATATTAAAGACATGTTGTATGTAAAATTTAAACTGGCTTGACTGCGATTGAACCTCGAAAATAATAAATTCCAAAATGGGCTGTACTCTCAATCATTCTTATCTGATACTATAGTATCTTAGATGAGCAACAATATCAGTATTTGCAACGCCGAAAATAATTATGAAATGAACTCAAAACTATTTTAGAAGTTGGTAGCTGTTGTTTTATACGATGAAATAATTCAAAAAATTCGAACTTTTTACTACAAATAAGAGCAGCTTTAAAATATTTTGATTTGAAAAGAAGAGACCAATATTACACACAATATAATATGAATAACCAAAAAGTTAAAATAAAAATACAATAGTGGACAATTAAATGCTGATTATGGCGATTATATGTGATAATTATTAAAAAAAAAACTCACTTCAAATATCCCCTAATAAGTGTATGGAAATGTCTGAAGGCAGCAGTAGCATGTTCATCAAGAATCGAAGGGTCCACACCAGCATTGTAATCATTTACATAGTCATAAGCATCTGGGTAAATCAGTTTGTTTTGCACCATGTTCTCATATCCTTGTAAAAAAACATATTAAAAAATCAGTATAATGTAATGTAATTATTCATAACATACATAAACTGCGACTGTAGTTGGTCTACAAAATGTCTCATTTTCATTCATTCAAAATTTCAATTTCATTTCATTTCAACTTTTACATAGATTAATAATACTTAAAAATTAAGGAAAATAAAAGGCATATCTACAGGTATACTCATCCGTGTGGTGACGGAAAAATAATGTGGTCGTCAGGGTTTTAAGAGTTAACTAAGATATCAACTGTCCCGGAAAACAGCGCTGTGAAGAGACGAAAACCTCGTCACTAAACCAATACGTTTGAGCAGCTTGGTATCATAGGTCAAAACCTCGTTCCTAAGGAGAGGATTATGTCCAAGAAAAACCTATTGAAGCCTGTTGGTGTTATGTGATGTGTATCAAAAAATATCGCGAAAAAAGTCAACTTATCATAACGTACCGAGGAGAATAGGTAAATATTCGTAATAATTGATATGTTGCATTTCGGCGATATGGATGCGTCTCGCTTCTTGGAAAAGGGTTTCATCATTCCAATGGGGGTTTAGGTGCCCAAGTATATCTGCTATGCGGTTGTGTTCACGTAGCAAAACTACTTGCAATACGGTCAGTTGTGGATTTTGGTTTACCCGAATATCACCTGTGAAAAGCGTAAAACAATACAATATTATTTTGTGAAAAAATATTGTGTACAATAATGTAATATTGTTTTATAAGTAGTGTATAACTCATAGCATTTTAATGTCTTATATGCAGAAAAGAGCATTTTATAGTAACTTTTCGTTGACATTAATATGGTACAATTATCATCATCAACCAATAATGTCCCACTGCTGGTCTCAGAAGTCACGAGAGGGTTAGGGTCATACGTCCCCCACTGGCCAAGTGTGGGTTGAGGACATAAGAAACGTGGTTACATAATCTTGCCGTTGAATGTTTTTGACGCGTCCGAAAGCCCCCAACTGAGTTTCAACACTGTTATCCTGTGATAACAACCGTCATAGAATTTCAAGCCACAAATGGTCACCCATCTAGGTACAGACCGAGCCATCGTTGCTTACTCTCGATGATTGTTTTTATTCACCTGGGCAACTTGACTATGAGCTCTGTTTCAATTATGAGCGATGAAAATCTATTATTTATTTATTACTATTGCAACCACGTGGGGAAACTTAGTAAGTGATTTTTCTTTGTGAGAACTCTCATTGTAATAACAATAAGGACCAAACCACTGTCACTTTTGAAGTCAACTCAATAATCGAAACTCGCATTAATATTCAGCTGGCGTACGGTTAGAAATAGTTTAAACGTGACAATACATTCCAATACCTATTGATACTGAAAGATCAAATATTTTACCTCAAAGGGATTGCTACTAAATAAATAATCTATGAGTAATGGACAGTGTTCGTCATGATCAAGGCGGATATAAAACACCCATCAAAATTGTCTACTCTATGTCACTTGGATGGATGTTGCAATGTCGCGAAGGTCGTTAAGGACTGAATTCAAAACGTCATGATTATTACTTACTCCTACTAACAAGATTTATTAAGCAAAAATAAACTATAAACGTAGACCTACCAGCTAAATAGCAGGGTTCATTCAGAGACTGAGCAGGCGGGCAAGCAAGTGTTACATTAGGATCTTGTGGAGGCCATTCCTGGTTGTTTCTTAGTAAAGTCAAAAGTCTGCCACCTGTACCAGCGCGAAGTGGAGCTGCTTGAATAGCGCTACTGCCATACACAAGAGACAGATCCATATATGCTGTTACTGCCGAGATCTAAAAAAAAATGTGTTTCTATAGTTTTGATTATAGAAGTTTTCTATGAAAAACTACTTCTGTATTTTTAAAGAGTTAAAATTGAGTTCATTTGATCTTTTATAAAATAATCTTTTTACAGTACCGGTTCAGCTGGAGCGTTAGGAGCCGTACATCCTCTATCTCTTGTAGTTCCAGTCCTCAAAAAGTTTTGACATTGTGCCCCCTCTACTGCGTGGATTGGATCATTTGGTGGAAAGAGTATGGGAGCACAAGAAGGGTTATTTACATCACGAGCCACTTGTCCTCGGTTATCGCAGCAAACAAGAGGTGGCGCACCTGCTGCAATTTTATAAAAATACGAAATTTAAATATTCATACTAAGTGATATTACGAGAAAAGCTATGACAAAAATTATATTAAATAGGACATAAATTGAATATCTGTACACGCATAGATGCTATACCAAACCAAACTAACTATGACTGTTCCGCATGGAGCTGAGCAGTGATGTACTGATTTTCAATTAGTAACGTAATATATAAAATGTAATGCATAAAATAATATTATTTACGTTTGATTCACTTTTAAGTCAAAACATTTAAACAAGTGATATTCGTGTTAACCAAAATGTGTGATTGAAGCATATAAAAATAAAATAACATACTAAGAATATTTGCTAAAATAAGATGGATACTACTGAGAAATACTTATATTAAAAAGACAACAATCAAATGAATAGTATAGACAATATACATATAATTTTAAAATGACTAATGTCCAGAGATCGGAATTGGGTGTGTGAATTTACCTAAAGTTTGCAGAAGTTTGCAATAATAATATGGAGCTGTTACAACTACATAAGTTAAACCATTAGGTTAAACCAATATTTATCATTTCTAGGAAAAAAACTAATATTATTGCATGTTCCGAACTTGAATGTCGAAAATAGTTTACGCACAACTTTCTTGCAATTGAAATAAATGGATTTAATTTATTTTTTTATACAGTGCAGGTTTAATAATTTAAAAAAAAGCCGACTAAAACTATGTAAAGACGCGAAAATGTTCGTTTTCCTTGCATCAACCTGTAGCGAAACTTTTTAACATAAGATACAAATCAAAAAAAAAAAAATTAAAACGGCATTAGCATTTTGCAGATATGTATATAAAATTCTGTTTGACCGACAAAGAACAATTGGGACTAAAAGACCGAATTTTAACCGGAAAAGTACAAAACAAAAATTTATTTAGAACTGTATTAGCAGCTTGTAAATGTTTATAGTTCGGTGTTTCAAAGGTAAGGAACATGTAAAAAAAAACAAAACTAAACCGGTAAAATTCAAACCCGGTTTAACTTAAGTGGTTGTAACAGCTCCATATTATGTCCCGCTGCAAACTTTAGGTATTTTCACACACCCAATTCCGATCTCTGCTAATGTCTAAAATTATACTAAAAAAGGAATTATATCGAACATTTTTCGTACCGGAAATTGCCTCTTGACTACAATGAAAAACTTTGTTTAAAACCTCGTTTATCGACATTAACAAACTCGGTCGCGCTTTGATGGATTTTTATGGGTTTTTGTATCTCGATAGAAATTTTCGACTTACAAAAAAGTCACAAAAGGTTCCAAAAGAGGGTTCCGCAGCATTGTATAAAGTTGTTACATAAATATGTATTAAACGGTAAAATACTGCCCTGCATAATTTTTTCACTGAATTTAGAAGTTACTCTTAAAAAATGTGTATGTATTTTGTTGCGTGTGTATAGAGTATTTTTTACAAAAGGCATAAAAAAATCTGAAACGTTTACATTTGTGGAATGTCAAATTAGACTAAGAGGGCTGTTAATTTATACTTGCGGTGGTTCTAATGACAGATGTCAACAATCTTAAGTCCAACATAACATGCATCTCCGTAGAAAGAAGGAGGAGGACGCAATAGTAGTAATAATTATATGTATTTATACGTGGTGATGAAAGGAGCCTTATTAGAAACAGCTTCAGATAAGTAGTCCACTTTTAAACTTAGACCATATTCAAAGTAGAGATATACCAGTACTTTTCAAAGTAAAGTCCTGGTTAATTTAATTATTGAAAGCTCTGGAAGCTTTATACATACATGGAATTAATTGACATTTACGTCTCCTGATTATCTTAACATGAAATGAATACAATATAATTATTAGATGCTATAATAAACTTTAGCAATTTCATTCAATTGATGTATCAATAAACTGTATTACCCTGACGAAATTTATTATAAAAGTACTTTTAATTCAGTTGTAATACAATAATAATGAACAACATACAATTATAAACGACTTAGAAGGCCTACAATTTACAGGATTTAACTTACTTACGAAATTGAAAGGGGGATACAGAGGTATCCCTTTTTTTTATTAAATTGATACGATAGGAGAAAATGAAAATCAACGAACCATTTGCGGAGTTCTTTGTTTCTAATAATGATTTTAAAATCAATACTAATTTTAAACCTAATATCATATTTTGCATTCTATATTAATAGAAAATTCTTTTAGTGGAACTTTTTGACCACCACCATGAACTTAGGTTTTTAAGTAATGCCACATATTCATGTTCACTTAATTACACCAAATAGTAACTACTACTCAAAGTTTTTAATATAGATCATAATTTACCAGGAGGTGGTGGAGCCCCAGCTGTGAGAGACATATCATGGGTTATAATTTGACCCCATTGTTGCGCATTCAAGTTCCACACGGGATCAATAAGAATTTTGTCTAAAAATAGTCGTGTACTAAGTTCTCTAGCATTAGGCAGTTGACGGCCGGTTATAGATCTTGTCATCGCACTAATACCTGAAATGTTAAAAATACAATTACGTAATGTACAAGAACATAATAAAAATTTCTACAAATTCTCAACATACTTAAACAAGTATCACCATTTGTCAAATTTTTTGACACTTCTATAATTAAGGAAACAGGGTAAGGAAAACGGAAAGGATCAAGTCTCTGACATGGAAAAGAACTGAAACTTCGGTTCAAGTAGACTGGGCTCGCATTTACTAAGTACGTTCTCCGAGTGGAGAGGTTTTAATGCACCGGTAAACGTCCAAAGCTAATTAGGTACTCTTCATAATTACTTAATTAATATTGAGATTATATCTCAACATTATTTTGCTTCGATATGAGTGAATCAGAAATTATTCCCTCTAAAGCTTGCATTGCATAAATATTATTTGGGAGTTGGTGATCTATCTATACTAATGCTATGAATCGATACCATTATTTTAAGTGTATAGTCATTTGTATGAAGTTGGATAACGCAGAAATGTTATAATTTTTATAACGCAAAATATTGCACAAACGCAGCGCGTATTTTTTATGAGATATAGAAGAGATTTTTACGGGTCAGCTAGTTTATTATAAAGTTGCACTTTAGTATGTATAAAAGTCAGAATAGCGTAAACTGTAAAAGGTTTTAGAAGTAAACTAGAAATTATTTGGGTCGAAAGTTTATTATCTTTTGATAACTTATTGATTCCAGTAAATTTATTGAAAATGATTTACTCCGCCATATTTTCCGCTTAGATTAGTTGGACTCGAAATGTCTGTCTAATATTACGTTAAATAATTATTAGATATCTTTTATAAATTACATTTAAGTGATGGAAAAATTGAAACCAACCCGTCTGGCCAGCGTGGTACAGTAGGCCAAAACCTCCTTTCTAAGGAGAGGCCTATGTCCAGCAGTGGATTGTTAAAGGCTGTTGATGATGATGATTTGAAGACTGTTAGTTCTTCTGCGTCTCATAGTTCTCATGATTTTTTAAACTTTTTGTCATATATATACGAGGAGGAGTCATATTAATTACAGTAGACCGGGACTATCTTCTCATAATAGATCAACCTAAACTGATAGGAGTTCGTACTATCGTTTTTCGTTAGTGAGTGCGAGACCTGAGCCCAATGATGCAGGTGCATCTCAATAAACCATACTGCATTGTTATATTGTCTGCATTCACAATAAATATAGTGTAGAGTTAACATAAAATTAGAAGCTTAGTTGGAGGCCTTCAAAACATTCAAGATTGCAAGATTTACGAAGCCACAAAGTGTGCTGCCAGTCCCCAACCCGCACTCGGCCAGCGTGAGGACGTACGGCCTTAACCCTCTTCTTTGACCCCAGCAGTGGGACGTTATGGGTTGTTGATATAGTGACCATTACTCTTGAATTTTGCTCAGGCTTTCCATCCGGTGTAGGTACTTTATTATTCTTTAATTTACTTACTTAGTGATTTTTTTCACTTGATTTTTTTTAAATGGACAAATGAAAACAATTATTAAGTATCAATAATACAAATAGAGTATTAAATCAATTAAACTGCAATAGCTAATTTTTAGTGTAATATTAATATCCATCGATATTTCAATACATTTATCACCAACTCAGGTTACGATAGAAAAGTAATGGCGTCTCCTAAATTTTCAGACGAAGAGATAAATATATTAAATTGCGTTTGAAAAATAAGAACACACAGATGATTGATTGATTTGCCTACTAATAATCTCAGTTGGTTTATTTTTGATAACAGCCGGCAATCCAATTTCACACTAAAAAGAGTTTTATTATTCTATTCCTGATAAAAGAATACTAAAAATATTCGTGATCTACATCAAAAAGGAGTAGGCTATTAATTTAGATGTTTATTTTCATGCATTTACTGATTTACAAAAATCTTGCAAGTATTCTTGACCAACCCTTCTGTTAATCTTAATGATTTTAAGTTTGGATGTAGGTGCACCTGTGTTGTGTCGCATTTTGATGAGATTCTCATCAACTAATTGTATGTTCAAGACAATTTTACTGTATTATCTTTGATATCCGTAACAATAATTTAAGTTTTTGACAGAGAAGTAATTATTATTAAATTAAATTAACTAACCCAAAATATTGATGCTATCTACTAATCTTATTGCGATTATATTTTGAAATTTGGATTATACTTCACTACTAAAATGCACACAGTACACCTGAAGTACATAACATAAATATTTATAGTAACGCCATAATGAAGGCAGGATTTTTTCACGCACGTTAGACGGCTCGTACTTCTCAAGTTCTTGAAGTTATGGGTATGCGATCCTGACTTGTTTGAATTAATGCCCACATTACACCATTCATTCGTAATACGAATGTTTTCTTTTTTTTTTTTCATTGTCTTTTAACTATCTCAATTTACTTGTCCCAATATCTCAGACTAACGATATAAAACAAAGTTATTCATTAATATTGTACTCTATAACTAATAAATAGTAATATATTTCTGCAAGCTTAACTTATATTAATATAACTCTGCTGTCTGCTAAGACTGTAATTGATATGCTGGGACAACTGGTAATCTGTCACGTTCATATAGTTTTTGTTAATATCCCTCCTGTAAATATTCAGCTTAGGCACTGCTAACTACATATTTATCTTTATTAAAGAAGCAGATTAATATTTACACAGTTGATATAGACTTACTGTGACTTACTGGGTACAAACTAAAGTATTTAAATCCTTTTAATTGCAATATGAAATGTATGTATAGGTATGATAACTAGATATAAAAGTGTCCAAACTTAGTTCAGTTTCTTTATAATAACATATTTCAAACAGCTTTTTTTTATTTGTGTTACATTCATAAAGAAGGAATTGTATTTTTTTATGGTTTAATTCTAGCCCTTTGTCGACGTGATAGATAACGTGATAGATTCATATCCATGCAAAATTTCATCTGTCTAACACTATAATGGTTCCGAGTCATAAACTACGGAACCCTAAAAATGGTGTCAATCCACAACATAAGAAGAGGTCCTTCCCCATCTAACAAAATAGTAAAGCAAAAATTCATACCGTCAGCATAGTTATATGGTGTTAAGCGTCCATAAGGTGTCTGTGGTATTCCCCAGCTAGGTCTATGAAGATTATTACAGGAACCGTCAATAGATCGATAACGTGAATTAGTGCAAAATCCCGACGTCAAGCCACATGTCTGTGAAGCCGGGTCAGTTTCAGCTCCTACTGGTCCAGGAGGATTACTAAAACTGTAAGAAAATAAAAACTTAAAACCAAATTGAAAATACTATAATGTAGCCAGGCCCGCTGTTAGCGGGTGTGCAAAGCGTGCACCGCACGCGGGCAGCACGTTCAGCGGGGCGACAAATCGTGCGATTCATCACGTAATTCAAGTCATTGTCATGATACCCACCCACCTTAAGTATAAGAAATGTCTTCACATAGATTAAACTGTGTACCAACAGACTGAATGGCGCCGCCATCTATTGGTGTCAGTTAAAACTAATATGCACAGTGAGGGTGCCACTTGGTAGCGCCCTAAGTATGCTATGAAAAGTAGGACTGTCGAAATGCGGGGAATCCCCTCTGAGCTATTTTGTCAATGTTTAACTATAGTAAATTAATTTATTTTATTAATAGTTGTTTTAAGGTGGACTATACTAAAAAAATTAACTACTGTAAATCAAATGCAACTGAGACTATTGGAATCGAAAATAAAACAATGTATAATAAGAAAGAATCATAGCCGGTATCAAAAATTTTATTTCATCATTGTTTGTCTTTGTGGGAATTGTCAAAAACATTATCTGTATGAACATGATAATGGTAACTTTTTAAAAGCTATCGAAATGATAGCATGCTTTGATTCTGTCATGCACTCATGAGGGAATATATTCACAGAATTCAATCCTTGAAATTAGTTTGCAGTCACATGAATTCATCATCATCACCAGCCTACCGCAGTCCACTGCTGGACATAGGCATCTCCCATTGCACAGTAACGCGCTATCAGAGTGCTGATCGATTTTGGGCGTCAAGTGACGTCAACCGACGCCCACCGAAACTAACCGATGATCACCGACGCCCACAGACACACACACACAAACCACATAAATAGGTACAGACACAAACGCATGTACAGACACATACGCATGCACAGAATACACCTATACCGGTTTTTTTCTCATGTTACATATATATATGGAAGATACAATTCCCCACGACGCAGGGAATCCTATTGTGGGGTCTAGTGTGTATTAAAATTGTAAACTTTATGTTAAGGAAACAGTAAATCATTATTATTGTTTCAATATGAACACAATGATGAAGTTTTAGTAAACCTACGACTAAAAATTAAATAAATACTAAAGTTTTATTTTAGAATTCCACATTAGACAATATCTTCTATAAAAGAATAGATTCGACGAGTTAAAAGCAATTCCCGACGTATTTGGATTTTTATGCAATAACCTTTTCTTACTTTCTTTTTTTCCTCTTTTCTCCTTTAATAATAAGGTAATGAAACATTGTATAGATTTAAATCTGAAACTTAAAGATGGTTCAAGTAGTGAATCAGACATTGACGGTATTGATTTATTGCATGAAATCATTGCATTATAGTTGCATTTTGTAGAAAACCAATCTCATCATCCACAAAAATTATTACAATATTGTTTACCAATTTCTTAATTTCTACATTTCCCAACACAGCAATAGCGCTCAGAATATTACTTACACTGCCGGTTTCAGTTGCATCTGATAAAAGATACTTTCCAAAATTAAACATTATCAGAAACTATTTAAGATCAACATTATTTTAACAAAGACTAAATAATTTAGCTATAATTTCAATCGAACATGAGATTTTAGATAGTTGGGATACAAGAAAGTTGATAGAAGTTTTCGCGAATATTAAACTTTTTGTAGATCAGTATGTGATTGTAGATTTGTAGATATACATTTAAGTATATTGTTTTATACTTCAGTAAACAAAAATAGTAAATACCTAATTAAAATAAATGATTTACTTTTGTTGTTTTTTTTGCACCATAATGAAAAAACATTAAAAAATCATTTTTTTTGACAAAACTCAGAGAAAGTAGTCGTGAGGCGACATCGGCTTCATTTAAAACTTCGTTTAAGTAACCTAAAACAATAATACGATCATCAATTCGAAGTAGACCTATCATATTCTTTAAAGAAGCTATAATTAACTAGTATCAAAACTCTTATATCGAAAGCAGCCCCTTTAACCAAAGCACTAAAATAATTCACAGCCCAATCAGTGCTCTTCAGCCAGAACAACATGCTACCAAAGATACCACGGACATGTTACACATGACAATGAATGACCTCAATTAATAAATAAAAATAATGTTGAATATGAAAAACTAGGAGGAATTCTTAGAAGCGTAAATTTTTAAATGATTTTGAAATTGCAGTGCATCATTAGTCACGAAGGGCTCTATTAATTTATTCATCTGTTGAAGTATTGAGAGAAAAATAAAACCTTGCGGAGTGCATAAATGATTTCAATGATAAGTGTAACAAAAAAAGAACACTGCGTTAAGTCTGCGTCCGAAATGCGTCCTTAACTAATATGGTGAACACAAAAATATATTTTACACCCTAATAACTTGAACCTCTATAGTTTTTTTTTTTTTTCAATTTACTTTAATATTTATGAAACAATTGAAACTACAAGTAAGGATGGGTATTGCGTGAATCAAAAATATAGGTGTAATTATTAACCCCAACATGAAGGACGATATGAAGAAGCTTAAACAATCGTTCCAGTTCTGCAAATCCATACTTAAGGACCAGACATGTACCTACCAGACGACTGTCCAGAGGTGCACCAGGTTATTAAATATACAGGTGGACCAAAAGTTCGTTCAGATTTGAATCGGTAGCTGCAACGAGCAGCGACGGCCGGCGGGGTATAAGGGGTACGAAGCGCAAAAGCGGCCAATGGGAATTCAGTACTATGACGCTGTTTAGTAATAAACAACGTATGTTCTGTGAATACAATACAATACAATAACATACGGCGTAAAATGAAGCTCCATCGATTCAATTGATTAGAAAATGGGTACACTAGTTTGAGGAGACGCGTTCAACAATGAATCAAACACGATCCGGCTGACCCAGAACATCAAGAAATCCCGAAATGTCAAGCGTGTAAGAGCGTCTATTCGTGGAAATCCTGGACTCTCTACTTGGAAGCGGTCTAACGCCTTAGACGTGCCCAGAACATCTTGAATTCGTATTTTACACATAGAATTACATTTATATCCGTACAAAATTCAAATGGTACAGGAATTAAAGCCTCAAGATTGCGCTCACAGGCTCCGATTTGCAATTTTTTGCCTAAAAAGTGATATCCAAAAGAAATGCCCTTAACTGGTCACCTTGTAGCCCGGACTTATCCCCAATGAAGTTCTTTCTTTTGGGATACCTTAAAATGAAATTTTTATCAGCAACCCAGAGTCCCTAAAGGAATTAAAGGAAAATATTCGAGAGGAAATGTAAAACATTTCACGAAACACTTGTGAGGCCGTCATTGAAATTTTTTATTTATGGATGATGAAATTTAAAAAAAAATCCCTATTTGTATACTTTAATAATAAATAAACAGTTTTTATCTCACTTAACTAATTTCTTTTAAATCATCATTTGAAATGTAAACGAACTTTTGGTCCACCTCTACTATTGGATCAGTTATTGCAGAATGGGAAGAACAATATTAATTTCAGATTAATAAGTAAACAAAACTGATACCCATCATGGAAATTAATGTATGTAATCGTTAAAAGCAATGCAATGCAATTAAAATTCCCTTGATTAAAATAAATGAAATATTAATTGATCATAAAATAAATAAATGACTGAGGTTAGTTACAGATATTGGTGGTTAACCTTTTTATCGGTGCATTTGTTCATGCATTTTTTTTTTTGTTGCATGCATTCATTCTATAAATAGTGCAATTTTACATGTACTCCTGCGTGTATACCCAATACTATTCTATACCCTAACAACATCACAGTTATTACTGAATATAGTTATTTACACACATTACGTTTTAAAGACATCTAACGTCTTCGAAAACAAAGCATTCAATTACGTAAATGATGAAAGTAAGTAACAACAAAGTGATGTGTGAAATCTTTAGAATGTAAAATGAGTCTACGCAAGTACATTAAGTTTATTTTTGAGTATTTCATTGCACATTTACAAAATACAAAACAATTTTAGGGCAAAAATAATATCCTCAATAGCAAACAATTCAAATCTACTCTAGATTTGAATAGTTTAAACTGAAATTTCAATAAAAGCAAAACTACTAAAAGGCTCGCTACGAAAGCAAACTCCTACACCTGTGTCTTCAATTATTTATTACTATAAGTCTCACCCGTAACCGCCGACATTGCTTCTTTCGGGAGGTATATCGAACGGAAGGACTCTGACAAATTTTCCTCCAGGGCTGTTTAATCCAATCCCTCCTATAGCCTGTTGATACAAAGAAGGCCCCGACTGGAACGTCTGTTGAAAGCCTTGGGTAAGG
Source organism: Phragmatobia fuliginosa (assembly GCA_932526445.1). NCBI lineage: Eukaryota > Metazoa > Arthropoda > Insecta > Lepidoptera > Erebidae > Phragmatobia > Phragmatobia fuliginosa. The sequence goes on along the minus strand of OW052068.1, from coordinate 11,382,792 downwards.
CCATATAGCATCAGCGTGAGGCATATTGTTGATATGGCCATTGTTTCTGAAACAAAGAGATTTATCAAAGTTAGAAGATTTTTTTTGTATTTCTTTTATTATGGGTTTAGTGGTATGGTTTGAGTCACACTCAAACTTAAGAAGAAAGAAATGTAATAATACTTCACGTTATTTATACGGTAACTTAAATTATTGTGATTGTTGGATACGTATTGAATTTTACTACTATACAAATATTAGCCTAACTTCTACATACTCAACGAAATATAATTTACGACCTTTTTGATTTCGTAATTACCAAATGAGATTTTTTAGTTTTAGTATTCACCTTTTTAAGTCTCTAAATTCGTTTATTTTATTCCGGAATTCAATTCAGCTAAATGAAGGACGGACAAAAAAGCATTTACATGTAAAGAGCCTACGAACGTTGCGAAGAAAATATCAGTAATATTAGACCTGATACGGATTTCCCTACTGGGTCTTATTTTGATAATGAACTACAGTGAAAATAATAAATGAAAGCTGTAAAAAACAGTATTATATTTCTTTGTTTACATTTTTTCAACAAAATTCTATACGAAAGGATCATTTCTTTTAGTTATCTTCTCAAATATCAGATACCGCTGGTTTTATAAATGCTTCTAACTGAATATTGATCAGATATATTATTCATTAACGAATCTCTTCGATATGAATATTGCTTAATAAGTTTTCCGAGGTTTTTTTATCACTTAAATACTTTTTCTATTTATTTAAAATTCCCACTTTTGAAAATATAAACAATATAAGAATAAAGCAGCATAAAACGAGGAACATTAAGAATTAGTTTGTAAGGGAAAACCAACAGACTTGAATTTTATTGAAGCTGAAAAGCAGTATTGAGATGTCGCATTGTTATTTTGCTACTACTACTACTACTACTTTCGATCGCGGCCTCCGCTTGCTTATATTTTGGTTAAAAGTAAATCATGGTCTTTCTCAGGCTCTATACTATCTGTGTACACAATTATATTTGAATCGGTTCAGTAGTTTTGGCGTTGAAGTGCGACAGACAGAAAAATATATTTATTTTCGCATTTAAAATTATTATTAATTAAGTATTACAATTATCCAGCGTTTATTCTTCGCAGTAGCACATTAGGATTTTACTAATGAGATATGTACAAAACTGAAATGAAAAATAGCTGAAAATAAACGAAAACCTTGTTTGTACATCATCGTCGAGTCAAAATTTACAAATTATTATCAATATGTCTTGAAGTTGCGACTTATACATTGTACTCTCAGTGTTCTTTATGTGGTTTATGTGTTTATTGTGTAAAATCGCATAAGAATATCCTATCAGAATTTGAATATTTCAAAGGCGGGAATCTTGTCACGATCTGAGATCGATCTTTTAACAAATATTCATAACCCAACAACAAGAAATTAACGTTATTATTAAAGTCAGTTAATGACTATTTCGTTTAGCCCCGAAATTTATAACACGAGAAACGAGTGGTAGGTTCTTGTCACGCGATACATTTCACGGTCAGTATTAATCACAGATATATTATTAACTAGATGAGGTATTTTTTTTATGTTTTTTATATCTATCCTACCAAAGTGTCTCTACTGAAGTAGATTCAAGGAGTAGGGGCCACCATCCTCATTGAGTGTGGTGATTCTGCATCATTCTTCCGGCCTCTGGAGACCGATATAATGATGCAAAATGATTAGGCCTCTGCTTAATTTTGTGAAAACGAATGAAATATTGTCATAGCATGTTCATTTGTAAAGAGTGAAAGAATTGAAGTTTAAAGGGCCTATACTTGCCAGGACTCAACTGTGTTATTTCTATGATTGTGTATCAAGTCTAGTCTTTATGTTGTGTTGTTGTAAAATATTTTTTTCCTGACTCTTCTCATACCTTTCCTGTACATTTCAAACACACGTTATTAACATACCAAAATAATATAGTTACGATACTGAAGTTAAAAAAGCCTCGATAACTACTGAAGTATCCAAGTTATCTTTGTTTATTTTCTGTTCTTCTCCATAGGATCTACGAGTTGAAACAGACAATTAGCTTCACGACTGACTACTGACTGACTACTTGACGTTTCAAAAGTGCCGTTGTATTGGTTTATTTGAAATAAAAATGGTTTGATTTGATTTGATTATCTAAGCCCGTATAGTTTTCAATTCAAGTTATAATAAATTTTGAATAAACTTCATTTATTTTTAATATTATAGTAAAATGTAAATATAGTAAAATAAGAGAAGTAAGAGAAAAAGTCCCACTAGAAATAACTTAGTACTCGACACTATCATCGCATTAAGATTCTATACTAGTCTTTTTATGTCTTTGTTGTTTGATCGTCAAGCAGCATTGGTTAACTACTAAGATTTTGAAATATAACAAAATACTATTATAATTGTGCATACTGATTGTACATTTTATTTTGGTCATTATTATTACGTAAAATTTAATTAATTTTACGTGATTCACGCCCGTGCCTCGGAAGCACGTAAAGCCGTCGGTCCCGGTTGTCATGAACATCTATGGCAATCGTTATTGGGTAGTCAGTGCCCTCAAATATACTGACAAGTAGTTCAATTTTCGAATTTCAGTTCTGCCTTAGGGTTGCGGAGGTCCGATGCCAGTCGCTCCGTGGAAAAACTGAAATTCAGGTAAAACCGGTTGAACTAGTAGCCGACCCCAAATAAACTTGAGATAATGGCTAGGAGGATGATTATTACGTAAAACTTTATCGTCTAAAATGGTTTTCGTTTTATCGATTTTCCAGATAAAAGAGACTTTTAAGAACTACAATTTCCAATTAGACCCTTGACTAAACTTATTTCATATGAACATTCCATTCAGTCTGTCAATATATACACACATCAAAAGTGTCTAGGGATCAAGCATTTTTATGCGGATTTCTTGAGATTGAGATGTGGCTTTGTAATAAATTTATGATTTTATAAATTTATATGGATCCTTTTTGGTGCATTTCATAATTTGAATCAGGAACTGTCAATCAAATTCGAGTAAAAGATGAAAATCAGCTGCCAATATTTTCCCTATAAAAACATACAACGCATTGAAGAAATTATTAGTGCTACTGTTTCCCTACTACTGATTAAAACCAACGTTATTATGGAGCGGCGACGTCATTTAAGCAGGGAAGAAATGCTCAGAGCCGTGGGAATGATAGAAGCTGGTTCCCGGCAACGTACTGTGGCTTTAGCTCTGAATACAAGTCAGAGTGTTATCAGTCGACTTTGGACACGTTACCGAAGCACTGGTACCGTGGCTGAGCGCCATGGAGGACGGTATCGCTGCACCACACGGAGACAAGACCGATACATTCAAATCTTAACTCGAAGAGCTCCAACAATAACCGCCATGATGTTAGCCGTGAGGCTTCATCACTCTTCAGGGAACTTAATTAGCGACCAAACAGTCAGAAACCGCTTGCATGAAGTGAACCTTCATTCCCGAAGACCGCTACGGGTACCACCTATAGCAATGCACAATCGTAGGATTCGATATCAATGGGCTCTTGAACACAGAAATTGGGCAGAAGAACAATGGCGTTTCGTGTGCTTTTCTGATGAGTCTCGTTTTGGTATGAGACCGGATACAAGACGTATACGACACTGGAGAACCCCTGGACGCCAACAGCGATTAAAATCCTGCCAGGAAGTCCATCCTTATAGTGGTGGAACCATCATGGTATGGGCGGGTATTTGGATCGGCGGAAGAACTGAGTTGATTTGGATCAGAGGCAACCTCAACGCTCAAATTTATGCTGAGAAGATCGTATCAGACGTCATCGTTCCTCTACAAGTGCAAATCGGTCCCTTATTTCAGTTAATGCATGATAATGCACGACCGCACACCGCAAGAGTTGTAAGACAGACTCTCGCCGCAGCTAACATCAATGTCCTGCCCTGGCCTGCTCAGTCGCCAGACTTGAACCCGATTGAGCATGCATGGGATATGCTACAGAGAAGAGCTCTGCCGAATATGGAGGGTATCCAGTCGCAAGAAGACCTTTTTTTGTTGTTGCAACGAACATGGGCGGCCATTCCACAGCGTGATTTGGATGAACTCATTTTGAGTATGCCAAACCGATGTTCTTGTGTTGTTAGTGTTCGCGGTAGAAACACGGATTATTAATTGTTTAAGTTACCTAATAAAATTTTAAAGAAAACTGTTATTTCAGTCTTTTTTTAGAACTTTAATGTTAGTGGTTCAAATGTCAAAAATCCCTTTATTAGGAAAATGGCAAATTTCTTTACTAATGCAAAGGTGACTTGGTTTATCGTTACTGTGACAAACGAAAACACTTTATTTGATGAATCCTTAAAGAAATTTTTAATTAATATCAATCAGGAGAAAAGTTATTGCAAAAATATATGTTGATCCCTAGACACTTTTGATGTGTGTATATTAATGTATTCGATCAGCGTTTAAGATTATATTTACATATATAATAAATTTTAGTTGTTGTATGAAAACTTTGAAATAATTTAATCGAATTGAAATAGGTAGTAATACAGCAATTAAGAGAAGTTAATTTGTTGCTACCGACACAAACCATTGATAGCAAAAAGTTCAATATTCTTAACACCCAAGAGATTGCAATTTAATGAGCAAAAAGTTTATTATTAATTAGATATATTTTTTGTTCAATTAACACAATTTTTTATATTTTATGTTTGGTAAAACACAGAAAACAATTAGGAAACAACTATGATTGTAGTGACTTAATGTTAGGTGTACAATGGCCGCTTATAAAACAGAAATGACCTGCATTATTCATCATCATCATCAGCCTATTGCAGGCCACTGCTGGACATAGGTCTCTCCAATTACACGCCACTTAGTTTGATCCCCTGCTACTCGCATCCAGCTCCTGCCAGCCGTCTTATTCAAATCATCTACCTGAACTGTGGATGTCCTACACTACGTTTGCCTAGACGCGCTCTCCACTCAAGAATCCGTTTACCCCAACGGTTGTTGGTACTGCGGCTGATATGGTCTGCCACTTCAGGTTGCTAATCCTGTGGGCTATGTGGGATATTTAGTTCTCTGCCGGATTACCTCGTTAACCCTTATGCCGACCTATGTAATGATAAATCGAAGGGCAATTAAAATAATTAATTTTTAGTTCGAAATTCAATAACATATTTCATCAAGTTTTTACTCCTCAGAGCAACATAAGATTCAAGTTCGCGTTATCATTATGAGAGAGAACCAAAAATCTCCCATACCAACAGGTTCATGCGAAAAGAAATTTTATTCAAACCATGCTTCAAGATCCAAGGTTATTGTATAAATGTTTAATTTCTGTTGGTTTATCTTAATATCTACATATTTTAAATGTTTTAGATGAAGCTCATATACTAATCATTACTATCATTAGCATTTATTCAGATACAAAGAGATCCCTTTTTCTATATTATATTTACATTAAATTTTTCCGTGAAAACCTTTGATAACAAACACTTTCGTTGTTGTTTTACCCGGATTTTGAAAAATGTTAATCAAAATCCCTCAGGAAACTGATGCGCATAGAGAATAGTGATTTAAATTGTAGGTATGTTTGTCAGCGGCCTGATTGCCGTAGTACGTACGTTTGGGAGCAGACGGCTTTGTGTCCGTAGACGTGTGTGACATGGACGAAGTAATTATTATTCAGATAAGAATATAACCCTTCTTTTAGCTGAAACGTATGTAGTCCGTGTGGTGACGGATTAAGAATACAGAGTGTCACCACCCCTATTGATCCCACGGGTGTCGTAAAAGGCGACTAAGGGATAAACTACGCAAGACAACATCAATGCAAAGAGAAGAAAAACTTGAAACCAACCCTATACCAAGCCGTCTGGCCGCGTGGTATAGGCTTATGTCCAGCAATGGACTGTTGAAGGCTCTTGATGATGATGATTGATGATGTATGTTACAAGATACTATGTTCCAGTATATTTGCTATTTTAGAAGCATCGTTTTATAGTAGGAAAGTGCTAAAGAACACTGTTTTAAGTTTTAAGCATGGTTTAACAATACATTAAGCTTTACCACGCGCCAGTAACTGGGTCACTTGGGCATTTGTTCTCCCAGTAGTAAAACAATGTAAAGGAAACAGCCCATAAATCAAGTTAACCCTCAAAATTTTGAGATTAACAGAAGTAACTTTCACGACTGTGTAATTAATTTATAAAAACATACTAGCTCTTTGAAGTATAGAAAAAAAACTTAGTCGTGTCGAGGTTACAGATTCGTTTTCCACTCAGTGTAATAAGATTTTTTGTTTGCTAATTAGCATTGTTCTGAGTTTAACTTTTTTTATATTTGAGGGTGCCAAAATAACTCTACCTATTGGCAGCAAAAATTTCATTTCAGAAGAAAAAAAAATTATTGATGTGTTCTATTCTTTGTGCTCAGATTATGTGTAATATGAACAATATACATATAATAGTACATACCTATCAAGATAACACCACTATAACCCTATTTGATTGTTCCATGATTTGTATTTTGCAGCATCTATAAAATTCATATGCATATAAAATAAATAATATTACACAATACTTTGAATTATTGTGCAATACAATAATATACACAATTTATAACTAACAAACATGATCGAAAATATAAAACAATGTTTAGAAGCAACAAAATTAACATAAAATTGAGCTTTACATTACAAAACACGAAATTTGGCATTGATAAGAGAATCTTCATGAATTAATGAAATAGGTATTATGTCATGGTAATAAAATATAGATTTTCTATTCTAAATATATAACACGTTACATAAATTATGAGATATAGGTTCTACGGAATTACATTCACGTACCAAGCCAAGTGAGACCTAGCTATTTATGACCTCTGGGAACGTTTGTGAGGGGTACTTGGGCAAACGCTATACTTACACGTTTTACAGTTCAGCTTGGTACGAATGTATAAATAAAATTGAAAACTAAATGTTATGGTGTAAATCGTCTTTTTTTAAAAGATATGAGCCTGTCTATACTCTATCTGATGGAATATAGCTTCATAGGGAGTGGGGCCTTAGGAGATCACATAACCCTATTCACTATCTACTAATGAAATATATAAAATACCGAAAAGCATTACAAATACTTTCAAAATCAAAGTGCTTTGACAATCTAATAAGTCTTATAATGCATAATGATTGTGTAGCAGTCGTGAGCCATATTTTAGATATTCTTCAATACAAAATCATTCATACCATTTCGCGGGTCTCTCTCTTAACATAAGTTATTGCTATATATCTATTTATTTTATATATATTAGATAAGAATAGGATATTCTGCACAGTTCCCTAAAGTCTGTTTTAAATGTAGGATATGCCGTTTATTACAACCAACTTTCGTAATTTGTGGTAACATATTGCCAAACCATGACTGTCCGTCTACCCATTTCTGTACGAAACAATTACCCATTCCTTGAGGTTTTTATAGCTTTAGTGTTATGGAAAGCTATTTACCTGACCTTAAATGTTAAAGTTATGAATAACCTTATGAATTTTAGAGGCCCTTGCTGATAAATTCATCTCACAGGTGTTTTTGATTGCTGATTAAAATTTTAAATTTGTTCATGCAGTGCTTTCTTGCCTGGCATAATGCATGATAGATATAGATATTTGCATGCATTATGCCAGGCAATATCCCTACTAATATTATAAATGCGAAAGTAACTCTGTTTGTCTGTCTGTTACGCTTTCACGCCTAAACCACTGAACCGATTTTGATGAAATTTGGTATGAAGATAGAACTGAACTTGGGAAAGGATATAGGATACTTTCTATCGCGAAAATAAAAGTAGAAGAGTTTGAAATAGGGGACGAAAGTTTGTGTCGAAGTTCCTTATTAGCAAACATAAAATCATGTAAGATTGTTTAATCTACTCTTACCGTGTCGCGCGATATAAACGAATTCCACGCGGGCGAAGCCGCGGGCGGAAAGTTAGTATACAAATAAAACAAATTGATGTGTCTATATGTAAGATCAAATGACCAGATTTTTATACTAAATGCATATCAAAGTATATATACGGTACTGACGTCAAATTAAAAAAAAAAATACTTTCTGTCTGTTTGTTCCGGTTCCGTAATAAATTTTACTGAGTAAAAAGTGAGATGGCTTGATGGATGGAACATTTTTTTTATTATATGTTTGTACTTTGTAATGCATCACGTATGACAGTATAGCTGCCTGATAACAACATATCATGTACAACTAAATAAAGTGTCGGTAATATCGACACATCATCAGTTTGATCCAAATTAGTTTCACCTATTCTTAAAAAGTGCTTTATTAACATTTATGCTATCGACTTTCAGTGGTGAGTGCGAAACCAAAGGTTCAGTGATGCAGATGCATCTCGCTAAACTACCATAGTGTACATCACCATGCTGAATTGTCTGCATTCACCATGAGAATGTGTCTAAGACTTTTGAAATTTACTTAGGCCTTCCCTCAGGCAGAGTAGAATAAACTTTACAGTCTGAAATATAAGAAAATATGCTAACATTAATATAAAGTGACTGCTGCTGAGATAAATAGCAGTTTAACAAAAAAATAAAGACATATTTATTGTATAAGAGTACATTTTGTTAAGGTACCATAATCATTTATAGTTGTATTAGTTATTTAAAACCGTCGAAATTATAAATGATATGTAGGAGACACACGAGTATGTCGTCAGTCATAATCAACATAAAATGCTTCTTTAGAAGTACTCATTGTTATGCGCACCCTATTTGCCATCAATTCCCATTAAAGTTTGCTATTGTGTTCGATATACTCGACCCTTATCACTCCCAATTTTTCATAATACGTTTCTGCAGAAAATGTATGTTGATATACATTTAAAAGAATAGTTTTTTATTATTCTAGTCTAGGTATATGATGAAAATATTTTAACCATTCTTAGTTCTCTATCTTCAAAGATTCTTTTTAAAACAGAGTTTAAACACAGAAATGTGTTAAGGTTATCGTCATAAAAAATCATAATCTTTAACCGACTTCAAAAAAGGAAGAGGTTCTCAATTCGTCGTAATCTTTTTTTTAATGTATGTTCAACGATAATTTCGTCGTTTATGAACCTATTTCAGAAATTCTTTTTGCATTGGGTTTCGCGTAGCTCAGTTCGTTATCGTATCAACTTCGCTAAATTTGTTAGCGTTGCTATTAGTAAAATGTAAGTTTGTTTCTCACTGATTCGATTGTCAAGATTAGACGATTAGACGTTTAGGTAAACGAGTACTTAAACTAGTCTACTAGAGAGTCTAGTGTGACTCCATATAATTGAGTCACACTAGACTCGGGAGTTAATGTAGGTAACATAACCACCCAACTGAGGATTAGCAGTAGCTTTCTCCGTTTAACATCCAGGCAGCCTTTTAATAAGCTACTGACACAAGCGCTATGATAAGTAACTCCTCAATGCCTTTCATTTTAGTAACTAGCCTGCTATTTCATAAAGGCAAGGTGCAGGTTATATAAACTTCGGGATGGAGAGATGAAGGGAGGTGTGTTGCGGGGTTCCTCAGGGCTCTGTATTGGGCCCATTGCTATGGAACCTCGCATACGATGCGGTCCTTCGCACGAGTCTGCCTTTTGGCCTAAGTGTCATCTGCTATGCAGATGACACTCTAATATTGGCTAGAGGGTCATGCTTCAGGGAGGTGCTCCTACTCGCCGAGCAGGGAGTGGCTTGTGTCGTAGAAAAGATTCGTGAGCTGGGCCTGAGAGTGGCGCCAGGAACCACCCAGCTCATGCCTCCGGGTAGGTGACACTGAAGTCCGGGTGGGCCAGTACATGAAGTACCTGGGCCTCACCCTGAACAGTCGGTCGGAGCTTCGAAGAGCATTTCGGGCGATTAGTCCCCCGAGTCCGAGGGGTGGCAGAGGCGTTACATCGTCTGCTGCCTAATCTCGGGGGACCAAGGGAGGAAGTTCGCTGCCTCTATATGGGCGTCGTGCGATCCATAGTCCTCTATGGGGCACCCGTTTGGTCTGAGGACCTGGAAAGTTCCACCCGCTGTAAGGCTCAACTTAGGAGCCTGCAGCGGCTGATGGCCATACGGATAGTATGGGACTACCGCACCATCTCGTATGAGGCAGCGACGGTCTTGGCGCGATCTCCACCCTTCGACATTCTGGCCGATATGTACACGATGGTCTATGACCAAATTCGTTCTATCGGTCGGGACGGCGAGGGGACAGCGCCGGATCTAGAGCCCGGAATGCTACGGCGGAACGCACATGCTCAAGCTCTGCGGTGTTGGCAGGCACGACTTGAAATTCAGGGCTGTGCTAGCCCACGTGCTGTCAGAGCCGTTCTGCCGAACTTCGAAGCGTGGGTAAAGAGGACCGGCTGTGTCACCTATCGATTGACTCAGATACTCACCGGTCACGGTTGTTTCGGTGAGTATCTGAATGGAATAGGACGGGAGGCTACAGCACAATGCCACCATTGCGGGTCTGACCGGGACTCCGTCCAGCACACGCTGGAGGACTGCCCTGCTTGGGAGTCCGAGCGTCGAGTCCTGGTCGGACAGATCGGACGAAACTTGTCACCGCCAGCATTGATCGCGGCAATACTGGCGAGTGGCGAGGGATGGGAAGCCGCGGTCTCCTTCTATGAGAATGTTATGCTCCAGAAGGAGTCCGCAGAGCGGGATCGGGAAAGGGCTGATCCCGCTCGAAGGAGGCGGCGAAGGGGACGCGGTAGAGGTCGCTAGCTCCCCAATCGTCGCTTAAGGGTCGCTGCGGTCACATCCTGTGGAAATGTGACCGCTGCAAACGACTCGAGATAGGTGACACCCCCGGTGCGGCCGGGGGGTGTCGTTTAAGACGGGTTGATGTTTTGCCTCTTTCTGTACAGAGCGGTGAGAGGCGCAACAACATCCTGCCCCGGGGGTGAAACTAGTCACCCCGGGATGTACCTCAGACGTTGAGGTACAGCAGGGGGGACACCAGAAGCTGCTGACGCGATCCTGGTGGAATGGAAGGTTATATAAACTTCGACATGATCCCCATTGTTTCGTAGACCATGTTCTAAGCAACAGAAATGTTGCATCTCAACATAATTTTGGATTCTATGCTCAGTTTCAACTCATGCTTCATACGACCACAATTATTCGCATCAGCTGGAGTAACATTTGAAAGTGATCATTTCTGTAGGTTGCTTCTTGCAATTTATATGTGAAATAATTTACTTACTACTTTTATACAATTGTTTGAGCTAAAAAAATATAAACTCTTTATAAAATAACTAACACATCAAACGCAAACTCCCTGTCTTTAATTTGGTTGGCTTAACTTACTTTATGACAATTCTTCGTGTTACCTGTGCCTATTAATCATCTATTAATTTGAATAAAGTAGAAATATAATGACTGTTAGATACCTAAAACCTGTTTGAAGTCGATGCCAATTTGATTAATAAATAAAAGTAGGGGTTTTTTATTACTAAAACAATGAATATTTATAGTTTGTTCCTAATCATATTTTGCCGATCTCACTTTACCTATTTGTATAGATAAAAGTTAAATCTCGTTTATTTCAGGGTCGACATGAATATCTACGAAATTATTTTTTAATAATCAGATTTTGAAACTTTAACTTTTAATCTAATTTAAATTTCTAATTCTAATTGAAAATATGATTAAAATTAGGCGTACGTGCCACGTACTGGATAAGGACAAGCTATTTAGAAATTAACTAATTAAAGACATGACTTAGTACTTAAGTTGAAGAAAATCCACCTAAAATATTAACACCTGACTTCAAATTCGGTGAGATAAATTTTATTAGATAGACTAAGTGATTTTATACAACATTACTATTAAAAAGGCAAATTTAATTCTATGTAATATGTTAAGAACACGATAACTGAATATCATAGTCAAACAGATTTAATACTATCTACTTTAAAATAATTACGAAAGAAATTAAAACTGAAATGCCATCGAGTAATACACAAACTAAACTTAAATATAGCAGTTTTTGTTGTATATTGGGACTTTTTTTCGATAAAATTATTTAAGTCTGCCCGTGAGCGGCAAAACACATTCGAAATGTCGAAATATAGAAGGCTAATAAATATCTCTATGCAACAAAAAGTTATTAAAGGCACTAATCTCCGAAACTACTAATTCGAATTGAAACTTCTTTTGCTGGATAGCTCATTTATATAGGTTTTATAACATCGCGCCACGACTAATAGGAGCTGAGCGACAATGAAGAATGTTGCGAAAACTTTTGTATTGCGAGTATCGCCTAGTGCAGTTTTCAACCCTCAAACAAATTTGGTGCAATCTAATTGAAACAAGTTGTATACAAAAATACATTTTATATTACTTCGAAGTCCCTAGTGTATCTCAAAGTGAAATGAGAGCCAGTGATGCCAGTGAACTGAAAATCCAATTAGGTACTGTATAAAAAAAACGATATTAACTTGCACCGTAACCTGGAAGATTATCTTTTAATCGTTCGTTTCCGTCGGTAGGTTGTATCTCATGAACAGTGATAGTTATACAATGACAGATGAAATATTTATGTTGCTGCTGTAACATTTAAATGAGCTCCACTACATACTTGATAACGGCAACGAGTAGACGCTTGAAATGGATCGATAATGATACGGAACCCCTACTGTGCGAGCTTACACACCAATTTTATAAGAAATAGATATAGATACTAATTTGTTTATTAGGACCAAATTTTTCAATGAAATTTGTTTTAAAATCCACTTTGTACATACATACACGTGGTTACAATGCATTCAAAGGAAATTGCGTTAACAAATAACCAGAAGCCAAATCAATACAGTCAAAACAATATTGTCTAAGTTCAAGATTCACTAAAGTTGTAATCGTAACTTTGTAATCGCTACAAAATTGCGTCTAGTTGTATAATGTGAGCTTCTATCTTATTGTTGTTTCTGAACTTGATCAAGGAAGTTCTAAAGTAAACAAAATGCCTCTTGGGGATTGTTCGCAATTTCACAAATTGAGAATGGTACATCTACATGTATACCATCTAATATTGTTGATGTTAGTTGATACAAATCACAATAGTTATTAATTTCTGAAACCGTTAGTGGCATATAAATGACTGTCTTCAGATGGGACCGATGTGTTACTTCATCAGATCCAGAGATGTTGAACTTTTATCATTTGATATATTGTCGTTTAGTACGGAATACCAATTTTTAAGGCCCATTTAAGAAAGTGAAAAATCAGTGAGAAGGCTTAAGACAGACTTTGCTAGGTGTGTTTGCATTTGGAGAGAGGTCTACATTAATTGGACTTTAAGAAAATTTTAAAATATCTACAATGTTTGGAGGTAGTAGAGTCACGCTGATTTTAGCATGAATAGGTCGGCTCGAAGGGGGCAGTACTACCGTCACACAGAAGACCAAACTAATAAGCATTCTTGCTACTACAGAAAGTTCTCGTTGGTGAGTGTGAGACCGGAGACCCAATCATTCTGCGTCATTCCCTTGGTCTCCAGAGGCCGGGAGATTGATGCACAAACATCTGACCAGGCCTGATGGGTTACCATGCCGCATTGCCTATCCTCACAATGAGGATGGTGACCCCTACTCCTGGATTCTACTCATGCTTTCCATCAGTCAGAGTTGAGTCACTTTGATAGGCTTAAATAAAAAAAAATGTTGACGGTTAAATGATAACGTAAAAGAAAAAAGTAAAGGCTATTAATGTAATTTATACAACAATACATATGCGGCAGGCGCAAGTGTATCTTAATAAGTGTTGTGTTATTATATACTCCTCGTATTTGATAAGCTCGTATTAGAATAGGGCAATCATTTTGATAATTTTACCAACCGGTAGTATATATTTTGAATATACTGTATGGCATCACTACAACACATTCTCATAGAAATGGTCAAAACAATCGAGAATTGCCTTATTAAATATCGAAATTACGCGGTGGTCCATACAATTTGATTTTATTGTTATGTGTGCTTAAAGTCGATGTATTTTCGGGATAGATAAATTACTGCATCCCGACTTTGATTGGACAGACGTTTGGAATACATTTGACAATATAGATGCCAAATTAAATATAAATATCACAATTTAATAAATATTTACTACTGAGCTTCAAACAAGTAAGGTATTGTTGTAAATGGTATTGGAAATGTTCGTCATATGTACAGTATATATGTATTTCATTTATCAACTTACTTTCAGCCAAACTAAATAATATTAATTTTATCTGTATATAATTAAATCGAAAATATCCAACGAAATTTTATATAAAATAAGTACCAGAAAATAAGCAAGGCTCCTAGTAGGGTCAAATACATATACGCCTTTTACCGCCAAATCTCACCGAAATGGTCCCACTATTATCGAGTACGGCCTCGTATATGAACACGTCGTCCCTTTTTGAGAAGTTATGAAGGCCATTAGTACTTTCTCGGGTACGTGGTACCTTTAATAATATCTTGTACCTATGTACGATACTGTTATTATTACACTTGAATTAGGTTAAAAAGATTCTACGTTTTCCGGTATGTTTTATTTGAAAGAATACTTACTGATATTGAAAGCAAAATAGTTAAAACCTTTGGTATCTACGAGTTCATATACATGTATTAATATTTCGAAAACCCTGAAAGACATCAACTTCGACCTTACATGTGAGATATGGTTAAAGGATTCAGCTCACTACCCGGTTGCCATTTACCTGACATGGGCTATAGTTTCGGATTAGCTTGGTAAGAAACACCGCGACACGAGAATTTTATGTATTAGAATATATTTTATATATTTATATATATTCATTTTTTCAATAGGACATTGTATTGACACATCTATGTGACAGAATCTATAAGAAAACAAATTTAATCAAAGTTTTATTTAAAATTTATTACTGGTAAATGGGTCAAGGTCTAATCTATAATCAGAAAGAGAAAAATCGTACGAATTCTGAGAAATCCATTGAAAGCAGACCTATTGAAATATAAGTTCAAAAGGCAGTACAGACGATTAAACACAGATGATCATTTGAAGCAGTATGAACTACGGGCAACACCGCATAAAATGTGTTAGTCCTAAAGGACATTATAAATCGTAAAATTTGTTTCGTTTTCAGTTATCGTATTTTAAAAATAAAAATCTACCAATCCACCTATCACAACATGCCATTTAATATTACAAAAATAAGACACCCGTGTATTTCTAAAATAACTATAATGGGCTCATTCAGACTAAAATATTTTACTATTTAATGAAGGCAACCAACACTCGTTTAATTATTATTAATGCTTTTATTAGACAGTAAATACTATTATTCACTTTCATTTTTTTTTCGTCTAGTCCCAAAGTAAGCAAAGCTTGTGTTATGGGTACTAAACAACTGATATAAATACATAAACAGACTCTTTTTTGTATTTACATACGTATTATACATAGAAAAACACCCACACTCCGAAACAAACATTTATGGGTCACACAAATATTTAGTCTGACCCGGGAATCGAACCCGAGACCTCTTGATCAGCAGCCGCATACGCTTACCACTAGACCAACAAGGCAGTCGTCATTAGAGCCTCACAGACATTATTCGCTATTTTTTTATCGTTTAAATTTTATGTAGGTATTGATGAATATAGGCCGAACATTGACCTATATTCCCTCAAGGAAATGGCATGCTTGAATGCTGAAACCCTATTAGAAGAACTGAACCGTGCGTCCAAAATGTTCTTCGGAAGATAAACGACGCCGATCATGTGAAGTCGGTGCGTACACTTTGCGTATATCTTACGAGCACTTCTATCTTGAAAATCACTGAGCTTGCCTTTAGTTTTCAGTAAACTGCGGAGTAACTCCGGAGTACTTTTGATGAATTGACACGTTCTTTGGTTCTGAAGGTTTTTATGTATCAAGAAACATTTTTGCTAACGAATTAAAAAGGCAAGTTGATTGAACTTTGACTAATGAAGACTTTATTTCCTTCCTTTCTTCTTCTTTCATTTTAACTGAAACTTACTTTCTAGTCCCGGTGAGGTATGTATACGATGAAAACGTTTCATTTGAGGTTGATGTACTATAAAACTTGTTTCATCAAAGTTCTTGAAAGAGTTCAAGGTTTTACTAAAACGTCATTAAAAGATATGGAACATAGACAGCCACTCCTCTTTACTGTTCAAAAGTATAAAAAATCCATTTATGGAGCCCATTATTGTACTTTTACTGGGTAGCAAGTAAAACACACTATTATTACTACGTGAAATTATATATCTTTTATAACAAATAAATTTGTTGATATGCGTCTTGTGTCAACTTATATGTTACATTTAAAATAATAACTTTCCTTTAAGTCGTGTTGATATTTTGTCGGCTTTAAAGAATAGGAATTTTATTATATTTTATGAAATGCGTCTTTAATTTAGTATTAGGTATTCGTACCCAAATAACTTTTTTCTAAAATAATATAACTTAGGACAAGTGTTGTTTTTTTTATAATTTTTATTATACTTTGGTTTGAAGCATTACAAGCGTATTTAGCGTTGTTTTTGAAACATTTTACAGTGCTACAATTAAATTTACAATGTAAAACATACTCAATGTATACGTACCTATCATCCCTACTAATATTATAAATGCGAAAGTAACTCTGTCTGTCTGTTACGCTTTCACGCCTAAACCACTGAACCGATTTTGATGAAATTTGATATGAAGATAGAACTGAACTTGGGAAAGGACATAGGCTACTTTTTACTGCAATAATCGAGATACAAAGGTGGTTATAAAAATACATAAATCGTAGATGTCCAAATGTATCACTGTTTATCTCCTGTCAAAACTTCACAGGTTGCTAGGCAAAACACACTTGCATGGCAACCATAATGATAGTTTGTAAATGACATATAGACCAGTAGACCAGGGTAAATATTTTTTGAAAACAAATAAAATTATAGTAGGATGAAACCTATTGGAAAAGGAGGAGAATATTATAAAAATGAAAGGAAAAATAATTTACGGGCGATCTGAGGTCGGGTCGGAAGGGGTAGTGGGGGGAGGTTTTCGGGTCCTTTAACCGGGGCTTGAAAAAGCATCTCACTAAGCCACCATAGAGTGGGCCGCCATACATTATTGTCTGCATTCGCAGCAAGTGTGGTAGCCCCGACTCTTGGATTCTGCTCATGCTTTCCATCAGGCAGGGTAGAGTCACTTTGGATGGCTAAATATATAAAACAAAGGGTAAAAAACGGTTTATCTCAATTTCCGGCAAAACAACAAGCCCTATGGAAAAAAGTTTAACAGCAAAGTTGTAGGTAATTACAAGATCTACAACTTTTTAGGGTTTCGAAGTCATAAACTTCGAAACCCTTATAGATTCGTCATGTCCGTCTGTCTGTCCGTCCGTCCGTCCTCGACTTACCGTCCAAACGGTAAGTGCTAGAAAGATGAAACTTTGCATGATTAAGTATTGTAATTACGTCGACAAAGTGCTACAATAAAATTATGAAAAATAATTTTATTAAGGGTACCTCCCCTACACGTAAAGT
The DNA here is from genome assembly GCA_932526445.1 of Phragmatobia fuliginosa. Classification (NCBI taxonomy): domain Eukaryota; kingdom Metazoa; phylum Arthropoda; class Insecta; order Lepidoptera; family Erebidae; genus Phragmatobia; species Phragmatobia fuliginosa. Next base: position 11,365,215 of record OW052068.1, on the reverse strand, counting down.
GGGGATGTTATTTTTTTCTCGCGGCTACCCCCTCATGTGGGGTATCATTATATAGGTCTTTTAAAAACATTATAGGGTTGTTTAAACGATTTTTTGATTTAGGTATCCGTTTGCGAGAAATTCCACTTTAAAGGCCACTTTTTTGTAAAAACAGGTCCCCCCCCCCCTCTAAAAGCTAAACGGCGGGCCCAAAATATCTGGAAAAATTCGTGAAAGTGGTCCATATAAAGAACTTTAACTGAAAACTATAACGAATTAGATGACTTTGTCAGTTCAGGAGTTATAGAGGCTTAACTTCTACAATGTGCTTACTTGGAAAACTTCATACAAAATTAACGCATTAATACGTAAACATAACAATTATCCATTGGATATAATTTCTAATCAACGTACCATTATGGGTGACTGACGAACCCTTTCCTGTGCGTGGCCTGACACGCTTTTGGCTGATTTTTGATTTACTCTTTTTTTCACATAACCTCAAATTATTTGTAATATTAATATTTTAAATGCGAAAGTAACTCTGTCTGTCTGTCTGTTACGCTTTCACGCCTAAGGCGATTCACACACTGGCGACGCGCCCACGCGCATATGTGCGGGGCAGCAGATCCCCAATCTGCTAGCGGCACGCGCTCACGCGTCGTAGCGCGTTTTTGGTGTGTGGGACCTGGCGTGTTTTCCATACTAATCGATGTACTTGCAATATTAAAATCTGCCACTCCGCGCTACGCGACGGAGCGCGGGGCAGTGTGTGAATGGCCTAAACCACTGAACCGATTTTGATGAAATTTGGTTTGAAGATAGAACGGAACTTGGGAAAGGACATAGGATAATTTTTACCGCGAAAATAAAGGTAGAAGGGTTTGAAATAGGGGACGAAAGTTTGTGTCGAAGTTCCTTATTATCAAACATAAAATCATGTAAGATTGTTTATTCTACCCTTACGGCCTGGCCACGAGTTTTGGTCTTAGCGAAAAGCGGAGCGGCGTCGGTGAGCGGTGCGTTTTGCACGCCACGAACCCTAGTAGCGAATAGTTGCAGCGGCGACGGTGGACGTATTTAGGTAGTCGAAACGTGTTAAAAATCATGGCGTTATAAAAATTATCCCCTGTCTGTTTAGAAACAATTTTTTTTTTTTTAATATGATAGAATGAGTGCACGAACTAAATAAAGATCGGTATTTAGATGGTGGATTTAGTGACCTATACGAGGGTCCTACCTATAAGAAGTAACTGATGTTTCCAAGTGTTTTGCTAAGTAGGTACTTACAGAGAGAAAAAACTTTAAAAACTTGTCAACTACTTACATTGCGTATAAGACATACTAGTAGTTTCGTGTGTAGTTATATCTACAGACAAAACTACTGATATGTAAACTGTTTTGCTAATTTGGTACCTACTGACAGAGAAAAAAATTAACTTTTAAAACTTGTCAACTATCCACCTACATTACGTAAACATACCAGTAGTTTTGTCAACATATCAGTGGCTTCGTTTGGTAGGTACCTAGGTTCTATGTTTTTTGTGTTATCAATTTAAATTAAACGTAAGTACCATTATATTCCGGAAAACATTGTTTAATTTCTTCCCACAACCTTTTTATATTTATGTTGGGGATATTTTGACATCCATATAGGCGGTCTATTTAAATTTCTGTTATAAAAGCCTCGGTATCCATTACCGTCATAAAATCGTCTAAAATTTTTTGTTTTTATTTAACGCTGCTGAGTCCGTCACTCCTGCACCGCTGTCCACGCCGCTCTGTTTCGTGGCGTCGCACATACGAACTTGTGCCTTTGTTCCCGCCGCTCTCCATACCGCCCGCCGCTGTAGCAATTCGCTCGGCAAAAACCGCTAGCTTTTTCGCTATGAGCGGCGACTCGTGGCGTGCCTCGTACATTTCTATACTTTTGATATGACCGCTCGGCGTTTCGCTTTTCGCTGCCGCTCACAGCGGAAAGGTCGTGAATGGGCCGTTACCGTGTCGAGCAATATAAACGAATTCCACGCGGGCGAAGCCGCGGGCGGAAAGCTAGTATCAAATATTGATATAAGAATGTCAAATGGTTTTAAATTACAGCGCTGTTATACAATTAGGTCAGAACTACAATCATATCGAAATAAAAAAAAATAGCTTAACTCTATATCACTATAAAATCAAAATTATTATTATTACTTTTATTTCAAACTTCAAGGTCTCTGTCAAAAGTTTGAAATAAAAAAATTAATAATAATTTTGAGTTTGTCAAATTTGTATCAATAATAATGCTTATTGTGGTCACATAGCCTATCAAAGTGACTCTAACCTGACTGTTGGTAAGTAAGAGTAGAATCCAAGACTGGGGGCCACCACATTTGCCACGAATGCACACAATCAAGAGTGGCGGCCCACGTCATAGCGGCCTAGTGAGATGCTTTTGAATATGGATATGAAAAGTTCTCTGATTAAATAGAACATTACAACTAGGCAATACCCCTCGCCTGTTCGAAATATCTTCCCATTAGGTTTGGATTACCTACACACATATCCTTATACAATATCAAAATAACTATGTAAGTTTACAATATACATTTCAAAAATCCATCAGTTTCGTGAAGTGTTTAGAGTCGAGTCTCTTGCAAATAAATCACCAGATATATTAAGATCATTGAGAAGTTAGGGAAAATTATAGCAAAAATAATATCTGTCGTATCGATGGATAAAACTAACAGAAACATGTATGAATAAAATTGTATGCCCCATGTATTGAAGGTTGTATTGAAAATTCTACTTTTCTTACTCTTCAAACAATTAAATATCTACTTCCACAGATGTTTCTGTGACCTAAAACTGTGCCTGTGACCTTATTAATGATTCATTGCAAACATTAAACGTTTATTTGTACATTGCGAACATTTTAGCAATATTAACCTCAATTTCTTTATCATAATCATATAGCAAGGCTTGTTGTTAATTCACGACTTTTATCAACATTGGATGTCTTTTATTTATTTTTAACTATCAGTGAGCCGGGTAAACACATAAAATTACTATTTAACTATTACTTACCTACGGGCATAAATAACCTACTTGTTAAGGAGTAATGAGTCCTAGATGATATAATGTGGTGGTCATAAAATATATGCAAATGTATATTTGTAATGGCAAATTACAAATTATTTACCAACCTTTAACTTCAAATTAAATATGGGCCAACATACAGATACGTAACATTAAAAATAAAAATATTCAAAAATTAGACAAGAAGAGACCTTACCAACTCAAATAAGGAAAGCAATGAACAATAAAGACCGCTACGAAGAAAAGGTTATTTTATGGGAATTTTATGATGAGAATAACGGAAGGTTTTGAAACCGTATCTCTAAAGATAGATAAGAATGGGCTCCTGCAAATATACCTTTCAAAACACAGAAAGCCTGTTATGTGTTCAACGAACTTGTGATGACATAAATTTGTATTCAGTTCATAGAATTATATTACGTAAATCACTTTTGTTGCTTATTGGATATAAGTACTCAAAAAATCTTTATATTTCTATATGAAAACAGTAAAATGTACCTATGTAAAAATAATAGTAAAAGTTTTCAAGGTATACTTATTTTTATGATTTTGAGTGCATTTGAATGAAATCTTGTTGTTGAAGATTCTTTTCCTTTTTTTTGTTATTATTTTTGATTTCCTTTTTCATCCTCTTCCTTGTATTCACAGACCAATTCTCACTTGAGTATTCACGACTGAGGAGACCTTTTAAAATCCAGGCCTAAGACTGAATTGATATTTGAATAATCATAAATTGTTAAAATCTGAAGTTTAGTGTCATGTTACATAGAATATGTTGAAGATATTTTTTGGTTGGTGGCTTTTTTTATGTACTAGTACTACTAATAATTGACAGCCTTACTAACATCTTGCTAACGACATTATAATAACAGGCAATATAAATAAATTGAGTTGAAACTTTTCTCTACCCATTTTATTTCTTTCTATGCCAAGGACCTCATTTTGATGGTGGACATTCAAATTTAGATAGCGTTTATTCTCTGTAATTAAATAATTTCGTAACAGGAAGAAATTTCCGCACATAATGGCTTTACGTAATATTTACGGTGTCTCATGGTGAAATAAATCCAACACAATTTGAGCTATTTCTAAACATTGAAGGTTTTTTAATGGCTGTGTTTAATTACAACTAGTTATATTTTTTTTTACAATTATTATAAAATAAACTAGATTACCAATCACTACAACCAAGTTCTGTGTAATCAAGCAACGTTTTAAGCACCACAGATAGACGAAATAATCTGTGACATACTAAAACTATACGACAAATAAATACACATATACAAAAATAGCAAACTAGTAATCTTTTAAAATTAGAGAAATTTTAATTTAATCTAAATTATGGTAGAATCAGCATCACAGTCGACGTTATTGCACTTGTTGCAGGTTGATGCTTATTTATGTGGCAGCGAGTGTTACTGCTGTAGTACGGCAGATACACAGATCAGATCTCGGGTACAATCAATCATTTTTTCTGCTTGATTTGAAACTACATGATGTTGTGTCAGATGTTCGGAAATATATATTTCTTGACTTCTCTTCTTCTTGATTACTATCTACTTCTTACAATTACTGAATACTTTTATAGACTCCATGTTACTTGACCTAGTCGATAAATCAAATAGCATTCAGATTGATACGGGTGGGAACTAAGTAATGAGTTAATAAAGGAAATTAAACATTTCGACCAATAAATATATCATCATCTTCATAGTCTTCATGGTTCCCAAGATTATTAGGGGTCAGCTAATAGTTCATCCGATTTAACCTGCATATCAATGTTTTCACGGAGCCACTGGCCTTGGAACTTCGCAACCCTGAGGGTGAATTGAATTCGAAGATACAACTAATTTTCAGTATATATAGGGGCACTGACTTCCCAATAACGATTGCTATAGATGTTTATAATAACCAAGACCGACGGTTTAACGTGCTCTCAAAGGCACAGAAGTGGAACACCGTCAATAAAGATATTTTTACAATTAAAAATACTTTTTTAATACATTCAAATGAAAGTACTTGTATATAGATAAAACAACAAAAAACTATTATTACAAAAAAAAAATCAGTCTGTTTGTTCCGGTTAATCTCTGAAACGTCTGGACCGATATTAACAGGCATGTTACTGGCAGATATGTGATGTTACAAGGAGTCACGTAGGTATTTGTACTACCTTTATTAGTTTGGACTACCTTTGCATTGCAACAGTAGACAACAATCGTGGGTTACACCGAAGGACTTAGGTAGCAAGTAATAAATTATATATAGTTATATTTAACTAAATAAGACTACCAAGTGAGCGAAATGAACTTATGACCCACAAAAGGCCGCCGCTCACCGAGTCATAATCCTTTGTTACTACAAACCCTACCTAAAAACTCCTAACAACAGTCTCACTTTTAATGAACGAATGAATGCCAGTTAATTAACTTTCACAAAGTACTTTTAATGGTATTTTTATGTCAAAGAGGTTTAAACCACCTCTATGTAGGTATTTTTAAATAATTTAAAGAAATATATTTAGAAAATAATAAAAAAATACTAAAGGTTATTCAAAGATTTATAACATAAGAGTGCGTAAAATAATAATCATGTCAAAATTAATTTATGTCAATGTCAAAATGTCATAATATCTATATTTAGTTATTTGAAATTACAGGCGTATGTGTGTTTTTTATTTATATCTGATAGTCATCATTATCTCCTTACCAGGCCTCTTGATACTAATATATGTATAGATTGTATAGAGCTTGTACTATGGGTGCCACACAACTGATTACATATAAATATACTAGAAAACAACCAAACTCTGAAATAAATATTTTCAGATCATACATTTGGTCCGACCCCGGAATCGAACGAAAGACCTCAAACACAGCAGTCGCATACGTTACCACTTTGCCACCAAGGCAGAGCATTTTTTTTTAACACGTTACCATTTTGCCACCAAGGCAGAGCAATTTTTTTTTAACACGTTACCACTTTGCCACCAAGGCAGAGCAATTTTTTTTTAACACGTTACCACTTTGCCACCAGGCAGAGCAATTTTTGTTTAACACGTTACCACTTTGCCACCAAGGCAGAGCAATTTTTGTTTAACACGTTACCACTTTGCCACCAAGGCAGAGCAATTTTTGTTTAACACGTTACCACTTTGCCACCAAGGCAGAGCAATTTTTTTTTAACACGTTACCACTTTGCCACCAAGGCAGAGCATTTTCTTTTTAACACAGTAAACAAACTAATCTAATTAATTTTATTCGGTTTTCTGTCTTAAGCTCATTAGTTTGTCATGTTTCATGAAAATGGTGATTTTAATTAACTAATTTAAAGTTATAACATTTCTTTTTTATCGATTTAATGTAATAATGTCGTTGGTGAGAACAATATCTATTTTCATGTATTGTTGTTATACAGTTCTAGTATTGTGGCCTTCGTGTTGACAGGAAGTACTACAATTTGTTACAGTCTTTGTATTCTTTGGTCCAAAAAAGATAAACTAATTTTACTGTAGTGTGTAGGTGTGTACTTTTGTTGTGATCTGGTGTTGCGTGACCAACTTTTAATTGACTTTTAGAAATGCAAGTAATTATATGCAAGGTCATACTTTTCTAAACACTCGAACTATCGTTGTTTATTTGTTCCTTTGTTACGTTGTAATGTTTAAGGTATGTAGGTATATTTTATTGCCAAACAAAGTCCTATTTTAGAGACGTATTTAAAAACTAATAAACTTAAATTTTGTTAAACCTATATTGTTTGAAACATGCACATAATGATACTTAAAATTAATAAACAAATTTAATATGTTAGACGAAGATTTCAATTTATGTATTATTCATATTATAAATTTATTATGTATGTAATTAGCACATCGAGAATGTAATTTACTTCTACAATTTACTTCTTTTTCAGTAAAATGACGCGTACAGTGAAAATCATTATAATTACAGATAATATAATTGGTTCAATATATTATATCACTGCCCGGCAAGAAAAGCGTCTTAATACATATTAATTATTATGATGAATTATGACGCTTTTTTTGCCGGGCAGCGATATATTTTTTAATTTCAAATACTTCAGTTTATACTTAATAATTTACATTAAATTAAATACGAAATTTGAATTGGGAAATTATCTTCTTTATTATTCTTATCAAATTAAAAAATTAGGCACGTTATATATTATGTAAATTAAATCGTATTTCATAACTTTTTAATTATGCTACTGAAACTAAATAAATATTATTACCGAAATACTATTTAGTTTATTATAAACGAAATAATATTATAGATATTGTTCAACTGAAATTTTTGACAAGTTGTAAAAATAAAAGATTTCGCTGTTTTTTTTATAGATTTTCTATTCAGTCTAATTTTATCCAAGGTCGTAACGTAATCTATAATAAAGTGTCTCATACCAAAAGATATAAATTCATGTGGTATGTTGTTTGTGAGAGCAAAAAATGAAAAGTTTATTTATCATTCCATTTGTGTATCATATTATACAATCTTGAAAGTGAAAAGGATAGTGATTAATACTACTTTTACCTATTATGAGCGGTACTGACAATCTATCAATCTTAATATTGTTTTCTATTTTATTGTTTTAATACTGGTAGGAAATAACGTGCGCTTTCCACCATATGTTGTTCTCGTACATGTTCACGTTGATCATGGTAATACGTAACTTCTTTGTAGACGTAACTAATAAGGTGAGATCTGTACATAATGGGTCTACTTAATTCTGTTTCTTATTGAAGCAAATATAGGAGCTGTTGTGTCTCATTTACGTAGCTATGTGGCTAAATGAGGTCACTACCTTACTAGTAATGTATGGTTATATTGTATAGAAGTAGTATATATATATATATATATATATTTGCTCACATATTATATAATTATTGGTAGCTGGATACCGAGTAGCCGAGGATCAAACTAAGTGGCGTGCAATTGGAAGCATATGTCCATCAGTGGATGGCAATAGGCTCATGATAAAGATGATGAAGTTTAGGTATTATTAAAATACTAGCTGACCCGTGCCCACTTCGTAGGGCATAACTTAAATATAAAAGTTAGACATATGCTGTCGTTGACTTTTTTGTAGGCATTTTCAAGATCCACATCTTTTCTCTAGAACTCAAAAATATATCTTTCATAGTTAAGGAGGCGTCGTAAGAAACGCTTTCATTCGACCGTTTTTTCTCCAATTCGCTTTGCAAAACGGACCACCACGTAAAATCCTTTTAATTTTCGGTTTTTTAGATAACCTATGACACTCAGCAATAATGTGGCTTTCTATTGGTGAAAGAATTTTTAAAATCGGTTCAGTAGATCCCGAGATTACCCCTTACAATTTAACAAACACACAAACTTTACTTCCTTATAATATTAGTATAGATTATATTCTCTATTAGATTGTGACAAATGCTTTGCAGCTTTTTGCTGAACAAACCGTAAAGCGTTGATTATGTGATTGCATTTTGAAGAGACTGCAGTATTGTACAGGTTAATTTACCAACTGACAGTTGACAACTCCAGACAGACATAAAAATATACGTCCGTACCTTTCATGTCCTTACTAATATTATAAACGCGAAAGTTTGTGAGGTGGGTGAACACTAGGTTACTTTTTACTGCAATAATCGAGATACACGCGGGCGGAGTCGCGTGCGAAAGCTAGTATGTAATAAAAGACTATTCAACGGATCTTGCTACTTTGAATTTCCTGTATTCCTATTAAAAATAAAATTTGCGCCTGTCGGTTGGATATTAAGGAAAGGACAACTGTGTGAATTTTACCATTGCGACTGATATTTTAATCTAATTCATATAACTTGATTCCTGGATAACCAAATGTCACCATATTTACAATGATAAACATTTATTTAATGTTAATCTGTATCTTTATCTATATGTTTGTTATAGTATTGCTTAAACACAAAGACAAACAGGTCATTTAACTCCTTCGTTCGATAATATCTTAACTTGACTAAGTTTTTCTGAGAAGTTATTGTTAACCATGATAATAACTTCTCAGGAAAACTTATGACAATTGCTGCATTGCAAAAGTATAGCAAGAAACACTGTAACTGAGGAAGTATACACATACTGCTTAAACCAATTAAGTAGAAAGTAATAAAAATCTACAATTAGTACCTTATACATATTAAAAATACGAGTGTGCTTCAGATGAAGCACAACTTAAGTAAAACTTAAGTTAATATTGACTACAGTTATTAGACATGCACTGTATCTTCAGCATACATATACGAAATATTACTGATTTTAAGACTGTCACTGCTCCCTCTTTCTTGCTCCTACAGTAACATACGAAACGTAACTTTGTCTCTCTCTCTCTCTCTCTCTCTTTCTATCTTCATTATCTTATATCTCCCTCTCAACGTCCTCTCGCAATGATACGATACGAGTCCGATCACACTTTTTATAACGCTCGCGTCACGCATTCACGAGCTTACTCCCCAAACGTACGTAAAAAATGACTTTCTTCAATAACCATAATTACATACTACGTAACTGAAATTTGACTCCCAAGTGATCAATACCGTAGCACGTGTTTCTTCAATGATTTTTTTTAATGTTGTTGATAATGATGATGAAACAGTCCTTCCTGTAATGAGAATCTTAGAGCCGTTTTCCAAAGAACTTATTTAATCAGCCACTCACTTAATTAGAAACATTATGGCCTTTGTCATTACGTCATGTCGCTCGGCACGATATTCACATTACGCACGCGATATTACAACAAACCTATGGCGGGCACGCTTGTCCATTGACGCCTGACTGAAATGATTCATAATTAATGAGATACTCCGTTATTGACTAAATATTTACCAAGGAAGTCAACAATTCAGTTAATTTCTCAATGTCAGAAGTAGACTATTGGAGTTTGTAACGGCAACGACAAGGATTGATTTACCAGCGCATATTAAATACGGATAGAAGGAGTTTAAAAGTCTTGGATTTTATAAATGCGTCGACTCAGACTTCATAAAATATGTACATGTGACGTAAATTGTTAAGCAATAAAGCGACCTTTGTTGTGTGTTTTTGGCAAGTTCCTGGAAGGTACAAATTTAAACTCTTACTATATCATACAATGATATTTAAGAATCAAGTTGTTACCCATTTATGAAAGTCGTTATGAAATATTCAATAGTATAAACTCAAGGTAAAGTTAAGCTAAAGCCTACAGGAATTAAACAGTGCCTAATCATAAAGTTTAACCATTCAAGAACGTGTCTCGCAATTCAAATACTTTTACAAGTATTAAAATCACTCACAACTCTTTTGGCTACTTCTGTAGTAACTCACTTATGCAAATACTTCTGGCAAACAGCATTTGGTGAAGTGGAATTGAGGTTAATACTTGACCAACTACTCAATGGTATTCCATGAGTTGGGATACTAGTGTATTCGTGTTCATGGCGTGATCTGGAAAAAATAAGTAATACGAAGAAAATAAGTATTTAATTTCACTATAAAATACTACATTATTACTAAGATATATTAAATATAAATTACGCCATTTTACTCATATTAATAAACCTTCGACTTAATACGAGCAGTCTTCGAATTAATAAAATTACCTTTGGTAATATTTAAATCTCCCAACTGCTGTGAAAGAATGTGAAAATAAATTTATTGATTTAATTAAAACTTTCTGACAGGAGAAGTTTTGTTCAAATTTATTGAATCTTTGAAAGAATTCGAGAGTTATATTTCACCATCAAATTTAGAACACGGTAGTTCACGGTACCGTGTAATTTAAATGATAAATACAAAAGATTGAAATACGTGAGTATAATAATTAAGCTACTAAATTAATGAATAAATAAGAAAGCCTCAAATCTATAAAACATTATTAACTTAATTAAATGACTAAATAAAAGAACAATAGCGACTTTAGTTGGTCAATATTTTGTAGTTTACTACTAAAAACAATTACATACAGGCATCGATGATTTTTATTTTAACAAAATGTAGTTACAATCAACCTGTAATTAAAAACAAACTAAAAGATTGAACTATAGTAATCATTAATCATATATATAAATTTGTGGTCTTGAAACCGGCTCCAATCATATCAAAATTGGTCTTATGTTTAGAAAAACGCAAGTTAGAGTTTTTCTTTATTACTGTTAGCATTTCTTGCGACATCTATACTACTCTTACCGTAACACTTGTTGATTGGTGGTCAGTACTCTCCAACACAGTAATACTACTGCTAGTAGCATTGTTAAACAATAAATATGATAACAGAGCAAAGCTCGGTCGCCCAGATAATATACCGAACCAAAACAACTAGCAAAGAAATATACCAAACTATTTGGCAGTTTTTGCTCATGTCTATGAGTACTTTAATATAATAAGAGAGGAAAATAATAAGAATATTACTTTCCTCTCTAAGTCAAACAATCAAATTAACTAGTGACTAACAAAATACAGTTAAAACCAATCTAAAACAAGTTATGGCAGAATTTTTCGGATTAAAATTTTTGTTAGTTACAAAAATTAAAACCGCAAATTTCCGTTTTCCTTTTAACTAATATTAATTGATTTCAATACTATTAGCCCTATAAGTCCTATGACTATGACAAGGATTAATAATAATGCTATAAATGAAAAAAAAACCGGTTTTGTTTGTTAATCATCCAAAGTAAGAATCTATGCGTTATTTGGGCGTATCACAAATGTGTACAGGATATCGAATGGTTCTTAGATATCTTTTTCATTTTTGCTGAAAATAGTGTACATTCATATCAATACCCGAGCATATTTTACAAAATTTGCCTCACGTTTACTATTGTATTTGTACGCATATTCAATTCATTTATGTATTATATCATTAAAATAATTTGCATCAATTATGAAACTTAAATGTTTTTATTTATGTTTTAGTTTAGACACGGTAAAATTATATTATTTTCCTATGAATTTGAAGTGCCCCTTTTTGTGACGCAGGTATAACAATAAATCATACAATTTCATAACTAATGTTGAGCTTAAAGTAAACTGTCTGTTTTGTTACTATCCCAGATATAATAACCTTATACTTTAATGTAACACTGTCTGCAATATAACACATGCTGATTGAGGATTTCAATAACAATATTTGTTATCTTGCGAAGCAAAACTAATTTTGATGAACCGGTATTATGTAGTAATAGTTTTCACTTGCGAGATAAAGGTATATCTACATATTTATTTATAGACAACTTGCCTTTACCCAGTTCAATGAAAATATATGTAGCTATATTGTCATGCCCTTGACACAACATCGTACACCCTACATGTGTGAGATGCAGACAAATACGTTCCTTTTATCTTTCGTACCAGGACTTGGAAGTAAATTGTGTTACTCGAGGAGACTATTTCAAGCAATGGTCTATTTACGTACATCTCAATGTGTTCAAGTAATAATAATAATATTTCAGACATCTGACACATACTGCCAATGAATTTGAATTTAGGTTCGTTTAATGAATTACATTTTATTTAAGTTTTTTAAGGTACCGTAGTTCATAACTAGTAATGTCTGTTCGTCCATCCTCGAATGAATGGTCTGATGGTTAGTGATAGAAAGATGAAACTTTGCATAGATATGTATTTTTTTCATTACGTCGACCAAGTGCTAAAAGAAAATCACGAAATATTACTTTTTTTTGGGTAGCTCCCTGCACGAAAAAGGGTATCATTTGATTGGTCTTTTAACATCGTTGAGAGGTTGATAAGACAATTTTTATATATTTATCCGTTTGCGAGTTATTCAACTTTAAAGCACAAGTCACGCGTAACAAAGTACTCATGAAAATGTATAATTTAAACGTACCGATTCTATTAATATATACGTAATATAGACATAATAGGTAGTAGTTTACTAAATACCAAACGTCTGCATACTTGACAACTTACTGATATAATACTCCTAGAAATAATTATCCTCGACTTAAAAAGAAACAAGATTCTTTGAATTTTCACGAAATCCACGTAAAAAAGTGGATTGCGTAACGTTCTGTGTTAACCAGTTGTTTGGAATAGTTGTTTTAATGTGAAAACCAAAAATATGTTTCCTAATAAGATACTTAGAACACAAAGCACGAAATCCTTAATAAAATTATTTGTTTACTATACCTACATATAATTTCTTGAGCGTTTTTGTGAATTTTCAGCAGCAATGATTATAATAAATGTTCACCTGCGCCAAAGTTTTGTTTAACTTTTAATAACGCACAGCTGGCGTCCTATGGCCTCAGTAAAATAACAAATAACAATTTTTCTAAAAGGGAAATGAATGATTGTACGTGACTTGCTTCAGATTCTTCGATAGTTCTGAACCTCAGCGTGTGTTTCCAGCATTTCAAATAAGACAACTTTCTTACTTTTTGACTTTCTTACTATTTATAAACAAAGAATCTTCCTTTTACAAACTTTTAAATCTTCTGTATATATAAAATTCTCGTGTCACAATGTTAGTTGCCATACTCCTCCGAAACGGCTTGTTCGATTCTAATGAAACTTTGTGTTTATTCAGTCTGAGAATAGAACGTGAATATCTTTTTTACCCCTAGGTACAACAATGAAACCATTACGAGTGGAGTCACGCACTTCAGATAATATGTATATATTTGAACTAGTTCTAAGAGATTTTGAAAGTTATTTTTAACGATATTTTGTGTAATTTCTAATTAATAGTTTATATTCGCCTAAAGAAAATCTTGTTCTTAGCCAATTAGAATCAATTAACAAAAGGCTTATTGATGTAAACCACTATTACCAAGTTACTGTTAAAAAACAAAAGATTGAACTTCTGATCCCTTTTATCTTAAATGTTTCGGAAAATTATATTCAGTAGTCAAGGTTACCTTTATATTAAAATGCTAACTTGTGACACTTGTTCTCACTTTGAGGTTTATACTTAACTGCAAAGAAACACTTTTAAGATTTTTCATTAGAAACCGTAAACCATTCAGTTTAGAACGAACTCAAATTATTTTCTCTATATTTTTCTTTCATAATTTGGTATTCATGTATTAAATTTAATGTGTTTCAGTAGAAAAACATCAAATGTGTCTCAGTTTGGGGATAAACAAAATGCAACACACTACCATTTTATTTAGATTTGGACTAGATAATGTTGTGTGTAAGATGTCCGAAATATTTATTATTATTTACAATGAAACTTAAACTTTACTAAGAACATAATAATAAATAAAACATAATAGCATCATAATGCATTTAAGCAGCTTAGCAAATCAACAATACCGAGAATGCAGCTCCATCTTAACACAATAAGACCGTGCATTCATTATCGTAAGCATGTGTATGTAATTTTGTATGCACCTCCCAGTGATTTTCCCTTGCATTGTGTTGTAACAAAGGCGTCTGCAGAAACTATGTTGTAAGGTGATAGAGTCTTGTGATGCTGGCAACATAATTATTTGCATATCTCGATACTTAGCAACACTTTCACATTACAGAGCTTTGTGTGATTTAAATATCTCAAAACCACTTCTATATATATTAAAAATATATATTTGGAAACGTATTGGTCTAAAATTTCATATTTTTTTACGACTTTACAAACATTTATGATCAGAACAACAATTTGTGGATGTCACGAAGTGTTGTTTCATGGGGGATTTGAACTTTCAACACTTGGAATTATACCATTGGAAGTTGGAACAATAGAAATCGACGTGGCGACCACTTATACCACAAGACGAGCTGCTAATAAAAAGTCATCCGAAATGATACAAGAGAATGAACGATTAGCAGAACTACATTATGTCTATTAATATAACCATCGACCCTTTCCTAAGCAGGTCCCTAGAGGTATACAGACAGTTCCAGATACTGAATATCCGATTAATCAAGCCAGAACAGATGACTCACATCAATCAGGTCATTTAGTTTACGGCCGGCTGGTACTTACTGTAAAGAGTTAAGGTAACAACTAATATTGACGATGTCGTGGCCCTATCGGGGTTCCAGGGACTTCCTTTCGAAGGTATACATGATTCCTTGGCTCATAGTACCCAAGACGGCGTACGGTTTTAGTCGGTTCGAGTCCGACATAGCCACGAACTGGTGCTATCCGTGAGGAATTTCGCACGACAAAAATAAAAGAAATTAAAGGGGCCGTGGCCCCGTCGACATTAGTTACACCTGAATTGAATCCAGCTGAATTCTTAACCTCAATCTTTAAAGTCCGAAACCGAGACTAGTTGAATAAGGTCGTCATACGTGACCGAACCGCAAGGCGTGGTACATTACCGGTTAAGTTTTTATCTACCAGTACTCCTCGGTTTTTTAACCTATTGTTATGTAAAGTATACGAGGTCAGTAAGTGAAGCAATAATCAATCCAAATAAATAAAATTGGAGTGTCTGTATGTAACATCAAATAAAGTTTTTGCTAAAGGCAATTTAAAAAAAATGTCTGTCTGTTTGTTCCGGCTAATCTCCGGAACGGCTAGATCGATTTTGACGGGACTTTCCCTGGTAGAAAGCTAATGAAACAGAGAGTAATTTAGACCAATATTATATTTTTATAGAATAGCTTTGCTCCGCGGCGTTACTCGCGATTTACAACAATAACCACGTGTAAAACCGCGGGACTCGGTACTGAATTTAAAAAAAGTGTTTTTATTATTTCAACTCCTTAACTTCTTAAATGGCACCATCTTGACAAATGACGTTTTAAATTATCTTACAAGACTTTTTGACATAGCCTTTCCCTATTTTAGGGTAGCTGTCCACTTATATGCTACAAACGGCGTAGAACCCTGTGACGTCGTTAAACACGAACAAAATATCATATGAAAAGTATCTGAAGTACGTAATACAAGATAGTT
The DNA here is from genome assembly GCA_932526445.1 of Phragmatobia fuliginosa. Taxonomy (NCBI): domain Eukaryota; kingdom Metazoa; phylum Arthropoda; class Insecta; order Lepidoptera; family Erebidae; genus Phragmatobia; species Phragmatobia fuliginosa. The sequence continues at coordinate 11,349,276 of OW052068.1, read as the reverse complement.
TTAAAGATGGTATATTAAATACTAGATATAATATCACCGTGAAAGAAAGCTGTAGTTTTGAAATTCCTAAACGTAAACGTGTTGTCATGAAATAATCTAAATCTAATAAGAAATTAATATATTTGAATTCTCTGTTGTGTGTAATATCAATTTAATAGCTATTCACAAAATTCATATTAAAGATGACTCACATCTGATTTGATCATGCATAATGTTTTTTTTATATCTGTCTGTCTTTTCCAGGTAATCCCTGTAACACCTAGACCGGGACGTGAGGGACTTTCAGTGGAACATAGGTAAGATATGTTTTTGACTAGCTTCGGCCCACGTGCTTTTTGGAAAAGTACAGCAATAGCAACAGGTAACACCACGGGTCTCAGTTAGTTAATAAATATATTACTATGTATAATAAAAAATATGGATATGTTAAATATTTGAAATACTTCGTCTTCATCTACACTTTCCATCAGGTGAGATGGAACACAAACGCCTATTCCATTACAACAATGAAAAAAAAAAACTTTGACAGTCGTGAAAGTTACAAATATATAAATTGTTCTTGACATACCAATTATCCTTCTTGGTTTGATGTCTCTAGAGAAAAATATAAAACATCAACGGAACTGCTAAAAGCACTCTCTTGTATTTTAAAGAACTATTCTTTTTATGTCAAGAATTTGGATATAAAACTTTAGAAACTTTACATTTATTTGTGTAGTATTATATCAGGCATTGAACTCAACGTCTGGATTACACAAATATGTCAATCAAGTATAAACTATAAATGTGCATATATGTCTCTATAGTTTGTTACATAATCTAATCAATTGACTTCCGATTAGAGATAAAAAGAAATTATCAATTTTGTTAACGCATGCTTCGATTAAAAGTTTACTTATCTAACCTACTTCCGTTTCCAAAGTTTCACCCCAATGTGGACAAATAAATTGACTTATTGAGTCATTTCATTTCGTGTTATTAGTCGATATGTACCGTCGTAAATACCCACTAGGGCTTCCTAAAAGCTATATTGTGTACCTATTGAATAAGCTTTTGTTGTGTTCCTATATTATTAATGCCACCAGTTCTCTATTTATATTACTAAATAATATGTTACTGTTTGAATAAATGTAAAAATTAACGTTATCATAAAAACTCCAAGGTCATGCAACAGGGAGAATTTAAAAATACTTGATTGAATTGATTGATTAAAAATACTTACGCTGATAAAAAATGAGCAACCTTTCATTCCTTTGCTATTAAATGCTTCCTAAAACTTAAAATAAAAATACATTATTTAGATGTCTACTCAACGAAGTGTAAACAACGTATGATATTAAGATGATAAAGTCTGACACGAGAAATATTTTTCCGCCCGTGTTTTATAAAATTCCCTTATAAAGTTATTCCGAATTATATTAGATATTAATTAAAAATAATCGTACAATCGTATATCATTTACTATTCCGATACAATAAATAAATCGACTGAATAATCGACTGACAGACTGACGAGGTAACAGCACTGATTAGTTAATCATAATTGATGCTCTTCAAAGCGGAACGTTCCGTCCGGTGTTAGGTAATACTAAATGGTTATTAAACGTACTCGATCAAAATCAAAAAATGAGTTTAATATCGTTTTTAATTTCCGTAGTTAGATCTTGACAGTGTCAGAAGTGTTATGCGATTAGGTAGGTAAGCAAAATAAGAAGATGTGTAAAAAGTCTCGATTATGCCTATCTAATTCACGCTTCTTTCTAAATGTTCCTGCGAACCTGTATGTAAATAGATCACCTTGGGTATCGATTCTAGAAGATATCTGCTCGATCATAGGAATCATAGAAATAAGTTTAGAACTGTCGACATCAATTGTCTTATTCTTTGAAAAATACCGTAATCAATATTTCAAATGCGCAATGTAAGTCTATGTTTTTATGTGACATAACAATAGTTGGTCCAAAATCGGAATTTTTATTTTACTTGAAAGTCTTTGCGTCTCGCCAAATTTCATGTTTCTGGGTCAACGGACAGTCTTAGTCTACCTGAGAAATAAATAAATAGTTTAAATGTTTTTTTTATTATTATTATTATTATTATTATGCCTTCACACGCGTTCCTGAGAATACAGATCTTAAAAGACAGACAAGCAGAGTTTCTCAATTTCGAGGAAGAAATGATATAGCAAAAAAAGTTTAAACCGTTCTGAAAATTTAATTAAATTAAATACAAAGTTAAAATTAGAAGTGTAATGGACATAAACCTTTACATAAAAGTTTACTAGCAACAGTTAATGTAACAATTTTCATTGATTAAATATATTACTATGCACTGTAAATACATAGGTACATTGTTTCCTCATTAAATGCTTTTTATGTTGAACGAGTTATGTAACGATCATTTAATCAGGAAACAACATTTACTGTAGTTATATTATGTAACGTTTATGAATAAAAGTGTAACTTTATATAACCCGTGGATACTATTTAAAAAATGTTAGGATTATTTAGACATCAATATAAGCTAAAATTAGCGTATTCAATATTGAGCGGTTAGTTGTAGATCAAGGCTTGATAAATATAAGAATATTAATAATAAATTAATTTCAATCCCACAAAAAATAAGTTACAAATTAATTTTCAAATCGAATGTATTTCAAGACCAAGTTTATGTGGGAGTTCAAACAAGAATATCCTGTGCTATTCACCCCTTGCCCACCCCTCTCTGGGGTTCAAAAATACAGATTAAACATCCGTTTCATTATAACAATTCTTAAATAACAATTCGACAAACATGTCGTTTGACAGTATTTCCTTGAAGAAGGAAGTTATTCAATTCAACTTTAATAACAATACTCAACCAACTCTAAATTTTTATTTTAAGATCTCGTAAACGATAAATCTTATTTAAAATAATTCACACTGTAGCTAAATGCGATTACAGAATGTTACATAAAATGGTTTGATAATTTATAATCACGTCCGATAGTTACACATTACAGCGATTACCTTGTAACAGTAGTTATTTAGACGCGCAATTATTATATCATTCATCATTATCATCAGACCGTTGCAGTCCACTGCTGGATTTAGACCCCTCCCAAGGCCACAACAAAGAGACCGATCTGTGGCTTTCTGCTTCCAGACGCCGCGTCGTCGGCCTTCTCACGCAAGAATTTTATCATTAAACCAACTTAAATTAATGTGTGTGATTTCTCCATTAAAGAACCTTGACACATAAACTTTTTGTTTTATGTTATAAGATTAAGTAGAATAATTAAAATATAGCTATTCTGTTACATTAAATGTTTTCTCATTAACATAAGTTTGAATAATTTTATTAAGTTATTGTATATTTTGTCATTGTTTTAGATTCTTGATAATAAATGTCCGATGGGAAGCGTAACTTGTTCCATATTCCAAGAAAGTCATAGTTATATGTAGTTTATGTACTAAGAAATATTTTATTCTGTCTGCATCTTCTATTGCCAGTAGCGTGATTTTATACAGCGGTTTCGAATTTGCTTTCATTTTTATTGAAATAGCATTTCTCGACAACTGGGCTGTTTGACACTGAAATAATTTTTCAAATCAGACTAGTACTGCCTGAGATTAGCGCGTTTAAAAGAAACAAACTCTTCAGCTTAATAACATTAAATTAGTTGGTTTACATTAATAAAATCTTACACCCTTTTCACTTCAATTAAATATAAACTAGCTATATTGGTAACGCTGTTTATCGAAAAATACTTATTTTATAAAGGAGTAAAGCTTGTGTTTTGGATTTTGAAAAACCAAAAACCACCATCATTACATAAATGCGGGTGGAGACGCTGGCAAAAGCAAGTCGGTTTGTTGAGAAAGATAAAACAAAAATTTTAAAATGTAAGAGAAGCGTTTATCTATAGCTCCTATTTTTATTATTTATTTTAAATTATATTTATTATTTTCTTTCTCTTTGTTTCTTTCCTTTTTATATAAATAACTTAAAATACTTTTTTGTAATGTGCAACACCCCATTATAACTTTATTGTATGTGAGCAAAATGTCAATACTATAGATAAAAGAGCTCCAAGACAGACAAATACAATGTGATAAAAGTATTTCCGAAGATCACCAGTACTTTAATACGAGGGAAAACCTGTTCTTATAGAAATCATTAAGAGGTTCTTGTGCCTAACAGTAGACGTCATACAGTCATACACCACCCATTCATGTCAGGAAACTGGCGTACAAAAGAAAATATTTACCATCCTTTTTCTTTAAAGAGGTTGTTTGAAACTTCGTAATACTTCAATGGAAAGAAAAATATGTTTATGTTGGCATAGCCAAGTATGTAGAAAATATATGTTTTCGTTTATAATACCCGTATTAAAATATGATGATCATAATACTTTTACGTTTCTTTATGTATGGTTATGTCACGCTAAGCAACATACCTGCTTGTAGCAACATGTTTTTGATATTCAGTAATTGTGAGTATATATATTTAAGTAATTGTGAGTGTATGTATTTAAGTTACTTTGTACATTAAAATAAAACTTACTTGTATGATAATCAATTTAACGTATCTGTTGTAGTGATGCATCTATAAATATTTTCGTATCAGCGGGTCTTTGATTATAAACATCTGCGGGTATCTGCCTGTCTTATAATATTTTATGTCATACTCGTTTCTTTGTAGTGAACTCAGTTTCTAAGACAAGTGAAGACAGAAAGACAAATCAGTTCCTATAATTTAAATAACTTCTATATTCATCTACTTCAAATAAATATTTAATCAATAGAGTTTCTTATATAATTAATGGTTATAAAATACTTTTATACTACACCTGATCGGAACACTAGTCAATATTCCCTGAAAATGAAAAGAGAAAGTTAGTCTTTTCCTTGACCTGAATAAGCGGGAGGAAAAAATGTATGAAAATCCATTTCTAACGTGTTTTAGCGGGAGAGAAAGTTGTATGAATTTTCATTTCTCATGAGTTGTGTGTCAAGGAGTTTTCATATAATTTAAATATAGAATCGCCGTGCCACTGACATCCTTTTGTGAAGAATAAAAAAAACAAAAGAATCGTGAAATATTTGTCAAATTCTAAGCTAAATTGTCTTACATGGTGTCTTACGTTTGATTTTATTTTAAAATTAATTTAAATGTTCCTCACAGGTGTAGTATAAAGCACTGTGTAGCACTCGGGTGAAAGTCCCATTCCTACCTCGGGAGTATTGTGGCCCTAGGCTGCGCCTTCGGGCCACAAACTGCTCCCTCGCTAGTAATCAGTCCCTTTCCTCCCTCGGTGAACAATGTACTATTATACTACACCTGATCGAAACATTAGTCAATATTCCTTGAAAATGAAAAGAGAACATTAGTCTTTTCCTTGACCTGAATAAGCGGGAGGAAAAAATGTATGAAAATCCATTTCTAACGAGTTTTAGCGGGAGAGAAAGTTGTATGAATTTTCATTTCTCATATGTTATCTTATCTATGGCGCGTGCCTGCCCAAGGAGTTTTCATATAATTTAAATATGGAATCTCCGTGCCACTGACATCCTTTTGTGAAGAATAAAAAAAACAAAAGAAGCGCGAAATAATGGTCAAATTCTAAGCTAAATTGTGTCTTACATTATGTTGTCTTACGTTTTGATTTTATTTTAAAAATTCTTTAAATGTTCCTCACAGGTGTAGTATAAAGCACTATGTAGCACTCGGGTGAAAGTCCCATTCCTACCTCGGGAGTATTGTGGCCCTAGGCTGCGCCTTCGGGTCCCTTTCCTCCCTCGGCGAACAATGTACTATTTGAGCGAGATAACTCATAATTAATCTTTGTATATACTGGTATAGCTGGAAATACATGTATACGGATGAATATCCGCGTATAAACATACGAGTACTTGTATGCAGACGAATGTCGGCGGATATAAATAAATTTATAAAGATTGGGTACAACACTATGCTAAACTTTGTGAAGCAAGAATACTTCCGCATCTTAGATATATGATGGATTAACCTAAGTTATACGAAGTATACAATTACCTGAGTTAATTTCTTTCTATTTATATACAGTGTTTTCAACATTAATTAACACGGAGTTTATAACAAAAGATATTCTTTACATAAAATTACCTACATTTTGCTTTAACTTTGGTAACAATTAGCAGATACTTATAATATTTTTGAACCGATTGGGGTGGAGACGCTAGGTTTGAAGATTCCAAGCGCTCGTGCTATTTTTACCTAACTACGACAAAGCCAGAGGAGGGTCACGATTTGACAGGCTATGTATGTATGTTCGTCTGTTTCCTCATAGCTTCTCAACTACTCATTAGAACTAGACAAATGAGGTATCGTTAGAAGCGTCTTGATCATCCGCTGGGTATAGGCCATATGACGTATCACTTAATCTAATGTGGCGCCCCCTAGCGGTCATAAAAAGTATGTAAAAAAATATTTGAAATAAATATGCAGTGTTTGGTATCATTGGAAAAGGCGTTACCTGTGCATTTTAAAAATATATAGATTACTAGCATTTGCTTCTGACTTTGTCCGTATTTCTTCGATAATTGTAATATTTATATGGTACGTATTCAGACAATTTATTACGGTCGGCTTAGTTTTTTAACTAAAATATACTTTGCTAATGAATTCATTTTATAACGACACCAAAACATTTCAAATAAAAAAAATAAACCTAGAAACTCAACTACGACAAAAATGACGCTGAAAAAGTACGAAACAAGATTTGTTTCTAAATAAATAAATTTAATGTAAGATTTGTTATTATTATTAAAAAAAAGATAATTAAATAAAAAAAATTATAAACATTATTTAAGCTTCATAATAGGAGATCGCCATTATGAGAGATGTTGTAGTACAAATTTGTCAGATGAATATTAATAAAATTATTATTCTCATTAAATTTATTTCTCATATTTTATCATCAATATATATATAACAGTCCACTGCAGGATGTGCCCTCTCCACAGAAATAAAGTTCATGTATATTATTATGAAGAATAAAAGTATAATATATGCTAATAATACAAATATGTACTCGTAAGTGTAAAACATGGATTGAACAAATATATGCCTAACCGTCGTACGACTACGTAACCACGACATCTTACTGTCTTTTTGTCTAGAAAGTGGAAGAAATGTGGCAATGATCTGTAAAATATGTTCCAGGACAGATATATAAAGAGAGAGAGACGCTCAAATAAAAGACGTAGGGTGTGGGTAGTACGCGCGTTGGGTTTTTGTTTAGATTTCACACGAAAAGCCCTTGTGATGTCGTAGTTGAATTTGAATTCTGTATTTGTTGAAAATAGGCTTAAAAAGAGATTTGAAATTCTCTATCAATTTCATTTTTAGTAACTGTTTGGTACTGTTATTTCATATACAACTGCAGCAAAAATTGCAGCCATGGTCATACTTAATCGGCTCTATGAAAATATCAAACTTCAATATGTGTCAAGTCCATAAGTTTTTGTACAACATTACACTGAATTCTGAAGGTTTGCGAACTCTAAGTAATTATTAGAAGCAAGTAATGAAACTGGCTTGGGTGACTTAAGGAGTCCAATCGCACTCTCCTCGTTTCATTAAGGCCAGTCGTAAATTAAGAGTTAACGAACTTACCATGTATGCGCTGTGTGTAGCGTTACTTATGAGTAGGTAACATAAACTCAAGCATGGTATTTTAGCTTATCAATCTGTACTATAAACGTATTACATAAACTTTTATAGTTCATTAATAGATATAAACTTGTCTTTACAAGAATGGTAGGTTTTAGCCGCCTATATCACTAGCCGTAGTATCTTCCTGCTTAGTTTGCTCCCTTACGGCCTGACCACGAGTTTGGTCTTAGCGAAAAGCGGAGTGGTGTGCCGGACTGCATCGGTGAGCGGTGCGTTGTGCACGCCACGAACCCTAGTAGCAGATAATTGCAGCGGCGCTCACGGTGGACGTATTTAGGTAGTCGAAACGTGTTAAAAATCATGGCGTTATTTAAATTATCCCCTGTCTATTTAGAAACAACAATCATTTTTTGAATTAAGAGATAATGAGTGCACGAACTAAATAAAGATCGGTATTTAGATATACGAAGGTCCTACCTATAAGAAGTAACTGATGTTTCAAAGTGTTTTGCTAAGTAGGTACTTACAGAGAGAAAAAACTTGTCAACTACTTACATTGCGTATAAGACATACTTGTAGTTTCGTGTGTAGTTATATCTACAGACAAAACTACTGATATGTTTACTGTTTTGCTAATTAGGTATCTACTAACAGAGAAAAAAATTAACTTTTAAAACTTGTCAACTATCCACCTACATTACGTAAACATACCAGTAGTTTTGTCAACATATCAGTGGCTTCGTTTGGTAGATACCTAAGTTCTATGTTTTTGTGTTATCAATTTAAATTAAACGTAAGTACCATTATATTTCGGAAAACATTGTTTAATTCCTTCCCAAAACCTTTTTATATTTATGTTGGGGATGTTTTGACATCCATATAGGCGGTCTATTTAAAATTTCTGTTATAAAAGCCCCGGTATCCATTACCGCCTTAAAATCGTCTAATTTTTTTGTTTTTATTAACGCCGCTGAGTCCGTCACTCCTGCGCCGCTCTCCACGCCGCTCTGTTTCGTGGCGTGGCACATATTCACTTGTACTTTCGTTCCTGTCGCTCTCCACACCGCTCGCCGCTGTAGCAATTCGCTCGGCAAAATCCGCTCACTTTTTCGCTATGAGCGGCGACTCGTGGCGTGCCTCAAACATTTCTATACTTTTGATATTACCGCTCGCCGTTTCGCTCTTAGATGCCGCTCACAGCGGTAAGGTCGTGAACGGGCCGTTACCGCTCGGCAGGAACAAAAGTACGAATATATGTGCGACGCCACGAACACGTTTTGACTACCTAAATACGTCCCCCGTGGCCGCAGCAACTAACCGCTACTAAGGGTTCGTGGCGTGCAAATCGCACCGCTTACCGACGCCTCCCGGCACGCTGCTCCGCTTTTCGCTAAGACCAAACTCGTGGCCAGGCCGTAAGGTCGTGAACTAGTGCTAACTAACGGGTGATGCCTATTTAACCTATTCATCCTATTCACCATATTCACCCTATTCTTTGGGTGGATGTCCTTCTAATATGCACGAATATTATACTATGTACTTAACTGTACCCGTGTCCAGTTCAGTACACAGTGTACATACGATGATATACATATAATATATAGTAATTACATTGTCCGTACACAGTACTATATATATCATCATAAAAACTAAAAAAAAATCGTTTGACTCCGGTCACTCCAACCAGTAAGTATTTTCATTACCTCAATTAGGCGATTCCCACTTTAATGAAGATCTATTTGAATCATTAAGTTAGATGATCCTCAAAGTAGATTTATCACCAATAGTGCAATGCCGGGCATAGGCGTCTTCTTAGTGTGGAGATTTCAACCTACTATATACAATTTAGTTCACATATGAGTAAAACTGTACATATAAAAGATATATATAACAAAAATATGAATACTACTCACAAAGTAATTCTAATTTATAATCACGTAATACAGAAAATCCTTGTAAAATCTAAGCCACACAAAATGAAGATACAAATCAAATGTAATCCTGCTTAATTCCCGTGAGCTTCACTGCTTGAATTAACAAGTCCGAACCCAAGTGTTCTACCCAACTGTAATTAATTGTTCTTAAACGAATCCCAAAACATTTGTATAATGCCGATTGAAGTAATAAAAAATCGATCAAAGTGGTGTGATACTGGCTGATGATGACGATGATGAAGTAATAAACTAAGTAACTACCTACTAGTTATTAAAAACGACAATAGCTCGCTTTGGAAGATCGCAATCTTGCTCTTTACATTGAAGAAAACTTAATTTATTTAATTAGATATTGTGATACAGCACATATAAAATGAATGATACTAATACTAGAAAAACCAGACTCAGAACAACAGTATTTGGGACACACAATTTTTTTTCCAATGTGGGATTTGAACCCACAATACTCGTCGAAGTATAAAGCAGCATGTCAACCGCTTAAATCACTACAGTCAGACATCCGTGCAGTAAGTCTGCTTTAATCTTTATTTATATTTACTATAGAATGTGAAATAGGTAAGTAAGGTTTTCTTTAGTAGTTGATTTAATTTCTTTCATTACATAAACTAATTTCATATGTGTAATATGTTCAGTTTTAATATGTGTCAGATAATACAAAGAACACTAGGTGTAGAACAATATCATGACAATAATTTGTAGAAAACGTAAAATGTCTCATTTAGAGTTGAACCTACAACTCAAAACACAGTAGGAAACTTAAGCCAGTACATTATCCAGACATTCAAGTCAATTGTTTGAAGCAATTTTCTCTTTAATCACAGAAAGTGATGCTAGGCTAACGGAAATAGAAAAAACTATCTTTAACGGATATTACACATTGTAAGTAAACTGTTATTGAAAACAACTAGACTTTCTATTTAGTACCACTATTACCGAACTACATTACACGCGCAAATAACTTACACTACTTTTTTTACGATGCAATCAATAGTAAACTATGCAACTTATCAGCTTTGACTTACTTTATATAATATGTCCCTGGGATGTGGTAGAAGGTGTCTACAGTAATTCTATGCATAGTTTTATATAAAAAGGTTTGTCTCCTTGCCAAGAATGTTCGTTTGGTATGAGATTCTGAAGACTCGGCGTCCTCTAATCTTAAGGGGCCATTTAGAAAGAGTTAGGAAATCCTTAGTAATGTTTTTTCACAGATATTTAAGTAACATCTAAGTGCTTAGAAATCTCTTAAAAATGTAAGGGTTACCTACATTAGTAGACTTCCACTTAGGAGACTGTTTAAGTATAGTTGGCAAAAATATGAATGACTGTAATAAAATCATGACGATATGAGAATCTTTATTTATTTATTTTTACTATTTGATTTTTAAAATAAATAAATATAAACCATTCTGATTTAGTGGTTAGCCTAAGCGACTGCAAATCAAAGAGGTCTCGGGTTGAAATCCCGAGTCGGGCCAAATAGTGTTTTTGGGTTTTTCTTAGGAAATTCCTAATAGCAGCCCGGAGAAGTTTGGCGGTGATTAACGCCCGTGCCTTGGAGAGCACGTAAACCCGTCGGTCCCGGTTGTCATGAGCAACTATGGCAGTCGTTATTGGGAAGTCAGTGCCCTCACATATACTGACAACTAGTTCAATCTTCAAATTTCAGTTCTCCCTTAGGGTTGCGGATTTCCGATGCCAGTCGCTCCGTGGAAAAACTGAAATTCAGGTAAAACTGGTTGAACTAGTAGCCGACCCCAAATAAACTTGAGAATAAAGGTTAGGAAGAAGATTAGGAGAAAAAACATGCATATTAATCAAAATAACCGATCCCAAACAGTCTTGGGAACATTAAAAGCTGGAAAGATGAAATTCATCAATTTATTTTTTGTATGTGTTGTAATTTTATTAATATTGGCTTAGTAAAATTTTATAGACCAATTATGAGACCAGATGTTTTGACGTATTCGCATATAACAACTACAAATAAATATACAATTACCTTCAAACCGTGAAAGATAATGATTACCTGTCTGTCTGTATAATGAGCATTATATTTATTTATAATAATACATTAGTCTTGCTCTAGTATGTGTTCACATATTTGAGGTCACATCAACTGTAAAGCAAGGTTTTTAACATGCATGTATTTTGTAACAGCTAACAATAACTAATGATCTATTCGAAGCACTGTTGTGGTAATACATATATAGTCAGCAAAAAAAAACAGATTAGAACTATATAATTATTATAAATCTATTGCTCACAACTCAGTGGTATTACTCTATGAGGTGTTTTGTGTACATAAGAAAAAATTTGCACTCTTCAGTTCAGTCACGTTGTTTTATGACGATGAAAAGAAATGTTTGTGCGGTAGAAAGTGGTAATAAATGCAGAAAAGTGCAGAAAAATTTGGTTGGAATTCAAATTTTGTATTCAATTTCTTTAATGTAAAAAAAATCAATTATAAATGATAACTCATTTTGTTTCACGTTTTAAAAAGACGACTAGCACGGTAAAATATACTGAGATTTTATATTTTTTTTATTATACAAAGCTGAAAGTAAGAACGCCTTAAAAACTGTTATAATATTTGCAGTTCTTCCAAATGTGTTTAAGGCTTTATAAATATACGAAAGAAGTTGCATTAATTCGTAATAAATCGGATTAAATTATATTGACAGAGTCGAGACCTGATTAGTGACTATACGAGTATTTTGACTAAATCTCAATAATCTTAATATTACTAAGGATCAATTCGAAGTCATTCTTGAGATCAACTTTATTTTTCTGAAAAACGGTAAGCACTGGATATTTAGACTTAATTCACAGATTTAGTTAAGCCAATAAACTTTAAAAGAGAAAGATATAGGTTACTTGTTATTCGACAATTTTTTATTAATCCAGAGTGATTGTAAGCATGTTGACCCAGACCCACACTAATTTTACTTCTAAATTATTTATTTTTTGACACCAAACAATAGATCCCGCAATAGAAATATTCATTCTGTATCGCGAAGGATTTCACAAGGATATATGATACGGACAGAAAGAACACCCAGACTCAGAACAATTAATTGTGGATAACACAAAGTGTAGTCTTTTATGGGATTTGAACCCACAACACTTGGTGCAGTAGAAAGCGGCGTGGTGACCGCTTAAACCACTTTTTTTATTCGCGCGGAAATCCCCACGGACACCCCCAGTTGGTGGCAATCTCGGACTTGAACCGACTAAAACCGCACGACGTTTCGGGTACGGTGAGCCGAGGAACCATCTATACCTTCAAAAGGAAGTCCTTGGAACCCCGACGTACCTCAGGTCACCTACGGCTTGTAGATGTCCCCTTTCTGTGTGGGAACCCCGATTTTTATTTTGTTGTCCCCAAAAGGAACCGCTTTAATAAAATATTTAATACAAACCGTGACCGTACATAATTACTTTCCCCTTACACGAAATTAGGCCTGAATTTATAAAAATAGTGAATTTCAGATGAAATCTGTTAACTGTCCAATTTAATATGTTTATTAAACTACAATGTTGCGCTCGCAACTGATGGTCAATATCATTTATTCATATCTACATATTTATTAGTTCACACGTCCAGTTAACTCACTCAACGAATAAAGCTTTTTATTCGATGCCAGTGTTCTGAAATTAATGCAATATGCATAAATCTAGCCTAACATTATAAATAGCAAGTAAATGTGTTTATCTGTTTGGCTGTTACGGTTTCATGGCTAAGCCGCTTAACAGAATTCGATTTAATTTGGCATGTAGGTATTGATTACTCGCTCGCGTCTATATCGATCGGCTATCGTAACAAAATGGTCATGTTCCTCTCCAAAGTCCGATATATTTCTGTTGCAAATTTCATCTAGACTCGTTTTCTTGTGTATGAGTAACTTTTACCCATACAAACTTTCAACTTCATAATATTAATAAGAAATGTAGAATGTCGTCAATGACCTGAAATGGTTGCAATGTACAACACGTGCGTTATTCTCACGTTTCTAATTTTCATATCAATGTGAGTTATCAAAGTGAAATGGAATATTTTCATTTTTATTAAAGTACTGCCCGCAATATGCTTCATAAACGTAATGAAGTAAAAAATAAGGTTGGGGATTTAGTTTTACGTGTTTAGGTGCTAAAAACTATCGTTTAGAGGGAAATTTTGGTGGCGAACAAAAAAAGACCAGGTACTTTTTTGCTAAGCGCACTTGTCTAACGTTTTTATAAAGACATAGTAATTCCGTCTATGTAAACCAAAGTTATTTTAAATGTCAATAAAGCATTATAAACTTAAACTATAAATTGAATATCCTTCAGATCAGGAGTCACACTTTATATTAATTAAACCGAAATTGCAACAGCTGCGTCTCGTTCCAGAGAAAGTTATATGGTTTTAGGACCACAACAAATTTAATCGGAAGCAAGTTGGAGAACTTAGGAATATTATTAATTTACACACATCTTATAAAGAGATTTCTTTTTATTTTGAAACAAAAAAGAACCTTGATAATGTCTGCTGTTCGATAACCTCTCTATATCAACAAGATACAATTGGTCATCGAGCGATTATATTAGAGATTTTCTGTAAGTCTAGTAAGTTCATAGGTAGTAGAACCACGCTGATTTCAGCACGAATGGGGCAGTACTACCCTCACACAGAAGACCAACCTAAAATGACAGCATCCGTGATGTCATGTTTCATGGTGAGTGTAGAACTGGAGGCCCAATCATTCTACATCAAACATCTCAATAAGCCGCCATGGTGTGGGTTACCATGCTGCACGGTATATACTCACAATGAGGATGGTGGCCTCTACTCCTGGATTCTACTCATGCTTTTCATCAGGCATAGTAGAGTCACTTTGGTAGGCTAGTTTTATATCTATAAAAAAACTGACTGCTTCATGCATTTGTGAATTCTTTTTTTACTTGTTACTTCCAGTTAAATAATATGATTACAAGCAAACTTAAAACTAATTATAATGCACAAGTATTAGTTTATCAGAGATTTTACATAAGTATTGTTATTGAAACCATGCCGAGACGCTAATGATCGATATTGTTGAAAACAAGACATTTTTTATCACGTTAGCAACAAGGACCTTGGCCCAATCCAACAATTCTTGTTATCTGAAAGTGAATTGTGAAATTTAATATTGCAGTTATCGACGTCATAATTGCTAATTATGCCAATACTCATTCTACGGCAATATAGCCATACAATTCTTAGGACTGTATGTGAGTCAAGGGTGATCTGGAACTGCGTGCAATTACAAAATATCTCTGTCACTTTGTATGACAACGTTCTTGTAATAAGTACTACTGTATATATACTAGCTTTCACCCACAGCTCCACATACGCATATCTCGTTTATTGCGGTATAAAGTGGCCTATGTCCTTTTTGTGTCCTTACTTTTCGCGTCAAATTCCGACAAACTGACAGACTTACGTTCCCATGTAAAATATCAGTAAGGATAGTAAGGATTATGTAAAAGAGCCACTGAACATAGACACTCCTTTCTAGGGATAGGGATATCCCAGCTGAGGACTATTAAAGCCGTGTACTTCCATATATCAGAAGTAGTTGAAGAATGTTTGTTTCGTAATAAGTAATATAAATGTGTTTTACAAAACACATATATTTATATAATAAGACACCTTTGTAATTGGTAACTTATATTGATTTTCAAATACGATGCGTTGTATTTTATTTATGTATAATTAGTTTAACGCAGCGGAAGTTCTCAAGAGGAAAAAAACCCACGATTTTAAGACATTCGTCATTGAAATTCCGCTCCTATTGTTCTTAGCGTGATGGCATATATACTATAGCCTCGATAAATGAGCTATCTAACCCTGAAATTATTTTTCAAACCTGACCAGTAGTTCCTGAGATAAGCAGCCAAATAAATAAACAAGCTCTTCAGCTTTACAATATTAGTATAGCTAAGAAGTTATCTACTCATGTAACGTATATAGTGTAAGTAAGGAAATGCATTAATTGTCTGCATAAAATCCTCGTTTTTCACCATAGATATTATATATAATATTTATTACCCGAAAGGCACATTTTTTGCCTGACGAAAAGATTGAGTAGAAATTAAGAGTGGTGGGCACCATCCTCATTGTGAGTGCACACAATGCAACATGGTGACCTACACCATGACGGCCTAGTTAAAAATACTTCTGCATCATTCCGTACTACGGTCTTGCACTCACCAATGAAATACAACAGTACAAATGCTGCCATTTTAGGATAGCTTCACAAAACAATAATCGATGTCTTTCATAAAACCATACTCCTAATGAAAACGAAACATAAAAGATCCATCGAAAAAATAAAGCAACGGAAATATGAATGCGAGGTTTGACAGTGACACCAATTATTTAAATTATTTAAAAACGCATAATTCCTGTACTAAGCAAGATTGTAAAGTTGTAATGTATGATAGGAAGTCGTTAGTGCTCTATAGAAGTCGATGATAGAAAGCAGAAATATTGTATCTCGAGATATCCAACTTTATGCCAGAACCAAAAAACATTTCAAAAATTCATAACTCGTAGATCAATAAAAGTAAAAGGTTGAAATTTTGAACCATATTTCTCTCTACCTAAACCTAGCGTAATGAGACACAGATCATTCAATGCTGTTTTTTTCTGATCATTTCTATACCAAAAGTCATTTTGACTACTTTTCGAGATACGACATTTCAGCTTTCTGCCGTCGAATTATAAGTTGACATGAGTAACAAGTTACATTATTTAAGAAGTGTTGTTATCTAAGGTGTCCTGCAGAGTAAAGCGGTGCTTCTACAGACGTAATAGCTCTCTATGAAATGAAGTATCTAATTCTGAACTAATAATATATACTAATGAAAATGATTTCGATTTATATTATTTAAAATTTACAAGTCAAAATTGAGTTAAAGTAACCTGTGCTTGCGTGCGTACTCACGTACAATGGTTCACATGTAGGACTAAGTGCGGAAACCGACCTACATAACATAGAACATATAACCCGTGCCTGATCCTTTCAGGTGGAAAGGTTTCCTTTACGCTAGCAGCATTGTAGCATCTTAATGATAATCTATTTTTAAACTATACGATAATCGATAGCATGGTTTCTTTGATATTCATTTATAGAAACTCAGACTATTTTTTTCTAATACACAAATTCTTCTTTTTCGTTGAATGAAAATAAAATGTTATAGCTTATTCAGTTCATGACTTCGATACAAGTGTAATACCTTTTTTAAATTACGTGATATTACATCCTTTCCTTATCTCGAAGGTTTCGTTTTAAATGATTTAACCTTGACTATAGTACATACATACATTGTCCGTGTGGTGACGGATTAAGAATACAAAGTGTCACCACCCCTATTCATTCCATGGGTGTCGTAAGAGGCGACTAAAGGAACAAAATAAGCAGCTGACATCCTGCCAAGAGAAGGAAAACTTGAAACAAACCCTTTACCAACCCGTCTGGCCAGCGTGGTACAGTAGGCCAAAACTTCCTTTCAAAGGAGAGGCCTATGTCCAGCAGTGGACTGTTAAAGGCTGTTGATGATAGTACATACTGCGGGCTGCCACACCATTCAATCATGTTGCCGGATCTACTTTTGATTGAACAATCTGTATTGTCCATGACGAACAAATTACGTAGAACAATAAGTAGAATTGAGGCGAGACACGCAATAATACATAACTAGAAAATAAACTACAGCCTCAATCCCAAGGGTATCACTAGACTGATTTCCTCAATCACAGTTATATTACGGAAAAATCTACTCCTTGTTTATGGTGTGTCATAAACTACGTTAAGAGATCTAATGCAGAAGTGTGTACTACTAGTTTGTGATTACTTGAAAGAGTACCAAATAGTATGACATTGGAGAGGTCCAGCTGTGGACTGCGGTGTGCTAATACTGATGAATAGGTACAAAGTCATCTTTATTGAAATAATAATGTGTGAAACTATAGTTCCATTTTATCAATGAATGGTTTTATGTAATGGTATGTCTCAATTTATAGGAATTAGTAATTAGATGGTTTAAAACACAATAATAGTTTGTTAGGCCTATGTTGTAGAGGCCTATTTCCAGCAGTGTACTGCAATAGGCAGATGATGATGATTTAAAGAGATATACTGAACCGATTTAAAACTTCTTCTACCAATAAAAAGTCACAGTATTTATAAGTATGGTAGGATAAATAGTCGTATAATCGTGAAAAATTTTTTGTTTTCGTGGTATTCGAAGGTAATAAGCAAATTGGGTAAAATTGGGAAACTGAACGTACTAGATAAGCTGTGAAATAAAAAATAATGAAACATGCATCTTGGAATTCCTTATAAATATATAATTAAAATGAAAAAGTCATAAAAATTATATAAATATATCATCAAGTCTTAAACCTTGAATTTTGACAAATAATAATAGGTAAACCGTATTTACATGAAGTGAAGTGTTTTTTTTAAATTTCATCGACAACTTAGTAACTAAGATCTTTCTTTTATTTATTATAATGATAATATCTTTTAGAAGTCTCGAGAATTTGACTTTAATTACTTTATAATTTCGGGCCTTGAAATATTTGTGAAACACAAACACAAATGCGAGGATAATAGTGAAAATAACAATATTATTCATTCACTCAAAAAAACGAAAGAATTTATTACTTTAGTAGTATTTATTAATGTTAAGTAATATCTTATTATGATAGTTCCCAACTGAATGGCAAACACGGAAGTGTTTTTCTAGTGTTAATACAAAGCAAACAAATTAATATCTATATATCAAGAGCTCTCGGGTTCGATTTCCGAGTCGGACTTAATATTTGTGTGATACATAGATATTTGTTTCAGAGTCTGGATGTTTTCTATGTATAACTAGTTGACCCAGCGAACTTCGTACCGCCCAACTTTAAAATTCCAGAACTTGATCGCAGCGCCACCTACCGGGTCCAATTGCAAACCTAAACCATTCCCAGATCCCCTTAAACACACACAAAAAAATTCATCAAAATCGGTCCAGTCGTTTGAGAGAAGTTCAGTGACATACACACTCACAGAAGAATTATATATATAAAGACTAGTTGACCCAGCGAACTTCGTACCGCCCAACTTTAAAATTCCAGAACTTGATCGCAGCGCCACCTACCGGGTCCAATTGCAAATCTAAACCATTCCCAGATCCCCTTGAATACACACAAAAAATTTCATCAAAATCGGTCCAGTCGTTTGAGAGAAGTTCAGTGACATACACACTCACAGAAGAATTATATATATACTAGTTGACCCAGCGAACTTCGTACCGCTCAACTTTAAAATTCCAGAACTTGATCGCAGCGCCACCTACCGGGTCCAATTGCGAATCTAAACCATTCCCAGATCCCCTTGAACACACACAAAAAATTTCATCAAAATCGGTCCAGTCGTTTGAGAGAAGTTCAGTGACATACACACTCACAGAAGAATTATATATATAAAGATAAAGATATGTATGTAAATAAAATAAATATCTGGAACGGCTGGACTGATTTTAACGGGACTTCCACTAGCAGATAGCTGTTAGCATAAGGAGTAACTTACAAAATAATTTCATGGCATACATACTTAGATTAATTTACAGCAATTAAGCTGTCATATTTGAAACAGGAGACACCACTACTAAAACTTTAGGATGTTTTTCCAATTCTTAGAAGTTTTTGTCACAATACTGTTTGCCTATTTTTCTTTCTTTCGTACGGATATCCGTAGGCCCATTGTAAATCGTTATGGTCTGTTGACTAACGGTAATAACAGTCATAGTAATATGAAATATAGACTGCCATCGGCCATAATGGTGAAAGTATGAACTGTTTGGTTAATAGAATTTCCCATGTATGTCGTAAAATAGAGAATAAAAATAATATATCTATGATTTTCATTTAAATTTATATTTGTTATGTCTAAAAAGACAAAAAGACATATACACTCATTTGCAAAAAAAACGGGCGGTTTCGATTTTCTTCCTGGCTGAAAAAAATAAAATACCAAAAAGGTTTTAATCATTCAAACATGTTACTGGCCAGTTATAAAAGTGCCATAATGTTTATAAGAGTACCTTCCAAATTCAAATTTTTGACTGAGCCTGGTTTTCAAAGAAAACAACTTTTAACTACATTTTGTGGCGCGAATTCCCTATAGTTAATATCGACTCTAATTAACTTTTTGTCAATTTTTATTAAATTATCTGATGTCCTTGACATTTAAAAGTATTGTTATTGCTGTTTAGCAATCTCGAAAATGGTAGATAAAGTGATAAAAGCCAGCAAAATTATTGCGCTGCTTGAAGAAGGTTGCAGCCAATGCTTCGTGCCTCAGAGGCTAAATGTGAGTCGGTCGACAGTTCAAAGGACCTGGCAGCGGTATCAAGAGACCGGTTCCTTCAAGAGAAGGCCTGGTTCTGGCAGAAAGACATGTACCGAATCACGGGATGATCATTTTCTAGTTAGTCAAGCGTTGAGAAATTGCAAATCTTCTTATGTGGACCTCAAGAACAGACTCGAAGAAGTAAGAAATGTGCAAATTAGTCTGTGGAAGGTCAGGAGGAGGCCTCTCGCTGCTATAATACATGGTCATCGCCGGGCACCGGCCCTAAATTACCCCGTGGACATCGAGTTGCCAGGCTTAGCTTCGCTCGAAATTGTGTGTCATGGACTCATGAAGTCTGGGATAGGATATTGTTCTCCGATGAAGCCAGGATATCTCTGCATGGTGAAGACCGACGTCAGCGAGTGCTACGTAGACGAGGAGAACGCTTTGCAGAGGCGTGTTTTGAAGAAATCACACTTTATGGAGGGGGCTCTGTTATGTTTTGGGCAGGAATAAATTCTATGGATCGTACGGAGTTAGTCTTCATCGAAAACGGTACACTGACTGGACGCCGATACATAACGGAAGTTCTAATTCCTTATGTACAACCCGCTTTAACCGCTCTTGGCGAAAACTCAATTTTTATGGACGACAACGCTCGCGCCCACCGGTCTGGCGATGTGGAAGCGTATATGCTAGAAGTCGTAATTCGTCGTTTGGACTGGCCAGCTAGAAGTCCGGTCCTCAATCCCATAGAGCATGTCTGGGACGTTCTGAAGCGACGAGTGAGATCAGTGCAGCCGGCTCCGCAGACCATCAGAGAGCTAAAGAATGTGATTACCGCGGAGTGGGAACGTATTCCTCAAGAAACCATAAAAGATATACTCGTTAGCATGCCCAGACGAATGCAAGCCGTGTTTTCAGCAAGAGGGGGTCACACTCAATACTAAACTTTTATCTGCTTTTAATGTATTCAATAAAAACGAAGAAAATAACGCGTTTCATTTTTATTTAGCCAGCAGGTACAATAATAGTGTTTTGAGCTTAAGCATTATTTCTCAATAATTCAATCAAAATGTTATGATAAAACTGATGAAAACTATTCCTTCCTAATTAATTTATAAAATTCTGAGGATAACAATTCCTAAAATTGTCAAAAAATCAAATAGTAACTATAAAATAGTTCTTTGCTTAAGTGCCCGTTTTTTTTGCAAAAGAGTTTATATATACATATTTTAGACAAATTTAAGAGTCATATAAAAGCAAATGTAGCAATCTCCATTCATTGCAATTTTGGGCAAATTAAATAAAACACATTTTTGTACCAATACCTATAAGTTTTTGAATAAATTATATAATAACATTTATAAAACACTATTAAACATTTGTGGTATTTTTTATAAAACACTTAGAATTTCACGTAGACAGTGGCGCTGTAAATAGGTCGGTTTGAAAAAAATGTGGATATTGCTATGTTTGCTTCTATACGACACATATGTATAATATGTCTATAATTTTTTAATTTGTATAATCGTTATAATTAAAATAAAATATGCTACGATTAACCTAGTTAAAATCAAGTCTCAACTTATGTAATTTAAAAAGAATTATATTAAAGATTAAAGACAAGTCAATTAAGTATGTACGTTTACGTAAAAAAATTGGTCAAGTGTGTGTCAGGCCGCACATAGAATAAGGTCCGTAGTCACCCATAATGGTAGGTAGATTTAATATCGTGGCCAATAGATAGTTGTTATGTTTACTTATTATTTCTTTATTACTGTAAGAAGTTTTCCAAGTCAGTGTATTTTACATGTTAGGCCCTTATAACTCCTGAAATAAAAAAGTTATCATAACCGCTATAATTTTCCTGTAAACTTTAAACGATACTATCGTGAATTTTCCAGTTTTGGTGTTTGGTGTTTGGTTGGGGGTGGATGCTCGCCTATCTAATGATACCCCACACAATGGGGTAGACGCCAGAAAAAAGAAATCATCCCTACTTTACGTGGAGGGGAGGTACCCTAAATAAAAATATTTTTCTTAATTTTATAGTAGCACTTTGTACACGTAATTAGAACATCATACAACAAGTTTCATCTTTGTAACACCAACCGTTTGGACGACGGACGGACGGACATGACGAATCTATAAGGCTTCCGATTCATGAACTACGAAACCCAAAAAAAAACAATTTCCATGCCATAGGCGCCTCGAATCCGTGGATGTTCTTTAGACTAAACTAACTAAACCATCATGATGTACCTACTTACATTTAAAAATCTGTAATCAAAATATTCAAGGGAAAATTCTTTCTTTGACTTAAAGACAAAAGGAAATCATATTGTGACACACTTCCAATTATCGAACAGATAATTTGGTGTTCAACGAGGTTATTCTCTTAAAACATAATTACTTCAAAATAAAACTCAACTCAATCTACTTTTAATTAATGTATATACATACATTAATTAAATTGTTACGGTCCATACAATATTATCAAAATAATTTAAATAAAATAATTTAAATTTACTTGACGCATTACGACTTGGGTTGTAATGCATTATATTACATTTATTTTATTAGCTTTATATTAAATATGCATATAGTTTATTTCGTAAAATATTAAATAATTATTGTGTAATGAGTGTAATTGTTTATAACTTTGATTAATTATTGTATAACTGCGTGGGGAGGTGCTGCCAAAACACGCATTTTACAAGTTGAAAGGGCACAGCGTGGTATTTTGAAGGTGGGTGCAGGTCTCCCATATCGATTTCCAACGTCTCAACTTTACAGAGATTGGGAGGTGTTAACTGTAAGACAGACCTTCATTCTCAATACCATACTTCGGCAACACAAACTAATGCCATACAAACCTGGTGTCCACAGGGACAGGCGACGAAAAGGTAGGGTATGTATGACCAGGAAATTTAACACGACACTTTCTCACAGTTCTTTCTGCTTTCTCGGACCGTACCTTTATAACAAGCTGAATAGCGCATTGGAGATTTATCCATTAACTACATTGAGATGTAAGAGGGTGGTTCTTGACTATCTTATGACTTTAGACTACCAGAAAACGGAGAATCTTTTAAAACCTCTGATTTAGTATTTGACCGTATGTTTCGCCAAGAGGAAGTTGGGCAGTGGGAATTAACCAATATTGTACACTCATACACACACAATTAAACACACATACATATTTTGCTAAACAATCATTCTCGCCGACATACTATTAACATTTCACTGATCCTTATCTACACTTTTATGTTTTGTATTTGTTGTTTGTTCTTATGGGAGATATTTATCTTACTTAGATTAAATTGATATTTTTTAATGTACTTAGCAATTAGTTTTTTCTCATATTATATTACACTTAGCGGGAGGGCCCTGGTGACCTGTAATACAGATTTTAACAAATCCACATCAGGCACCAGTCTCTCACATTAGTTTTAGGTGCAAAATGTTTTATTATGCTTAGAAAAAAACTGTAACCTGACTAATTGTAAGGAGAAAAATAAATAAATAAATAAATAAAAAAAAAAAAAAAAAACTATAATAATAATATTCTTTATGGTCATATATAATTTTAAAATACTCTATTTAACACCAAAAAAGGTGCCTTTATACCCAAGATAAGCCGAAATGTTTACCTATCATCTTGGTCTTTATACCGGTTTCGTCCAAGCCATTTTTAAAATCACATATCTAAAGGTACCAAATAGAAATACATCCAAATATTATAGATTCTATAGGAACTTTGGTGCACTCAAGCTGGAAGCAATGGTTCTTGTGAAAATCGTGTGTGGAGATCAGGAGACACATAGAAATGGCAAAAAATGCGATGACCAAACTAACCTGGACAAAATTAGTAAAGACCTTGATATTCTCCATTTTCAGCTACCGGGGCTGAGACGTGGACCTTAAAGAAAGCTGACCGCGACATCATCGACATCCATTTTACACGAATTGAATGTAAAGACCCGACTATCTACAATCTGCCTGCGAAGAGTGCCTGATTTCTGTGGTCACATCGCCAGGAAGAAAGGGAACAACGAGCAACTCATGGTATTAATCATCCGGAAAGACGGACGACAAAAGACAAAGAAGACATAGTCCTATCAGGTGGACTGACCAGATCCGGTCGGCCTTAGACATTAAACTGCACAATGTTCTTCATTCGGCCAAAGAAAGGAACAGATGGCGAGCAACTGTTCGTGATAGGATCATCCCACAACTAGGAGGAGGAGGAAAGTAGCTTTATCTGTCTGTTATACGTTCACGATTAAACCACTGTACCGATCTCAATTAATGAGAAAGGACATAGGCTACCCTATACCGGTGATATTCTACAAATACTCGAACATATAGATAGATATACATATGATATAAAAATCCTAGATTACTTCTTTTATCACAAACTATCTGCTATTGAAAGTCCCGTCAAAATCGGTTCAGCCGTTGTAGAGAATATTAGAAAGAGACAGTCAAAAAATTTAAGAGCTGAGACCTGTTTTGATGTAAGTAACCTACCTATATAGATACTTTCATATGTATTTGGTAAAAATCTGTTGCTTAACTAACAGATACCTCAATTTTATTTATTTGTATACTGTTAAACGAATTATACAGCTAAGATTTGCTCATGATCTGTTAGAATTCTTTGTACTTATCAAATTTAGACAGGCTGACAAACGGAAAGATAGAAATACGGAACGGAAAATCTAATTTTGTAATATGTAGAGATTTCACCTTAAAACCTGATAAATTATGAATCTCGAATAATACCGAAAGTAATTACACAAACGAGAGCAATTAGTCAGATGAAATTACATAATATTTTATTGAATTTGTTATGATATTTTATAAAGGAGGAAATTGTACACTAAGAGATTACATAAAAGTGCAAAATAATTGCAAAACATTCTGCATGCATTCTAATGTAATAAAATACTAACATATTTTATTAAAATATAACTATTAAAAATCTACCAAGTGCGAGTAGATATAGCGCAGTAAAGTTTCTGTATTAAGTATACATTGCCGTTATCAACATCGAGAAAATACAAGCAAAAAAAAAAAATACAAGCTGTATCCCATAAATCTGTGGTTTATGGGATACAGCTTGGTGATAGACGGACATACAGTGGACAGCGGAGTCTTCGTAATAGGGTTTCCTTTTATGCTTTGGGTACGTAACCCTAAAAAAGAAGCGAATAATCCAATAATCTGACCGCATGCTAATCTCTGAAGTAACTTGTACAACTTGGATGCGGTTTTCTCATTTTCTCTTATGTTTTTTACTAAACTTTACTTAACATTCGTTTTATTGTAATCGGTTAACAAAAAAGTTATAGTTTAAATAATCACCGCGATAGGCGATATGTATTCTGGCGGAGCCGCAGACGAAAGCTAGTTATGTATATAAAACAAGGAATATCATCAAGTTCACTAGAGCGCAGGCCAGAGCTATAAACTTAAGTAAACAGTTCATAAAGATGTAATCGTCTCGAACAAACATTTCAACTACGTACACACTCTGAGAGGCTTCTTATTCACATCATTTGCATAAAGAGTTTTGCGAAACGTTTGAATTTTCTAATGTGGCAGATATATTATGGGAGTATGTAATGAGAATGTCTAATTGTTACCTACCCCGTCGTCTACACAACTTGCGTCGAATATTTTGATCTCAGACACTACATATTCATTTGCGTAATCCTATTAAAGGGTCTGAAAACCTTGGAGAAAGATACCGAAGACCTTCCAAATAAATTCTTATTAGTACATGTTGAGTTCTATTTT
Organism: Phragmatobia fuliginosa; assembly: GCA_932526445.1. Taxonomy (NCBI): domain Eukaryota; kingdom Metazoa; phylum Arthropoda; class Insecta; order Lepidoptera; family Erebidae; genus Phragmatobia; species Phragmatobia fuliginosa. The sequence continues at coordinate 11,323,503 of OW052068.1, read as the reverse complement.
AGAAAAAATTCTAACTTCTTGTCGCTCTCTATATAATAATATCTCGTACCACAATAATGTGGTACGAGATATTATTAAATAGAGTACTAGTGGCCCACCCTGGCTTTACACGGGTATATAGTTAAGTATTTGAAAAACATTCTGAATTTGAAAAATTATATACTTAAACTTTCCACGAGAATTAATCTGTCCACTGCTGAAAACAGCATGAAAATCGGTACAGTAGTATTTAGTTTATCGCAAACGGACAGACAGACGCGGCAGAGGACTTTGTTTTATAACATGTAGTGATTGGCTTTTCGGAGCTCGCCACTCCGTCTCCCTATGCCTATATCCCTCTCCAAGAACCAATCTATCTCTATACCGAGATTATTAGCCGACTAAGGGAGTAAACTACGCAAGACTTGGCCAACGTGGCCAAACCATGTTTCTAAAGAGAGGCCGATGGCCAACAGTGGACTGTTAAGGGTTGTTGATGTAATGTGACCTTCAGTGAAACTGTTTTTAACAAAATAAAATATAAAAACAAATATTTGTACAATTCAATTCATATAAACTTTATAGGTATTAGAGGCACGCTGATTTCAGGCAGTATCTCACTAAGCCGCCATAGTGTGGGTCACCATGCTGCATTGTCTGTGCTCACAATGAAAATGGTTACCCCTTATATTGCATTCTACTCATGCTTTACATCAGGGAGAGTAGAGTCACCACTTTAGTAACCTTAATTATAAAATTTGCAAAAATATAATTCTTCAACTCATGTCATTATTTCTTGATAGAAATTCAGAAACTGGTTCAAACGCAAAATAGATAAACACACATTATGCTTTTATATTACCCTCGGGACATTGAAAGGAACACATCTGTGTGTCTCGAGCATAAAATGTTTTATGATATAAAATGTTTAAATCAACATGAGATCTCTTCACGTAAACTTTTATAGGAAAATAACTTTGTGTAGAATACTACTGATTATATTTTCCCTGAAAACGGTTGTAGAATGAATATTAATTGTATTTTTAATATGGCAAAGACTTAACTTAAGCTTAACTTATATTAATGATAGTTATGCTGATTTTATTGATAGAGTTTTTTGGTTTATTAAGATAGAAATTTAAGCGTATTTTTCTGTATTATGCTAGACACAAGAACAAACGAACATATCTATCTAATAAATAACTTACATCACGCTGTATTCGCATATTATAGCCGAAGTAAAATGCTTATAAACTATTTTCTGCTCGTGTTATCAAGTAACTCTATTGTCGACACTACTAACATGGCAGAAATCGTAATTTATTTTTAAGTAGGCTTTGCGCAATTAATTCAGTTTACTCGTAAGTATTACTTATTGATTTATATTATTTATGCAAATGCATTATTTAAGATGATGAAACAAAATAAACTATTGAAATAATGATTACGACAGTAAATAAGACTGGAACTAGTCATCATTACCAAAATGTAAACTTGGTTTGTGTGCTGTGTTTGTACAAATAAAGTTTTATTATTATGTCTATGTTTCTTAGCTGTGACGCTAGTAAATGCAAACCTATCACGGGCTTACGCCAAGTGGGTTGGTTCGTTATCAACTACTGTTGGTGTTTGTGTAGTGCATGTGAGGAATCGTCGAACTATGGAACATGTGTCGATTACAACGGACCTTTGCAGTGAGATGTAAGAATTTCTATGCACTCCTATTTCTTTTAGTGAAGTGTGTAATGATTTTGGAATGAGCCCTGTTGATGAGATGATGATTGGTATGATTTTAACAGTGTGTTGTTGCCACATCTGTCGGATTTCATCTGCGAGGGGTATGTACTTTTGTATTTTTTCTGTGTATTTCTTTTTTAAATTATCTGTATTTGGGATTGAAATATCAATTAAATATGTAATTTTTTGATTTTTTAATGTGAGAGTGATATCTGGTCTATTATGTGGTGTAGATTTATCGGTAATTATATCTCGATCCCAATACAGTTTTACAGAATCGTTGTTTAGGATACTATTTGGTTTATATTTATAATATGGTTCTACCTTCTCAATCAATTTGTATTTAGCTGCTAATAAACTATGTATTTGTTTTGCAACGTTATTATGTCTCTCTGTGTATTGTTTGTTTGCTAAAAATGGGCATCCTCCTGTGATATGGTCTATGGTTTCTTGATTGGTGTTACATAATCTACATCTATCTGATACTACTGTTGGGTCTTTCATGATATATTTTTGATAGTTTTTAGTTTTAATTATTTGATCCTGTATAGCCACCATAAATCCTTCTGTTTCTTTGTATAGATTTCCTTTACATAACCATGCATTAGAAGCTTCTTCATCTACATGATCTTGTTGTAATTGATTCGGGTATTTTCCATGAAGACTCTTTTGTTTCCAGCTTGTGATTCTCTGCTCGTCTGTTATGTGTTCGTGTATGGGGGCTGTATTTGTTTCGTTGAGTTTTAATGGTGTGCCTGATGTAGTTATGGATGTAAGAGCCTTGTGTATAGGGCTATCAATGACTTTGTTAAGCATGTATGTGCGAATGTGTTGTACCTGGTTGTTGTGTAAGTTTTTTATATCTATCAGTCCTCTACCTCCTAAGTTTCTCTTAATATTAAACCTTTCTGTAGCGGAATGGATATGGTGTATATGGTGTTTATAAAATGTGGTACGTGTAAGCCTATTGAGACGATCTAAATCTGTGTTTGTCCATTTGATAATTCCAAAAGAATATGTTAACACGGGTACCGCATATGTATTCACAGCTTTCACCGTGTTTCTACCTGATAATTCTGTTTTTAATATTTTAGTTAACCTACTTGTATATTTAGTAATAAGCTCTTCCTTTATTTTACCGTGATCTAATCCGGTGCTCTGTGAATATCCCAAGTATTTGTACGTATCATCTTGGCCCATTTTATCGATTAGTGCGTTTTGTTGTGTGTGTAAAATATAAGAGTCTGTTTCATTATGTTTACCTTTAATAATACTGTTTACCTTGCATTTGTCTATTCCGAATTTCATTTTGATGTCTGTGCTAAAAAGTTCAGTAGCTGTTAAAAGACTATTCATCTGTTGTTTGTTACCAGAGTAGAGTTTAATATCATCCATATAGAGTAAATGTGTAATTTTTGTATTACTTTCTCTGTGTAGTGAATATCCTAGTTGAGTTTTATTTAGTAATGTGGATAACGGATTCAATGACATACAAAACCATAAAGGACTTAGTGAATCTCCTTGGAATATACCTCGTCCTATCTGTATTGGGTTCGACTTTATCTCTCCTGAGATTGTATTAACGTTTAAAATCGTGGTCCATCTCTTTATAGTTTGGTGTAGAAACTCCGTCAAAGACTTATCTATTTTATAAATGTTTAAGATCTGTAATAACCATGAATGTGGGACGCTGTCGTAAGCTTTTTGATAGTCTATGTAGGAATAATAAAGATTTCTGTGTGATTGTTTAACCTGGTTATGTATTTCTGTGTCTATTACTAATTGTTCTTTACATCCTTGTGATCCTCTTTTGCAACCTTTTTGTTCTTCAGCTATTATATTGTATTTTGTTAAATGATTATTTATTTTGTTTGCTATTATTGATGTGAGTAATTTATATAGTGTTGGGAGACATGTTATCGGTCTGTATTTGGCTGGGTTTTGTGTGTCTGTGTCTTTAGGTTTAAGATAAGTGTTACCTTGTGTGAAAAATTTAGGCATGGTGCTGGGTTCTTTAACCAGTTTACTAAAGGCAATTGCAATATAATTATGTGTAGTAGTGAAATATTTTATCCAGTAATTATGTATTTTGTCAGGTCCAGGAGTTTTCCAGTTTAAAGTTCTCTTTACGGCGGTTTGAACATCTAATTTTTGAATGATAATTTCGTCCATAGGTTCTATGTTTTGCATTCGATCCACTTCATCTTTTATCCATTTATTATTATTATTATTATTATTATTATTATCTTACATTGTTAATAGTACAGTTGTTTTATTCCAAATAATATAAATCGACTTATTTAAATAGTATTCAGTGTTGGTAATCATTGCAAGCAAATGGACACTTTTATAACTCATTATTCTTATAGTTTTATTTTCGTGGGTATAATAAGTTCTAACTAAATTGCATTTAACCTCCTTTCTAAGAGCCTATGCCCAGCTTTTGCTTTTTTTTGGTTGTCGATGATGATTATGAAATTTAAAATCCTAATAAGTATTTTACTGTTAATGCATTTTACGGACGTAACTACCGTTTAACTTTTAAGCAACATAATGGCTGATAAAATAAGTTCATTCTCTCACATCACATCTGTACGAATATTAAAAATTCAAAAACTCTGTGCTTCTGCATCTTACGATTTCGCGGTTCAACTGCTGAATTTATGTGGATGAATTTTGGTAGAGAGATAAATTGTACCATAAAAACGGACATAGACATAGTCAACTGAAATATAACAACAAAATGCACTCTACTTTGTAAACCTAAAGTTGTGAAAAGTATTTCATATTTAAAACTGAATCTCTGATTGCAATCCCATTACTCTGGTGAAATTACAATAATATATAACTTTAAAGTATTTATATACGTTGTTGAAAGAAAGTAAATGAAGTATTATTAGAATGTTAATTTCTGCCATAATTAATTCACGTAAAAAAACCACTAACTATTATTTAAATATAATAAAATAAATTAATATGTATGTATTTTATTTATTCAGGTATTTTTAGTATGAAGAAAGGAAGGTTGAAAGTTAGTTACAATCTTTGATATGTTTGTCTAAAAAAACCTTATTTTTAGGGATCCATAGTTCTCGGAACCCTTATTCGCCATGTCCGTAAGTCCGTCCGTCCTCGACCTACCTGTTGTAAAGTGGTGATGATTTTTTGCTCGCGTATACCCCATCATGTGGGGTATCATTAGATAGGTCTTTTAAAAACATTGTGAGGTTTCGAAAACTATTTTCCGATTTAGCTATCCGTTTATGAGTTATTCTACTTGGAAGCGCATTTTCTATAAAAACAGCCATCCCCCCCTCTAAAAGCTAAACAGCTGGCTCAAAAATCTGAAATATTCATGAAAGTAGCCTATATATTGAACTTTCAAGGAAAACTATAGCAGTTTTGATAACTTTTTTATTTAGGAATTATAGGGGTCTAAATTGTATAATGCACTCGGAAAACTTCGTCCAAAAATAAAATACCAATAAGTTAACATAACAACTGTCTATTGGACACGATTGTAAATCCACCTACCATTATGGATGACTACGGAACCCTATTCTATGCGTGGCCTGACAATGGCACTTGGCCAATTTTTATGTAAATACTAGCGTTTGCCCACCAATTCCTCCCACGTGTATGTCGTTTATCGCGATAAATGGTAGCCTAGGTTTCCCTATGTACTATGTAGAAAGTGTAACAGTCACACAGACGTTGATTTTTGAAAATATTTATAGGTATAGATGTAATTATTATACATTTAATATACGATTGTAAAATTAAATAGTATCACGATTAAGTCAACAACATCCAAAGAACAAAAAATGACAATATCAGTATGTTCAAGAAAAATACAAAACATCTGTTTGTATTCATAAATAATACTTATATTATAACAAAAGATTTACAATGCCAAAACAATAACTATAATAATCAATATCATTACAAAATATGAATAGTTTATAACACGCACCCAACCAAAGTCACAGGCCTTTTGCAACAGGCAAACCGTGACGAAGAAAAACGTGCGATTGTGGAAAATAATAAGTCATTGTAACAATACAATAAGCGCTACAATGGGTATGGAACTGTAATGACATTGTTTTGAACTGATAGAGTATTAACTGTGCAACTATCAAAAGGCAATTATCGATGGCAAGGTTTGGAACTAAATGTATTTGAAATGTAGTTCTTTTGATGAAAAATTTGTAATTTTTTCAAATTTATACGTCTGAATCAATATAAAGCATTGATAGCCTGTTTAATAAAATAGTAAATACTCTTCATTATTCTCCTTCAACATTATTTATAGTTTTGCCAAATGATTTTACACTAACATTTATTGTCTAGTCTAAGATTATTTAAAAACTACGGTTTTTATGCTTATTTCAAATATTTATTTTCTTATAAAAGGCTTAATACAATGTAAGGTATAAATAATCACTTATTAAGCACATCATAGGTATTTAATTAAACAAAAATGAACAAATGAGTAATTACATAAGATTTATATACATATTATATAAAACTTATTCACAAAATGTTCCGTATTTTTACCTACTTACTTGCTGTACTTGCGCATTTTTTTTTCCAATTGCCAATTTTCATTTTTCCACTTGTAATTAGCAATAACATTATTTAATTAAAATAATACTACAAATATCTCTACGTGTCTTCGTACACAAAAAAACAATAGAATAGTAAAAAAAATTACACAACCTTACAAAAGTCAGTTTAATATTTATACTAATTATGTAGTTATATTTTTATTCTATAAATTTTTACCGTCTGATCAGATTTAATTTAAAGGAAAATGAACACCGTTAGAATCCATTATTCGTGCGGCCTGATTTTTCCTTAAACTGAATTAAAAAAAAGAAAACAAACATTAGTCATTTTAACTTTTTCATTAATTATTTGATAAATAAATACTATAGTATACATTTAAATACGTTACCATTTTAATCGCTTTGTTACAGCTAACTTTAATACCTATTGTTACCAACACTGTGCAACACCGTGTTATAATTAATATCTCATGGCCTCAGTCTTAATCTTTCTATATTTTACAACTACCTTTTACCCGCGGTTCCACCCGCCTGTAAATTAAAAAATCTGATATCGGAAACAAACAATAAGTACATTATTATTCTTAATATTATTATGTACCAGTCTATGAAGTAACAATGGTACAAGTAACAATACATTTTTTTGTAAATACATACATATTATACATAGAAAACACCCAGACTCCGTAGCAAATATTTGTGAATAACAAAAATATTTGGTCCGACACGGGAATTGAACCCGAGACCTTTTGATCAGCAGCCGTATACGGTAACCACTAGACCAGCAAGGCAGTCAAAGTCAGATTCAAACTAGAATGAGTCTGTATTAACATGAAGTCATAAACAAATTGTAGATAAACTTACTATCATCAACAACAACCTTTAACAGTCCACTGCTGGACATAGGCATTTCCTTAGAAAAGAGGTACCACTCTCACCAGACGGGTTGGCCAGAGTTTGTTACCAGTTTTTCTCCTCTTTGCATCGCTATAGTTCTGCATAGTTTGTCCTTTTGTCGCCTCTTACGACACCCACGCTATAAATAGGTGTATTCGTAATCCGTATTCTTAATCCGCCATCACACGGACTTACTAACATATTTTAAAATAGATACAAACATATTAAAGATAAACTAAATCCAGTGACAGGAGAAATAAATAATTATGTTCATTAAATAATAATTTGTCTTAGATTTGAACCAATCCCATGACCTCTGACTCCGTAGACCAGATCACTATCTAGTGATATGTCAATATTACTTATTTCCTAAAAATACCCTATCATTCATTATAATCAAAAAAACATTAAATAAATGTTTTACGAATTTAATAAAATATTTGACGTGTTCGTCATGCATAACTAAAATATAACCGTGCAATTTAAAAAGAAATAAAACATATTTCTTCTGTTAAATGTTTCTTAAATTTAAATCAGTTTTACATTACTTCTCTATAAATATAAGGCTATGTTAAAAAACTTACCAATATTTGTAAAAATCAATTTAGCTTTTTTAAATCACTTCACTTAAAAGGTACATAGGCACATTAACACTTTATAAAGTTAATTTTCGCGCCACACGTTTTGGCTGCGCAGGTTGAACGGTTGAAAGTACTGCAACCGCGCTAATGTCAGTTAACTAAGCCGCGAGGAGGGCGCACTTGCAATTTTATATAGCAAAACAAGCGGGGATAAATTTTATCGAAATCTTTAACCATTTAAACGTATTCGGACTTCATTTACTCATACAATTTAATTAAGTTTTTAAACAAGAAAGGTATAAACACTCTATGATGTTTTCCAAAAAAGGAAATTAGAGATTTTAATAACAACGATTTGTAAGTTTCTGTTAATCTTTGATTCAGAAACTAATGCAGAAATGCCAATTAGGGTAAAGAACACTCTACCCAAATTTTACTTTCTATAAAAAGCTAGCTGACCTACCGCCTTAGAATATTAATTAATAATAAAGTATTGTGTTTAGTTATTAACTGATAGTGACAAATCGACAGCAGCGTTAACTAACGGGTCCCGGCCGGCGGTAACGCCACAATCGCTTTGATCCTGCATTTTAAATCTGTAACATCTTCAAAAGTATTGATTTAAATTACATACTGTAAAAGGCCATATTAATCTATATTAAATACACAATGTATTTAAGGTACTTAATTGGATAAGGAATAATACTGTGTTGCTTAAAATCGCTTCGTAAATAAGCCATTATTTCTCGTAAAAATAAACAATGAAAAAATAGTTATTGTGGGTTATTCCTAAGAGATAGACATTTACAATACTGTAGTACATTATTTTGATCTATCTCGTAGGGTACAGCCATCGTTTGCAATGTAAGCGTAAAAATCATCACATTAGGAACCTCTAAAATTATTATCTACTATATTATGAATGTATTATACATAAAAACCTTCCTCTTGAATCACTCTATCTATTAAAGAAAATGGCATCAAAATCCGTTGCGTAGTTTTAAAGATTTAAGCATACAAAGGGACAGAGAAAGCGACTTTGTTTTATACTATGTAGTGATGATGAGTATGATGAGATCCGAGGAGTATAATTTGCCACTATGCTTAGCGTTCGTGGACTATGAGAAAGCCTTTGATTCGATCGAGACTTGGGCAGTGCTGCAGTCTCTTCAGAGATGCCACATTGACTACCGGTATATCGAAGTGCTGAAGTGTTTGTATAAAAACGCCACCATGTCGGTCCGAGTACAGGACCAGAGCACAGAGGCTATTCCGTTGCGAAGGGGAGTTAGGCAGGGTGATGTTATCTCGCCTAAACTCTTTACAAATGCCCTGGAAGACGCCTTCAAGCTTCTGGATTGGGAAGGATTCGGCATCAATATTAATGGCGAATACATCACTCACCTTCGGTTCGCCGATGATATCGTGGTCATGGCAAAGTCCTTAGAGGAGCTCAGCACGATGCTCGGAGGCCTCAATAGAGTGTCCCAACGGGTGGGCCTGAGGATGAACATGGACAAGACGAAAGTCATGTCAAATGTCCATGTTTCGCCCACCCCCGTATTACTGGGAGGCTCGGCTCTCGAAGTTGTTGATGACTATGTCTATCTGGGACAAGCGGTCCAACTAGGCAAATCCAACTTCGAGAAAGAGGTCAATCGACGAATCCAACTCGGCTGGGCGGCGTTCGGGAAATTACGCAGTGTCTTCTCGTCCAAAATACCACAGTCCTTAAAGACGAAGGTCTTTAACCAGTGCGTGTTACCAGTGATGACCTACGGTGCCGAGACGTGGTCTCTAACTATGGGCCTCATAAGGAAGCTCGAGGTCACACAGCGAGCTATGGAGCGGGCTATGCTTGGGGTCTCTCTACGGGATCGAATCAGAAATGAGGAGATCCGTAGACGAACTAAAGTTACCGACATAGCAGAGAGAGTCAGCAGGCTGAAGTGGCAGTGGGCAGGGCACATAGCTCGGAGAACCGATGGCCGATGGGGCAGAAAGGTTCTTGAGTGGAGACCACGTGACGGCAAACGCAGCGTAGGAAGACCTCCCGCAAGGTGGACGGATGACCTGATTAAGATCGCAGGGACTCGTTGGATACAGGCCGCTACCGACCGGTCGAAATGGAAATCAATAGGGGAGGCCTACGTTCAGCAGTGGACTTCTTACGGCTGATATGATGATGATGATGATGATGTGATGATGAAAGATTTTATGGCAAACTACCAACGTTTTAACATTATATAGGAACAGTGTCAAAGTGCCCGTAAAATTGTTTGATGACAACGTTTTCTAAGGTCAGTAGTTATACATAAAGTCTCATAACAATTACGATGTGAATATATAAACAGGAAAAAACCAAAAAATCTCGGTACGAGAAAGCATTCTATAATGTAAACATTACCTGTAAAAAGGTAATGTTTACATTATAGAATGCTTATGAAAATACATACAATAACTTCCATTAACCCAAAACCGAATAACACTTTTGACACGACTCCTGATGAAGTTCTGTCTTTATTATTTATATTTGTTTTACATTTATATATAAAAAAATTATAGTAGTTGAACTGTGTTAATGCAGAAATTTATCCCCGCTTGTTTTGCTGTATAAAATTGCAAGTGCGCCCTCCTCGCGGCTTAGTTAACTGACATTAACCTGTAAAATATATGTACTATATATAAATAATAACTCCAATAAAAAAATAAGACTAAAACCATTGAACGTTGGAAATGGACACTGAATTAAACCACGTTGCTGAAGAAACAAAATAATCAACACATAACAAATAAATAAATAAATTATTAATTCAAAACAAGTTCAGTTTTACAATTAATAAACATAGACTCTACCAAGATACCTTCGTAGCAACTTAGCTTCGTAGAAAACTGTAGTTATTTGACACGGGCCGGCTTGACCGCGGCGGTACTACTCTCACACAGAAGACCAACCTAAAAATGACCCAACCTAGAAATACGTGCTGTCGTATTTCTTCGGAGTTTCAGTAGACCAGCATCGACTGCCTTGTTGATCTAGTGGTTAGCGTATGCGGCTGCTGATTATGAGGTCTCGCGTTCGATTCCCGGGTCGGCTAATGTAAAGTACAAAGCTATACAAACTAAATGACATTTCGTGCTTTGGCCAACAAGTGAATCTATAAATTCAACCTGCCTGGCCAAGACCAGTTTGTGAGACGCTATTCGAATGGAAGGAGCATTGCTATATGTACATGAAAATAAGTTAATAGATATTTATACTAAATAAAAATTTGTAGGACTTGTTACCTTTGTTATCAGGGCAAACTACCTGTTTTTGCAATAAATTTCTGCATTTAACACAATCACTAAATCTTGCAGGAAACGAGGAGAAGGACGAGTTGTTTCTCACCATTTACAATTACTCGTACTTACAGTAATCTAAAATGGCACAAAGATTTATTTTAATAAATTAAATGTCTTAAATTTAATCTTTATCTCAGTTAAAATTTTTATGTAAGGAGTGTTTTGATTTACCATTTCTGGTTATTAGTCGGTTTGCTACTTTTAACCAGCTAAGTTAAATTGTTTTAACTACGTAATAGACTTTGAACCATAATAAAAATTCAACCTACATAACACAGTTCAACTCATTTTTTTTTATATAATATGTTAGATATTCATATATTATATTTTTCAATACTTTACGGTTGGCGTAGTGGTTTCAGCGGTCGAGACGCCGCTGTTTTCTGCGCCAAGTGTTGCGGGTTAAAATTCTATACGGGATAACACTTTGTGTGATCCACAAATTGTTATTCTGAGTCTGGGTGGTCTCTGTGTCCGTTTCTTGTATGTTTATGAAGTAAGTTTTTTTTTTAAATTAGCTTCACTCCACCGCGTTACTTGCAGTTTACAGTAATAACTGCTGGTGACATAGCAGGCCTTTGTTAGTAAAAAATAAAATTATGTCATTTAATACGCAGGTTGGTCATGGACATTTCTAGAATATAACAAAATAACTTAATTCGGATCGAATTGTGTCACGTATTGCGAGATTGATTTTCCTCCCTTCCCTTCCTTTAAAAACGTAAAAAATTAAATATTAAAATACCAGTTTAAATAACTAGTGCAATAAATATAAAAATCTAGACCGTTTTATTCCCAAGATTATTTGGTGTCGGCTACTGGTTCCCCGATTTTACCCAAATATCAAATTTTACACGGAGCGACTGGCATCGGACCTCCGCAATCCAGAGGAAGAACTGAAATTCGAAGGTTGAACTAGTTGTCAGTATATTTGAGGTCACTTTCAATATCGATTGCCATAGATGCTCATGACAACCGAAATCAACGGTTCAACGTGCTCTCCGAGGCACAGGTGTGGAGCACCGGCAGACTTCCATTAACCCAAAACCCAATAACACGTTTAACCCAATTTTAAAACAATTTTTAGTTTTAGACAACTTTTTAGTGGGTAAAAAATTTAATTCCCGAGAGGCAGTACAAAATGCCTTTGAATAGTTTTTTGCCTCCCGTCCAGCTGATTTTAACAAGAAGGGCATCAATAAACTGCCAATGCGTTGGCAAAGATGCGTCGATTGCATGGGTGATTACTTCGAATAACAGAAATAAAAAGTTTTGAAAAAATAAGTACTTTCACATATTGCATACAAAACCTCAATTTCATAGGTAAAGACCTATTATATATACGCCTCTATCAAACACTTGTAAAACAGAAATATACATTCAACAGATGAGTTGACATTGGTCTATCAAGGACGTTATCACCAAAGTGACCCTTCTGACCCTTAGTCTATTACTCGTTAGACCCAGGTAATATAGGCCCAATAGGGGCTAGCTTTACGAAAGTTAATATTGAAGATAATGAAGGTGTAGAGACAGTAACTCGCACCTTCACTAGATAATCTGCACTAACGAGATCACTATGATATAATTACGGTATTTTCATTAATAACTAGTTGAGTCCCGCGATGCTACCCGCGGTTACTGTTGTAAATCGTGGAGCGAAGATAGTCTATAAATATAGCCAAGTTACTCCTTATTTCATCAGTTTCCCACCACTGAAAATTCCGTCAAAATCGGCCCAGCCATTCCAGAGATTACCCGAAAAAAACAGACAGTCCGTCACAGGAGAGCACTTTGTTTGACAACAATTGCTGTACTGAGTCATGGTGTACTTTGTGTACGTTTCATGTATTCTTGTTGTGTAAAAACCCCTTTAGTTAATTTTCATTGAGTCAGTGAGGTGCCGGAAAGCATTGTTTACTCCCAATCCTGATGTAACTTAAACCGGTAACGTAAATGCACTCATAGGCCGTGATAATCCCTCATTTATTTTAATAAAATCATCTATTCACTAGGAGTCATTTTTCACAATTATTAAATAAATTTTGGTATAAAATTTCATGCTACAAGTATTAAACCAACATTATGTTTCCACACATTATCTATACTCATATTATAAAGAGGTGGAGGTTTGTGAGGTTGTAGGAGGTTGTATTCCTAATTTACTGGGAGGGGTCCAGAAGGAGATAGCACCCTGGCCCCCTCCCTAAACACAGGCGCAGAGAAGTCACACCGTGTGATTTTAGTCGGTTCGAGTCTGACACCAATCGATCGATCGATCAATGGGATTTCCAATCGTTGAAAAAAAAAATTGGTTATATTCCTGATAACAAAAACCGTTATCTTAAAAAAATTTGACGTCCATCGAAGTAGGTACTGATCTAGTACCTTTACAGTTCTTAACAACATGGTGTTTTATCTTGTATACCTAATATAATTTATGATTATAATATAAATAAGTAATTGTAATTTTTTTAACAAATTGTAAAAAAAAGCAAACAATTACTTTATGACGCATAGTTACATTTATAGTTCAAAATGAATGAACTATTACGAAAAGTATCCCATCACAATGCCATTTTTTACGTAACTGGTTTAAACTTTTTAAAGATAATATTCCTCCACAGTTAATTGTGGCACACACTGGTGAAAAATTTTCACGGTTATTAAAAAAAAAATGATAGGCTCTTCTTGGTATACTAGCTGACGTATCGTAAAGTAAGTTGAAAAAAAAATAATTTTAAATAAATCCTCCTTTTTACCTCGGAAATTATATAACTAAAATAATGCGAAGCAGTAAATTAATTACATTACGATTAACGCGATTGTATTACGTTTAGACAATTTAAATATATACAATAAATGACGACTAGTAAACACAAGAAACTGAGTAGTTAAAATAGTGATTTAAATTGTACATTTTATTTCCCTAATACTTTAAATTCGAAATTCTAACATGTGAAATTCTAAATTAACTCTTGTGTCGATCTGCCTAGTTCCGATTTCACGGCTAAGCCACTGAACCGATTTGTTTAATATTTACAATCGAAATCCTTTGATTCTTGGGAAGGACATAGGCTACTATTTATGACGAAAATCGGCATTCAAGGAGGCGGAGCCGCGGAAAATAGCTAGTCCTTAAATTTGGTACACAAATAGTCTAGAGCCCGAGAAAGGACAACAACTTTTTACCGCGATAACCGACATACATCCGGGTGGAGTGACGGGCAAAAGCAAGTATTAAAAAAAAGTGAAAATTGAGTTCGACGTTGGCAACGACTACAGCAAACGCCTTGTATTATATAAAAACTGTAAATTAAGATTTCATTTTGATAAGCGCACGTTATGTGTTTATATAACTTTGTAAGAAGCTTACGGAAAATATCCTTATAAAATGTTTGTTTCCTTTATAAAGCTATTTTTTTTAAATGATTTCTTGGTGGCCTTTAATCTTTTTTTTTTAATTTACCAATGTGACTATGCTCTCATGGTGGTCACCATGTTCATTACGAATGTAAACAATGCAGCATAGTGACCCACACTACGGCGACCCAGTGAGATACTTTCTTACGCTCCGCTTAAAGGGTCATCATTTCGTATTGACAATAGGGTAACGAATGCGCCCCTAATTTACAATTTAAATACACTGAGTTATGTAAGGAAGATAGAAGAAGAATTCGTTTAAAACGCTTACATCACACTTTAAACCATGGCTGATGTACAATACCAACAAATTATTTTATTCAAATTAAAGGAATCATCAAAAGAATTCTGTAAAGTTGAGAAAAGAGGGCAAAATTTGTGAAATTGTTGAGGTGTTAATATCTTGAGTACTTTCAACTGCACAATTTCATCTCGACCTCTTTTGTCTAGATTAGAAGTCATACTAAGAGTCCGATTCTAACGAAAGTCTCCAGAAACCGCAGAGATAATACCCTAATAGCATCTGGAACTTACTATTGGCATCCTTCAAATATAACCCTTTTGACCCTTTAACTTAGAAGTTATTTAATTTGTTTGCTTCGAAGTTTTAATCCGCTGTCCCATATTAATTTTTTATAAGTTTAATACTCATAAGTCCTTAAAAATTGACAGCAATCAAGAGCTTTTGTGGTTAACAATATAGATAATTACGTATCACGAATACTGTACATTTATTATTGTATCTTGTCCTTATTATTTAGTTTGTGGATCGAATATATTTTTAAACTTATTAAAATACATGATGATTCATCATTTCTTTATAAGTCTGTCAATCCATCACTGAAATGTCTTTCAATATTATTACTTGGGTAGTTAGGTATTCCTTACTTCTAGTATGTTTTCTTTATACTTTACCTATAATTTTATACATATATCCTTATAATTTTATACACATAAGAAAAGGGATTTACCTATCGCCTAGCCGCATGTCTTTTAATTTAATGCTGAGTGTGTTTGCAGATGGATGACCGTATGTAATGTTAGTATGTTTGAGATTATGTGAACAGTGAGCGAGTTACACAGCCATGGCAGTCATCTTAGTTTTTTGACGGATAACTTTATCCTTTAGAAATAGTGCGAGTATAGCTCTTTCTATAGCACGTTGAGTGACTTTAACCTTATGGAGTAGCCCTACAGACAGTGTCTACTTCTTGGCCCCGTATATGTGACGTATGTACACGTGACAGTACAGACAGTAGGAGCCGTTCATTTTGGTGTTTCTTTCATTAAAAGCAATTGCCCCAATGATGATAATCAACTCTACCAGACATCACACGTCACATGTTTCACGGTTGTTTCATAACGAGATACCCTGTTACTAAACACGCTAATATAATAAACGGAATGATAAATAACCTTTTGTTTTGTAGACGTTTTAATAACCAAACAATATAAAAAACACATCAATCTATACACTAATTAGAAGTCAATTGTAAACATCGTTAGTAAAAACAAAGCTGTAAATGTAACAAACTGAGGTTAATAAACGGTTAAGTAAGTCCTGTTCACGTAATGTTGTTCTAGTAATTATCACAGTGTATGTTTCATTGAAAACAGACGGTACGTTAATCCGAAACAATAACAGCATTATTTGTAAAAGAAGTCAAGCCCATTTTCAAAAAGACTCTTTGACAAGTATTATAAAAAAACTCCG
This sequence comes from Phragmatobia fuliginosa, assembly GCA_932526445.1. Taxonomy (NCBI): domain Eukaryota; kingdom Metazoa; phylum Arthropoda; class Insecta; order Lepidoptera; family Erebidae; genus Phragmatobia; species Phragmatobia fuliginosa. The sequence continues at coordinate 11,307,259 of OW052068.1, read as the reverse complement.
AAGTTAATTGCAATGTCTTAGGTAAAATAATATTTAAATACTTTTTCAATTTTAAAAGTAAGTTGGATTTTATTTTTGTTAAAATAGTTGTATTTTAATTAAGTCATATTTACAATAGGTATACCTATATTTATCGGACGTCTTAACTTGTACTATGATAGCTACATACTTTTACATAAACACATACCTACAAACATGCAGATCATAAAAACGTCCGATACAGAAAGAAACTAACTCAAGACCTCAGCACAAATGTCGCATATGCATACCAATCCAAACACAATCACGTGCATACAGTTTTACACTACACAACTTTTTGTAATTGTTTTACTTTATTTTTCATGACATAATTTCTTATTAAACTTTCATAGATAAAGGCTATACTATATTATTTTTGTAAATGTTCTAAAAGTAGATAATTTTAGTTATTGGAGGACGGCGTCGGTGTATGTAAAGTTTACACATACAAGCACAGACATCGCCATTTACTCTATCTTCAAGTTTTCATGTACCTGTTAATGTATTTTATAACATTAGCTTTGATAGAAAATATTATATTTATCTATTTGGTTGTTTTAAGAATTATTATTATTAATGGACTACCGAGACGGGTTAATCAACTATACAATAATGATGTAAAGCAGTATGACCCTAATTTACGAGCATATCAAAATTGGATTTAATAACAATTAATTATTATTATTATAATATATTTGGTCTTAATTATTATTATACCTACTTGGCTTGACATTTATAACCATGCTCATGTTTAGTTTCAAAAGTAAACATTTGAATCATTTTTGTTCATTTACAATGCATCTCAATTTATGTTTATAGAGGCATCATCATCTGGCGAAGTGGAGTCACATAAATAGGCTCTAAGTAATAAATAAAAATCGGTGAAGTGCGTATCAGGCCAGGCACAGGAAAGGGTTCCTCAGTCACCCATAATGGTACGTGAATTTAAAATCGTATCCAATAGATAATTGTTATGTTTTCCAAGTGAGCGCATTTTACAAGTTAAGCCTCTATAACTCTTGAACTAACAAAGTCATCTAATCCGTTATAGTTTTCCTTTAAAGTTCATTACACGGACCACCATCACGAAATTTTCCAGATTTTTCGAGCCCACTGTTTAGCATTTAGAGGGGGGGGACACCCTGTTTTTAGAAAAAAGTGCCCTATAAAGTGGAATATCTCGCAAACGTATACCTAAATCAATGAATCGTCTTGGAAACTCTTTATTGGTTTTAAAATACTTATCTAATGATACCCCACACGATAGGGTAGCCGCGAGAAAAAAAAAACATCCCCACTTTACGTGTAGGGGAGGTACCCCTAATAAAAATATATCATTATTTAATCATAATTTTATTGAAGCACTTTGTAGACATAATTCATCTTTCTAGCCGTTTGGACGGTAAGTCGAGGACGGACGGACGGACGGATGGACGGACGGATTTGTCATGTCCGTCTGGGACATGACGAATCTATAAGGGTTCCGAGTCATAAGCTTCGGAACCCTAAAAACAGTTAAAGTTACAATAACGTACATTCAAATGTGTACTTTCTTCTCAACCCATTCTCGTCCACTTACAAAAGCCATTCAAGCAACTTTGATCAAATATCTTGTATATTAAATATTCCATTTACTACAGTTCTTTTCCAGGTTTCTACTAGATTGTGAGAATTATAACCTCGTAAAGTAACACATGTGTAGGTTTCTGGTACATAACGTAGATTGCCTAAAGCAATTTGGTTTACTGTTAATATAAAATTCCATCTTGGAAAGGCAAATTTTTTCACCTTACTTTTTTGTTGCTTCTTAATTTTGTTTGTGCGTTTTTCTCTCTTTTGATTGTTAGTTAGACTATACTTTTTTAGATTTGAATCGTCAATGCACAGTATTTAATTTCAGAAAATGTGTAAATATATAAGTTTATAGTTATAGTATATATATAAGTTATAAGGCATTCACTGTGCTCGCATATGTGCTTTAAATAAAACTTAAGTTTATTTGAAGCATAAAAATTATTATTTTTGCATTAAAAAGTGATTGCATATTCAAATCAAACATACCTATGAATTTTAATAAGCGCATTATTACTATTCAGTAATATAAGCTCTGCTTAGTTTGGAACTAGATGGCGTTGTGTGTCAGATGACGGAAATATTTATTTATTTATTTATTAAGAAAAGAAAATACCAAAATCAAAAGACAATGGACACAGTCTGTACTAAAATAAGATTAACTGATAATTGATAAATAGCATACCCAATTTTTGTGAAAAACGTTGATATTTTGAAGAACGAATTTTCGATTGAAAATGAGGGTTTTTTTTTCGGTATTCAGTCAAAATGAGGTGAAATAATAGATATTTCAAATCAAATAAATTACGGTGTATTCAGGACATTAAAAGCTAATTTTTCACAAAATTTCGTTACAAAATAATTTTATTTGTAAAAGATAAAAAATAAAAAACCAAAAACTTGGTTTTTTGAACTTTTCACATAAAATTTGAGGTTAAGTGAAAAAAGTGTAAATGCAAAAGATGTAGATCTTTTTATTACCTACAACTTTGCCATTTAACTTTTTTCCATAGGACTTGTAGTTTTGCCAGAAATCGAGATAAGCCATTTTTTTCCCTTAACCCCCCCCCACCCCCCTCTAGGAATATTTGAACGATAAGTCGTTACTATTTGTAACGACTTATCGTTCAAATCATAATTTAATAACCTTAATAAGAAAATGTATACATGTTCATATCTATACAAATAAATAAAATTGGAGTGTCTGCTTGTAATATTCAAATAACCGCTTTTTACTAAATGCATATGTATGTATACACGGTACATATGCCAAGTATGCTTTTTTGACAATTTTTGTATGTTTGTTCCGGGTGATCTCTAGAACGGCTGGACCGATTTCGACAGAAATTTTACTGGCAGATAGCTGATTATATATAAGGAGTAACTTAGATTACTTTTTTTAAACTAGCTTCAACCCTCGGCGTCGTCCGCAGTTACAAGAACAAACACGGGAAACACCGCGGGGCTCAGAAAGTTGAATGTTGCTGCATGATGCATTGAACTTTCCCCAAGTCGATCTACTTAGACGTTTTGATGCGTGAATGAGATTAGCACATATTCAGATTTTGTACTCAACTTATCAGAGAGAGACCTTCGAATTCACCGTTTTATAACGTTTATGAGTCATTTCTAAATTTCATGGCTTTTATTCACCATTTATTTTATAGGCTTCTTCCAATATTTACATTGAGAGGAAATAATAAACTGTGCTTACTCAATATTTTGTCATTGCCATGTACCTACTTATATACGCGTATGTAATTTATTTGTTGGAAAAGGAAGTCATCAGTGAAGTTTCAATCGCAGAAATATTTTTACGGTTGGAGGATGGTAATGTATTTTGTCAAGATTATCTACGAGTACATATTACTTTCTGGCAAGGCATGCTTTATAATAACTAGCATTTAACCACATCTCCGCCCGTGTATATCGGTTTTTGCAGTAACTAGTAAGTAGGTGGTTAATATAGCCTATGTCAGCCAGTTGCCACAACTGCTATAAAATATTATTATATTAATGTTTACTTATTTTTGGACTCTACCAGTATAAATATCAGCATCGTTACATTGTCCTCACATTAAACTGTTTGATCTACGTATTGGAACAGACAATTGGCTTCACGACTGACTACTGACTGACTACTTGACGTTTTAAAAGTGCCGTTGTATTTGATTTAAAAATGGTTTGATTTGATTTAATTTGTTACGATATATAAGCTACGTTACCGTAAACTGTAACAAAATGTGTTGAAAGAAAGTCACAGATTGCATACCATTCTACTAAAGCCGCATTTTTTCTCTTAAACTCATTCACAAGCAACATAACACGAACAAGTCTACCTTCTCTTATGTAATCTCCTGGCAATATTGTAAAACATTTGTTTTGGGCCCAAACAAGAGCTTTACCTTGATTGGGAGCCAAATTCACCTTGAGCTCTTGAAATTGCGTAAGTGAACCAATTTGTTCACATACATACCACTTATCGTATTCGGAACACCAATATAAAATTGTTTCTCAACTTTCATTCGCTAAGAAACTATCAACGACAAGGTCATATAAGTTTACTGTTCTATTTTTCCGAGTTCTTTCCATAAGGGACTTTTAGCCAAATAAGTATCTAACTCTATACTAATTTTATAAATCCGAAAGTAGCTCTGCCTATCTGTCACGCTTTCACGTGTAAGCCGTTGCGCGGATTTGTGCGAAAATTTGTGATTTTGGTATAAAGTTATTGAAAATTATGAACTTATCTAGAACTTGAAAATATAATAGTTTATCTCAGAAATTTGAAAAAAATACAATCGATAGACCTTAAATTGCTTAGATTTGATAACTAATTCGTTTTTGATATTTTGATAAAGGTCGATTTTATTATATGGTTTTAAAAACCAAAAAAAAAAAGGATTTGCTAGTCACCCAGTTTTTAACAGATGTTATACTTGACTTGGGCAGATAGCCATTGTGCACCTTTATAGCGACTGTAAATATACATTATGTAGCTTTTAGTAATCTGAAGAAAAAATAAAAATGAAATTAATTTTTAAATGGTCTATTTAACTCATCGCATAATCATTTCCCATAAAACAAGGAATAGCAAACTGCTACTAACTACAACCGTGTAAATTTTAGCTTTTTATTACGAATATTATGAAAGTTAGATGAAAAACAGATTGTCGCCGACATGGACCAAATATTTTCTCTGTGGTGTGGCACTGCTCCTACTTAAAAAAATTAGTTAGGTGCAAAAAAATAAGGAAATCTAGGCGAAATTTAGTGCATTAATGAAATTTTCTCTAGAATACTTAAAAATTACAACCGGTTTTTTCTTATACTCAACTTACCTGCTGTTCTTGCTTGCTGGCTTTGAGGGAAAACCGACACACAACAAAGTGCATGACAAAATAATGGCACTTTAGATGTAAAAAATTGATAAAATTCTTGATGTTGACAGAACTTTTGAGATTTCTGAATTGCCAAATAAGGTGATATTTTTATAATTAAACAAAATGTACCACTTAAACTTTTAACATAGTTTCCTATCAACAACAGTTTATTACGTTGAACCCGACTGGTTCAAAGTAAAGTTTACTCACAATTAAGATTCTCCAATGAACTCTAAGTCTTTTAATTCATAAAACTATTCAGAAAAGATGTTTGTGTTTATGACCAAAAATAAATTTCTAAGAATTTATATTTCTAAAAATGTAAAAGCAGAACAGATAGCTGGTACTGCCCAATATAAGGAAGAAAAACCGACACTGACACTGAGGCTACTAATGCGAAAAATCTAACAAAAATTATGAGTTTTTAATTTTTTTTACATTTTTCTGCTGCTGCCTGACACATATATTTTTAAGGCTTTTTATTTAAAAATACGTCTTCAAGTATTATTAGGATTAGTAACGGCCTACTTTACAGTTCTTTCTTAAATCTGTCTAAATAGAATTATAATAAAGTAGATATACGTATGGGGTAGAATAGCATATACACGAGAATCAGAAACCAACACTTATGATTTGTGTTTTCCGAGTTTTACACCAATGATGTTACCTGCGGTCTTTGTTGCTGTTGTCTAAAATAAAAGTAGCCTAAAATGACTCATTATATCATCAACTACCTGCCAAAAACCAAAAACTCCTCTCGTCAAAATCGGACAGGTGTTTTAATTCACTATATGGTTTGCATGGAAAAAGAACTGTTATATTTACTATTTTCTTAATGCAATTTTTACGTTTTTTAATTCCATTAAATAAGATAAGCTTAAAAATCAGCTCTTTAAATTTTAAAACATCGCAAACCAGTCAGCGAAACGTAATACTTTTCTTTTCGTTCTCGATACTATTGAAAGATCTTTCCAACAAACACGCAATAGTGATAGTCGTCACCGTGGGAAAGTCATGCGTCGGTACAATGGGACCACTCGATCGAAGGTACACGACCTCATAGGCCTCTCCAGGGACTAAGGAGTTCTTTTACATCGTGAGTTGCAAAGTTCATGACTGGAATTATTAAGTCACATTGGCAGGCTTACATAAAAAATAAGAACCTTCCTTTTGCCTTAAAGAGAAAAAAAAAACGAATTGGTCAAACGGTTCTCGAGTTTTGCGCTAAGCTACACATTTGGAGATTTTTTTTTAATGTTCCGTAGCTCATGACTGGGAACTCTTAGAGACTCGTCATGTCCGTCTGTCCTCGACCTACCGCCCAAACGGTTGGTGCTAGAGATTGAAACTTTGCAGAAATATGTGTCGTTATTACGTCGACGAAGTGCTACAATACAATTATGAAAAATATTTCTAAATGGGGTATCTCCCCTACAAGTAAAGTTTGGATGTTTTTTATTTCTCGCGTCAGACCCATCGTGGATAGGTCTTGTAAATACATTTCAAGGTCTCTAAAACTATTTTTCGATTTAGGTATCCGTGTGCGAGTTATTTAACTTGAAAGAGCATTTTTTTGTTAAAACAGGGCCTCTAAAAGCCAAACGGCTGGCTCAAAAAAATCTGGAAAAAAATCATAATAGTAGTCCATATATGAAACTTTCAAGGAAAAGTATAGCGGTTTTGATAACTTTTTATTTCACGAGTTTTTCACTGTGACGGATTATGAATACAGAGTGTCACCACCTCTATTCATCCCGCGTGTGTCGTAAAAGGCGACTAAGAGATAAACTACGCAAGAGAACATCAATGCAAAGAGGACTTGAAACCAACCCTATACTAACCCGTCTAGCCAGCGTGGTATAGTAGGCCAAAACCTCCTTTCTAAGGAGAGGCCTATGTCCAGCAGTGGACTGTTGGAGGCTGTTGATGAGGGGCCTAACTTATAAAATGCACTCACTTTAAAAACTTCGTACAAAAATAACGAAATAATAAGTTAACATAACAATTCTCTATTGAACACGAAACGTCTGAGTGTACGTCCATACTGCGAGCCTAGCGCGGTTGCGACGGCGGGCGCGCAATATCAAACATATGAAAAGCGCCTTTGCGTCCACACTGAAGTGACTAAGGCGGGAGCCTAGTGCGGCGGTCTTGAGCGACACAGCGCGCGTAGTTTTCAAACACTCCTATCCGCGCGTTCTGGCCACACTACGGGCCTAGTCAGCGAGCGACCTAACGAGCGGTTGGCCGGGGTAACAAACCAGTTTGGTCTTATATTTTTTTATATAAACTTATGGTAAAATCTTGTTTTATGCGTGCCTCAGAGTTATGAACAATTTCTCCTCAGGTTTAGAACTTTTTCGAAAGTTAGTATCTTCTTTGGTAATTTTAGGTGTTATTTTACTTAGTATGTAGTCAAATGTTGACACGGCCATTCGAGTGTACTCAAAGAATTTTGTAGGGTATAATCTCAATTCTTCATTTAAGTTAAATAATTCACCAGTTATTTCTATGTTTTTATTTATTCCGTGTACACCATCTCTAGTGTTCAACAGCTCCCATCGCAGGTCTGACTGTACTGTCTAGTAAAACTAGCAAATCTTCATCCATAGTTTGTAACACCTGATATAATTATGTCGAACCGCTACAAGAGTCCGCGCGTCACTGTGGCCACTGCAAGCCCCCGCTTGCCGCGCCCGCCTAGGCTCCAGTCACCGCGCATTCAGTATGGACGCACGCTCAGACGCACTTGGCCAATTTTATAAATATAGATTTAGACAAACCTCGTATGAGCCCGATAATAGTATATAATACCTACGTACGGCCCGATAAAAGTATATTTAAAAAACAAATCGTTATTACTTATAATAATATTTGTAAATAATGTTATAGTAAAAAGTAACATAAACTTTGTAAAATCTAACAGCTACATAAAGTTTGCTTGTAAATTTACTAAGCAAGTACTTTTTTGTACAATTATTGTAAAGAATGTAAACAATGCGTTATAAATATACATACCTTATTCAAAGGTACACTTCTCGTTCTTGTTATCAAATAATTTAAAACTTAATACCGGCGCTTATTCAAAGTTTGATACGTCTAGATCAGATAGTATCCAGATACTTGAAATAAAATATTTGAACTTAAACTTAAAAGTACTTGACAGTTGTAATTTGAATACACAAACTAAATAAAACATTAATGACTTGGTTTGAAAACAAGTTGTTAATGGTTCAATTGCAGTTTTGCTGTTTATGAGGAGTTAATGATGATCATAATCATAGCTTTTCATATCATGTAGATCTTTAGAAATATTCAAGTATATAAATCAGCTCAACAGATTAATAGGTAGTAGTCACGCTGATTTCAGCACGAATGGGCTTGCTCGACAGGGGCAGTACTACCCTCACACAGAAAACAAACCTACAATGCCAGCATTTATGGGTGCTCCATGCTGCATTATCTAATATATAAAATTCTCGTGTCACAGTTTTCGTTGCCATACTCCTCCGAAACGGCTTGACCGATTCTTATGATTTTTTTATGCATATTCAGTAAGTCTGAGAATCGGCTACTATCTATTTTTAATGCCTCTAAGACGCGAGCGGAGCCGCGGGCATCAGCTAGTCTTATATATAAAATTCTCGTGTCACAATGTTCGTTCCCACACTCTTCCAAAAGGGCTGAAGCGATTTGTATGAAATATTATGAGCATATCGGGTAGGTCTGAGAATCGGCCTACATCTATTTTTCACACCCCTAGGACGCGAGCGGAGCCGCGGGCATCAGCTAGTCTCTCTCTAAAAAAAATTAGCAACAGTTCTGCCTTTACGTTTAACACATGGAAACCTTTTTGGGTCGTCACTCCATCGAGGTTTGTCGGAATCAAACCGACTTCAAACACACGGTTTGATAATCTGCACCTGAAATAGGACACTTAATTTTTTTTATTAAGACATCCGGTCAGACTAGCTAGGACTCAGACGACAATATATTTTATTCATAGGGAAACGTACTAATAACTATTTTGTATTAACAACATTATGATGAGAGATTAAAGAGAGCGAGAGACCAATGTGTGCTCCCTGTAATTACGTATAGCGATCCGTTAAAGAATGAAGGTAACTGAGAAAGCTCTGTAAGTTAGTAGACTGAAGTGGGAATGGGCTTTTCAAAATTATGTCGCAGAACCGATAACTTTCTTGAGTGGAGGAGTGGCAAACGTAGTGTGGGGCGCCGTCTGGCCAAATGGAGGGACGACTTGCGTAATAATAGGGACATACAGGTATAGTACAGTCCTGTGGTATACTTTGGGAGAAACCTATGCCTTGCAATGGACTACAACGGACTGTCTGTAAAGAGCTTAGCAGCTAGTTATTAAACAGGCTTAAAAACTAAGAAGTGCGTTATTGATATCAAAATTGTATCAGGCGTTATTTTGCATCATGCTCCAGCTTTGGTCTTTCACTAAACTTTGGTTATCAGGGACATTACTAACATGTATGTTCTTGTAGTGTGCTTTTTTCTAATTTTTCTATCGATTGTCGTTTTTTCTTAAAAAAAAAATTGAATTTGAAATTGTAAATATTATCACATATATTTGAAATCATTCGACAGCGATATAATATATTGAAAGCAAAAAGGCTCACGGCATGACATCAGTTCTTTTGAAATAAAGATGAAGTTTACAATACAAAAGTATAGTTTAGTTAAGTATACAAATTATAGTTTAGTTAATAGAATGCCTCGTTGGTCTGGTGGGTTGGCGTATGCTACTGCTGATTAAGTGGTCTCGGGTTCGATACCCGGGTCGGATCAAATGTTTACATAATCCGCAAATATTTGTTTCGGATTTTGGCTGTTTTCTATGTATAATATGTATGTAGGTATTTACACAAAAAAAATCACATGTATTTATATCAATTGTCTAGTAATATAAGCTCTACTCAATTTGGCGACTAGATGGTGATGTGTGTAAAATATTCGAAATATTTATTTGCTTAAATTGATACATCGATATTTCATTAGGAGTAGTCACTAATCCGCCTGCTTGTTCCCTCCCTAGCACATAAAAAGGATGTAATTCTTAAACCACTTAATGACACCATATGGGACAGGGGACAGTTGAAACGAGGCTATAAAACTACTGTGTCATTAAATAGGGCAAGTTTACGATCTATTATTTTGTGTTTACTAACGCACAGATATTTTATATACGAGATGAAGCTTCGAATTATTGGTTAAAGAAAATTATAATGCGGTAGGTTAAAAGAAAAGAAATAAAAAAAAAGGTGTCTGTTTGTAATATAAAGTGAAGTTTTTTTCTAAATGCATATGGAAGCATATATGGTACTTACATCAAAAAATCAATTTTTGTATATTTTGTACGTCTGTCTGTCTATAGTTGGATGGGAGTGATGGGACTGATCTCCAGTAGCTTAGGCCAATTTGTCTTAGACTAGCTTCACTCCGCGGCGTTTCGCGTTATTTACAACAATAACCGCGGGTAACACCGCGGAACTCAGTTAGTATAATAATATTCATGTTGTATGATTGTGAGTGTCCATGAAGTTTCTTGTCTGTTCTTCTCCATAGGATCTACGAATTGGAACAGACGATTAGCTTCACGACTGACTACTGACTGACTACTTGACGTTTCTAAAGTGCCGTTGTATGGTTTATTTGAAATAAAATTATTTGATTTGATTTGATTTGAATTCTAAAAAACTACTAATTAGTTTTGTAGCAATATATTTTCTTGTGTTCCATTAAAAAAAAAATCCAAAGTACTAAGAAAGAAAACTTCATTAATTGAAAAAGATAGTGTTTTATTTTTTAAATTAAGTATTAATAACAAGCTTAATTTCAATATTTATAGAACTTAAATTTAGAATAGCTAAAAACTATAAAATTTATGTCAATACAACGATTTCTTTCAAAAGGCACAGATACTTCACGTATCTTCTTTTTGAGATTACTCAATTCAAGTAAAAAGACGACTTTGTCCACCTCGATACCCTGGTGGATTAACTTAGAATTTTATACACACTGGGGGATCTTTCTGGATTTCAATCCCATTTTGATCCCCCAGGGGATTCTTTTCGAAGTTTTTATAAACACAACGTCCACTTGGATCCCCTACTTAAAACCTTGATCTGATCACACTGATCTCCTTTGAAATCTTTGATCCCCAAGGGATCAGTCTGTACGAAAATTCCAAATGAATCCCTCAGGGGATCTAAGCGTTGGATTGAAGTGGACCAAGTCAAAAAAACAATACATGTTCAACACTTATTAAATACATTTTGAAATCTATTTGTGCATATTTTAAATAACACTTGGATACTAAATTGGGTATCAAATGCCTAGAGCGTTTAATTATAATTTCTGAAAACAATTGATTCAATAGAGAAAGTAAATTTATTACTTCAATAGAAATTAACAGGGTTACCTTTATATTATATACCGTTGATGTTTTATTAATTCTCGAAGTAATAACGCCATTATCAATCACAAATTATATTTTTATTTAAAAAAAAAGACTCCAGCATTAGGAATATAAATAAAAATATTGACAATCTGTAACTGGTTTCACTCTTTATCATTGGCGTAAAAACAAAGATGACACGTAGTGTTGTGCCTACTAACTTACCTAAAATAATGAAAAAAAAATTAGAAAAAAAAACTTAAAACTCGAGAAAAGACTAAAGAGAAAACAAAAATACTTTGACCGATTAAAACCATTTTAAAATCATAAGTACTCAGTTATCTTTTAAGATTTTGGTTGATCCTCTTTTTTATAGGAAAATATGTTAAAAAAGTATGAAATATTTCACACATTTTTAAGAATGCAGTACTTAAGTGAACACTCTTGAATTACATTTTATCTCCGATTTTATCAGTTCGCGAAATTTCGAGTCTTTTCTTAATGTGGATATATCCACTTATCACAGCCACTGTACGACACGGTATAACCTTATAATAATTTACTTAAAGTACTAGAGGTCCGATAATCAAGCAGAAAACTTAAGCTATTAATAAATCAGAATAGTTTAAAGAGTAAAATAAATGTTCAATGAACCAAATTCATAATTCATCAATCAATCAAGCAATCGAGGAAAGTTATATAAACTTATAACAAAGAAAACACGCTTCATAAACAAACTAAATACTGAATTACTGCACTAGATTTAGTAGTTACATACCACACAGCAACACGATAGTATCCATAGAAGCATTCCCCTCTGTCAAGGTATAAGCCTACATGCGCCTGCGAGTGAAATTGTAAATGTTTTATTTTCATTGTTATGAGTGTAGAGAGGGGTTTATGCCCAGGCATTTTGGGCATATTGAATAAATGCCCAATAAATGTCTTTTATCTGGGCAAAAACTTTAATTGGCGTTTTTTAAAATATCAGTGACTATATAATATACAATTCGTCGTCATCGAAACTTCGAACACAAATAAAAACAATATACGAATTGTGATTCAACAAGACTGTGTTTATAACAATAGAAAAATAATTAGGTATTTTTAAATAAATTATTAATTTTAAACATACTGAGTAAGGTGCGTTGGGGTAATACCGGACGGATTTTTAAATAGTTGCAAGGGTGTTGCAAAAACTTAAATTTCTAAATTCCAGTATACACCACATTAATGAAAAATGGTGCAAATTGATACTGATTAAACATAGTGTCATTTGAATTTAATTTATTGATTAAACATTCAACACTTCTGGACTTGTAAGCCTGTAAAATCAAGAGACATTTTTTGAGTATGATGACAAATTTGGCCATGAAGGGGTAAGTTCGGACAACAATTTAAAACTACTTCTATTGCTAGTAGAACAAGGTAAAAAACAAGAATTCATCCGATCTTTTCTGTTCTTTGACATGAGAGCAACAAAATCGATCTAATGCTATAAACATAAATGTTCCAAATGATTCCTTGTTTCGGTTGCTTAGGCTGTCCGTTCTTGCCCCATCTGCCAAAGTTAGAAGATATTATGATTCTCAAAGTTTGGTTTTATCCTCAGGATGAATATTAAGGGCATCACAACACTTTTCCAGTTTTCTTAGGCAGTTTGCCAGCTTAGCTTCTAAAACCACTGGGATAGCTGTCGGTCTACCAAGGGTGTTACTTACTATTGCTGTTTTCATAAGGATTCTATCACTAAGTGTGGATGTAGGTATGCCGTACATTTTTGAAGTGGCTGCATAGGTGAGCTCCTTAATATTTATTTTCTGCATGGCTAATTGCAGCGCTCCTTTTGTATAGGAAGTGGCCCGCGAAGAGGTTCGTGAGTATTTACGTGGCATCTGCAAGTGAATTGTTTACGTAAGTAATATGATACCCCGAAGAAAACAAACGCAAACCCTAAAATCTCAGTAAAAGGAGTGTAACATGTGTGATAATATTAGTAAAAGTATTGGCGAAACCCGCAAACGGTAAATAAAAGAGTATTCGTTTGAATTTGGCAAATTATAGTAATTTGGGTACGGAAAATTTTATTGAACATCCAATTATACACACACAACTGTTGCTGTTAACAATTCTTCGACAATTTAAAATCTCGTGAGTTAGATTATAAAGGGTATTTTTATAGAGGTATAGAACTTTGAAATAAAATAAAACATTTTTTTTTTAAATTGACATGAAATTTACTTTATTCGAAAGATAATCTTTTGGCATTATGATTTGAATAAATATGACTTCTGGCATATGACCGCCACGACTGGCTCGGAATATCTTTCGAATAGAGTAAATTTCATGACAATTTAAAAATTCATCTTTGTTTTATTCCATTTCCAAGTTCTATACCTCTATAAAAACACCCTTTATATACAACGATATTTACAATAATACGGTGACATATATGTACATTTGTCTTCTTTCTCCTGAAGTATTTTAATGCATTAATATATCTTACATAAACTCCATATCAAAGCGATTACGAAAACAATTAAGTATATCAAAATAAAAATTATGTAATAAAACTTTGACAATCACTACCAATTCCGAAACGGGTTAAGACCGGATATTTTTGTCCGCACTTCACTCAAGAAGGGAAACACCGGATTTCAGCCTACAGAGACAGTAGAGATTTCTGCATTAGTTCTAGCGGGTTGTCACTCCTTAAAACTTAGTATTTAGGTAAAACTAAAACAAAAAGAGCTATTTTTCTGCTAATATATGCAAATAAGAATGAAGGTGAAAGACCGGATAGAGAAAATTTTATAATACTTACCTTGTTTTCTATAACTGCGCGTATTAGACGTCCAACTTGCCGAAGTCATTGGCGGCCACTGCGGGCGGGGTGGAACATAATGACGTTTCACGCAATGTGGCGAGCATTAAAAACTATAGCCGAATAAGTTGGAAATTCGATTTTTACGTTCTTACCCCAGCGCCGAACTTACCCCAATGCACCTTATACTGACTATCAATTACGATTTGATTTAGATAATATTCAACTTTTTTTTAAGAAAACAGTGTTACGTTTTTTTGCCCAATGCTCAGGCATTTATTCAGGCGTAAACTCATTTATGCCCAATGTGCCATGTTTTTACCCTTTCGTCCGTATTTGTTTCTGCCCTCGACCCATCACTATATGAGTGAGTTCGTAGTGACAGGCGATTGAATTTGTTAATCATAAATGTGTATGTAGGGAGATTTCCTCAGCACAAAATGACAGACGGTTTTATATCGATGAAAGACGCATTGGTTTCTTTACTTACAAAATGTATTGCTCTATGGTATATACAAATGTAAACTTCTATTAAACAATTCGAAATAAGTCTTTGCTATCGGCATTCAATTAACAAATTCATGTTTAGGTACAAACGATAAACATTTTTATTTTATACTTATTAGGTAAAAAAATATATATCTGACTCCCGAAGAGCCTTTGACATGAGCTTTAAATAGTGGTCCAACGTTAAGGATTCGTTAAACCAGATAATTTACTATAACATATTACAATTATATCTTATATATGCCATATCTTGTTTATAGGTAGTAGAGCCACGCTGATTTCAGCACGGATGGGCCGGCTCGACCCGGCCAGTACTACCCTCACATAGAAGACCATCCTAATAATGACAGCATTCTTGCGTTTCGTTGGTGAGTGTGAGGCCGGAGGCCCAATCATTCTGCATCATTCTCCCGCCCTACGAGGGCCGGGAGAATGATGCAGAATAATCTAACCAGGCTGCCATAGTAAGGGTCACCATGCTACATTGCCTACCCTCACAATAAGCATGGTGACCCCTACTCCTGGATTCTACTCTTGCTTTCCATCAGGCAGAGTAGAGTCACTTTGGCAGGCTTAAACAAAAAAAAAGTTTTATTAGGTCATTGGAAACAATCACCGAGGGTAAACAACGACAACGCGGTCAACACCTTGATCGGTGGTGCCGGTTGTTATCATGAGATAACAATCGTGAAGCTTATGAGCTTACAGGTAAATTAGCTTGGAGAATTTTTTGCGTTTGTAGTAGTGTATGGTCACGTGGCACCTGCGAACAACGTAAACTGGTTTATTCTGGTTTTGTGCGTGTTTCCACTGTCCACTATCAAGTGTCGATTTTTTGCTTTAGATTGAAATATCTCGAAAACGGTGCGTCCTAGGCCAGAAATAACAAAAATTATGACCCCCCCGTAGACCCCCCGGAGTTTTAAAAACCTAGATGAAAGGAAAAAATAATTAAATATCGGTCTCTCTTCTGTAAAGTTTCACTTCTATCGTGTGTGAATCGCACACACAACTTTTTTTTTTATAAAGTCAAAACCTTTTTCCTTAAAATAAAAACTTGTTTTTATTGAAAACAAAAATCAGAGTGTTGCTAGGGATAAGTATAAAATTAAATAGTAATGTTAGGATATCGAAACATTTTTGTATAGGCCAGAACGATATAGTGGAAACGCGCTCTAAGATCTGAGTAATACACACACCACTACATATACAAAAATTTCTCGAGACTAATTTCACTGTAGAAGACTTAAAAACATCAAACGTTAAGATTACGAAGCCACAATTTGGTCTTGGTAGTTTCCAACCCACACTTGGACAGCGAGGGGACGTATGACCTTAACCCTCTCCTGAGAGGAGACCCGAGCTCAGCAGAGGGACGTTATTAGAGACGTTAGTTGATGAGGTAAAAAAATATTTAATTTTAAATTAAGTTTTATATCCTAATATGTTCACTGAGAAATGTATAAAATAACTATGGTCGGTCCAACATCATTTACAATGTACTAGCATCTATCATCGGGATTTGAGTTGAATGATGAAATAAAGTACGTTACAAAATAACACATAATTGGTATTAGGCATACAATTATTCTCAAATTATAATATATATTAAAGTGAAATATTCACATACGGGTATGTACACATATAAATGTACACATGTTGAATTATGGACAACTTTATTTTTTGCTCCATTTATTGATGCGAGTGAATATGTCTGACTGCTGGACTGAGTCTTGCCAAGCATCAAGGTTTACTTTCTTTATCTCATCGCAAGGTACCATTGGATTCCTGTAAAGAAGTAGCAGTGATTGATTTACTAAGCATTACGTTTGGGCAACTTAAAAAATGGTATATAATTATTATAAAAAGGTGATAGGAAGGACATTACTGTTCTAAACCCCCGAGTTAAAACTCGAGCAGTTTTGACACGTTCGCATCGGGACTCTCAAGTGTTATCCCAAGTGTATTTCGAACCTAAAACACTATAAAAAGTAGGTAAGGAATCTCTATAAATACAAAACTTACGATTCTGAAGGGGGCATGAAGACGTCCCTTTGGACGCTGCTGAAGCCAACATTATCACAGAGTAACCTAGCGAGTGAAGCGCGTTTCAATTCAGCCAGCTGCCTGTCAGTGAAACGACCTGCCTCATCGGAATGTGTAAAGAAATATCTGTCACCGTTCTTTGTACGCCATAGTTGTTCCTCTGGAAAAGAAAAGCGGGATTTCATTATACTAATAATAAATATTTCGGAAATTTTACACACAACGCCATCTAGTCCCAAATTAAGCAGGGCTTATATTATGGGTACTAGACAATTGATATAAATACATACACATAGTTTTTTTGTAAATACATACATATTATACATAGAAAACAGCCAAACTCCGAAACAAATATTTACGGATTACACAAATATTTGATCCGACCCGGGAATCGAACTTGAGACCTCAAGCTCAGCAGTCGCATATGGTCCCATTCCGCCACCGAGGCAGTCAAAAACAGAAATACCTATGTCGAAATTAAATTAAATACTTACTTATCAAACAAGTAACTGTTGGCCCCAGCAGTGAACCAGGAACAGGCTTCTCAGCCATGAGTCCGATCACCAAGTCGATATCTCCAGGCTGCTCATAGAGCTGTGCTAACTTGTCCACTGTCTGTAACAGAAATCACACTGTGAAATTTAATAAAATTCACGAAGAACTCCCATTAAAGAATATATGTAATGTTAGAAAATTTAATTTCAATACACCTCTATTCTTTCTTTATGAGTACTCATATTTTGAAGAATCGTTTACAGTTTTAATAAGGAGCACTGTCTCAATGTACGTAAAAGTGCAACTTGTGTTTTTTTTTATACTAGCTAAGTCCCGCGGTGTTACCCACGGATGTTGTCGTAAAACGCGAGTAACGCCGCAGAAAGAAGTTAGTCTATAAAAATTGCCTTAGTTACTCCTTTTGTCATGAGCTTTCGGCCAATAAAATTCAAGTTAAAATTGGCCTAGCAGTTCCAGATATTAGCAGGAACAAACAGACAAACAGACAAAAATTTTATCAAAAATTATTTATTATTATAAATTATATTTTAATATTTATTAAAAAAACTGTTCATTTGATTTTACAAACAGACACTCCAATTTTGTAATTATAAATGTTTGACTGCACGGTTGGCCTAGTGGCTTAAGCGGTCGCCATGCCGCTTCCTACTACGCCAAGTGTCGTGGGTTCAAATCCCACGTAGGACAACACTTTGTGTGATTCACAATTTGTTGTTCTGAGTCTGGGTGTTCTTTGTGTCCGTTTCATGTATGTTTGTAAAGTCCCCCGCGACACAGGAATTTATATTCCTAATGCGGGAGTTGTCTTTTAAAAAAAAAAGTATAAATTTAAGACTACCAAAGTGACTCTCTTCTGCCTGATGGAAAGCATGAGTAGAATCCAAGAGTAGGAGTCACCATCCTCATTGTGAGTGCAGACAATGAAGCATGGTGACCCACGCTATAGCCGCCTAGTGGCTCATTGGACCTCTGGGCTTGCACTCACCAACTAAATACGAGGACAAGTTTCCTTTCATTTTAGGTTGCACTTTTGTGCGAGGGTAATACCACCCCGGTTGCACAGAACCTTTCACGCTGAGAACAGCGTTTCTCAACTACAATACACCTAATCTATAAAAGCTTCATATAAGATTACATATTTTAAATTTGCTTCCAATACTTCTGGAACTTGCAATTACCTTTTGAGGGATAATATCAGTAAGATCTTGAAAACTGGCAGCAACTGGTAGACCGCACAGGGCTCGGTAATGAATGTAGCCTAGCAAACCATGGTCGCGACCACGCTGCACATCCACCGCCAGAACATCAAGACCACCCAACCATTTGTTTCGAAGCTGTCGACAAAAAAAAACAATATTAAGCGATTTACACATCCTCATGGTGACAGCTTAATAATAAGGAGTATCACTGTCCCTAATTATCCCGTGAGTGTCGTAAGAGACAAATAAGACAGTATCAATTATCAACAACCCATGACGTCCCACTGCTGGGTTCGGGTATCCTCTCAGGAGAGGGTTAAGGCCATAACGACCCCACCCTGGCCGAGTGCGGGTTAGAGTGTGGTAGTTAGATGTTCTTAATCCGCCCGAAGGCCTCCAACTCAGCTTCACGACTGTTATTTTATAATAACTAAGAGAACGGCTGCTTTACGTGACCACCGTATCACGGAAAAGCTCTTAACATATAATGCCACAAACGGTCACCCATCTAAGTCTGACCGCGCCGTCGTTGCTTACCCTCGGTGATCGTTTCCAATCACTTAAGGCCACTTACGGTTTGCAAACCGTTTGCCAACCCGTCTGCCCAGCGTAACGTGCCTAACACTAACCTCTTTTCTAAGGAGATACCTATTTTAATTAGAGCTGTTAATTAAAGTACTCTATAGTTCTTATTACTTATTAGCGGGGCTCAGTGGTGCTACCCGCGGTTGTATTATTCATTAACGACAAGGGGCGTAATTAGTCAAAAAAGTAGTGTAAGCCATTCCTTATATCATCAGCTATCTGCCAGTGAAAGTCTCTCTGGGTTCAGCGGTTCTAAAGATTAGTCGAAACAAAGATACAGTCAGACGAAAATTTAACTAATTATTGATTTTTTTTACTATTAGTACCATATATACTTTCATATGTATTTCGCAAAAAGCTGTTAATTTGGAATTACAAAAAGACACTTCGATATTTAATAAATACAGTTTAAGTATCAAAGTAAATTTTTCCGCTGTTTTTATGTATATAATACCGTGCTCAATGAATTTGTACTGCTCAATGTTGCTAGCTGTCCTGCTCAAATCGCCAATTGACTCACTAATAAAAACGAATTACTTCTCTTGAAATGCTATGTTTCAGACAATAGAATAAATTGGCTTTAATATTTTTGAACGTAAATAACACGTCCAAACTGTTTTGTGCATGTAGGTATTTAGGTAGGTTTATCGTGCATGGTGTTAGAAATTTTTATGTTAAAAAACAACCTAATAAAAATTTCATTCATTTGATTTATTCAGCACGAAAGAAATGTTTTATTTTAATCGCCTAATATCTTTACCTTCCTACTTTCGGTAAACCGTCTTCATGAACATTTGGACTGCCTCGGCAGCGTAGTGGTGGCGTATACGACTGCTGTGCTTGAGGTCTCAGGTTCGATTTCCAGATCGGACCAAATGTTTGTATGATCCACAAATATTTGTTTCGGAGTTTGGGTGTTTTCTATGTTTAATATGTCTGTATTTACAAAAAAAAATATGTATTTAAATCAGTTATCTAGTACCCATTTTTTTTTTTTTTATGTGTGGAAAATCATCATGGACCGTCACCCCACCGGGGGTTACGGCGGGGTGGTGTGTCGGACTTGAACCGACTAAAAACCACACAGTGTGCCCTCTCCGCGCTTCTCCGTTTAGAAGGAGGAGAAGTCCAGGGTGGGATCTCCTTCTGAACTTCTCCAGCGCCTGCCCGCTCCTGATGCGGGCACCGTCTCTGTACGACGACCCTCTCTTAGGCGGCGTCCGGCACACACCGACGCCGCCCCCTCGCGGCTGGCCACATAATGCGGGTGAAGGGAAAACCCGTCCCGTCCACCCGCGGCCACCTCAAGGCGGCATGAGGCGCAGATGTTCGCGCCTCCGCCGCCCGAGTCGCCGGCGGCGAATCTGGTCCGATTGGATATCGCCCTCCCGGGCCTTCTCCGCCGCCTCCTTCTGCGTGATTACGTCCTCGCAGAAGGTTGCGACCGCGGTAAATGAGCTCTCGCTGCCGACCATGGAACGAACGACGGCCGGCAGCGAGAGATCCCCTCCGATGACTGCAGTGAGGAGCCGGCGCTGCGTCTCCCATGCGGGGCAGACCGCCAGCGTGTGATGAGCCGAATCCTCACTGCAGTCGCAGTGGTGGCAGGCGGGACTCAATTCCCTCCTGGCGACCGAGTGCAGGTACTTTCCGAAGCAACCATGCCCGGAAAGAACCTGCGTCAGTCGGAAGGTAAGGGTCCCGTGCTGCCGCACTGCCCATTCGCCGATGACCGGCTGAAGCGCCTCTACGGTGGCGAAGCCAGCACGTGGAGTCTCCAGCCGGACCGACCAGCGATCCATCGTGGCTCGGTGAGCGGCTTTGCGCCATTCGCGCACGTCCTCGGGCGGAGGTCCAACTCCACCACTCTCCGCCCGGTAGTTAGCCACTCGCCGATAAACGTCGGCGAGCACTTCCGCCTCCAAATCCCACGGGGGTGTTCCGGCCAGGGCGCACGCCGCCTCCGTCGATACGGTGCGGTAACCCCGTATGGCTCTGACCGCCAGAGTTCTCTGCGGCCGCCTGAGGCGCGCCCTATTCTGCTCGGTCAGAGCCGCCGCCCACACCGGTGCACCATAGAGTGCCATAGACCGGACAACCCCCGTGTACAGCTGCCTCGTGGCGACACTGGCTCCTCCCAGATTGGGCAAAAGACGCCCAAGGAAGGAGGCAGTGCCGATCAGCTTCGGAGCAAGCTGTTGGAAGTGCTCGTCGAAGAGCCACCTACCGTCTAGGACCAGACCCAGATACTTCAAGTGGGCCCGGACCGGTACGAGGACCGAGTTGACCTCGATGGAGGCGCCGGCGGGTGGACCACGACGGGGCCCATGGAAAAGTAGGGCTTCCGTCTTTTCTAGGGCCACCCGCAAACCCAGCGCCTCAATGCGCCCGACCACCAGGGAGACTCCTGTGGTGGCCAGGCGTGCCGCCTCTTCGAAGGTCGCCCCCCGGGCTGTCACAAGAGTGTCGTCGGCGTAGCAAATTACACCGACCCCGGGGGGGAGACGCCCTCGCAGGACCCAGTCGTATCCCATGTTCCACAGGAGTGGTCCGAGGACAGACCCCTGTGGAACACCGCACGACATGGCCCGACGTCTCAAGACTCCTTCTCGGTCCTCGTACATGACAGTACGCTCCGTCAGGTAGTCTGCCACTAGCCGCCTCAGGTACTGTGGCACTCCGTGGTACTGGAGTGCGGCCCTGATGCAGCTGAATGGCAGACTATTGAATGCGTTGGCGATGTCCAACGACACCGCCAACAGCACGTCGCCGCAGCCCACCGCCTGTTCGGTCGCGGCCTTCAGACGCAGAATTGCGTCGACCGTCGAACGCCCCTCCCGGAATCCAAATTGGGCGTCCGACAGATCGGGGCCCACCTCGCGCAGGTGCCGGACGATGCGGGCGTGGAGCACCCTCTCGAACAGCTTACCCGCCTCGTCCAGCAACACGATGGGCTTAAAGGCCGCGACCGAGTCGGCAGACCGACCTGGCTTCTGGAGCAGAACCAGCTTCCCGCTTTTCCAACACTCAGGGAAGCGTCCGGACGCCAGACTAGCGTCTAACACTCCCCTGAGGCGGTCCGACATATGATTGAGGGCTCGGGCCAGCACTCGGGCAGGTACCCCGTCTGGCCCGGGGGCGGTGTTCTTGGATCGAATCCTTAGAACAGCCGCCCCTACCTCTGATTCCCTGACGGGCGGCACATCAGCCTCGCCTTCGTCGTCGCCTCCGGCCATGACGGCCATCGACGGGGGCGTGTGCTCCGCCCGCTGTGGGAATAGGCCCTCGACCACTTCCTGCAGGAAGCTGGGCTGGAGAGTCTCCGTGAGGGGCAGGCCCCCCGCGCAGAGCTTTTTGCGCACCGCACGATAGGGCCGACCCCAGGGGTCACGCTCGAGACTCTCCAGCATCTCCTTGCGGCTCTCCTCTTTGGCGCGGCAGATGGCCAGCTTCAGAGTTTGCCGGATCTCACGGTATTCCTCTTGAAGCCGATCCACCTCCTCACCGACTCCGCGGTGGCGTCGCCGACTACGAGTGAGGCACCTCCGGGCACGAACACAGGCCGCACGGAGGTCCGCCAACTCCTGGGACCACCAGTAGACCTCCTTCCTTGGAGGCCGACGCCCACGTACGCGGGGCATGGCCGCGTCACAGATCTGCGTAATCGCACTGCAGAAGCGACCAGCCCCCACGTTGACCTCTTCGGCCGGGGCCTGCGGAGGCAGCCAAGAGTTAAGAATGGCCGCCTCCTCCAGTAAGTCCCTGTCGAGCTTGGCGACAGACCACCGCGGAAAGCGGGAGGGACGCCGCGCCGCGTGACCCCTACTGGCGTCCTGGGACCGGGAGAGCTCAAATCGGATATACAAATGGTCCGAGAGCGTCTCAACCTCATCCAGGACACGCCAGTTCTGTACACGTGCGGCGAGTGCAGGGGTAGCGAACGAAAGGTCCACTATCGACCTGTTGTCGCACGCACGTGTTGGTGGAGCCTCTGTTCAGTAGACAGAGGCCCACCGAGGCCGCCCACTCCTCTACGGCCTTGCCCCTGGCGTCCGTCGCCGGGGAACCCCACGCAATGGACTTGGCGTTGAAGTCCCCCAGCACGAGGACGCGCCCAGACGCTAGTTGCCGCATCGAGGTCTCCAGGTTGTTCAGGAAGACCTCGAAGTCACTCAAACTCTTACTGGGGGAGAAGTAGACACCGTAAACGGTGATCCCCCCCCACTCGGCGGCAACATATCCCGTGCCCCTGTCTTTGAGCGACAAGGGCGGGGAACCAGCCGCCGTGGAGCCGACGACTGCCACGGAGCCGTCCCAGTCACCCATCCAGTTTGGACGGGGAGGGACGAAGTAGGGCTCCGCGACTACGGCCACACCGACCGACCACTGCGCCATGGTTTGCAGGAGGAGATCCTGCGCTGCGGCGCAGTGGTTCAAGTTCGTCTGGACGAGAAGGTTGGAGACTTGATCCATTAAGGGTTCGTCTCTACAACCTCCTCCATGGGCGTCGGTGCCGACGCACTAGTGACATCGGAGGCAGCCTGGATCGATAGGCTGGCCTCCGGCGCTTGCCGAGACGCGCGGGGAGGCTTGCAGCCCCCCTGCCCGGTCTGGTGATTGGCGGGCTTATTCGCCGCCGCACACACCGGGCAGTGGGGGGCAGCTGAGCAATCTGCCGCCTTGTGCCCCGGTCGACCGCAGCGGAAACATAGACCGCTGCAGTCGAAGCAACTCTCGCACTTCGAGCGAGTGTGTCCGGCGGTTAGGCACTTGAAGCACCTCATCGGCCTCGCAGCCAGGACCGTAACCCTGGCATTCACAAAGCCGACGAGGATAGCTCCGGCGTCGCCCAAAACTTTGGCTGACGCCACGGGACAGCTGACCCATGCAGCGCCTAGCCCGCCTGGACCGGGGCGGATGGTGCCGACCCTGTTGTTATCCGCGCTGCAGCCGGTCTTCTCCCGGATTGCATCGCGGACATCTTCGGCCGTCACAGAATCGTCCAAGCCCGAAATACGCAGCTCCGCGCACTTCGTGGGCCTGGCGATCTTGACGCCATCCAACTCGGCAAACATGCCCCTCAGCGTCTCGGCACATTTGTCCGCCGTCTTTGCGCCTTACGCTCCAGGGAACTCGAGGACTCGAGCTCCCGTCTGGGCGCGGCGCAACCTGACCCCTGCCGGTCCAAACTCGCTGGCAAGACTGGCCCGGGCCTTTTGGAAGACAGCCGCATAGGTCAGTTCACCACTGGCCGCCTCCGGTGTGACGGTCACCACTACAGCCGCGGTTTTGGGCGGCTGTAGTTTTCGCGGCTTCTTTTTGGTGGCCGCTGCCACCACCGGCGGCGGTTGCGAGGCTTCGGCTGCCTTTTCAGCGGCCTTTCTGGCCCGCTGCCGCTGCCTCTGTTGGCGCCTCTTCGAACTCCCCACGACTTGCCAGCCCTCGTTAGCGGCGGCAGATGTGGAGGTGCCCGGCAGGGGTGTTGGAGTGGGGAGAGGGGGGAACTCCTCTCCTGTTTCCAGCACCGCCTTGGTCGTCGCTGTGGCCGGTGTCTTGGCCGGCGCCTTAGCCTGCGCCTTCGCTGGCGCCTTGACAGACGCCTTCGCCTGCGCCTTTGCTGGCGTCTGGGCCGGTGCCTTCGCTGGCGCTTTCGCCGGTGCCTTGGCCCCCTTCCCCTGTTTCTGGGGAGCCACAGGGGCCGGGGCAGAGGCCGCCGCCGCATACGACACCGGACCTACGTCAGCGGGGAGTTCGGTCGGCGCCGTCGCAGCCTTCGGCCTCTGTGATGCCAGCGGCGGACGTACCACTGGGGGTGGAGGTAGCCTTTCCGTCAGACCGGCCAGGCGACCGTCCAGCATGTGCCCCACCGCGACCAGCACCTGGCGCAGCTGGGCGTCAGGCATCGCCGCATTGGCTGGGGCTGGGGCAGGCTGGGGCAGGGCAGTGGCCACCATCTCGGGATGACTCGCTTGGAAGCAGGCGAACTTGTAGCCTAGCTCGGCCACCTGCGCCGTCAAGCGGTCATTTGCCGCCTGCAGACGAGCCACGTCTCCGACGAGCTCTTCTACGGCCCCCGTGATGGCGGAGGAGGAGTCCTTAAGGGCCCTAACGAAGGAGCCCTTCAGGTTTGTGGACTTGGTGGCCACTCGGCGGATTACGTCCACCGCCGCCTTCACCCTATCCTGCACGGAGGGAGGAGCCTGCGGTACATCTCCCGCCGTCGTCATCAGCTCCTTGACCCTCTGAAGGAGATCTTCAATCTCCTCCTCCGCCTTTGCCTCCTTATCCGCCCTGTTGCGCCGGTAGGTCTCCGGCTTAAAGACGGAGCCTGACGGGCCTGGGACCGGCGAGGGTGACGCCGTTCTGCGTTTCGGCTGGGATGCGTCACCGTCGTCTTTCCCGACGAGCTCGCGCTTCCTGTGGACGTCAATCGGCTCCAACTCCATTGGCACCGAGCCGTCCGTGTCCGCCGCGGCAGTCTTGGAGCGCAGGCGCTCCGACACTCTTCGGCTCCCAGTCGTCTGTTCGACTACTGGGAGCCCCTCCAAGATGGGCGTGTCTAGCAACACCCTCTCCTCTATGGACGCAATTTCGTCAACTCCCGAAGAGCTCCCCTTGCAGGTGCCCTCCTTTTCCGTCTCCTTACTTACGTCCGTCGTGCATTCGATTGCCATTGTGCTTGCCGTTTCGTTGTTGGTTTGGTTTTCCGATTCATTTGAGTTTTTAAAAGAGTTAACAATATCTATAATTAGACCCACGAGAGGGGGAGAAATACAAGGTCGACCCGGGCAGAGATCCCCCAATACCCGGGCAAGCGTAAATTTTTAGCCAAACCGAGGGGTCCGCAGGTACCTCGGCTTGGGGTGCGTTCGCAACTGAACTTCCCATCAGCCATGCATCCCCTGGCCACGCACCAGAGCTTGAGATTCGGGGTGATTTTTTATAGAGGTTTTCTTCCTCGCGGTCCAGGCGGTTAAGCCAAGACCCACGCCCCCGATCAGAGCATTCTTCTCGGGGCTACGCTATGCCGACGGTGGCAGGAAGACTACGTCACCCTGCCTGCTCGGTGGTAATGTGAATACACGCCGAGCCCGCCCTACTTTCTCCACCGCTACCAGCGGGAGAAACTCCGACCCATGAAGGGTCCCACCTTCGGTTTTTTATCGAGGTTAACCTCCTCCTTGCTCCGAAGAGCGAAGAGCCAGCAGGGGAAACGGCGGAAACGCCCGCCCCGCTGGACCAGGCCTTGCCCGGGAGCCAATGATGGCTCCTCTCCAGCTAGAATATTAGCCGCTGGCGATAATCCTCCCCTCCAGATAACGCGGAGGAAATGAGGAGGAACAGTGCTATCGCCAGCGCCCAGGGTGCACCACGTGGAGGTTTTCTAGCCAGCAGCACCCCAGTTATCTAGTACCCATAATACAAGCTCTCCTTGGTTTGGAACAAGATGACGTTGTGTACAAAATGTCCGTGAAAATTATTTATCTTCGCCAATCATTACTGGGAAGTCAGTGCCTTCAAATATACTGATAACTATTAAAAATTTCGAATTCATTTCGCCTATGGGGGGGGGGTACCGGGTACGATGATAGTCGTTCCGCAGAAAAACTACGATACTTTGATTTTTGAAGAAGGACATAAGCTACTATTAACCAATATAACGCGGACGGAACCGTAGGTAAAAGCTAGTCGTAAATATTTTCTCCCACTGAGTAGAACCTCTTTGTTGTGTCTCTGGATTTAATATTGTTTGTTAACATTAATCAGAGGTACAAATTAAACTTACATCATCTTCGTAATTCAAATCCATTTCCTGACTTTTTTGAGTAATCATGCCTCTCAAAATCCTTTCCAAACCTCTCTTCTGCGATACGAAAGCTGGTTTGTAATAATGTTCTTGTAAACGATATGACGTCACCGTATTATCTTCACTCATAAACTGAATGTGCTTATCCAAGAGGCTATTGACGAAGTGGAAAGCCGCTGTCGCAAATGAATTACTGATTGTAGGGTCTATATCAAAATTGAAACCAGCATCGTAACTGTCATACAATTCATCAAATGTTTTACCTGCGAACAACATTAAATATGTACACAGAATGCTCGTGAACTACTAAAGTTGCTAAAATCATCAATCCATACTTATTTCCCATTTGCATCGTTTAGTGCTATCTATGGTGTATAAGATTTACTTACATCGTTTCCAGAAACAAAAAATAAATTGCCCTATCATTTTTTCTGGAGATATGATACTATAAAATTACGTTTAAAAAAATTTCATTATAATAAATAAAAGCTAAAATATTTGTATTGCGCTATATTTAATAAAAAAGACCTCGAACTATGCAGTCATGCATGCAATAGCAATTCATTTAGAGCAGTGAACGTACCAGTCAATGCAGGTAACCAAAAATTATACGTGATATGCTGCAATTCGGCGATTACGATTCTTCGAGTTTCATGATACAGTTTGTCAGAATTCCATCCAGGGTTCAGATCAGCTAGATTTCGGGCAATACGGTTATGTTCACGTACCCACACTGCGTACATGCTTGTTAACCAGGGATGAGAGTTAGCACGGGAGTCGCCTGTTCAGAGAAACAGAATAATGAGAAAATAAAACAACTAAGTAACTTTCAAGTTCGATGGGCGTGACAGAAAGTTAGGAATTTAGAAAGTCAAAACAAATGATTTTCATCATGAACTTGATGATTCTTAAAGGTTTTTAGAAACATTTGTATGTGGAGCCCAAATTACGAATAATGTTCATGGTATTAGGTTGAGCCACAATAGTTTTACAATACCTACTGCTTAGTAAAAGGCAGATTGTATCACTATGAAAAATGACAGAAACAGAAAGAAAGACTTCTTCTTAAATAGTCTACGCAAATCAATATTGAAAACACTTCGAGCAATAAAACAAATTAGGTACTCGTAAAAATAAAGATTACCATGTTCTGTGTTTTAATATACACAAACATATACATATCAGAGATTAATTAATTCTAGACGGCGACGGGTTATAGATAATGATTTGGCCTGACTCGGAGTTAGCCTTTGATAAATTGAGAAAAGAGTGCTTAAATAATAGGTCAATTGCAACGTTTCCGGGTTTAATCAGAATGTATGCCTCAACACAGCAAGTATCGACTTTAAAAAACGATATAAATATATACATATATCTAGCTAAAGTAAAATTGAACTCAACTTTGTGTAGTTTTTTGGACTGTTTACTTGTAGGTATTTCAAACAGAAACTGTTTAAACCTCCTTCTTGCATCACGCATTCAACATTTTTTTTAAACTAGAAAACAAAATTACCTTTGGATACATTACCTGCGTCATGATTTAACCATGAGTCACTTTAAGTTGTAACAAATAACTCAATTTTCTTAAATGCATATAATATGCCACTTTCATGAGAAAAACTTACACACAATGTAATTCCTCGTTAAATATAAAATTATTCCTATTATGTGCATTAATCGAACTACACTGACGGCGACTGGGAAAAAGGCAATTACTTTTACTTTTGTAATGTACAGGTTTTTAGATCTAATAAGAATACCTATCATACGCTACTGTTCTAGTACGGAGTGTAGTGTATGGGGTGAAGCAAGACGATCTGAAGAAAGAGGCTGAAAGCGGATAGATATGGACTGTCCAAAACCGGGATGGTTTGTACTCCTTGGGGAAGTCCGTTGTTCAGCAGTGGACGGCGATAGGTTGATAATCAATGTTACTCCGTTT
Organism: Phragmatobia fuliginosa; assembly: GCA_932526445.1. Taxonomy (NCBI): domain Eukaryota; kingdom Metazoa; phylum Arthropoda; class Insecta; order Lepidoptera; family Erebidae; genus Phragmatobia; species Phragmatobia fuliginosa. The sequence goes on along the minus strand of OW052068.1, from coordinate 11,278,433 downwards.
TAATATAGATACCGAGTTTTAATTTATTTCAATTATAATCATTAAAATTTTGCTTTGGTTTTCGATGTGCAATGACTTATTAAAACCTCGCCATATTTATCGCATAAGCTATAAAATGTTATTAGAGCAAGAAACGAGGACAGCGCAAGTTATGCAGATTATACATTAGGTCAATCTAAGAAAAACAATATTCTCAGATAAATAATTATTACTGTAATTTACCTAACTTTGAGACTAAATTTTTAAATCTAAATTTGAGGAAAATTTAACTTTAATAATTTAATGAATACTTTAACATTAAAGGTTCTAAACTTTTACGGATATTCCGAGTTTAAAAAAAATGTTTTAGTTACTTTAGTTACTTTTAGAGTTTGAATACAATGTGCAATGGAATGCGTTTATCGTTGGAATACTAAATTCTAGAATAAAGCTTAGTAATCAAAATGTTAGTTTGAAAACAATATCTCCAAAATATTCTGTATCACACGTTTGTTTGTTTCATAAGAACACCAAACATAACGTCATTCCTCCCTATAATATATTTGTAGTACCTACGAATAATTCGTTACCCACGGCGATAGTTTCCGATCACCTAAGGTCAAATGGCTATGCGCGCTTCTCTGAACTTGTGCCACCCTGGTCATTATTACGAATCTATTGACACCTCATTCATTAAAATCACTTCAATAGTTTAGGCACTCTACACACATAGACTGACAAACATATTACCCTTTCTTTTGGCTTTGCCGTAGTAAAAATGGCTTGATTGCTCTGTATTACATAAATTTTCCATACGGAAAGCTCCATGTGAAAGAAGGACAAACCAATAATTTGCTAGCACTACTCTATTGCTAATTGACATGATTGTGTCTACATTCATATTAATAGCAATATCTTATCGGCAAGACATTCATCAGAATAAACATTAACGTTTTATTGACATTTTCATAGTCGCTGGTTGTAAATAAACATTCATTTAAACTTGCAATTTATTACTTTAGATGTCATTTTGGTCAATATACCTTACTGTACGAGTATACATATGTATTATTTCAATGAACTTGCTCTGTTTTTTATGTCCATAAAGTTTCATTTATATATAGCTGAGTTAGTTTGTATGTTTGTTTGTTTGAACGCGCTAATCTCAGGAACTACTGGTCCAAAAATAATTGTTAAGATTCGTGAAAATAAGGTATGAAGTAATTGTTCCTCTTGAAAAGTTCTAACAAAAGTCCGCAACAGCATATAAACACACGAACAGAAGATTTATATTTTTAAATAAAGATGTAAAAAACTTACCAGCATTGAAACAAATAGCGGAATTATTCTTCACAAGACATTTCTCAATAGGGTTGATAGCCAAGGGCATATGCTCTTCTTCTTCAATCGTTGAAGTTTTTAGGAGACCTCCAGTCTTCTCTCTCAGAGCCGCTGCATCTTGATTGTTGGTTCCGTAGATGTTTGACCCATCAAGAAAATGAGTTGCTTGGTTCATCTAATAAAAAGAGAAGTGACTTGAACACAGTTAGGTACTTTCTTTTCAATACTGCTTAATTTTATATATTTTTTCTCTTTCTTTAATACATACATGTATTGCAAAGCTGAAGAGTTTGTTTGTTTGGTTGATTCGTTAATCTCAAGAAGGTCGGATTTGAAAAACTCTTTCAGTGTTAGATTTCATCACGCTACTAACAAAACCATCATCATCATTAATAGCCTTTAACAGTCCACTGCTGGACATAGGCGTCTCCTTTGAAAGGAGATTTTGGCCTACTATACCACGCTGGCCAGACGGGTTGGTAAAGGGTTTGTTTCAAGGTTTCCTTCTCTTGGCAGTGATGTTAGCTGCTTATTTTGTTCCTTTAGTTGCCTCTTACGACATCCATGGAATGAATAGGGGTGGTGACACTTTGGACAGACTGCTAACAAAAGGAGCAGAGTATTAGCGAAAAGTATTATCAAATAATGCCAGAAAAACGTTCCAGCCGTTCTTGTGAAATAAACATTGTTAATAGCCCGACTTTGTTTTAAATATTATCAAGTTCTGTTAATTAATAGGTCGATTCACGTAATACACGGTTTATAAATGGTTATTATATTTACTCAAATAGCTAGTAGGTACGTAATCGAAGGCCGAGGTCATTGTACTCGACATATTAATATACAATTCAATTCACATCTTAGCACTTGATTATGTGAACCTGAATAGCAAATTAGCATTATGCATTCCAGTAACTGCGATATTGATCGCATTTCGATGCTGTTCATTCCATCACAGAGACTTACATTTTCTGATATATTACATGGTAAGAATTTGTTGTCTGTCTGTCGCGCTTTCACGCCAGAGTTACTGAACAGATTTAAATTAAATTTGGTACACATATAGTCTAGAACCTGAGAAAGGACATAGAGAACGTTTATGCCTGTGGGCTCTAACAGAAATTAGGTAATATCTGGTTTACACTAAGTGCTTTCTTTAGATTTCTTTAAATAATGAGATGAACAAAATCAAGCTCAGATTAAAAGAACAGAAGATTAAAAGAGAAGTTTTGTAAGTGATACCTTAGTAAGACTTACATAATTATAGTCGGCAAGATGCAGCATCGACTTGCATAGTCGTGTAGTAGTAACAAGTACAATATGTCAACGGATATATTTAATGATGATGATTATAAATTATTATCATTTATAACAATGTACAGTTTGACTTGTTTTCAATTATCTAAGTTAATTGTAACACATGTCAAAGTTCCACAAATCTATCCTTGCATTACGTATTTAAACCGTTTACTGAATATGTAAACGACAACGTATTGGATACATTAGCACGAGTTTACGACGACATAAACGAACAAACAGACTTAGATAGAGCTTTAGTTTTGAAACAGATAGAGTGAGATCGGATAAAACATATCATATTTTACGGTTAAATATTTCGCTTCACTGTTACACTTGTCATGTATTTTTGCATGTATTTTGAGAACTGTGGTAATTGAACACACAATTATTACACTTGCTTCTGAGATACTTTTATGAAAGCCGGTAATACCACTGTGCATGCACTTACAACATCTAGAAAAACACAATCGAATGTAATAAAAATGAAACGCTTACCTATAATTACTACTAATCTTTTCCGACAGGTCTGTCATCCCTAATGCAATAGCTTAGTTGTAAAAACGATACTTTTAATAGTATATAACGGACAATGGCACCGTATGCAATCATAAACAGAATAAGTATTTTCCTTAAAACTTTTAATTGCTCTTTCTAAGAAGTACATAATTAAATAATTATATTAGGACTTCAGCACACTATGCCTTACTACACTTAACTTCGGCCGAACGAAGTGTTAGGCCGAAGAGCATCATAGTGTACAAGACCCATGTGCGCCAGCTTTTTTGCTCGGTAAGGTCAGTAGCACAGTGGGTAGGAAGCCTTATACCACTATAATTATAAATAGGCTAACGTAACCATCTTCCAGCTATAATTGAAATGTATCAATTAGTTTACTGACATTGTAATGACAATAGATTTTGTCAAGCTTCTTTCCGTAAAATGACCATAGCTGTAATCATTTGCATGTTTAATTAATTAGCTAATGTTGCTATCCATTAGACATATTTAAGAAATCTAGTACTATTTACTTAACTCTAATTAGATATATCTGTAGAACTTATAAAATTCTCGTGAGTTGGGTTTCAATGATACATGAAATGAATTATTAACAAAATAATGATGTTAATCTGATATTTCTACGATATTTAGGAGTACTTCTCAACTGGGCCTACCACAAATTAAGAAATTAAGAACCAGTTTTAGAGCTGTGATGCAAACAAAATAGTGATAAACAAATATACAGTTAGAAGACTCAAGGCCCTACACAAGAGTGGTACAGAGTACCAATCAACGCTGCAACGTATATTAATAACTTTTTTAGAATGCGTTCATAAAAAATATAATCCTGACAATTTGTCTTAGTAAAAAAATATTATTTGCTAAAAAAGAAAGAGAATGCAATGAACGAGATGGGGAAGCCGGCAAAATCGAAAATGTTTAATTAAAAAATTTAATATACAATATAAAAATATTTGTATTCTATAAATTAATTATCACTTATCTCGCAGTCACAATCGAATCAGAAAAAATATTGTCATGGATCCACCAGTCGATTTTCTGCTTACATCGTTCGAAAGTTATATTTTTAACAATTAATCATAATAAATGTATTTTGTACCCAGTGCGCAGCCGACAGTCGCTACTATTGTGAGAAGGTATTTATTTGTATCTTAAACGCTGATGCACTTTCCATACTATTCCACTGATAACGTAAACATTTAAAGCTACGTAATACAACTGACACGCGTAAATTACTAACATGCATTGATAGAGTACGATAAACAACAAAAGATGTCAGTCATACTCTCCATGTTGCCTATACATGATCACTGATCAATAAGTAACGTTGTACAATAACCTGCCTGCAAAACTGACGCTTTACTTAAAGAAGTAAAAAGTAGGTTATGAACAAACATACAAAGACATACTACAAGCTAAAAGTACAATCGTGTTGAAAATAAATATTTTTTTAAGTAGGAATTCGCATTACGAGACTCTCTATTGCTAATACTCATCAATTGCTCAGTTTCAGTAAAACTTGTTCGAGTTATAAATACCTTTTTTTTTATATTTATTATCGTAATGTCTTTATTTTTATATTTTTAACAATATTTTATTTAAAACAAAACAAAAACTAACCTGTTCAATGGCTCCAAAAGTGCAATCTCCTCTAAATGTTGTGACAGACCTTGTGTATTCCATACAAGAAACGTACTGGTCTTTGTAGAAGGGATCATCATTTGGCACTGTTATGGGCATGCAACTGGGATGAATGTACCGTGGAGACAACGGGAATCCATCGTTATCACAGCATCGGATCAGCTGGTTCGTGTGAACTGGTGAAGAAGTGTGAGCATTCCAATGTTACCAAATTGCTACACAATTACCAAAAGTTTGTGATTGTATTGAAAAGTAATCAATGTTGGGTATGAGGGTAGCAAAATATTAATACTTACTGGCCCTTCGAACCGGAGTATGAACTAAATCGTGGTAGATGAACTGGCCCCATACAGCAACGGCTATGGTTTTCTTATGGTTAAACTCATCTAGATTACTTGTAAGTTTAGTACTGACAGTACGAGCTGAAGGCAAAGCCTTATTGTTCAAAGCGCGGCGAGGCTAAAGACAAACACACAATGTCAGATCAAAAAACCATTTTGCATAAATGCATTACTGGGAAATATATACATAGACAATTATAATGAATTAAGCTATATCTATATCAAAATTATTTATCGCACCAACCTCTTCAATGCTATCAGCGTATTTCGGTTGCAATAACCGTTTGTAGCCGGTCATAGCCTGGCCCCAAGAAGAGCGCACGGGGTTGTTACAAGAACCATCAAAATTGCGGTACCTTGAAGACATCTTATTTGTCCGACATGTGAACCGCTCTAAAGCTGCACATTCTGTACCAAGTTCAGTATTCTTTAAATTGAGGGTGCTAATAAAGCTTGCGCACTCATCATCAGGTAATCCAAATCTATCAAAAAGCAAGAATACTACGTTTACTTATATACCCACATATTTACTTTTAAGATAATCTCATAATAATTAATTAGTTAGTTACAAACCGTCTGCATCTAGTATAAGCTAAATTATGAGATGCCTTCGTTATAATCATTGATGCCTTCTCGTACTGCATAGCATCTTCTGAAACCGAGCCTTCGATGACAAGTCCGTATGCAGCCGTACCAGTTTTAGGAGAAATTCCAGCCGATTGCAAATTCATTTCGAATCTTTTCATCATAGATACTTGTAAGTTGCTAATATCAATCGACTTTTTCATGTGCACGATAGTCACCCGTGGTATCTTCTTCAACATTGCAGCACTTGGAAATGGAAAATCAAACTTAGGTGGCAGATGTAGGAATTCTGTAATGAAGGAAATAGATTTTAAGGTCACTTAACTAACACATATATTTTTTTAAATTGTTATATACCTGAATTAACAATCAGATTGAGTGAATACGGAGCCACATGACTTCCAAAAGTAACCCCTGCCCAGAGTACCACACCGAGCAATACAATCTTCATCATTTCTTCTAACAGCCTGCAAAATAGGAATATTTTAGAGGTAAGAACTACTGCACTATCTGTATAATAAAACAATTATCGTTAAAGGGACTGACCGATGACGAAATATGAGCAACGGTAACATTCTCAGACGCGACTGCTGAGACGTTTGTGTTTAAACTGACGAATAAACGAGTTAGTAAACAGTTTTATAGAGATGTATATTATGAGAACAACAAGACATCCGATAACCAGCCTTTGACCTTAAATGAACGGTGATAGAGTTGTTTCGTCATAACCGTATATCGGTCATATAATGAGTCAAGTTATATAGACGAGCCCCTCAACCGTTGAATATTGTTGTAATTTTTTTTATCACATTTAAACCGACATTTACGAATTAGACTAAAACCATGTTGATTTTAATCTCGTGTCTAGATATAACATTACATTTTTCTTATTTGTTGAATTGGTATTCGTGCAGTCTTATTAATTACTAGATGATGCCCGCGGTGTTACCCGTGGTTATTGTTGTAAATCGTGAGTAACGCCGTAGAAAAATTTAAGTTAGGGCTCTTTAGGGCATCAGCTTTCTGCCAGTGAAAGTCCCGTCAAAATCGATTTGGCTGTTCTGTTCCAAAGATTACCCGCAAGAAAAAGACAGACAGAAAAAATTAAAGTGTAGTGTTGGTGTAAGTACCGTTTAGAAAAAAAACTATTATTTTGATATTAAATAAAGAGAGGTGTCTTTATTTAATATCAAAATAATAGTTTTTTTTTCTATTTGTAAATGTACATGTACCTATAGACTACCTGTGCCCCGCGATGGCGCGGCTTGTCTGAAATAAAAGTAGTCTAGGTTATATCGGTTTACTAACAGTAAAAATCTCATCAACATCAGTCCATCCGTTCCAGAGATTAGCCGGAAAAAACAGACGATAGATCATAATAAGATACAATCGTTTTTACTTGGTCTAAAAATTTTTTTTAAATTTAAAATTTTAGATTCAGACTTTAATACCCGCAAAATCCCTCGTAACGTAACGTAACATACTCGTATCGTAATCGTGCATATGGGAATTTGTCGTGCATTGATAATAATTAAACACATAATTATATCGATACAATTACAATTTGTTCTAGCTGTTTTGATACCAAACAATAATTTATGAATTGAAAATAAAACTGAAAACTGCATTATAATCCTTTTAGTACCTAGTTTTTATGTTCTAAGCAAAACTGACATCGGAAACGACTTCATTTTATACTACGAAAGATAGGACTTATTTGATCTATATATCTAGCGTTCAATCTTGCCCTTAAATAAGTTTACATTTTGCTTACGTTCGCACTGATACTAGCTTTAATAACAATGTAAAAAAAAATATTGAACAGAACTTACCTTCCTCAAGAAATTATCACAACCGAGTGCTACACAGCACATACCACACATATTACATAACATTACTACTTTGCTGAACATTCTTTTTTTACGATGTTTATTTAAAGTCATTGTACTGATACCAAACCACCTGTGGCTTTAATGCATGTGGCGTTAAAAAAGTAGGCACATATTACGCATCACTTTTGCCTGCAGCTCCGCCTGCGTAGTAGTCAGTTACCTCGGTAATACTTTATACTGATGTAACTTGTTCAATAAATAAAACATAACGTTAAATGAAGTTTAGTACAAGAAAACCCATATAAATCGGTTTAAATACTGTTAAGATTAGCGAGCACAAACCCATATAGTCCGGTCTATTTAAGCCTAAAATCAGGAGGAAGGTTACATAAATTCCCATAAAGCTGAATATTGGCATAGTTGTTCAAAACATCATTATAAAGAAAATCTCAAAAGTCCTCATCGTTCCGAGGTGTGCTAAAAATTTGGCACGGGGTCAAAGGTCAAAAAAATGAGTTTTTTGCGATTTTTAGCGAAACGGTGAGTTTTTTTGCAAAATTACTCCAGTACAAAATTGTAGATCACGAAATTCTCTACAAAAAATATATCCATAATTTTTTTCCTAAAAGCCACCATTTTGGAGATATAACGTTCCGAAAAGTTGGATCAGTCGTAATCCCTCTATTTTGCACACGTACGCCACATATGAAAGTCACTAAAGGTGTAATAGAACTAAAATAAGTTCGCTATTATTTATTGTAACTTGCTTATGTAAAATATAAGTTAAACTACGAGAATCTCAGGTATAATGAAACCCCGTTCCTAAATTTGTACGTCAGTATAACCTTGGGATAACATCTGTCTTTTATTCTATTGTCCGCGTGGCTAGGGTCGTATACCTGCTTTATGTTGGCATGCCCAATATATGAAATACATACCGTTAGTCTTGAGCGCCACTGCGTAGGGAAAACATCTTTTAGCTATGAGTAGCACCGTAAAAGTTCACGAAGAAAAAGTACCTGTTGACCCAGTGTTATTATTCCAACGTATGAGTGTTACTGCGGCTTTTCAAGATGAAATTGAGAAATATTTCGAGTATGAATTAGCTCCTTATCCGTTAACATTATTTGATGACATTGGAATGCGCAAGACCCAGAAGTCGGCTATTTACGATTGTTTTCAGACTATAAATGTTGATATTAATAACACTAATTCAACGTACATAATTGACGGAGGATTCTTATTACATCGAGTGGTGTGGGATAGCGAGGAAACATTTAACGTTATCTTAGATAAATACGTTCAATATGTACGTCGACATTTTGGTTCCAGAGTTACTGTCGTATTTGACGGATATGATGATTATACGAGAAATATTAAAGCAGCAGAGCAACGCCGTCGAAATGCTGCTTCATCAACTTCTTCTGATATTATATTCGATGAATCAATGACAGTTCCTACCAGTCAACAGAAATTCTTTGCAAATAATCACAATAAATCTAGGTTTATTTCTATGTTGAAAGCAAAATTTACTGCTGAGAATATATCCGTTGAACAAGCTAATGATGATGCAGATGTATTGATTATTGAAACAGCGATAAAGAAATTCAGTGTGACAAATACAACTGTTGTTGTTGGTGAGGATGTTGATTTACTCGTCTTGCTTACTGCTCGAACTCCAACTGAAAAAATTATTTATTTTTTTAAACCCGGAAAAGCCCAAAATCAATCGGAAATATATTCATCAAACAGTTTATCCAATTTTCCTAAATGTCAAAATCATGTATTGTTTCTACACGCAATAACTGGCTGCGATACGACATCTGCTTTTTACAGGAGAGGAAAAACAACAGTTTTCAAAATGTTTGAAAAAAAAGATTTACTACAATGTGCTGAAGTTTTTAAAAATAGTAATTCAACTCAACAACATGTTATCACCAACGGAGTTCAATTTCTTCTTGCTATGTACGGAGCCCCCAAAAAAACCACTTGCTTAGATAAGTTGCGATACACATCTTTCGTGAAAAATACGCGTAATAAAAAACAAGTCAACTTAGCTTCTCTTCCTCCAACCTCAGTAGCTGCTCATCAACATCTGTTTCGGGTATATTACCAAGTTCAAGTGTGGCTTGGTAATCAGCTGGACCCTAAAGACTGGGGTTGGAAGTTGATCGACAATACACTAGAGCCAGTTCAAACTTTACTTCCACCAGCACCTGAGAAACTTCTCAACACAATATTTTGCAACTGCAAGAAAGGGTGTAGTGCAAAATGTGGTTGCAGAAAAGTTGGACTGTTTTGTTCCCTGGCATGCACACACTGTCAAGGCCGATCATGCTCGAATGTTGAGTCACCAACTCTTGAAGATTCGTTTGATACCGATCAGGAATCGCTATTGGGGCAGTTTACGTGTGAAATAGAACAAGAAGAAGAAGAACAACAAGAGGATGAACAGGAAGAAGAAGGAGAAGAAGATCAAGAAGAAGAAGAAACAGAAATCTTGGACAGTTATGAATCAGACGACTAACTTTTTATTTTAAGTACTTTATTTAATTACACCGCCGTTGTTTTTGCCCACTATAATATATAATATTATTTTGCAATAGTTTTAAAACATATAAAATCTCAGCAGACCCGTGGAATAGGCCTACTGGGGAAACCACGTTAAAAAAAACGCGCTTTGTACACTACCTCATAGGTGGCGTGGAAACGTGTGCAAAATAGAGGGATTACGACTGATCCAACTTTTCGGAACGTTATATCTCCAAAATGGTGGCTTTTAGGAAAAAAATTATTGATATATTTTTTGTAGAAAATTTTGTGATCTACAATTTTGTACTGGGGTAATTTTGCGAAAAAACTCACCGTTTCGCTAAAAATCGCAAAAAACTCATTTTTTTGACCATTGACCCCGTGCCAAATTTTTAGCACACCTCGGAACGATGAGGACTTTTGAGATTTTCTTTATAATGATGTTTTGAACAACTATGCCAATATTCAGCTTTATGGGAATTTATGTAAACTTGAATGTGTAAATAGACCGGACTAATATACAAACAGATTAACAGAAAAATATAACGAGTGTTGTTTTAAGTTCTGTTAGTTTCTGTTAGTAACCTTCTCATTAGTTTTTATTTCATACAGATACAAACCGCTCACAATTTTATAACATGTTTATTTCGTAAAATGTATTTTCTGACCTATATCTTACCTATTATTCTTTTGTGCCACAGTCTAAATATATTAATAATGAGAGCAAATAAAGATCAAATGCAAACATTCTGAATAATAAATGTTAATTTAAAAATACTCTCAGAACACAAAGTAATATCCATACAAATCTATCTATAATTAAACTCCTCCGAAATGGCTCGACCGACTCTCATGAAATTTTGTATGCAGATCGGTTAGTTCTGCGAATCGGTAAACATCTATTTTCATACCCCTGTGACGCGAGCGGAGCCGCGGGCGGGCATCAGCTAGTACATCTATACATTCTATATCTGTACAAACAAATAAAATTGGAATTGTCTGTATATAATATGTATCATTGGATCAGTGGATCAAATATAGTCAAATCTATATACACAAGGGCCATAGTGGTATAATTTCAATAAGTGTCAGTATATTAAGGTAAAGCCTGAGTTAAGTTGCATCGATTAGGAGGTTTTACTCTCATCGGAAGATGTAAACATATGTTTGGATGTTTTTTACATCAAATAAAACTACGACTAATATTAGGACAAACACGAGTATGTTCATAACCAGAGGCCTAGCTACCGCCACCGTATCAATTATACGGGGCTCCCGATGTGGAGAGGAGAGTGTGTTTAATTTAAATTGTTTAAGTTAAATTTAAATTGTTTGTTAACATTTTGGACAAAATGACAGATAAATATATTATATTTATTTTAATTTTATGCAATATTTTTTTTCTTTTGTGAGAAATCTTTACCCTTCATAAAGGCCCCGAAACAAATTTTTATAAGGGGATCCACCATGGCACTCTACGCCACTGTTCATAACGTTCACGATATGTAGGTACATAAAGCCAGGGCCATTGTTTGATTTAAACTCGCACAAAATTATCATTACGTAACAACTAACAAACCTAACTTATGTGTCCTGTTCCTATAAAAGCGTTTTTTCGCACTAATCACTATAAAATACCTACCTATTAAAATAAGACGAGACCGCACAAAATACATTGGCTACTGCTAGTACCATGGCACCAGGTCGGTCCACACATGTTGGGAATGGTATTTCTTCTGATATTACACAAATCAGAGAACCAATAAAACAAGTTGTTTTAGACATATATGCAAAACAATATAACAGAGCCTTTGATTTCGATTGGTTCAAGTGTTATAATTGGTTGCAGTATTCTGTCGAGAAAGATGCTGCTTTTTGCTATCTATGCCAGCAGTTTTTACCTCATGGAAGCAAACAGACTTCGTACACTTCCACAGGATTTAGAAACTGGAAAATGCCACTGATTCTAAAACTGGTTTCCCAAAACATGAAAAATCTATTCATCATAATATATTCAAGCTATGTATCGACATCATCGGTGCAGGAGAAATTACAAAGAATATCTACATTTAGCAGTGTTGAATTGTAATTAAATAAATAGGTATTAGAAAAATATAGGTATTACGTGAGGTCTATCATTGAAGTAATACAATTTCTAATTGACAACGAATTAGCTTTGGGTGGAAATTATGTTTTGGAAGAAGAAAAAGAACAAGGATTATTTCAGAATTTATTTGAATACACATGTATGAAGGATCCAAATTTAAACAAGGTTCCCACTCATGTACCACAAAACGCAACATATCGTTCACCTGAAATTCAAAGTCAAATAATTCAAGAATGCTCAATTTTCCAATTTCAACTAATTTTTCAGGTCTGAAAGTTTCATAAAGAGAAGAGGCCAGTGTGGTTAAAGCTTACTTGAGTCGTAACGAGGATAAAATAGAAAATACATTGCAAGTTTGGTACAGGCAACGAGAGGCGTTCAAAGATAAATATGACTCAGACGGGGATCTCTACATCCAAATATGGAAGTTCAACCGTTTTGTTCGCCTGTTCTTCATCATTGAGGATTTGTTAGTTCTTAAATCCATGCTCATGTTCTGTTACAGAAATTTATTTATCTACGAACAGCTATTGAATTTACATCACTAACCTAGTGAGAGGTTATGGCAAATTAATTATGCTATTTTTTTTACTTCCACTGCTGCCCTGCCTCAAATTCAACTCTAGCTACAGCCCTGGCCGAAATATGCAAAAACGTCACAGGTGCGACCACTGCGACACATTGACCACTGATCCACTAATTCGCATTCATGACTAGTCTGATTACGTTTGCAATTAAAAAAGGTTAGAAAACATATCTCCGATTGTCCCTTTCGTTATGGAATTATGTGTGAGTCATGTGTGAGTGCTTAGACATAAGGCATATTTTAGAGTAGTAATTATTATAATAGGTGAACATAAGGTCGTTGAACAGTACATTATATTGTTTTATTTAACACTAGCTTTCGCCCGCGGCTCCGCCCGCGTGTATGTCGGTTATTGCGGTAAAAAGTAGCCTATGTCCTTTCTCAAGTTCAGTCCTATCTTCATACTAAATTTCATCAAAATCGGTTCTGTGGTTTAGGCGTGAAAGCGTAAGAGACAGACAGACAGACAGAGTTACTTTCGCATTTTTAGGGTTCCGAAGTTCATCACTTCGAACCCTTATAGATTCGTCATGTCCGTCTGTCCGTCCGTCCGTCCGTCCGTCCGTCCGTCCGTCCTCGACGTACCGTCCAAACGGTAAGTGCTAGAGAGATGAAACTTTGCATGAATATGTATTGTAATTACGTCGACAAAGTGCTACAATAAAATTATGAAAAATATTTTTATTTGGGGTACCTCCCCTACACGTAACGTGGGGATGTTTTTTTTTTCTTGCGGCTACCCTATCATGTGGGGTATCATTAGATAGGTCTTTTAAAAACAATAAAGGGTTTCCACGACGATTTTTTGATTTAGGTATCCGTTTGCGAGAAATTTCACTTTAAAGGCCACTTTTTTGTAAAAACAGGGCGTCCCCCCCGTCTAAAAGCTAAACGGCTGGCTCAAAAATTCTGGGAAAATTCGTGATAGTGGTCCATATAATGAACTTTAAAGGAAAACTATAATGGATCAGATAACTTTGTTGGTTCAGGAGTTATAGCGGCTTAACTGTTACAACTTTTACAATTGTCAGTACATTTATGAAAACATAATGTATGTTCGAAAAAATTAACATCTCTTCAATCAAAGATGTGATAGACATGGGTATAATACTAGGAATAAAGATAAATTAATTCAACCACGTTTTAGACTCTTAAAAGTTCATATATCTTTTATGGGGTACTGTATTAAATTTTATAATAAAGTATACTAGTTTAATAGATTTAACAGAGAAACGATTTAAAAATGTTGTAAAGCGCACACTATGTAAGCAAGCTTATTACAAATTAGAGGATTACATTGCCGACAAGAATGCTTGGCTTAATGCTGGTCCTGCTCCACAGTCACATGATTAATTTATTCTCAAATTATTTAGAAGTTAGTTTGAAGTTAGTTTGTATTTTATCTTAATGATTGACATTCTTATATTTTTCTTTCTTTTTTTTTGACATTGGATAACCATATTTCTGACATGTACGTATTATTCATATTTTAATTGTATCTTGTTGTTTGACATTTCTATTATTATTATGATTTTTGTTATTAACATTCTTGCATAATAAGTTACTTTTTATTGACATGTTCCAAATATTTATCGCACTCTTAGAGAGTAGCATATTTATAAATAGTTTTATTATTGTATAACTGCGAACATTTTGAATTGTACATGTGAGCACTTTGTAGTCACTAGTAGCATGTTTGTTTGTTGACTGGCGGTTGTGAGTATGTCATGCTCATTCAAAAGCCCTGCTGGCGGTGGCGTGTGTAGTAGGTCGTTCGGCTCCCTACAATATGGTTGAACTGGACGATGGCTGGTGCATAGGTCATGCTCGTGATACGGGCGCCGCGAGTCGGGGCTGGTCATTTCACAACTTCTATTTAATGTTTAATTATTTTTGGACAATACCTGTGTAAATATCAGCATCGTTACATTGTCCTCACATTTAATAAAATGCCTCAAACAATGTAACCAAAAATTGTAAAAACAATGTTGGAAAAGAGTGTCCATGGAGTTTTTTGTCTGTTCTTCTCCATAGGATCTACGAATTGGAACAGAATACTGACTGACTACTTGACGTTTCAAAAGTGCCGTTGTATGGTTTATTTGAAATAAAATGGTTTGATTTGATTTGAAAAAAAAATGCCCTTACTTAGAAAATGTCATACAAAATTAACGCATTAATACGTAAACAGAACAATTATCCATTGGATACGATTTCCAATCCACGTACCATTATGGGTGACTGAGGAACCCTTTCCTGTGCGTGGCCTGACACGCACTTGGCCGATTTTTAATATTAGTAGGGATATCACGTAGTTTATTTTAAATACGTAGAATAGTCTCCTGTGGATAAAATAAAAAACAAATTTCATTGAAATTTTGTTGGTGGACTTAAAATGACGTGGAATTGAAATTTGTAGGTACTGACATCCAAAATGCAATCTTTGTTGCTCCGTCTATCTGCCTGTTTGTTCCGGGTAATCTCTGGAACGGCTGGACTTGACTGGATTTTGACGTGACTTTCACTGGCAGATGGCTAATATAACATAACATAATAAATAACATAATGAGTTAGGCATAGGTTAGAGTGTTAGACTATATTAAGCAATTCTTTTGTTGCTTTTCATTAAATAGTGACGTCACTCCGGTAACTACAAACCTTCCTTCCCCGATTCCGGGGAAGATAAAGGTCAGCAATACACCATGGATAGCGGTAGTCACTCATGCTCATTAGTCGACAAGTTTGGAAGTAAATGTCTATCTGTGCGCTTTCACGGCTAAACCGCTGCAATGATTTCATTGACATTTACCATGAAGATATTTTTATATTTGATGCGTCGGCAACTACGGTGGTGTGGTCACGTATCTCGGATGGCGGAGGAGAGAGTGGCGAAGCGCACCCTTCACTTTGAGCTAGAGAAGGGCAAGCGAAAGCATGGCGGACAACTCCTCAGATCTAAAGATTTTCTGAAGCGTCACATCAAAAGTTGCAACATAGAGCCCTCTCGCTGGGAGAGTTTGGCAGCACAGTGACCGGAATGGCACAAGATTGTGAAGAAGCGAATCCGCGAATTTGAGGGATAGCGTTTAGCTGACCTCGACGCCATCTTAAATCCCGTCCACTCGTCACCATTCACTATAATTATGAGAGCGGTAAGCTCACTTGCCACTTTGTGCAAGGGAGTTTACTGCAAAAATCGGCTATATAAGCCATCTCCGGGCGCATCAGTGCTAAACCCTATGAGGGGTCAATGTGGTCGCCATGGCCGAAATCGGTCGGATTGTTATATTTTGGATTATACTATTTAACGCAATAATAGACGAAACGACAACGTCTTAAAAACCTAAATAGGTTGGCTTAACAGGCAAGCAAGTACAACTGTTACAAATTTTAATATGTTAAGGTCCATTGTTGTAGGTATTTAGCTACTATTTTATGTTAATGAATGCACTACACTAGTACCTTTACAATTATGAACAGTGCAGAGTAAAAGAGAAGCAGTGCAGATCGTTGTATCTAGTGCTCGGAAATAATCTATAACGGTACACAAGAACTCCAACTAACATTGAATGTTCACTACATTAATCGCATTCAGACATCCTTCTAGAACATTTTAGCGGAGCCTTACTCTTGGCTTCGGCATTTAACATGGACTTTAATAATCCGTTCAAACAACATAGTAGTAACAGTAGTAGGTATTTGTGTTTTTCTACAAACGACACTTGTTCAAAGGAGAGATTTCCTATTAGATTGCCAAGGAATCCAATTTCCCCTCTGCTGCCAATCTTTTACTAGTAACTTTGAGAAAAGCTAATAGGATATACTAATAGGTCTTTAGTTGGAACAAAGTAATTTGTCGCCATATTTAAAAATAGGAACAATATGAGCTGTCTTCCAATGTACTTGGACCACAGACGTGGGCCATAGCCTCCCGGAACCATTCTGCCTCGGCATCCTGTACAACGACGGGTTCCAGGAGGAACTCTCGATCTAATCGCTTGAGCGTCCAACGTGGCACAGATGGAGCCGGTATTGCGTACGCGTAACCTGTGGGAGCGGAGACTTGAAGTCTCCGCTCCCACAGGTTGATACCATCCTGACTCTTCCCCTACAACGATGCGCCAGCCCTGAACACCGTGTTACAGCGAGGGGCACGATATGCGACGATATGTCAACGATGGAACTGCTCCTCGCCGTCACGTACATAGGGCCCCGTGACTTAGGAGAACTAGGATGTATCTTTTAGCCCAGATCTCTAGTGCCCTACCCTCGGGTTCACGCGCTGGAAACCCCAAGTCTCTGAATATGCATTGAAGTCTCCGAGCATAAGAACTAGGTGGGGGTAATAGGCGTCGAAGACTAGCGTCAACTGAGCGAGCCAATCCTCATACTCAGTTATGTTTCGGTTCGGCGTGAATTTAGCAGCCACGGCCACTGATATCGAAAACGACAGCGGCTATGCAACCCAGTTTCCATGCAATCACGGCCAAAGACCTACACCACGTTCGTTGACGTGACTATTCGCGATGATCTATCCTGCTAATATTATAAACGTGAAAGTTTGTGAGTATGTGTGTATGTTTGTTCCTCTTTCACGCAAAAACTACTGAACGGATTTGGATGAAACTTTACAGTGATAATATTATAAACGCGAAAGTTTGTGAGTTTGTGTGTATGTTTGTTCCTCTTTCACGCAAAAGCTACTGAACAAATTTGGATGAAACTTTACAGTAATATAGCTTATATATCAGAATAACACATAGGCTACTTTTTAATAATCGAGATAAACGGACGAAAGCTAGGTGATTAAAAAAATACATTAAATCGTAGATGTCAAAATGTATCACTGTTTATCTCCTGTCAAAACTTCACAGGTTCTTGAACGGTGGCTTGAATGTGGCTAAATCATTATTTGGTTACTAAAAGGATACTTCAAGAAATGATAAACTTTGATGAATAGAATCCATATTTTCAGAATTTTAATTCGATATTATAATTTACAGATACATGTTTTTGCTTCTAGAACTATCAACGGAATCATATATTTCACTACACAATTTTCTAATTTAAAATACATATCGTTCTTAAAAAATAATTCAAACTTTATAAAAACCTGCCAGTAACCTAATACAAAAAGGTTACTTATCTGAGATTAATAATCAACACACCCCCTTAATCTCAGATAAGTACCGAAAAGCATTTCACACATTCTTACACATTCTTACTTCCACAACCACAAACACTTATATCCTGACAACAACAATTCAGAAATTATAACAACAAACTCCTACAACAGCAGCTCCAATAACCACTTCAACAACTCAAACACCAACTCCAACAACTACAACAAATACTTCGACAACTCGAACAACAAACTCCTTTTTTTTTTTTTTTTTTTTTTTACGTGTGGAAATCCCCGCGGACCGTCACCCCGTCGGGGGTTACGGCGGGGTGGTGTGTCGGACTCGAACCGACTAAAACCACACGGTGTGACCCTCTCTGCGCCTTTGTATTGGAAGGAGTCCAGGGAGGGGATTTCCTTCTGGACTCCAACCGGCGCCTGCCCGCACTGTTGCGGGCACCATCTCAACTCTAAACTCTCTAATTGGGCAGCGTCCGGTCACACACGGACGCCGCCCCCTCGCGGTTGGCCTCTACTGCGGACGGACGGGAAACCCGTCCCGCCCATCCGCGGCCACTCTCAGGGCGGCATGAGACGCAGGTATGCGCGCCTCCGCCGCCCGGGGCGCCGGCGGCGGATCGGGTCCGAGTGGATATCGTCCTCCCGGGCCTTCTCCGCCACCTCCTTCTGCAAGATTACATCCTCGCAGAAGGTTGCGACCGCGGTGAAACAACTGTCGCTGCCGGCCATCGATCTTATGACGGCCGGCAGCGAGAGATCCCCTCCGATGACTGCAGTGAGGACCCGGCGCTGCGCCGCCCAAGCGGGGCAGACCGCCAGCGTGTGCTGGGCCGTGTCCTCACTGCAGTCGCAGTGGTGGCAGGCGGGACTCGGTTCCCTCCTAGCGACCGAGTGCAGGTACTTTCCGAAGCAACCGTGCCCGGAAAGTACCTGCGTCAGCCGGAAGGAAAGGGTCCCATGCTGCCGCCCTGCCCACTCCGCGATGACCGGCTGAAGAGCCTCCACGGCGGCGAAGCCAGCGCGTGGGGTCTCCAGCCGGAACGACCATCTCTGCATGGTGGCTCGGCGAGCGGCTTCGCGCCACTCGCGCACGTCCTCGGGCGGAGGGCGAAATCCGCTCTCCGCCCGGAAGTCAGCCACTCGCCGATAAACTTCGGCGAGCACTTCCGCCTCCAAATCCCACGGGGGTGTTCCGGCCAAGGCGCACGCCGCCTCGGTAGATACGGTGCGGTATCCGCGTATGGCTCTGACCGCCAATACCCTCTGGGGGCGCCAGAGGCGCGCCCTATTCTGGGCGGACAGAGCCGCCGCCCACACCGGTGCACCATACAGTGCCATCGACCGGACAACCCCCGTGTACAGCTGCCTAGTGGGGACACTGGCCCCGCCCAAATTGGGCAGAAGTCGCCCTAGGGCGGAGGCAGTGCCCACCAGCTTAGGACCAAGCTGTCGGAAGTGCTCGTCGAAGAGCCACCTACCGTCGAGGACCAGACCCAGGTACCTCATCTGGGCCCGGACCGGTACGAGGACCGAGTTGACCACAATGGAGGCGCCGGCGGGCGGACCGCGACGGGGCCAATGAAATAATAGGGCCTCCGTCTTGTCCAGGGCCACCCGCAGACCCAGCGCCTCGATGCGCCCGACCACCCGGGAGACTCCTGTGGTGGCCAGGCGCGCCGCCTCCTCGAAGTTTGCCCCCCGGGCCGTGACTAGGGTGTCGTCTGCGTAGCAGATTACACCCAGCCCGGGGGGGAGACGCCCTCGTAGGGCCCAGTCGTATCCCATGTTCCACAGGAGTGGTCCTAGGACAGACCCCTGTGGAACACCGCACGACATGGCCCTGCGTCTCAAGGCGCCATCTCGGTCCTCGTACTCGACGGTACGCTCCTCTAAATAGTCTGCCACCAGCCGCCGCAGGTACCCTGGCACTCCGTGGTATTGGAGTGCGGCCCTGATGCAGCCGAATGGCAGACTATTGAAGGCGTTGGCGATGTCCAAGGACACCGCCAACACCACTCCGCCGCCTCTCACCGCCTCTTCGGTCACGGCCCTCAGGCGCAGGATCGCGTCGACCGTCGAACGCCCTTCTCGGAAGCCGAATTGGGCGTCCGACAGGTCGGGCCCCACCTCGCTGAGGTGCCGGACGATGCGGACAGAGAGAACCCTCTCAAACAACTTGCCCGCCTCGTCCAGCAACACGATGGGCCTGTAGGCCGCGACCGAATCGGCAGGCCGTCCATGTTTCTGGATCAGTACCAGCTTCCCGCACTTCCAACGCTCAGGGAAGTGTCCGGACGCCAGGCTAGCGTCCAACACTCCCCTGAGGTGGTCCGACATGTAGTCGAGGGCACGGGCCATCACTCGGGCTGGAACCCCGTCCGGCCCGGGGGCGGTGTTCTTGGACCGAATCCGTAGAACAGCCGCCCATACCTCCGATTCCCTGACAGGCGGCACATCACCCACGCTGTCCCGACGACGACCACGACGGGCCATCGACGGGGGTGTGTGTTCCGCCTGCTGTGGGAATAGGCCCTCGACCACTTCCTGCAGGAAGCTGGGCTGGAGAGTCTCCGTAAGGGGGGGGGCCCTGTGTGCGGAGCTTTTGTCGCACCGCACGGTAAGGTCGACCCCAGGGGTCACGCTCGAGACTCTCCAGCATCTCCACTCTGGACGCGTCTTTGGCGCGGCAGATGGCCAGCCTCAGAGTTTCCCGAGCTGCTCGGTACTCCTCGTGTAGCCGGTCCACCTCCTCACCGCCTCCGCGGTGACGTCGCCGACTCCGGGTGTGGGACCTCCGGGCACGTACGCAGGCCGCACGGAGGTCCGCCAACTCCTGGGACCACCAGTAGACCTCCTTCCGAGGAGGCCGACGGCCACGAACGCGGGGCATGGCCGCATCGCAGATGAGCGTTAACGCATCGGCGAAGCGACCAGCCCCCGCGTCGACCTCCTCGGTCGGGGCCTGCGGAGACAGCCAAGAGCAAACAATGGCCGCCTCCCCTAGTAGGTCCCTGTCCAGCTTGGCGACAGCCCACCGCGGAAAACGGGAGGGACGCCGCGCCGCGTGACCCCTACTGGCGTCCTGGGACCGGGAGAGCTCGAATCGGATATAAAGGTGATCCGAGAGCGTCTCGACCTCATCCAGGACACTCCAGTTCCTTACTCGTGCGGCGACTGCAGGGGTAGCGAACGAAAGGTCCACTATCGACCCCCCCTGCTGTCGCACGCACGTGTTGGTGGTGCCCCTGTTCAGCAAACAGAGGCCCACCGACGCCGCCCATTCCTCGACGGCTTCGCCCCTGGTGTCCGTCGCCGGGGAACCCCACGCAATGGACTTTGCATTGAAGTCCCCCAGCACGAGGACGTGCCCAGACACCAATCGCCGTATCGAGGTCTCCAAGTTGTTGAGGAAGACCTCGAAGTCGCTCAGACTCCGGTTGGGGGAGAAATACACACCATAAATGGTGATTCCCCCCCATTCGACGGCAACATATCCGGTACCCTTGTCTTTTAGCGACAAGGGCGGGGAATGAGCCGCCGTGGAGCTGACGACTGCCACGGAGCCGTCCCAGTCACCCATCCAGTTTGGACGGGGAGGGACAAAATAGGGCTCCGCGACTACGGCAACACCTATAGACCACTGCGCCATGGTTTGCAGGAAAAGATCTTGCGCCGCGGCACAGTGGTTGAGGTTCGTCTGGACCAGGAGGTTGGAGACTTGATCCATTACTGGATCGTCTCTACAACCCCCTCCATGGGCGACGACGTCGTCGCCTGATTGACGTCGGAGGCAGCCTGGGTCGCCGGGCTAGCCTCCGGCGTCTGCCGAGAAGCGCGGGGAGGCTTGCAGCCCCCCTGCCCCATCTGGTGATTGGCGGGCTTTTTACCCGCCGCACACATCGGGCAGTGAGGGGCGGCAGAGCATTCTGACGCCTTGTGCCCGGTTTGACCGCAGCGGAAACAAAGTTCGCTGCAGTCAAAACAGCTCTCGCACTTGGTGCGAGTGTGTCCCGCGACGAGGCACTTGTAGCACCTCATCGGCCTCGCGGCCAGAACCGTGATTCTGGCATTCACGAAGCCGACGAGCATGCTCCCGGCGTCGGCCAAAACTTTGGCCGCCGCCACGGGACAGCTGACCCACACCGAGCCGAGGCCTCCCGGGCCCGGCCGGACGGTGCCGACTCGGATGGTGCCCGCGGCGCAGCCAGTCTTCTCCACGACTGCATCGCGGACATCCTCCGACGTGATGGAGTCGTCCAGACCCGAAATGCGCAGTTCCGCGCACTTGGTGGGCCTGGCGACCTTGACACCGTCCTGGGCGGCAAACACCTCCCGCAGCCTCTCGGCGAAAGTGTCGGCCGTCTTGGCGCCCTCAGCCCCCGGGAACTCGAATACTCGAGCTCCCGTCTGGGCGCGGCGCAGCCTCATCCCCGCAGCCCCGAACTCAGCGGCGAGCCCGGGACGGGCCCCTTTGAACAGGGCCGCGTAGGTGAGCCCGCCACTGGCCGCCTCCGGCGACACGGTCACCACTACAGCCGCGGTCTTGGGCGGCTGCAGCTTCCGCGGCCTCTTTTTGGAGGCCGCTGCCGCCACCGGCGGCGACTGCGGGGCTTGGGCTGCGCCTTGGGCGGCCTTCCTCGCCCGCGCCCGCTGCCGCTGCCCCCGCCTCTTCGAGGCCCCCACAACCTGCCAATCCTCGTTAGAGGGGGCTGGTTCCGAGGGGCCCGTCGGAGGTGCCGGAGCGGGAAGCGGGGGGAAGTCCGCTCCACTTGGGGGCGCCGTTTGAGGCCCCTTCTTGGCCGGCGCTTTGCCCGGAGGCTTGGCCGGCGCTTTGGCCGGTGCCTTGGCCGGCGCCTGGGCCGGTTTCGCGGCCCCCTTCTTCGGTCCCTTTTGATTTTGGGGGGGGGCCGGGGCCGACGTCGCCGCCGCGTAGGTGACGCGGCTTCCCACCAGGGTGGCAACCGGGGGCCTCTGCGACGCGAGCGGGGGGCGGACAACTGGCGCGGGGGGAAGCCTCGCCTCCAGGCCGGCCAGTCGCCCGTCCAGCATTCGCGTCATAGCGTCGAGCGCCTGACGCAGCATGGCGTCAGGGAACTCGCCGCCAGCAGGGGCCTCCGGCCGAGACGGCGCAGGCGGGGCCGGCACTTCTACCCGAGACGGCGCGGGCGGGGCCGGGACCTCTACCCGAGACGGCCCGGGCGGGGGCGGGGCCTCCGACTGAGACGGCCTGGCCGAGGCCGGGGCCGGAGCCCCTTGCTCGGGCGGCCCAGGAGGGGCCGCGTCCACTGGCTGAGTCCGCTCAGCCCGGAATTGGGCGAACTGCTTACTCAGCGCAGTCACCTGGTCCGACAGACGGGCGTTGGCCTCCTCGAGGCGCGCCATATTCCCGCACAAGGTCCCCACAACCTCCGACAAGGCGGAGGAGGAGTCCTTCAGGGCCTTCACGAAGACGCCCTTCAGGTTTACGGACTTGATGGCCACCTTGTTGATGACGGCCACCGCCGCATTCGCCCTCTCCTGCACGGACACGGGAGCTTGGGGGGGTTCTCCC
Organism: Phragmatobia fuliginosa; assembly: GCA_932526445.1. Classification (NCBI taxonomy): domain Eukaryota; kingdom Metazoa; phylum Arthropoda; class Insecta; order Lepidoptera; family Erebidae; genus Phragmatobia; species Phragmatobia fuliginosa. The sequence goes on along the minus strand of OW052068.1, from coordinate 11,254,977 downwards.
TCCACCGGCTCCCGAATCTTTAGTAGGAGATCGGCGATCTCCTCCTCCGCTGCGACTTCGTTGTCTAGTCGCCTCCTCCTGCGGGACTCCGCATTTGAGAACACGGAGTCCGTTGGCAGCGAGACAGGGGCTGCCGACCCGTCAATGCGGACACCCTTCGCGACTGGCGTCTCTGCGTCGCTGTCCACCTCTGAGTGCAGGCGCTTGAGGCTATCGCCCGCCCGCATCTCCGTCTCCATCGGCTCCGGGCGCGCATCATCGCTCCTGCCCGCCACCGCCGACTTGGAGCGTATCCGCTCCGAAGACCTTCCTCCTCTTCCTCTTCGGCTCCCAGTGGTCCGTTTGACTACTGGGAGCCCTACCGAGGTGGGCGGCCCGAGTGCCACCACTGCCTCCTTGGACACTAGGTCCACAATCGAAGAAGAGCTTCCCTTGAGGATGCCCTTCTTCGCCCTTCCTTTCTCCATTTCCGTATCCGTTGTGCTTGCCTGTTTTCCGTTAGAATTGTCCGATCGTATTTTTATGATTTTTAGTTCATCTGCCATAATTAAACCCACGAGTGGGGGAGAAATAAAAGTCGACCCGGCCAGAGATCCCCCAATACCCGGGCAAGCGAAAATTTTTAACCCAGCCGAGGGGTCCGCAGGTACCTCGGCTTGGGGTGCGCTTACGACTGAACTTCCCATCAGCCATGCATCCCCTGGCCACGCACCAGAACTTGGGATTCGGGGTAATTTTTTAGAGAGGTTTTCTTCCTCGCGGTCCGGGCGGTTAAGCCAAGACCCACGTCCCCGATCAAAGCCGCGAGACTTGACCACAGCACTTCTCTCGGGATTACGCTATGCCGACGGTGGCAAGAGGACTACGTCCCCCTGCCTGCTCGGTGGTAGTGTAAGTACACGCCGACCCATGAAGGGTCCCACCTTCGGTTTTTTAACGAGGTTAACCTCCTCCATGCTCCGAAGAGCGAAGAGCCAGCAGGGGAACCGGCGGAAACGCCCGCCCCGCTGGACCAGGCCTTGCCCAGGAGCCGATGACATGGCTTCCTCTCCAGCTAGAATATTAGCCGCTGGCGATAATCCTCTCCTCCAGATAACGCGGAGGAAATGAGGAGGAACAGTGCTATCGCCAGCGCCCAGGGTGCACCACGTGGAGGTTTTCTAGCCAGCAGCACCCCGAACAACAAACTCCTACACCAACTTCGACAACTCGAACAAATATGTAGGAGATACCACTTCAACACCAGCTCCAACACCTACTTCAACACCAACTCCAACACGAACAGCTCCAACACAAACAGCTAATCAAATCAAATCAACCATTTATAACATTAACATTCATCATATCATCTCAACTCTTTCAACAAAAACCAAAACTTATTATTTCCAACCACAATTTAGAAATTATTAAACACCAAACAAAACCATGACATTCTCTTTCAACAGAAACCTAAACCTTTTTAATATAACAAACCTTAAAATACAGAAAAACAAATACACTATAAAGGAAAAAATTAGCTGTCAAAAATTATGTCAAAAAATTATGTGAAAAATTTATCTAAAATATTCCGTTTAAAAATTAATTGAATTACAAAATATGAAATTATTTTTCCCTTTACAACAATTTCACACACACGCTTCCACTGCGCGACTCTGCTATTATCTCACACTCCCTTAAACTAGCATACTTACACAAAGGTTTCGAATTCAAATACCTAAAAAGACCTAATAACATACATATATATTATGACGAGAGAATAACACCAAACGCTTTAAAAAACCTAGTCACTAACTTAATCTTCATCATGACCTTCAACAACATCACAGTCTACATCTCATCTTCATCTTTATCTCCATCGTGACCTCCAACAACATCCATCTACATCTCATCTTCTTTATCTACTCCACCATTACCTTCGTGACATCCATCATCACCACTTCTACAACTTCATGATCACCTCCATCATGATCATTAAAAACATCAGCTTTACCAAAGCATCAACAAACTCCGTCTCCTCCTCATTTATCTCATGAGCTTCACCAAAAACAACAACCTCCGTCTCCTTCTCATTTCTCATCAGCTTCACGAAGAACATCAACCTCTGTCTCCTCCTCTTGGTCTCATTTTTCAATTGTTTTTATTTTTTAAAATAATTCGTCCTTTCTATTCTCTATATCGCCTTCAATAAAATTTTCATTTCATTACTCACATTACTTTGTTCATTTTCTCAATTTCGTAATTTCATTTTACAATTTTCTGCTGGGGGCTTTTCACTTTTCTACATCTTCAATAAAAATTCTTTTTCCTGGTATCATGCTGATATCTTGCTGGGCCCATAACCTCTTGAACGGTGGCTTGAATGTGGCTAAATCATTATTTGGTTACTAAAAGGATACTTCAAGAAATGATAAACTTTGATGAATAGAATCCATATTTTCAGAATTTTAATTCGATATTATAATTTACAGATACATGTTTTTGCTTCTAGAACTATCAACGGAATCATATATTTCACTACACAATTTTCTAATTTAAAATACATATCGTTCTTAAAAAATAATTCAAACTTTATAAAAACCTGCCAGTAACCTAATACAAAAAGGTTACTTATCTGAGATTAATAATCAACACAGGTTGCCATGAATAACAAACTTGCATAGCAACAATAATGATACGCGGGTAACACCGCGGGGCGCAGCTAGTAGTTTAATAAAACTAAACTGGAGTTACATCCTTGAAGTTCCTGAAGACAAAGCCTAGGCGTGAGTAGGCTTTGTCGTGACTTATTTTTGGTAGCTCGCGAGAGACTAGGCATTTCGAGGTGTGTGGACCGGAGAGGGGCTTTGTCTACATCTTGGAACCAGGTGGAGAACGTCATCGTGTCGTGTCATATAACGAGTTGAACGAAGATCTCCATAATACACCAAAGATACCTATCACAGTCCTTAAAGCCACCGGGACGAAGCCTAAGCGTGCAGCAGCTACAAAGAAGTAGTATACTAAACTTATTACTTACTATGCATACTTAATACAGTCCAGGTACAATTCATAGTTTTTACTGTTTGCGAATATAATTTATTATAATTATTACATACACCTGGTACGTATAACCTCATGTTTTGATTTTACATACAAAATATTTTATTATCATTTCAAATTTTAAACTGCTTTCTAACCCACTTTTATTCCGCATTAACAAATAAAAAATAATGTTGGTAAACAGTTCACCGGTGGGTGGTTAACATCACTTTCTCATGACAGTCATTGACAGTAAATAATGTCATTTATCGCGTTTCGTTCTGCACATAGTGCACATGCGCAGTATAAAAAATTACAAAGGTACAATGCAAGAGACCAGACGGTATGAGCTTGATTCCATGGAAGATAGGTGGGGTGCTGGTATGGGATGCCACCTGTTCAGACACGCTGGCCCCTTCCATCTACATGGAACCAACAACAGAGCTGGTGCGGCTTGTGAAGCGGCAGAAAAAGCTAAAGCATGCAAATACAAGGGTCTCTATGATTTTTAAGGGCTCCGAATATGATTTTGTCCCATTCGGTGTCGAGACCCTTTTTCCGTGGGGTCCTAGCGCTATAAGGCTTTTTAAAGAAATATCAAGAAGGTTAGTCGAGGTCACAGGGGACCGAAGAGCTGGCAGCTACCTCGGACAAAGAATTAGTATAGCTATTCAAAGGGGGAACGCTGCTAGTATCTTCGGAACCTTACCTAAAGGGACTCCTTATAATAATATATTCTTGTTTTAATAAAATTTTTAAGGTTTTTACTTTTTAGGTTCATTGTTCATGTATATTTATCTTTATTGTTAAATAAATTATATTGTAAACCTCAAAGGTACATTATCAACGCCATAGATAGATATAGAATAGTATTAGGCTAAGTACTCACGAAGCGTTTTGCTCCCGTGCCCGCTGCGGTGGTGGAAGTACGGTTTATATACATATTTATATACTCACGAAACCGGTTATTTGCGCGCTGTTGCGATATTCACCCGCCACGTTTGCGGGCAATGATCGCAAGACAGGCGGTTGCAAAATGGGCGGTAACGTTCAGTTGAGGTTCAGACCGCCAATGGGTGACCGCGACCCGCGCGGTTCTACAGGTTGCCCGCCGGTGCAGTGGGAGCCGCAAACAACCACGCACACCGCGGGCGTAAAACGCGTCGTGAGTAGTGCTTTAATTTTTTAAATTTAAATCTGCATTCTACAGAAGCTGCGGGCCCGCAACCGCAGCGGGCACGGGAGAACAACGCTTCATGTGTACTTAGCCTAAGTAGTCTATATCTATGATCAACGCAGTATTCTAGACAGTATTGCCGTTTTAACAACTAAGGGATCTAGGGGATTTCATGACTGAATTTTGGGGGAAAAATTATTTTAGCGACATATAAATATTTGGCGAATAGCGTTTTTTGTACAATACAAACTTCATAGAAAGGAACTTTTTTTAGAAACAATTAATTACAAACAAATTAAGGAAATTTATTGTAATTTTATGTCTGATGACTTACAAATATGGACACAAAACGAACATTCCCCTGATATCCATTCTAATATTATAAACGCGAAAGTTTGCGAGTATATGTGTATGTTTGTTGCTCTTTCACGGAAAAACTACTGAACAGATTTGAATGAAACTTTTTGAATTAAATGAATGAAACTTTTTGAATTAAACTGTACAGTAATATGGCTTATATATGTATATTAGAATAACACATAGGCTACTTTTTACTGCATTAAACGAGATACACACGGCGGAACCGCGGGCGAAAGCTGGTAAACAGTACCTGTGGGTCATTCAAAAATCATTCGATAATATTGATCTATAATCATTATTTTGGCGGACTTTTCAATTTTCATTTTGTAGAACGGCAACACTGATTCCAGTATGTCAAAATCAGAATTGTCAGTGTCACATTTCAGACAATTTCAGTATGATTTCAGTGCACTGATTGTAGAGATGTGTCGTTGACGTTTTTAAAGATAACGAAACGAAACCGTTGAAAGTCGACAATCAACTAGTCCCTTAACTAGTTAAATTTTTCAACTAGTTAATTTTTCAACTAATAGTCGTCTTGAACTACTCGACGTTGAAACGTTTTAAGTCGAAGCCGTTAACAGTATAGTACATCTTGATGCGTTTCGTTGGACGAGTTGACGACTTAATAAAATTGGCCGTCGCTCATGGAGTTTTTGACTGTTTGCGGGTTCAATGCCTGCTCAATCCACATATTTATGAGAGTGAATTTAGTTTTTTTTTTTAAATATGTTTGGACAGCTGACACACAACATCATCTAGTCCCAAGCTAAGCAGAGCTTGTGTTATGGGTACTAGACAACTGATATAAATACATAAATATACTTTTTTTTGTAAATACATACATATTATACATAGAAAACACCCAGACTCCGAAACAAATATTTGTAAATCACACAAATAATATTTGGTCCGACCCGGGAATCGAACCCGAGACCTCTTGATCAGCAACCGCATACGCTAACCACTAGACCAACGAGCCAGTCCAACGAGAATTCAAGCTGTAACATATTAATTCTGTTTATTAATAATTGTATCTTTTATTTACCTAAAAGAATAATACACAATTTGAAGTTGTTGAAATAATTATAATATCGATCGATCATGTTATGTTAGGGACTAGTAATTACAGACTGTCATAAATTCAATTCAAATTATTAAAAATCGCATCTAAAGAAATAATAATAATAATAAAAAGACCACCCAGCGCGTTCAACGCCGGTGGTCGGCGAGCTATCTCTTTCACACTTTCTAAAGTAATATATCGTCATCTTCTTCTACCATAGTAATAAGTTTGTGCACGTTGCTTATTGATGCATTTAAATTTCAACGTTGTGACAATAGAGATAAAGGTTTATATAGATTGACTACTAAGTCATTGCAACGAGGTTAAACGGCAATTTAAAAGCGTTGTTGAAGAGTTGAACTTTTATGTAAACCCCTACATTCTCCGTTTGGCCGTCTACGAATTCAACTAGTCGATCAAAGAATGATGAACAGTTGAAGCGTTGATTGTACGCAGACGGCAATGAATTCAAGACTCTTCACACGTACTCTCAAGGTATTCTCACTAGATGGCGTTCGCATATAGTCGTAACGAAATCATAAGTTGCATTGATTCAAAAAATTGGCATAACGCCATCTATCGATTGTCATTGTGACTTTTTTTTTTTTAATTTATTTGATCATCTTTAGAGGCTTCTAATTAAAATAAAATCGTGTTCAATTGACAATTGTTTGATTTTATTTTTAAAATTTTACATGTTTACTTATTAGTTCACTATTTTCATACGACATTATCCAAATAAGCCTATTTTACAGTTAGGCCCCTATAACTCCTGAAATAAAAAAGTTATCAAAACCGCTATATTTTTCCTTGAAAATTCAGTAGGTAAATGGACTACTATCTTTAATTTTTCTCATCTTTTTTGAGTATGCCGTTTGGCTTTTAGAGGGGGAGGGGACGTGATTGATTACGTGATTTTCGATCTTATAAGTTTAGTGAAAAAAGAAACAGACAGATATCAACTTAAAAAAAATATATAGACATTTACTAAAATACTGTTAATTTGAAAGTACAAACATTCTGTTCAATTTTATTTATTTGTCTAATACGAAAGTCGAAACAAAATATAAATTTAACTTAACTCATTTTACGAGTTCATTCGAACTCAATAGACCACACACATGGCTCACGAAGTCCAACCAGAGTGCTATTTCATTCACATAGGTACTTTAAATTAATGTATTGATATCTTCTTCTAAAACAACAATAAGTTAAAAGGCATATGCCGCTTAATAAAAATTTATTCAAATATCAACGCTATAACTATTGAAATAGAGATTAAAATAGATTAACTGTTCATCCGATTTATCAGCGGCCAAGTGTATGCGGACTGAAGCGTTGATTCTACGATTCTACTACATCGTTACTACCTCGTAGAGTATTAAAGGCCGAATACACGATCGGCAACGACTCCAACTCAACCAACCTCACACACACATACACAGCGTTGGGACGGCTTCTACACGATTTAACCAACCGAGTTGAACCGAGCGACCGCTCGGCTCCGCCCACTCGTATGTTCGTTGGTCGGTGGTTGACTTCAGTCCTACTCCGGTATTCACGACGGCTCCTTGTCTCTCAAAGAATCAAAAGATCGATTTTACAATAACCTTAATATTTTACGGATTCTTGATGCTGATGACTTTTTTAAACGCGAAAGTTTGTATGTATGTATGTATGTTTGTTGCTCTTTCACGAAAAACTACTGAACGGATTTGGATGAAACTTCACAATATTATAGCTTAAATATCAGAATAACACATAGCCTACTTTTTATCTTACTACTTATACTCTAGTAGTTATTCAGGTAGTAGAGCCACGCTGATTTCAGCACGAATGGGCCGGCTCGACCCGGCTAGTACTACCCTCACACAGAAGACCATCCTAATAATGACAGCATTTTTGCTGTCGTATTTCGTTGGTGAGTGTGAGACCGGAGGCCCAATCATTCTGCATCATTCTCCCGCCCTTCGAAGGCCGGGAGAATGATGCAGAATAATCTAACCAGGCTGCCATGGTAAGGGTCACCATGCTACATTGCTCACCTCACCTCACAATAAGCATGGTGACCCCTACTTCTGGATTCTACTCATGCTTTCCATCAGGCAGAGTAGAGTCACTTTGGCAGGCTTAAATATAAAAAAAAAAAAAAAAAAAAAAATACTCCGTTTTTACCATAAAGGCACACGGGGCCTGTGCCCAGGGCCTCCGTCTTATGGGGGGCCCCCCAAGAACCGACATTTTCTCAAAAACACATTTACTTATAAGCATATATACATTTTATAAGCACGATATAAATAGGAAAAAAATAACTTAGGTTAGGAAATAAATGAAGATTAAAAATAAATTAAAATTAGTGCAAGAAATGAAAATATGAATGAGGAATAGACTACCTATACTACTCATATGAATAGATCGCTAAATATATAAATGAATTTACGACTTACAAGTACTTTCAAGGTATTCTCACTAGATGGCGCTCGCATACGGTTTTTAGGGTTCCGTAGCCAAATGGCAAAAAACGGAACCCTTATAGATTCGTCAAGTCTGTCTGTCTGTCTGTCCGTCCGTATGTCACAGCCAATTATTTCCGAAACTATAAGAGCTATACTGTTAAAATTTGGTCAGTCGATGTATTCTGTGAACCGCATTAAGATTTTTACATAAAAATAGAAAAAAAACAATACATTTTAGGGGTCCCCATACTTGGAACTGAAACTCGAAATTTTTTTTTTCATCTAACCTATACGTGTGGGGTATCTATGGATAGGTATTCAAAAATGATGTTGAGGTTTCTAATATCATTTTTTTCTAAACTGAATAGTTTGTGCGAGAGACACTTCCAAAGTGGAAAAATGTGTGTCCCCCCCCCTCTAACTTCTAAAATAAGAGAGTGATAAAAGTAAAAAAAATATATGTTGTACCTTACCATGCAAACTACCAACGAAAATTGGTTTGAACGAGATCTAGTGAGTAGTTTTTTTTAATACGTCATAAATCGTAACACGCAATTTACCTTTCATCCAATCAATACACTAGTATAAAAACTTCGATGAACGTTACAACAAACTACAAGAACTTTTACATGGTGTTACTTGCTGATACGGAACCCTTCATGGGCGAGTCCGACTCGCACTTGGCCGCTTTTTAGTTTAACTAGGAATAAATTTAAATAACCTGTTGTAACGAAACCATTGCATTGATTCAAAAATTTGCATAACGCCACCTAGCAATTGTCGTTGTGAACTTTTTTTAATTTTGTTTTATCATCTTTAAAGGATTCAAATTAAAATAAAATCGTGTTCAATTGACAATTGTTTGATTTCATTTTCAAAATTTTGCATGTTTACTTATTAATTCACTATTTTCATACGAAATTATCTAAATAAGCCTATTTCACAGTTAGGCCTATTACTCCTGAAATAAAAAAGTTATCAAAACCGCTATAAGTAGTTTTCCTTGAAAATTCAGTACATGGACTACTATCATGAATTTTTCTATGTTTTTTTGAGCCAGCCGTTTTGGCTTTTAGAGGGAGGGTTGGCTTTTAGAGTTTTGATTAAGTGATTTTCGATCTTATAAGTTTAGTGAAAAATTTATGTAAAATATTATGTGGCACAAATCACAATTCAGCAGATGATCATGTCATTCTTATATTGTTTAATATTCTTTTTTCTTTTATTGCATAACTAATATTATATTTTAATGATGCCAGATTAAAATTGCATGGTGTAATAATTAATACTTTTTGTAGATCGAATTGACAATAGAGTAGAATATTGAAAATGTCTAAATAAAAACAAGATTATTTTATTAAAATTTAACTTTCTAGCACTAACCGGTTAGCGCTAGAAAGATGAAACTTTGCATGAATATGATGTTACTATCACGCCGACAAAGTCACGCAGAAAAATAGTTTTATTTGGGGTACCTCCCCTACTCGTAAAGTGGGGATGTTTTTTTTCCTCACGTCTACCCCATCCTGTAGGGTGTTAGATTAGATAGTTCTTTGAAAAATATTGAGGGGTTGGTAAGACAATTTTTTTATTTGAGATCTACAACTAAGCTTCACGACTGTGATGCTATAGTAACAACCGGAACCGACTGCTAAACGTGACCTCCGAATCACGGAGAGGATCATGGTAACATGCCACTAACGGTCACCCATCCAGGTGCTAACCGCACTGGCGTTGCTTACCCTCGTTGATTGTTTCTAATCACCTAGGGCAACTTGGCTATGAGCGCCTAATGTATACAATCTACCCATAATAAATGATCATAGTATAAAGATGTTAGTATAATTCTCTTTCTTACTTTCCAAAAGGGCCTCCTAATTCTTGTGTGCCCAGGGCCTCCCGAATAGGTTAAGACGGCCTTGGTTATACTATTTTAACCTACTACTTATATATCAGAATAGCACATAGCCGAAAATACGCGGGTAATACCGCGGGGCGCAGCTAGTAACGTAAAGTAGGTAGTAATAAAAGTTACAGTGTTAGTTCTTGAGTTATAGATCATATAGATGCCTGACTTGTTAAATGGGCTTAATTGGTAAATTTCGTACAAAATAAGAAGTAAACATAATAATTATCTGTTGAACACGCGAACATTGCGTATTCATTGCAACACACGATGACGGGACGTGCTAAGTGCGCCCGCGACTCCTGCCCAGCGCACACTGAGGCGCTCGCGTTGGTCGACAGCGTTCCACACGATCGCACACGCACACAGACGCAGCCTGTCGCGAGATGCGCCGCCGAACAACCAACGAACCAACCTAGCCGGCGGCTCCGCCCACTATTGATCGTACAAACGAATTCTACACGATCCATTTCCAATCAAGATCAGGGTGGTAGGACATTGGTTCCGTTTCTACACGATCCTTTTTCGATCAAGGTCAGGGTGGTTGGAAATTGGTTTCAACCGTGTAGAACCCCTTTTAGTGTTCTGTGGTTACTACGGACTAGTTAGTTTTTTCAACTGATTCAACGCGTCAGTTGAAATCAACGGCTGTCTACGACTCTACGAAACCTACTCAAATTACCTAAACCTAAACGAATTCAACTGTCAACTAGTTAATCATAGAACCGTTAACAGTTGAAGCTGAAGCAGTTGATTCTACGTAAACGGTTGATTTAACTAGTTCGTTACTTTAACGCCCATCGCTAACTGATTGTGATGCTTGCTTTGATTGAAACTATTGAAAGCTATTGCTCTTCCCAGTCGGGCTAAAGTTAATTGTTGTCATTCGGTTCACAACTTTATATTTTCTATTGTTGTGTGAAAGTAATAACGTTACATTCAGAAGAATATGGCGTCCCATTTAAGTACGAAGGACCGCCTACTAGCTCTGATAGACGATATTGAATTAATAGCAAAGTGAGTTGTGTAGGTATTTAAATTGAATTTAGATTTGAACATAAACTTTATTTATTAATTATGTTTATTTGTGATTTACAGAGAGATGATTGAAGTATCGATAGCGCCAAAACCTCAGAAACTTTCTGCTGCAGATCATGCTCAACTAACAGATCTGTTACTCTCAAAAGATTCAGAATTAAAAAAAACTTTAGAGTTGGCTGATGAACAAGCTAACATACAACAGAAAATGAATGACTTAAAAGCCGAAGTTGAAAATAAGGTAAGAATTTCTAAGACTGGCTCATTGTTGATATTATTATCTAAACAACATTAAACTGTTTACTATGGTACTATATAGGACCAGGATATCTTCCAGTTACAAAGACAACTCAAAGATGCAGAGCAAATTCTTGCAACCTCTCTTTACCAAGCAAGACAGAAACTTGCCTCAATTGTTAAGTCTAGAAAGAAGCCAGTATCATCTGAAGAGTTGATTAAGTTTGCACACAGGTTAGTTTTTATATTTTTCTTTAAATGAGTCGGTTGCAATCCACTGCTGGACATAGGCCCAAAACAAACACACCACAGAGCCCAGTCTACTAGTTTCTGCATCCATTAACCACTAGTATTTGCCAGTCTTAGATACTAGCTTTGGCGTGTGGCTCAGCCTGCGTGTAGGTCAGTCATGGTGATAAATAGTAGCCTATGTGTTATTTCAATATGTAAGCTATATTATTGTGAAGTTTCATCAAAATTCATTCAGTAGTTGTTTGTATGAAGGAGCAACAAACATACTAAAATATTCCTCTTAACCATGTCATCCTGACCAAGAGCATCCCACACTATATCTGCAAAGATTGGTCTCCAATCCAGCCATTATCTTGTAAATTAATGTCCAGCTCATTGTCACCTTTAACTACTTACTTTCAGAGCTATGTCAGACACCTTCATTGACTTACACTTCACTCCAAATATTGCACAGACTACGAGTGTAACTCTTTCTATAGAGCATAAAGAAAGCTTAAGCTTATGGATTAGCCCTATATTCAGTATCCACTTCTCAGCATTATACATATTAGGCATTCTTAAAATTACATGAAAATAATAAGTTTGAATGTGAAGAAATAAAATATCGCTTAGATAAGGATATCAAAGAAAGTCTTAGAAATACTTCATTTAATTACTGCTACTAAAATATGTCTACAGGATCAGTGCTTCCAATGCAGTTAGTGCACCTCTTTCATGGCAGCCAGGAGATCCCCGTCGGCCTTATCCAACAGACTTGGAGATGAGATTGGGAATGCTCGGCCGTCTGAGTGACCTACCGATCAATGGACACACTCCATCAACACTTAATGAACTGCACAGAATGACTACAGGTGGAGGTAAGTCATTTTCTTTATGTCAGAAAGGGAGACTTCAAAATATAGTTAGTTACAGGTAAGATTGGACTCATCTGAAAATGTTGATTGATAGCTAATAGTTTCTGTAACTTAAAATTAGTATATAACTAAAATGAGTATATATAAGTGCCTGCCAAAGTGACTCTACTTTGTGTGATGGATAGCATGGGTCTATCCAAGAGCAGTGATTCATCAACAGCCTTTAACCTTTTGAACGCCAGAGCAAAAACTCATCAACTTGCCCTCAACATCAGACCACAAATTTAGTGCAAATACCTACGAAAAAAATAAGCATTCCAAAACTTTATCAATAACATGAATTGTATTTTTTATTTTCGTCTACAATTTCAAAATATATGTCCTTATAACACTGAATTTATTTCAACATTACACTTCTTCCTACTCTAGTAATAGTTATACACTATTTACAGAGTTGTTTATTAGAGTTGTATTAACAGAATTGAGACGACAATATAATTAAATGTAATAACTATAGGTACAACACTATTCTTGAACTGTTGTCTTGATATTGTGACCCTGGTGTGGACGGTACGTCATTTTTATGAATATTGCGTTTCTCAAATAAGGATGTAGCAACGTACTATCTCGATTATCGAGTATAATAATAACTAATAATAATTAAAACACGTATTTTAAATTAGATTTCTATAATTCCGTTAAAGGAGATACTTAAAAAAAATACACGATTCAAATAGGCTAAGTATATAATCAACTATATAAAAATAGAAAAAATAAACAAAATGTAAAACTGTATGTACGTTTATAGCCTTTAAATACTAGCTTCTATAAACCTGGCATAAAAAGTAACAAGTAGAATTTTGAAAAAAAAAGCAAAGCAACTTGTGATGGACATTTTAAGACTTTTATTTATTTTATTTAAACCTCAGTAGTGTACGAAGCATTTTTTAGGCACTGCTTATATTTTGTATCAATAACTAAGAGTCCTTTTTTTTCTTTACAAAATAATATTCTACTTTAATTATCATTTCACGAGCACGGCTGTTAATTACTTTCTTACTTATTTTAACAGAATAAGTATACCTGATAACAAAACTTAACAACAAAAATAAAACAGGCTAACGAAATTTTAATATAAACTTACGATATCACATAACGTGCCCTACATCACTAGTGGTCACATATTTGTGACTCTGGCGTGTGAGACCATTCTTTTTTAAGAGTTTATTTCTTTCTTTTTAGAGTAAAATTTCTTAATATCATAAAGCAATATAAATAGTATTATGGAAATAGATAAGAGTTAGAGCTTCTTCTTAAGGTACTTATATAAATTTAAAGGCATAAAAGTAATGTTTAAAGGCTTTATTTCGTATTTCGGTGTACGGCTTTTTTTGTCATATATTTGTGACGTTGGTGTACAGGGACAGTTTTCGCTTGTCACATATATTGTGACCCTGGCGGTCAAAAGGTTTACAGTCCACTGCTGGACATGGCCTCTCCTTGAAAAGGAGGTATTGCCTACTATACCACGCTGGCCAGACAGGTTGGTATAGGGTTGGTTTCAAGTGTTCCTTCTCTTGCCTTGATGTTGTCTTACATAATTTATCCCTTAGTCGCCTTTTACGACACCCGCGGTCATCCCGCGGGGTGGTGACACTCTGTATTCTTAATCCGTCACCCCACGGTTAATATAAAAGTATAAAAGTCAACAAACGTGATAATACCTTGTAAAATTTCAAAATAATACCTCTGTATTATGTGTAGTAATTTTTGTCATGCTCTCATGACAAAAATTACTACTATCGGAGTGAAGTCACATCGGAATCCAACATGGCGGATAGCGTTTTAGAAATTTCAATATGGCGGATAGCGATCACGTTTGACTTTTATACTTTATTTTTAACCGACTTCAAAAAAAAGGAGGAGGTTCTCAATTCGTCGGAATCTTTTTTTTTTTTTTTTTTTTTATGTATGTTCAGCGATAATTTCGTCGTTTATGAACCGATTTTAAAAATTCTTTTTGCATTGGAATGGGCGTAGCTTACAGGTGGTCCCATTGTCACCATTTCGAGATCTAATGATGGGATCCCAAGGAAATCAAGGGAACTCCTCAAATATTACAGGCACAATGTCGAGATTTGGGTACTCGGAATAGTTATTCATTGAAGTCGGTTCCTTTTTGTTAAAATTATAATAAAACCGCATCATGGAAGACGGTTTTGTGAAATCAGAAAGTACAAATCTACCAATGATAAATGAAGTGACGTCACGAGCCGAAACAACATGCCGGCTAGCGTTTCTGCGCGAAAATTTAAAACCCTTAATAAAAATATAGATTTTAAGGCATTTTTCGGTTTTATAAAGTTGAAATAAAAATTCTTTTGGTTAATTGGATCCCAGTATTAATTTAAAACAGTTTTCCAGTGTAATGCCCCATTAGAGATGATGTGCGCATTGGTAACATTCATAACTTATAAAACATCTCTAATCTCAGTGTGCCTATTGACATAGGCCTCCTCCAAGTTTCCACTGTAATCTGTCCTGAGTCACCCTGTCTCCACCTTGGGCCAGCAGGCATTTTGATGTCATCCTCCCATCTCATACATTGTCTTCCCCTTTTTGTATTTTAGCATATTAAATAAGAAATATTTAAAAATGTTTAAATATTTCTTATTTATTATGTTGTAAATTAGTTAGCTATAATCATCAATATTCATCGATGGTTGTATTTTGTGTCAATTGAATTCTAAATATAGATTAATATATTACAGTGCCAGCAACACCAACAAGTCAGTTTACTTGGCACCCAACCGGTGAGCTGCATATGTCGGTTGGAGGAGGCAATTCTGTTGCAATCGATGGACGCGGCAAAGACGCACCGAATCAGGAAGATGTTGAAGTTATGTCGACTGACTCCAGTTCTAGTTCGAGTAGTGATTCTCAATGAATAAAAACTAAGAAGATAGGTGAAATGATAAACAAGGACAATATATTTTGTGAACTAAATAAAAGTGCAGTGCAGTGACCCTTTCTTGAAGTATAAAAGATCGCAATTTTACAGAAATAAAAGACTGCTTTTGATTCTATTAGATGTAATTTTCAGAATAAAATCAATCTATTGTTTTATTGTCTGTAATCGTTTTAATCTTATAGCATGCGTAATGGCGGCTCCGCATTAGTGCCGTGAAGCTCCGTGAATAGGCGTGAACGTGAATGTGGACGGTTTTCGCGTGGTTCACGCGCGTTCACGCCTGTTCCCCGATCAGAGTCGGTATTTTGTCCCACGACTACGTTGTCAATCGCGAGTAACGCCGGGGAACGTAGCTAGTCTAAAAAAAATAGTAGTAACTCCTTTGGTCATCAACTTTCTGCCAGTTAAAAACCCGTTAAATCGGTCGAGCCGTTCCAGAGATACCAAACAAACAGACAAAAATTTTTAAAATTGTATTTATGGTGTAAGTAACGTAAGTAAATACTTTCATATACATTTAAAAAAACTGTTTGATATTACATGCATATGAACACAAATTTTATATATTTGTAGAGATTACAATATGCACGCCTACCAAATTGTGACCCACATGATTAAAACGGATTTGAATTTAAGTTTAATCTATAGGTTCGGATGGCTTTGATTACGTATCTACTGGCCACCTGCCTCATACATATAGATATAAGTACATTTCAAAAATTGTGGTCCATCCCCACTAATCCCCGGAACAGATTTATAGACATGAGTAGCTTTCGCCTCCGTTTTCAGTAAAAATTAGCCTATGTTATCCTGCTGATATATAAGCTATATTACTGTAAAGTTTCATACAAATCCGTTCAGTAGTTTTTGCATGACAGAGCAACAAACATACATACATACAAACTTTCGCGTTATATTATTAGTGAAGGATAAATACTTTCATCTTATGCCGGAACCACACTGCGTTATGCGCTATTAGTTATGTGACTACGCCGTATTCGCACAAATATTTGTTATGCGCGCAAACAACAAACATGCCATCCACACTTCGAACTGATACGCCATTGAATTATGCCAAATAAGGCAAATATGTGCGATGTTTGCGTGGAGCGATGGACGTGTTGAGAGTTGCCGCAATTTATTATACCCTAAATGCTTCTTACAAGTACATAGTTGCTAAAAAACCAAAAAGAAAATGCTGGTGGATGATTACAAGTCATAGAAATCGTTTCCGTTTGTCCACTCCATTTTAGCAAACACCGTACACGTCGATACACGACCGCCACAAGCATAGATAATACACGAATGACTCGACTCGATGCGCATATTTGCCTTATTCGTGTCCTTTGAAGTGTGTCAAAAAACCGACAAGTCAACGGATACGCGTATTTGCTATTCGTGCTTATGTGCTATGTGTATGTATAAAGCGAATATTGGCGAATATACTCTCCACACTTCGCCGTATGCGCATGTATAACCCGCATAGCGAATAACGCAGTGTGGTTTCGGCATTCTAATGTCGGTTGCGTAGCTATGCAACAATCTCTCGGTTACCATGGATACCAAATATTTATATTTCACAATCGGTTGAAGTTGTAAAAACTAAAATTATAATTAGTTACGTAAAGAAATAGTTTCAAGAATGGCTGAGAGAGCACCAGTATCTAGCGAAGAAACTTTAGTCCGCTATGACAATCCTGTTTTGGTAACAAAAAAGGTCGAAAAAGTCGTAAGTATTTACTTTTTACAGTATTAATATCTTTACTTCAAAAATATAAATATTTTTATGGTTATTCCAAAAAAGTGTGTTAAAATATAAAAAAAGTTTCCCCATTGAGTACAGAGAAGAGAACACGATACCAGTGGTTTAGAACTCCAGATATCTCTGGAGTTCTAAACCACTGGTATCGTGTTATCACCTGTCAATATGTTTAGGTATAATTGTGGTATATTTATATCTACTAGGTTCTGTCCATGGCTCCGCCCTCGTGTATCATATCAGTTATCAGAGTGAAGACTAACGACTCTTCACTCTCAGCCATTCCTGAGGAAAGCCTCAGGAATGGCTACATATTAAAATTACACCTAGATTCTATTTCTCTCTCTGTCTCTCAATTTAAGAGCAAGACCCTTGTCGGTGGAGCTATCGCTACTCCTCTCAGTTTCCTGCCATTTGTTTAACCTCTGAATAAGCCTATTGAAGTAACCAAATTATGAAGTATATTTTCGACGCTTTATATGTGGGACACTACCAAATAGGAGGGAGAAACATGTAAATAAATTACATATTCAATAAAAACTACAATCACCACTTTTCAGCCTTCACCTCGAGCGGGTGCATCCGTACAACCATGTATACCGACTGAAGCAAAACGTGAAACTGAAGAGATACTGAATGCTATTTTGCCACCTAAAGAATGGGAAGAAGATGGTCAAATCTGGACCCAAAAAGTAAGTTTTCTGTGAATTTAAATGAAATGGAAAATAATATTACACATTACTAAATTTTTTTAGTGTTACTGAGATTTAAAGAGGTATAGAAAAATATCTTCAAGTAGCAGATTCGAGTTAAGATAAACGATTGTTAGTGTTTACAAAGAACATAAAAAGTAGGTAAGATCTGGCTGTAGCTACTAAACCTCTAAACCACGAGACCAAAATCAGCTACCAGATGCATTGTAAATAGGGTAGTAAATTTGTTTATTGTGAAATAAATAACAATAAAAAACGAAAATCGCTTAGATACTTAGATGGCTTTAGAGTTTATCGTAAACAACATAAACGAGAATTATGTAGGTACCTAGTAGATAGATGAAACATGTTGCTACATCTGATTCCTGACGTTGTTAAAAAGAAGGGTCGTCACTAGACTTTCTGCTAAGTAAATATATTAATTTAATTACCTAAATACGAGTAAAGTTTATTGTAGATTTCCTCGACGCCAGCGACACGGTTGGATGTAATAAATCTTCAAGAAATGCTTGATACACGTTTACAACAAAGGCAAGCTAGAGAAACCGGTATTTGTCCGGTACGGAGACAACTATACACTCAATGCTTCGATGAACTTATACGACAGGTACCAATTTATACTATGAGTTCTAAAGAAAATCTGTATTGAGCGATTTTAGAGGAACTTGTGTTGTTGACTGTCTCAGAGGTGCAATGGTAGTGTATGCTACTACTACTGTGCTTGAGGTCTCGGGTTCGATTCCCGGGTCGGACCAAATGTTTGTATGATCTGCAAGTATTTTTTTTAGAGTTTGGGTGTCTTATGTACAATATGTATGAATTTACAAAAAAGGCGCATATGTATTTATATTAGTCACCAGAGTAAAAGCTCTGCTGGTTTGGGACTAGTTGTGTGTTAGATGTGCGAAATATTTATTATTATTATTTATTATGACAGATCGGAAAAGTCAGTATGATGACGGAATAAGAATACAAAGTGTCACCACACCTATTTATTATGTGGGTGTCGCTGTCGTAAGAGCCGACCATGGGGTCAAACTAGGAACAACAGAAGAGAGCCACGATGGTCCGCTGGTCGGTCCGGCTGGAGACCATACGTGCTGGCTTCGCCACCGTGGAGGCGCTTCGGCCGGTCATCGGCGAATGGGCAGTGCGGCAGCACGGACCCTTACTTTCCGACTGACGCAGGTTCTTTCCGGGCATGGTTGCTTCGGAAAGTACCTGCACTCGGTCCCCAGGAAGGAATTGAGTCCCGCCTGCCACCACTGCGACTGCAGTGAGGATTCGGCTCATCACACGCTCGCGGTCTGCCCCGCATGGGAGACGCAGCGCCGGGTCCTCACTGCAGTCATCGGAGGGGATCTATCACTGCCGGCCGTCGTTCGTTCCATGGCCGGCAGCGAGAGCGCATTTACCGCGGTCGCAACCTTCTGCGAGGACTTAATCAAGCATAAGGAGGCGGCGGAGGCTGCCCGAGAGGACGACATCCAGTGCAATGCGAACATCTGCGCCTCATGCCGCCTTGAGTGTGGCCGCGGGTGGACAGGACGGTTTTTCCTCCACCCGCATTATGTGGCCAGCCGCGAGGGGGCGGCGTCGATGTGTGCCGGACGCCGCCTAAGAGAGGGTTGTCGTACCGAGACGGTGCCCGCATCAGGAGCGGGCAGGCGCTGGAGAAGTTCAGAAGGAGATCCCACCCTGGACTTCTCCTACTCCTAAACGGAGTTTACTACTTACTATGTGGTTTTTAGTCGGTTCAAGTCCGACACACCACCCCGCCGTAACCCTAGGTGGGGTGACGGTCCATGATGATTTTCCACACATAAAAAAAAAAGGAACAGAAGAAAAGCTTGACACAAACCCTGTACCAACACAGCTGCCTGACTGTCTGCCCGGCGCGCCTCTACTAGGCCAAAACCTTTCTAAGAAAAGTCTATTACCAGCAGTGGACTTTTAAAATACTGTTGATTGAATTCTGCAGGTCACTATAAATTGTGGGGAAAGAGGTCTCTTATTACTACGAGTACGTGATGAGGCGAGAATCACTATGGAAGCTTACCAAACCCTTTACTGCAGTTCCATCGCATTCGGCATGAGGAAAGCTTTACAGGTTTGGCATATATTTAAACTGCACTTTCCTAAGCTCATTTATTCGGAAAGAAACGAACCATTCGACCGTTGTTTTATAGTAATACTTTTTCTATTTTCATCGCTTCTAACGGATTTCAATATATTTGTTTTGTGTATGTAATAGCCAAATTGCCCTAGGTGATTAGAAACAATCAGTGGAAGTAAGCAACAACAGCGGGGTGAGTGCCAAGATGGGAGAACGTGTGTGGCATGATGTGTTATGAGCGTTTCCTTAATGAGGTCACGTAAAATTGGTCCCGGTGGGTATTATAAGTTAACAGTTAGTTGGGAGGCCTTCGGGCGGCTTCAAAACATCCAACGGCATGATTACGTAGCCACAAGTTGTTTCGCTACCCGTGGGAAGACCTGAGCAGCAGTCTGTAGCAGTGGGGCGTTATGGGTTTTTGATGAAGATGTAACCATATGTAACTACTAACCTATTTAATTTCTCACAATGTATATTTTTACTACGCGCTTTGTTTGTAGTCCGAACAAGGAAAATCGGACCTTATGGATCAAGTAGCAAAGCTCGAGGCCGAACGTTCATCTTTAGAAAAGACGTGCATGGAATTGAAACAAAAGACTGAACAGTTGGAGCGACGAGCCGCCGAGCTGCGAGCTGCTGAAGAGAAACGTCACCAGGAAGAGTTGATGGCGTTGAAGAAGACTAACGCGCAACTAAAGGCTAGAGACAATCTTTATTTCATTTGGTCAGGTATAACCGAGAATAGTAGTAGTAGAATACTACTGCGATGAGAAAAGGAAGGATCATGGTTTATGTACGTTACATATTATGTCTGTATGTTTCATCGTAGCGCCGAAACTACCCAAACCAATTTCAATGATGTGCATAGATTCGTAACAATGACTAGGATGGTATAGGCAATAAGTACAAAAATATTATCAAACATTTTTACGTTTAATGGTATGGTAATGGTACTTGACAGATGTCAACGTCATACAGGCAACTGTCACCCGCACCATGCTACAGCGCACATATTATAGTCGAATTAGTTTTTCATAACTACTGAACTAGTAAATGTGTGGTCTAACATTGTTGTGTATTATATTACAGGCTCAATTGGAAGGCATCATCGCGCCCAAGAAATAATCGTGTTGCATGCGTGGATTGTTTTTAGGATATTTTTTCATGTTATTAGATTATAGTCATTTAAATTGTGTTTCTAAAATATACGAATATTATTAAATAAAATATCCTTAAGTTTGGAAGGATTGTTGTATTTTTCTTCTTGTAATAAAAGGCAGAGTAATTTTATTAAAATATATATTAAAACATTTAATTGGGACAAACATACAATTTTCTCAATAGTTACATGCATTGAGCATGTATTACTAAAAATGTATAAAGGGCACACTTTCTTTCATACAATTTATTTACGATGGATATTTAATTAAATATTATCAATTCAAATAATACATTTCATACAACTGGAAATGTACACTTTGTTGTACCTGCAAAATTCCAGGTCATTTTACAGAGACATTACAAATCCTAAAAATACACAATATGGTCATAACTGTTACAAATGCGTATTTCATCACTTCATCTAGCAGATATTACCAATAATACAATAAAATTATGTAACCTAATGTAAAATATCTTTCGAAACAAAATTACAGTAATATAAAGAAAACATTAATTGAATGATAAAATTCTATATATTTATATAAAACTGATTTCAAAAAATCAAGGCACCACATAAAATAAAATTATTATTAAATTAAAATTTAAGTATTAAAACACCGTAAGACACAAAATACTGAATGAATTAACGAATAATTAATTGTAGAATGTAATAATAATAAATTTATATAATAATTAAGGCATGTCCTTAGATGTGATGTCTATACACTTCTCGCTTTTCATTAATTACTGTGTTGTCGATGGTATGTACACCTAAAGGTCACCTCACATTCGAACCACATTTAGAACTAATCGATCATCCAGTCACATTTACCGACAGGTACAGCATCAACATTCAGTCAAAAACTAAAACTTTCACGGAATGAAAATTATTTAAAATTAAATACATAAAGTACTCAAAGTATAATAACTATTAATATTTTAGAAAATATATAGTAACACCTATCTTAACCTAAAATCTCCTTCGGACAACTAAAATAAAAAAATAAAAATTGTGATCAAAGTAAAATACCGCAAAACCCGTCTCGTTGGTGGATTTCTTCAAGCGCCTTTAAGTAACATAACAAGTCGGTGGAATCTAAATATTATTATCACAGTTACAATACAAAAATTAAGATGGAAACTCGTTTCACTAACGTTCGTTTCTTTGAAGAAATCTACAATCGAGTTCGACACTCAACAATTAATTGAGTTGTGTCTCAGTTTGCAATAAGTTGTGGATGGCCGATTTTGTCATGGGATCAGTTTGTGTATTGATATAGGTAGGAATGAGCGGAGATTGATGTGTGTCTATTGCTGTGTTTCTGTGTACGCAGTAACTCTATGCGCAGGCCCCACGGGGATGGCGGTGACGTGTCCAGCCCCGCCGTCCAGTAGAGGGTTCACAACTTGCACAATATCCGGTTGTAGCGAGTGATCTCCAGCCTCACCTTCCCCTAAGCTGATACCGACTTCTTCGAGGTCTGTAGGAGCTGTCTCACTACTTGGGCTTGTAGTCAATTCCAAGGATATTATTTTTTCTTGCGTTGTTTCCACCTGTGTACAGATATAGTTAATAACTACCATTGTATTTAGGCTCCATACTAATTGGCGTATGAATGTCATGAAGAGTTTACTTAAAAAGATGCCATGATAGCTACTGACTTTGGAAACAGAAAACAAAACAATAATGATTTTTAACTTTTTGTTATTGCTTTTACGGTTGATAGTTGAAATGTATTGATTTTTTGTGTTTTACAGAATAAAGTCGACACTTTTGAGCTTGCGATTAAGAGAATGAGAATTACATAGTTTTTCAAATAGCATGAGTTCTGTGATTCGACTTACGTGTTTTATTTTTTGTATAAAATCAAAATATAGATCTATAATAGTAAACTATATAAATATAAAATTTCAAGCTTCACTTCTAAGAAAACATCAATTAATTATACCGGGTGAGGAAACAGTATGGAAACCCAGGAAAATTCGGAAAACCGCACAAGGTTGAAAATGAGGTTCAAGGTCAAATCAGAGATCACCGTTGGATTCTTCGTTGAAAGTTACCTAGAGTATAACCCTTGTTTCACGACTAACCTCGTTGCGGTTTTCTGAATTTTCTGGGGTTTCCATACTTTTTTCTCATCACCCGGGATATACACTGACTATCATTTCTAAACTTAAAATACCGAACTCAAGCTATTAAAAATAGTAGAAAATTGAATACCTATAGAAAAAAATGACATGCACTAAATACTTCGGTTACTCTTCTAATAAATGCGTTAGTGAATTAGTATCGCTTCTACAGCTAAGGCGATGAGAAAGCTATAGTAAGAAGTTGTTGAAGAGTAATAAACGCAACAAACCATTGATTCGACGAAGCTTGCCGTGTCTAGAATCCAGGTATCGTCTGACAAATGACACAATAAATTAAGTTAGCATGCCATGCCAAAATATCATGCAACACTCGTGAGGAACATTATATAGATAAGAGTAAATAGAATTAAACAAATATCAGATAGGGAGGGGTATACTGTCAAATTATTGTATTTTACATGGGATTGACAAACAACGGTATACGTTAGCAGACAAGTCTTGTTATTGCCACGTCAATTTAGTACTAATTTACGTGAGTATTCTAAGTGAGTATCTACAGTCAAAACTACCTTTAATCGAGGTGTACGCGTTTGTGCAGTGTTCTCATTATGTGCTCTCATAGAGGCCCCCATTACAATTCTGTGTTTATACAATTAGAAATATTCGGTCAGTCAATCTTTTCGCTGTTTCTACAAACAATTGAATCATGTAGTACACGTTAGTCCAATTTGTCACAGTCTTTATGTCGATATCTGTGTCGTCCGTCTTAAAGTTGCACGTTGAAAGCTAAGCGTAGTTGGTAAGATTTACAAAAAAGATATAAAACCACACACGATACGGCATTGCTTGTGTACAGCATTTTACGTAGCACAATGTACAAGTCGCGGCGTTACTCGTACCTCTTTCTCAATCACTTTCTCAATGTACTCGACGGTTCGCACTTTAGTCTCGCCGGTTGCGGGGCACACGAACTCTTCAGTGCGGAGAGTAATGCGCTCGTTTAACAACTTTTCTTTCTCCTTGACGGCCAGTATAGGGCCCGGTTTTGTACGTAACGCAATACGTGGTAGGGGCCATTTCTATAATTTGTAAAGCTAATTGTGACAAAACCCCAACTTGAACGTACAACAATATGCCAGCAAAGCGACATTGATCCCAACCAAAGACAATAATATCACAACCACAAAATGTTAGTCTTCCTTATAACGGGTAAATACTTGATCTCGCAAGTACACATTACAAACGTTCATAATCAATAACTCAATACAGGCAATTGAAATGTGATCACTTATTGAAACACCGACATCTATAACTCAGTGTTAATAACATTGTTAACAATTACAAACAATTATATTATTGGATTATAATGGAACATTCTAAGTCTGTAAAAGGGGAATAAATAACTGTTTGATTTACAAGTCTGACAAGAATAATTCTTAGTTATTGTTTCCCATAAACAGACCGGTTGCTTTAGTGGTTTAATTTGGACAACATTCAACATAACTCTTGGGGCCAACATGAATTGTTTAATGCAATTACCTCGGACGGAGACTTGTCTCTTGGTGGTACATCTTCCAGGATGTCATTGGCTGGCCCCACCATGCTCTTTATTACTTTTTGTGACTCGAGCGCCTCCTGTAATCATGTCCAAAAGTATATTATGCATCAAAATAGAGTATGCCATTAGTAATGTATTTTTTTCATGAAGTTATAGCTACAACAATCTTAAAGCAAGACAAAAAATTGATGGTAAGTGACATAAGTTTTGTTTTTTGATAACCAACTAGTTCATCTGGCAAACGTTTTGTCATATTGTTATATATGCCATTCCGAATTATAAAAAAATAAAATAAATCATTTTGGCCAAAACCTAAATTTGAAGTTTGCTAACCTTATCATCTCAGTTTATAAAAAAATAGCTTACGATTTACATACGAAAAAAAAATTGTTAATCCGTTTCGAAGGAGTTTGTTACATATGAATTTTATATACCCATATATTACCACACTTTAGTGTTTTATTACATAATCCGTTTCATCATTACAGCATAATTATGGTAAAAAGGTAAACTAATGATTTTAGTTTTGGAATTACAGTAGCATCATAGTGTCAACATACCTGTTCGAGTGAGCGCAGTCTGGCGGCTCGCCAGGCCGCTCGCCTAGCGGCGCGGGCTGCCGCGTCCTCGATTTCACCATCGCGACCGGCTCGTCTTCGTTGGGACTTTGCTGACGGACTC
Source organism: Phragmatobia fuliginosa (assembly GCA_932526445.1). NCBI lineage: Eukaryota > Metazoa > Arthropoda > Insecta > Lepidoptera > Erebidae > Phragmatobia > Phragmatobia fuliginosa. Next base: position 11,229,563 of record OW052068.1, on the reverse strand, counting down.
ACACCGCCCGAAACACTATAACACGAAAATGCAATACCTCGTTGGAACATAGGTTAGAAGTGATCGTGGACGTACGTACGAGCGTTTATTGGGTGGAAGTTAGACCCACAGGAAACAATGTCCTTTGTATTTGTGCATATTTAAAAAGTCCACTACGAAAAAGGGGTGTTCAATACCTGTATATTTTGCATTGTCAATCATTGATAGCCTTTTAATAGCCTACAACACCGTGCTGGCCGATCAAGATGGTGTAAGTTTTGTTTGAAAATTAGTGTTGTTGTCCTATGTAATTTGTTACCTTAGTCGTCTCTTACGACACCAATTGGATGATTAGATCTGAAGATTAGAGGACACCATTATTTTTAATTTGTAAAAAAATATTTAAACATTTTTACCTATGGCCGTTCTCATAAGGTTCGTCGTCGGAATGCGAGCTATCTCCACTCTGCCGGTCCTCCCCCGGGGACCACGAGCCGAGCTCTGACCGCGACAGAGATGCCATTTTCTTCTCCTCTTCTTGCTTCAGTTTTTCCACCTCATCCGCTGATAGGAATGTGAATACCTTATCTGTTAACGATAATACACGATATTAATTAAACGAAATTTTCAATTTTACGGAAACTATTACTAGAAACAATATTTACCTGGCTTTGGCGACGGTTTATGACTTTCTTCCATAGCATTTTCGAAGAATTTTTTCTTATCGCTGACAGATGCTTTCACAAAATTACCAGAATGAGGTGGGGAAGCCTGAGAACGTTAAAATACATTAACATCTTATAAAATCTATTATAGTTTCCCATTCAAATAAAAATAATGAGTTAAAAAGCTTATGATATTTACAAGCTATGAAAACCCTTCTCCACAAGGCTTAACACCCATGCAGTCAATGTATTAATTGTTAATAAACGACGATAAAATATAGTTATTGCAGTAAGTAAATTATTCATGCAAAATATAAATAATTGCAAGTTAAAAATCAATTAAAACTCGATGAGGGTAAGTAACAAAAATGGGATATGGAGGAATGACAGACTATACGTGTTTTAGTCAACGTTTAGGCAGGGTTGTCGACGAACACAATCAAAAGAAGCTGAGTGTGTGTGCGAGGATAAGATGCCGATTGATTTTTACCTCGCCGATGGCGAAGGTTTTGATTTTGCTGCTCCATGCGGGTTTCAGGGTAGATGCGGGCGTAGGGCTGCCTTCCTTCAAGGGTTGCGAACTGTCTGACAATCTATCGGTTTCGGCCAGTGTTGTTACCTCACCGAAACGAACTCTTCTTTCTGACTGAACACTTTTTGGCGCATTATTGTCAGTAACGGGTATACCAGAAGTGACGTTTGCATTTATATCTTGTCCTAAAGTACTGACTAGAGCGGTCTGTGATTTGTGACTCATAATTTGTCCAGGTTGATTAGAGCACACTGGGACAGTACACGTATATGGATTGTACGTTCCGGCTACAGTAGTCAAAGATGGATAAGGATTGATTGGTGGATATGTATTAGAATGAACCAAGTCGGCTGAAATACTGTCTGTCCTCAAATCTCTTAAAGAACGATGAAGGGGACTATGCATGGAATGCTCATCAAGATAGGCTTGATCTGGGTGTAAACTGCATGGAGAATTAGGTACATGTGATACAGTAGGTAACGTTTTATATTGAGCATGTAGCAGCTCAGGTGGGTTAGGTTCCCCAGCGGGGCTAAGAGAAAGGTCATTATAATACCCCTCATTTTCAACTGCAGAAAGTTCGGGTATACGGAAGATTTGAGTCGAAGGCACTTCTGATATAATTACAGAACGAATAGGTGCAACAGATACGACCGGCCCCGAGATTGGAAAGGCATTGTATTTTAGAGAAGGAGGATTTTCGGTTTCAGGGGAATTGGTGGAGTTAGAGGACTGCATGGATGTTTCAGCTAACGCAGGCTCTGGTAGTATGATCCGGTCGGGTATAACTGTGATAGGTGGCATAATCGCCTCGTAATCTTCATCAACAAGTAACTCACTATCACTTACATAAGTATCAAATAAAGGCGGAGGAGGGATGATGAGATCAGCGTGAAGGACTCGACTCGCTTTTGGGACCGGTCTCGAGAGTTCCAGCTCGGTTGAAGTTTGATTTCGGATTAGTAAGGAGCTCATTCCCTCGCATGCATCGTTAGTATCGATGATTTGCCCAATCTGCTCGTCATCAAGCTCATGCATCGAAGATCGGAACGTCGTGTTCGTATCGTTCGTCAATAGCGGGTATATTTCGGGCTCATTCGGCGTTTCTTGAATGAAACTAACTCGCTTTGTTTGTGGTTTGCGAGGCACTTGAGGTTTTTGTTTGGCAGGAAGAGGCTCTGTGGGCGGCGCGGGTGGCGGTTGCGACGGTCGCCGCAGCGGTGACAGCGGCGGGTCCACGGACGTGCCGTCCGCGGGTGTGGGCGGGGGAGTCGGTGCGGAGGGGGGCGGCGTCTTCACTTTCTGCTGGGTGAACACAGCGAGCGGCGAGAGGGGCGCCGCTTGCGAACTAGACGACTAACCAAAACCAACATAATATACTGCACCTTGCGGTACTTACGCAACTCATTACTTCACCTAGGTAGGGCTAAAGAAAGACCAAAACAAAGTGCTAAATACTCGTAGCATAATTACAAACTGAGTCAAATGTATGTATATGACGCCATTACGACCTTTGGCATCGGGTACCTGCGAAACTACTTGCACGAAACAGAATACGAAAATATTGAGTTATCAATATTTCATCGAACATTCAAAGAAAAGCTTATTGGCGAAAAATCTTCCAAAATAAATGTCATTAATAAATGCTAACATAAAACAAAGAAAAACCTTTTTCTGAAACATCATGTACTTTAATGCAACACTAAACAAAACGTCAATTAGAACAATTTATATGTTTAAAAAATTAATTTATACGCACAATAGTTGATTAATATTTAATATAAAATAGTTGGCAGTTGATAACATTAACTTGGCCTTAAGTCTTACATTTAATTGAATTATTATACAAAAATTCAATAAAAATATTAAAAAACTTTTGGAATCGAATCGTCTCCAAGAAAGAAACTTATCACATAAAAAATTAAATCAATTATTAAATATAAAGAATGAAGATAAATATGTCAAAATTTCATTTTGATACTAGATAAAATATTATTATTGTAAAATATTAATGGGCTGTGTTTATTCACATTTCATAGACAAATTAGATAAACATGAATAAATGGGTAAGTATATAAAATTGGTCTTTTCGAGCATAGATGATCATAGAAATACTACATGTTACAAAATATATAATATATATATGCGTGTATATGTAGATATATCTGATCCTCAATAGCTACTCACTTTTTAGAAGATTTTAATCGAATCATGGTTAAACGTTATTTAATTGCAAATGGTTACGAACGCGGCGACGATACATTATGATTATAATAATGAATGTACTTGTCACGTTGTAGATGAAAATACAAAGAGAACCTACAGTTTTTTGTCTTCCAACACCCCCTAAAAATTGAGCAGTTTTATTGAGAACGTCTTATGCTAGTAGTACTTGAGGTTCTGTTATTGTGGTAATTTTAGTTTTAATTGATTATAGCGAATTGTTAACTACAATTTGAATATCGAGTATATTTGAGGTACTTAAATGTTTAATAGGATATACCTAAATATATATTACTTTTATCAAAAGGGCTATTTTGAGTCTGAATTTGATATAACTTCATTAAATATGATAATTAACAATATTTTGATATCGTTATACATAGAAACATTTATAGGAAATTGTTTTGTAAAATATACTACACTCAGTAGGCAAAAAGAAAACAATAGTTTGTTTCTTATCTATACCCTTGTCCTTACTTCTAGATACAGTGATTCTTGCTATGTATATACATGTATCATTTCATCAGATACATTATCATTATTATAATGAACATTTTCATGTTTTACATGTTTTGATTATAACATAACCGACAGCATATATATGGACATTTAAGACGAAACATAACACAAACGTCAATTATCGTAATTGAAACTGTAACGTACATAAAGATATTATATCTGTCAGCAATAATAACAATAATAAAGTAAATTTCACAATTTATGTGGAACTTATTTGTCTGAGCAGTTATAACGGACACTATATTAATTTATCCACAAATACAACAAAAATGATTGGACAGACGTTCAAATTGCCGTACTATGTGTTTTCCTCCTTTTCCTCTGGTTTTCCGTTCTGCAATGAACGTAACATGCTCTCAGTATTTTGTTTTATAACTGCACCAATAAAGTTCATCCTCTAGACACGTATCTTGTACAAGCTAACACGTGACGACATTTAACTAATCTACATGAAATTAAATAAAATAACAACGAAATCGCCTCGTTCTATATGCTAACAGTTCTAGGATACATTTAGAAAACTGATTACATGTTATTCAAACGACCCAATAGATAGAACTTATAGAAATTGAGGGTACATGCAAAACAATATTTTGACAGTCAACATAAATGATGTTTTATCTGATTACGATCGTAAGACAGAAAGTCCGCCGTAAAAAGAATAGTATAGGGAAAGTTGCGGTAAGTGCCACCTGTCCCGTCATAACATCCCAGCTACGTAGCAAGTTATGCTAAACAACATTTATTTTGGAAGATAAGGTGTTAAACATACGTATACTATACTTAAAATATTTTAATACAGATATTTACGTATATTTTCTCATGCAAGCTAAATTTATACTACAAATATAGAATACATAGTGCATGCTGTCGAACAGATTGAAAATATACCGTGCAATAGTTATATAGCAGTCTTGTTTCGGCCTTTATAATATATGAGTTAATTGTAATATACTACATTTATTTAACAAAGCTACGTTTTATATTTCATGCTGTCACTATAATTTCAAAACAATATAAAGCTAGTAAAACTTCAAATAAAATTACATCTACATGCAATCAAAATTACTGGAAAAGCTATTGGACATACAATAAGATTTTATAAGAATATTATAGAATTTTCAGAAGTTTGAGATTAATTGGACCTACTTATGTAATAAGGACATGCCAAAATCAAGGGTCCTATCTATAAGAGACAAGGATAATTATTTCGATTTAGCATTTACGTGGATTGCTTCTTTGTTGCATAAGTACGTAAAACTGTGACTCTCTGAAACTCATTACTTGAGACAGTTTTTGTTTAGCAAATGTCAAAAGTAACATAACCAAGTATTTAAAAATCAGAAGAAAAATACAGTGTTATTGTATGTCCTGTTGATATTATATACTTTTCTAGCTTATATTATATATAAATTGGACAAAATTTCTTTTTTTCTATAATTTTAACTAGCAGTAATTTTATTAGGTACCTAGCTACATTAATCTGGCAATTGGCAGCTTTAGTTTTATTTTTAGCTTTTTTGTAGAGGTAATCGGAATTAGTATTCGAGAAAAATATAGGGGATGATCTAATACAAGTTATATAATATTATATACAGTCTAATGTGAGTTTCTAACCTGAGGTTGAAGCGTGTGTTTGGACATAACGACAGTAGTCGTTTTGTGCTGCAGTTCGGGCGATATTGGTGGGGCAGGCTCAAGAGCCATGCTTTCTACTGCGTGGACTATGTCCAGTACCTGTAAAATATTTAAAGAAATGTTTAGTTGATTACGACCGGAAATCAATTATAATTCTGCTAAACTTGCAATCTACTATGTTTGTACTATCAAAAATTCTATATCAAGATAAAAAGAACCTTTATCTATTTTGACACCATCGTCTAAAAATGTATCATTTCTCTCAGGTTTGGAATAATTTTCTTAGAAAAGACACTTTCTCAGAAGGCTTTACAAACACACATGAAAGAGACACAAAGAACACCCAAATTCAAAACAATAATTTTTGGATCACATATTGGGGATTTGAACCCACAACATTCAGGGAAACGCTTAAACCACTACGCCTTTAGTGCAGTCCAATTAATGCAACTACGTAGGTAACAATCTGCTTTAAAGATTACCTGTATGAGGCAAATCTTTTTTTTAAAAATGCATACTGGTGGAGTAAAGTTTTTAGGAAAGTTGAAAAGACTTCTCTACACACTGCAGCAGATGCACGTAAGTAGGTAAAATAAATGTCACTATTCCATTACCTTTTCAGGAGTAGATTTTCCCCTCATTTCGGCGACTTGTTTCTCGTGTTCAAACTCAACTAGATCCTGTTGAAACTGTTGCTCCTGATGTGGAAAATAAAAAAAATAAAAACATTTCTGATAGTTTTATCACAATGAAAAATAGATAAAAAAGAGTTTAGACTTTTTTATTGCATAATGATCATTGTAAATTGCATGCATGTAGATCTTTCTGAAAAGAATAACATACAAACTCATGCAAAATTTGTGTGAATATAAAATATAGAAGTAATTAGAATGTTAAACAAACCTGTTGTTGTTGATGCAACGGTTCATCTCTATCCAGGCTTGACGTTGAGTGCGACAGAGAGCCGCCAGTATCCGCCGTCCCGCTTTCGCTACCGGTCTGTGCAAATATTCGCATTGTCTGTCTTTTTTTCACAAGCAAGCAAAGGCATTTACTTAAGCCGTCTATTAGGCTAATAATAAACGTGCTCGGACTACCGTTGACGTAGTCTTTTTTGTTTTTAATTAAAAATCAAAAACAGTGTTATGACAGCGTGTCTTGTGATTACAAGCATGGTATAATTTTGCTCGGTTTCAAAATAGATAATTTTGAACTAAAGTGGGATTCGTGCAAATATATTGGTGTATTTTTGTGAGTGTACAGCACTTTGAACCTTATAGTTTCTTTAGGAGATCAGTTGGAATTGAAATGTGTTAGTAAGAGTGTAAATAGACTCACAGTGTTGTATTTGTCTGGGCGCGTGTAGCCGTAGCACACGACGAGATGTAGCGGCGCGTGAGTGGCTGAGCGTAGAGCGTTCACGGCTTCGTTGTGCGTAGCGCCCAGCAGCGACACTCCGTTCACTTCTAATAGCCGCATGCCAACCTATACAATGCACACATTATTACTAGGTTACATAAAATATATGAATAAATTTATGACGTTCTGTATAACCCGATGTGTACGTAATTGCAGTGGTATTGTCATTGCCTAATGAAACAGTAAAACAACATAGTGGGGACTGTTTAGCACAGAATTTAAAAATATGTGTTAAATTTGATAAAAACTAAGTGAGTCGTATTTCATTTATATCATTGTACAAAATAGATTTAATACAAACCTTCAGTCTACCGTCTCTCCTGGCAGCACCACCACTGTTTATCTTTGATATAAACACACCCTCGTCGTTGGGATCGTTGGGGTTGCCCCGCTGACCATTCAAGCCACCCTTTATGTGCATCCCCAATTTTTCTCCATCTTGTTTAACTATTGTTAAGTCCTGAAAAATATATTAATTTGTTCAACAATTCAAACGATAAAATAATATTTTGTTTTAAGAAAAGTTTAAGTTTACCGGTTTGCATCGGATTCCTCTATCTAACACAGTGACATCCACATCTAATTGTAGCATGCAAAGCCAATCTCATGCATTCAAAAGTTACATAAGCTTTTACAATATCTATACAAAACAATTCTAGATAAAACAATACTCAGCTAGACACATAAAAAATTGTATTTGAAGGATGTAAGTTTTGTGTGTAAGAGCAAAAATAGTATTATGAGCTATAAATAAGCAACAAAATCTCGATCGATGTAAGATCATAAAACGCGTTGGCTACATAACAGAAAAAGGGTTTGTACGCAATAACCATTCAAAACACGACGATAGCTGGGCACACGGACTGTTTGGATGAGGGTTTAGACTGACATATATATTTGGTAAAGTAACACACATAAGTTCGAGATCGTCGAGCGACGTTCACACTTACAGTTGCGTCAACAATCTCAACTTGAATGAGACCCTGAACGTGTGTGGCGGTGACCGTGTAGTGCGCACGTGTGGAACAAAACAATGTTTTATAACGACGACATAAGTCAGACTGTAATGTTACATGTACTTTCAAATACTTAAGCGCTTAAAGAGAAGACGGACACCAGTTAACAAGCGACAGAATTCGCAGCTAGGAGAGATTATGCTTTTGTCAGTATGGTATGTGACAATATTTGAAACAATCATGTGCATTATAAGCGTTATGCAATACATTTGATATCACATACCGCCAAATGACTACTGTAAGCGACATACTCAAATCGTTCTACTCGTAAATCCACATTATGCTGTCCACTTCTCACCATCAGAATCCACAAACTCGGTTACTTGCATAACATGCATAACATTGCGCGCTTACGTATGTGTAGGTTCACACAGATTACCAATATTCATTGCAAGACATCCCAACGTTGGGAACTGAATTTATCAAATTAAAAAGCATTATATATTACTTATTATACAGTTAATCATTTTAATGTAACCTAAATAATTATGACCATAAATATAATAATATTATGTTATTAATGACTTGAGACCGAGTAATTATTATTCATAGAAACTTAGTGATAAGACTAATGTTCAATGAGGCTGAACAAACTTTGTATCATATCAAAAATATAATTAAATGAAGATTTATTTAGAAAGAAATGAGAAGTTAGTTTCCTTAGAGAAACTAACTTCTCATTTCTTTTATAAATGTTTCTAGATATAGAGGGTAGTTGACATTACATTATCATCTCTCAAATCGCAAATTATATCATCAATATTTGAGACCACTCAATTGAAGAATCTGTTGCGATTATAAAAATCTAGATTATTGATTATACCCTATTGTGGAACTTTTTGTCAAAAGAAAACTTAATAAAATTTCACTTAATCGTCATGAAGTTTTTTTAATAAAAAAATGTCACAAACCAGGAAGCCCTGTGGTAAGGGATCATGTCGCACGGTGAGCATGAGAGTAGGGCCAGGTTGCAACAGCAACTGGACAGCGTCACGATGCGTGGCACCGGTTAGCTCTGAGCCGTTCACTTTGATGAGACGGTCACCCATGCGAAGCTTGCCTGATCTTGCAGCGACGCCACCTGGCACCACCTGTTTGTAACAAGACAAGAATTTAGAATGTAGACAATTAAGAAGTGTTAGTACAGACTGATTGTTATATGATGGAACAGTAAAAGTTGAAGATATGAAAGTAGTAGATATATTTACATGAAAAGTATCGGGGAATGCACATTGAAAAAAGCGGCCAAGTGCGAGTCGGACTCGCCCATGAAGGGTTCCGTATCAGCAAGTAACTTCATATAAAAGTTCTTGTAGTTTGTCTGTAACTTTCATCAATGTTTTTATACTAGTGTATTGACTGGATGAAAGGTAAATTGCGTTTTACGACTTATGACGTATTAAAAAAAAACTACTTACTAGATCTCGTTCTTTTCGTTGGTAGTTTGCATTGTTATGTATAACATATATATTTTTATAGTTTTATTACTCTGTTATTTTAGACGTTAGAGGGGGGGGGGGGGACACATTTTTCCACTTTGGAAGTATCTCTCGCGCAAACTATTCAGTTTAGAAAAAAATGATATTAGAAACCTCAACATCATTTTTGAACACCTATCTATAGATACCCCACACGTATAGGTTTGATGAAAAATTTTTTTTTGAGTTTCAGTTCCAAGTATGGGGGGTCCAAAATGTATTGCTTTTTTTCTATTTCTAATTAAAAATCTTAATGCGGTTCACAGAATACATCGACGGACCAAATTTCAACAGTATAGCTCTTATAGTTTCGGAAATAAATGATCGTGACATACGGACGGACAGACAGACAGACAGACAGACTTGTCGAATCTATAAGGGTTCCGTTTTTTGCCATTTGGCTACGGAACCCTAAAAATGAAAATATACGACAGGTTTCCGAGTTCTTAGCTCGCTCGAGCTTACATTTATATTTTCTTTAGTCAATCAAACTTAGGAAGTCAAACAAAAATAGGAGATATCGCAATGTTGTGATCCAATTCATTATCTTTTACTAGTGAGATTAGTTTGTCTTATAATATTTAAGCGAAGATAGCCATGATAGTGTAAAAATAATAACTTACATGTGAAATGAAGATTCCTGGTTCCTTGCCGCCGAACGGAACACAAGAGTGATCAGTGCCTCCGATGATACTGAACCCGAGAGATCCTCCTTCTTTGAGTAACGTAACATCCTGAAACAAATAAACAATGTATTTGCATATTGGTCTGATTGAACATAATAAAAGAAAAACTAATAAACAACAAAAGTTTAAAGTTTCCAAGTGTTAAGGTCTAAATCTTATGACCGTGACATTAACCTCGAGAATGGAGCTCTATTTTCCCGATATTAACATAACAGTTTAAGATTTAGATACCTTATAAAATTAGGCTAAATATCTATATCATTTAGTTTTTAAAGTAGATACTTCCAGTGATTTATCATTCAAGTTCATTCATTAGTAAGAAATTGTACGAAAATAAAAACGTAACTAAAATAAGAAGTAGAAAATGAATTAAAATATTTCCAACTAACGTCAATTCCAAGTTTAAATTTTATTTAATAAATGTTTATTTAGGTACTTATTCATTAGGGAACAGTTTATTTAAAACAATCTCTAATGAAAGTAACCACAAAGCAACTATGATATGTGAGTGAAAGAGCGAGTGTTTGACGATTCCATCCTCAGTTTTGTTTGAGGGAAATGCTGTTGAAAGATATGAATTATATCGTGGGGTGTATGGACAGGTAATCGATTACGAACGATGATAGTTTTTTGTTGTTTAGAGAAATAAATCATCATCATCATCATCATCAACAGCCTTTAACAGTCCACTGCTGGACATAGGCCTCTCCTTTGAAAGGAAGTTTTGGCCTACTATACCACGCTGGCCAGACGGGTTGGTAAAGGGTTTGTTTCAAGTTTTCCTTCTCTTGGCAGGATGTTAGCTGCTTATTTTGTTCCTTTAGTCGCCTCTTACGACACCCATGGAATGAATAGGGGTGGTGACACTTTGTATTCTTAATCCGTCACCACACGGACACAAAACAGCTAGAGAAATAAAACAGCTCACCAAATCCATAGAAGCAAGTGAGATTTTTAGGTCTCACAGATCAAACCAATTCACTTTAACATCAGAAGAATAGGTTGATATATGAACTAATAAATCCAGAATCTAACAAAAGTTAGCTCGAAATCGTAAGGGTGAGATTTCAATTGCAGTGTTTTTTGTATAGTAAAATATAGTTAGTTCGCCAAAAACAGTCACAAAGTATTGGTTAGAAAGATTATGATAAGACAAACAATTGATACAGACACTCATGTTCTCACGGACACTGCTTTGATAAGTATTTGTTTGCTAAAGTCTTTAAACAAAACAAAATACGTAAACTGTAAAAACGCTTTAGTTTCTGGTCTTTACGACATAAGTGCACATACCGAGGCTTTGGTCAGAATTTTGCTTTCCACATCTTAGAAGAAAGATGCGCGGTGATGTAAAAAGAGGATTTAAGGAGGGAACAGGCAAAGTAGGCAATGGATAGGGCTATCAATTGCCCTAACAGAAGCAGAGACAGAAGAAACTAGATATTCCATAGTACGAAAAAGGACTGCTCTCTCAAAACCAGTTCGTTCTCACATAACGATTATCCTACGTTGAGATAGATAATTTATTATTATATAATAGATTAATTTATTATTTTCCATATACTAGATGCTTAGTATATTTTATAAGCCCTTTAAATTGCATAAATAGTTATTAATTTATTTAGTACATTGATACTAAATCTATTGTTTAAAAAAATTGCCTTAAAGCTCCATCTATAGTCGCGTCAATCAAGTTCACACGTTTTTTATTTGCAAAATGGACAAAATAATGTAACGAAAGGTATAAAAACATTGGTTTTTGTTCTCTAAATTCATTATAATGTTATTGTACATTAAAATGCATACGTATACTATTTTCATAATTTAACTTAGAAACAATAGGTACTAAATAGTACTAGTAACTGTTATCATTAGCAGCTTCTCAGTATCCGAAGGAAAAAAATATTTTCGATTCTGTAATTTTATGATTACTATACTTTTTCTTAGTATCAAATGGTGTAATTTAGCAGTGGATCTCTATACAATGCGTTTCAGATAAGTATAGGAGTGTATTTGTGACTAACTAAACTGGAAATGTAGCGTTGGCATAAACACCTTATAAAGCAAAACAAAAAAAGTATATAAATATATTTTTTCCAACGGCGCGGCTAAGACTATGATATCATTAATATATTTTGTGGCATTGATAATTTGTAATAAAGTTATTAATTATAAATTCTCGTTTAATTGCACACCACAAAAAAATATCTGAAATGCAGGGCAAGATGGCGACTTTCCAATCCTATTCTTATTTCAAACGCATTGTACATACAATTTTTTCTGTATAATTTTTTGAGCTTGATAGAGAGATTACACCGAGAACTTAGTATGTAAATAGACGCCTAAAGAAACCGTAAACATCTACATGACTCAAATGGCTCCAAATTTCCAACTCATAAATATAATAAGTTTATTTCATGTTACTACTAATAGCATCAACTTATGCTGTAATATACAATATAAGTGCATGTATTTTACCTTTCTTTTTCCGGCATAAGATTTTTCATTCTAAATTTCATTCTAATAAATTGAGAAAAGTGACTTTCATTTTTCTTTGGAGTTTCGATTTCGCAACGTTTAATTTTGAGGGTGTCAAACATAATGTATAAAAGAGGTACATATTATCTATCACCAAACACGAAGGCCAGAACATACACTATCATTGACCCATAAAGTCAATTTTTCAATCAATATCAATATCAATTAAATCAATCAATATCGGTAAGTACTTTTTTTATTTGAACAAGGTATATAATTTTGAAATCGATATGTTCACCGAGTCGAAATCGTTTTGCGAAACCGATCCCCTTGGAGTGTAATGGGTAAACGCTGTCCGGGCGCCTTACTTCGATGATGAGCGGTGCGACGAGTTGATTGTCAGTGATGCGGGTGACCGTCGTCTCGGTGAAGGTGGACTTGGTGATGGTCTCGGTGACGCGGCCGAGGGCGGCGGGCGGCGGCGGCAGCACAACGGCGGCCGGCGCGCGCTCCACGGTGACGCGCACTCCACTCGGAGGAGGCTCGCTGGGAGTTCGCGCCCGAGCCCCGCCCAGGAAGTGCGCAGGGATCATCGCTTGGAACTCCTCGTTCGTGATCGGTCGCGAAGGCTGCGCGTTTAACACGTTCACATCGCATCAGACTTTTAGTAATGTAACCTAGAGACCCTCTCAGTTATGGCATCGTATCATTTTCAAAGCTACCCGCTTATCAAACCTATACTTCGTATTGGAAATCAAATTGAAAGGTAAGCAAATTAAGGGATTCAAGGCCATTCTGAATTTTATATTTGATTTAAAGAATATAATGAGCTGTCATAAAAAATAAGGCTCATGCACTAACAATTTAAAGTACTGTGTTTGTAGTCTAAATAAATCTAAAATTTTTGTGTGTAATGAATGTATAGGTATCTAATTGATACAAGAAATGCAATCACTGGTATGTTGATATGTACATTCCACTGTCAAATTTAAGTTTAGAATTCAGTTTCTTAATTGAAGTAATAGTCTGAAAATTAATGAACAAATAAATTAAAACTTTTTTATTGGTCTGTAGTACAAACATCTAATTTATGCAATTGTAATAAATTCTACTCAATTTACATTACAAAAAAATATATATCACAAAGTTATTGACAAATGTAGGTATGCCCGTTGTAAACGGTGAAGGCGGCGGCGGTGTCATAAATATAAAGCAAGCGTATAAATAAATAATTAAAAGTCATAAATCACAAAAGAATTAAAAGTCTTAATTGATAGAAAGATTGCTACAAACTAAATACCGATATGTAATATGATGATAATGTAACTGTTTTAAAATAAATGCAATGATACGTTAGCATGTACTCGAGTTCAAATATATAATTTAACAAAAACAAGCGATGACTTGTTATTAAATTACAAAAGTTCTTTTTAGATACAGCCTCTAAGTTTCTGAAAAGATTCTAATATTACGTTATAACAATAAGCACAAAATGATACCGTAAAGTACAGAGATCGCCTTTAGCCTTTGAAAAACGGTTACGAACGATAGTTTTATCCTAACATATCGAAATATGAGCTCTATATTTCGAATGCAGTGGATCCACTATTTTTCATAACCATTAGGACTAAATGCCATCGCTCACTTCGAACCAATCTACATAGTGAGGTGAACTAAGGCGTCGGACAAAACGGTGGTAAAGCCATGACGAAAAAGCTCCGATGTGAACGTGTTAAATCAATACCCATCACCTGCGCACTTATTGTTCTAAACCATTATATAATTTGTTATTTAAACCTATCTCACCTGAATGTCATCGAAGACTTCGTCGGTAGATCCGTGTATTTTGTCGGCAGTTGGTGTTAGTGGCGTGCTCGCACTGTTAGTTGAGGTTTTGGCCTGAAGTGCAATACAGAATTTTGATTTTTTTAGCATTCGGTTCGTGTGTAAACTAAATGCGATTGTTATGTTTGAATGTAGATATATTCTAAGTATTATATTTCTGATGACATTCTTAGCAAAATAAACAATGTACTAGTTAAAACAATGAATAGTCATTTGCAAACTAAGATAATGGTACATTTGTATTTTTAACAAGACAAAGAGACCAGTTTAAAGAGATTATGTGATACAATAGTTTTACATATCCTTTAACGCATTTCATTTTACTTGGAAAAACGAATGCTTAAATAGTCGGTGGACATCACATATTTTATGAAACTTAACTTATTTAAAAAAAAATCTTTAAAATTATAAATTTACGAGTATATGCAAAATATTCACACCAAAGACAAATCTTCATGTCTAGTCTATTACTACTCAGTGTACGAATCATCACAAAAACTTGCAAATAGTGTATAAAATAACCATGCCTCACCTGTCCGTTAGAGTGACTGAATTTTCGAGGTGCAGGTTGCGGTGGGACGGTAGTTGTGGGTGCAAAAGTTGCATGTTTATGTGGTTGTACCACAGGTTGTACAGCAGGTTGTACGGCAGGCTGTACGGTTGGTTGTGTGTGTGCAGGTGTAGCCACACGAGGTGCTGTGTGAGTGTTAGTGTGGTTGCCAACTAGAGGTGTGCTTATGTGGTTTGTGGCGGGTTTTGGCGTCGGTGCGATGTTCACATTCTGCAGGCTCGTCTTGTGTTCTCTCACTTCATCTGACATCGACTTGCGCGGCAGTAACTCTCCTATGTTAGAAAAATATATTTAATTTACTGAGGATGGCTAAGTGCTATTTATTTTATATTAATTATATAGTCATACAAACCAAAAAAAACTGTGTAAGACTTTAAAATCTAAGTTACAACTGGCTATAAGGTTGTTAAATTAAGTATTGAGAACAGTAAATCATTAACAATTTTAAATTCGTTAAAATGCATTTATAAAAAAAATAGCCGTTAGAGATTCAAAAGCTATTTTTAAAGCTATGACATATTTTGTAGCGATAATTTATTTACCCTGCTCTGTAGTGATGGTTCTCTGTAGAACCAGCCTTACAAATCTCTCGTGACCGGTGAGGAGGGATACCGCTGCTTCGTGAGGTGCGCTCTCCATATCTACGCCGTTTATCTAGCAAAATACATTTATATTAGGTAATAGAATATATTTATGACTGGTACTAGACATAACTGTCTTCAAGTATTACAGCTCAAATAAAAAATAACAAACTTCCAGTATGCGTAGAAATAAAATCATGTTCTTTATTTTATAAAGAAAAATCCCACACAGCGTGTTAAAATCAGTTACTACATTTATGCATCATCAGAGGAATTTCACTAGATATTGCACTCACAATGAGGTTGGTGGCTACTTCAAGATTCTGATTATGCTTTCCATCAGGCATAGTAGACACTTTGGTAGGCTTATATATATATTTAAAAAAAAGCGGCCAAGTGCGAGTCGGACTCGCCCATGAAGGGTTCCGTATCAGCAAGTAATATCGTATAAAAGTTCTTGTAGTTCTGTATTGATTAAATGAAAGGTAAATTGCAGTTTACGGTTTATGACGTATTAAAAAAAAACTGCTTACTACATCTCGTTCAAACCAATTTTCGTTTAGAAAAAAATGATTTTAGAAACCTCAACATCATTTTTGAATACCTATCCATGGATACCCTACTCGTATGGGTTCGATGAAAAAAATTTTTTTGAGTTTCAGTTCCAAGTATGGGGACCCCCAAAATGTATTGTTTTTTTTCTATTTTAATGTAAAAATCTTAATGCGGTACACAGATTACATCTACTTACCAAGTTTCAAAAGCATAGCTCTTATGGTTTCCGAAAAAAGTGGCTGTGACATACGGACGGACAGACAGACAGACAGACAGATATGACGAATCTAGGGTTCCGTTTTTTGACATTTGGCTACGGAACCCTAAAAATTACATAAAGTATATGAGTCTGCTATCAGACAATTCAGCTTTCATAGCAGAGCAAATAGTTTAACGCGTAAAATGTCGAAAATATTAGTATTTTATTTGTATCTACATATATGAAAACTTTACTTTGAACAACCTTTTATACTTACGATACACTTCTTTCACTTTGCTTTTTATTGTATTGTTTTATTGCTTTAAATAGAAACAAGTTGTTAATAATTTTAAGTTCTTAAATAAGTTTCGGACTTCAATACTTTCATATCGCCATTGTTGTGTAGATGTCTGGTAGCAGTTTCTCAGTTCCTCACTCAAAAAAATTAAAGTTGACCCCAAACTAGTACTAGAAAATTTGCTCGTCGGAAGAAGATAATTACTCGTAAACTTATTCCGATGTGAAATACTTACTGAGATGACTTTATCCCCGACTTGCATCTTGCCGTCTTTAGCGGCGGCGCCTTGCGGTGAAATCCGGGAGATGTATATAGCATCACTATCATCCCGGTATGGAGGCGAACCCTTGCCGCCCGCTATACTGAAGCCGAGACCTGCTCCGTCCCGTATCAGTGTCGTATGGACTAACACCTTTTGTTGATATACTGGAAATTTATTAAAATGAGTTTAATATAGGTAAATTTAATTGGAAAAAGTATGTTCTTTTATTATTTATGAATTTTAATTTCAAATGGAATGGAAAACTTTCTGATGTTGCTGTTTTTATATCCTAAGTTGAATATGTACAAAAAATCCAGATAGATGAAATTAAAAATAATTAATTGAAATTTTGGAATTCAGAACATCCTGTTATTAAATTGTAAAAATAAATTAATAATCATCCAGTTTAGCCTCCTATCAATAACGTCCAAAAAATTTATAAGTTTTTTGACTAACAAAGGTTAACGTAAATATTATCTTATTATTTCAAGGATTCTATAACTAAGTATAACAAGGTTGTTCTCAACTTACCGGGTGGTATATAAGGAGATGTAACTGGCGGTGGAGGCGACGCTTGCAGTCGTTGATAACTATCCGACGCAGCTTGTGCTGTAGGCGACGGACTATAGGTTTCGAGATTAGTTACCGCAGTAGGTATGGCTTGGTTGTGATTCAATGGTGTAGTTGGCCTCGTTTCCTTGTATTCAGGTTCAAACTCCTGTGCATACTGGTTGCTGATGATTAGCGGTTTAAGTGGTATGCCTCGGCCGGTCGGAACCTGTAACATGTATAAAAACTATTATAATGGTACTTCAAACGGAAAATACTGTCAATGTTATATGTCAATGAAATAATTTGCATATTTCAAGGCGAGTAAACAAGTGACCTCGCTGTATGTTATGATGACTTACCTGACCATTTTCCAAAGTGGATACGGTATCGGTGTTACTTGATACGGAATGATGGCTTGCTCCACTCGGTGCTCGACTGTGAGTTCTATAAATATACATTGTTAAGTGATAAGTATTAGTTACACGAGGAAGTACGTAGATATGAACCAGTCCCAAAATACTATTTACAAATATAATACTATATACAAACTACTATTTAATTTAATATCTATGCTAAGTCACATAACGTGAACTATTATTTGTGATGAGAATGAGAATGAAAAGCGTGACATTGTACGTCGTTTGTTGTAATTGTTTTACATTGAAGTAAACTGTATTGTTCGATGGAATAATTAGATAAAGAGCAAGACGGCACCTGGTTGAATTGGGTGAATCTCTGGTCACGACGAGTGTGAGCGTGGCTCCGCTCGCTTTAAGTACTTCAACCGCATAATAATGATCCACATCTATCACAGATGTACCGTTCACGGAGAGCACCTTGTCGCCAACCTGAAGAAGTATATATACAGATCAAACAACTGTTATTTCAATATTGAGTGGCTTTTTTTTTTAATTTTACAGCTAACTACCGATATCTAAATAGCGAAGTAATTTTGTAATGTGAAAGAGTATGTTTACGAGAACCATAATTTATTTTATGATAAATACTCGTATAATGAAGCTTATTTGTAAGCCATTAGATATTAGCACACAGTTTTAACTGTCATGTAGTCAATAGTTTTAAATTATTTTATTTTTAATAATAAGTTTCAAGTAAATTATTGGATAACGCAATTATTTTATGACAACACCAATCAATCAATCACAACAACAAAAAAAATAACAAAATAGGTCTGAACATAATTGAGGGCTTTTTAACAAATAATTGTATGTAATGAGTATTTCGTTGGTGTATTGGAAGCAACTTACCCTAAGACCAGCATTGTAAGCAGGTCCATTTTGCGTGACTCTCGATATAAATATGCCATCATCGTTACCGACGTATGGCGTCGAGCCTCGTCCACCAGCTATGCTCAGACCGAGTCCGCCGGCAGTACGCGCGATTCGAACTTCGATGCATCGTTGATCATTCACTACACGGGCTTCGCTCTCTGCTCGCTCGGACACTGATTCACCTATTACAAAAAAAGAGGTGCCTATTTAATACTATTCGATAAAATGGAAATGAAAATTATAATTTAAAGATAAAAAAATGCTCATAATATGAATACATAATTTGAAACTTTTAACTATCAATATAGAAACATTTCGTTATCTGTTCTATTCCCTATTTTATTTCTCTATTCTCTTGTTTCATTGGCTAATATATTGTTTTGATCACGTGACCGAGTGACATTAGCCAATGAAACAAGAGAATAGAGAAATGGAATAGAAAACGAAAAATGTTTGCAACTATGACTCAAGGGGTGATGTCACCATATGAAACACACTAATCCTAATTCATGATGGTGATCAGGATTCAACAAAAATAGTATAAACAGCAACATTTACTAAAATAATTTCATTAAATATATTCAGAGTCAGAGTGATGTAACAGAATTTCTCAAACAAGTATTAATGTGCTTTGTACCGCTCGTTTTACTCCAATTACTGCTAAACAAAAATAATATATTTATTTATATTGTGATACTATCGTTACCTATATAAAATTATATAGCATTGGTCACGCCCTGTGACTAATTTATAGCCGACTAGTATAGCATACTCCTCAGTTTCAATGGGCTTATTACAAAAGAGGAAGCCTACGATTATCGTTCATTATCAGGCCCCATCTAGAGATATATGAATCAAATTATGTAAACTAATATGATTATTATAAAAGAGTGCAAATATTAATAGTATTTTTTTTACGTGGAAGATAATAAACACTGTATATATTTATTATAAAAAGCTATTAAAATGTAATACGTAATACGAATGTAACTGTGCCATAAACGGGATTAACGAAATTTTGCCATATTCACTCTGATCTAAGCAGGTCAACGTTCGTAGACACATTTGTCTGTTTCTAGTGTTTATGCTACGAACAACGGTTTTTTATATCAACATAATAAGATAAATATGTGTCTAATAAAGTAATATAGTGACCAAACTTTAATTGTTTATTACATTCTCGATTTTTGTAGTTGCTTTTGTTAGTTATACAGGGTGATTTTTATAGTTTATGTAAGTTTTAATACCCGTGTCTTCTAAGTCATCAAAAAAATATTGAAATATTTGCCGATCTTGACAGACAATAATAATAATTAGTATTTTCATTCGAATAATCTCAGAACTTGTTAAAACATTATGATAATAAAAACGGTTTTGAGGGGAATATAAGTTACTTGGTACCTACTTAAAAAGAGGACATCATTAGGATATCAATTTTAACCTATAACCTTTCGGCTTTGACATACAAAAAAAAATCACACACATATAATAATTAATAATTGATTTATTTTTTCAATGTGCCTCATCTATTACTGTCATACAAAAGTTTATGAAAAGTACCAATGTTAAAAGCGCGAAACAAATATAAACTAGGTACTAAATCGATTTTCGATAAGCTTCCATTAACGGTTATCAAATATAGTGTTTATTGAAACCAAAGTTATAATGTACATAACAACATTGTACCAAATGACTTTATCAGATGTTTGCACGTTTCGCGATTAATCACCACTCCCTAGACTCACTGTGTATATCATAAACATGATAAGCAATTGAGGTACGAAACTATGAACCGTGACCTTAACAAATTGCCGATCGATGACGAATAAACATTACTCAATATTAATTAGTTCAAAGATAAAGGTAATTGTGTACATCCATTATTTGTAACAATATAACTGTTACATATGCCTATCTATTGTTTCGGATCACTGAGTCTTTAATGTCATCCGTAACGAGTAAATATACCTACATAATATCCAGGAACATAATGTGAGAAGACTAATTTAGCTAATTGTCAGGTTAAAGCAATTGCGATGACATTTAAAGATGAGTTTGGAACTTAGCGAGCAAGGTTTCTCATTGAGTTAATAGGACAGTGGGCGTTGTAAAAATGCCGTCGGTGAAATAATTAATTATTAAACGTCTTGTGAGCAACGATAAAGTTGCATGCGATGTGGTGCACATGGACACAAGGTCGACGCCATTAGGATAGTGAATATAAAAATGTTCTGTCACGATATAGACATTACGGAACATGACACCACCGTCTGTGACTGTCAAGAATTTGAACTATTACTTCTGAAAACTATTACTCTCAAAAGGGGCTATCCATTAATCACGTGAAGCTTGATAGGGGGGGCGGGGTGGGGTTTCACAAAAAATCACGAAATATCACAAGGGGGAGGGGGGTGTAGTAATATATCACATGTATTTATTTTCTGCAAATTTTCGAATTTCTTTCATTATCTTTATGTCAGTCAACCTGGGACCTTTCTACTCTGCCTCTGAACGTAATTTTTGTGGTCTATAATTTTCTATAATAAAATTACTTAATACCCATAACTGTATTTTATTAATATAAAAAAAATAAGATTCTTTGTAGGTACTAAAAAATACACGTGATATAGGAGGGGAGGGGGGGGTAGTCTTAAACCTCACCATGTATCACCAAGGGGGAGGGGGGTTGAAAAATGCCAAAAAAAGATCACGTGATTAATGGACGGCCCCAAAGTTGTAGAGCTCTTGCTTCACATTGGAAGTTGTAATTGAAGCAAACATTTTTTTAAATACTTAAAATCGCTTGTTCCATCCTTCTTCAATCTTTATTTTATCAACTTAATAATATTTGACTGAAAGCCTTATAAATGATATAGTCAGAACACTCGCACATTTTAATCGATAAAAATAAATAAAATTGAAGTCTGTATGTACTATGAAATTAACAGTTTTTTTAAAGGCAAAGTAAAATATATACGCAACTTACAACAAAAAATGCATTTTTTTTAATTTTTGACTGTCTGTTTGTACGGAACGGCTTGACCGTATTTGACGGGACTTTCACTCGCATAAAATCGATGTCCGAAATAATATAATATATTTAACTTAGACTAACTTCTTCAGACTAGCTTCGCTCCGCGGCGTTATTCGTGATTTACAGCAATAACAACGGGTAACACCGCGAGACTCAGCAAGTTAGGAATAAATACTATCATTTAGTTCGGAACATCGGTTGTTTTGTTAAGAGATAACTATTAACATACTAAAGCAGGAAACACCATTATTAATTTAAGATACGCTTTTATGCAATCACGTTTCTAATTCCAGAGATCTTCATCGCTAACGTTACAGAATTGAATAACAAATGATCGTACGTCTGTTGGTAACGTTCGCACGACAATCAATGCGACGAGACGAATGAAAGGCCCTCAGTGAAATCATAATCCAGAATGGTCGGGCCGACGTCCTGTATTGTAAACTACAATAGCCAATCAGTTGTAATACTTTCACTTCACCCCCGGATAAGCTAATGGAATAACTACACAACTATTGTATCCCAGAACAAGTCGTGATAGTTTACAGAGGGATTCGTGACTCGTCTTACAGTAGTCTTATTAGAAAATGCTCTTTTCTAGGAATGATGGTAATTTAGTTCCAATCTAAATGTAACGGACAGGTGAAAGTATCTGTTGTGAAATTATTCTGTGAGTAATTTATTGAATAAGCCTGTAACTGATAAATAATTGCTACAAATATTTTATGAAAGTCACTGCCAAAGTTAATTAAACAGTAAAGCAGTTTGCACATTCCGCACGACTACAAATTTTTGGTTTAGGTGTAGAAATGGGCAGAATTTGCAAAAACGACGACAATAACAAATCTTGAAGTAGAAGATCAACAGCTCTCCATTCAGGGTGACTAAAGCTAGACAATTCACATTAATGGCGATACCGATCATGTCTAAATAGTGTAATACTATAAATTCACAACTGAATGTCTTTATAAATCATGTAAAACAGTACAGGTTAGTGTTTTGTCAATTGACTAAGTACGATACCCACTTACTTAGAAGTTACTTTCTTAAATATACATACGTGCCGATCAATATTTTAGTATAGCATTATACTTGATGGACCTACGTTCTATGCGTATGTTTAGTACTAAGTACTATGTTTAATATTCTTCTTTATTAAATCAAAACAACGCGTTACTTTTATTTGGATAGATGGCGCTGTGCAGTAGTTCTGCATCACGTTATGGTTTTGTTACAAAGGTTGTTATATAAACTGAGGTAGACGATGACATAGTTAACTCTGGTTTCCCTTCATAACGCATAAATCTTTCGCCTTTTACTAAAGATTTCCGTGGAGGGGAACACTCAAATGAGTCTAGAACTAATTTTTGAAACCCTGCTTCGTGCAGGGTTAGAATAATAAGTTACTAATAAAGTGAACTTACTTAAAAAACCACGTTAGATTATGAATTTCAGGAGAGGAGACTTCAACTAAAAATTTTGACAATAAACATCAATTAATATTAAACGTTTAACCTCTTAGGACAGTGAAACAACGTTTGTATCTGTTCTTACTGGCATTAACAGCTTTAATGTCTATAAAAACTTGATATAAGTAGTTAAGTAGAATATGCCCTCGTATTCAGAAAATGGGGGTGACATCAAGAATGATATAAAAATGGTAATTACAGCTTGCAAGTTGCAAGACTTTGTTACTACTTAGTCTACTTACGGCATTTAAAAATAATGTTATGAATGCAGGAATGTTATATAGAATATTACCGCATTGAAAGGAATTTTTTTAAGTACAAAGAGGAAACAACTGTTTCTTGAATAACCTTGAAGACATTAAACATATTTGGTAAGTCAATACGACAGTATTTATGATGTCACACAATATTTTGGGAGATGATATCGAGGTCTTGTCTATATAAAATCCATATACATACGTATCGAAGGACGGTCAAGGTTTATTCTAACATTTATATACCTACACAAGCTATAAGTAGTCACTTATTTGTTAAAAAATATTTATTATTACCTGAGGCGAGAACTTACTGCGCAGTTACAAAAACTAAAGTAGAAATGTCGGTAGTTGTATTGTACGGGACCAACCCGAATAAATGAGCGATGACCGCATAACGTAACATTACTAACACGGCTTAACCTTCACAGTTCACCCATACGTACATTCTTACAAAACATATGAAATATGTTATGTATGAGCGATTGAACAGAGGCACTTAGTTTTTAAATGTATTGAAGGGTAAATACTCAGCTATAATGTGTTTATTGTTTGTGGTTTGCAACGATATGAATCAGTACGACCATGTATATTAATTAAGTAAGTAACGTTAATACTTAGGATGGCGGATTAGCACTTAAAAATAATTATTTTAATAGTGCTAAGTGCGCAGTAATCCAATTTAATCAACAGCTATGACCCTACTAGCGACTGAACAGTATAACGCACGTATGCCGTTTAATATTATTGTATGAGAAGAAACTATTGGAGAGAGCATTACTGAATAGAAAAAATATTGAAAATTGATTACATAGAGATACCTACACTTGTATATATACATTTCGTAATAAAACATTGTTTTAAGTTAACACCATGTAAATTATTGTTACTCAATTACATACCATTTCAAATTTAATCACGATTTTGGTACACGTAACGGTTCATAACACAACTTTGTTGGTAAAACAAACAATAAACTTATTGTATTACAACAATATATGCGGGTGATACCCGCGGATATTGTTGTAAATCCCCAATTAAATTCGCGGGGTAAATCTTTAGCTCGTCTCATTGCCTGTCAGTTTGTTCCGGCTAATCTCTAGAACGGCTGGATTAATCTTGACGAGAATTTCATTGTCAGAAAGCTCATGACATAAGGCGTAACCTAGGCTATTCATTTTAGAATAGCTTCACTCTGCGGCGTTACTCGCAATTTACAACAAAAATCGCGGGACTCAGGCTAGAATATCAATATATTTACATAGATA
Organism: Phragmatobia fuliginosa; assembly: GCA_932526445.1. Lineage (NCBI taxonomy): Eukaryota > Metazoa > Arthropoda > Insecta > Lepidoptera > Erebidae > Phragmatobia > Phragmatobia fuliginosa. Next base: position 11,204,750 of record OW052068.1, on the reverse strand, counting down.
GATGGACTAGGCTGACACTGAATATTGATTAAAATGCGAGATATTAACTAACATAGCAAGTCCTTAAAGTTCATGCTATTGCAACCGCGATTTATTACTGTCTTAAACAGTTTAACATAAAGTTTATCTATTTACAACGGTCATGGCTTCACGACGACTAAAAGATATGAATTTCAAAGGTTAGGCATTGCACGAAGCTAAATTTTATAGCTTGCTTCATCCCACGAAGTTTATTGTCTATGACTATGTTTATTGTCTCTGTCATTTATGTTATACATGGCTTGCATCAACAAATAAATTTAAACAAACATAGAAATTATTTTAAAACCTTGGCACAGGCTTTTCAAAGAGCGCAATATCCGCTCGCCAAACAATAATGATGACAAATTCACCAGGGACTTATTAAACATGGGTCAAACTGAACTCACACATTAATACAAAATCTAGTTTTAAAAATTATCACAAATAATATAAAAGGTTTACAACTCTAGCGACTAAAACTGATTTTTTTTTTCATTAAGTCAATATCAAAACAATAGAGGTAGAGCGTTTTATTGTCTGTTACTGAATTGGAGAGAAAGTGAACTTACGTTTTTTTCTCCTGATAACACCCATCTTCCAGATCAAATTGGTCCTGGACTATTTCCTGACTGTAGAACAACTATGTTCGTGTGTAATCGGAGGCTGATTTACCGGTTCTAGTTTCGATAGAATCCTATTGGTATCGTACATCAATCACCGAATTACCGGCCAGCTACTCGCCTTCATGCATTCCGACTAGGTCATTGTCCAAATTTTACTGTGATAACTGATAAGTTACTTTGTATTATTTAGGCACTTAACGTGAATTTAGATTTGTATACTATTAATGCTATTAGAATACGTAATCGGCTCCGAATTTGGTAAGTCAAATCAAAACAAACAAGTCGTGAACAAAGTAAGTGTATTTATATTGAACGCGTAGTGCGCGCGCTGCCCGGGGCGCATGCGATGACGGAATGTGCGGCAACAACCACCACGAGAGTTCGGAGGCTGTGGCGCCGGCGCCCGCGCCCGCGGCCTCTCCGCCCGATTAAAAATAGAAAGTCTCAACCGGGCGAACGCCGATTCCTTTATTTTTACCCTCGAGTTACCTACCCATTATCAGTATTAATCGATTTTTATCTACATCCGAACTCGTTACAGACACTTTCGATTCTTTGAACATAATATGTTTACTATTTTTATAATAATATGATACTAACAACGTTAAAGCATTAAATGTAATAAAACAGTTAATATATGCGTGCTACTTATGGTTTATTTTCTATTAGACAAGTTTTATCGCTTTATAATGATATTATCGTCTATAAATAAATTTGATGATGCGGTGAACTAAGTAATAGATAATGTCGCTACATATTTAAATTTGAATAGAACTAGTATTAGTTGGGTGGTTATAATTATTTTGAAGATAAATAATTTTGTAGATGGATACAGTTTTTTCCGGTATACTTGCTAGCTGCATTGGTATACTAGTAGCGGGTAACACCGCGGCTGTTGTACCTTTACAACAAAAACTGCAGGTGACAGTTGCAGATAGCTTTAGTTTATTGAAATAGAGGTAAATGGATTAATTTGTAAAAATGTATGAAAATTATAAATTAACATTATTTATGAATCAGTAAACATTATTTATTTTCTCTTAATTGTGCAATTAAGCTTTTTAGATGGTTATTGGTTTGGTAAATTAACAAAACTGTAATAAACCGTAATTTTTGGGGTAGGTATGTATGCATTTACAAAAAAAAAAACTATCAGTTAATCTACAGTTCATAGAACAATGCTCTGATTAGTTTGAAGCTATGTGGCGTCGTGTGTTACATGTCCGAAATAATAAAAAAATCACATTTTAGTTTTGATTTTATTGTCCAACGACATAATCTAATCAAATCAATCAACATAATCGCTACTAGAATTTTATAGCCATGAATCAACAAACCACTGAACTGTCAAGCTGAGGGACATTCAAAGAGCAAATACAACGTAATCGATATACGAAGATAATAATTGGCAAACCTAGTCAATCATATCTTAAAGTTAAAGTGACATTAATTGCGCAAATCTACATTAATATTATAAAGCTCAAGAGTTATTTTGTACGAGTGAATCTCAGAAAGAACCTACTTGAGTGGATGGCGTTGTGATTTGAAAAATTCTTTCAGTATTAGCTCAATTATCGAGGAAAGCTCAAGGCTATTATCATCACGCTAAGATCAAAAGGCGCGGAGTAACAATAACAATTGATGCAGAAACGGGGAAAATGATTCCTTTTGAGAGTATCCACGGCGTGCGCTGCGTAAATGGTTAGTTTTACAAAAAACAATGTTTTGAAGAATTATTCCCCTTTAAACGTTCTAAAAAAAGTCCGCGACAGCATACGCCTTTTAAGATAGGCTCACTATAACCATTTTTTCACACACGCCACTATACAATAAGTAGATGCAAACGATGTGGCGTGGGTCAGCTAGCTACTTTTATATGACAAGTTACAATGTTACCAGCTAAACGATATTATATTGCCTACAATCGATCGGAGAAAATTAGAAATCGTGTATCGAAGTCGGGATGTAGCTTTCAGTTAACTAACGATAGATTATTAAACAGGACTTCAGCTTTCGAAAAGCAGCCCGATAAGTGACTGATCTACATAATATAAGCTACTATAAGAAATGCAAAGCTACACAGACTACAAGGTGATAAATGTATGCAAGGATGCCAATTAGATACGGCACGCGTCACTATAAGTATAAAGTCAGGTGCAAAGGAGGTAATGTCCTACTTAATATATCACTAACAAACTTGTTCTCGAAAGGACACTTTTTCACTATGTTTTAGATTTACGTTTTAACTTAACGGTTGTGGTGACATAGCTCTGTAAGAATTTGGTACTGTTTCTCCGTGGGTTGCGGGCTGTGGCTGATGCAGCTAAACCGTGTTAATCCGTAAAAGTTTATTTACGGAAACTGTAAAGCCGTATGATGTTTTCACAGATACTTCTTTTTAGATTGTTGAATACTATGACATTATATGAAAGAATAAAGTATATGTTGTAGGGTTCAGTTCAGGGTTACATGATTATAACATTTGTAATTCCGTCACCACAGAACTAAAAGGTTTCTGATAAATCATAAAATTATATAATCTAACAAAATTGGTCAAGTGCGTGTCAGGCTACGCATAGAATAGGATTCCGTAGTCACTCATAATAACAGGTGGATTGAAAATTATGTTCAATAGATAATTATTATGTTTACTTATTATTTCTTTGTTGTTGCACGAAATTTTTCAAGTGAGTGCATTTAACAAGTTGGGTCCCTATAACTCTTGAAATACAAAAGTTATCAAAACCACTATATTTTCCTTTAAAGTTCAATATATGGACTACTATCATGAATTTTTTCAGATTTTTGAGCTAGGTGTTTAACTTTTAGAGGGTGGATGCCGTTTTTGCAAAAAAAAAATGCGCTTTAAAGTTGAATAACTCGCAAACGGATACCTAAATCGAAAAATGGTGTTTGCAACTCATTAACGTTTTTAAAAGACCTATCTAATAATACTCCATACGATGGGGTAGACGCGAGAAAGAAAAATCATCCCCACTTTACGTGTAGGGCAGGTACCCCAAATAAAAATACTTTCCGTAATTTTATTAGCATTTTGTCAAATTATCACAACACATATTTATGCAAAGTTTCATCTTTCTAGTTTGAGCGGTAGGTCGAGGACGGACGGACATGACGAATCTATAAGGGTTCTATATAAGTCATGAACTACGGAACCCTAAAAAGGTTCAATCTTTATTTTAAAGAAGTAAATAAATCCTCTAGAGAGTTCACAGAGTAAAACTTTGTCATGAGTTATTAACAAAATAAAGTAGATATGGAAGATTCTCTACTAATAACTGTCTTCGCGCCGCGGTATTGGCCTTGGTTTTTTTTTATATTTTAGAAAGATTTAAATTAATGTAAAAAAAATTTTTTTTATTATTTTTCGTTTTACCATTTAGAAATTGACTTTTGACGTGAGTGATACATTTCTTTCATTTGCATATTAAGAAAAATATGTAGTTAAAAAATTACAAATACACACTTCAATGTTATTTATTTGCATAGATATAGAGTTTAACAAAATCTTATTTCGTGCAAAATGTTTAATAAACTAACACTTTATCGCCATTTGTGAGCTTATTTTAAGGTCAGTGAATCCAAAATGCAAATGAGATTTTATGCATGAGATTATGTTTATAAGATATTCCGATCACGTTTTATCTCTTATAGGTGATTCATTTATAGATGCTAACTGATGACTACTGACCTCAGATACCAATAACCTAATTATACACACCTAAATACTGATTAATCCTTCTGTTTTGATGTTTCGAATGAACATACTAACAAGAAAAAATATAAATTCTATAATACTCTGATATTATTATAAACTCAATATCCTATTCACAGAGTATCATGTTAATGATGCGCTTGAATAACTCATTTCACAGGTCACTTTCAAGATCTACGCCCGGAGCACGGATGTAAACCACAACGCACGGTTTCCGAGTGCATTGATGATTTTATGTACCCACGAGCCGTAAAGATGTCCAGTGGCTATTAGTAATATTAGCGATTGCTAACATCATTGAAATACAAGTTTCATGGGAAGTGACAATTAACTGCACATTATTTCGATATACATATTTTCACACGTTTATTAGGATCTAGTTTTGGAAACGATCGGCTTATCTAGACAAGTGTTTGGAATAAATTATTAGCATAGCAAGGAAGTCTGAACAAGGTACAAAATCTTCCATGGTTTTGAGTTTCACGTTTTACCTCGAAATTTAATTGACTGTTCGTGCTTACTTCCTTTACGTATGTTCAGACTAGGATCAATTCCGATATATTACGTGAAATCACACAGATAAGATTGTACAGTACTTAGATAACATTCCAATACTAATATCGATGACAATCATTACTTATATCACCAAGGTTAAAAGATGGAGAGAAAGACGAAAGGGGGAATTCTGTACATTATCTACTGGAGGCCTCTGTAACAGCTATAATAATTAATAAGTTCACGGGGGCAGTAAATACAATAAGAAGGACTTTCACGGCGTTGAATAAGACACGGATGTACGAAGATTGATAATGTAAAAGAAAAACGCACTACCTACAGTAATTACTGTTACAGAGAAAGGTGTTTTGTATCCAACATTATAATAACGAGTACCAAATTATTATCTATGACATTTATTTATTGAGTTTCGAAAGTGAAGCCTAGTAATTTACGTTCATCTGACGTGACTGATCCTCTTGCTTTAGGTCTGTTGCATAACACGTATGTTCCATATACCTCCATGATATAAAGTAGAAAGGTCACTTCTTATCACATAACTGATCAATTAGATATTTTAGTTTCATATAATATAATTATATTATATTAGTCGAAAGTCTCTATGTAGCGGTAGTTACTCTCTGTATAACAACACTAATTGTGTACAAAATAATGAAGGTGTTCAGTAAAATGTTTAGGCCCCTTTCCTGAGGTGAAATAATTTATGTTTTCTTATTTAACTAAATACTGTAAATTCATTTTAAAACATTTAGAAATAGAAGAGTCTGATAACATTTATTGCAGGCTAAAACAACCGTTATAACAACTGGTAGTAAAATCTTAGAGCAATATTGTTTTACTATAGACGATAACTAAGAGTTCATGGATGTCAATCGTGTTCGTTTCCTTTTCTATCAAGTATCACTGCACGAACGCCGAAAAGGCGTAGAGCACAATAACAAAACACTACGAAGTACAAACTTAAATCGAAATCGAAGCCTCGTTCAATTATACTATTTATCATAGTTAAACAACCAGTAATGCAGTGCACTTCCTATATTGTACTTTCTATCCGATAAAGCTAACTATTACAAAACTGCAAGATGTAGATTATGGTGTACCGACCATTTATTATTATCTTTTATACCGTAACTGTCTTACATAAACCCGTATCTAAATAAACGATACAAAAAGAACGGAACGTTTTAAACAAGAACTTTCAAATAAGGCTATCCTACATAAACGAACGTTGATGATGATGATGAATCATTGTATTTCAATAAATCTATACTAATATTATAAAGCTGTCTATAATAACCCGATAATGTAATGTTCTTTAGCTTGAGATGTTTTTTTTGCATTGTGTATGAATTTGAAAAGAAATTCTGTCAAAAACATCAGTTGAATATAAATACATTATACATATGTTTGACCTTGTTTCCGCAATAGTTTCTTTTGTAAAATAGTGACAACCAAATATCGAACATTTCTATTATAACGGCAGAATCTGTTAGCATGATTAATTTTATGGATTTATGGTTTTATTCTGTTATTTTTAATAAATGGTCTCTACTCTATGTGATCAACATTGTTTTTGATCATGTGTTATATAGCTTGGTATACTTTAAATATGTAGAACCTTACTTGCTTTAAACGTGAACTCCATTATAGAACACATGATGCCCCGAACCACAGATTTAGTAACCGCCATAATAATTTTAAAAGAATCAAGAACACTAGAATTTTGTATGAGTACTTATGATAGAGGTAAATGAAATACTGAGACAGGAGGCAGCTAACAACGGTGTGGTTCATTAGAGCGCACCAGTTAACGCGGGGAGAGTAGCCCTGCTGCAGCTATTGTTGTCCGTCCCTCGGGAGGGTTGGCCCAGATGTCGGCCTACTTGCGCACACACGCATATTGTATTTTTATAGCAATATATTAAAGCTCAGAATAGGTGGACCTTTTTAAGAACGATTTTCATTTTATATTTATAATTTTTTGTCATCTTTGCAAAAAATGTGACCTACATTGTACTTATATCATGGCAATAAAAAATTAAAAGTATCCTCGATTCACTTGTTAAGATAAAAAGGTGTCTGCTTTATTTGACCTGTGGTTATAAATATAAGTATATTAAGCCCTTAAAAGGCGATAATTGTAATATAAGCTGAATTCACAATATTTTATAGTGGTTGAGACAGCATGATATACTACAGGTTAACGACTAGATAAGTTTCTATTCAAAACTACTTTCTACTGTGAATTTCTCCTCAGAATTAACTATACGATGTGCAATACCATATTAATTCACTGAAATAGGTAACATTTTCTAGGAGAGGCTATTTATGAACCAATACAGTATATTTATAGGTGTTTTTTATTTTATTGTTTACCATGATAGAGGTCGGTGTATTTCTTCATCAAAAAAGTACAAAATTATATAGAGAATACAATAGGCAAATCCTTCGAAGTGGACTTTAAGGATACTTACCGTAGCCATGCACTATTGGCTGCAATTTACTAATGCGCACGCGTCTTGGGCCATATCTAGCAGGCAATGTGTTGTGTCCATCTGGATATATTGGTCTGTCTCCTGGTCTATCCAACCGACTTACAGATCTTGGCAATGTTCCGTGCAATCGAATAGATGCATCGTTATATACAGGTTGATATCGCTGCTGTTCAGAGTTATTCAGTTGCTGAGATTGGTAATAATAAGGCTTTGGCGAGTTTCTGTAATCCAAATAGGACTGGTTTCTATCTCTATTATCATACGGATTGTTTTGTGACTGTTGGTAATAGTTTAATGCATCCAGACTTTGTGCTGGATATCCGTATTGATTCGGTTGCCTGCGGTGTTTGTCGAGTATATCAAAAGATCTATTGTAAGGTACGTCCGTGAAACGATCGTTGTTAAATATCTCGCTTACAGGTATCCCGTTGCTATTGCCACTCGCATTGCTGCGGTTACTCCTTGTGCTGCTCCTGAGACTGTTTCGACTCAGTGAACCATCACCACGAACGCTTAATGTCACTTCCAGTCTTTTGTTTTTCATGATTTATTATTAATACACTGTCATTTGAACCATCTATATCACAAGTTACCATTAGAAGTTAAATTTAGAGACAATTAACACATTAGAAACTACGTCACATAGATTACAAAATAATTACAGCCTTAAGATATACACTATATCTATCTACTAGCATATCACGCTCAAGAAAGTAAATTGCTCTTCCAAAGAATGATGAGTAATGGTCGTGTATTAATAAATGACTGTGGACACAACCACAAGACCTCCGTTGTCGATAGAGGTTAAAAAGTTTAGGAGAAATATAGACACGATTGTTGAACAAAGGTACTGTCAGTATGATGTCACGCAAAATAACGTGTAGCGGTGGAACAATAAAAACGAAAAAGAGAAAACGCGAACCTAGATCTGCGATTAGGATGTCCGATCAATGGCTTTAATGTCGGTATACCGTATAGCTAAACATTTATGTTAATTAATTCCTTTTTTAACTTAATTATATTTTCATACTGAATAGACAAAGTAAATTAGTGAAAGAATCGTGGCGATAGAAGTATAAACAATGACTAAATAAGTTACACAACCAACAGTATAGCTTGATAAACAACTTCTTCACATGCAATGCTTGTGGGCACTGAGTAAACCGTTTAGCTTCGTTAGTTATCTGAGAAAATATTTGATTTTCTTTTAAAACCGTAACGAATTGTAACCAATTATTATTAGAATTCACGCTTCTCTCTTATGAGGGTCTAACTACTACTGACAATGAGTCTCGTTGGAATAATTTATTATTGAAGCTGATAAGATAATGTCGTCAGTTCAATAACTTGATTAAAAAGTATTTATAATATATATAGCCTAGGCCCTAGAGGCACAACATTCCTTGCGACCTCGGTGATAAGTTATTGTTTGCAAATTGACGAAGCGTTTTTTATTAATTTAATATGCATCACATGAACTACGTATATACTTGAATTTGTGCCTTTGATACTGTTTAAGGAAAATTTATTGGGTCAAGGCTAGACCTCTCTTTTTGTTTCATTCTAATGGAAACAGAGAATTTGTTTTTATAGATTATGTGACGGGTTGTTATAAGAAATATTGGTAGCACCATAAATAGAAAGTAGCAATTCAACAAAAACAAAAATTCTGAATCGAGAGTAAAAAGCAATTACAATTACCGTTAATTACGATTTTAATGAGCACGAAAAACCTGCTACTGTTTGAATGTACAAATTAGCACTATAGATTTTTAATTATAATAATCTCATGTAACCTAACGTATTTTCTCATGTACACAAAATAAATGAATAAAAGTGGATACTACATATATGGAAATATTAAACTTTTATAACACAAAATATACTTCTATAAGAAATATTAGTAGCGAGCAGACGGGTTAGGCGTACAAAAGTAAATCACAGGGAAAGTAGGCAGGTGTGCAACTGTGCACGTAAGTAGAGGGTATATAACCCGCAATTTTAATGAAAATAGAGCAAAGTAGACTGTAGAGATTTAGTGCGCAACATTTAGATTATTATCGTCGAAACTCAAGTCCATGTGACATGTTTTTAATGTAACAATAAATCAGTTTGACAGGAGTTTAAACACAATTTTTATGTCTTTGAAAACTAATAACACTTATATTTTGTGTTACAAATTATAACCGTTATCAATTTTAATAATGTTTATATTCCATTACGTCTTCAATGAACGCATATCTGGCACTCGATAAGAAAAACAATAAACTTGTATTCTCAATTTTATCTTGCAGGTTTGGGATGTACAGCAGGTTGCGTCAACATATACATGTCTTACGTTGTGTGTACTTAGTTTCAACACATAGCTGACTCATTCCCAATACAAGGAATCACACAATTTTGGAGCACATCGCGATTAATACAGAAATGCCCGGAAATGTGTCACAAGACTAGAACACTTATTATTAATTTTCACTGAACGAGAAGGTGGTACCAGTAACAAACTCGGCACAGGTGAGCGAAACACTGCGGGGCTTCGTCCAACGTAACAAAATGGCACGTCGAGTACCTACTAGAGATAAGCTGATAACATAGCGATACCGATTTTATAAAGCTAACATTTCGTATTGTAGACATATTGCTCCATTCAGTTATACATAAATGATGATAATGTATAACAAGGTAATACAATCAAAGATGCATGAATTTACACTCCATAAAGGTGTAGTTGCACAACCATCGTTCAAGAGTTGTTGATACCGATCAAAACTAATTAGTCATTAATGAGTAGGTACATACTTCCAAGTTAGAAAGTTTGTATAAAAGAGCAATGTATTCCCACATCCAAATAGAGAAGACGAAGCCTTTGTGTTAAGCGAGAGTGACAGACGGGTCCGCTTAGTTCATATTCGTGACCACAAAACGACCGAGTATGGTCACGAATATGTAAAATAATGTCGTAACTATCGAAAATCTCACAGGTAGGTTGTGTATTACTTCAGCATCACTAATCATTTGATAATTGAACCACCAATTGGAAGAAGGGAATAAACGCCACTTATTGACATATTCAGTTTTTTACACTTTTGTATTCTATGGACGTAGCGCTAAATTGTGAGTTCGAAGAAAGGAACAAAAACCATTCACTTTGTATAGATTCATGCAGCCATAAAAACGGTTAGTTGGAAGAACGGAATAAATCCTGCCTTTATTCCCTTCTTCCAACTGTCAACGTTACGAGTATATAATTAATGATTAATTTTGTTTGTTTATTTAAAGATAGACAAAAACGCATCGCTAGACTCATTAGACGAAAGGACAGAATTTACGTTCCAAATTAATATAACAACCTTATTTTGGCAGTAAAAAACAAGGGGTTTACAGTTAAACCTGTTACTTCAAACGACATACTTGATTTTAAAAATTCATGGCAGCAATGTTTTAAGAAAAGCTGTAAGCCATTAGACAAGGCAACATCGAATCTCGATGATCTCGCAATATCGAAGCTTTGAGTATAGTTCAAGTCATAAAGGTTACTTGACACATGTTCCGAATTTTTCGATGGTTTCGTTAAAGCTACATTTTGCTTCAAAAACCTTCTACCAACCCGAAAATACCAGAAATTCCGGCATATGCTACTAAAATACTCATAAATGAGAAAAAAATGAACGACATTAAAAAAAATACCCAATACATTCCAGAGCAATTTAAACATTTTTTACGATATTATTCTGACTTGGCCAACGACAAGTTCCGAGAGTGAAGATGATGTATAATAGCGTGTTCTTGAGTTTTTCTAAGAAATAAATAGTTTTTGTCGATAAATAACAGATATTATATCTATTATTTGAAATTATTTTCTTTAAAGACCTTATAAATTGGAAGAAGGGAATAAATCCAACACATTTACATGTATATAATAAATGAGTATTATATTTTTCAGCAAGATCTATTAGTAAATAAGTGAGAATTTATATTTTCTTCAATATCAGTGATGTTACGTGAGCTTATAAGTTGAAAGTAAAAAGTTATAAAGTTTTATTTAATTATCTCCATTATTATTTTTTGGATATATTCCCTTCTTCCAATTTATGGTTCAATTAAAGTTTAAGAATAATTTATCATTATCATTAGTATTGTAACTCACCATCATGAACGTCGTCGGTGGTTTCTTCATCATCAGTCTTCTGTTCTTCCTGTTGCTCGCGTTTCTTTATTGCCTGTAAGAAACAACACATTACAATCCCATTCTTGTTGTCGCTGTTTAGATTTCGATCAAATCGCCTTCCAATAACAAAAACATGATAAAAACTAAAATACTAAGCCACACTGAGTACAGCTAGTAAGAAAGTTTTCAAATGTCACATAAACACTATATGTCAGTGAAATGGTATGATCGTGACACGACAATACACAAGCTAAGCAAGCCAACAAACTATGCAACCGAATCTAAATTGAAATCTTTCGCTAAATGTCTTTCTATCTTGAATACGAATCTCACCCGAGCGAGCCATCCTCCTGCCACTTTCAAACACCTCATTTTAATACAGCTACACGTTGGAAGGTGGCCTATTTCTTGGTGATTTATTTTAAACTACACTTGCATTGGAAAGCGGCACTTCACTTATCGATTAATCGCGGTACACGAAGCATTGTTATAAACAGCGCGATGGTAGAAGGCACTCATTTCTGCGAGCCTCGCGGAGGGTCTACGGAGAGCGTTGTCAGCGTTGTGGTCGAGGGCCCGCGCGCAGCAGTCCGTAACAGCCGCCGGTATTCCGACAATTACCCACGGTTCGGTCGTGCTTACGGAAACGGAGCAATTCGCAGACAGATTTATTTATTATTTACACGCACTTTGGCCAAACAACATGTTTAAATAATAGTTAGTGATAGTGTCTCTAACAAATTATAATTAAGTATTTAAAATTGTGGTGTAAGGTGGTGCACAATCTTTCTACGATGATCGTTTTATGGCATTATGTTAACATAGCTGGTACGACGCGAAAGAGATCTCACGATGCTATTGTTTCTGCTATTCTCAGGTGAACAAGAAATTTCGATGCGGACCGTGCTTCAACTTTTACCCTTTCATGATATTGTATAGTTAGGTGTAATTGTGATGCTCAGCATGATTCCATTGTAATTGATGTCGTATTTACATATGTAAAAGTTGTCATCTTTTTTTCTTTTTGTAAGTTATATATTGTCTCAATTTTCGCAACTTAAAAATCCACGATAACCAGAATAGATCCTATTATTATAGAGTGGGCAATTATAATTTGCAAAAAGTAGGTGTATTTATGTAAACTGATGATAGAAATGTATGAAATAAAAAGTTTGATTTTATTAAGATTGGGTGTCAGAAAATAACATTAATTTATAGGTAGAGTATCTATTTATTTGTTAAGAGTATTGGTCCACAAATAGTTGACTACTAAAACAGCCTTGAAATTGACATTCCAATACCATGTAATATATCAAATAGGTATAATTTCAGATAAAGTAGATAAAAAATGTTTTCTTGAATTGTAAACATAAGTTCATTAAAAACAGCCGATGACGCTGCCTGTTCCGATACTTTCCAGAGAATTAGAGCAGACAAAAACGCACTATATAGCAATTGTGATTTTTTTGTAAATAAGCAAAGTATATCTGTACCGTATAGGGATCAAGCATTACAAAAACAAACATCAACTGACTCTTCTGTACGCTTCGGCCTACGGATGAACTTGGACAAAACCAATGTCATGTTTAATGAACATGTACTACCGGAATCGGTTAAAAACATGTGTACTTTGCAGTTAGGTAGAAATAATTTCGAGGACGAGGTGAACAGAAGAATTTATCTGGGTTGGACAGCGTTTGGGAAGCTTCATGGGTCTTCTCATCATCGATCCCACAGTGCCTTAAGGCGAAATTCTGCAACCAGAGCGTCCTACCGGTCATGACATACGGAACCGAAACCTGGACACTCACAGTATGGCTGCTTCACAAATTGAAAGTAGCGCTGCGTGCTATGGAGAGGGCTAATCTGGGCGTTTCTCTAAGAGATCGTATTAGAACCGAAGCAATACGCCAGAGAACTAAAGTTATCGACATAGCCCACAGGATTAGGAAGCTGAAGCGACAGTGTATCTAGAATCGTAAGATAGGTATTTTTTTAGTACTGTTCTAAAGTCGCAAAGTTATCTATTTAAATAGATCTCTAGAGCTAAAGCTAAAAGTGCCATCAAAGGGACAGGAAAGGGCCATCCAAGCGTTCATTTATGTGTCCTTGTTGACGAATATAACCTGTGGTCTGTATCATATTTGTTTCCATTCTTCGTATTGGCATTTTAAATGACATGCATCATGGTGACCTATTGAGTTGCTTCTGCATCATGAGGGCGTCTGGTCATTTAACGTTTTACTGTTGTTGTTTGAGAAAAAAAGTTATGAGATGCTCATGAAGACTATTTGTATATATTTATAATGAGAATTATGCGTGTTTCAAATAATTTTAACTACATGTCGTTATTAAAATAAAATACAAAATGATTGATGAACATTTGTAATTGTCTAATATGTATTATAATTTTGTTTAACTACGGAAATTGACGTGATCATGTAACAGGTAGGACAGTATAACACTTTTGAATTGCCAGACATAATTCCATTAAAGGTAACGTTGGATGTTTAATATTTTGAAAATACCGTTTAAGACAGGTGTTAGATCAAAGTCAATTCAACTAGAAAGTCAATTCTCGTAATAAAAATACGGTCAAAATTTTATTCTGATCAGTTTTCGACTTGTCATTGACGATATTTTCAAACTATTAAACATCCAACGTTACCTATAATGGAATTATATCGAATTATGACCGAAAATTGAATGGGTAATCCGCTAGTCTTAAGAAGGCTCTGCCTAAGCGACGAATACGACGCAACGCGACGTGACGCGATCAATACAACGGCATTTCTTCGTCCTACATGGTGTCTGTGGCAAGACGCGACATAACCTTACTTGTTTTGTGGGTAACCAAGCGAGGCAACATAATATGTTTTCGTTTGTATACATGATGTGATTATTTTTGTGTTTGTATACATATAGTGTTTTTGATTGTTTTTTTTTAAGTGTACCTAATTATTAACTTTTAATTAAAACTGTACTGAAGTTACGCCCAAAATAACATGTTAATAAGTAGAATATTTGTCGCGTATTGCATCGTGTCGTGTCGCATCGTATTCGTCGCTGACTCAGGACACCCCGTTAGATATTATTTACTGTATTACTACGTCACGTGACCGCATTCATTCCCATCTACATACATAGTTATATATTATATAACGCAAAAATTTAAAAGGACTAACACATAACGAGCAATGTATTATACACATGCCTCAAAAACAAGATTACACACTCCAGTCTAATTTCATTAAATATCGATGATCGGACAATACAACAACCAAGATATAAAGCAATGATTATTAAAAAAACATGAGGTTATGACAAACACGTAATGTACATATATGTAGAGACAAAAAGTGCAATGCATTTCTTAAATTAGGTACATAATGATTTAGTAAAGTTAATCAACACCATAGACCAAACATGAGTTCATGTATGACAGAAGTTATAGGGTACATGCAAATGGTTATACATCTATTATGTAGAAATAAATATGCACTACATTATGTTGCTAGGTATACAACTTCTAAAACAGATTGGATCGATTGAGTTGCTTTCAAAAAATTATCTTTTAAATCTGTGCATATAAGTTAAAAGAAAGAGAGATTAATGTCTACAGGATTTGATCATTGTTGACAAAAAAGTGATAAAGTTTAATAAACTGTTGATAAATTAGACTAAGAATTAAAATCCTATAAATTATAGCTCAGTACTCTTCAATTCATTAGGAATGCATTTGTATAAATAGCATTGTTTTAATTAAAATAAAAAACTGTAAATATTTTAAATTTGTACTTAGAAATACAATTTAGTTATGCATATAATTATTTACACTGAAGTTATAATATAATTACAAGTATTATAAAACATATTCTTCTTTTCAAAAATAAAAAAATACTTTTCATGATATCGTGTTCAAGATTTACATTAATTAAGGCTAAGAACTCACGACGCGGTTTTTACCCGCGTTAGTCGCGGTTGCGGGCCCACAGCTCTTGTATAATGCAAACATAGAGACGCGTTTTACGTTCGTGATGTGGGCGGTTGTATGCGGTCGCCGCTGTATCCGTAGGCAACTAGTGGAATCCATTTTGTAATATTTGGCGGGCTGGAACTCAACTGATTGACAACCGCCTCTCTTGCAACCAATAATCGCCCGCATAGATTGCACAAAACTTCGGTCTCGTGACTTTTTAAACAAAACAGTTAGTCCTTTAACGCGACAGGCGCGGACAAAAACCGCACCGTGAGGTGTTAGCCTAATGTAGTCGGCTTGATGCCAGCAAAAAATTGATATGCACATTTTTTTAAACTAAACTGCCATTGCTATGCACTGGTGACAAAGTAGAGCACTGAAATGCATTGTGATATTTTAAGAGACTATGGCTATAACATCATTTGATAAAGTTTGCGATATTCTAGTTGTATACCTAGCATCAATAACCCAAGCAATACATCACTACCACCAAACATTAGTGAACATAGTAGTACTATGTAATGCGCACCTGCGCAATAAGGTCACGCGCGCGTCTCGCGTCCATCTGATTGACGCGTTTGTTCTTCAAGTGGTGCGGGGTGTCGCGTCTGTGGAGCCGGCCCCCGGCCACAGCGCCGCGCTCTTCGACAGTCGCGCGCCACGCCACCCGACGCGGGGCGCGCTAAACCACCACCACACACATACCCATGTAATCCGAACATTGTCAAACCTTACGGTAAACGTTTTCAGGACTGAGACACTACAAGACGTCTACAAATTCCCCACGATAAACCTTAAATATCAAGAAAACCTTTTTTATTTCAAGCGGACGACATGAGAAGGAATCAAAATTAAGGATTCACATAAGACTTGGACCAATATGACCTAACTTTTTTATTTTAATCAAAATTTTGGATTTATAAAAAAAAACTATGAGCATCCGGGAAAATTTTCCCATACCTATATCAGTCACTACAATAAATATGTACACAAATCTGTATAAGTGTATGTCCCAGTCTATAACGAACAATTTAATATACTTAAGGCTCTCATCTTAACAGATAAGAAGGATAAGATAGTCATGGACCGAGATAACTACGTCAAAATTCGTAAGAAATAAGTGTTGTAATAAATAGGTGTAAACTAGGACGAAGCGTAATACGGATTTTTTTGAGAACACAAAATTTTACACTTACGATGGTTAAGTATATATTCATTCAAAGAGTAATTTTCATTTGTAGAAAAGAAGTTTTTTTTATTATTATTTTTATAGAGTTTTAACAAGTAAATGTTCAAGGATTAAAACTCCTTTGAGGGACGGCATAGTGAGGACGCAATTAGCTTGGCTAATTATGCAATTGACTGTATAGCTTCAAGCTACTGTATTGGTATAGATGAGTTTATAGATGTGTGGACTCTTATAATAGCCGCGTTAATGCGCAGGTGTAGAAAGAAGACTTTGATAAATCGATAGTTTATCGTTTAGCCCTGAAGAATAACTAATCATAAAGGAAAACCACCTATTTCCTTGTTAATACAGTTTAGTATTAGAAGACACAATCATAAAGATGTATTTCATTGACATTTATTGTAACGAATAACCTATAGAATGGATGTATTCTATCAAGGAACAATAAAGTATAAAAATCATAGGTTAATAATTAAGATTTTTGGATTATACTTTAAGCAGATAGGTTTTAAATGTTATTAACTATTTATTAATTACTGATACCATTACTGACTACAGCTTATAAGTTTCCCATTAGTAGTTATTTATATGTGCTAAGGTTTTATCCAATTTCTATCTACTAAGTATTTTCGTTTATACTTATTCTGACCAGTGTGTATTGCAAATTGAACCCTATAGATAAGAACATACCTCTAGTTCGTCGGAATCGTCATTTTCATCGTTTTCGCCTTCAGAAGACTCTCGATCTGCAGCCGTCGTCTGGGTGTCGCTATCCTCCTCTTTCGTTTGTTCTGGAGGTGGTACCGTCTGAAATATAAAACTTGTTTAATAAAAGGAACTTGTTGAAGTCGGTTAGTAACTAATCACATCAACAGCCTTGAGCAGTCCACCCCCTTAGTCACCCCTCACGACACTCATGATATGAATAGAGGTGGGGACAATCCGGATTGTTAATCCATCACCACACGGATATAATATTGTTACGACAAAATTTGTTAGAAATATAATTTCGAAATTCAAGCCGAATCATTCCATAGGTTCTGAGTAACACAACGTTTATAATAACCGTTCAATTAGTAGGGATTAATAATATTTAGTTTTGCTCAAAATTTATTTATTTTTAGAACCCGAGTAACATATCCCCTATGTTGCCACTAGTTCCCTCGTAAGATTAGAAGCGTAATGTTCCATATACTACAACTTTTCTCGATAAATACACTATCAAATACAAAAAGACTGATTCAAATCAAATGTGATTTTAGAGATTAGTGTACCTCACATAATTGTATGAATACTGTTGTGGATTTAAGTAGGTGACACTCAGACTCATAAACAATAGTAATTCGCTATGCATCATAAAATTCTTGTCGATCCACGCAATGACAAGGAAGTAATTGGTTTCCTATTCACACAATAATAACATCCGTTAAATTGTCGCCATTCTCATAATTTATAGTATGTAATTCCAACACTTTCGCGATTGAATATATCCTGTATAAGTATGTCTTTGACATGTAAATGTCAATCGAGAACATTAATAAAAACTTCCTTTCGCTAAACTATTTCCCTTCTAATCTATTCTGTCGCGATTGCTTCCGTGGACATTAATTGACTATTTAAGGACGGTAATAGCATTTTCATTTATAATTATCATCATTAGCCTATCGCAGTCCACTGCTGGACATAGGCCTCTCCCATTGCATACCACTCTGATCGAGTTTGGATTATTATAAAGTATTTTTATCAGCAGTTGCTTTGATCAGACCCCTGTGTATGAAATGTATTCATTTATTTCTAAAAGGTATGCTTGCAGATTACTGTAAGGTAGGCCGTTAGGTAAGAGATACGTAGGCACACATGTCTGGACAGAGATCCAAATGTAGTATACCCAAATTTAGTAAAGGCAAAATACAAGTCACAGGACAAATACAAACATTTGTCGCGCTTATTCTACAACATACTTAAAATAAAAACAGTAGACTTACTTCAATAGTTTCGACAGGCTCTTCAACTTGTTCGGGTGGAGACATAGGGATTCCGTTAGTAGCAGGAGGAAGCACTTCTTGTTTGACAGTCTGCTGAAGGTTTGCTTCTGGAGATCTCCCAGCAAGGAGTTTATGTGCCTTCGCCTTTAAGTCTTTCGGGTGAGGTGTGTTTTGACGAACAAATGGTGTCTGAGGAAATAATTTTGAGTTTGACATGTGCCATATAAACATTATAATCTTTGTCTATCAAAATAAGTGGAACATGCACATGCTTTGCGAAATATTTTATAGAAGCAGATTCATCACAATAAGAGCCGATTAATTTAATACGAAAAACAAATCATATATTTAAACCTTTATACTAAAAATACATGAGTTAATATAAAATATGTATTAAAAATATGGCTGAAGACAATAAAAAGCAAGCACGAGTGTATTCGCAGTTTGTAAAGATTTCAAATTTAAATGTTAGTCACCATGTTGGATTTCAATCATATAAAATGTTGGTAGAGTTTGAATAGTTCTCGAAATATTCGTCCAATTACAATTAACTTCTAAAAAGACACCTGATTGTCACTTAACCTATTTACCGCTACGTCACAATGCTAAGACAAGAGCGGCATGATTAACAAGGATATGATAACACAAGTAGTCTATATTTCGTGAAACAACGACGTTTGTAACTCTTTAAAATTAAATGTACAAAAACGTGGTTTAAATACTGTGAAGATTGTGTCTCGTGGTTGCATGGAGTAAGGAATTTTTTTATAAATGTTGCTGAGATCATTCCTTGGTACGGAGAGTGAATTTGTTGAAGGTGATTTTACTATTTTTGTTCCTTTATAGTGCTGGAAGGGCGTGGTTGTGTTTCGCAGTAAATGTTAGGTTGTCTGTGGTTTGGTACGCACAAAAAAATAGAATGATTTTCCAAGAATAACATTAACATATCTAGAATTGCATTAATCTACTTTGAGCGAAAACAAATAAACTTTCTAGGTACTGATAATGAGCATGAGGTTTAGGCGGATTCCGCATTCTTTAGAAAATGGCAGTGCATTCACAATTATTACATCTTATATCTTGACAGGTTATAATATTGTTGTATATTTTTGAAAGTCGTTCATATTAGATACAAAACAAGGCATAGTTTGCGATTGCTGTGGTTTTGTAGATTTAATTGGGAATACTTGTATTCTTAACGAGGTATCAAGAGTTCAGGTATATTACATTTATAAGTTGGACTCTATTGTGAATGCACGGCTGATGACGCGTTACCGCGTACCTCCGTGAGATTAGTTATAGAGGAGGAGTGCCGTTGCAGGGAATTCCTTCGCTGTGTTGTAACTAGCTTGCGAACTACGTTAATGGGCCGTCGCAGCGCGAGCAATGGCTGTTGAGCGAAGAACGAGTCAGAAGGCGTCTCGTCGCCTTCTTCCTGAATCGTTGAAACCTTAAAATGGAAATTTGTTTACCCAAGAATTTTTTTAACGTGTGGCGCTTTTAAAATGCTGTTTGTAATTTTATTCTGAATAAATGTTTTTAAAAGTATAATAAATAATTCATTTTTGGCGTTTATTTATTTAATCCCTAACCTTTTTTATTCGTTTTTACACGGGGAATGCTATTCGCGACATGCCCTTCGTGGGGTAAAAGATGGGTGTGTGTGGGACTCCCGGGCAACCGGTCTACCGGCCTACCTCGGCAGTTGGGGGGAGCACCAGGATCACATCAGCGTCTTCTGGTGTCCCCGGGTACATCCCGGGTTGACTGGACTTAATCCCTAACCTACCATTCTCTTAGGTAAATAGAAACCTAACGTCATCATAGTAGCCCTTTGTACAGAAAACAGTTCCTATTTTTACTATTCTCTTCTTATATAAGGTAGGAACCTCAGAGATATGCATCGATTTAATTCAATTGTCATCAACAGCCTTTAACAGTCCACTGCTGGACATAGGCCTCTCCTTTGAAAGGAAGTTTTGGCCTACTATACCACGCTGGCCAGACGGGTTGGTAAAGGGTTTGTTTCAAGTTTTCAATTGTATTTATATTATAATATTTTTTAATAGGAGTCCTCACATAACAGATAAGTAATTAGTCGGGACATTTAACAACAAGGAGTTATGATATAAAAATAATAATATAACTCCATATAAAAATAAAAACAACTAAATAAATAAGTTTGTCTGTATGTGCTCTATCTTAATGATATCGTCATCCGTTATCGAAAAAACTATCGTTCGTATACAGAGTAGATACTCTCTAGTTTGATCATTGTCTCGTGTAATGTTTATTATATATTTATATATGTTATTGTAGTTTCTATCTAATAAAAACAAAACATGGATATTTGATTGTGATAAAGAGTTCCAGCTAAAAATGTTGTTGAACAGCAGATAGCGAACCGTTTTTAATATAAAATAATTTCAGTGAACTTAGTTGAAAACCATCTCACACTAAAAGCAAGTTTTTATAACTGTATACGGGTAAATTGTTCATTCTAAAAACTGTTCTTATTTTGGTAAAAAGAGGTGTTAAAATAAAAACATGCAATTAAAAATAAAAGAAATAAATAAGAATACATTTGAAATTTTATTATACATATACATACATTGTGTGTTATACGAATACATAATATAAAAATAAAAGCTTTATAAAAACCATTACCATTTAACTCTTATTGTATTTATAATACTTTACGGTGAGATTAAACACTTTGTATAAAACATAACCCTCCTTCTGAGGCAGTCGGGTAAAAACATGTTGAATAACAAGACATGCCTTTAAGCGTTTATAGTACAATTTATAAAGTAATCATTGGCTCGATGTACCTTGAAAAAGGATATTCTAGAAGTAATCATCATGCTGAAGTTTACAACAGTATCAAACGTAAAAAGAAAAAAAACGTTGTTTATACCTTGTTTATACCTTTCCTCTAGGATATATAAAGTTACACTAGTATTAAATAACTTGAGTTTTTTTTTTAATCTCCGTTGCTGAATATCTTATTGCTAATATAACCGTGAATATTACTTGAAGATATACCTTTACGTAGATTATTTTAATCGAAAGTTGCAAATAATGTACCCAGCGCTAAATAAGCTCTGTGTCGTGAGCATGTATGGCATATATTCGTACGTAGCCAAAGACCTACTTTCCTCCACCGATTTTTACATGTCTTACCTACATCGTGAAAGCGTATTTTAACAGCGTTTTTACTATGGTTGAAGAATATACAACAGCAAAATCTCACCTCTTTGAGTTCAGGAACATCTTCTGTGAATTTGACGGAGTGCGTGCGAGAGTTCTCTTTTTGTTCCCAGTCCTCGTTGTCCGAGTCGCGGTCGCGTGAGATACATGATTCTGTTAAATCAATTAAACATTAGTATCGAAATGTCATTTACATTTAGTCTCAAATACAGCATTACAATTCATTTTACTGCCAATTGTCGAGATTTTTTTACATTCATATCTAGGTTAACATACAGATGGGTCACCTGATAAAAATTGACTACCGTCATCTATGTGGGCCTGCAACTTAGAAGTTACCCGCCGTAACGGCTTTTTAATTGCAATACACACTTTTCGTACAGGGCAGGAGATCGTATCGTATAAAAATATTAAAAATAAACTAATATATTTATCTAATATCTTTAAATTACTTAACCGTACTAATATTATTAACTCTTAAGAAACTCTGTCTGTATGTCTGTGCGGTTTTCACGCCAAAACTACTGAATCGATTTAAATGAAAGAGCCTGAGTAAAAAAAACAATCTGGATTAGTTTTATGTTTTGGAAAATGCGAGTTTCCGTGCATTTTTCTTTCGCATTTGTCATTACTATTAGTAAATAGTATTAACCGAGCGAAGCTCGGTCGCCCAGGTACTTACAATTTATACACAGTACCCCTCCTTAGATTAACACAACAAAAACATTTGCAGACTAACACAATGTCGGTAAAGCTTAAACCAAAAAACATTAAAAGCTAACAATAGCAAGCCACATAATACAATATACAAATGATAGCAGTATGTTCCCTAGATTTTGTCCGATCACATAGAAATATGATGATAGTAACTATGTAAATAAAAATTGTTGTTTCTCAAAACCACATAATACACAGTGTCACAGAAATGAAAGTTAAGGTAACTTGTGTCAATTAAATGAATAAGCATTATCTTAATGACGGTAGTTTAAAGCATCGATAATATTTAATACTTACTGTGAAATGTGAACCAATATTATTATAACGTAATTGCAATGTGCAGTACCCAGTAACCTACCCGTGAATTGTATTGTGCAGGCAAATAATAAAGGTTCATACAATTGGCGCTATAATAAGTGTTTCAGTTTAACCTTGAGAAAGTAGTGCACCGATCTGATAGCTAATGGTGATAGAATTGTATTGTGCAAACATATGATGTACATTTGTCAACACACGTGTCAGTTCACCTATTTATAAATATTGTTGTACTTATAAGCGGCTAGTGCAATCAAACGAAAATCTTACCTAGTTATTATTCGTCATTTTTAAAATGATTAAAATAATTACGTTTAGATTTTCGATAAATTACGGCATTAATGTAGAAGCAACAGAATAAAGTGTTCTTGGACTACTAAAAGTCTGAAAGAACTTTGTGAAATAAGTAATAAAATACAATATGAATGTTCTTTGCAATAGCAGACATTATATCTTTCTCAACATCTCTTAGAACAATAACTAAAGCTGATAAGAATAAATTTCAAATATGATAACTTACTATGTTTTTAGTTCAAACGAAACGAATAACAAATAAAAAATTGTTTTCGTATTTTGATCTTTTAAACTATCACGTATTTCTTGTATTAGGCTTCGATCTAAGTAAGCGAAAAGGGTAATTCTAAACGTAATTAAAATTTAAACTTCACCTAGGTTCTCCACCTGGGTCAAGTATTGGTCAGAATTTAGTGTATCGCTGTACAATAACGTCATTAGTTGGAGCACGGGACCCCGTATAGTTCAGATTGATGACCTAGATTCACTCAGATTGAGAACCTAGGTGAAGCCCGGGTCTGCTAACAAAATAGAAATTGCACTAGTCGCCTTATTAAATCTTATCAATGACCATAAGAAATTTACTACCGCAGCACAAATAAAATCGTATATACAACATCTCAATTAACTATCAAAGAGTTGCACACTTCGTGTCGTTGCAATTCAGCATCAAAATATTAAACGTATCACATAACATACTTAGAACCTTACCTCTTACTCTATCTAGCTCCTGCGATTGTGAATTAAATCTGTGTTCCCTGAACCAGTGTCCACTGCCGACCTCTGATGTGTGTTCCAGCTCTATGTGTGACGTGACAAGTGCCTTTAGTACATTTACACAGCAAAAACAAAACAATACAGCAGAGCGACAGTTAACAATACATCATTTCAATAAAAAAAATAATTCAACGACCAACAGAAGGATGAATCATTCATCAAAAATTTAACAATAAATTATTCAGAGCTCAATTCAATCACCGCGTTAAATGTTTTCACTATTGCATAATAAATGAAATAAAAAATGTAGCAAGAATCATGACGATCTCGCATTATATCGTGAAATATGCAAAATTTCACGTACCAAGGTCGTTAGCATTGTTGGTGACCGATTGATTTGTTCGGATGCAGTCTCCGTAGCGAGTATATTGACGAAAATATGTAATATGATATTCATATTTCTAAGAGACTGTGTACCCTGAGATTCTTCTAATATACAAAAGTTTTATTTTTATATTGTTAACTGTCACAAACGAAATTGCATAATTAAATAAAAGCACGTAAAGCATAACCATAAACGACATTTATATACCAAAACGTTTACATAGAAGCTAACATATAAGAATTGAATTTATTTTTTATTACAGTATGCTTTCTGTTTATGTACAGTATTTGCAATTAAAAACTAAAATTGCATTAAGAAATAAATGAAACCACTAAAATTGCAAAAAAGCACATGGCCCACCTGACAACATATAGAACTTAAATGCACTCTCAAGTACATAAGGCTGGTGCGTGAATAACTTTTTAAAAAGATAAAAACCATAAGCTCTTAAATTTGACGGTGAACAGCATAGTTAAGAGGTGAAAATTGAATAAACCACCAAAATACTAAAATCTATTGACTGAACAGTAAAAGCTATAACTTTTATTTTGGTACCTGGTTGCTGCGTGTAACTAAGCTGAGGTAACAAGAAGCAGGTGAGAACATTCTCTCCCGTTGTCTCATCTCGATCCGTTTGGAAGGTCAATAATGGTTGAGCTTGATTCTCAGATAACCAAACCGCTTTCAACTCCAAGTTCACTAAAGTGTATGGTAAGTATTGTAACCTGGAACATAAACGGTATATAATATTATTATCTACTTATGGAAATGCGGTCTAAAACAGTAAAATAGTAATTACAATACTTATACAAATGACTAAAAGTTTAGTACTAAAATTTATATATTTATTTTGATAAACAGAATACGAGATTGTTTTCCACTTCGATTGGTGAAATGTGACCATGAATAGCTACTGGAATTGATTAATAAATTACAAAACGTAATTATAATCAGGTTATTGTTGAATTAAATGACTTCATCTATTCTAATAACTAAGTATTCATAGCCTGCCTGGTAGAAATAGACCATCGGCTTCTGCAAATACCCTAAATTAATAGACTTCCAACCAAGAAAAGCTAAGTAGTACGTTCGTTATTTATTCTAGTCAGAATTAGTGAAAAAATCTGGTAAGTCCTATCTCCTATACATTTGCTATTTCAAATTGATTACATTTTGTCAATCTTATCGTATTTTATCGCTATTGGTACAACTTGTCAAACTAATACTTGTGCAAAACGTAAACAATTAGTGCACTATTTATCATTATAATGTTTCTGAATGTATGTTAGATATAAATAAATATTTACAAATATTTAACGTAAATAAATTTGTAACTCACCTATTTCCGCTTACATCCAAAACATGTAGCGATTTGCAGTTTCCCAGTTCGTTTGGTAATCTCGTAAGTTTATTATCTCTTAAGCATAGCACACCCAGTAACGACATATTACCGATATCACTCGGTATTTCAGCCAATGTATTCCTATCTACATTCAGTACAGTCAGCTCCTTGAGATTCCCTATAGAGTTAGGCAGCTCCAATAAAAAATTCTCCGTTAATATAAGCTCTTGAAGATTTATACACCTGAAAGTCAATTTAAGCATTAGGTTGAACGAAGTTGAAAAGAAGCTTCTTTATGAAACAAAAATTATATCTGGATATAGAAATATTGAGTTATATACTGACCTTCCTACATTTTCGTTTAATGTATGTAATCTATTTTGGTCCAACTTCAATATAGCTAACTTGGATAAATCGCCTATACCGTCAGGTACCGTTTCTAACATATTTTGCGAAAGATGCAAGTCGGTTAAGGAACAAAGACCTCCTATTTCTTCAGGAATCTTCTCTAGCTTGTTCTCACTTACATCGAGACATATTAGTGCCTTAAGGTTTCCAATTTCTGGAGGTAAATACTGTAGTTTGTTATGATCCAACCATAGTTCTTCCAACGCTGGTAGCTCACCAATAAATCCTGGCTGGAAATTTTGAAATTTATAGTTAGTTTAACTACCAACTTTTTAATTATAGCTTAAGTTAGGGTCTGTCACTTTCATTATACACATAGGGACGGCATGACACTTTGCAAGCCTTAATGATATCGGATGATTTGACCATATTATACAATGTTACTGTAGTTAATATGCATATTGAAATACTAACATTAAAACGGGAAAACTAAACTTAAAATCATCGGTAAAATATTTTGAATATTGTACTTTCTTTTAACTTAATTCTTCTTAAGTGTAAAAAAACAACTTGACACATTTTAATCTAATCACGATGAAACGAACTGATTTGTATCACTGAGTAAATCTTACCAATTCTTCAATATCATTGTCGCCGAGATCCAGTCTCTGCAGTCTGGTTAAGTTCTTCAAAGATTCAGGCAGAGACTTTAATAAATTTTCTCTCAACTCCAGGGACTGAAGAGATATCAGGCTGAAATTAAAACATTTGTCTTAAATAAAGAGCCATAGAAAATACCAAGATATGTAAATTTTAAAATAAGTATATTATTATTACATTTACATTATTATATTAGTACATTTTGTTTTTATATTTAAGCTTACCAAAGTGACTCTACTCTGCCTGATGGAAAGCATGAGTAGAATCCAAGAGTAGGGGCCACCATGCTCATTGTGAGGGTAGACAATGTAGCATGGTGACCCATACCATGGTGGCCTGGTTAGATAATTCTGCATCATTCTCCCGGTCTTCGGACCACGGGAGAATGGTGCAGAATGATTGGACTCTCGGTCTCGCAATCACTAACGAAATACGACAGCAAGAATGCTGTCATTATAAGGATGGTCTTCAATACATCTGTCTGTATGGTCCGATTCATAAGATTGTCAATGCAACATTTTGATGCACAAGTTGAACGAGGTTTGACGGTATTAACTCCAACGTGAATATTTAAAGATACGCTACGAAATACTTGATAGTCTCCATAGTTTCTAAACTATTTGTTTGTTCAAAAAAGCCATTTAAATTAGTTATATGTTTATTTAAATTTGTTACACCGGAGAAAACCTATCGAGCAGCACGACTCATCCTTGTCTATCTAAAATAAATGTTGAAATAAAACAAATAACTTAGTTAAACATAGTATGTAAAACTCATGCTATCGTTACTTGTAATCATAATCAAGCTCTACTAGGAAATAGTATCCGTTTGGAAACTAATATTACGTATAACCTTCATAGGCTAACAATTGTGACATAATCATTTGATGAGACAACTCACCGAGCTGGAAACACAATGGAATGAATGACAATAATATCATCTGAAAGACCCCCACTGCACACCGTTGCAAGGTTAATTTAACACTAATATTGTCTCTATCTAAGAACAACACCTGCACTAGTACAGTTTTAACGTTTACGCCAAAAGCTACTCATTATACATTAGACAGCCAAAAGCTGTGTACGTTTTCTCTTATCCACTCTAGGGCAAGGGTTGGCCAATAATATTTAATAACTTATATTATCATCATTCTTGGCCTCCGGAGGCCGTCACCATGCTGCATTGTATGCACTCGCAATGAGGATGGTGGCCCCTATTTATGGAATTTATTCATATTTTTAAATAACGCAGAATAGAGTCACTTTAGTAGGCTTAAATATAAAAAAGACTAATTTTAATATATAAACCTTCCTCTTATATCACTCCACTACTTACTATTCCTGAAAAGTGCATTATAATCTGTTGAGTAGTTTAAAATACCTAAGCGAACAGACGACGACTTCATTTTACGAGTATAAAGAAGATCAACAAATTAATTAAGTTTCAATCCACTGTTATTATGTTGTCTAAGTGTCAGAACGTGCTAGAATGAACAATAGTGAATATAAATGAATTTTTTTTACACCATTTAATTAAGAAAACGACGCGAGGGTAACCCTCCGACAGTAATACAAATAAAATAATAGAATTTATAGGAAAAACTAACGTTGTTTCGTTATAATGGCTCAAGTCGGTAGCTCCAAATTGATTAAAGTCAAGACATCATTTAAGTCTGACATAAAAATCTCAAAGAAATTACATTATACAAATGCAATAATGCTTCTACATCCCCCCTTTCGAAGAACAGTTTTAGGTTCCAACTCTCCTGTTTCGCGACTTATTAAGAAATATAATCACTATTGTAATCAATTAGACATTTTTGGCACTACATTTCGACGATTCAGGGTCCGAGTCCAGGACCTTAATTGGTGTCCTCAATAGGGTTAGCCACCAATGTAACCACATTTATTTGCTCATTTTTTGGACAAACTTTGTATAAAGTATTTTCTATATATATATGCATGTAGTGTTGACCTACATAAGTTGTACACTTAGATTAAGACTGTTCTGTCTTCTATTTTGTTTTGTATTTATGCATGTTTTAGTGTAACAACTACTGGTTAGCCAATAAATAAATAAATAAATAAATAAAATAAATGCAATTATCGTTCAAGAAGTATGCAGGTATAATTTAAATATTAAATTTAGTTGAAACCACAAGTCTTTATGATAGTAATAAAAATGTAATGAAGTGAAGACTTTCTCATGGCTCAGAACCTAAAATAACAAAGCCGATTCATTCTGGGAGTTATGGACAAACGCAACTCTATATTATCATTGGTTTTAATGAGTTTTTACATTATATACTCGTATCTTATTTGACATCTGATTACAATGAGAAGTCAGATTTTTTTAAATTCACATAGGTACTTAAATATTTTGTGTGTTAAAGCTATAAATATACATTAACAAACATTGAGGCTACCGCTATAAGCACTGCACAAACGAAATTCACAGTAATGTGTTGCAGTTTTATATGTCAACACTCTGACCAGCTTGATACCGGTTATATGTAAAACCGGTTTCCATAGTTATTTTAAATGCAAAAAATTTTGAACAGTCTCGTCAAACGCCGTGCTTTATCCAGCAAGGAATGTGGCATAAACTGTTTTGCAAAGTAACATGGCATCAAAGCCATCAAACAGGTTTCAAATTACAATCCTGTACACGGTGTTTTATTGTATATGTTTATTTTAAATTTCACGTAAGAGTTAGTAAACATATAACATTCAAAATTTACAAAGACATCGTTAAATTTGATAGTAGGCTAGTAACACAATCCAAACGAAAAGTGAAGTCGGAAAAGTGCCGAAATAGACATTTGGTTAAATGCCCGAAGACAATGCTGTGTTAAATTTAGTATCGTTGTAAGTCACTTTATGCTTAAGCACCCAATTCCCACGTATTTCTGAAACGTCTTTCTAACCAATTAAAGCATCATAGTCATTTTAGTTTGATCTGGATTATTTGGTTCTAATTGTTATAAATTTAGTATCTGTGCTTAATACGATAATTTGCTATGGTATCAATACATTCAATACAAAAAACCGTACTGCTCCGTAGTTCTCCTACAAGTATTAGTGAATAGCAGTCTATTATAGAGTATTTCTATTCCTTCGATTAAAATTCATGTCTACGTAAACATTTTTTATGTTAACAGTTTAAGTTCTCTTTCTCTCAATTTGTAGGCTGGCGCCTCGACTGACAGTCGCGTAATCTCCAGTCCTCTCTATTTTGTGCTTCTGTCTGACTTCTTGAGACACCAAGACTCCCACCGTCTTTTTAACTTGCTGTATATCCTGTATCTAGGCATGCCTCGTTTTCTCTTACTTTCTTTTTGTCCAACCAGTATTTTTGAAAAGAAAGAAAGAAAGTTAAGATATGTTTAATTTTTTTTTTAATTTTAATTAAGGAAAAATAGTCTTTACAATATCTTTATTTTATGAAAACACGGCGGTTCGGAGTTCGGAAATACAAAATGTACCTTGTCACAAATTTAATTAAATTAGTTTCATGTGATTTTTAAGCTCTCGATTAAATTAGAATTACCTTAAAAGTATTTTTGTTGCCTTGTTAATAATAAATGATTCTTGAAAATAAACAGCATAAAAAAGGTCTCCATTTACTGCGACATGGGTTAAAAAAATTTTGAACTCTTCTGCTACATATTTATTATTAAGATTAGCTTATTGTGAAACATTATGGTGTTATGTTAAGTCTATTGTTTGCTGATAGTACACGGTTAACACACATTGTTTGATTTAAACCTTGAGACCGCATTCCGCAGTCGATGTCAGAGTACTTAGCAATAGTTAGTTTAGTACAACAGATTGCTGATCTGACTCACTAAAAGTCACTACGCTAAACATCACTTACGTATTGAAGTAATTAACATGTGAGTGAGTAAACATCTGACGTATAATTTTAGTGCAAACAATTTAATGTTTGTGACCCAAATACAGAAATAGCGTAACAAAGTTTTACACTTGTAACTGAAACCGTCAAAATCGCAAATAATTTATAAGCAGATAAAAATGAGGTTTATTACGATAATTAATCAAAAACAGTGATGCACAGTATGAAACACCATGTAAAATATCAATTAATCGAAAGAGGAACCCATTAATCAACACGTAAGATAAGTATGAAGCAACAGGTTTCTTACACGGCAATTTACCAAGACGCCTGAATATTTAATCGATTTACAACAGGTACCCACACACGCGCATTTAATATACATAAATACACAAAATGTGTACACGATGGCTTACTCATACAACTGTATCATGTGCTCCAAAACATACTTAATGTCATAATGGCTTGTTATGTTGTTACTTGTTGAGAAAACAGCTTTTCTCGCTTGTACTTTAGATACCTACATACCTCTATTTACCAGTCGAGTTAAACAGAGGTGTATTAAACACCCTATTGACTGCCTCCTTGGTCTAGTGGTTGGCGTATGCGGCTGCTGATCAAGAGATCGAGGTCTCGGGTTCGATTCCCGGGTCGGACCAAATATTATTTGTGTGATTCACAAATATTTGTTTCGGTGTCTGGGTGTTTTCTATGTATAATATGTAAGTATGTATTTACAAATAAAAAGTATGTTTATGTATTTATATCAGTTGTCTAGTACCCATAACACAAGCTCTGCTTAGCTTGGGACTAGATGATGTTGTGTGTCAGATGTCCAAATATTTATTTATTTAATTATTTTATTACCCGACTGCGTCAGAAGGAGGGTAATAAGTCAGTCAGTCAGTTCTTTTGCACGCCTAACAGCTCAAACGGCTGAAAGGATTTTGACATAAATATGATGTGTCGTTGAATTTGTTAAGATTTGTGGTAGTGATATAGGATAAATATATATTTTGTAAATAGCGCCCGCAAAAGAAATAAAAGGGAGGTGAAGTTTGAAAATGTTTATAGAAACAAAAATTCCGACTGCATAACAGCAATGCACGGAAAAGAGAAAAACAAGTACCGGAATTTCTGTATAAAATTGCGCTTACTAATGAATTGTTTTGTAAGCTTACTTAAACACTTTTTTGTGTTGCAGTCGGGGAAAAAAAAATCTTACGTACTGGCAAAGGATAATTCGTCAAAATTACATTTGTAACCGCATGCGGCCCCATAATGTAGAGTAAGCTTATAAAACAATGCATTATACTCTGTCCATTCCTTTAATATCTTTTTGACAGTTCAACAAATTTCGAAATTAGTGACGCCCTCACACGTCACCGATTCGATTTGAAATCAAAATCAATCGATATAAATTTCTTTAAGTCAGTATTGTAAATTAATAAAATGTGCACTATTATGATATGTAATTGACCCAGAACAAAGAAAACTTCCAAACACAGTCACTTGAAGGTCGGTTTAGTAAGTATTATGTGATTTTTCAAATATACTTTCTCATAACTCTGGATTTAAACGTTATTAACCACGCGTTTCAAAGTTAAATTTTACTAACACGTGCATAGTTACATTTTAAGTCAGTGGTCCAATAATAAATTAATTAATGCACAGAGTTATTGTTCTTTATTCTAAGTTTAAAGTTAAATTCCAAAATTTCGACTTAATTCCTTGCACATAATCAATCTTGAAGTCATACTATTTTAATTTCCTTTTTATTTTAATAAATTTACAGAAACAACACTTACATGAAGTCAAATTATTTTGATCATAATAATATGATAGATTATTTTAATCGTTTAATCGATTTATCGTATTTCAAGAACTGTTTTATATATTGTTTTTAGCTATGCACACTGCCCACTGCCCTACCCGTCTATAAAGTACGACATTACTGTAGTACATTTTTACCTATTTTTACGAAAAAAAATACCGGTAATTTATAGGCGTGACCTGTCAAAAAGATAATAAACGAATGGACAAGGTATAGTCACACCAATTTTACTTAGATCTTGTGGTACTTGTTTTTTCTTTCCAGAGCATTACTGTTAGGCAGTCTGGTTTTTTGTTTCTATAATAATTAATCATAGTCAAAACTATATACTGAATATTTTTCGACCTCGGGAATTTATTACCTCCAACCACATTTACGTTAAATTGCTAACGGTATATTAGACGAATTATAGTCATGGTTATAGCATCTTACTTTTCGTGTATTTGAAATCAACCGCGCATGATAAAGAACTACTAAGCGAAAGTTGTCTGTAAAATATCGCCATAAGCCATAAGACCGCCTATTGTAATGTCGATCTTCATAATAGTGTGTCTGTATAGAAACAGTCATATAATGTCAGCAAAAAAAGTGAATGGTTTTACTGAAAATCATTATATTTTCTAAACGAATTATATTTTCGGGATTTGAAATCGTGCATATTAAGTTTGAGACCATAAATTATTTGGTACTACTCTCTGTCTCACAAAACAAAAAAGTACGAAATCAATGATTACGTGAGTTTTGAAATACTTTCACAATGAATGGATTCTATGACACAACCACAACTGTCTCGTTGGTCTAGTGGTTAGCGTATGCAACTGTCCATCGACAATTTTCATTCATTCTTAATAGCAGCCTGGAGTATCAAAATTTGGTGGTGTTTCACACCGACCAAACGACGGCTTATGGCAATCGTTATTAGAAAGTCAGTGTCCTCAAAAATACTGACAACTTGTTCAAGCTTCGAATTAGGTAAGTTTGGAAAATGTATAACGGCTTCTGTGAAACAAATAACTAAAATATTGTACGTGACATTAGGATGTAAAGGAATGCAGAGTTCAAATTAAATATCATCATGAATATTCATATGTAGATAAAAACTCTGTATTTTATTTACCCCTAGTCTAATAAAACGATCGGTAAACTTTAATAAATCGAGGGAAAGGGTACTCGAAAGCCCCAAAATTAGATTTTCGTCGAAAATGATTCATGTATTCTGATGAGCCTACGAGGTCGGTAAATATATTCAGCATTCAATTAACGGCCTGTAAATAGCAGCAGACCCCCGCTACTTAAAACGTTAATTGATGTTGCTGAACACGAATCAATTTAAATTTGCCATTTGTAATTAAGGGTAAATCTCTCTTTTTTAACCTACGAAAAAACCGGAGCAGGTTCTCAATTCGACGCTTATATTTTTTTATGGATGACCTACTACTTATTGTGAAGGGTATACTCAGAGGTTGGTCCGTAATAAAATTTGGAAAAAAGAATTCCAACCTTGGCAGGAGGGTAGGGAAATAAGGGAAGATTAACTTTTATTAATTTATTTTTTTGAATTTCAGTTCTTTGGGCGGTTTAATTTTTGGCTAAAATAGTTTTATACTGTAAAATAGAAACAAAATAATATTCTTGGAATAATTAGGTATGAAGTACCTTAACATCACATGACAACGAACAATGCTTTCGACGAAATCAAGACCGCCTATATAATATTTTTCAACGTAAAGTTACGATGGCTACTACCATGTAATTAGTTATAAGTAAATAAATAAATAATAATAAATAAATATTTTGGACATCTGACACACAACATCATCTAGTCCCAAGCTAAGCAGAGCTTGTGTTATGGGTACTAGACAACTGATATAAATACATAAACATACTTTTTTTTTTGTAAATGCATACATATTATACATAGAAAACACCCAGACTCCGAAACAAATATTTGTGAATCACACAAATAATATTTGGTCCGACTCGGGAATCGACCCGAGACCTCTTGATCAGCAGCCGCATACGCTAACCACTAGACCAACGAGGCAGTCAAGTAGGAAGGCGAATATATCAAAGTCTATTGTTTATTTTGATAGGGCATGACGATAACGATAACTGAATCAGCCAACCACCTGTGACTGCGACCAGCTTAATTGTTTATCTGGCATACATATAGCCTGCATGGACTTTGACGTAACTGATTGTCACGTATGAGGAATATATAAAGTTCATAGTCGCGTTAACTAGACGATGATATAAATCTTACCGTTAGGGGGCTGTTCATTAATCACGTGAGGCTCGAGGGGATGGAGGAGGGGATCGGGGGAAAAAATCAATAAAAATCACAAGCGGTTTTTTCAGCAAACGCGTGATACTGAGCCCAAAATACAGCGTGACGTGTATTTTTTTGGATGGAACGTCTTAATTGGAACGTCGTACAGAAAAAAGCTAAGGCATATATGAATTCTTGTCACAAGCAACTGAATCCGAGCAATAATAGTCCAGAGATGCATAATCGATCGAACGGTAGATCGAGAGAGATTCTCTGCGTAATGCGCGGGTATGATGACGTCGAGTGGCTTGATGAAACCGATGTTGATCTTCAACAAAGCACTGTGCTATGACTTGCAAGATGCTTATACAGTTATTCATCAATCATCATCAACAACCCATAACGTCCCACTGCTGGGCTCAGGTCTCCTCTCAAGAGAGGGTTAAGGCCATACGTCCCCACGCTGGTCGAGTGCGGGTTGGGGACAGGCAAGACACGTTGTGGCTACGTCATCTTGCTGTTGGATGTTTTTAAGCCGCCCGAAGGCCTCCAACTAAGCTTCACGACTGCTATCTTATGATAACAATACAGTTATTGGTGTTGAAGAAAATCTTACTAATCCGTGGTCCGAGGATACTGATATTAAATTATGTTCATGTATTAGTTCAAAGAAGTTTTTCGCTTTTCTTTCATTATTTTTATGTCAGTCAAAAACAATCTGCAACCTTACTCCTTTCTATCTACCTCTGAACATTATTATTGTAGTCTTTAATTTTCTACAATAAAATTAGATGATACTTTCTACCTGTATTTTATAATTATTAAAAAAAAAAGATTCTTTGTAGGTACGGGGGGGAGGGGGGGGGTTAAAAATGCCAAAAAAACAAAGATCACGTGATTAATGGACGGCCCCTTAGGGTGAGTTGGATGTATCCAATCGAATGAAATAGGTTATTTGCGTCAAGTTGGTAATCCACAGCAAGAAAAACTGAGAGGTTATTTTACATCCATACTAATATTAAAAATTCAAAAGTAGGTAACTGTCTGTATGTTACGCTTTCACGGATAAACCGCTGCACCGAACAGAATGTAATTTGGCCTGGATATATTTTAATCTTTCAGGGAGGACATAGGCTACTGTTTACCGCGATAACCAATATACACGTGGGCGGAGCCGCGAGTAAAATCTAAATCTTTAAATTTCCCATTAGAGGCCATAGTCTTTAATACTGTAATATCGCGGTCAAACTATAACTAGGGTCAAGTCAAGGATTAAAGTTATACAATTTTTCTATAACTATTTTATACAACTATTGTAGAGCAATGTTGTAAATAGAATACACGTGTCGGTGCCTCATATTTCTCAATATTAATAAAGTGCGACAATTACAATACGACGTTATTGATTGAAATCGAGATGGGGCCTAAAAGACGGTTGTTAATTTATAGTACTGTTTTTTCTATATAAATATAAAGATAAACTAGTGTAAAACCATATTCTTTAGGAATATAAATGAAATTATAGTAGTAGATGTAGCTTTATTACATATATGTTTTGAATTTAATGGTACCTTTTTTTAAAATGTTGACTTTCAACGGCACATCTACTGCAATGTAATTTACCCCTAAAATTCACTATAATATAAGGCGTCTGGAACATCACATTGCCAAGTAAACACATCTGACGCTCGTTACATTATTAAAAGATCTTTCTGAAAACACGGATGAAATATTCTCAAAACAAATGAAACGAAATAGCAAAGCGTTACATTATAATAGAAATGTACCAACTACACAAAATAAATTGCGAGTTTAGATGTAATATTTGTTTGCGTAGACGGGTTGGAAGGTTATTCGAAAAGCCCGACAAAGCTTTACAGTTCAACTTTAGCTTTCGCAATTGTTCTCAAACAAAAGGCTATATATACCTATAAAAATATAGATCCTGAAAATTTAAAGGAAACATTCGGAATATAAATTTAATTATACCTGCTATGCCTCCTTCATATAATAGTACAACCAAAAACGAAGCCATAGATACCTACTTAGTGAACCGTACCTACTTTAATTTACTATTTCGTAATACTATACGATATAATAGTGTTCCCAGCTGAATGGTTCGATCTGAGAATAGTATTTTGCCGAAATAATCTCTGGTTACTGCACAACAAAAAGAAGTTTTAAAACAGACTATAACCCGTTTTGTAGAACTTTTGTCATAGCCAACGAGTATGTCACTTGGGCCATAATTGCGATTCTATTGACACCTCAATTAATAAATCGCTTCAGAAGTTTAGGCGCTACGGTGGATCCTACATGTTCTTATGTTCCACCGTACAAAGACTGACATGCTAACCCTTCCTTTTCTCTCCGTCGCCGCGTCCTAGTCGGGTAAAAACAAACACTGAAAACAATGTGGGATCTAATTCATAGCCATAAAACAAAATGAGGCAACCTTGTTGGAGTACGCAAATACCAACCTACCTACTATATATGCAAAGTATTACTATCTGTTATCATAAAAAAGGTGTCATAAGTATGGATGAGTAATTTACACTGACACACACGCTACACGCAAATAAAAAATGTTTTATGGATCTGACACGTTTGGGACATTAGAGTTATTACTTTTTAACTTAAATTAATGTAATTTATTTACTTTATCCACATTAGCCTGGCTGAAAAATATTGTGCAATCAACATTAATTTTGAAAACATTTTATCAACTGTGACAAATTTGTATTTGATCTAAAATTGTCAACATACTTTTTTAACAAAAGTTACATATTTTGTAACATTTAATTTATTTATGTGTAAATCGCAGATTTTTATTCATACCTAGCTGCTCGGCAGACGCTGTCAAAGTGTCAAGCTATAATTCAGTAAAGTTAACATTTTTTTTAAATAATATTGGCTTTTACGTAGTTTCGATGTTATCGGTAATGTTCCTATTTTTTTTCTTGTCTTAAGAAAATTTGTAACATCCAAATTCACCTATTTTTTCTCAAGTTATGA
Organism: Phragmatobia fuliginosa; assembly: GCA_932526445.1. Taxonomy (NCBI): domain Eukaryota; kingdom Metazoa; phylum Arthropoda; class Insecta; order Lepidoptera; family Erebidae; genus Phragmatobia; species Phragmatobia fuliginosa. Next base: position 11,167,077 of record OW052068.1, on the reverse strand, counting down.
GCGCATCAACCACCGGCATTTTTTTTTTACCTAGTGTATAAGTTTTCTTACCTGCCAAAGTCGTTGGGCAGGCTGGTGAGCGACATATCGTTGAGGCCGAGGACGGTAAGGGCTCGTAACTGGCTAAAGCCAGCTGGCAGGCGCGGGATCGGATTGCTGCTGAAGTCCGCGATCTGCAGTGCCCGTAGCTTTCTAATATCATCAGGGATGTCAGGAATGTCTGTAGAAAAGAAAAGTAAAGATGAAATGATAATTTCATAACAATAACGACGTCTCAGAATGTCTTGAGTGATGAAGATCCCAAATTAGAATCTAGAGAAAAAATTGATGTATTTCTTAGTAGTTTGCTCCCTTAGTCTCATACCATGGAATGAATAGGGTATTTATCCTTCCTAGGCACTCCGTATTCCTAATTGTTATAACTTTAAAATATTATCCTTTTAGTAATATTGTTTTCGTATACAAATATGAATACATTATAAGCTTTGTTATATGTGTACTCTCATAAAAGCTTCTTTTAACCCTATATGTGATATCCTACATGCTACCTTTTTGCTTTATTAACTGGAAACAACGATAGTAATATATTTTTGTAGTGGAGCGCTGGGCATCTGCTTATGTATCTAGGTCATATGAGAGACTTGTTGAAGTAGTTATTGAACATATGTACTGTATGTAACGTACACTCACGTGAGCTGTCCAGTATACACATATTTTAAGTTAGGCTGTATTTATCAACACTACTAAGTTATTCAACCAATAATGAGTATAAGTTAGGTATATATTAATTACATCATTCCGTTAAGCATACAACACAATATTTTTGTAATGAAAGTTATGCACATGACATCTCAAACAGATGACTAAAAACAGCAAAAATTTTAGCTACATTCACAGAAAACTGATTTCCGTACGATAATAAGCCGAATTTATTGTATAACTATCTTTTAACCACAGCTCTGCCCACGTGTAGATCGGTTATATACGTAATACGTCCCTCTTCAACTAAAAATTACTCAAAATTACGGTTCTCTAGTAAAAAAATGGAATAGTAATAGAGTCTTCTTTAATTGGAACTTTGCAGCTAATTCAATTTTACTTACAATAATATTTTCACCATTGTTTTTGACCTATAAAACGACATAAATCGACATATTAAAATGAAGTATTTTTTTTATTAAAAACAAATACACATATCTTACTGTTCATATCTTTGGCAAGATAACTCATTCATAACTAGAGCGAATATGAATTTTGATCAATTGAACTAAGAGAATTAATATACATGTACTCGTACATTTGTACGTACATAATTTGTAATCATATAATACGATAATATAATATACGTATATATATGTAATATATGTATATACTATACGATAATATAGTATATACATATATTATGTAGCTGGAGCAGCTTTCATTCATTGGATTCGTCATATCTCCAGACCTTGCAGTGTAAAGTACTTGATGTAAGTTACAACATTCAGTAACCAAATAGGGCTCTGGCATCAATTCACAATTTCGGCATATGGCACGGTTGCCATAACTACACACAAGGACTTATTGCATCGCATTCATTCACGCTTTAAACAGCAAAGGGCTTTAGAAGGTCGACATATATTAATAATTGGCACATGGACATAAACATTGCGGTCATCAAAATTATTACTGATTGTTTCGTGTTTCGAGTTGTTTAATGAAATATTTCAAAAGATGTATGAGAACAAGGTCAATCAAGATTATCTTAGGAACACCAATTACCGTGCAAGTTAAATAGTACGCTTAATTTAAGCAAGAAATTTTATCTTCAATATGAGGAGAGGAATTTTAATACTCCGACGGATGAAGAAAGAAAAAGTTAGATAGGACTTCAATTATTGGGTAGTGCAATTAAAAGTTGTGAGATTTCACTTTCCTGTAAACGTTTACGTAACATTAAACACGCTAAACTTTTGCAAAGTTGTTGCTTCAACAGTAATTATGCCTTTAAGAAAAAAAATAACAATGTTTTAAATATTCGCTACTTAACATTAGTTTTGCCTCATCCCTGTGCCACTTGCGCAATGTCCTACCACACAAATACCTAAAACAAAATATGAGATTCACATTAATAAAAAGCTGGTCCAACTGATTACTTTTCATTGCCACCAATTGAAAGCACCATGCCGGCAAATAAAATAAGGCTAAGACAAATCGTGAATCGGTGTTATATTCTTTATGAATCCATACTAACACTCGAGGATTCAAGATATTTCCAAGCATTTTAAAAATATGTAGTATGGATTAAACTATTGAAATTGGATTCAAAATCACATTGACATGTAACTATGGAAATCAAAATTCAATTTGATAGCTTAATATTTGATTTCTCCGTTTGTCTCACGCTCTAGACAGGATAACACAAGTGGATTGTTAATGTACAGATCTAGTTTCCGATTTGTCTTAGCCTTATTTTATTTGCCGGCATGGTGCTTCATATCATTAATGTTATTTATAGTCTGTGTGTAAAAGTGTAAAATCAAGTATATTAACGACGTAGTAACGTAATCGAAGCTATAAGTAGTTTGCCCGTTACATAATACATTTTATTTGTTTTTAAATCAATCAGCCTATCGTATTTCACATCTAAATATAAGTGTCTCTCATTTCTTGCTATAAAACTCAGATCTCGAATTTCTGTATCTCATCTATTCCCAGGTAATTTCTTTATTTTCGTCTGAGCATCTTTCCGCCCACAATTCGTTTAACACGATCTAATTTACATTTACCAATATTCAAATTTCTATCAAAAACATGATAAACTACTCTGAGAGTAAAATTGTAAGACTTATTATTGTTGTGCAGTATTAGAAGAGGAATTTCTGATACGATAACAGTTTCATTCGACTAAAGGGCCCGGTAAACGATCAAATTTGTTTGACAAATTTGTTGGTCAAACCTTACGATTACGTCAAAAGAGCCCTGTAAATGATCAAATTTGTTTGACAAACGCGTCAATCACAGCAGCACACTATCAAATAATTTGAGAAACACGTAAATTTGTCAAACATATTTGATCGTTTACCGGGCCCATTACACTTATTAAAAAAAAACATAAGGTATTCATTGATTCCTACAATAGCTTGGCTACATTCAGCAATAAAAAGCTTAGCTACAATCACATTGGTTGGCTAAGAAATAATACCGGTGACATTAGTAAATCTTCCTTAAAATTTATTCTGTTGAATCCCTACTAATATTATAAATGCGAAAGTAACTCTGTCTGTCTGTCTGTTACGTTTTCACGCCTAAACTGCTTAACTGATTTTGATGAAATTTGGTACACAGATAGTTTAGAGTCTGAGGAAGGACATAGGCTACTTTTTACCGCGATAACCGACAAATACGCGGGCGGAGCCGCGGGCGAAAGCTAGTTAAATATAAATTGACAAATTTTGTGCTTCGGATCACTGACCCAATAAATGTTCCCTAATTAATTTTGTAGTGCAATATAAGGTAGGTACTTTTTTATTTTAAGTTTTTAATGAATATGTAAATATTTTAAACAAACCCTTATTCTGCTGACAAACTATTCTATAGTTTGGCGAGTTTAAAGTATAAAATTATTCTAAAAAAAATATATTTTCTTCTTAAATATTCTTACTTTTGCCTTGTAATTTTGTATGCTTAGCTACGTCGGCAAACATTATTGGCAAGTTATCTATAATATACATATGGCATGTCATGATCGTAACAGGTTTTAACAGTATGAAACGAAACGTGGATAAACTTGGTGATTAACTGATTACAATAGATTTTTATATAGTAACATAAACACTAATAGTTAGACAGTTGGAAACTGGTTGTCTAATTTAACGATGTTAACGGTAGTACGCCCTAGTTTCCGGTTTGTTGGCGGGCATTCCAATGGGCGTCTCGTCATCAATTACTATTTGTCAAGTCAGAACATTTGTGTACAAACCCAAACGATAACATACGTAATTTATCTTAATTGCCATTCCGTTCGATCTCTTTTAAAGCAATGAAAATACATATAAGTAATAGAAATGTGTTATTACTATTCGTGTAACCCTTAGTTCTGTAACATTGAGTAAGATCTTGTGGAACCTCGCCGAAGACATTACTTATTAATAAAATCTAATTGTTTGGATTTCTGATCAAATATACTTAAACCGACTTGTCTGAATAAAAACCACTATTGTAAGCTGGCTCATAGTCGAGCCTTAGGCAATTGGAAACAATCACCAAGGGTAAGCAACGACGGCGCGGTCGGTACTTAGATGGGTGACCGTTTGTGGCATGATATTTTATGAGCCTGCGTTTCCGTGATTTGAAGTTCACGTTAAGCAGTCGATTACGGTTGTTATCATAAGATAATAGTCGTAAAGCATAGTTGCGAGTCCTTCGGGCGGCATAAAAACGTTGCAACAGCAAGATTACGTAGCCACGACGTGTCTTGACAGTCCCCAACCAGCACTTGGCCAGCGTAGGAACGTATGGTTTTAACCCTCTCCTGAGAGGAGACCCGAGCCCAGCAGGGGAATTTTATGGGTTGTTGATGATGTAAGCTAGTGCTAAAAGTAGTAATCATTCATCGCCGTACATTTTTCTCTAAAATATTCTGAAAGAAAAGCATTTACCGTCTGTTGAAGTGTGTGGTTATTTTAAGAAAGGTACGTTACTATGTGGAATGTAAGTGCATCGTTTTGTTTATATGAAGGGTGCTACAAGATGTTCAGTATGGGTCTACACCACTTCCGCTGCTTTTGGCTACTATCTTTAAATTGTTTGTTTATATGATGAGAACGAATTCTAAAATAAACGTTTGGGTTGTATGCATAAATTTAGATGATTCTTAACTCTAATATTCAACAACACTATTCCACAATATTAACATGATTTAAATATTATGTAAACGACGTATTCGACGAAACATTGGCTAAACTGTACCATAACGGAATGAAATATTGTCTTAAAGTAAGCTTCAGAGAGTGAGTCCTGGGAATGTAAATGCCAATGTATGAACAAAACATAGACTAACAGAAGTACTTACTTATATGATGAAGATTAAGAGTAGCGTGCTAGATAGTTATTTTTAAGAAGAAGCTTTTATTCACACTATGACATGGAAACATAATTACTTTTGTGCAAACTATATACAGATGTAATAACACAAAAAGGACTTACAGTATACACTATACATTTTTATATCTATAATGTAATGTCTAATTCATATTTATAATATAAAATAAGATACCTACGACAAGAAATCTCCTCCGTATGTGTCTGGGAACACGTAATATCCGCTACAGAACAACCAAGAATCGAATTGATTTAAGAACGACTAAAGAGGAGAGGAAATTAACCTTCGACTTGCGGAAGATGTGCGAAATATTTTATAATGACTTGTTTACTAACGTATTTGATTTAATTAAAAGTAAGTATTATGTGGTTTTTTAGGTATTTCTCTTACAATGTCAAGTACCTAGTTTAACACGACCCAGGCAGGGCTTAAGTTTTTTAGGGCTAGTATTAAGCAGAGTAACAAGTGTAGTAAACTGTGATTTTATTGAGAAGATGTGCTAAGGTTTATAATACAAGACTATATTTGACTAAGTTTGTCATTAAAATATTGAATTCTGACTTCTTCTTCTTCCTAGCCTTATTCCCAATATTATTTGGGGTCGGCTACTAGTTCAACCGGTTTTACCTAAATATCAATTTTTCCACGGAGCGACTGGCATCGGACTTTCGCAACCCTAAGGGAGAACTGAATACGAAAGTTGAACTAGTTGACAGTAAATTTGAGAACACTGACATCCCAATAACGATTGCCATAGATGCTCATGACAACCGGGACCGATGGTTTTACGTGCTCTCCAAGGCGCGGGCGTGAGTCACAGGTAAATTTCCGAACTCTGGGCTACTATTAGGAATTTCCTAAGAAAACCGAAAAACACTCTGTGGCCCGACCCGGGATTTGAACCTCTTGATTAGCAGTCGCATACGCTCTCCTCTAGACCAACGAGGCAGTTGAATCCTGACTATGCCCAACGAATGTTCATGTACAATATCAAGCCTTTTAACGAAATTCAAGGGACCGATCATTTTTATTTATCGTTATAGTATAGTTTGTATTTCATATAATAGACAATTAAATTATTCCTAATACATATAGTCTGTTAACCTACCTATACCTTGAACACCACACCATCATTTAAAAGCAAACCAAGCGTAATGATACACAAGATCAAGGCAAAATTAACTATAACAAGTATCGGGTTCTATAAAGTTTAGACGGCACTTTTTGTTAACTGATAAAGAAACGTAAAACACAGATATTAAAATAATATAAATAAAAATTTAATTTTCCAATACATAAATGGTGTTGCGACATTGCGGTTTCATAAAACCTCATGTCATTTCACAACCCTGATTGAATAATGAGAATCGGATAAAGACATGACACGACATTCAATGAAGCAGGTGAATGAATCAGAGTTATATAAAATTCTATTTGTGCATTGTTTTCAAGATGTGACTTTAAAACTAAAGAAGCAACCTGCGTCCTCGCGATTATTAAGGCTTTTTGTAAATTTACTAGGAATCGCACTGCAAAAACTTGGCCAAGTGCGTGTCAGGCCACGCATAGAATTATTTTTGTACGGGTTCCGTAGTCACCCACAATGACTTGCCATGCGATTTAAATCATGCTTAATAGATAATAATTAAGTAAGTTTACTTATTATTTCTTTATTTTTGTATGAAGTTTTCTAAGTGAGTGCATTTTACAAGTTAGGTCTTGAAGGCCCTAACTCTTGAAAAAAAAAAGTAAACTAAACCGCTATAGTTTCCCTTTAAAGTTCTATACATAGACTATCATGATTTTTCTCAAGATTTTTTGAGCCAGCTGTTTAGCTTTTAGAGTTGGGGGACGCCCTGTTTTTATAAAAAATGCGCTTTTAAGTTGAATAACTCGCAAACGGAAAATGGCTTTGGCTACTTCGCAATGTTTTTAAAAGACCTGTGGAGGAATAGGATCCTCCGACCAGGTAAGGTGGAATGTCTCTTTCGCGATTCAGGATTAGTAGTTACTCCGTATAGTTCATTCCGTGTTTTCTTAGTAGTTCAGTGTTCCTTCACTAGATGGCGCTGTCGTATGTTTTTGTCGCGCTGTATGTGGAAGTCGACACATACCTATCTAATGATGCGCACACCAAAGGTAGAGAAAAAAAAATCATCACCGGTTTACGTGTAGGGGAGGTACCACAAATAAAATTATTTTTTGTAGCACTTTGTCGAAATGATCAAAACACTTATTCATGCAAAGTTTTATCTTTCTAGCACCAACCGTGCAACGCACCAACCAATTGGAGAGGCCTATGTCCAGCAGTGGACAGCGATAGGCTGATGATGATGATGATGACCAACCGTTTGGGGGCAAGTCGCGGACGGACGGACGGACATGATGAATCTATAAGGGTTCTGAGTGGCCTGTTTTTAGGCTGGTTTTAAAAAACTGGCCACATAGCTCTTGATTCTAATAATCTGATTTCAAACTCTTGTCTATCTAGTCAGCCTTAAGTCTAAATCCCCCTAATAAAAGTTATGTGTATTTGCTATTTTCCAATTGCATAGATCTACTTAGTGGGTTTAGGACCACAACGTGGCATCATAAATAACAAATCCTGATCGTCTGTGTGCTCATACATTCAATTTGACTTGTTAAGCCCGTTACAATTTGGCTTTAAGCTGGTCTTCCGTTATTCTTAAAGTAATAAGCGATATTAACCCGGGAAAGGCAGATACAATTTCACTATTTTCTCTTCTTGGAGCTGGTGGGAACTAATGTTTGATCGCAGAGGATGCTTTGAGCATTAAGGAAAAGTATAACACTCGGAATAAAAACTTATGTCCCGGTACAAAATTTAAAGTTTAAAAAAACGATTATTACACGTTTTAACAAGTTAAAAAAATGCTTAATACTTGTTGATTTATCAAATTTTCGATTTTAATGTTTAGTTATTACTATTTCAAGATTCAGAGCACTTCCTGATCAAGTCGTCAGTGAAATGATACTGATTTTTTGTGAGATTCGAAGAGACTGGTTTTTTAGGGTTCGGTAGTCAAATGGCAAAAAACGGAACCCTTATAGATTCGTCATGTCTGTCTGTCTGTCCGTCCGTATGTCACAGCCACTTTTTTCCGAAACCATAAGAGCTATACTGTTGAAACTTGCTAAGTGGTATCTGTGAACCACATTAAGATTTTCACATAAAAATAGAAAAAAAACAATACATTTTAGGGGTCGCCATACTTGGAACTGAAACTCAAAAAATTTTTTTTCATGAGACCCATTTGTGTCTATAGATAGGTGTTCAAAAATTATGTTGAGGTTTCTAATATCATTTTTTTCTAAACTGAATAGTATGACCGAGAGACATTTCCAGTGGAAAAATGTGTGTGTGTCCCTCTGTAACTGTTCTAAAATAAGAGAGTGATAAAACTAAAAAAATATATATATGTTGTACATTACCATGCAAACTACCAACGAAAATTGGTTTGAACGAGATCTAGTAAGTAGTTTTTTTGTAATAAGTCATATATCGTAAACCGCAATTTACCTTTCATTCAATCAATACACTACTATACTACACTATAAAAACATCGATGAAAGTTACAACGAACTACAAGAACTTTTATATGATGTTACTTGCTGATACGGAACCCTTCATGGGCGAGTCCGACTCGCAATTGGCCGTTTTTTTTAGTCTTACTTGCGTGAGAAACAAAATTTCGTTTTTATTATTTCGAGTCTCACTCAGTAACTAAAAAGTTGTTATAATGTAAACCAAAAATTCACAGATGACTTCGAAAGAGAAACAACAGCTAACCATATTTAGTATTAGTTATTTTTTTAAATATCGCTAACAAACTGACATTTATAGGCCATAGGACAATATGGGGTTGATAAAAGAATAGTTACAGTCACTAGTTCAAAGGTGGTTTCACGTGACTTGTCACTGTTGGAATCCCATTAAAACGTTATTGAGTTGTTCATCACAAAAAACGATGTTCGAATAACCTCACCTGATGCACCGTTCTCGCACCTTCTATAGCTAACGAACCGTACAGGACACAATAGATACACAAAGGGCAATAATCGTTTTATTAGAAAATCTAGAATTTATATTATTGGAATAAACCTGAAGTACTTTATACGTAGGTAGGTATTATACTTACTTATCTGAAAAAGTTGTTTACTTACAAAATATCACTAGGAAATATAGACGGAATCACTAAGAAATATATAAACGACTGGCTCAAAAAATCTAAAAAAAAACAATAGTAGTCCATATATTGAAGTTTTAAGGAAAATTATAGCGGTTATGATAACTTGTAAAATGCACTCACTTGGAAAACTTCGTGCAAAAATAAAGAAATACGAAAAACATAACAATTATCACGATCTGTATTTACACGGACATGATTTTAAAGCAACCTACCATTATGGGTGACTGCGGAACCCTATTCTGTGCATGGCCTGACACGCACTGGGCCAATTTTTTTTCTAACCACGAGCGGTATAACCCGTTCGTAACGTCGGAAAGTAGAAGGTATCGTAACCTTTTTAATTTAATCACAAATAAGTCCCGTTTACAGTAAAAACATGTTGTATACGTCTGTTCTATGAAGCTAGCACATTTCAGGTACAGATTATAATACATTGTTTCTAATAAGTTTAAAAGGTTACTATGGACATATAATTCGTTTGTATAGACATAACAACACAATGACCAAATACGATAACATGATGGAGTTGTCAAAACATACTCTATAAAATCCTAAGACTAAAACCGTATTTATTAAACAATACCAGTAAAACCATTTCAATCGATATTCAGTCACGCCATAAAAAAAATTCTTTTGCATACGGGCACAATTGCATAAGGAACAAACAAGTACACGGTACACGTGGTGGTAAAAGTCACAAATGCGTCACTGCCTTTTGAGTAGGTACCATCATCCCAGATTCAAGGGAAGGGGAGCTTTCTACTCTGGTAATCTCAATGAGTCTGTAGAGAGACGGATGAAGCATGCGGAGGGTCAGCACCCGTATTCATCGCATGGATCTCGTACGGCTAAGAGAGTAAACTACACAGAAGTACCTACATAACTGTTAAGAAAAGAGGAAACTTGAAAAACAGTATATCAACTTTGTTATAGTAGGCCAAAATCTTTAATCTACAGAGAGGCCTTATCATGCAGACCTAAGTAAAATGACAGCATTCGTGCTGTAGTGTTTCATTGGAGAGAAGGAGACCGGTGGCCTAAAGACGCAAAGCATCTCAATAGGCCGCCATGCTGAACTGTCTGCATTCGCAATGAGTATGATGATAGCCACTCTTCGATTCTACTCATGCAGAGTAGTCATTTTGGCATCTCAAATACAAAAAAATTAAGGTATTGCTTAACACCTATTTAATGTGAGGCCGTCATATTACTATAGGTTTATTTATACATACATGCAGTGCAATCATCGTAAATTTTAAGGCAAAGAAACTTCAACGGAAACAGTGAATTGACTAGTACATAATCACGTTTGGTGACGAAATGACTTCACAAAACGTGCAGATACATACAGCACTACGAGTATATGCAATCGTTTCGGAATATAAGATAGGGTAAATACTTACTGTGCATATGAACAACATTTGGTAATGACTAAAAGACTGTCACGAAAAACTACTGATAAAACAACCAACCATTGACTGAACTTAGCTTTGTCGGTTCACCCAGATTAAGTCTCTGATTAAGTCCAGTATCTGAATAGTCCAAAAATTAACTAATATAGTTTGTCCATTTGAGAAAACATTTCGACTTTATCAAATTTAGTATACAGAAATGTATATATTTTGTTTGATAAATGTAAAATCTTAGTAAAATGTAAGTAATGCGATGTATGTAAATAATTCTTTGATTCAGCGTTTCAGAAACTCGATTAGGTACGTACGACACCACTGTGAAGTTGACAGCTATGTTAATTGAACAATATTTTGTACTTTCTTTGAAAAATTGAGTTTTACTGTGCTACCGGAAGACACAAATCTAATTCAATCTAAATTGCCTAAGGTTTGTCTCAAAATATAGTGATTACATAACGATGAAATCCCCTTTTTACATGGAACGAATCTATAAGTGTTAACTTACAGAAATTATCCTGGTATTTTTTTTCAACTGCCGTTGATATTTTCTAAATGTGGCTTCTAAAAGCCATATTTAGATAATTTGGTGTGACAAGTAAAGTAACACAGTGTGACACCTATTTAATGGGCTCATAAATAAACTCTAAGCAGGCAACTTGTTAATTACAAGACCTTTTTCGTCATATAATATGTATCACAATATCTATTATAAATTTATAAAGGTTTCAGGTCTAAAATTAACGTAACTTTATCTTGCTTAGCAAGCCGAAAATGGCATTAGCATAACGATCTGCTAACCTGTCGTAAATTCTGTTTTAAAATAAATTCTGTAAACAAAAAAGCCGCAGCAAAATCCCATATAATTCTACCCATAACTACTCAATTTAACGTAACCAAACCGGTTCAACAGTGACCTCACTGTGATGATCCAATATTCTATAACGAAAACTCGCTGTATTTAACGGTCGGCATAAGATATTGAGCAGAATCAATGTCAAAACAATCAATGAAAGTTTTGTTTTATATACATTATAAAACAAAACTTTCATTGATTGTTTGTTAGAATTCTGAATATGCGAAAGCGATGGGATTTAAACAGTTATTACGCGGCGAAACGACCACGAACGGCTCAGCGTCAAGCGGCGTCAATGCGTGGGAGTACCGAGGACAATACAACGTTTGACGGTACTATGCCGGTTCAACAGCCGCGCAAAGCTATTATGACACTTCAACTATAATCCCGACGTATGACAAGTTAGCAACAACATGATTAGGGCGAAAGTGTTTGTAATCAACTGGTGTGTAAATCTGTTTGCGACACGTGAAATGATTTATGCCAACGTATAATAACAATTTCCTTGTACTCGAAACAGTTATAATTAATAGAAACGACGTTCTTGTTGTACTGTGTTACACAAAGGTCTTATACCACTAAACAAACATAGTAGTAAATGGAAAACTATAATGGAATTTCAATTCCCTTACAGGCAGTAAGGGAATTACAAAGGAACAATGCTAATAAACCCTAAATCTCTAATTTATTCGAAAATACGAACAGCGAGATAAATAAGCAATCAAGAATCCTGCTTTATACTATTAATGTTATATTCGATACAATTCGTGATGAAGGGGATCTTTCGGATATCTAGTTCTGGGGACACAGGAGTTTTGATGTTTAAATTAAACACTACCTAGACGGTTTGCTGAGGCGCCCTACTTTAGGGAAGAGTCGGGTAATGTGGTCAGGTACACTCGAATCGATACCAAGACCTAACCTGTCCCTATTAAGGGGAATAGGCTTAGTCTCTTAAACTTAAATAAGTAGTATGTTTTATTATTGTGTCTAATCTTATCTAATTTAAAATTTAAGGTTATTACTATCTCAAATAAAAGCCGAATAGATTCACTAATGTGTGGGGCGAATCTATTGAAACACAATTTACATGGATAATAGACTCAGCCACTTTAGTCAATTAAGGCGTTCCAATTTACAGAGTGTGTACAGAAACCATTTCTGCAACCCTTTGAAAACATAAGACGGAGTATATAATTAATTAATGGCGACAGAGGACACTTTGAAAATTAATTGCAATTTAACGATTTTATATTTACTGAGTTTGATATGAGCGATTTTATTTTTCAATCACATGAATTATTTTTAACTTTCGTCTCCAATCTTTGCCAAAGCAGTCGAACTCAAATACCTATAATATTTTTACTAGTATGTATGATTCAAATTGTATTTGACATTGAATACCTTGTTACATGGCACTCAATGCCTTGTCAGTTAAACTATATCTATAAGCCTAAAAAGCTGTACAACCTGTGTCCTTCTCATGAAACTGTTATTGAAACTTTTTTTTTTCCCAAGAATATTGTAAAACAATAAGTTGCTAAAATCAACTCTAACTAACTCTATAGCTATCTATATAATATGAATCATGACTTAAAATATAACAGAAGAAACGCGTTTCAATCAAACGAGTCAGTATTATGGCTTTTGTTTACATATCAAGATCTCTTCGTGCTTCCGAGAGCACGTACGCCATTTGTGGCATTGATCAATACGTTAGTTAGGTATGCGAAAGTTTTACTAAATCTGCCTTGATGTTCTACTCGATACTATGGCTAGATTTAATACAATATTCAGAAGTGGTTTTAAAAAATAATAATACGGATGTATAACGAAGCTCTAGTTTTCACTTATAACAACAGCAGTTCTCGGATTCTCACCCATTTCAATTTCAGGCGTAGAGTGGCACACCATGTGGTTATAGTCAGGTTACGGCCCGTGCAGGTTTCCATACATCAAAAACAGGTAAGACAATATGTAAGACTATCGTGGGTGTCACAGGGGAACTTTCCATAGTTACCATTTCTGGGGGGTTTAGTGACCTCAGTGGTGAATTATTTGTCTGGTCGGTGATGTTCATCAGTATCGAAATTTTGTCGGATGGAATGGATGCGGAGTACCTTAGACAATAATACATGGTGGTCTTTGAAGGGGGTTTCTATTTAGTTTTAGGCGTCAATAGGCTAATGATGAAGTGTATTCAATGATGGAGCTGAACATGCTTCATAACTTTAAAATTGTTTTTAGTTTAAGTATTGAGTTTTATTCAGATTTGCAGCATAAAAGTATGGCTATTATCTTCACCTCGAAAAGCTAAAGTATGTCTAGATTGAATACAGATAGTGCAAATGTGGAACCGTAATACACTTATGTGCAAGTCAGGGAGGATTCAAACTGCATGGCATTATGTAAATTTACAACGAGTTCATATTGTTTGGAGTATAGATGATACAAATTGAATTAATATCCCCGAATAGTGATTTAAAAGTATTTAAACACCGCAATGCATGTAAGTTTATGTTGTAAAATATATTAGTCTTTATCTGAACAATACTATCTTGTCTAAAAATATAAACAGATAGAGTACTGACATCCGCGGCTCCACTCGCGTCCTAGGGGTATGAAAAATAAATGTTGGCCGGTTCTCAAACCTACCCAAATTTCATACAAATCGGTCCGGCCGTTGCGAAGGGCATACATATTTTATTTATTTAATCAATGTTACGGCTTACACAATCACTTCAAACGGCGTTCTAAGATATTGACATAATAAGATATAGACGGAATTGCATTAGCACTTCTCAACAGCACAAGCAGTTAATTGATTAGAACGGGGGATAATTAACAATTAAAGTTACCTAAATGTTAAATAAAAGTTATGAAATTTTATTTCAGAAATAAAGTTTATAAATGAAAAATAATTAAAATCTATGAATTGAATATAATACCTTGCTCATATTATGCATGTTTTTTGGCACAGATGAAAGCTACATTATGCTTCGATTTACAGTGTCAGAAAGATAACTGTAACAATAGGTATATTTTGATCTCAAGGTATTAATGTTGCTGAAACGCAATAAAATGTACAATAGCGTGTAATACCGCAACACAACACCATTTGTATGTTTATTTACGTTACTTAAACTACATATTAGTCACCCTATTCGAGTAAATTAGTCAGAAATTAATGTGATACTACAGAGGTAATTTAATTACAGTACGAGATTGTTTAATTAGTTACACGGTTCAATTTGCGAAAATGAACGAAAAGTGTAAATCTTCTAAATGAGTATTACATAATGAAGCATAATACTCGTACATGCGTGCCTATAGAGCAAGCAATGTGAGTTGCGATTGCGACTAAAAGTCTTCGGTGAAAGAAAAGTTTTTATAAAATATCAGCTTTGTGCGCTACATTAAAAGCAAGAAATTCAGCTTTTAGATAATTTTCTTAAATTAAATTTCTTTCAAACTTTCCCTGAATTCATAAGAATTATAAAGACTAAAATAAACTCAATCGGTTCAGCGACTCGAGTTATACTGAGACTAACGAACAGCAATTCATTTTTATTATTAGAAGCAACACCATAAAAATGCAACATACTTCATTGCATTGTTTTACATTTAGATCGGAGCAGTTAACTGTAAATAATACACGGAGGTTAGCATAAAACACAACACTAGCCGCTTGATAGCGAGTTTAACAGGAAATCTAGTTCATCTACACGGGTCGCTGGAAACGTACGGGAATCACCCACCGCGAACTCCATAAATTATTGCACCTACTGCAGTTATTGTTTATTTGAAAGTTAGAGCAAATTACTTTTATGTAGTAACTATAATATTAATATTGTTTTGTAAAGTGTAAAATTAGAAAAGAAAATAACCTCTATACTACAAATTGAAGGATATTAGAAAATATTCATAATACCTATAATGACCTAACTTTTTACGATAAGAGATTTAGTTAATGGATTAAATTTTTATTGCTTTCAAAACGCTTGTTTATTCATTTAGCAGGCTTCACAGGAGTAGAAGTATTTCGTTTCTCTTTGAAGGTTAGAAACACCTTTTGCATTCCTCAGCCTTTACATGTTTCATTTTATAACAACAGTCAAGTCATTCAATATCTTATAGATTATTGAACGACTGAATCTGTACAAATATGAATTCTTCTGTAATCTTATAGAGTGGATAGATACGTAGGTATTTATTATACATATATCAAATTCGTTAGGTTTGATTTATTTTTAAAGATGTATTTATATTCGGTAACGATTAAAAAGGTTTTTCGAGGAGCCGTTTTATTGAATTAATCAAAGGAATCGTTTTATGGAGATTCCTCTATACTCGAACTTACGGTGAAAAGTATTTTAAGTTGACATAAGCAATACTTACCTAAATAATACCTAAAGAACATATAGGTAATTCAATAATTTGTCACCAGCTACAAATATGAGTAACATAAAATTCTACGTCGGCTTCGTCGTATAACGATGTACTGAAAGAGGATTAACCCTCGTCAAATAAGTTAATGAAGTGAACATCATCCAAAAGTAGGGTTCTGTGTCCAAAATTATAACATGACTGAGTCATGGTTCTATTTCTATTATAACTAGATATCATTAGTAATTAAAAAAAAAAATTGATTATACAGAACCCTAATTTGGGTATAACCGTCTTCACTGTCAACTTAACTGAAAGGCAGATAAGTCATTGTTGATGGAAAGTCTTATTACTCAATTTTTTTTACAACAGTTTTATTTATTTTTAAAATGAAGATTATGTCACGAATCTTGAGTAACAAAGTCGACAGATGAGCAAAGATTACAGACTGTTGAGCTTAACCTAACGATTGTTGAAGTGAACTCATAAAAAAATAAAAATATACAGACAAGAGGGAAAAGTTTATTAGAAGGCTCTCTCTTCCTTTCCTAAAATTTGTTTGCCTTATATAAAAACTGATCGTTTTTACGTCATGAAAAGAAAGCTAACGATACAATTATAACCAAGAGCTAATAGTATTTTTTTTATATAGCAAGCACCAGCCATTGCAGGTTATTACTACCTTTCCCTATGACCTCCAACATAATTGGAGCCTGAACCTATCTAATGACTCTTACACACCAATTTTTCATTTCATTATTTAGCTAATGGTAGATTGTATGTTAGACGGAAGCTCAGATACTTTAGTTTTTAAACGACATCTAGGCCTTAGATCAATGAAGAAGAACACTTCTAAAAAGATACCAAAATTGTTTGGACACAAGCCATTCTAAGTTATTTTAAGATATCAAATGTGGAAAATTAAGACTTATAGAATACAAACTATCACGATTTACATTTCTTAAACTCAGGGCAGATCTCAGTATCGATCCTATACGATATCAGATCCGATTCAAAATATAAGTTTCGATCTCAGAAGTTATTGAAGTCATTGCAATGATTAGCCTGTTTACTAAGGAAGGAAAACATAAATACATTGTATATATGCCTAATAAAGATTTTTCAAAAGTCTGTAAAAGTAAATTGACAATTACATAAGTACTACGCATGAAACAGCGGCTAACAGTTAGTAAGTTACTTCGTACTGATATGAAATTGCAATCTAAATTCTTTTTAGTACACTACCTTCCTTCGGAATCGCCTGATACAAAATTAGGTTATCTTTTACAAATACATATTTTACAATTTATAAGTACATAACATTATCCAATGATAAATTTACTTTTACATGTTCTAAATAATTTGAAAAATAGGTAACCTAATTCGTCATCGCTTGAAAATTTAACAAATTTATCATAAAACTAGTGTGGTACATTATGGAGTGTTCAGGTGATGTGGGAACGTACCTATTAATTAACAAAGACTCAATAATTGACGTCAAATTAATGGTAAAAATAATATTCGCATGATTTCAATTGTAACGCTGACAATGTTGTCTTTAATTGGAAAATACGACCATAATAATAACATTATTCTAAAGGAATTAGTCAGAGGCTCCGAGAAATGAAGTAGGTATTCTTACAAAGAAATTGTAAGACCAAGTTCGACAGTTCGTTGTTCTAAGTATTGAACAAAGCTTTTATATTGGTGCTGTACATTGTGTAATCTAAATCTAATCTCTCTTAATAAAGAATATCTCGTTGAAATATGTTCAAGAACAAAATAAGTAAAATTAATTTAGAAGAGATAAATGCTGGTTGGCACTCCATAGGGGAGGGCAGACCGTCGTTCAGCAGTGGACGGCGATAGGTTGATAGGCAAACGCTAGTGGTATCTATCCGATTACTCTTCTTTCGCTATATGCATATACTCGTATATAATATAATTACTATTTATGTTAATCATAATGTATCGGAAATGCGTCAGTAAAGATGGAACTAAACGTTAAAGGGACGGCACCCAATGAGCGGAAAACAGAACGTGGTACGTCCGGCAAAACAATGGGCTGATGACACAAACAAGGGTCATACCTGAATCTGTTTCTAAAAGGTCAATGTAAGGTAGCAGAAACACAAAAAAATACTTAGACAAAAGAAGTTTCTAGTTTTAAACGACGATAGTGTTATATATACCATTACCTCAGTTTCAATATTCATTATAGGTAAATAAGGTACAGTAAAATGGCAAATACAGGAGATATGAGCAGCATTGAAACGGTATCCATACTGTAAACAATGTAGGTATAATGTAGTTTGACTCCATAAATAGACGAGATTGGTGTCAGCCTTTTCTAAATGCAATGCAGTACAGGTTCACACGTAATGATTCCATTAACAAATCAAAAGAAGTGAAAGCAAGGACACCAAGATTAAACAATAGAACAGGTCAAAAGGTAAATTTTGATGAGACCATCTATAGAATGGTACCAAACACATTAACTATGAGACTGCGATCATAACAACCATTGTGTTAAGTACATCAAGTTTGTTGGCGTATTGAAGTGTAATTGTGTATGTAGATACATACCGGGTGTACCGGTAGTGAATTGTTATGCACGTTCGTCATGCTAAATGGTGTCGCGTAAACTTAAACATGTTGCTTGTTGCTTTTTAATATGCAATTCTGACATGTAATAGAATTATAAAGGTTTGCAATACTATATTTAACTTTTTTTTAAATGTCACACGCGTTACGGTGCTACGGACTTGTAGTTACAAAAACAAAATAAGACGAATTGCGATTGTGAAAAGATAGAATAATGTAAAGAGATATCAAACCTCTGATAATACGTACGGTTATAAGATGTTTCGCTTTTGGTTGACATGTACAAAATTGCAGTGAACGCTTTTATTACGTATCATATTCTTTATCAGTACTTATTAGTTTGGTGTTAGTATCGTACTATCTAGACATATTCCATATTATTATTCCATATTTTTGTACTAAATACTTTCGAGTATCTGTTTTCTTATAAACCAGAGTATACTTAGTTATATATAGGACACAGATCGATTTTCTCTTAACAACAGTAAAATAGATGAAAGACGCTTAGCGGAGATTTGCGTGGCGTATTTTTTCAAGGCGAGGTCGCTGGAAACCTCATGTGAGCAAGCAACCGCACAATGTTTATTATTGAAAGAGAATAAATAGTCCAGCAATTTCATTGTTTTCTCAAAAGTCACATCAGTAAAGTAAACCAGTTTTTTTGAGACGGATAATTCGTAAAAAATATGTATTAAATAAAAGAAATCGGAGTGCACAAATTATTGAAATATATATGATTGTTTGTAATTTTGGCAAGATGCACATTTATCCGATGATTTGGTTGTTTTGTTAAAGAATTTAATGTTATACTGAGATGACTGGTCTCTGTTTTACATATGTAATGTACCAAGTAAGAATCTCAGTGCTTTTTGTTAAACAGTTCCGTAAACTAATATTATATAGGTACTAGCTGATGCCCGCGGCTCCGCTCGCGTTTTAGAGGTATCAAAAATAGATGTTGGCCGATTCTCAGACCTACTGAATATGCATATAAAGTTTCATAAAGATCGGTCAAGCCGTTTCGGAGGAGTATGGGAACGAAAACTGTGACACGAGAATTTTATATATTAGATATATTATTTATATAGGTAGTCTTTAATTTTTTATGTATTTATTAATTTTATGCAGAACTCTTATTTCTTATAATAAACTAAATCATACTGTTACATAAGCAATTGTAAAAAATATACAGGTCACAAATTCTTGTCTTGATTTCTTTCAAGGCTTTTAAATACCATTCAGTTCCGGTTACTCATTATCACAGTTACCGTTTTTTAACCAATGTAGTTGTCACAATCCCGTTATTTAAAGTTGCCTAGTTGTTTGAATGCCGGAAATCAAGGTTCTATAAATATGGAACTTCGCAATAGCATTTATGGACCAAGAGCCCAGAGCCGCCAGACCTACGTCATTAGTGCAAAGCTGAAATTTTCAGGATTATTAGTACAATGTCTTGTTAAGATGTATGTGTAACCATTAGCTTGAAAGCGGGGCCGTTTCTGAGATAGCGCGAAGTACAGATGGATAAAAACCTTACTTACCTACGTTATAGGTGCAAAGCTAGTATTTACATATTTTATCAAGAATATTATATAAAATTAAAATTCATTACTGCCAGACACTTTCCGTGGGCCATTACTTCTGCCAGACGTCTTGAAAATTGTGAAAAAAATAGGTAAACTACGTTATAGTAGCAAATCTAAATTTTATACATATTATCTAAGGTAGGTACTATTTTAAGACCCTTTGTATGCGGCCAGACCAATCCGAAGGGCTAATCATCCCCCCAGACACCTTTAAATATTTGTAGTAATTAGGAAGCTGAGGTATATCATCTTTGGTATTATTTCAAGAATAGAATTGTAAAATATTAAATGGTTTTTATACGCTTTTTATTAGCTTCACCTGTATGTTTGTTTGTTTGTAACCAACTCCTTTGGGTGCGATTTTGACCCACTTGGACCCGCACACACAAAACGTGGGGTGCTTTCTGACAATATTTCAATAACGTCGCCCTATGCTTTTTACATTGAAATTATTTTCTATTTTTAGGTTAAAAGCCTATTTGTTTAGTTTTTTAAAACTATTACTTTAGAAAAATACTAATTTGTTTAAAGATTTTTTTAGTTTTTTTTTTTCATATTAGTGTATTGTCATCGGTCCCCGATAAATCTACAAAGTTTGAACGAAATCTGGCCGTTTAAAGTGGGTCAAAATCGCACCCAAAGGAGTTGGTTACAAACAAACAAACATACAGGTGAAGCTAATAAAAAGCGTGTAAAAACCATTGAATATTTTAAAATTCTATTCTTGAAATAATACCAAATTTGATATACCTCAGCTTCCTAATTACTACAAATATTTAAAGGTGTCTGGGGGGATGATTGGCCCTTCGGATTGGTCTGGCCGCATACAAAGGGTCTTAAAATAGTACCTACCTTAGATAATATGTTTAAATTTAGGTTTGCTACTATAACGTAGTTTACCTATTTTTTTCACAATTTTCAAGACGTCTGGCAGAAGTAATGGCCCACGGAAAGTGTCTGGCAGTAATGAATTTTAATTTTATATAATATTCTTGATAAAATATGTAAATACTAGCTTTGCACCTATAACGTAGGTAAGTAAGGTTTTTATCCATCTGTACTTCGCGCTATCTCAGAAACGGCCCCGCTTTCAAGCTAATGGGTACACATACATCTTAACAAGACATTGTACTAATAATCCTGAAAATTTCAGCTTTGCACTAATGACGTAGGTCTGGCAGCTATGGGCTCTTGCTCTATTAGCATACTTTAATTTTTTGTGTTCTGATTTCTGGTCTCGTTGTCATCTTCAGAGCGCAACTAATGAAATCAACAAAATGTATTGATTAAACCATATTCAAGGAGACAAGTCTTTAAAAAACTAAGGATAACTTGATGTACAATAAATAAAAATGCCTACTCTAAATTCAGTGAATCGGAAGAAATAGGGTTAATTAAAACAAGTAGATTATGCTACTAAATGCTTGTACTCGATGGAAATGAATATATCACTATACCAGATATTCCACCTGAATGATTCCCACCGCTCAACGCAAACCGTCTAACGTTATCTTAAAACGTTTTATACACGTTTCTACCTTTCATAATATTTAGCAATCTATACAATACATTATATGGGTGATAGGTAGGTATATGAAGTGAATTCCTTCTTTGAATTTTCAATAGAAATTTTACAATGAAGGAATGAGATATTAGGAATAATTAGTTACGAAACGATAGAAAAAAGTGCTGTGAACTAATATTACCTAACAATCTTTATTTGATATATTTGTTTAACGGCAAAGGTTTCATAAAGATACAAATATCCGGTAATATGTACCTAAATATATATGCATTTTTTTTTACATCTTACATACCATCTAGTCCCAAACTAAGCACAGCTTGTCTTATGGGTGCTAGACAACTAAAATACATAAATCATACTTTTTTTTTGTAAATACATACATATTATACATAGAAAACACCCAGACTCGGAAACAAATATTTGTGAATCACACAAATAATTGGTCCGACCCGGGAATCGAACCCGAGACCTCTTGATCAGCAGCCGCATACGCTAACCACGAGACCAACGAGGCAGTCTAGCAATTGTCTAGCAATTGCCCTGTAAGAATAATGGAATAATGAGCCCATTAAATTTAGACCTTTTAGGGCTTACCAACCTTTAAGGGACACCTAAGTGCTCAAATATAACTTAAACTATAGGGGCTATCTACGTTACGAGCCGTAGTAAGAAGACGGTTAAGTATAGGTGGTGAAAATGGGCTTGAGAGTCCGTACAAGAACAGCTAAATTTCATTTTTTCAACCAGTAGGAATGGTTAAGAAATAATACAAAAATTATACCTGCATAAATTATGATCGAAATTCGATCATTACACAATCTGTTATAATAATAATAAAATTGCAGTCTATCTATGGATGACTTTCAATTTGGACCCATTAACTAACTGCACTATAATTGTTTAATATTGAGACTAATGCTAATGGGGACAACAAATTACACAAAATGGTGCTGTTAGTTTATTATAGGTAAGTTACTTATCCTAAAATCATTTAACATATTTTAAGAAATGCTTCCGTTCTGATATAAATTGACTACAATTAAGACTTTAAAACAGATATACTTCGAGATGCGGAATGTTTATGAAAATTATCAGTAAAATGAATTGTTTCTTTTATGATACTTCATGCACGATTATTTTCGCACCTGCTCTGTACGTGAAGTTATGCGTCTCATGGACTAACACGCCACATGCATACTGATTACATATTAAAAATGTTTACAGCTACGAGTGTCATTTTGCTGCAACAATATTTTTGTAGCAGCCATGGTGAACTAGATTTGGCTGAATATCGTGTACAATCGCCTAACCTACATTCGTTTAGGAGGTACTAAAGTCACACAGATTAAAGCACGAATGGACTGACTTGACCAGGGCATTACTACCCTCACACAGAAGACCAACGTATTTAGTTTGTGAGTGTGAGCCCGGAGGCCCAATGATGCGGAATGACGAGAAGCCGTGTGAGATAATCTATCTGATAGTCTGTACTCACAACGAGGATGGTGACCCCTACTCTTCGATTCTACTCATGCTTGCCATCAAGCTAGTTCAGTTACTTTGGTAGGCTTAAATAAATAAAAAAAAAGGCGAAAAGTTATTTTAATAAAAAGTGTCCGCTTTTAAAAACAATCACAAATAAAAGGTTGTAAGCGACAAAGTACCAACTTTCTCCAACAACACGATCTTTAATAAAGGTGACGTAATTCGGTGCATAAGCATTAAGACTTTTTTTTCTACGATCAGTAATGTGTAATCGATTGGAACCTTTCTGAAAGATAAGATATTGGTGAAACGGCGGCAGAACGGCGATCAAAGATAAAAGTATTTATTTATTTTATTTTTTATTGTACACACATTTTTTTATATAAGCTACAAGGAGATTAGATGTACAAAGGCGAGCTTAACCCAAACCTTAGTTTTCTTACAGCGAACCGAAAAACTATTTTGGGAGTTAAAATCTTACTAGTATAATAAATACCTACTTTATTATTAGAAATTCGAAAGTATACAGATACTTTGTCTGTCTTACGGCTAAAACGGATTGTGATGAAAATTACAATGGACATTCCCTAATTCTTTGGGAATCACATAGGCTAATATTTACCGCGATAACCGACATAAACGAGGGCGGATGTTTGTTACGCGGGGCACAGCAGCTAGGATCTTGAAAGTAGCTAGTGGACTATTAGAGGTTAAATAAAATCATGACTCAACTAAATTGAAGAGAGATTATAACTTACATTTCTGATCAGACATCATCATCAGCCTATCGCAGTCCACAGCTGAACATAGGCCTCTCTAATTGCACGCTACTTAGTTCGATCCTCTGCTACTCTATGTCGGCTCTGATCAGTCATGCATCAAAGTAATGACAATGTTGTGATTGTTTTACATCTATGAGGTTTCTTGAACACTAGCTAGATAGTTCAACCTGGCTTTTAGATTAAGTTAATATGGCTGCAAGCCAACTATTGATTTACAAATTATATAAAACTAGCTGATGCCCGCGGCTCCGCTCGAGTATGTTTTATCCTTTACTATCTAAGGGTATAAAAATAGTTTACATCCATTTTTAGATCTACTGAATAAATACACAAAATTTCATAAGAATTGATAATGTTGTTTCAGAGGAGTATGGCAACTAGATAGTGATAGATAGATAGTGTCAACCTATCGCCGTCCACTACTGGACGAAGGTCTCCTCCCAGAAACGCCAACCATCCCGGTCTTGTGCAGTTCGCATCCATCTGCCGCCAGCCACCTTCCTCAAATTGTCGGTCCATCGTGCCGCAGGGCGTCCTACACTATGTTTGTCTAATCGAGGTCTCCACTCTAGCACCTTTCAGCTTCAGCGTCCATCAGTCTGTCTGGAGACATGTCCGGCCCACTTCCACTTCAGCGTACTGATTTTCCATGGCAACTAACATTGTAATAATTTTATATAATGCTACTAATATTATAAACGCGAAAGTTTGTAAGTATGTATGTTTGTTACTTTTTCACGCAGAAACTACTGAATGGATTTTGATGAAACTTTACAATAATATAGCCGCCGCTATTATTTAACGCCATGAAAAACCTACACGCGGGCGAAGCCTCGGGCAAAAGCTAGTATAATAGTATATAGATGTACATTGACTTATTTTATATAACATAGGTTCCATATACACTGACAAAACAAATGACCCATAGAAATCACTGTAAGGAGGTTGATGTCAAGGAGATCTATGTTCAACAGTGGGCATCTTAACGTTAACAATATTCTTATCAAAATTATTTGCTGACATAATATTTAGTAATCAATTTTGTTTCTTTTACTTCTTTTAATGAGTGGTGATTTTATGTTTTTTTGAGATTGTGTTTTTTAAAAACAACTTTAAACATCCAAAATTTAGCTGTAATGAGTTTAACATGAACCTATGACAATAAATAATGTTGTCTGTATTTTAGCTCCTTGCACTGCTAGAGAATAAGGAAAATTAAGATGTAAGTAATCATCAGTACAAAATGATAGTTTTAAAATAGTTATATGTAATTATTACCCATTCTGTCAGTACATAATAAGCTATACCTAGAAAAAAGCTGTAATAATGTATTTCTTCTTACCATTTCGAGATACATCTAGCTCGACTAAATTTTCAAAATTCTGTATATCTGCTGGAAGTTTGTGAATTTCATTATCACTGAGGCCCAGTCTCCTTAGCCTATGAAGTCTGAAGAAGTTCTGTAACAATACATTTACATACATTACGATTTTTTTAAGATCTTTCCTCCCTCCAATACGTTTCTACATAATTAGTGGTGACATTGCCAATAAGGATATAGTTCATAAGAATGATGACACATTTCAATGACTTTTGCATGTATAAAACTAATATGTAGCTGTTTATTGTAAGCAAAACATTTTAATATGACCTTTTTAGATTTTTGTGACTTTTTCACAAATCATAGTTTTTGTTGGGTGGCACGACTTATTTACGATTATTCAACAAGTCTGATGGACAGTCAGCTTTTAACCACGAGCCGTATCACCCACTAAAAACTTCTTAATCCATTAATAATTCTATAAACCAAAACTACCTATTTTAATATAAAGTATAAACCAATGCCAAAATAGATTATTGGAAAATAATATCTTATTTCTTCATAGTTTGACATTAAATATACCTTTTAGTAAATTAACTGCCATAGAATTATTCTTTAAAGTACTAATGTGTACAAGACTGAAAATGTTCATGATTATGTAAATCATTATACAATTTGTATAATTGAGATCATTAACTTGAATAATGATATTATATGTTAAGTAAGATTTGTTTATCTTTTATTTACCAAATAAGAAGTTTTATACCGTTTTACATAATAGAAACACAATGACTTCTGTAGATATGGACTACGTTTATTTATTATTTATTTTGTACATACCTTTTTATGTTATTGATTTTAAAAATATTTGTACAGAAATTTCATATGTAAAATAACTAGAGCCTAAAACAAGGTGACCCATTGTGACCCATCTTTACAAAATTCAACCATCAGGCTTTTCTTAGTTAAATATAAATGTAAGTATTATATAGTGTGTAAATATTGAAAGGTAAATTTAAACTACAACTAATCATGAAAATATTTTATACTAAGTAAGGGTTACATGATTTGATTAATAAAACATTAATGAGTGAGAAAAGCAAGAAAAGTTTATGACTTGATTGGTACCATGTGAAGCCTTAGAGTTATTTTACAAGAGAAATAAGATTCTACTTTTATTTATAAGTCAATTTAACATTCATTGCAGTTTCCAACTGATATTCAAAATACTTACTTTTGTCTTTTTTATAGAAGGGTGTCATGAATGCAAAATCTAAAATTCTCCAATGCCATTTTTAATGCATGGTCAATTCTATTTACTATGTTTGATTGTTATGTTAAATTTGTATAAAAAGGTTAAAAAAATAAGAATTTTGAGCAAAATACAATTCACAATATATATCAATAACAACAATAAGACGTACTGATATTATTTACACCTAGGCAGTGATAAGGTGAACGCCCACGAGTGAAGTGATCAATTTATTTAGGTTACGATAAAACTCACCTTCGGCAGGTCTCTGATATGATTGGCATCCAAAAAGAGCTCCTCTAAGCTTCTGGAATATCTCAAAATCTCTTCAGGTACTGTTGGCAACGAGCAATGCCGCTTGTCGACACATTCCACTTGGCGATTACATTTAAACAAAGGTATACATCGAAACATGTTGGACACTACACTTCATACAAACTATAACTGAAGGTATCACTACAACCACACATATTTGAGCACTTTTAATAATGTAGCACTATTTCCGCATTATAAAATTGATAACGATATCAAAATAATCCAAATAACACAAGTTACACCTCACCCTACAAAACGAAGCCACTAACTGTCAGGGTTGCCATACTTGCCATACGTTTAGCATAAATAGAAAGTATAAAAAAAAAATCATCCAACTCTAATAATACTCACAGAGTATACGAAAAATATCCAAGCACTTTTAAAAACCACTACCTATAAATAAGATATATGATAAACCTAATATTTATTTGAAACGTGTATTATGGGGATAAATAATGTTTTTTTTCCATTTGAAACGAAACGACATTCAGTTATATGTTTGCAATGAACTAAAACATTCTAAGAGATTTGAACTTTAGGAGAGGATCAATCATTTTAGGACTTTGAAAATTGAATCTTAACAGTTTAATTATTTCAAAATCAAAACTTATAAAAATAGTTTAAAAATGTATTACTGCCATGTAAAACTATTTTTATAAGTTTTGATCTTGAAATAATTATCACCAATAAGCACGGTGCTCTTACGATCACCATGATAATTATACCAAGAATCAAATAAATGTATCGTTTTGATAACAGTATTTATAGTTTACCTAGTTTTCATCTTAATCGCATCATCAGCGCAATCGCAATCATTAGCCTATCGCAGTCCAACGCTAGACCTCTCCTATTGCAAACTCTGATCTGATCTGTAACTCTAATCGATATTGTTTTCTCTTATAGTAATTTGTTTATATTAAAGTATTGTGTCACTTTAGTTACAAATAAAGATGTATGTTTTATTCCAAAAAACTGATATTTAAATTGAAAGTTATGCCCGGGCCCTGTGCCTATGCTTAGCGAGCTCTGAGAGGTGGAAACCTCTAGGAGCGCCTGTCAGCCAGCCCTAGGCCATGTGTTTAGGATTGTTCAGTATTATCACTGTTGGTATGGAATATTACATTCCTCAGTGATGTCGCCAGCTCGAAGACCCGTCCCTAGCTCAATCACGAGCTTCCGCCTACCATTTCGACCTGTAGCTTCACAATGCGGGATATACGTATCCGGCAGAGTGAAGTAAGCGCAGAGCTTCGGTCACTCGACGTCCGGAAAGCCAGTGGACCCGACGGGATCCCAGCAGTGGTTCTTAAGAACTGTGCACCAGAGTTTTCTCCAATACTGATACGCTTGTATTGCCTGTCATATTCCTCAGAAATTGTCCAGGAGAGAAAGCGAATGTTCAACATATCCCCAAAAAGGGTGACCGCTCCATTCCCGCCAACTACCGTCCTCCTGACTGACACCTCCATACTCTGCAAAGTGCTTGAACGAATAATTAACAAGCAATTAGTTCATTACCTGGAAGATCACTCTCTACTAAGTGATTGGCAATATGGCTTCAGACCGAACCGATCCACGGGTGATCTTCTAACGTACCTCACGCATCTGTGGGGTGAGGCTTTGAATAGGTATGAAGAGAACCTGGCCATCAGCCTAGACATGGCCAAGGCCTTTGATAGGGTTTGGCACCGTTCGCTTCTCTCTAAGCTTCCGGCATATGGCCTGCCCACTAAATTGTGCAGCTCGATTGTCGCCTTCCTGCGCCAGCGCCACATTAGAGTTCTTTGTTCTGGCGCGGCTTCTGATTTCTAATAGGTAAACGCAGGCGTGCCCCAGGGCTCTGTCTTGTCGCCCACGCTGTTCCTTCTGCATATCAATGACATGTTAGCCCTTGTCAACATACATTGCTATGCAGATGACAGCACAGTGCATGGACAATATTTTGGACATCCTACATTTAAATCGGCGGGTGTTAAGGAAAAACTACAGGAATTTGTTGCTGAACGCGACCGGGTTCTGAATGTTATATCTCAATGGGGTAAAGAGAACCTGTTCGAGTTCAATGCCCAAAAATTACAGGTTTACGCACTCACCACCAAAAAGTCTCCATTCCTTCCCCTTTCTACTTTTCAGAGCACTCAGCTGCCACTACAGGATAAGCTTGGTATCCTGGGCATGGATATGTGCCGAGATCTAAACCGACGGGAGTACATCGAGAGTGTCACAAAGGCGGCCTTGCGGAAGCTAGGCGTACTAAACAAGGTGGGACGGTTCTTCTCGCCAGAGCATCTGTGTCTTCTCTTTAAGACCCAGGTTCGCTCCTGCGTGAAGAACTGTTCTCATCTTTGCGATGAATGCACAGTATTTGCTTGACGCTCTCGATCGGTTGCAGAGGCGAGCAGTTCGCATCATAGACAGTCCCGAAGGGACCAAATTCCTGGAACCTTTGCAGTTGCAAAGAGATGTCACCTCTATGGCAGTGCTCTATCGCCTTTACCATGGGGAGTGTTCTAAAGAGCTCTTTCAACTCATACTACTCTCTCCCTTTCTCTACAGAATAACACGATCTGGCCAGGGAAGTAACCCCTTCAGAGTGAAAGACATACGCTCCAGAACTAAGCGGTACGGGTCTTCCTTCTTTGCCGAGCAGTTAAACTGGAACTCACTGCCAGCTCATGTTTTTCCTTCATACTAAGACCCCAGATTCCTTGCGGGGCGTGAAAAAGCATGATAATACGGGTCGCCATACTGCTTGCATTTGCAGTGAGTATGGCGACCCCCACTTGTGGATTATACTCATGTTTTCCATCAGGCTTAGTAAAGTCACCTTGGCAGGCGTTATATATAAAAAAAAGGATTGCTATGGAGAACACACATCATCCACAACCCAAAATGCCCCACTGCTGAGCACGGGTCTCCTCTTAGCAGAGGGTTAAGGCCATACGTCCCCACGCTGACCAAGTGCTGGTTGAGGACTGGCAAGATACGTTGTGGCTACGTAAACTAGCCGATGAATGTTTTTAAGCCGGTCGAACGCCGCCAACTAAGCTTTATACTTACCTAGCGGTAACCGTTTGTGGCATGATATGTTTCCGTGATTTGAAGGTCACGTTTAGCAGTCGGTCCCGGTTGTTATCGTAAGATAGCAGTCATAAAGCTTAGTTGGAGGCCCTCGGGCGGCTTAAAAACATCCAACGTTAAGATTAGGAAGCCACAACGTGTCTTGCCAGTCCCCAACCCGCACTCGGCCTGTGTGGGGACGGATGGCAATAAGCCTCTCCTGTCTTTTCATATATTTTTGAAACGAATTAGTCTTAACATATTTAGGTTTGTAACGCATTTCATCGATCGTTCTTACATAGAGGTGAGCGTGAGTTCGCGTCAGTAGTGTTTGAGTTGCATAATGAGTTAATAAGCCGCAATGGCATATGAGCATTTTATAATTAACGCGGAATCTGTAATAACGATTAAGAATGACATTTTTTCCACTGGGGATCATCAAAGTTTTAACGATTTACTTGCTAAGGTCACAGTTTTACAATCACGGTATGAGTATTATTGAAAGGTTAGTTCAATAATGGTTTGTCTAAAAGTATTGAATAGAATTTTAAATATAACATAAAATATCTTTTAAACCTCTTATGTCTTTATAACGATTTGATAACTTAATATTCTAGTATTCGACTCATTTACATGTAGAAATACATTATGTTGCATTATGAATATGAGAATTAGTTCTTTATTTTAAATTAAGTAAATATAATGTTCTTTAAGATAACAACGAAATTTTGATCTGTAAATGGAAATTGTATGTGCAGCGCTCTATAAAACGTAGAATTTGTTTTTTGGTTTTTATCACCAATTTTAAAATCGGTATGTCATTTTCAGTACAGATGCCATGCCCAAAGAGTATGTAACACTACGTATAGCCATGCCAATTGCCAATGCAAAATGTCAGTGTCATCTACTAGTCACCTATCATTAGATTTGTCTAATCCACTGTGATAACATCCTCTTTTGTATGTTTAGTATCGTTTTAATTAATTGACATATCTGTCACTCTATGTTTCTATTATAATAATCATGTATTTTATTGTTGAATAAAGCCAATATTCTGTTGGTTCGTTTCTTACTACGTATCAATTTATTCAACAATAATTTTTGTGCAACAAAACTAATAACAATAACGCAATGCCTGTCGATAATCTATCTACTAGTATATTTGTCTCTTTTGTCTCTTAAGATACAGGCATTGCCTAGTTTGAGAGACAGGGCTCAATTGTTTAGAACAACAATATTGTTTAACCTATTCGAACTTTAGCATTTGATATTGCAAACATTTACTGTGTCGATTGTGTTTGAATGTTGTAACATTTCTTTTGGATTAATAAACTTTATTATTATTATTATTATTATATATATTCCGCTACCTCCGACCCGAAAGATTTGAAGTCGAACCCTCGATGACGGGATCAGATATGAAGTGGGCGCATTGGAAATATTCTTTCGAGAAGTTCATCGCAAGAGAGGCGGCCTCAGTTGACGATGCCCTTAAATTTGAACTTCTCGTCAATCACATTTCTCCGCAAATTTACAATTTTATTAAAGCTAAATCTACTTACGCTGAAGCTATCAAAACACTCAACAGTGCTTACGAAAAGGTACAAAATGTTACTCTTGCCCGCTATAACCTCATTTGTAGGAAGCAATAACCAGGTGAATCTATTGCAGAATACTCTAGAGCCTTGAACATATTTGCTCAAGACTGCAAATTCGTTAATGTCACTGCAACTGAATATCAGAATGAAATGATACGCCTAGCCTTTATTGCTGGTATATCCTCACAAAAAATGAAAGAGAGACTCTTAGAAAAATCTTCCGATAATCTAGAAACATCTCTTAACCTGGCTTTATCTCTAGAATCTGCTGAAAATACTTCGCATCTTCTCACCGTGTCACCCTCTACTCGTGTCAATGCTGTCTCTGAGCCTCAAGAACAGCTGCAAAGTCCTAACGTAGCCGCTGCCAATACTCACAACAGATCTAGACCTGATTTTCACTCTAACTACAATCAATCAAGACGAAAGTGCTATTTCTGCGGTCAGGATATGCATTAACAACGTATCAAATGCCCTGCCTATTACGTAGATTGCCAGCTGTGCTCTAAGAAACCCCATTTTGCAAATATCTGTCGTAGCCTCGGGACCTAATCAACGATCTGTCAACGCTATCGCCACTGACATAGAAAATTCTTACTCTCAGTCGACTTACTCTCAATCTAACGACACATACTTGTCAACAATCTCTGCTGCCGCTCCTACAAGCCTTAAGAAAGCAACTATATCTATAACTATAAACGATCATCGAGCTGATGCACTGCTTGATACCGGTAGCTCGGTCAGCTGTATCGATAAAAATCTAGCTCAAATACTGAACCTCAAGCGAAAATCCTGTAAACAAGCGATTACTCTTGCTTCTATCAACAATGTCTCGTACGTTGACGGCTTATGCTATGTAACAATCCAGATTGGTGAACACAAGTATCAGCGACAACCCCTGCTCATCGTTGGTGACCTGTGTGCAGATGTGATCATAGGACACGACGTCCTCGGCAAGCACTCGTTACTCGAACTTCAACTTGGAGGTGAAAAAAAGCCTTTGAAAGTTTGCAACGTTTTACAAGCCTCAGTCCCACCGGCATCAGTCTTCACTAATCTCTCGCCAGACATAAAGCCCATTGCTATTCGTTCAAGACGCCATTCTCAAGAAGACGAAGACTTCATTTCTAATGAAATAAAAAATCTACTTAAAGAAAATGTAATCGAGCCCAGTATCTCACCATGGAGAGCACAAGTGCTTGTCGCCGGTGGAGGCCATCACCGCAAGCGGCTTTTCATAGACTATTCACAAACTATAAACCGATTTACACACCTAGACGCCTATCCTTTGCCAAGTATCGACTTTATTATTACAAAAGTCGCCAAATATAATTTGTTTAGTCAAATAGACTTAAAATCCGCCTACCACCAAGTGCCGATCCTTCCAAGAGAAAAAGTATACACAGCTTTTGAAGCGTGTGGTAATCTTTACCAATTTACGAGAATTCCATTTGGCGTGACTAACGGGGTAGCGGCGTTTCAACGAAGCCTACAATACATCATTGACACCGAAAAACTCCAAGGCACATTCGCCTACTTAGATGACGTTACTGTATGCGGTAAAGATAAGAGAAACCAAGACAAAAATCTCCAGAAATTCATGCAAGCTGCTGAAAAATACAAATTAACCCTCAATATGAACAAATGTGTTTTCGAATCGGAATCTATTAACTTACTTGGCTACACTATCCAACACAATGTTATCAAACCAGACAAGACTCGATTGGAACCCCTACTAAATCTTCCGATTCCTACCGATACTGCTACTTTGAAAAGAGCGCTTGGACTTTTTGCCCATTACTCCAAGTGGGTAGCTAACTTTTCTTCAAAAATAAGACCTTTGATTGATGCTAAGTTTCCATTAACCCAAGAAGCTATTCGTGCTTTTCAGAATATCAAAACTGACATATCAAAATCAGCTTTAGCAGGAATTGATGACAACGAAATTTTTTCCGTTGAGACCGACGCCTCTGACTTTGCTATCGCGGCAACACTATCGCAAAGAGGGCGCCCTGTTGCGTTTTTCTCACGATCGCTCAATGACTCTGAAAAAAGACAACCATCTATCGAAAAAGAGGTGTGTGCTATAGTCGAGGCCTTAAGAAAATGGCGACACTTCTTATTAGGAAGACACTTCCTATTCACTACTGACCAACAATCGGTCGCATTCATGTTTAATCAGACGCATTCCAATAAAATCAAAAATGAGAAGATAGAGAGATGGCGACTGGAACTGTCATGTTTCAAGTACGACATTGTTTATCGACCTGGGAAACAGAACATAGCAGCTGATACACTTTCACGAGTTTGCATGCAAGTAGACTCTGCTACGTCTAATTCGAAATTGGTAGCACTACATCGATCCCTTTGCCATCCAGGAATTACGCGCATGGTGCATTGGATCAGATCGAAAAACTTACCTTATTCTGTAGATGACATAAAACGTATGACGGCTGCATGCCCAACGTGTGCCGAAGTCAAACCACGCTATATGAAATTTCAAGGACATCTTCACCCTTCGAAAGGTTGAATATCGATTTTAAAGGTCCGATACCGTCCAGCACCCAGAACCGATACATACTCACAATAATTGATGAGTATAGTCGTTTTCCCTTTGCTTACGCATGTAAAGATCTAACTTCGACTACGGTGATCAACTGCCTTAAGGACTTGTTTTCTCTTTTTGGTAATCCCGCATACATACATTCCGACAGGGGAACTTCCTTCTTATCAGATGAACTGCGGCAGTTTCTAACTTTGATCGGTACATCCTGCAGCCGTACAACACCCTATAATCCGCAGGGAAATGGTCAGGTTGAGCGCCTTAATGGCACCCTCTGGCGAACTGTGCTACTACACCTCAAATCTAACAATTAGGATATCGCTAATTGGGAGAAAGCTCTGACGCCAGCACTGCACTCTATAAGATCTTTACTATGCACGAGCACCAACGTCACACCGCATGAGCGTATGTTTAATCACCCGCGCCGCTCGCAAAATGGAACCTCCTTACCAACCTGGCTTCATGCACCTGGGCCTGTGTTCATGAAAAAGAATGTAAGGGACTCTAAATACGACCCGGCTGTAGAAGAAGTCCAGTTACTTCAAAGCAACCCTGAATATTCTTTTATAAGACTGCCTGATGGACGAGAGACAACAGTCTCTAACAGATCACTTGCTCCGGTACCACGGAATATGGACGATGATCTGTCTGAAGATGAATTTGACGATGACCAGCAAGAGGAATCCCCTGCAAACCACGATCCTATCAATGCCAACCCTGATGCTGAAAATGTGCAGCCCAATACCAACCTAGATACTGAAAACCTTCAGCCTCGGCGCTCGGGCAGAGAGCGTAGGCTCCCGGTTTTTTTGCGAGACTACTTCTATTCCTAGAGGGGGCGAATGTGATAACATCCTCTTTTGTATGTTTAGTATCGTTTTAATTAATTGACATATCTGTCACTCTATGTTTCTATTATATTAATCATGTATTTTATTGTTGAATAAAGCCAATATTCTGTTGGTTCGTTTCTTACTACGTATCATCCACTGAAGTAGGCAACCTATGGAAATGAAACGTCAACAAAAAATTCGCACACATTCATTTTTGTATATGTTTTTTTTTACACAAATTTAAAAAGAAGAAATCGAACGTCGATTATCAAGGGTAAAATATCGATTCAGTACAATATTGTCATTTAAAAAAATCGATATATTCGGTCCAAATAATTGATTCTTCGATTAATCGACCTGAGATCGCCATCTCCATTCTGGACTTCAGTCACTTGACACTCTTGACTACTCTTGAGTTGACAGTTGACTGTCTTGTCTTGACTGACGACTTGTCACTTACTCGTACGAGTCGTGCTGCGCGCCTGAAACTGCCTGAAAGGCTGAAACTGAACAAGTGATGACCCTAATATTATGATAAGCTGCAAAGTTATACTTCATTTGTAATTTATCACACGTGTTTAATAAGTTATAAATTTAATGACATTCGGATATTCTTCCTGAAACACTGGTGTTTGTTAGAAGGCACCGCAATCCAATCACTACAATATTTACAAAAAGAACAGATCTTTGTAACCATGACTTTTAATTTGGGATTTATTGGTGGCGGAAATATGTCTTCAGCTATATTCAATGGAATAATGAAAAGCAGTATGTATTTCCTTGATAATTTAATAAGTTGTTGAGATAGATATACTTGTTAAGGTTAATTAAACTAAATCAATAGATATAAAACTGTTCTGTTACTGACTGACTGACAGACTACGAACAGCCGAAACTAATGGCGCAGGAAGCTGAAAGATAGCAGACTTTCGGGTCTCATGGGTTAACCCAGCAGTGGAACTTTATGGGTTGTTGATGATGATGGTTCCATAGTGTAGGAGAGCCCTTATACAGGATTTTGGACAATTCAACCCCTAACCAGGTGAAAAATGCAATCAAAGTTATAACTCTGATTGCATTATTCTTATTTATAAATAAGAATAATTGCCATCAGGCTGAGTAGGGCCACTTTAGTATCTTACTGGTACTTTAAACCTACCATTGGTAGTTATAAATATATAAAAAATACTTTAAAATAAATACTAGTCTGTTTTTTTACTAAATATATTTAAAAGTATCTAACTTTTAAATGGTACCTACACCAAAAAACAGCTTATGACGTTCATATAAATTTTTTGTCTGTATGTCTGCTAGCTCGGTTTTGACTGGACTTTTACTGACAGAAAGCTGATGATGTTAGTAATTAATTAAGCTTTTATTTAGCCTAGTTTCGCTCTGTGGCCGTGGTACTTAGATAGTTAATCTAAGGAATAGGGATTATTGTGAATATTACAACTTAAAAATATTATTATCTCAAGAGGAAAAAAACCCCAAACTTTGAAACATTAAATAAATTTCAAAATAAATAATTACTTATCTCTCATTAACATTTTTACCCCTACTAAAACTGCCCATGAATTCACCTTAAACACTTGATTTATCTTTCCATATGCATTTATCTTTTTTAACTAGTACTGTATTAACTACTTAATGCCAAGGCCCCTGAACCAGGGCATTCTTTACCAGACTTGACTGGTAGAGAATGACACACAGAAAATTTTTATGCTTTATCATAGTTTTGTATACTAATTAAACTTTTAATTGTAGATGTACATCCTGCTTCAAAAATATGGGTATCAGGCCCACATATTGAACATCTTAATCATTGGACCGAAAAGGGAGCTACAGCAACAATAGAAAATGGTGTTGTATTTGATAATTGTGACATAATATTCTTAGGAGTCAAACCTGACAAATTGGATACAGCTCTGAAAACAATGATGAAGACAGCTAAAAAGCTGGATAAGAAAGTTTTGTTTGTCTCCATGCTAGCTGGAAAGAATATTAACACAATACAAAAGGTGGGTTAGCTTATAAAAATACTATTTAACTTGAAAAAAAAATCTGCATAGTCAGTAGTTTAAAGCCATAAGGTTTTGACCTTTTTTTTTTTGACAGGGTGGGAAATCCCTTCGGATTTCGGGATTCAGAAGCCAGGAGTATGTGGTGTTTCCACTAAAACCCATCCCGATCGCGGGACTGATGCACCCTGCTCTAGGGAGGACCCGGACCATATTACTTCAGGGTACCCCCAGGATTGACTCCGCGCCTATCAAGGCTCTATCCCGAGGGAAGCCAAAGAGGCTTCCCCCTACCTATCGGCTCAATTGGCGTGTTTTTATGCCTGATCGCGTTTTCGAGTAGGTCGCCATCCTACTGTCATCCGCAAGGTCCCCACTCTCTGGTAGCTTGCGGTGCCCTCGACGGATGGTGTTGTCGATGTCCTCTACGCTCAGGATCGGCCCTCTCCCGATCCCGTCGCATTTCGAGCACGTCCTGGTCTTCCCCGCTCTCATCCCGGTGAATGGCACAAATTTCGTCATAGGCCTTTGCGTCCATATCCCCCAGGATATCAAAAGGCGGGAAACGTGCCAGGACAGTCGCCGCCTCGACGAGATTGTACGGTATCCGCTCGAAATGCTCCTCGAAGCTCCACGCTTTTGGCCTACCATACCACAATGGCTGGACAGGAAGATTTGGTTTAAGTTTTCCATCACTTTGCAGTGCCGTTTCTTCCCTTACCTGTTATGACATTCATGGGATAGACTGACTGACTGTATGGTTGGTCGAGTTGTTAGGGCACCCGCTAAGCTGTTTTTTGTTGTGAGTTCAAAACCCACATGGAACAACACCATGTGCTATCAAAAAATTGTTGTTCCGTGTCTGGGTGTTCTTTATGTTCATTTCTGGTATGTTTCCACCCAAGATGAATGTTCGGGAGTTGTCTTTTTTAAACTAAATGAAATAAAATATACCATTTTTGATATATTGTCTCTTTTCAGGCAATCAGTTCTTATCTCAGCAGTGCTACTACTAGTGTAGTGCGCATTATGCCCAACACTCCAATGACAATTGGTGCAGGAATATGTATATACACACCAGATTCAACTGTATCTGATGCTGAATGTCATATAATAGAGACACTTCTTGGCAGTTCTGCTTTATGCGAAAAAGTGCCTGAAAGTTTGATGAACTCTCTGGGATCACTGATAGGTTGTGGTCCTGCTTTTGTGAGTATGATTTATGTAATTCAAAAAATTTATATAGTATTTAAATAACCAAAGTATTTGGGTACAGTTTTATCAAACTTCACTTTATGTAACTTCACCAAAATAGATTTATCTTTAATAGAATTTTTTTTAAAAACATTACTATTTAGGGGCCGTCCATTAATTATGTGATCTTTTTTTTTGGCATTTCAACCCCCCCTCCCCCTTGATGATACATGGTGAGGTTTAAGACTAAACTCCCCCCTCCCCCCTCCTATATCACGTGTATTTTTTAGTACCTACAAATAATCTTAGTTTTTTTTTAAATATTGATAAAATACAGTCATGGGTATCAACTAATTTTATTATAGAAAATTAAAGACCACAAAAATTACGTTCATGGGTAGAGTAGAAAGGTCGCAGGTTGACTGACATAAAGATAATGAAAGAAATGTGAAAATTTGCAAAAAAAAATATATACACGTGATATATTACTAAACCCCCCCTCCTCCTTGTGATATTTCGTGATTTTTTGTGAACCCCTCCCCCCCATTTTCAGGCTCAGGCGAAAATAAATTTTATCTTACACATTTAAATTTCAGATGTACTTAGTGATTGAGGCGCTTGCAGATGGAGCCGTGAAACAGGGTGTGCCTAGAGCAATGGCGCTGCGGCATGCTGCTCAGATGGTCGCTGGCAGTGGTCAAATGGTACTGAAATCAGGAAAACATCCTGGTTTACTGAAAGATGAAGTTTGTTCTCCGGGTGGATCTACGATTTGTGGTGTTACTGCACTCGAAAATGGATGTCTTAGGTTAGTAAATAAATAAATAAGAGATGGGTTAATGACATAGAGGAGAGACAGAAGGAGGAAGAGGAGAGACAGAAGGAGGAAGAGGAGAGACAGAAGGAGGAAGAGGAGAGACAGAAGGAGGAAGAGGAGAGATGGAAAATGTTAAAAGAGGCCTACACCCACAGACGGGTGCAACGACTAATAACACTAACCTACTTATTACGACTAAAAGTAACACTACTAAAACAAAATTATTCTGTTATTAACACTATAGACTTTACTATAATGTAGTTGGAAAGTTATTTATGCAGTCATCCAATTAAAAAGCATAGCACTACACACACTAAATTTCCCTTTAATTTGTTTCTAAAATAAAAGTAGGCCAGATTTATTCCTATAGGATCAGCTATCTGCCAATGAAAATCTCGTCCCGTACAGCTATGCCATCTTAGACAAAGAATACGTACGTCACGGGTATCGCTCGTGGTTACGCTGTTGGCGTGTCTATTCTAATTTAATTTATTTAATTCTTTATCTAAGGCAGTTCACACACTGCCCCGCGCTCCGTCGCGTAGCGCGGAATGGCAGTTTTTAATATTGTATGCAAGTACATCGATTAGTATAGAAAACACGCCAGGTCCAAAACACCAAAAACGCGCCACGGCGCGTGAGCGCGTGCCGCTAGCAGATTCTGCCGCCGCGCGCGTAGGCGGGGCGAACCGCAGCAGTAAACACATTTATATACGAAATTGAACAATGCCCAGCAATATGGGATATGAAATGCAAAGAATACAGACGACGACGACCAAATGGAAAGTAACCTTTAGTTTGGTGCGGGCCATGTACAAAGCCGTCAGGCGCGGAGGCGCGGTAAAATCTGCCCTAAGAGGCAGATCTGCTCCTCCGTCGCCGTGCGCGGGATCTGCTGACCCGCGCCTACGCACCTGTGCGCGTCGCCAGTGTGTGAATCGCCTTAGTATGCCATAAACTAACCGGAACAAAAAGACAGAGTCAATTTTTTTTTGTAACTGATGTATATTGTGCTTTTAGTGAAAAGCTGTTAATTTGAAATTATAAACATATTTACCCTACTGCATCAGAATTAGAGTAAAGTTTTTCGAGTCGAGCGTATGTATGAATGACCACTTCTTTGGCATACCCTACAGCTCAAACGGCTAGACGAATTTTGACATATGAAGTGTCGTTAAACCGGTTGAACTAGTAGCCGACCCCAAATAAAACTTGGGAATAATGGCTAGGAGGATGAGGTGTCGTTAAATAAAGTAGGTGGTAGTGACCAAGTCAATATAAATTTATAAAATAGGAAAAAAGGAAGGGGGTTCTTTCAATTTTTGTCTTACCTTAGCAACATGGGTATCAAATGAAATATCTTAAAAAGAACATTTCAAATAGATAACTATATCTCATATTACATTTATTTTATTGCATATTTATTTATAAATTGACAAAAAGCGCAACAAAATATAACAATAGGGACAACTACGAGGTTTAAAATTTGTAAATATATCTAATATATAAAATTCTCGTGTCACAGTTTTCGTTGCCATACTCCTCCGAAACGGCTTGACCGATCTTTATGAAACTTTATATGCATATTCAGTAGGTCTGAGAATCGGCCAACATCTATTTTTTATACTCCTAGGGCGCGAGCGGAGCCGCGGGCATCAGCTAGTCTAATATATAAAATTCTCGTGTCACAGTTTTCGTTGCCATACTCCTCCGAAACGGCTGGACCGATTTGTATGAAATTTTTTCTCCATATCGGGTAGGTCTGAGAATCGGCCAACATCCATTTTTTAGGGTTCCGAAGTATATCACTCGGAACCCTTATAGATTCGTCATGTCCGTCTGTCCGTCCGTCCGTCCGTCCGTCCGTCCGTCCGTCCGTCCGTCCGTCCGTCCTCGACTACGGTACTAAACGGTAAGAGCTAGAAAGTTGAAACTTAGCATGAATATGTGTTGTAATTACGCCGACAAAGTGCTACAATAAAATTATGAAAAATATTTTTATTAGGGGTACCTCCCCTATACGTAAAGTGAGGATGAATTTTTTTTCTCGTGGCTACCCCATCGAGTGGGGTATCATTAGATAGGTATTTTAAAAACAATAGAGGGTTTCTAAGACAATTTTTTGATTTAAGTATCCGTTCGCGGGATATTCCACTTTAAAGGGCACTTTTTTGTAAAAACAGGGCGTCCCCCCCCTCTAAAAGCTAAACGGCTGGCTCAAAAAATCTGAAAAAAATCGTGGAGGTGGTCCATCTAATGAACTTTGAAGGAAAACTATAAGAGATTAGATGGCTTTGTTAGTTCAGGCGTTCTAGAGGCTTAACTGCTAAAATGCGCTCACTTGGAACACGTCATACAAAATTAACGCATTAATACGTAAACGTAACAATTATCTATTCTATACGTTTTTTTATGCTTAGGTAATTCAATGAAATCTTGCATAGATATGCTTTTCGATTCTCGAAAAAGAACATAGAACAATCTTCACCGCGATAACCGTCATGTAGGCAGTTAGAGCCACGGGCAAAAGCTAATTGATAACATTGATTTCTACGAAGCAGTCATATAAGTTCCTCATTTAACTACAATGCATTTACAATTATTTGACATAGTTGGTCTAGTGGTTTAAGCGGTCGCCACGATGCTTCTACAACGCCAAGTGTTGTGAGTTCGAACCTCACATGGTACCATACTTTATTATGTGTACAACAAATTGTTAATCTGAAGCTGGGTATTCTTTAAATCCATTAAATCCATTTCATGTATGTTTGTAAAGTCCTCCGCTACACAAGAATGTACCTGGTGTGGAAGTTGTTTTTAAAAAGTCCGCTAAAACTATAATACCCCAATTAGACCAGTGCCGATAATGTTTGAAAACAAAATAAATTATAGTAGGATGAAACCCATTGTAAAAGGAGGAGAATATTACAAAAAATTAAAGGAAAAATAATTTACGGGCGATCTGAGGTCGGGAAGGGGGAGAGGGGGGGTGGGGGTTTAAGGGAAAATATGGCTTATCTCGATTTCCGGCAAAACTACAAGTCCTATGGAAAAAAGTTCAATAGCAAAGTTGTAGGTAATAAGAAGATATACATTTTTTGCATTTACACTTTTTTCACATAACGTCAAATTTTATGTGAAAAATTCAACACGATTAAATCGAGAATCGAGTAGGTAGTAGAGCCACGCTGATTTCAGCACGAATGGGCCGGCTCGACCCGGCCAGTACTACCCTCACACAGAAGACCATCCTAATAATGACAGCATTCTTGCTGTCGTATTTCGTTGGTGAGTGTGAGACCGGAGGCCCAATCATTCTGCATCATTCTCCCGCCCTTCGAAGGCCGGGAGAATGATGCAGAATAATCTAACCGGGCTGCCATGGTAAGGGTCACCATGCTACATTGCCTACCCTCACAATAAGCATGGTGGCCCTACTCCTGGATTCTACTCATGCTTTCCATCAGGCAGAGTAGAGTCACTTTGGCAGGCTTAAATATAAAAAAAAAGAAAAAATAAATAAATAGATAAGCCATATTTTCCCTTAAAACCCCCCCTCTCCCCCTTCCCGACCTCAGATCGCCCATAATTTTTTTTTGCCTTTAATTTTTGTAATATTCTCCTCCTTTTACAATAGGTTTCATCCTACTATAATTTCTGTTCAGTTTTTAGGGTTCCGAAGTTCCGAAAAACAGGGCGCCCCCCCCCCCCCCCCCTAAAAGCTAAACGGCTTGCTCAAAAAATCTGGGAAAATTCGTGATAGTGGTCCATATAATGAACTTTAAAGGACTATAACGGATTAGATGACTTTGTTAGTTCAGGAGTTATAGAGGCTTAACTTTTACAATGCGCTTACTTGGAACACGTCATACTAAATTAACGCATTATTATGTAAACATAACAATTTTATTATTCATTGGAAACACTTTCTAATCCACGTACCATTATAGGTGACTGAGGAACCCTTTCCTGTGCGTGGCCTGACACGCACTTGGCCGATTTTATTATAACTCTAAAACGCGAGCGAAGCCGCGGGCATCAGCTAGTATTATATATATTAAACTTCAATAATACCTTTTCAGTTTGATAAAATTACGCTCCTTAAGAAGGTACTGCACGAAATTGTGGGATTTGACGTATTTTCAAATGAGTAGTACTGTGCGCTGCATTAATTAAATACATCAAAAGTATTTGTATAGTTTAGGTCGATCCTTGAACAAGATCTATGTAGGGTTGGAATTTGAAACAGATACATATGAAATTAAAAAACGATACATATGTGTTGTGTGTCAGATGAAATCTTAAAAACATTTTTCTTCGAAAAGATAGTAGATTTTACGTCTAGAACAATAATTTTCATATGACAATATTTGTATTTACATCGTGCACGGTATAGCCAGTGTTTAATTTAATTTAATAGTATAAATCTAAAAATATTAAGACTTTTCAATTTTTAACACAAACGCCTGATGCACATTGCACATTGCGCAGAAAAAAACATTGCTCTAATTAAATTACTAGGTCTGAAACTTCAAAGCAGAATGGATCTAATTACTAATATTAATGAGATCGATTTTGTTTTGAAGTTTTTTTTAGACTTATGTCAGTATTGTATTGTGTATCATGTCTATATGTCATTGGTTATACTTACTGGCAAATAAGAAAATTGGAAAAAAATCAAATTTCGAGTCGAATCCTGTACAGAGTAGTGCGAACGCAGAGCAACAAATGTACGAAACACAATACAAACGTACAAACGCAAATAGGTAAATATCTCAAACAGGTATGTTTAATGTTACTGTTATAATTTTATTGTAAATTCAATGTTCCGTTCACAATTATTCGTCAGTTGCTAATCAATCAATACAAGTAATCAAGTAATCAAGACGGTAAAACTTCAAAACGTTAATATTTACCTTTGATTATAAACATGTAATTAATCAAAGGTACCTAACCTACTCTTATCAAACTCACTTTATTATTATAGGCCTATGTTTTTCAGGTTACATGTAATCTTATGGTCAAGAAAGAACTTATAGTAGAAAAGGAAAACACGAATAAAAGCAAAGCCACAATTCGGGTAACCAAGAACTTACTCACCACAACTCTCCATTTGGTTGCAACTTCAGTAATTTAAAAATTAATGGAGAATATAGAAATTGTTTTCATTCCTCCTTTTTCATAGTATGCAATATGTGTAATGCAAAATTAAGATTGGAAAATTGTAGAAAACCTAGAAACAGCAAGGAACTTGCACTCAATCAAAATATCGTGAGTAATTAAGTGTGTAGGTATGGGATTCAGTGCCCTGGA
Source organism: Phragmatobia fuliginosa (assembly GCA_932526445.1). Lineage (NCBI taxonomy): Eukaryota > Metazoa > Arthropoda > Insecta > Lepidoptera > Erebidae > Phragmatobia > Phragmatobia fuliginosa. The sequence continues at coordinate 11,122,860 of OW052068.1, read as the reverse complement.
GCAAGTCACAACTTCTCTTGATATACCCTGCATGTCAGAACATTTTTATGCCAAATGTCATGCTAAAGTATGGGAACTCTGGGAACTGGCCAAAGAAAAAAGCATAGAGGAAACAACAAAAGAAAAACTTGAACTGGCTGAAAAAAATGGCGACGTTAATGCAGATAGCGTACCGATGATAACAGTTGTATCTGATGCGTTTTGGAGTAAGAGGTTATACAGGAAAAACTATACGACCTTTTCAGGAGCTGCAGATATCATTGGCTACAAACTAAAACAGTTTTCTACATGTCTGTTAAAAATAAAAACTCTATGGTCTGCGGGCGAGCTCAGAAGCGCAAACTTGAAGTACCTGAGCATGTATGATATACAAACTCATAGCTGATGGTGATTCCAGCACCTACAAAAATATTCTGGATACCAAACCATATGCCGCACTTATTGTCGAAAAGATAGAGTGTTCTAACCACCTCCTCAGAAACTTTTGTACAAGACTAGATGAATTATTAAGAAAAATGGAAATTAAGGAGCCTCATTATATATTGAAAGCTCTCAAAAAAAACAGGTCAAAAATAAACGAAAAATAACAAATAACGATAGTATAACTATACCCAAACATAACTATTAAACCTATTATTATTGTTATTGATGTTTTTCATTTCTGATTTGCTTACTCTTTTCCAGATACCAATCGTTGTGAATGAGGTTATCTTTATATATATAATTCTTCTGTGAGTGTGTATGTCACTGAACTTCTCTCAAACGACTGGACCGATTTTGATGAATTTTTTTGTGTGTGTTCAAGGGGATCTGGGAATGGTTTAGATTCGCAATTGGACCCGGTAGGTGGCGCTGCGATCAAGTTCTGGAATTTTAAAGTTGGGCGGTACGAAGTTCGCTGGGTCAACTAGTATATGTATATACATGGTGTCCCAGACAGAAATAATGAATAATCCTAGAGCACTTAGTAGTACAGCTATCTGGCGTACAAAAAAAATACCCAAAAAAAATTAATGCAAATTATTGAAAATTAATGAAATTTGTTGCGTTTTTGACGTTATCTTATTCCTCACAGACACTTTAATTAGAATTGCAGTAACTAGTATGAGTACCTATTGTACTTTTTTGAAAGACAAATATGAACTAAGATTTTTAACATGAATTTTGATAAAAAAAAAATATGACAAAGTTTGAGAATAATTTGAGAGTTTGTATAATTTCATAATTTCATTTAACGCAAATATGCAGTGATTGTTATTTAGATGCAAAAAGAGCAAATTCGACTGAATAAATCTTGTTTTAAATTATAATAACAAAAAGCTTTAAGATGTAGAAAAAATCATCTTTATTTTATAAGAGGTGTTCGAATTGTCTGCCACCAACTGAGATACAAGTTCGACATCTTCTGATAAATGCTCTTTCAAGAAGTCGTGCGTAGCGCCGTTCAGTTATTTTTGAAGCAGCCTCCTGAACACGACTGCGTAATTCCTCCAAACTTGAAGTGGGCCTAAAATGCATCCGTTCTTTTAGCAGCCCCAGTAAAAAAATCTAGTGGATTTAAGTTCGGGGATCGTGGAGGCCACAAAATAGGAGTCAAACTACCCATCTATACATTTAGTTATGAGGCATTTAAATAGGCACGGACATTTGCAGCACGTAGCCAGTGGGATTGCCTCACCTCCTCAGGTACCTCTTCTATTAAATTTGGCAGATCATTTTGTAAAAAATGTAAATAACTTTGGCCAGATAACTTTCCGGACAGTTCAAATGGACCAACGATTTTTTCGTTGAAAATACCAGTTCAATAATTTATTTTGAACTGGTATTGCGATTTTTCTTCTCGCATTAGATGCGGGTTCGAGAGTTGCCAGCTGCGCAGTTTATGCACGTTGTTATATCCATCTCTTTTATGAGTGGGTTCATCTCTCCACAGAATGTTATCAAAGAATTGTGGATCTTGTTCTATTTTTGCAAGCATTTGTCGACAAAAAAAAAAATCTTGGGTTGTAATCTCTCGGCTGAAGAGCTTGAACCCGTGGTAGTGATGAATTATTTTTTTTCAGTACATGATGCAGGGTCGTCTTTGTCTTCTTCTGAATTTCGTCAAGCACAGTGTCTTGTGTATTGATATTTGCTATTCTCCCAGTGCTTGTACCACCTATGCATTCTACCTTCCGAATAACATCTGTGCACTCTTATGAATACGCGGTAATCTGGATGACGCGCTATAGGGTATCTTTCCCTATAAAGGAATGCATCAGTCTTGCGCTACTTCTACATTCACCATAAATAAAGTGCATGTTTGCGTATTCTTGTGCCGTATATTGAATACGAGGCATATTGATACACGAAACCAGTTCAGATCCAAGTCGTCGTAAAATCACCAAACTATCAAGTCCAAATCAGTGAGCAAAACTGAGAGTCCAATGATTTCATTGGACTCTTAGTTAAAACGATGACTTCTGGCTGTTTAGCCAGAAATCGTCGTTGTAACACTGATTGAAAATCACAGAGAACTGCAAAAGGAATGGGCACATGCGATACCGAACAAGTCAAGCGACGCACCAAATACTTGCCATTGTTATGAGAGATAAGGTACAATGTAATAATAATATACTCTTCTCTCGCTCGCTTACACTGTACTTAAGTACTAAATATATTCACCTATCTCTGTCTCGTAATTAACAAAAAATTACTTCGGCCGCACTCAGGTAGTAAATAGCGAAATAACATTATAATTATCACACGACCTGCTACACTAAAAAGGAAGCTTTAATTTTCTCTCTTTGGATAAAATTATGTATTATACCATTTTTTTTTAAATATAGTTGCTGCTTAGTTTTTCATACATTTTTTTTCACAAAAATTTCAAATTTTGTAATAATTTATTTTTGATCAAATTTCATGTTATTATTTTTTTCCAAAAAAGTATAATAGGCACTCATACTATGTACTGCATTTCTAATAAGATTGTTTGTGAGGAATAAGATAACTTCAAAACTTGGGCAACAATTGGATTTTTTTTTGGGTTTTTTTTTGTACGCCGGATAGCTATACTACTAAGTGCTTTAGGATTACCCATTCTTTCTGGGACACCCTGTATAGATGATATATTTATAGTGACGGGAGCTGGATGTGAGAAGCGCAAAATCGATCAGAGTGGTGTGCAATTGGAGAGTCCTATGCCCAGCAGTGGACTTCGATAGGCTGATTATGAAAATGATGATTTATAGATTCTAGAAATTATTACTTTTGAACAAAACTTTCAGAAATAGCGACTGAATATTTAGAAGATATGTATTACTCTGTGTGGAGCCTACTCTGTACAATTATTTTACATATTTTAGACTAGCTTTCCGCCCGCGGCTTCGCCCGCGTGGAATTCGTTTATATCGCGCGACACGGTATGGGTAGATTAAACAATCTTACATGATTTTATGTTTGATAATAAGGAACTTTGACACAAACATTCGTCCCCTATTTCAAACCCTTCTACCTTTATTTAAGCGATAAAAAGTATCCTATGTCCTTTCCCAAGTTCAGTTCTATCTTCATACCAAATTACATCAAAATCGGTTCAGTCGTTTAGGTGAAAGCGTAACAGACAGACAGACAGAGTTACTTTCGCATTTATAATATTAGTAGGGATTACACCATCGGAAAGTAAAGATTTCATCAAACAGAAAACACCCCGATTTTTTGAAAAAGTAGATATTTTGACAGGTGAATTTTCGCTATTAAGCCAAAATAGGGTGAAAAAATTAAATATTTCAAATCAAAAAAATTACAGTGTATTCGGGACATAAAAAGGAAGTTTTCACTAATTTTTCACATATAATTTGAGGTTATGTGAAAAAAAATGCGTGTCAGGCCACGCACAGGAAAGGGTTCCTCAGTCACCCATAATGGTACGTGAATTAGAAATTGTTTCCAATGGATAATTTTGTAATGTTTACGTATTAATGCGTTAATTTTGTATGACGTTTTCCAAGTAAGCACATTGTAGAATTTAAGCCTCTGTAACTCCTGAACTAACAAAGTCATCTAATTCGTTATAGTTTTCATTTAAAGTTCATTATATGGACCACTATCACGAATTTTTCCAGTATTTTTGAGCCGGCCGTTTAGCTTTTAGAGGGGGAGGATGCCCGGTTTTACAAAAAAGTGGCCTTTAAAGTGGAATTTCTCGCAAACGGATTCCTAAATCAAAAAATCGTCTTAACAACCCTTTAATGTTTTTAAAAGACCTATATAATGATACCCCACATGATGCTGTAGCTGCGAGAAAAAAAAACATCCACTTATTGTAGCACTTTGTCGACGTAATTACAATACATAATCATGCAAAGTTGCATCTTTCTAGCACTTACTGTTTGGATGGTAAGTCGAGGACGGACGGACGGACGGACAGACGGACATGACGAATCTATAAGGGTTCGAAGTCATAAACTTCGGAACCCTAAAAAGTTGTAGATCTTTTAATTACCTTCAACTTTGCCATTTAACTTTTTTCCATAGGACTTGTAGTTTTGCCGGAAATTGAGATAAACCGTTTTTTACCCTTTGTTTTATATATTTAGCCATCCAAAGTGACTCTACCCTGCCTGATGGAAAGCATGAGCAGAATCCAAGAGTCGGGGCTACCACACTTGCTGCGAATGCAGACAATAATGTATGGCGGCCCACACTATGGAGGCTTAGTGAGATGCTTTTTCACGCATCGTCCAAGGAGGACCCGAAACCCCCCCCCCCTACCCGACTCCCCTCAGATCGCAGATCGCCCGTGAATTATTTTTCCTTTCATTTTTTTAATATTCTCCTCCTTTTCCAATGGGTTTCATCCTACTATAATTTTGTTTTCAAAAAATATCTATCCTCGTCTACTGATTTTTATGTCATTTACAAACTATCATTATGGTTGCCATGCAAGTGTGTTATGCCTAGCAACCTGTGAAGTTTTGACAGGAGATAAACAGTGATACATTTTGACATCTACGATTTATGTATTTTTATAATCACCTAGGTAAAAAAGTAAAAACATTTGTATCTCGATTATTGCAGTAAAAAGTAGCCTATGTCCTTTCCCAAGTTCAGTTCTATCTTCACACCAAATTTCATCAAAATCAGTTCAGTGGTTTAGGCGTGAAAGCGTAACAGACAGACAGACAGAGTTACTTTCGCATTTATAATATTAGTAGGGATAAAATGTTTTTACGTAGGAAGGGGCAACGGTGCTGCCTAGCGGCGCTGCCGCGCAACTCTGCTCGTAAATATCTAAACTCGACGTTTTTTGTTCGCGCAGCACACTCTTAAAGAACATACAGCCCTTTCAACTCAGTAGTTTCGACTGTGTGTTGTCTGTCAGTCAGTTCGTAACGCAACAGTTATATATATGACGGGGCGGTGTGCCCGGTAATGTTTTTAAGAACAGTGACGTCTTCACTATTATTATTATTGGAGTATTTCGTTTTCAGAAATAACTTAAAATAAACTTCACTTCAACCAGAATTCACTTTTAATTAGTATTGATTACACAGCTTCGAATATTTTACAATAAATTAGGTGTTTGCTGTCCGAGCGCAGACAAACGAATCATCGCTCCGCTGTAGCGGGCGGCTTTTTATAGGCATTGTAGTGGGGCGGTCGACCGTTGCGAGTTGTTTACGTCTCTGAGAACACGTGCAGCGATGACGTAGTTCGTTGAATGTTGTGTTGCGCCGATATATATATTGAATGTGATACTTGTTTTTCTCTTTTCAGTTCAGATTTTCTGTTCTATAATAATTATTTTATTTTAATTTGTATACGTCTTAGAGTGGTATTGAGGCAGTTAAGTTCCGAGCTTCGATTTTCTTCATCAAAGTTCACGAGCCTCTTTGAACATTCCATTTTGACTGCCTTGTAGGTCTAGTGGTTAGTGTATGCGGCTGCTGATCAAGAGGATTCGGGTTCGATTCCCGGGTCGAACCAAATGTTTGTGTGATCCGCAAATATTTGTTTCTTATTTTGGATGTTTTCTATGTATAATATGTATGTATTTACAAAAAAAAAATATGTTTACTTATTTATATGACTAGTACCCATAATACAAGTTCTGCCTAGTTTGGGACTAGATGGCGCGTCTAAATAATTCCATTGAATCTTCTAAATATTTAATTTAAATTTATTTGTTTCAGAGCGACAATGATAAACGCTGTCGAAGCTGCGACACACAGGACCAATGAACTTGGAAACTAAACGAAATGATTCAGCAGAACTCCTAGATGAATTTCAAGTATAGTTTAGTTTATTAAAATATGTCAGCAATACACTCACATGACAATGTCGAATCTCTAGATTATGAGTATTTAGAAACTTAGCACTAGTATTGTACATGTTGATTTTGTGCTTTTTAGTTTATTCTTAATAGGCTTAATCGACTGAGATCATTTTGGTGCTGTCGTAACAGTCATGACACATACTCGTATATAATTGTAATTAGCATAACTTGTGACTTAACGTTTAACTGCACGGTTTGCCTAGTGGTTTAAGCGGTTGCCACGCCGCTGTCTACTGAGCTACGCGGAGTGTTGTGGGTTCAAATCCCACGTGGGACAACAATTAGTGCGAATTATTCAAATTGTTGTTCTGAGTTTGGGTGTTCTTCGTGTCCCTTTTATTATTTTAGGAAAAAAAATGGATATTTTTACTGTTAAGTATACTCATTATTTTAACGCACTTTAAAAATATATATATATATATATATATATAATGACCCATTGAGTTTCTAATGCGAATGACTTGGTGCACACCCGTATGTTCAGCTCGATACTCACACGAATAATCAATGCAATAGATTGATATGGGTCTTTCCTTTCTAATTTAATCACATTCAAACATTCGATTTAATATTTATTGTGAAACTTGCTTTAACTTATTTAACTTGTGATATAATTTAATGTTTATTTATTTTATTGTACCTTAATTAAATACAATGGCATAGTATATATAAAGAACATAAATACGATAGGCAGTTTTAGATTACCTGCTAACCATGTGTGTTTGTAAATTTACAAATTAACATTTTATTTGTTGTGTTGTAATTGTTTTAAATACTTACATATTTTTTGTAATTTTGCTTACACCTTGGCAATATATACCTACTTAGTTCCATTTGTGGAAGAAAAGTACCTTTAACTATTTAAGTATTATTTACTAGCTGTGAAAAATCCATCAAAATCGGTACAACTGTTACAGACAGGGATAGACAAAAAGGATTGCGTTTTTGATGCAAGTATATATGTATACATAACATTCTATACTTTGATATGTATTTAGTAAAAAAACTGTTTATTTTATATTACAAACAGATACTCCAATTTTATTTATTTGTGTAGAGAGTATAGGTTAAGTATTTTCATTTTTGTTGTGATAGACTAAAGTTTTAATTTAAACAATAGAATATTTAAACATTCGATCGTATTTGTATTTTTATAATACCGTTTTATAATTTAAAAGCCATCATGAGAATTACCAGAAGTAAATTATTTTTATGAAGTAAGACTTAAATTAATATAACAAGAGTGTTGTTACAATTACTGTATTTTTTATTAATATTTGTGGTTTGTCTATGGTGTTCGAGCAAACAAGTTTACGGGTCCTTTACCTGATATTAAATAATCTCAGAGACACCTCAGACACACTCACAACTCTTAAATGTGTGTTGCTGCCATTTGAAAGTCTTATGTCAAAGAATTTGAACTAGGCAGATTTGTGTCTCCAGTATTACTTCTCTACTCACTAAATGCAAAGTATCGAAAGAGTTGAGCAAGCCTCCTAACCAAATTGATATTGTATAACAGAAAACTGTATGGGAATGACGTCTCTCAACGCTAAGTCATGAGGTCAAAACAATATTAGCCAATAATACACGAGAATAGTGGCGTTAGCGATTGTGAAATTGGAAACATTTGTATCTTGGCTAAGGTGACTGTAGATACTTAGTATCACTCCGGTCGAACCGGCCCTCACGTCTAAAACTATGTAAAACTTAAGTTTAAAATATAAACTCCTGATTCCCAAAGCAGCAGGAGATTTAACGGTTTTTTTTAATATTTAAGCCTACCAAAGTGACTACTCTGCCTGATGGAAAGCATGAGTAGAATCCAGGAGTAGAGGTCACCATGCTCATTGTGAGGGTAGGCAATGTAGCATGGTGACCCATACCATGGCGGCCTGGTTAGATAATTCTGCATCATTCCTCCGAAGGCCGGGAGAATGATGCAGAGTGATTTGGCCTGCGGTCTCACACTCACCAACGAAATAAGACAGCAATAATGCTGTCATTATTAGGATGGTTTTCTGTGTGAAGGAAGTACTGCCACGGTCGGGCCGGCCCATTCGTGCTGTTCTACTACCTAAATTGAGAATATATCCTACATTTGCATTTTGGTCATTGTCGTACTGAATAATGCTACAAGCTCCAGCTGCACTATACATTTAATTTAAATTAAATTATACCAGTGCTAGTAATATCACAGAATATATAATAGTACCCGTACAGAAGACTCACTCCGAACAGTAAATTGAAGTTATAGATACCCTCGGTGTCAAAAGATTAAGTTCGATTCAGATCGCACAGCGCCGAATCACTACGATTATATTTACCTACAGTTGCGTCTCTTTCTATCGTGTATCTCTTAACTGTTCTGACGATGTCTGTTCGACCGGCGTGTCTGACCCGGCAGGCAGCCGGCCGACTATACCTAAACTGCGGAGTGACACCCCCCTGGTAATATATATAAATAGTATTAAAAAATATATTAGTACTTCCGTTAAATATATCATAATGATCAGTATTGTATGTATAAGTATTGCATTTTTACGATGTAGTTCATTTCATAGAGCAACACGGTAGCAAGTAGTGTAGGTCCATATATGCATTATTACATATGCATTACACTGTTAACATATACAACGTATTTATGTATGTTTTTTTTTGTTTTAATTGTTAATGTGTGACTTCGTGGTAACAGGCGACTGTTTTTGTTTAGACCCTAAAATGTGTATGTATGAAGATTTCAATCAGCAAAACATGACAGACTTTTTTTTATCAGAAAAAGACGCCAAGGCTATTCCTCTCCCGTCCAACGTGGATGTGTTGCTTTGCTCGCTTCTTGTAAATCCTCAAGCTTCAGCTTGAGTAAATATATATAGCAAATATATACATGTATAGGCTTCAACCTTTATATCTATAAATTTGCAGTCTGTCGTTAAAGGGTTGGCAATAAATGGAAGTGTTCATACTGTAAGTTTTTATTCTGTCGGTCAATCTAGTGTTTATTAATCAGTTGTCGGGTACCTACTATTTTGAAACTAGATGGCGTTGTTTGCTAGATGTGTAAAATTATTATTATTATTTTAGTAAAAGATTAGCGCATTTTTTTCATATTTCATTGCCAATAATTACATTTATCGAATATTTATGTATGACTATGCACAGAATAGATTTTTATTTGTTAAAATATAAACAGCAAAATGCAAAGTATAAATGGGGTCAATTACAAAAAAATAATTACTTTTAAGTTGAACAATTATTTCTCTGTATCGGTTGTCTTAGGGTGACACTATCAACTAAACAATTCAATTTTATTAAGCTTTTCATCCATCCTTTCTCCGATTGACTTTTAGTTCGCAAATTTAATAAATATGTTTTTGATGTTGGTTTGGTCTAGTGTATAAACTATTCTTTGCTATGCCCCCTCGCTACATTATTAAAATATGTTTTTGTTTTAAGGTATTTTACTTCTAAAATAAATTAGAATGTGCTTCTTACTATATAATGGTTAAAAACAAAGTACTTACTTAAGTTACTTTGTTGTATTAATGGTTTTCAATTGAATAAATTGCTTTGAAAAAGAGTAAATTTGAATTTGATTTCTTTCCAACGTTCCTCCTCCCACACTCTGATTTACATAAGTTTTTACGCTACGTAATAACTTTTGATAAAATGTATATAGCCAATGTCGAATGGGCCAATATTACCTATCTAGAGACATCTATTTCATTTAAATTGATTTAGAAGTTTAGGCGCTACTGTGTAACATACATATTAATTATATAGACTGCCTAAACTATTTCCATTCTTTTCTCTTCGCCGTAGTCTGGTAAACACTTGCTCATCATCGGCAGTTCCAATGTTTAATTAATATAGCTTTCGTTATTCCTGAATGCTTTTAAATGTATTTGTCTACGGATGGTACAGAAACCACACAGGATACTTAAACTGAATCCTAGACCATTATTTTACCTTCTCAGATAAGCCAGACGAGTGTAAGTATGTGTACCAAATTTCACGATGCTATCTACTCGAGATATACATATAACTGTAAAACTGATTTAATGCATCATTACAGCTTGTCGTCTTGTTTACATGTAAAGATGGTCCACAGACGTAATTACGCTTTTGTTTTTTTTTATAAATATTCAGGTAGATAAACTAAAATATAAAAAACAAATTTAACAAACGTATATTACTCCACCCAAAAAATCACAATTATTCCTGGAGCGTCACCATTTTCTTAACGCCAATAGATTATAGTTGTAAACATCTTTATTAGGTATATTTGCCCACCGCTGGCAGCATTCAAATTACGTCATTGGTCCTATCCTGTGGTCTAACTGCCTTGTTGGTCTAGTGGTTAGCGTATACACGCCGCATACGCTAGACAACTAATATAAATACATAAACATACTTTTTTTGTGAATACAATACATATTATACATAGAAAACACCCAAACTCCGAAACAAATGTTTGTTAATCACACAAACATTTGGTCTGACCCATAATTTTATTGTAGCACTTTATTGACGTGATAGAAACACATATTCATGCACAGTTTCATCTTTCTAGCACCAACCGTTTGGACGCACGAGGACGAACGGACGGTCAGTCATGAACTACGGAACCCTGAAAATAAATCTTTTTATTTTTGTTAAAAAACGGAAATATCCTAAAATTCAATGGCCATCATTTTGATATTTTATTGCTTTAGAAAACCCAAGATGCATTTTATTTTTAAGTGTGATGCCAAAGAATGAGGGTTAAAGCATTAAAATAATATTCACTCTCATGTAAATTATTTTTATCCCTTTTTGTTTTGTATTTAAACTTTGTATGTGGACATGCACCTAAATACATTTGTAAACAAATACAAATGTACACTTCTGGTGATAAAATAGTTTACAAACTATATTAAATTCAAAGTAGATGATACTTTGAATTTAATATAGTTTGTAAACTATTTTCCGGCTTTATAAACGATTGATAATTTTAAAATATGTTTATGATATTGTAGAGGTTGTAAAGAAATTTGAATTTTGATGATGTCAAAATCATATTGATTTTAAAAGTATTGTATGTCTTGAGTATTCCTACTGCCTGAAAAAACCTCACCCAAGGACCGTTTAATAAATGTGCATAGGGCAAGTCTTAAGAGAGGACTTTCTAAAGAGAGGACTTTCTAAAGAGAGGACTTTCTAAAGAGAGGACTTTCTAAAGAGAGGACTTTCCAACAGAGAGATGTTAAAGAAAGATGTTGTGATGTTTGATGTTTGACACAACAACTAGTTTTAGTTAATTGCAATTTAAATACCCTACAGTTATCCTTCCTTTCTCAAACTATTTTAGAAAATAATTAGTTAAAGTAGTTTCAAAATAATAAATAATAAATTAAACGCATAAACTGGCTAAACTGTCTAAGGAAATAATGAGAAAATTAATGACGCGGGGACGAAATATGAGAAAACACATTAGGTATAACACATTAGGTATAATTAATTAATATAGCTTTCGTTATTCCTGAATGCTTTTAAATGTATTTGTCTACGGATGGTACAGAAACCACACAGGATACTTAAACTGAATCCTAGACCATTATTTTACCTTCTCAGATAAGCCAGACGAGTGTAAGTATGTGTACCAAATTTCACGATGCTATCTACTCGAGATATACATATAACTGTAAAACTGATTTAATGCATCATTACAGCTTGTCGTCTTGTTTACATGTAAAGATGGTCCACAGACGTAATTACGCTTTTGTTTTTTTTTATAAATATTCAGGTAGATAAACTAAAATATAAAAAACTAACTACGCAAAAGCAGACTGGGATAGTTATTCAAAATATATTGAGGACTCCTTAATAACTATAAAACCAGAACCTCAGTTTTACAGCCAATTCGTTAAGATCATTGCTTCAGCCTCTCTACGATATATACCCAGGGGCTGCCGTACCTTACATATACCTGGTCTTTCACCAGAGTCATCTAAAATGTTGGATCGATATGAGTCTTACTACAACCAAGATCCCTTCTCTGACGAAACACTCCAAATGGGCGAAGAGCTGCTAGCTGAAATATCAGAAAAGCGACAAGAAAAGTGGATTAATACCATCAACTCTATTGATCTAACCCATAATAGTAAGAAAGCGTGGTCCACTATCCAGAAGCTGACCAATGAGCCTCCAAAAGCCGTAAAGATGGGGAGAGTTACCGCAAACCAGGTCGCACATCGTCTGCTTATGAACGGAAAGCCATCACAACGACCAGAAAGAATACCTAAATCAACCGGTCCCTCTCCTGATACGAATAGCGCAATAAGTAGTCCATTTAATATCTCCGAAATCACCTCAGCCATAGGAAACATGAAGTTGGGAAAGGCACCAGGTGAGGACAAAATTTCCACAGAACAGCTGAAGCACCTCGGTCCAGTAGCAGTTTCTTGGCTTCTTCGTCTTTTTAATACCTGTGTGGAGACAGAAAAAATCCCGAGTCTGTGGAGAAAGTCTAGGGTAATAGCTATTCTTAAACCCGGTAAATGCCCAGATGATCCGATGAGCTACCGCCCCATTTCACTTCTGTGTCACACGTTTAAATTACTAGAGAGAATGTTTCTTAACCGCCTGGGTGAAATCATAGACCCGAAATTGATCCCCCAGCAGGCCGGCTTCAGACCAGGGAAGTCATGCTGCAGTCAAGTTTTGAACTTGACTCAATACATAGAGGACGGGTTTGAGGCTGGAGAAGTTACGGGAGTCGTCTTTGTGGACCTATCGGCAGCATACGACACCGTAAACATACGGAGACTACTCTGGAAGGTGGGGACTATCACTGGTGATACCAAATTTGTCGGTATCCTTAGCGAACTCCTGCGTAATCGGAATTTCCAAGTCCATATGCTTTCCGATAAGAGCAGATGGCGCTGCCAAAAGAACGGACTACCGCAGGGTAGCGTACTGGCCCCGATCCTCTTCAACATCTATACAAATGATCAACCATTGCTCCCGGACACAAACCGATTCGCTTACGCGGACGACTTGGCGCTCGCAACTCGAACCTATACCTTCGAGCAGGCAGAGGTAAATTTGACAGCCGCTTTGTCCAGTCTCGACACTTATTACGACAAAAATAGTCTGAAACCCAACCCAGAGAAAACACAATCCTGCGCTTTTCATCTGCGCAATAGATCAGCGAATCGTACTCTCAACATCTCCTGGCGAGGCACTCCCATTGCTCACTGCAGCCATCCAAAGTACTTGGGAATCACCCTGGACCGATCGTTGACGTTCAAAGTGAACTGCGAAAAAATAAAACAAAAGGTTTCTACACGTAACAACCTACTCCTCCGTTTAACATCCTCGAAGTGGGGAGCTACACCTTCAGTTCTGCGTACCACAGGGTTAGCGTTGTGCTTTTCTGCAGGCGAATACTCGTGCCCAGTGTGGCAGCGATCTGCCCACGCCAAGAAGGTGGATGTAGCCCTGAACGAAACATGCCGGAGAATAACTGGATGTCTGAAGCCGACGCCGGTGGAGATGCTGTATCCACTAGCAGGCATTGCCCCCCCAGTAGTCCGCAGAGAGGTAGCCTCCGCTATAGAAAAATGGAAACAGGAAACTGATCCTAGACACCCAATGTATGGACAAAACCAAACCACGAAAAGGCTGAAAAGCCGAAACAGTTTCCTAAATATAATTCCTGTGGATACCAACAACCCTCCCAAAGCCAGAGAAAACATATGGCGTAAAAGGTTCCCTCTCTGCAATTTTGTCCCCTTAGTCGAAAAACTACCTCCGGGAGATAAACTTCCCTGGCCAACTTGGAAGGCGCTTAATAGGCTGCGTACCCAGGTTGGCAGATCTGGGGACAATCTGACAAAGTGGGGATTTATACAACCAAGCGCAAATAAATGCGACTGTGGCGCGTCACCACAGACAATGGACCATTTGTTGACATGCCCCACGAGCCCAGATTCGTGTACGCTTGAAGACCTGCACCAAGCAAGACCAAACGCAATCCGCGTCGCCGAGCACTGGGCCAAGATAGTGTAAAGTGTTGCCATCGACACGATAAGAAGAAGAATTAAAGAATATTCCGTCTTTTGGCATTACATTCATATGTAAAATTTAATGGTTTTATAAGCATTTTGCAGTTACTAAAGTAAGCATTGCCTGCAAGCAGAGGTCATTGATGCATATAAGGAAAAAATCAAATAACTTGTTTACTTGATATTTTAAGTCAAAATATGATTTTTATGAAATAACAAATACTTTATATCAATATATTATACCTAACTAATTAAGATGGCAATCAAAACCAAAACCTGTAATGAAGTAAATACCTAACTTAAAATTCTGGTGTCCGTGTAACGTGTGCATGTTGTAAATATTTCACTGAGATTGTCCCAATGTTTAACTTTCCGAGAAAACTACACGAGACAGGATTTCTGTAAATAGAATCTGAGTTGTTCAGGTCAGGAGCTCACATCTATGTGCAGTCACTGTGGACTCTGACGCAAGGGTCGAAGTCGTGAGTGATGGCTTTACTGATTTAGGCCGTGTGATGGATTTAGGCTAATCCGATCTGTGGGTGATAGCGTATGTCATACACCTGTGGGGTGAGACTATTGATAGTTATGGCGAGTCATTGCATATCAGCCTCGACATGGCCAAAGCCTTTGAAAGAGTCTGGCACCGTTTGCCTGGTTTCGGATGAAGGGGAAAATTCGTCTCGTCTCCAAGGCCTCACTCAGTGATCCCTAAAGCATTAATAATCATGGTATGCACGCCTCCGGAGCCCGGTTCACCGGAGGGGAATTGGGTCCAAGTGGAGGTCGTCCTCCTGGACCTTCTGCACCGCCTCCTGCAAAACGACGTCTTTGCAGAAGAGCCACCTACCGTCAAAGATCAGGCCCATATACTTCATCAACCGGTACGAGGATCGAGTTGACCACTTTGGAGGCGCCGGGGGGGAGCAACACGACGGGGCTCAATGAGACCAACCAGCCTGGAGAGGAGACGCCCTCGTAGAACCCAGTCGTATCCCATGTTCCACAGGTGTAGAACAGACCCCTGCGGAACACCGGACGACATGGCCCAACGTCTCAAAACTAAATCTCAATATTTATTTATTGAATACCTAATGAAACTTAACGAAAATTTATTGATTGAGAACTTAGAAACAAAAACCAGCTTTTTATAAAACATTTTTTTTATTTTTAAGTAATACATAACCACTAGTTTGTGTCAGAACAATTGCAATCACAATTCAGATCCGGTTGCCATTTGCCTTTACAGTGTTTGACCCAGCCAGGCGATGCATCCAAGCCCTGACGATTGATTATAGTTATAGCACAATTTAGAGTTGCTGTTATATTGTCCGACACCAGATCTGGAAAAATACACTAATGTATAGAGTTCTTTACATAGCGCTGCTTTAATTTGATGGTGACATATTACCAAATTGTCATTAATTCGATAATGTTACCATTCAACGCAAATTAATCTATAATTTCATGTGAATAAAACTTCTAGTTCTATCTATAAAATTGGCTGCGTGGCACGACTAAATGTCGAAATCGAACATATGAGCTTCTGAACTTATAATTTATTTATACTATACTCTCCTGAAAGAACATCATTTTTAAACTCAAGCATTAATGCCTGATCATAAAAGTCATCAACACTGTTTAATTATAAAGAATCTTAATGAAATTTTTTTTTTTAAGTTTTGTGTGATGAACTTTTAATGGGTTATTATGACCTTATTCATAACATCCAGTTTAAGATAGTTTATATTATAATATATGAGTGGTAGCATATGAGTAGACAATAAAAAACTAAAAGCTTAAGTATTTAGGTCATTGAAAAGTTTGGCTTTAATTTGACTGGCTTAAAATACAATGTGAAATTTCTTGTCGATACTTAATTATCTAATGATTTAAATAAATTAAATTGATTATGTGTGCTAGTTATCTAAAATCTTTTTGAAGTCGGAGGCAAGTCAAAAATGTATGTATGTTATTATAATATATTATATTATCGATGTGGTGGGGGCGGATGTACGTCACTTATCAAAAATCTATTCGGTTTGGCACCGATTCCAAACAGATTTTTTTAACGACAATACTACACAGAACTACAGTTACCGCATTTAAAACGCTTAAACTAAATGGTTTAACCGATTTAAATAATATAATAGTATAATTATATAGTATTATATAGTATATTTAATTGACAGATATCGACCTTAAGCAATTTTTTATATGTAGATATTCCATGCCCAAAACTGCCTTGTCTGTTGAGAAACGGATCCCTCCTGTAGGAAAATGCAATTCGTCTGGGTTTATAAAAAAATCCAAATAGAAGAACAAACATGTGTTTTAGACAGAACAATTTAGCTAATAGTTCCTGTATGTGTGTGTAATAATATCAAAATTAACTTTTTAGTAAAATATCATTTTTTTATTAAGCCCTAACACAAAGTGTGAGGTGTGTAGTGAAGAGTGTATCATAATTCCCAAATGGATGATTTAGAATGATTGTTTTGTCAAAAACAGACTTAATCGACTGTTTTAAGCATGAAAAATCTGCCAAGAGTGTGTTACAATGTATACACCTCAATCTTTTTTGTAAATACCTACAAGTCTCCGAGCGGAGCAGGGGCGGGCGGCTAGTAGTAGATAGATATTTTTTGGAAAAATGTGTATTAAAGTAAGTAGTAAAGGTTGTCTAGAAGAGATTACTTTTGGCAATAAGGCCCCCTTTTACACTATATATCTGACTTGAAAGAACATAATATTTCTTTCTTGTAACTCTGTAATAATATGGTATGCAAATAAAGACTTTTCTAGATATCTATTTATCTAAAAGTACCTCTTAATACCTAAATCTTACCATTACAGTGAACGTTGCAGCCTTTGCCAGGCGACCCAATGGGATTGCACCAATAACGGTCATTTATTTGGAACAGACCCCAGTCATATGAGCCGTCATAGTTAGGGCCATCTATTACATCCGTCTCAAACATACTTTCTGCTCTAACTAGGCATACCACTGTAAAGAAAATACTGAAATTAAAAATGCTATTCTAAAAAGATTAAAATAAGTATGTATCTAGAAGTATATTACTATGAAAAAATATAACTTAAATATAAAAAAAAACACAGGTGTGTTTTAGTAATCGGTAGTCCGGTTACGGAAGGCTATATGTAAGACTCTTTTGTTTATATAAAAATTTCAATTAAGTAGATAAAAAGTTTTTGGAATTGGAAATATTTAAATTATGACTTAGTTTGCTTACGTAGTTTACTACAAATATGTGATTTCTATCAAATTCTATTAAGTTACATTTGATCATTTGTACATGTGTCAACAGCGTAAATATTAGTGGGTAAATTTACAGATTTCTTTTAAATTTTCTTTTGTCTCTTCCATGATTCCAGAATAAGATACCGACTTACAAGACTACATACACTACACTTAATACTAAGTTTATAGTAATGTTTTAAAATGAATGTAAAGGTCTTGTAACTTACAGTCTCTCATTTGATATTCAGGAAAGCCATGTTTTCTTAATTCGCGTACCAGTTCACATTTTGAAATAGTTCGAGTTAGACCCGTTGTAGTCAAATACAATATGATACATGTAACAATATTTTGCCACATTTTAACTGTTTATCTGTAATGGCGCTCTCGGAATAACTAGTTCGATATCTTACAAGTGACATATTATAAACATGAGTAATTACGCATTTACTTTATCTCGAAGCAATTATTCTGGGGGAATACATATTACACACATAATTAAACTATTTTAACATTAATGCAATATACTTACAGCTGTTAATCAAGATTTAATTATCAATGTGTGTGACAAGTCTCCGTGTGGCGACCAATTAAGATTGAGAAGTGTCAAGTTACCACCCCTATTCATATATTACAAAAACACAAATATTATTCACTTACTTTCATACAAATCCCCTAACACACACACTCAACAACATACATCTCACTCAACAACATACATCTCACTCAACAACATACATCTTGCTCAACATAAATATGGTCCTTTATGTTATTTTACTGTGAAAGTCATTTAGCTCTTGTATACAGTGAAAATGGCTACTTGCATGCGTGTAATTTTAGAGTCACGTGAGTGACTGAACACTGCTACCCAAAACACAAGCATCCGCTTAGTTTGGGAGACAGTATCAGTACCTAAAGCGCTTCAAAATTAATTGTAACTAACTTTATGTCACTCTGTACTTGAAAAATTTCGAGAAATAAATATTATTATTATTATTATATTCGTCTTATGAGCGTCTTAAGAGACGGCTAAGGGAGCAAACTACGCAGGATAACGGCATTGCAAGAAGATGGAAAACTTGAAACAAATACTAAACCAACACATCTTCCCAGCGTGGTCTTTTAGACATAAACCTTATTTCTAAGGAATGGTCTCATTCCGTCTCATGGCTATTGATGTGATTTGATGCAATAAAACACTAGTCTAACTGGTCTAGTGGACTGTGACCCTGACTGCTAAATCAAAGATCATGCGATCGACTCTCACTCAGGATAAATATTTGTGTGATAAGCATGATCACTTTAGAGTCTTGGTTGCTTACAATGGGCCCAAAGGGAAGGCTCAAAGTCTCTCAAAGAGCAATGGACAGGTTAGTACCCTTAGAATCTCTGCTTGATCGAATCAGGAATGAAAAGATTCACACACGCACCAAGGTATAATAATAAATATTTCGGACATTTTACACACATCGCCATCTAGTCCCAAACTAAGCAGAGCTTGTATTATGGGTACTAGACAACTGATATAAATACATAAACATACTTTTTTATTGCTAATACATACATATTATACATAGAAAACACCGACCGATCCGGGAATCGAACCCGAGACCTCTTGATCAGCAGCCGCATACGCTAACCACTAGACCAACAAGGTAACCGTTATTGCCCGAAAAATTGCTAATCTCTGCTGAATTGCTGCACTGCCAGTGCACGTTAGTTGTAGAAACGAAGTCCAGCCATATAATTAAGTGGAACTTTGGAGGAGACCAGTCATGTCTAGTAGTGGACATCGCTTATATTCGGTAGTTCTTTAACGCTAGTTTTGTCTCTGAAAATATTCATAGTAATCTCAAACAGAGGATCTTTAACCCTTTGCAGGTCGCCTTAAGATATTGAATTCACATTCATACTAGTCGTGACCATACCTTTTACTTACTATGTTAAATTTGTTTTTAGATCAAAATGTCTCCACTCTGCCAGATGAAAAGCATCTGCATAAGTAGAATCCAAGTGTAATGGTCACTATACTCATGGCAAATGTAGCCGTTGTAGTGTGGTGACCCTCACTATGATCGTTTACTGAAATGCTATTGTATCTTGTACTGCATTGGGCCTCCGTTTTCTTACTCACCAACGAAACACGACAGTACGAATGCTTACTTTGTCCAACAAATACAAGTCATTTAAATAGGTTAATCGAAAAACTTCTGAAAGTCAATTGTTTCTTATTAAAATCACTTTGTCTTCTTTTGCAATATCTAATTACGGGTGAAAAACCAACAGGTAAACCGACCAAACCAATATCTTTGTCATCTTTCACATTTTCATTTGAAAAGTCAAGGGCATTTCCATATGAGAGATATGATTTTGTACCCAAATAGTGAAATCGTTTGTGTCTTGTTGATGTGATAAAAAAGAGAACATTTAAAAAATATAAAAAAGTTTATTATTGTTTATTTTATTAGTTTATAAAATTTACATGTAAATTTGAAGAACAAAATCCTATGTAGTAATTACTAAGAGCAAAAGAAAGATCTTTGTTTATTTGAGGAAATACATTTTTATCGCAAAGATCATATCTTTAACCCATAGTGAGTTCTCGTGAATCCTGGTCGAAATCATTTAAACCCGAACCCAAGATGATCATAATAAATAGCATAGCTAACTATATCTTAAATTAAAATGTGACCGTTTTGACGTTACAATTCACATAATTTACTCAATAAAGAATCGGTTGGGGTGATTCTTGATTTCTACAAGTATTACAAGTTAACATCCAAGTTCGGGAAGATGTTTTCCCTGACATTTGTTGACCCAACCAGTCCAGGCGCTGATACCTTGTTTTGCTAGAACAGTTTTAGCACAAGATGCAGACGCAGAAATGTTGTCTGAGAGGAGATCTGTAAAAAGAATAAAAATGACTATAAATAATTTAAGAATCTTTATCGAATATCTAAATTATTTTGTAACAATTGTTATTAAAATAATAGTTTACGGTGTACTAAAACAGTGTCTAAAATTTAACAAGCAAGGTAGTTTCTAATGCTCTATTCGATTTTACACACATTATAAAACTTTATAATCTCGACAGTATAGAAGTAAATATTTTCTCACCATTGCACCGTACGTTACAGCCTTTGCCGGGAGAGCCGCCAGCATTGCACCAGTAGCGGTCGTTTATTTGGAACAGACCCCAGTCGAACGATCCATCCACGTTCGGTCCACCCTTCACGTGAGTTTGAAATGAACTTTCTGCTTCTACCAGACACACCACTGAAAGATAGAAAGTAAGACGTTATTTTTTGTGAAACAGTGAATATTCAGACAAAAGAATGAAAAAATATATATTACTAATATTCTTTTAATATTTTTCTGCTAAAAGACTAGTGACTAAATGAAGAATGCACAGACAACCCGCTGTAAGGTGATTTCATTATATCATAAAGTTGTCAACATGCAATCATCCCGACCGAGCATTGGTCGTTTGTTCTAGTTCCGACTAATTTGCACTGAGCTCAACCATGTATCTGTGCAATGTGAATGTACCTTGGTAAATGAGAACATGTGTATTACTTACAGTCTTTCATTTGATGTTCAGGAAACCCTTGTTGCCGTAGCTCGCGAACGAGTTCACATTTAGTAAACGTCTTGGCAAAGCTTGTAGAAAAGCAAACTAATAAACAAAACGAATGAGGATGTACCTTGGTAAATGAGAACATGTGTATTACTTACAGTCTTTCATTTGATGTTCAGGAAACCCTTGTTGCCGTAGCTCGCGAACGAGTTCACATTTAGTAAACGTCTTGGCAAAGCTTGTAAAAAAGCAAACTAATAAACAAAACGAATGAGGATGTACCTTGGTAAATGAGAACATGTGTATTACTTACAGTCTTTCATTTGATGTTCAGGAAACCCTTGTTGCCGTAGCTCGCGAACGAGTTCACATTTAGTAAACGTCTTGGCAAAGCTTGTAGAAAAGCAAACTAATAAACAAAATAACGGAATAATGGACGCCATTGTCAGAGGTGTAGAAGAAAGTTGAGAAGTTACTTGTGTGAACGTTCGATCTCAAGTGACGAATAAGGCGGGCAGATGAGGGTTATATAGGAACAAATTTAGGCATCACCACTTAAAGTTCTTGGTCGGTTTACCTGTTGGTTTTTCACCCGTAATTCCTTATACGTCTTATAATTTTGTTTTACGATATTCAATTTAGTTTTCACCCTGATATTATTCTGTGATAATCTGGAACACAAATATATATGATTTCTGATTTCTATCGGAACTAGAGCTACGTATCATCTTATATATAAAATTCTCGTGTCACAATGTTCGTTCCCATACTCTTCCGAAACGGCTGGACCGATTTGTATGAAATTTTGTGTGCATATCGAGTAGGTCTGAGAATCGGCTAACATCTATTTTTGATATCCCTCAGACGCGAGCGGAGACGCGGGCTTCAGCTAGTTTATATATAAATGTACCTAATTAAATACATTTGTATGTAAATTATTTTCACACATAAATTGTAATAATTGTTAATTAACAATACATTTATATAAACAATATCATAAAAATAATATTTTTTATTTATACATTATAATATTGGAATAAGAGCAGGCAGATGATGATGAATAATTATAATATGTCATAAAAATAAAATCAATTAAAATTAAACAATTTACGTCAATTACAATAACCCTTCTTTTATCGTGCTTGGTGCAATACGATGCGTTATTTATTTTAATTTTATTTCTAAAGTCTATAATAGTAATTTATTTATTAAT
The DNA here is from genome assembly GCA_932526445.1 of Phragmatobia fuliginosa. NCBI lineage: Eukaryota > Metazoa > Arthropoda > Insecta > Lepidoptera > Erebidae > Phragmatobia > Phragmatobia fuliginosa. Next base: position 11,100,444 of record OW052068.1, on the reverse strand, counting down.
TAACTAATTATGCGGCTTGTCTTCTCCTCGAAATCAAATAGGGAATAAAGTAATTCATTTTAAACGTAAAATCATGAAATCACTAGGTTAAAATACTAACAGCAATGTTAAAATACATTTGCTGGAATCATTCGCCTTGAGTCTATACCGGTCAGACTTAGACGTAAATAAATATTGTGGAATAAAAATTTCAATAAGAAATTCTAAATAACAGCCGTCATTGCAGCTGGTCATGAACATCTATGGAAATCTAAGTAGTCATTGAAAGTTCAATCTTCGAATTCTAAATAATAAAAATAATAATAATAATAATAAAGAAATAATCTTGGTAATAATAAATGCCAGGCAGATGATCTAATTTATGCATGTCTTTCTTCACTCATAAAACAATCATGTTGGTCTAGTGACCCTACTGTACCTGAGGTCTTGGGTTCGATTCTTACACATCACTAATACGAGTAACAGTTGTGTGATGAGAACGATCGCCTGTTCTATGTCTCGTTGGTCTAACGCATCGCCTATGCGACTGCCAATCAAGAGGTCTTGGGGTCGATTCCCTAGTGAGGCCAAAAGTGGTGTTGGGTTATTCTTACAAGAAATTCTTAATAGCAGTTCGGAGTTTGGAAGTTTGGTGGTGTTTCACGTGTGGTCGGTCGTCATGAGTATCTGAAGCAGTCGTTGTTGGGAAGTCAGTGCCATCATAAATACTGACAACTTCAACTGATCAACTGTCTGGTTAGCGTGGCACGAGCCCTGCCTGGTTAGGTTCTTATTTATATAAAGTACTTAGAGAGATCTCTTTTTTACCATTAAACTTAATGTTTTTTTCGTTAAGGTAGCCAATTTATAATTTTGATTGTTTAATTTGTAAGATGTTCACATAATAAACATTTGCATATAATGTACAAATGCCACGAACATTCCTGGTAAATCCAGGTTTGTCGGTGGCATGTGTGTACTTAGACAATTAGGCACATCCCGAGCATTTTAAACTCCCACTTATGTATTCAATTGTTGTTTTCGACCGGTAAAACCCTAGTACAACACTTAAAACCATTTTTTTACCTGTCCAAAGCCATGGAATTCTTAGTTTTACTAAGTATCTGTTGCTTTGTTGTTAGTTAGGCTTCACATAACATTTTATATTAAATTAACACCCATTTTCATATCGGAGATCGGGTAGACCCCTACAAGGCGGTCTGACGACTTGGTGAAAGTTACGGGAAACTGTTGAATGTGAACACCACAGAACCGGTTGTTGCGGCAAGCCTTGGGGGACACCTATGTAAAACAGTGGACATAGTTCAGTTAAGATGATAATGATGAAATTCGTTAATTTGTTTTAACATCCTTTAATTTATAAACCCAAATAATATGTGCAATAAACCCGAATTGTTTTTACTTTTTAATGGCGCTAAGATGTTTACTTGAATGATATGCCTAAATAACACTTTTTCGATCTTTAGGTGGAGCTCTAACAACCCGTAGAGCAACATAGGCTACTCCCCTCCGGTCCACGCGGGGCCGGAGGGAATAGCCAGATTTCACATACAAAACAGTCCGATATTTTTTGCATGGGGAAATCATCACACACACACATTAGTTATAACAGTTAAAATAAACAATTCAAAATTTATGTTAAGACTCAGAATCACAACATTGTAACTTATTAAATGTTTTGTCAGAAAGGAAAGCCTGTGTATAACTTCTTCCTATCGTGTTACTCTGTGTAACAACCCGATGGGTTGTAGGTGAATCTGTCTTATGTTTGTTCAATGACTATAAGAAGTGTTATTGCCTCTACTGAAATGTTCCTTGAAATAATGACTCAAAAAGCTTTGCCTTTCGTTTTTAACTAGGCGTTTTGTAGCCTGAATAATTACACTGAATTTGATTTAAAGCATAAGTATGAATTTAAATTTAACAACCTTTGTATAACCTCTGGAGCAGCTGGACCGATTTTCGCGGTGGCGGCGTAGTAGACCCACGCTGATTTCAATACGAATGGGCCGGCTAGACCGAGGCAGTACTACCCTCACCCAGAAGACTAACCTAAATAACGAAAGCATTCGTGTTATCGTATTTAGTTTATGAGTGTGAGACCGGAGGTCCAATGATTCAGAAGAATCAGAAGCATCTCACTATACTGCCGTAGTATGGGTCACTATGCTGCATTATTTTTACTCGAAATGAGCATGACCAAAAGTAGGGGTCACCCTACTTTTGGAAATTACTAATGGTTTCCATCAAGTATGCAGTAGAATCACTTTGATAGATTTAAATATAAAAAAGGTGCCAAGTGCGAGTCGGACTCGCCCATGAAGGGTTCCGTAGCAGCAAGTAACATCATTTATAAGTTCTTATATAGTGCATTGATTAAATGAAAGGTAAATTGCTGTTTACGATTTATGACGTATTAAAAAAAAACTACTTACTAGATCTCGTTCAAACCAATTTTCGGTGGTAGTTTACATGGTAATGTACAACATATATATTTTTTGGTTTTATCACTCTCTTATTTTAGAAGTTACAGGGGTGGGGGGGGACACACATTTTTCTACTTTGGAAGTGTCTCTCGCGCACACTATTCAGTTTAGAGAAAAATGATATTAGAAACCTCAACATCATTTTTAAAGACCTATCCATAGATACCCCCCCACACGTATGGGTTTGATAAAAAATTTTTTTTTTGTGTTACATATCGAAGTATGGGGACCCCCAAAACGTGTTTTATTTTTTATTTTTATGTGAAAATCTTAATGCGGTTCACAGATTACATCTACTTACCAAGTATCAACAGTATAGTTCTTATGGTTTCGGAAAAAAGTGGCTGTGTCATACGGACGGACAGACAGACATGACGAATCTATAAGGGTCCCTTTTTTAGCCATTTGGCTACGGAACCCTAAAAAGTACAACAGCAACTGCGAGTAAATCACGGGATCTAACTTTTTGGCCATAATTATTTCCAGTTTAAAAATTTGTACTTTTTAATCCTCTTTTTTTCCTTTGTGAGTTGAGTTCATTCATAAAGAAGTTACTTTCACATTCATAATGATTCACCTATTGTTTATTAGAAATGTGGTTTAGGAGGGATTACCCACCACTTATCCTCGACTTGAAAATTCAACAATGACTGTAGTCAAGGAAACATTAATGGAGTTGGGTTACAACCGTTGATAATTTGTCTAACCTACTCACTTTATGATAATACTAAGTGACCCACTCAACAACGTGTGCTATAGCTTATTGCCGGTGGCATGTGAGTAACATAAAAATATTATAGGGAGCCAACTGTAAAAGATAGACGCAATATGCTGTTGTAGATTTTTCTTTAGCAGAGTCTTAATGATTGCCTGAATGAAAACTTCAAAAGATAAATAAATAAAGGTATAAATTCAAAGCATTTGAGATTTATATACATATTTACTACTCACGTTAACTTCAACGAGTATATACATGTTATATGGCTAAAATCAGTCATCCGCCAAGAACACCCTGAACACCGGTAGCGGAATGTATAACAGTTGTTTATAATAAGTTGAAAAATTGTAGCAGTTCTATGATTTCCCTAGGGTTTACACACGTAAATAAGTGACTAAGAAAGTGGGAGTACAATAACAGCAATAATACATATAATAATATAATTGGTTAATATAATTGGTTAACTGCCAAGTTCCCGCTCTGGATTTACCAGCTAGTACTTTTTGATACGAGATAATGCTTTTGGTAATATTTATCAACTTATTTTTATCAAATATCAAACATTTCAAAGTACACATTAGGAGAGGCTTCACTTTTGGCTCGAGGTTAGCGAAGCAATCGAGCACTTCAAAGAATGTCGGATCAGCATGTCATCCAAACAAGGTTTACATATAGAGCATTCACTTTTGCTGTTTAAAAAACGATTCTAAAGCAGGACAATCTATAAATAAATAATAAATAAATATTTCGGACATCTTACACAACATCATGTAGTCCCAAACTAAGCAGAGCTTGTATTATGGGTACTAAACAACTGATATAATTACATTTACTTTTTTTGTAAATACATACCTATTATACATAGAAAACATCCAGACTCCGAAACAAATATTTGTGAATCGCACAAATATTTGATCCGACCCGGGAATCGAAACCGAGACCGCTTGATCAGCAGCCGCATACGCTAACCACTAAACCAACAAGGCAGTTTTGCACTTTAACAACTCTAATGTAAATGCAACAGTCTACTCAAAAATTGAAAAAAAAACTACTAAAGTTTTGTATTGTTTTTTACCTGACTACGGCAAAGCCAAAGGAGGGTTATGATTTTGACAGGCTACGTATGTATGTTAGAACTTGACAAATGAGGTATCAATAAAAGCGTCTTGATTGTTCACTGGTTATGGGCTATACGTATTATTAACACCAATATATTTTAAGACTAAGTAAATAAATTATGATTGAGAGTGTGAGTCTAGCTTTGTTACATGCATCAAATCAATAGAAAAGTATGTAATTATATTAGTATTATAACGTATGTTATATATATAATTATCATTAAATCATTAAACAGCTTAACGATTCGTTTCGCCGTTGTCACACAGTTGCTCAAAGCTTAAAATTTTGTATCGCTGATAAAGATATTAAATATTGTCAGTACAACCAAACTCAACTAAATTTCAGTATTGTAAGACACTATGTATAGGGAATTACGGGTGGAAAACCAACAGGCAAACCGACCAAGAACTTTTAGTAGTACCTAATAGCTAAATTGTGCCTATATAACCCTCAAACACCCGTCTTCTTCGTCACTTGAGATCGAGAGTTCATACAAGTAACTATCTTTCTTCTGACAATGGCATCAATCATTCCTTTACTTTGTTTAGTACTTGGCTTAACTTCTACAAGTTTTGCTAAGACATTTACGAAATGTGAACTAGTACGTGAACTACGGCAACAAGGGTTTCCTGAACATCAAATGAAAGATTGTAAGTGCAACTCACTATCTTAATAACCTATTTTATAAATCTTTTTTATCATCAACTTATTGTAGTCAACTGTGAATATGCCCTCTCTCATAAACTCCACTAAGATCAATTTTTGATTTTTTATGCATATTATTATTAATTTAAATTTTACTCTAAACACACTGACTGAAGGCAGAGGTCTATAAAAATGGTTTTATTTTCCTTACGTATACTTATATGAATTTTAAAGTATTGTGTTTACTGACTGCTTCGTTGGTCTAGAGGTTGGCGTGTGCGTAGTTCATTCGTGGATCGGGCCGAAAGTGTTATCGATTTTTTCTTACGAGTTTGGCAATTAGGTGGTGTTTCCCCTACCTTGGAGAGCACGTTAAGCCGTCGGTCCTGGTTGTTATGAATATCTTTGAGAATCGTTATTAAAAAATCAGTACCCTTAAATATACTGATAACTAGTTTAATCTTCGAATTCAGTTCACCCTGACAGTTACGAAGGTCCGATGTCAGTCGCTCCATGATAAAACTAATATTCATATAATATTTTTCGTAATTAACAGCAGTTTACTTTCTATTTTTCAGTGGTGTGTCTGGTAGAAGCAGAAAGTTCATTTCAAACTCACGTGAAGGGCGGACCGAACGTAGATGGATCGTTCGACTGGGGTCTGTTCCAAATAAACGACCGCTACTGGTGCAATGCTGGCGGCTCTCCCGGCAAAGGCTGTAACGTACGATGCAATGGTAAGGAACTATATCACTTAGTTATATAAAATGCTTTCATCGTGTGAAAATGCCACCGGGGTTAATGGTAGTGTAGTGTATCGGTATCAAACAGACTACAACACACGGTATGCCACTTTACGCCTGAGATAGAAGGAATCCACATTCAACTTTTTTTTTTTTTTTTTTTTTTTTTTTATATTTAAGCCTGCCAAAGTGACTCTACTCTGCCTGATGGAAAGCATGAGTAGAATCCAGGAGTAGGGGTCACCATGCTTATTGTGAGGGTAGGCAATGTAGCATGGTGACCCCTACCATGGCAGCCCGGTTAGATTATTCTGCATCATTCTCCCGGCCTTCGAAGGGCGGGAGAATGATGCAGAATGATTGGGCCTCCGGTCTCACACTCACCAACGAAATACGACAGCAAGAATGCTGTCATTATTAGGATGATCTTCTGTGTGAGGGTAGTACTGGCCGGGTCGAGCCGGCCCATTCGTGCTGAAATCAGCGTGGCTCTACTACCTACAGTCAATGTAACTTGTAATGTAACAATGTAACTGTGGACAGGGACCTTTATCTACGATTTTTTTCCTTAACCATTGAGTCCCTTTGTACTATGAATTTAAAAAGAAATGAAGCACCACTAATAATGGTTTACAATCACAGCAAAAAAATAACTTACAATATCTCAAACATTATTTTGTTACACTTATTGATTTAATTATAAAATTTATATTAATGACACTATTATTCCTTTTACAGATCTCCTCTCCGACAACATTTCTGCGTCTGCATCTTGTGCTAAAACTGTTCTAGCACAACAAGGTATCAGCGCCTGGACTGGTTGGGTCAACAAATGCAAGGGAAAACATCTTCCCGAACTTGGATGTTAACTAGCCATGGAAATTAGTTAGGTTTCAATACCATCAAGCTACACACATCAAAAGTGTCTAGGGATCAACATATATTTTTGCAATAACTTTTCTCCTGATTGATATTAATTAAAAATTTCTTTAAGGATTCATCAAATAAAGTGTTTTCGTTTGTCACAGTAACGATAAACCAAGTCACCTTTGCATTAGTAAAGAAATTTGCCATTTTCCTAATAAAGGGATTTTTGACATTTGAACCACTAACATTAAAGTTCGAAAAAAAGACTGAAATAACAGTTTTCTTTAAAATTTTATTAGGTAACTTAAACAATTAATAATCCGTGTTTCTACCGCGAACACTAACAACACAAGAACATCGGTTTGGCATACTCAAAATGAGTTCATCCAAATCACGCTGTGGAATGGCCGCCCATGTTCGTTGCAACAACAAAAAAAGGTCTTCTTGCGACTGGATACCCTCCATATTCGGCAGAGCTCTTCTCTGTAGCATATCCCATGCATGCTCAATCGGGTTCAAGTCTGGCGACTGAGCAGGCCAGGGCAGGACATTGATGTTAGCTGCGGCGAGAGTCTGTCTTACAACTCTTGCGGTGTGCGGTCGTGCATTATCATGCATTAACTGAAATAAGGGACCGATTTGCACTTGTAGAGGAACGATGACGTCTGATACAATCGTCTCAGCATAAATTTGAGCGTTGAGGTTGCCTCTGATCCAAATCAACTCAGTTCTTCCGCCGATCCAAATACCCGCCCATACCATGATGGTTCCACCACTATAAGGATGGACTTCCTGGCAGGATTTTAATCGCTGTTGGCGTCCAGGGGTTCTCCAGTGTCGTATACGTCTTGTATCCGGTCTCATACCAAAACGAGACTCATCAGAAAAGCACACGAAACGCCATTGTTCTTCTGCCCAATTTCTGTGTTCAAGAGCCCATTGATATCGAATCCTACGATTGTGCATTGCTATAGGTGGTACCCGTAGCGGTCTTCGGGAATGAAGGTTCACTTCATGCAAGCGGTTTCTGACTGTTTGGTCGCTAATTAAGTTCCCTGAAGAGTGATGAAGCCTCACGGCTAACATCATGGCGGTTATTGTTGGAGCTCTTCGAGTTAAGATTTGAATGTAACGGTCTTGTCTCCGTGTGGTGCAGCGATACCGTCCTCCATGGCGCTCAGCCACGGTACCAGTGCTTCGGTAACGTGTCCAAAGTCGACTGATAACACTCTGACTTGTATTCAGAGCTAAAGCCACAGTACGTTGCCGGGAACCAGCTTCTATCATTCCCACGGCTCTGAGCATTTCTTCCCTGCTTAAATGACGTCGCCGCTCCATAATAACGTTGGTTTTAATCAGTAGTAGGGAAACAGTAGCACTAATAATTTCTTCAATGCGTTGTATGTTTTTATAGGGAAAATATTGGCAGCTGATTTTCATCTTTTACTCGAATTTGATTGACAGTTCCTGATTCAAATTATGAAATGCACCAAAAAGGATCCATATAAATTTATAAAATCATAAATTTATTACAAAGCCACATCTCAATCTCAAGAAATCCGCATAAAAATGCTTGATCCCTAGACACTTTTGATGTGTGTATTAAAAACATATTGGCAATACATTATGAACTGTTAATTTCAACGGGATGGAGTAAGCCTTAGTTATACCCAGACGTTCCACTATATGATCAACATCAAGATATATGTTATCAATTTGTTCAAATTTTTTTTGACCCAAGCAGATCTGCTTTGTTTGTAGCTTATATAATTATTATTGTCAGTGTTTTGGTTTTATAACAATTGTGTGATGTAAAAAAAATAAAATCAATCAATAAAAAAAAACTAAATGTTATGTTCAGTTATTGTTGAGTCAGAGTTCAGGAGGCACATTTTCTATCATTTAGGTACAAAAACACCGTATCGGCTATTCGATTACTCGAAAATTACGAATTTACAATAAATTGTAATAAAATTGTGGAGGCAGGGTTGTCGTGTCCCTCCTACACATAGGGAAAGGGTCCTACGACCTGGCGAGGCAAGACTGACGGGCCATGGCCCAACGGTTGATAATGAGCAGTTGCATATGCCTATTCTGTAATAGGATACAGGATTAGTACTTACTTCGTATAGTTTGTTATTCCGAAGATCGGTGTATCTTTGATAGATGGACCTGTTGTATGTTTTTGTTGCGATGCAAGGCACCACAGTGATTTTATAATGCTAGTGATCTTTTCTATCAGCTATAAGTTCATGAGATAAAAAGAATCCACTTTTACTATAACTTCAATTTATTTTTGAACTAAAAATCAAGAAATTGCCTTATGAGTGACTTTCTCCTATGAAACAGTCTTGGTCAATGATTTATAATTTCGTAGCGATAATTTACTAACATATATATGCACGTTTCATCTGCCTTGATATCTATCAGCGTAAGTTAATTTCAAGCGACTCACAGTGCCTGTATTTGATTTTTGCTGATCTTTCAATATATATGAACCACAAACATAACAAAACCATAGCTGGATTGTTAACACAACGTCAAAATTCGATTGGCCATGATGAAAACATTACGATAAATGTTACGTAGGTAGAAAGCTCCGACTATGTCATCTATCGATTGACTCAGAGACTCACCGGTTACGGCTGCTTTGGAGAGTACTTCAATCGAATAGGACGTGAGGAAACAGCACAATGCCACCGCTGCAGGTTCGAATGACTCCGCCCAACACACGCTGGTGTACTGCCCTGTGTGAACAAGCGTCGAGTTCTGATCAGACAGACGAAACCTGTCACCGCTAGCATTGATCACAGGGTGGGAGGCCGCAGGCTGACTTTATATAGGAATATAAAGTCAGTTAATTATTAATTTATGTAATTAGCTGTTTTCCTTTTGATTTGTACCTGTTTCGGTACAAATCAACAGACAAATGCAATGTAATTTTATGGTCTTCTAGTGATATTGTAGATGTAACAAAAATTTATTTCAATTTATTTATTTATTTTAATTTTAATTTCTATAATAAATCGCTTCTTTTTCTTTACAACGTGACCAGCCAAAAATATCACTTATTTGATAATTTAAATCGACATTATTTTCTACTTACGTAATGACGAAAAAAAATAGCACGTTTTGTGATACATAAAATCAAATTATCAAAGAAAAGTGTAAAGTGAACTTTTGGAATTGTAATTCAGGTAAAGAAGCAAAATTTGAAATGGTAGTATCTTAATACGAAATCCTATAGGTACTTATGAGTAAACACTTCTAAAATAAACACCAATTACATCATAAAGTAGACTAACACTCATAAATATTTAATGGAATTCATTCCATTAAAGTCACCACACAAGTCACACCACAGAGTCACTTGAACCTCTACAATCTACGATACATGTCTTTCCCTCCTTCTATGATCCCGGGTCCTTCCAGCGGGACGTGAAAAAACACCTTATTAGACCGCCATAGTGTGGGTCAACATACTGCATTGTCCGCATTCACAATGAGGATGATGATCACCATTCTTGGAATCTGTTCCTACTTTCTATCAGGCTGAGTAGAGTTATTTTGTCGACTAAATTTTATCTTTCTAGTCTTTATTATTCTAATATTATAAAGGGGTCGGCTACTAGTTCAGAAGATCAACCTAATCAACCTAAAATGACAGCATTTGTGCTGTCGTCTTTAGTTAGTGAGTGTGAGCCCGGTAGTCCAATCATTCTGCATCATTCGCCCGGCCTCCGGAGACTGATGACGAAACACCTCACTAAGTCACCACGAAATGGGTCACCATGTGGCATTGTATGCACTCACAATGAGGATGGTAGCCTCTAGTACTGGATTCTAGCCATGCTTTCCACCAGGCGGAGTAGAATCACTTTGGTAGCTTAAAATATAAAAAAAAGATAAAAAGGCTTTCATGATGATCCCTTAAATACATATTATGACTCATACATTATTTAGTACATAGGCAATATAACTCACTAGGTTTTCTAGATTTCGAAACCTCGCGATGAGCAGTCACACCATCATCAAGGAAAGATTTATTAGGTATTTTGAATATGGTTGTTAAAACTTTTGATTTCGATTGATCCCCACTAAAATTATAAATGCGAAAGTAACTCTGTCTGTCTGTCTGTTACGCTTTCACGCCTAAACCACTGAACCGATTTTGATGAAATTTGGTATGAAGATAGAACTGAACTTGGGAAAGGACATAGGCTACTTTTTACCACGATAGCCGACATACGCGCGGGCGGAGCCGCGGGCGAAAGCTAGTATTAAATAAACGCATAATGCTAAGTAAAGTTAAAACATAAAAAGACCGCATCCAAATCGGTTAAGCCACTTTTAAGATTAGCGAGCACAAACACACAGAAAACATTTATTTTTTTACACATACGATGGGTACACGCGCTTATCTTATTTTTTTTTAATTATAGGGGGCAAACGAGCAGACGGAACACTTGATGATAGGTGATTGCCGTCGCCCATGGACACCCGAAACACCAGAGGAATCACAGGTGCGTTGCCGGCCTTTAAGAAAGGTGTACGCTCTTTTTTTCAAATTATATTTGTTTAATAAAGACCCCTAGTTAGTTTTTTTATTGTTATCTTTAATGAATTATAAAAAATCATTACATTCTTATTATCTTCCCTCGTTGACAATTTCATTTACTGATTTTTTCAAAGATGTCTTTGGTCGATCGTCGACCAAGTTACCTTTTCTAGGGTTACGTATTTCATGTCTTGGAACCCTTATAGATTAGTCAAGTCTGTCAGTCCTCGACTTACCGCCCAAACGGTTGGTGCTAATAAGATGTAACTTTGCATGAATATGTGTTGTGATTACGTCGACAAAGTGCTACAATAAAATCACGAAAAATATTTTTATTTTGGGTACTTCTCATACACGTAAAATGGGGATGATTTTTTTTTCTCGCATCTACCCCATCGTGTGGGGTGTCGTGTTATAGGAGCCTAACTTGTAAAATGCAACTAAAATGTGATTTTGGATGTAACATGTAACATGGATGTAACAATAATACTAATCTTGGAATGAATTCACCAATTGTAAGAATGTGCAAAACATATAATTATTTTAACGGGAAGCATTTTGGCAGTGTAGATGTCTTTTGTGGAAGGGTATGCCCTGAGTCGACTCCTGTATGAGTTGTATCTCATGTACAACATGAGATACAACTCATACGTACTTTGTTTTTTGTTTTTTCTTGTTTATTATTTTATGTTTTTTTTTTTTTTTTGTATAAGAATGTAACTTGGAGATTTATATATATGCGAGAAATAATCGCTAAGGAAGAAAAAAAGAAGTAGGTATTAGTTGTAAGTTTTTAATGTTAATGTCTTTTTGAAACTCGCATGGGTAGTTTATATATTAATATAAAGTGGCAAAAGCTGTGGACACATATTATTTATGTATGTACTGGATTCAAACGTTATAAAACTAGATATTAAGATATTTTGTACTATACATTGTTTGTGTTCCTTGAATTAAATAAATAAATAAATAATACAATTTTTCTTGAACTCATTTCTAATGACTAAATTTAAGTGGCTTGACACGGAATCCTACAGATATATGAGCACTTTCGTAATATACTTGTACACTTATTACATCATAAACTAGACTCTTATTCCAATGTTTAGTATTTTAAAGGGTAACGAGTATAGCGACTAAAATTTTTGTATAACGTACATAATATATTTATCAATAAAAGTTAAAAACTTCTGTTGGATTTACCAGCGTAAGTTCAGAGTAGGAACTTGGCAATCAACCAATTAGGTATTTAAGGTTATTGCACTCCTACTTTCTTGGTCACTTGTTGTTTGCGTGAGTAAACCCTGGGGAAAACTTAGAGCTGTTACAATCTTTTTTGTTTTTTACCCATTGAAAAGTTTTTGGTGGTTTTGGCGGTGACTAATTTTAGCTAATTTAATATTTACGTACACGTTATAGGTAGCACGTGTGTAATAAATAACTATACATATTTCGTATAATTTTTATACTTTTATTTTTTTTAATATTTGGAGTTTTGAACAATTAGTTTAAAACGTTAAATAATATAATAAATAAATTATTAATAAGAACAATAAATGTCATATTGAAGAATATTTAAACAAAAATTGGACAAATATAAATTGCAGACATATGCATCTTAAAATTTTAAATTCAAAAACTAACAAAATAAAGTTTCGTCATGCTGTAATTCCTAAATGTAATAACTACACTCGGTTCCAAAAATAACGGGTCAGTAATAACGGGTCAGTCACATAAACCCGAATATCTCCCGAACTACGTATGCCATCCTAATGAAACGAAGACTGTTCAATTGAGAATTTAATTATACAGATAAAAAATAAAATAAAACTTAGTTACACCCACAATATTAATCTTAAATTAAAAAAAAACTAAAGTAGTCATATTTTTCTTAAGATTACATTTTTTTTATGATTGTTTTTTTGCTGTTTTTCATCACTGGAGGCTTCATCACGTGGAGGCAATACAAAGTATTAAATGAAGAAAGTGATGAAAAACAGCAAAAAAACAATCATAAAAAAAATGTAATCTTAAGAAAAATATGACTACTTTAGTTTTTTTTTAATTTAAGATTAATATTGTGGGTGTAACTAAGTTTTATTTTATTTTTTATCTGTATAATTAAATTCTCAATTGAACAGTCTTCGTTTCATTAGGATGGCATACGTAGTTCGGGAGATATTCGGGTTTATGTGACTGACCCGTTATTTTTGGAACCGGCTATATTTAATGATAAATTAATTACTTTTATAAAGCTATCAAACCCTCGTTATTATTAATATTAATATTTATCTTAACCAAAATTCATTAGCAATCGTCCATAATGATATGTACGTGGATTTGAATTAGTGTCCAATAGATAATATAATTGTTTTTTTACTTATTATTTCATTTACAAGTTCATATCGATTACTCACTTCACACAATGGCTTGAGATCTAGATTAATTGTTGCGAAGGTTTTCAGTAAATCATTTATCTAAAAGTAATAGTAAATGCTTGTGTGTAAATTTGAAAGTCATCTGCATAAAGGTGAAAGGATTCAATAATGAAAAATAGTTTATTTTTTTATTTACAACTTCATGCACTTTTGTACATCAGCGGACTTAATGCCCAAGGCATTCTCTACCAGCCAACCTTTGGCCCCCCAAAGAGGGGTGTAGAGATATAGTACCTATGGTAGGTGACTTTGATTGATAAGGACACTGACAAGGCATGTTGTGCCCTCTTTATCTCAATGAATCGACTTTTTGCCGCCATTGGATTATATGTCCGATCGTTTCATTGGCTGTGTGACATGTGGCACCGTCCTGTTGAAACCACGTCATCAATAATAGGCCATAATTGAGTTGTTAACATCTCGCGATAGTGTGATACATTGACCGTTACCGCATTTAGAAAAAAACTGTTAATTTTACATTATAAATAGACACTTTAATTTAATTAATTGTATAAAATTTTGACTGCCTTGATGGTCTAGTGGATAGCGTATGCGGCTGCTGATCGAGAGGTCTCAGGTTCGATTCCCGGGTCAGACCAAATATTTGTGTGATCCACAAATATTTGTTTCGGAGTCTGGGTGTTTTTCTATGTATGATATGTATGTATTTACAAAAAAAAAAAGTATGTTTATGTATTTATATCAGTTGTTTAGTACCCATAACACAAGCTCTGCTTACTTTGGGACTAGATGATGTTGTGTGTAAGATGTCCAAATTATTAAAAAAAAATAAAAAATATATGGTGTGCAATAAAGAGTATCTATCTATCTATCTATCTATCTAAGTAGCGTGCCATTATCCAATTAGGCAAAATGTTATTAGTCAACTTGCTCTGATTACACAACCAAATGGAGATGGGTCTTAGCTGGAGCAGAGTTCAGGTAGTAAGATATCTAATGGATATGTTGCCTATATTACTTAACAGTTTTTTTCTATTATGAACTTTGCCTTGTATGTTTAACTAGGCGTTATGCAGTCGGAAAAATTTGCGTTATGCTATTTAGAAGTAAACTAGCTTTCGTCTTTTCTCAGTTATCGTCCTTTCTAAGGTTTTTTATCTATCTGGGTACAAAATTTCATTTAAATGGGTGCAGTAGTTTTTAAGTTTTTCGCGAACAGACGGACAGACACACGCGGCGTAGGACTTTATTTTATATATGTAGTGATAACATTGAGACAATGCCTGGTTATTGTGTATTTTAAATATTTTAAAATTTTCTATTAATTGAAACTGTTTTTAGGGTTCCTAGGCAAAAAACGGAACCCTAAAAACCCTAAACCCTTAAAATACAAATAACGCGCTGAACACTCATTAGAAAACGTTTTTATAGCTTGTCGCCAATGAGTTGGGGGAAGTTGGTAGTGTGCGAAATACTGTGGAGTAGTACTAGTCATCTTTGTTATCATAACTCTATTTAGTAATATATTATTTTGTTCACTTTTTAGTGGTTCGTATAGTTCTTTATCCTACATTGATGTTATCTCTATGGGTTCAACGTTTTTATTGACCTTGTTTTAATTAAGGGGTAATGAATGCATGGTAGTACTTATAAGTTAATCAAGATTAAAAACTAAATATTGCAAAGTAAACGATAACATTCTTTGTTGTGAACATGCTAGGTGTATTAGAATTACGCTACTTAAATGTTATATTTTTAATGATATCAATGAACAGAATTTTATTATGTATTATGTATATTATATGTGTATTAACAGAACATCGAATTAGATTAAGAGATCACTTCAACAGTAGAGATCCGGTAGCCATCTTCCTTTGCAATGATTGACCCACCCGTACCAGGCATCTAGACCCTGATGCCTCATAATAATTTTAGCACAATTCGCCGATGCTGTAATATCGTCAGACAGGAGATCTGTAAAATTAGGAAACATTATTTTATAAACAGATTAAGGATATGATGTGTCACCACACTTATATATTCTGCGGGTGTCGAACGGGCTGAGTAAGGGAACAAATTACGCAGAAAAACAGTACTGCAAAGACAAGGAAAACTTAAGACAAGCTCTATGGCAGCCCACCTACTGGCCAAAATTATATAGTAGCCAAAATTTGCTTTCTAAGGAGATGCATATGTCCTGTGGACAATTAAATAATGTTTTCTGCGTCGTTAGCTGGTCTTCGTTAAGACTTGCCGCTATAGCCGAAATCGGCTAGGAGTACACACATCGTCATCATTAAAGGTAGTAGATGTGTGAGAGGAAAAGTATTATTTCAATTTAACAAAACAACGAATAATCGATTGAAATTTAGATGGATTTCTTTTAAATATAATAAAAAAAATCCGAACAGCTTCACTACTGTCCCAGATTATTTCAAACCTTATTTTAGCATTGCAAAGTGTATGCAATTAGCAATCATTATGCATGTAATATTATATATGAATGCTAGATGTGAAATCATACAAAAACTATCTCGGTAATTTTTGCGTAAGTTTACAAGTATCTTACCCTGGCAGTTTACGTGGCAACCTTTATCAGGCCAACCGGCAGCATTGCACCAATATCGGTCGTTTATTTGAAATAGGCCCCAGTCATAAGAGCCGTCCCAGTTAGGACCACCTTTCACGTTGGTTTGAAATGAACTCTCAGCTCCAATCAGACATACCACTGTGATTAAAAAAAGAGTTATAAATTCTGGATACCTATGTAAAGTGATCAAAATGAGAATTACGGTGTTCTGTGATGATGATTATTTGAGATAGACTAATCAAACATGTTATAATGAATGATATATGTATGTAATACATATACATAGGTGATGCAAAGTCCTCCGGGTTGCTTAAGGTTCAACATTAACTCCCAAAACTTTTCGTTTCAAAAATATTTTAATCAGATAAAAGTCTGTCAGTCAGATCAGAGTGATCACTTTATGCTGTTATATAATGACACATATTTATATAACCCTTATAATCTGTAATGTTTTTAAGAAGGGCGTAAACTTTAAAATATTCTTAGGAAACAAACATTTACTTACAGTCTTTCATTTGATATTCAGGAAAACCATGTCGTCTCAGCTCATAAACTAGCTCACATTTAGAAAAGGTTCGAGCAAGGCTAACAGAAGCCAGACAGAGTAAGAAGAATGCAGAAATTACTCGCGACATTTTAATATCTAAATCAGCACTTTATTGCAAATGTTGGATCCCTCACACCATACAGTCTGGTGTCTTACATATGGTCTAATAATGAGGATGTTCTGTAATTTATAGCACATTTTAAGTACCTAATTATAATTATCTAACAAAATATATTGTTTTCCCCACGCAATACCTTTATCTCAAAGCAAAATTCCACTTGAAACTGGGTTATTGGTTTCAGTATTTGCGGTACTGACTCAACCCTATTCTTCGTTATTTTTAGACTACTTTAAGACAATGTTTACTTTACCACAATTTAATATAATAACTCATTTTATTTAA
Organism: Phragmatobia fuliginosa; assembly: GCA_932526445.1. NCBI lineage: Eukaryota > Metazoa > Arthropoda > Insecta > Lepidoptera > Erebidae > Phragmatobia > Phragmatobia fuliginosa. The sequence continues at coordinate 11,083,369 of OW052068.1, read as the reverse complement.
CAAGAAAAAGTCTTGACTTTAGTTAATAAATTGTGTATTTTATCATAAAATTTTGATAGATATACAAAATTTACATTTCCGTTTATTGTACTTAGATCTATACTTTTCTATTCAGACTTCTAGATTAGTATAACATTTATACGTCTACATTTTTTTTGTTGTTTTCATAATTATAATATGTCTAGTACTTAATTTCATACGTATTTATTTTTGATTTACAATTGTAGTATATAGAGCACCTTGCGGCACGATGCAGACGATTTGAAGATAGTGGCTGGTAACGGAAAGATGAGAACTGCCCAAAACCCATTCAGCCCTGGACGGCGATTGGTTGAATTATAATTATTTTTTTACTCAATGTTGGCATTTTCATCAAATATTCTCTAGATTCAGTACAGTGTAAAGTAATAAATAAAAATGTTATTCAATTAAAATTATTTCATTTATGGAAATAACAACATTTAAGTCTGCCAAAATGGCAATAAAAATATTTAACAAATTACCGAAGAGTATCTGAAAAATGCTATATTTGGACTTGCAAATTTTGAACATAATTTAATAATATACTATGACGTGCTCTGATTATTTTGTTCATATTGCAATGCTTGAAAAAAGCACTTAGTTACTTATGTCATGACTGTAAGAACAAATTGTACACTTAGTAAGCAAAAAATAATTTGAATTTGAATGTCTCTGCTCTGGCTGATGGAAAACATTGCATTGCTTATACCACGACTCATTGCGAGAACAGACTAGAATTCTGCACGTTTGCTGTAATTATAGGTTGGTCTTTTGTGTGAGGGTAGTACTGCCCCGTCGAGCCGGTCTACGCCGTTACTCTTGAATCCAATTGTAAGTTACAATGAAAATAGTTACGTAGAGTAGAATTAAAGAGCACGAAACGTCACAATTTCAATACCGATCGATCGGCATTGAAATCGAGAGTAAGCATGCTGTTCATGCTGTTCATGTCCGCAAGAACAAAAAAATATTTTATTAATTTTCTTCCCTTTAAATTCCATGTACTACAATAGTTTATTTCTTAACTCCCTATGTTAGAATGAATTATATTATTAGGGCCTTATGAAAATAGACAAAAAAGACAGAGATGACTGCGCTCTGATGACTGAAGAACGTTCAAGAGGACTGAGGGAAACTGTTGTTTTCCTTTCAAATAAAAAGAGATTTTCTTAATTGCTTTAAAAATGAAAGAATCATAAGGTAAATAACATTGAAAATAATTGGGTATTTTTTTTACAAAATGTTTACTCTGTCTTATTTATTCTTATCTTATTTTTTACTTTGTAAACTTATTTATTACTTTGTCGTACACATTTCTGTAACTCAGCATAAAAAATGAACAAATATCTTGAAAGAATAAAATAGGCCAACCACATAATTGTATTGTTGAAAGACTTATCTCCTAGCTCTTAAAGGTCAAGAACCCTTCCATCATCAGCTGAGCAAGGTGAGAGTAGAGTAGTCTCTAGACTTTTACTCTACCCTACAAGTACAGTGCTAATACCTATTTAGTTAATCGTCGTAGCTGTACATTTTGAGGATAGCTCTCGGTTTCTCTAGGATCCCATTATCAGAACTTGACATAGTATGGTAATAATGAGACCTCGGGCGTATTAGACAATTTGTCCACGTATCATATATTATGTGGGTTGTGTGTAGATTTTGTATGTACAAAAAATGCATTCGAATTGATATAACTTCCTCCTTTTTGCTGAAGCTGGCTATAATTTGATTTGTTCCTTAGACTACAGAAAATGTTACAAGGAAAAAAATAAAATTAACTGTTTTTGCTGTTTTTGAAGTATTATTACCACGCTTGTCAGACGGGTTGGTATAGGTTTTTTAATGGTTTCCTGTTTTTTATAGAGCTGTTTTCCTGTGTAGCATAGTGGTTAGCTGGTGATATCCCATATACTTATATCATCACTAGACATTTAGGTATACTTGGTATTTGATTTAAATTAATTACGAATATGTTTACTGAATATTATCTTTATTTCAAAACGATATTATAATAGACAATAATGAAAATATATAGTTAATATATGTATATTATTATTCTAGCATCCGAGATCGGGTAGGTTATATGGCTTGCAGAATTTTTCCCAGGCGACCCATGCTTGCAAACCTCGCATGCTTAAAATGGTCTTCGCACAGTTTGATGCTGTTGTTATATCGTCTGTTAGTAGATCTGAAAAAAAAACGTACAGATAAACCTAAAATATAACGTTACTATACAAAACTTTGTTAATATGTCATGTCTTTTTCATGATAAATTGCCACAGTAATAATCTAATGGGAATAATAATCTGATATGTAACACATCTTCTGATGGACATTTTTACGTTTATATAGTAGGTTTTAATCTATAATAAAATGTTGCGGACTTAATTAATTTATAATATGTACAATTTTGTATAATATGTTATGCCCTCCATCCCGATTGCCATGAACGTATATGGCAATTGTTATAAGGCAGTCAGTGCCCTCAAATATACTGACAACTAGTTCAACCTTCGAATTCGGGTTTCAGAGCTCCGATACCAGCTGCTACGTGGAAAGCCGATATTCAGATAAAACTAGTTATTTGTCTACCCCAAATAATCTTGGTAGTACTAAGGGTTAGGATGATGATGAAAACGATTTTGACTAGCTACGAATAATCAAAATCCGTTTTGAAACTGATATTGCAGTCAAGATTAATAACAGGAACATACTATTCAACTGTAATATAAACAAATCTTACCATCGCAGCGAACATTACAGGTTTTACCAGGATAATAGCCCGAGCTACACCAGTAATAGTTGTTTATTTGAAAAAGACCATAATTATATGAACCGTCTTTGTCTGGACCGCCAACGGCATGGGTTCTGTAGGAACTGGATTCTCCAATCAGACATACCACTGAAATTCAAAACAATCAAATCAAAAAGTTCTTCACTTAAAGTATGCAGTTTCAGGTAATTTTGAAACGTTGTATTACTAATTCTTGTGGCTCAGTTATAAATTTCATTCTTATAGGGAAGAACCGGCAAAAAACTCGTTAAGTTAATCTTTAAAAAAATCATACTTACAATTCTAGTGTACTATGCCCACAATAAAAAATAAAATAGTAATTTTCTAAAAATACAAAACATCGGTAAAAAGGGTCAATAAAGAATTCTGTAAAATTACTAAAATTTACGCTGTTGTACAATAAGAACAGTTATACATATAGGTATTGGTCCCGACATGAACGAGTAAGTAACTAGAAATAAAAAAAAAAATGGGAAATAACAATTAAAGAATAAATTTGTGATTTAGGTTTATATACTATTAATTGTAATGTAAAAAGTAAAAAAATAAATGTAATGTAAAGTTGAATATATTTAGTGAGTATATTTTTGTCACATTAAGTTAAAAATAAAACATTCTAAATACCAATACAAACAAGAAGGCTGACCTAAGTATCATAAATCGATGGTCCTTTCACTGAAATAAAAAAAAGTAATAGCGATGTGATGGTACTTACAATCCTTCATCAGATGCTCCGGAAATCCCTGCCTTCTTAATTCGTAAACTAATTCACACTTAGAAAATGTTTTTGCAAGGCTTGTGGAAACAAAACATAAAAATATTAGGACAGCAAACTTGACCATTTCGACCGTAGGTTGTTAGTTTCTTAGCGTTTAAGCGATGTGATTAAAAGCACTATGAGTACTAAAATATAATTGTGGACCATTACAGGAAATGATGCGAATATAATTAAATCCAATCCTTTTATACACCACATATAACCTGTACATGGTTGAAATTAACAATAACAATTTTATTTAAATATCTTAAGTAGTATAATTACTAAGTTTAATATTAGTAATTGCGTAGCGTTATATTTACTATTATGTGAGAAATAAATTGTGTTTTCATGTTGTTGACAGGAAAATTGTAAATAGATGTGCAAATGTTTGATCTTATGCGCTGAGTATATTGAGTCATCATCTTCATCTTCCTAGTCTTTATTCCCCAGATTATTTGGGGTCGGCTACAAGTTCAGGCGATTTTACCTGAATATCAGTAATAATGTTTATACTTATGCACTGAGTATATTGTCATAACAAAAGAGAAAGCAATGCAACTTACATACAATGTAGATGATGAGATGGTTGTGGACTCTCCGCCCCCTAAATAAAAAATGGGACGGATGGACGAACGGACGGATATGACGAAACATCAAGGGTTCCGAGTCATAAGCGACGGAACCCTAAAAACGGTAGGGTGTATACACAAAAAAAAAATGAAACCAATGTTAATATAATCGTAGCTAAAGATACCAAGATCAGAGCTACAGACCACGAAATGGCTTTTTTGTGACCTGTGACCTTGAATAACTTACGACGCAGACACAAGATATTCTGAAACTTTTTAGTACAAAAATAAAGGTGCACACAAGTTGGCAGCTTACTATCTCTCTTTTCGAGTTGGAAACTCTAATATGACTGGACTACGAGTATGGTGACCAATATATACCCTTAGATTCTATTCATGCTTCAATCAAGCCGAGTAGAGTCACTTTAGCCGGTTTATATAAAAATGGAATAAAGAAGGATAACATGTCCATACCTATTAAAAAGACACACAAACATGTTAAAATATATGTAATATGTATGTAAAAATATACATAGAGTCAACTTACAGACAGACAGAAATAATTGATGTCCACTTACTGAGGGCGTTTAACCTTTTTTGCTTTGGCGATTGATTAGCAATCGCTGCATGCGTGCTCGTTGGCTCTCGGTGCTCTTTACATGACCCCTTTTTCAGACCATCATTAATTTGGTCGATAAATGTTCGCCGTGGACTACCTCGTATAATACTTCCACACACTTTCGCTCCATAAATTCCTTTCGCGAGTCTTCTATCATCCATCCTCTGACTGTATGTATTGGTACATAAGCGAATATGCACTTAATACGAAATTCTAATCTTTTATTGAAATTCATTATATTTACTAACAATATTATTGTAAAGTATGGTGTAATATAAACTGTGACTATATAAAATATATTAGCTCGTTACATCCCAAACATTATTCAAAAGCCCGACCTTGCTTTGTCGGCTAGCCAATTGAAGTATTTTATCAGATTATGTCGATAAATATTCCTAGTCCTAGTTGTTGAACATTTTCTGAATTAATGAAAATAAGTTTATCACATACATGGCAGGTAAAGGAAAAATAACGAAATGAAAGAATTGAACCTTAGGTATTATGATTTCATTAAAAAACATATAAAGGATACATAGTAATGGTAGTATAGCATATTGGTCTAAATACTCTAAGTACATTTAACCGTTAAGCCACGACAACAGGTTTAGTCTATATGTACATAGATTTGATAGATTACTAAAAGAGAAAGAATTATAGAAAAATAGTACATACGTAAGTACTTTATATTTACACACTGATACATTTTAATATTAAATATTTCAAGACAGTTATTTTGACTGTACAACAAAAATACCAACTGCTACTACGTGCCTAATAACATGTGGGCAAGTAATATTCCTTAGGAATTTTCGAAATTTTATATAAACAATAAATAAAAATATTTCACAATACATAATAAGCACTCATTTTTTCTATATCGCGATATTAGATACATTTAAAATATTTTTTAATTTCTTTTGTAACTAATTTGCAGTCACTCATAAATATATGCCTAGTCACATGACTAGAGTGACATTTAAATTCGAATCAGCACTTAATGTAATTTTGTGTTTATTGGAAAAGGTATAAATCCTGTTTTTATTATCGTATTATAATACCATTTCTTCACACAGCATAATAATTTTCAACTGGAACTTCCCATAATGTTACTTTTTAACCCAAGAAAATAAACGGAGGACGTCTTAAAAGTCGCGGCAAATAATTCTTTTGATGTTTGACATCCAAATAAAATACCTCATAATCATTACAGTTAGACTTGTAATTTTGTTGCGTTTCAAAGTTTCACAATCGATTTTATAATCTAATGTCAGCTTTTAATTAAATGCAAGACAATCTGTTTTTCTTTTATTAGTTATTCAATTATATTTTAAGTTATTAGCTAAAAACTTAACTTAACATAATGGTAATAAGAGGCAGGAAAATGACTTAAATAAGTAACGCCTCTTTAAGTAAGATGAATCAAACTACACAATTTGAAAATACGTGCGTATCAGTGACATCTGACATCTGAATCCTAATGTACCATTTACTCAAAAAGCGGCCAAGTGCGAGTCGGACTCACCCATGAAGGGTTCCGTATCAGCAAGTAACATGATATAAAAGTTCTTGTAGTTCGTTGTAACTTTCATCGATGTTTTTATACTAGTGTATTGACTGGATGACAGGTAAATTGCGTGTTACGATTTTTGACGTAATAAAAAAAAACTACTCACTAGATCATGTTCAAACCAATTTTCGTTGGTAGTTTGCATGGTAATGTATAACATATACTTTATTTAGTTTTATCACTCTCTTATTTTAGAAGTTAGAGGGGGGGGGACACACATTTTTCCACTTTGGAAGTGTCTCTCGCGCAAACTATTCAGTTTAGAAAAAAATGATATTAGAAACCTCAACATCATTTTCGAACACCTATCCATAGATACCCCACACGTATAGGTTTGATGAAAAAAAAAATTATGAGTTTCAGTTCCAAGTATGGGGACCCCCAAAATGTATTATTTTTTCTAATTTTATGTAAAAATCTTAATGCGGTGCACAGAATACATCGACTGACCAAATTTCAACAGTATAGCTCTCATAGTTTCGGAAATAATTGGCTGTGACATACGGACGGACAGACAGACAGACAGACAGACAGACAGACTTGACGAATCTATAAGGGTTCCGTTTTTTGCCATTTGGCTACGAAACTAAGTTAAAATGCGTTACATTATAAAACATCATCGGTTGGTTCCAAATCCTGCCTGCAGTCTACATGTACATTGTCCAATATGCGAATTGAATAGAACTTTTCTAATCTATCAGAATAATTGTTTCATAAGATTCAAAATATATTATTATGTTCACTGTGACCTGATACCATACTTAGTCTATAGTAGAACGGTCCTGATAAAACTTTATATTTCGAAACAAGTAAGAATACTTAAATACATAACAGTAACACAGAATACCGTACATATTACAAAAAGTTTACAAATATGCACATAATGTTGAAATTATAATGTTTGGTGAATAATTATCCGGCAATTAATCGTTAATTGATAGTTTTTGATAAATCATAAATTATTATCTTTTAACTTGTGATATCGAGGTGGCTGGCATTGATTTGTTATTATATAATGTTCTACTTGTTATTGGCAATTTTAAAGCACACGGTACAAAAATATAAATAACCATATGAAATTAATTAATATTTAATGCGGTAAACAACATACAGACAAACAAATATTGTTTTGGTGCGGACTATTATTTACCGCAATCCCATTATATTGCTTGCTAGACGTTTATTTATGTTTAATCATGAAATACGTAAATTTTCCTTGTGGTTTGCTCAGGAGTAAAAGGATGATACGGGTGTACGCACACTGTCCTCCTTGTAAACAGGAAAAGAGACACTCGCCTTGCTAAGCCGACGCCGATGTCTATACTCTTGTGTCGTGGAACTTCCATCATTGGCAGTTCCTCCTCAGTTTTACTCTTAAAACAATTTAAATTTTGAAAGCTCCGCCGAAGTTTGAGAAAAGGGTTAGGTATCAACGCTCGCTGAAGACTCGAAAATCTTCTGCTTTTCTTTTCTTCATTGTCTTTGTTTTTCCGTTTTTTATATTTATTTTTCTTCTTATTAGAATCATCCGCAGTTGCAGATTTCACATAAGTCCTTACTGTTTCTTCAGTAGTAATTTCCGATAAACCGTTTTTAGACATCACTTTTGTTTTAAATCACATTTTGTAAGTACTTTGTCCAATTTCCGTACTAGAATGAGCTCCTGTATGAGTTTTGGCATTGATTGAGTGTGACGTACTTTAGAGATAAGATATCTAGATTAGTTGGATTATGGACTTAACCTAACGCCTGCGTGATTTTGTAGGTGATTCCTTGTCGTAAATATTTACAGAAATCATTTCTACATTTATAGGAAAGACTTCAAATATTAGACTCTAGTGTTCTGAATATTTCAGAGACTTGAGTAACTTTAAATTATAGTTTAAATTATACATTCTTCGTTGTTAATCAATGTCCTAAATATTTGCTTATAGTAGTAGTAGTATAAATCATTTTATATTTTTTGTAATATTACGAGAGTAGCTAACTGCCTCGGTGGTCTCGCTATATCAGAGCAGACTACCGATCAAGAGGTCCATACCTCTTGATCGGTAGTCTTCGAGTTAGTTCGATTCACGAGTCGGGCCAAAAGTGTTGTTCGGTATTTGTTACAAGAAATTCTTAGTAGCAGCTCAGAGTATGGGAGTAGGACGATATTTTACGTCCGTGAACGTCAAGCCGTCGATGCCGGTTGTCCTCAACATCCATGATAATCGTTAATAGGAATGCCAAGGTCCAATACAAACTACTCCCTGAAAAAACTGTTACTCAGGTAAGTCCGTTTGAGCTACTAACCGACTCTGAATAATCTTGAGAGTAGGTAATAAAGGCTAGGACGAAGGTGAAGTACAAAAGTACGTTCGTGAGTGTGTTGCTGCTTCTGGCTGAGCGTCTGCTGTCATCTCAACAATATGGCAAATAAAAAAAGAACATAGTACCTATTTAAAATTATGTGAATATAAACAGTAATAAGAGATTATAAATATTGATACTTTGATTTATGGCAACAACACAGGAGTGTAATATTTTATAACCTTCGATGAATGACTACTCAGCCATTTGCCATGCCAAATAAAAAAATCGGCCAAGTGCGTGTCAGGCCACGCACAGGAAAGGGTTCCTCAGTCACTTATAATGGTATGTGGATTTAAAATCGTATCCAATAGATAATTGTTATGTTTACGTATTAATACGTTAATTTTGTATGACGTTTTCCAAGTGAGCGCATTTTACCATATAAGCCTTTATAACTCCTGAACTAAGAAAGTCATCTAATCGGTTATAGTTTTCCTTCAAAGTTCATTAGATGGACCACCATCACGATTTTTTTCAGATTTTTTGAGCCAGCCGTTTAGCTTTTAGAGGGGGGGGGACGCCCTGTTTTTACGAAAAAGTGCCCTTTAAAGTGAAATATCTCGCAAACGGATACCTAAATCAAAAAATCGTCTAGGAAACCCTTTATTGTTTTTAAAAGACCTATCTGATGATACCCCACACGATGGGGTAGCCTCGAGAAAAAAAAAACATCCCCACTTTACGTGTAGGGGAGGTACCCCAAATAAAATTATTTTTCATAATTTTATTGTAGCACTTTGTCGACGTAATTACAACACGTATTCATGCAAACTTTCATCTTTCTAGCACTTACCGTTTGGACGGTAAGTCGAGGACGGACGGACATACGGACGGACGGACGGACGGACGGACGGACGGACGGACGGACGGACAGACGGACATGACGAATCTATAAGGGTTCCGAGTTATGAACTTCGGAACCCTAAAAAAACGGCCAAGTGTGTGTCAGGCCACGCACAGGAAAGGGTTCCTCAGTCACCTATAATGGTATGTGGATTTAAAATCGTATCCAATAGATAATTGTTATGTTTACGTATTAATACGTTCATTTTGTATGACGTTTTCCAAGTGAGCGCATTTTACCATATAAGCCTTTATAACTCCTGAACTAAGAAAGTCATCTAATCGGTTATAGTTTTCCGTCAAAGTTCATTAGATGGACCACCATCACGATTTTTTTCAGATTTTTTGAGCCAGCCGTCTAGCTTTTAGAGGGGGGGGGACGCCCTGTTTTTACAAAAAAGTGCCCTTTAAAGTGAAATATCTCGCAAACGGATACCTAAATCAAAAAATCGTCTAGGAAACCCTTTATTGTTTTTAAAAGACCTATCTAATGATACCCCACACGATGGGGTAGCCTCGAGAAAAAAAAATCATCCCCACTTTACGTGTAGGGGAGGTACCCCAAATAAAATTATTTTTCATAATTTTATTGTAGCACTTTGTCGACGTAATTACAACACGTATTCGTGCAAACTTTCATCTTTCTAGCACTTACCGTTTGGACGGTAAGTCGAGGACGGACGGACGGACGGACGGACGGACGGACGGACGGACGGACGGACGGACAGACGGACATGACGAATCTATAAGGGTTCCGAGTTATGAACTTCGGAACCCTAAAAAGCAGCCAAGTGCGAGTCGGACTCGCCCAGGAGGGATTCCGTAGAAGCAAGTAACATCATATTAAAGTTCTTGTTGTTCGTTGTAACTTTTATCTATGTTTTAATAATAGTGTATTGATTGAAACAAATTTAAATTGCGGTTTATGATTTATGACGTATTATAAAAAAAAACTACTTACTAGATCTCGGTCAAACCAATTTCCCTGGAAGTTTGCATGGTAATTTACATCATTTTTTTTTTAATTTATCACTTTTATTTTAGAAGTTACACACATTTTACCACTTTGGAAGTGTCTCTCGCGCAAACTATTCAGTTTAGAAAAAAATGATTTTAAAAACCTCAATATCATTTTTTAAGACCTATCCATAGAAACTCCGCAGGTATGGGATTGATGAAAAATTGTTTTTTTGAGTTTCAGTTCCAAGCATAGGGAACCCCCAAATTTTTTTTTTTTGTGAAAATCTTAGTGCGGTTCACAGAATACATCTACTTACCAAGTTTTCACAGTACAGTTCTTATATTTTGGAAAAAAGTGGCTGTGACATACGGACGGACAGACAGACAAGACGAATCTATAAGGGTTCCGTTTTTTGCCATTTGGCTACGGAGCCCTAAAAACATTCATTTGGTTGTAGAACGTGAGACTAGTGCCTACATAGACGCAAGAAACTCAGCTTTATAAAATACCTTACTTGTCATAAAAACACACTGACCTTGTGCTCAGTACCCTTGAAATGCTGAATTCTTCCTCATCTGTCAAGATTTTAATAACAATATCCTCAAAGAGTTTATGAATGCACTATTAGATTACTTTGAAGTTCTTTCTTAGGTTTTAGATCTTCGTTACAGATCAGCACATTTACAACTTTACGGCCATCGTAAACTGAGCAACTTGTCGCCGGGTCTTGTCACCGTGACAAGACGTGGCGTCGTTGTTTCTTCGAGCGTCTCTGACGCCTAGTGTGCGGAGCTTAGAGCAAATTATATGAAATTTGTCGGCCGCAGCCTGTCGTCGTGTCAAGTCGTTGAGCTGTCGCTTAGTCTGCGACTAGTGTTAGCCAAAACTTGTAACGTAAAACTGTGAATGGAAATGTCATTTAATTTAAATAGAAGAGATGTTAATAGATTTTACCACCAGCAAAGGAAAATAAAAAAATGGGTTCTTAGACCATAGGTGCAAATAGGTTTCCAGCATCCTTTTTTTTTTTTTTCATCATCCTCATCAACAGCCTTTAACAGTCCACTGCTGGACATAGGCCTCTCCTTGAAAAGGAGGTATTGGCCTACTATACCACGCTGGCCAGACGGGTTGGTATAGGGTTGGTTTCAAGTTTTCCTTCTCTTTGGATTGATGTTGTCTTGCGTAGTTTGTCCCTTAGTCGCCTTTTACGACACCCACGTGGGATGAATAGGGGTGGTGATACTCTGTATTCTTAATCCGTCACCACACGGACTTTTTTTTTTAACGTGTGGAAATCCCCGCGGACCGTCACCCCGTCGGGGGTTACGGCGGGGTGGTGTGTCGGACTCGAACCGACTAAAACCACACGGTCCAGGGAGGGGATTTCCTTCTGGACTCCTCCCAGCGCCTGCCCGCACTGTTCACCCGCCGGGCACCATCTCAAAATCTCAACTCTCTAATTGGGCAACGTCCGGTCACACGCGGACGCCGCCCCCTCGCGGTTGGCCACTACTGCGGACGGACGGGAAACCCGTCCCGCCCATCCGCGGCCACTCTCAGGGCGGCATGAGACGCAGGTATGCGCGCCTCCGCCGCCCGGAGCGCCGGCGGCGGATCGGGTCCGAGTGGATGGCATCCTCCCGGGCCTTCTCCGCCACCTCCTTCTGCAAGATTACGTCATCGCAGAAGGTTGCGACCGCGGTAAAACAACTGTCGCTGCCGGCCATCGATCTTATGACGGCCGGCAGCGAGAGATCCCCTCCGATGACTGCTGAGGTTAGCAGACCGACGGTTGTTTAACACAGAAACTGACTAATGTAATTGAAACATAAGAGTGAGGTCGCGTTACTCAAGGGATGGCTAAGACCACCAAAGTATACAAATATATACAACTGGTACTCTTAAAAAAAGCTGATAATTGATAGGTATTTTGTTGCTTTATACACTCAATCGATCAACACGGCGTGTCCGTTTAACCGTCAGTTAGTGATTGAATCTCATTGGTGTCATATTAGTATATTTTTCAATAAACCGAGAGCTCAATATGGTCAGACATACATCATAGTACTTGTGACTATGATGTGACAAGTCAATAGTTTAATTTAATTCAATTAGTTTTTATAATCATGTTAGATAAATTTATATAATATTATTTTATTATTTAAAGTATCAAATATTTTATTTAGTTTCATTAATTGTTCAATAACGTTCAAAGTTAAAGCGTACCTCAGAGAACACGATGAAACCATCGATTTACGATCGAATCGTTGAAACTGTCTGAGTGCTAAGGCAACATGGTTTCATTTATCGCCAAGTATGGTACTAGTCCAGCTTTTATACTATCACCTAAATGTTATACTAATTTATTAAGGATTAGGGGTGTATAGGTGTTGCAACCACTCTCTGTGTCCGGCAATGGATGACGTAAACTCTAATGTTATTCTGAAGAAAAAATAAAACAGTTCACCTTCAAACATAAAAGTAAAGTTCCTAAAATTCAGAACTTTCTTATGCACCTTAGTAATACCTACCTAATAGGTAGTACGTATTTATCTAATAACGTAACAATTATCTAAAGTACCTGATCATTTCTAACCTAGGTTTGGCTTCAGCTTTCCGCTTTTATAAAATAACGAATGTGTACGTAAATGTTTAAATACACATCGTGGACCTAGAGTCCACGAAGATAAAACATTGCCGACAAGAATGCTTGGCTTAATGCTGGTCCTGCTCCACAGCCACATGATTAATTCTCAAATTATTTTTTGATTTGATTTGATTTGATAGAGGCTGACGAATTCTTAAAAAATCCTTAAATTTATATTAGGATATTTATTTATTTATACTTCCTGCAAAAACATTGCATTAGGCGGACTTAATGGCACAGATAAGCTTTACAGCTTGGACTGCGAAGGAATAATGAACTATACGGGAATTATGTGAAGGACAAAGAAGTAGGAAATCATCGAAGGAGCGAAGATTTCTTTCATGGTTGGAGCACAGGTTAATTCGAATGCAGTTGTAGAGAAGTCGGTTTTTTTTTCTTTTTTAGGGTTCCGAAGTTTATGAGTCGGAACCCTTACAGATTCGTCATGCCCGTCTGTCCGTCCGTCCGTCCGTCCGTCTTCGACTTACCGTCCAAACGGTAAGTGCTAGAAAGATGAAACTTTGCATGAATATGTGTTGTAATTACGTCGACAAAGTGCTACAATAAAATTATGAAAAATATTTTTATGAGGGGTACCTCCCCTACAGGTAAAGTGGGGACGATTATCATTCCTCGTGGCTACCCCATCGAGTAGGGTATCATTAGATAGGTCTTTAAAAAACATAAAGGGTTTCTAGGACGATTTTTTGATTTAGGTATCCGTTTGCAAGAAATTCCACTTTAAAGGGCACTTTTTTGTAAAAACAGGGCGCACCCCCCCATTAAAAGCTAAACGGCTGGCTCAAAAAATCTGGAAAAAATTGTGATGGTGGCCCTTATATTGAACTTTAAAGGAAAACTATAACGGATTAGAAGCCTTTGTTAGTTCAGGACTTATAGAGACTTAACTTGTAAAATGCGTTTGCTTGGAAAACGTCATACAAAATTAACGCATTAATACGTAAACACAACAATTAACTATTGGATACGATTTTAAATTCACGTACACTTATGGGTGACTGAGGAACTCTTTCCTGTGCGTGGCGTGACAGGCACTTGGCCGATTTTGTTAAAGAGACAACTTCCATTTCTATTAATAACTTCGACTTCGGCTAATCTCTTAAACAGCTGATCCAATTTGAATGGGGCTTTCACTAGCAGACAGATGTCATCATCTATCTGCTAGTAAGTAAGTAAGTAGTAGAAAGTAAGTTGGTTAAGTTACTTCGCATATCATTATTAGGAGTAACTTCACCTACTTTATTTTTAGATTTTAGACTAGCTTCAACTAACTTACAATGACTGCCTTATTGGTCTATGTATGTATGTATGTATTTACATAAAAAAAGTATATTTATGTATTTATATCAGTTGTCTAGTACCTACCCATAATACAAGCCCTGCTTAGTTTGGGACTAGATGATGTTGTGTGTTAGATGTCCGAAATATTTATTATTATTATTTAACAACAACCAAGGGTAGAGAGTATTAGGCAGAGTTGAACTATTTTAGCAGGCCTGAATACTAGAAATTCAGACAACTGACACACCCTCGTTTTAAACTAAGCAGAATATTTATTTACACATACTTATTTTGTAAATAGTTAAAATTATACATAGAAAATATCTTAATGCATAAACAAATATCTGCAGATCAGTCCAACCATTTGACCGACCCGGAAATTGAACCTGAAATCTCAGCACAATCCTCGCATACACACTGCGTTATTTACTGAATTGGTAATATTCTGCAGAGAAAGCAGTCTTGCATCACAGGGTTTATGACGTAAGAAGAAGTTTGTGAGTCAACATAAGACAAAATCAACTAGCGGGTAGACTTAATTTGAGATGATTTATTGTTTCGTCTCGAATAGTTTTATTATTAGTTTGTTGGTCAACTTGGCTACGGAGGCTGAATAGGTCTCTACGTCTTATTTATATAACTAGTGTTACAGCATCTAATCGGAGTAGTATATACTCCTGCAAGGAATCTCCTAGAGTTACTGGCCAATATTACTGAAAACTTTCGTAAGGTCTTTGGTTCGATTCTGGGGTTAAATATTAAAAATAAATAAAATAAATATTTCAGACATACATATAACACACAACGCCATCTAGCTTTAAACTAAGGAGAGCTTACAAGATCAAGTAGTCTATCAGTCAGTATCAGTTTAATATGAAAGCTAGATTGACTGATAGTTAAGTACTTTTCTTTTATTAATACCAAGATATTATTCATAGAAAATACCCAAACCTTGAAACAAATATCTGTAGATCAAACGTTTGTTCCAACCTAGGATTTGAACTCGAGACTTCCAGCGCAGCACAATATCTACCACTGCACCAAAGAGGCATTCAATTTATGTGTTATTATGTATGTGTTAATCTTTGTTTTCATTTTATTGCGTGACTGAGATTTCAATAGACCAAACTCCTTCGTCTCTTGATTCTGGGTGGAAGGAAGATTTTAAGGGAAGGGAAGATTCTGACCTGATTACTTGCTTCCAAAACTATAAAAAATTCACAATCTTTTTTAAAGAAATTAATAGCTACCTAAATATTATTTTTAAAGTTTCCGTGTATAAAGGGCGTGTACCTTTTCGTCACTACCCTGTACACATATAATGAGTCGTACGGTTTTTCCTACACGCAAAGAGACCATTGTTACATCCAATTTTCCAAGGCTGATTTGACATTGCTCTCGTTTGCCAAGCATGCTTTGAGACTATCCGTCTCTATTCAATATACGCATAAGCTGTAGTGCGAAAGAGACAAACTGTTTCAGTTCGCTATTGCGCAGGCGTTGGTTCACGTCATATCGCACTTTCCTCGTCGGTATGACAAACCGCAACAACCGAACGGCTGATTCATTCACTTTTGTACTTTACAAGTGGTGATAATAGCGTTAGTTTGTGTTTTAGTTTTTATTTAATATAGTTACTAAAAGGTAAGCTTCTTTTTTTGGGTTGATTGGTGTAAAGGTAATTACTAACAAATTGATTTCATTACTAACTCAGTACACAGAGGTGGTCCACTTTTGAAATCAAACTATGATTATGTTTTATCAGCTGCAGTATCATGTGATCGTGTAATTATCATCAATATCTGATAATAAAGTATGATTTACTAATTACAAAGTTTTGTAAATAAAATCTTGTTGTGTTATCTTGGCCTTCATGAACATTTTTAAACTACCAATCAAAATGGTTTTACTAGGAATAATTAAAGTACATTTTGATATTAGATGAAATTATTGTGACCGAATTCTATCACAACTGAGATCTCAAAACTAATGTGTTGACTTGTATAAATATGTAAATAACTGGCTTTTGCTCGTGGCTTCACTCGCGTTCTGTTGATGTTTTCTAGAGTATAACCTATCACTGTGCAAAAATACTTCAAAATCAGTTCAGCTGTTCTGGCATGTTAAAGTTAAAATTGTATGGCTAACAAAATAGTTTCGGTAGCTGTATGCATCTATTGCCTTTGAATTCTTGTGATAATCGATGTCATAAATGTGGTATTTGTATTTTCATTCTTACATCTTCTCTTTTTGTGCGAGACTGTATTTCTCAGGAGTTAGCTTTTTATGTATAGTTCAAATTTTCACTGTTTTTTTAACACCTTACGGCATACTGGTAAAGAGTATCTATTCCATAAAGATTAAATAAAAAATAACAAATAAAATAAGTCCTTCACAAGTCCTATCTATTCGAGGTATCGATAGATAAGCTACGTCACAATAAGGAAATTGCTTCAACACCACGGTCTATGACCGAAGGCAAGGAAGCGTGTTAGTAATAGAAAAGGAATTGAAAATAATGTTGTAAGGAATTATTTTTTGATTGATAGAGCACTTTAGGCATGGTTTTGAAGATTTTCACATAAAGATACAAATTTCTTTAATGAATGAATGTTGCAGGATACTTCTTTAAAAAAATACAATCATATCAGAGTAATCAATGTAATCTCAGCTGGTTGGTATGTGTTGTTGGCAGAAATCTCTGTATTTTTGTTTAAGAGGCCCGTTTACTGTGGAGTGTAGACAATAGAAACAATGACTACATAACATTAAGAGATTCCCTCGTGTAATTACTTACATATACATTTACATAACACGTATTAATCATAATAACAACTGTGTTCACAAAATAATGGTTCTTGACTAGTTGATGTGTATCTATGTATTTAAATTAATTAATTTTAACTCATTTTAATAATGGTTAGCTATAGTAAGCTAACTTAGAAATAGGCGTTGGAAAAGTAAAATCAATACTTTTGAAAACTGTCAACAGTTTTAACGCGGAGCGACTGACATTAGACCTCCGTAATCTTCAGGGCGCACTGAATTCGAAGGTTGAACTAGTTGACAGTATATTTAAGGAGCCCTGGCTTCCTAATAATGATTGTCATAGATTTTCATGACAAATGGGACCGACGGCTTAACATGCTATTAAGTCCTTTCAAGAAAAACCCAACAGCCGTGAATCGTACTCGAAACATTTTCTGTAATTAATAGTTCGTAGCATCATAAATATATAATTAGTATGCATACGAAATTAAATCTATGCGTTAGAAATAAACACTATTAATGACTTAAACAAATATTTTTTTTTGTCTTATTAATACATAATATTTTATGGATAAAGCCATCTCAAGGAACTAATGAAAAACTAACGCATTTTCCTTGTTTTGCTTACTATTTGACGTAATATTTTTAATTGAATAGTCAAACCAGTCAAAACTAGTCAAACCTTTCAAAAGTTTTGCATTCTAATCTATTTCTTTGGATATAAGGAAATTCTCTGGTAGAAAGTTCAAACAACTGTGGAAAACATTTGTAGACCAAGAAGTGTTGCAAAGCCTTAAGCTATGCTATGTACCATTGTTATCGTTTTATTGTACTTGTGCATATGTATTTTGAGAACATGTGTAAACATGCAACAAGTTCCATATTTCTCACATAACAAAAGTAACTATTAACTGAATAAGTTTATGCCGACATCCTTTATAAACATCACAATAAAAATATTATCAGATATAATATCCAATTTACTAATGGATGTAGATATTATTTAAAAATACATTCACGTGACGTCGAGTCGTTGATTAAACAAATTGTATTTTAATCTTTGTGTCTTATGGAATAGAGTTTAAAGTATATAATTTTAGTAGAATGTGTAGAATTTAATTTACCTGCGCAGTATAACAACGTGCCGTTAACTGATAATTTATCTGTGTTGATAACAGTGGGTTGTAGGTAGAAACGAGTATGTGTCATAGTGTTTATGACTTCCAAGATTCTACTGACAGAATATGATGTTGACAGAGCGCCTATTACAAATCTTAAACTCATAGCTGAATGCTTCACACTGGCTACTCCTTCTATTAATAAATTAATAGTTTACAATAAAAAATTAAAATTATCATAAAGTATTAAAAAGTATTAAATTATAACATAATATTAAAATAAGTAGGTACTTGATTGGTTTTAAAATATTTATTTTTATTTATTTATTTAAGAACTTTATGCACTGAGAGTACAATGGCGGACTAATATGTGTTTAATTTTTTTTCCAAGTTATAGTTCGAATGGATTTTCCTAAACGACGTCTGTCGATGAATAGTGGTCGTTAATGAAAA
This sequence comes from Phragmatobia fuliginosa, assembly GCA_932526445.1. Taxonomy (NCBI): domain Eukaryota; kingdom Metazoa; phylum Arthropoda; class Insecta; order Lepidoptera; family Erebidae; genus Phragmatobia; species Phragmatobia fuliginosa. The sequence continues at coordinate 11,064,585 of OW052068.1, read as the reverse complement.
ATGGGTTGTGATAGATTTAGTTGTGACTAATCTCCTTATATGGAGGATATAAGGAGATTACTAACTAGTCTTTAGTTTGTAATACAACTAAAGATTTTTGGGATTGTACACAAGCGACAATGTATTAGTAGGAGAGCTAGGGAATTCCCTGTAGGTCTGTATCCTAGAAATTATTATAGTGATGAGTCATAGATAGCATGCTAAGTTCATTGACTATTACCTAACACATATCAGCCATGCACGTCATTAACCCCTACATTTTTGAGAGTCTAGAACAAAAAACTTGTAGCTTTTAATTATAAGCTTGAAAATTTTATACGACTTTGTTAATTTACTATAAAGTTTTAAAATAAATTAACAAGCGTTTCCAATGAGCACCGATATCTGACAAGCGAACCGAAATATGTTGACTGCCTCGTTGGTCTAGTGGTTAGCGTATGCGGCTGCTGATCAAGAGGTCTCGGGTTCGATTCCCGGGTCGGACCAAATATTATTTGTGTGATTCAAAAATATTTGTTTCGGAGTCTGGGTGTTTTCTATGTATATATGTATGTATTTACAAAAAAAAAATATGTTTATGTATTTATATCAGTTGTCTAGTACCCATAATACAAGCTCTGCTTAGTTTGGGACTAGATGATGTTGTGTGTCAGATGTCCAAAATATTTATTTATTTATTATATGTGCAATTTATAATGTAAAACAAACTTTATTCTTTAGTTGAAATTTATATATAATTTTTTAAATATAAATATTAATGTGTTTATCTAAGTAATTTAAAGTAAGTCAGTAAAATAATAGATAGTTTTGGCTTGCAAAAATCCTTGACAGGTAAGAGGAAAGATGCTCTGGCAGTGCGAGTACAGGGTGTAACGTAAACTCAGTGGTGCAAATCTTACACTGTTCACATAAATCTTATTTTTTATCAACAAGTCGGAGCATTAGGACTAGCCACTTAAACTTCCCAATTGAACAAAATCGTATTAAAATTTCAAGCTCAAAGCAAAAATTATTTTTCTATTATTTTCTTCACTTCCAAAAATACATGGGTTGATGACGTGCAAGGCTGAGGCGTGTCAGTTGATGGTTACAGTACTAAATGTACCACCCATCACAATAAGAATTTCTACAGACGTACCGATATGGTCGGAGGGTTTACTAGCTCTTGGATTATATAAAACAAGCACCTAATACTTTCCTGTCCGTTTTAGTTAAAGAAATCGGTACAAGAAAATGGGGCTCTGCTTCTCGTTCGACTGCGGTGACTGTGACATATGCTGCAACCCGTGCTGTCTAGCGCTAAGTGCTTGCTGCCTTGTACCGTGCCTGTGTCCAAACGCTTGCGGTCAGCAACAGCCACCACCACAGACAGTCACAGTTATACAACAACCACCTATGGTCATAGAGCAACACCCACCTCCAGGATATCCGTATCCACCACCTCATGGATATCCACCACCTCATGGTTATCCCCAGCCTGGTGGTTATCCGCCACCTCCAGGGGCATACCCATATCGTACGTAATAGCCGACGAGATTAAAAGAAACGGACTTTAATTAAGGTAAGAAGTGTGGACGACCTTTCTATTTTAGCTGCTTAGTAATATTTCGGTGCTATTGTAGTTTGAGGTTATAAAGTAAGGTAACAAACACTAATATTATAATTAAGAAGTATTTGTGGAGATCTAGTTGAGGTTTTCACAATTATGTAAGTACGTTTTCCTCCATTTAAAATATTTTTGTAAGAGATAGGATGATTGAAAAACCCTTAATGAAGGCGAGCAAAGCTACAGGTAAAAGCCATTACCTTGTTTAATTAGTCAACAGCTTTTAAAGTGAGTCAACGTATATGTTTATATCTCGAACAAATTTTATCGAAATATGATTAAAGTATCGAGAGGGTTTATCAACTTTGCACCTACATATATTCGATTTACTCATAATTAGAGTTATTAAGTGCGTGTGAGATAGGTACGCTTGTAATGTGCTCTTTGATTTTTCGTCATTATTGATAATTAGTTATATTTAAAATCTTTTCACTGTAACAGTTGAATTTTTCGTACAAAGTAAGTAATTGAAATATTGTAACATGAATGTATTTGTGGGAAACAAATAGAGTACACAATCTTATATCTGATCTTGTTTAAATTTAATTTAAACAGAATGATGTTATCTGTTGTGTTTACAACAGAAAAGCGATTGTGTAACTGCTACTGCTTTTGTGGTTCTACAAATATTGATAAGTATCTGTGGCCATATTCAAAACAGTTTCATTGCTATTTTCATTTACACGTGCATCATAAGTGGTTTCCATTTACACTTGGTCTTACTTATAAGATCATTACAAAATATTATCTAAAACTGTTAGGCTAGTGGCCGTTTTAAAAGGTCTAAATTTAAAAAGCCTTTTAGAGAGACTTAGGTAACCCTTAATGGTATTTTCGTTTTCTCAAAACCTAAGTTTTCTATCAAAATTGAGGGGCTACTTACGTTAGTAACGGTTTAAACGGTGAAAACGGTTTCTTTAAATTAAATTTACACTAATGATATACTTCTGAGTCTGGAGCATATGTAATTGTATGGATTAGAGAAATTACAACAAATTGTTCAAAGTCATAATATTCCTACAGTAAAAGTACTTTAATTATATTTCCTGTATTCGTGTTCTCACTATTTTCTGTATTAAGCAGTACATTCGCCTACAGCCCTCTAGTACATAATAAGACTTAAAACACATACTCAGTATGATTTAATTAAAAATATCAAATAAAATATGACTATATCTAGCTAAGAACACAAGTCCCAGATAGAGCACAGTTGGCAAACTACAAGTGGTAATTATTAAACTAATGTTACTACTACTTATATAATTGAATGGTGGCTTTGCTTATTTCTTTGAATTTACATGAAAATGAAAACGTAACCTTGCAACTGCAATTTGATCCACGGACCGCAAACAAAACACAAAATTTTCAATACACAATAGAATCTTCATTATGAGAGAGTTGAACAAAATGATATCACTGCTTCCCAGAAAACTGTTTCTACCTATTTTTATTGATTTTCATTGAGTAAGTACCTAAGGTTATCGGCGGTTCAACGTCAAAGCCCTGAGAATGGGAAACTTAAAGAGCAAGAATGTTTTTCCGTCTTTCACCATCAGGGGGGTAAAGGAGCAGGCAGCTCCTTAACGCATATTATATCATATCTTAAAAAAGACAACTTGGACTTATACTTTTCCCATTAATTAAAACGATCATCTTTTTAAAATTATTTAAACTACCTTGCAGTCAATGTTTCATTTGTGAAAATAAACAACTCAGTATTTAAGACATCTCGGTAAACGTGTGACATGCAGACCCACACATGAATAGTTTACATGCCTTTGTTTTTGTTAAGGTAGGTATAATTACGTCACAGTAGACAATTAAATTGTGAAGGAAAACTAAGATGATATTTTATATTTACTTTAAAGTGAAATAATTTGTAGAAATTATAATTTTAAGTAATTGTATAAGCCTCAACTCTGAAAGTGTTAGTAGCTTTGAATTTATTAGGATTAAAATACTTTTGAGTGCTATAGTCATTATATGGTTATGTCTAAGTTGTTTTAGACTACGTGGATTCAGACTACTTGTAATATTTTGAATGATGTATAATCGTTGACCGTTGTGAAAATTCAACTTTCTTAACCTTGACAACAGATGATGTAAGGTACTTTATTTGGTGTGGTCGCTAGATACTGTAAATACAACTTCCCACTAGTTTTGTTAAAATGTACTATCAGTATTAACGAAGATTAGAAACTGGAACTCTTAAAAATTATTAAACTAAACTCCGTAAGGCGCAGTGAGAGAAATACGTTTTTTTTATATTAAAGCGGTCAACATGATCTGTAAGCAATTAGCCTGACAAAGTTGTTCGTCGGTTTGTGTTTTACTATGCTAAACAGAGGCCTATGTTCAACAGTGGACTGCTAAAGGCTGTTGATGAAGATGTAGTTGTTATATTGTATCACAATTCACAAGTCGGATTGTATTTTGAATGCTTGCCTCTGTTAACACGATCTTTATGTCATTTTCCAGGATGGGTTGTAACATCTCATGTCGTCCATGTTGCTGTTGTCCTTGTTGTTGCTGTCCGTGCCTGTGCTGCGAATGTGACAACCCACCTAAGAACAATACGGTAGTGCACCACCACGTCACCACAATCCAGGCACCCCCACAACAAACAATTGTCACTGTAGCACAGCCGGGGACTTATAGATAGAAATCAAAATGGAGATATTTCACACAGTCTATTTCAGATTTTGCCCATGCCTTCAATTATGTTAAATAGTTTCTTTCATTTCACGGTAAATCTAATTGTTATGTTTTGAAAGCTATTTTATGTTATTTATATAAACTTGAATTTATGTAAACTTTACAATAATTATTTGAGTATTTACGAAATGACTACAAAATATTCTATATTTATTCTTACATTAGTCTTAGGCTACAAACATATGAGAATATTGTCAGTCTATCTAAACTGGGTGCTATTGAATTTTTCTAAGAAATACAATTTCAACGAGGTCACAAATTAAAATTAAAATATTGTGAAAGTCTTTATTCTAATTATTATTGAATTTGTAAACATTATTGTTCTTAAAAACGGATCGACAAAATCATATTAGTAAAAAAAAACTCGGTAAGATAATTTACGGGCTTAAAATGTGTCAGTTCACGGCATTTATAAAACAATGAACAGTAAGAAAAATACCAATACCAACCTTGAATTTTGAAGTACGGTTGTACTTGAGACAAATTGATTAAAATACAATAGTGGATAAAAAAGGTTTCTTTGAGAGCAATGTTATGATATAGGGTCAATGATAAAATATAGATTTGTTTTAAATCAAATACATGATCATGAAAAAATCTCTAGAACTGTATTTGTGAGAGAGATTATAGGTTTACCTTTATTAATATATTTATATTTTTTCGATTTTTAATATGATGTACTGAAGACTAATCTGTGAATTAATGTAAAAAGAAATACACAAAGAACTGTAATTTTATTTATATTAAATCAATAACTGTTAAGCACCGTCAAAGAAGTTAAACTGCAGATGCAGTTGTCGTTTTGATTATCGGGTATAGACTACCCGATAATCAAAACGACATAAATATCACTTCTTGACTAACCTTGGGTATTTTTAAATATATGTATATACATATATATCGGGTATTTTTAAATATATGTATTTACATATATATCATATTATGTTTAGCAGTGTGTTGGAACTAGTTGAAACGCATATATTCAAGTTTTGAGATATTTAATTGCTATGAAGTATTGTTGTTTATGTTATACATTGTGAATACTACGTACTTATTTAAGTTAAGCGGCACAGGGTTATTGGCAGCAACATGTAATTTAGTCTTATGTGATAAAGTGTCCAAATATTTATTGTATACTGTAAAATATAAGTCGCATCTTTATAGCATGTTTTTAAAATGTCATTTTACGTTTTTATAAACACGTGTAGCATAATAACCTATTTCTAAATTATGATTTATTAAATTTGATTATTATACGTATTTTATCTTTCTTAGATAAACTTATCCCTCTTTATGCTATAACGTTACTTAGCTCTATCGCATCAGGAGTCATATAAGGCTTTTGTAATATATTTCGAGATAGTTTATCAATCAATTGAAACTTCAAAATGTTACTAAAGTAAAAAAAAAAACGACGACGAATGTTATGCAACTAATCAATTAAAGCTGTCTTAATTTAACAATTTTCTTAATAAAGCTGTATAGGTTACTGTATCACCTTTCAAATTGATTGAAAGGTGCTACAATAACTGTGATATCTTAATTCGATAAATCATTCATATTCATCAACCACCCACAATGTCCCACTGCTGGCCTCGGGTATTATTAATATATCATTCAATTTGTTTACTGAATTGAATGTGTTCGGACCAAGTGTTTGTATGATCTATAGATAATTGTTTCGGATATTGTGGTTTTCTAATATATATTTATATAATTTACAAAAAAAATAACTTAAGTATTCTATCAACCTAGTTCTGCTGTATAAGCTCTGCGTAGTTTGAAGCTAGATGGTGCTGTGTGTTACATGCCCGAAATATTTATTTATAAGTTCTTATCATTATTACTACAATACATGAATTATATGAGATTCCAACATTTAAGTATTATTTTCGTTACATTTGTAGGAAACAATAAGATAAATAAGTTAATTATTACATTACTATCGTTAAGAAACCAAACATTGAACTTATAATTTAATACATTTGGTACCTATATAAACCGTCTTAATGTCTAATATATAAGTACTTACAATAATTCTTATATATAATAAGTACTTACATTTGATTTAAACTTTAAATTACGTATGTATTATACATGTACGTATTGCCACTTTCCGTAATCCCTGTACTATAGTCGGCAAATATTTTATTTGTATCCAAAGCATTGATATATAATACATCAATGATCCAAAGTTATATAACGAATAAATAAGTTTTAATGTACTTTAAGTATAAATGAAAAGGCTTTTTAGCGTTCTATCAATAACGATACTACTAATTGCATTACAAATGCTAATTAAAATATCAAAGTTTGTAAATGTTTTATAATTATTTTCAAACAATAAACGCATTTAGATCTCTGTGATAAATGTGATGTACGTTTGTTCAATTATTATTAATAATATTGAGTACGATTTCCCATTAGTTTCTCTTAAGAAAATCTAGAAAATTTTGAATATAAATGATCGATATAGTAATATTTTCAATTCAGCTGCAAAAAGGAAGACTAATCTGTCTGAGAAAATGTGGAAGTTTGTGAATGTGAATGAAGTGATGTGACGATTTACTTCTAGGCTACAGTTAAGTTGAACTCTCGATTAGAACTAGTAGACCTGAGGAAGGTGTTTCATTGCTTGAAGTAATCAAGAGATAAATCCTAGGCGAATCGCACGCACTGTAGGTTTACACATTACACAGCGTAAAGCGGGAGTGCGTGTCTTTACCTTACTTGAAAGTATTTATCTTTGCATTTAAACGCGCGTAGTGTTACACTAAAAACGCATTCATGTGCAGTGTTCCAGGTCACTGACCTACATGTAGAGAAACACGTAAAATGAATGAACATATATGAATGTCCATGACGCAACTAAAGCAAAAAGGCTCCGTTACCACGTAATCCGTACCGTAGAGCAGGACAGTTAATGAGTTGCCTAAAAATGAACGTTAAAAAGCTTACATGTTAATAATTATTTGCATTACATTACGTCTTAATCTTTTAGATTTAAAATTGTTTTTTTTTATTACTGTTGTGAATAATAGGTTTTATAAGTGGTTTATTAACAACCAAAATAAAGTTATATCGTTGTTAGTAATAAAATTCTTATCTTACTGTTTGATTTAAGACTAGAATTGCCTTGTGATCGAGCTTAAATTATAGTTAATAACTAGTACCTATCAACTAAAAACCACACCCTTTGTCGATTACCAGTATCTTGAGAAACAGATGTACTTTAGGAAGGAATACCCCGAGTCCCCGACGCAGTTGACGCACGCCGCGCCTTAGGCGATTCAGACACTGGTCACGCGCCCGCGCCGTGGCGCATGTTCGGTGTGTTGGACCTGGCGTGTTTTCTATACTAATAGATGTACTTGCATACAATATTAAAATCTGCCACTCCGCGCTACGCGACGGAGCGCGGTGAAGTGTGTGAATCGCCTAGAGATGTCGCGCCGCTTGTAGATGACTCCCTCATGTGTTGGTGCAACAACTGTTGGCAGCAGATAGCATAAGCAGCTGCTATAGTGACAGAAGACCTTACCAGCCAGCCAAAAACTTTTGCAACTTCGATAAAGGGGTAAGCATTCCTAAGCCTGCGTTTATGGAGGGCGGAGGTGCTTCTGTGATCATGCCTTAATCATCTTCATCCTGAGTCTGGTGGTGCGTAACTCATCTAGTCGGGAGGGTCCAAAAAATTATTAAATGATTTTACAAGCATATAAGACAGATGGTAATAATTAATAGTATCTATAAAGAACTCTCTTACTTGATCTTACTTGTGTGATGAAATGTTTGAACTCGGTTTTGAAACACGTAAGTAAATGTGGCTGAGGGTTCAAATTGAAAATTACTAAACCGATTAATACAAAATCCGAAATAAATTCAAAAATATAAAAAACAGGAATGAAACAGTAATAAGCAGGTACAGTGAATTTTAAAACAACAATAAGAAATAATATATCAGTTTAGAAAAAGTAAAATGGAGTATAATTATTAATGTGTTTGTTAAAACTTATAACAGTTACCTTTTAAAGTTATTATTTTTAAATTATAATTTACAGTCAATTAAAGAAAATAAATTTGAAGATGAAAATGTTAATATTTTAGTTTGACTTTTTTTTTCTTTTTTAAAGACAAGACTGACTGATAGATTGAATTATAAGCCAATTAAGATTTTATTGTTCTAACAACATTAAATTACTTTAATATTTAAAAAAAATATTTTAACATAATAGTAATGTAATTGCAAACCAATTCATTTAATATCTTTTTAATGTAAATTGCAATTTATAATCTCTACCAGATTCTTAAGTGTAATTCTGTATGTACTTATTAAGGGATAGAGATGTAACAACCACAATTATTTTTATATCAGAAATATATTGATTTACGGTTTTTATTTTCGAAGAATATAGAATGACTAATGGATAAGACAAATACCAGCTAGATAACAGTTCACGATAACAGACTGATTGTGATAAATATCAGCCATTTTGTAAAATATAAGTTGGGTGTCATTGTTCAGTTAGAAAGCCGCGTTGTGGTTCATTTAAATTAAGTTATTGGTATAAGAAAATGGGTATCTGTTTATCTTTTGACTGCGGTGATTGTGGCGACTGTGGTGACTGTAGTAGCCTTTGCTGCAATCCCTGCTGTTTGGCGTTAAGTGCCTGTTGTCTAATACCATGTCTTTGCCCTAACGCTTGCGGCCAGCAACAACAACCACCACCACAAAACGTTACCATTATTCAACAACCGCCGGCCGAACAACCTTACCCGTATCCACCTCAAGGATACCCACAACCATACCCTCCACCTCAAGGATACCCACAACCTGATTTTCAACAACCTGGATACCCACAACCTGATTTTCAACAACCTGGATACCCACAACCTGGTTACCCACAGCCTGGTTACCCACAACCTGGCTACCCTCACCAACCTGGTTCAATGTTACGATAAAGTGGATACTGTTAAGGTAAGCAATACAGTAAACTGTCAAGCTTCGTTAAGCGTTGCATAGAAACAATAGTCTTTAATAAAGCAAAACCATTTTATGTTTATTAAAGCTATACTATATTATTGTTATTTTAATAATTATATATTATAATTTCAAATTTTAGTTTTCATGATTTATAAAAAATAGTCGCTTTTGCCCGCGGCTCTTCCGGCCTATATGTCAGTTAAGACGTTACGATACTTCTACGTAGGTACGTATCATGAAATTTCATCGTAAAGCACCTGTCATAATTATTTATGGACTTTCGTGGACTAGACTAGGCCAGGTGATCTAAGTTGACTATATCGTGATATAGTTAGGTGGTGCCGGAATAGTACAATGTTAATTGCCAATCTTTAATTCATTGAAAGAAGTTATTATGTTTTTTACTTGAGAACGTGATTATATATACAATATCAAAATAATTTATGAGAAAAAACACTGTGTAAGAGACGATAATAAAAATCGGCCAAGTGCATATCACGCTACGCATAATAAAGGGTTCCGTAGTCAACCACAATGGCACAAGGATTTCAAATAGTGCCCAATAGATAATTGTTATGTTAACTTATTATTTCTTTATTTTTGTACGAAGTTATCGAAGTGAGTGCATTTTACAAGTCAGGCCTCTATAACTCTGGAAATAATAAAGTTATCTAATCCGCTATAGTTTTCCTTTAAAGTTCAATATTTGGACAACAATTATTTAATTATTTTTTCATGTTTGTTGAGGCATCCGTTTAGGTTTTATAAAGTTTTTATAAAGCTGACAAACAGACGGACGTGACGAAATCATAATGGTTCCAAGTCATGAATTACGGAACCCTAAAAAGATCTTTAAAATAATCGAACTCGAACTCACTACCGGCTCCCGCGCTACCCTCCCTTTATGATCTGTGTCGTTTTCGCGCGGCATGAAAAAGCATCTCACTGTGCCCGCCATAGTGTGGGTCGCCATACTGCATTGCCTGTTCGCAGTGGGCGTGTTGGCCCCCGCTCTTGGATTCTACTCATGCTTTCCATCAGGCAGAGTTCACTTTGGTAGGCTATGAATAAACAAATTGATTTTAAGGCCTGTGGCGAGAAAATTATACATCTATGTAAAGAGCAGTCTCAGTAGAGAACACTCCACTGTAGGCCTCTCCAAGATAAAAATAACTCTAGATAAACTTCTAGATAAAATTCAAGATATGGGAATTCTTGGGTTTTCAAATAAACATGATTAATTTCATTGTAATTAATAGTGAAATATATATCGTAATAATGCTAATTGGTAATCCGTAAGCTGCCGTGTGACAGATAATTAACGCAACTGTTCAAAACCATATCGATCGTATAACATCACTGTCGTTTTATCTTTTATCTGTAAATTTATATTTTATCTTGTGATTAATTCGTATGAGTAAATAGTTCTAGGATAAAAACCAAATTATTACATAGTTCTTAAAGTCTACATCATTTTACCGTTGTAACGCATATCGATGTATATTATTTTTTGTATTCTAGCTTATCCCCGCGTTGTTACTAGCGGTTGTTGTTGTGAAGGTCCAAAGATACAGATAGTCTGAAAAAGTATCCTAAGTCACTCCTTATATCATTAGCTATCTTCCTCTAAAAGTGGCTTAAAATCGCAATCAGTCGTTCCAGAAATTATACGAACAAGCCATTTTTGAAGTTGGTACCATATATACTTTCATATGCTTTTAGTTAATAGCTGTAAATTTGAAATTTTTAACGAACATTAGAATTTTATTTATTTTTATAGATGTAGGTTTGACTTTAGTTTCTCCCCTTCACTAAATATTTGTTTTATGATTATATTCGCATAATTTTTTAAAGTTTTTTTCACTGGTCTAAAAAGATTTGAAGTTAAAGTTAGAATCAACGTGTTATACACCAAATTCTTATGCATTCACTGAAACCTGAATAAATATTTTTAAATTTAATGTAAATGTTATGAATATGATTACTGTCACCATCGTTTTACCAATAGTTTTACATTAGAATCAGAGATCATTATTAGTCAATCACCTGCAATTCTTCTCAATAATTATGTTAATAACCTATTATATTTTATTTTTCAGAATGGTACGCAACGTCTAAAGTCTTCTATGTTGCTATTGCTGTGTTTCCTGCACTGGTCATCATCACTGCACTCTATATTCAATTTAAACCGTCGGTGTGATTTAAATACCCGCTACTTACAACATTTCTACCACTACTGAATTACTGCCATTATTTATACTTGCAGAATACAATGCATGACATGTAATCTAATTTAATTATACCTATGGTTGTCATGACTGTGGCGACTTCCAGATGCAGCGCAAGCGAAAATATACAATGGCAGTATCTACATCAAAAACACTAAACCACGGAGAAGCTAATCCTGAATCGCGATATTAAAATTCTCCCGCCGATTAGTATATACACAATTGCCCAACATCAACCTGCCGGGCACGATTACCTAGCCTGGTCGGAAGATCCTCACTTTGTATGACAGTCCCAAAGAGACAGAAAGTCATGTGGAGGGACCGTCCCTCCACATGACTTTCAGAACTTCTTTATCCAAAGAAGCTTTGTGTGTAATCTATTATGATAAATGTGATAACTAATGTCAAAATTATTCAAATGAAAAATGCCAGCATAGAATATAGAAGAACAAAAAGGTTGTGTTAGTTATTAGTATTGGGATGAACATCAAATAAATAAATACCGGTCAATATGTATATTGATGAGAGCTAATAGTTAATATAATAGTAAATAATTAAACTGAGTAATGTACAGACTAAACAAACAATTTATTTTTTATATATATCATAAAATTAATAGCAGAAATATATTTTATAAGGATAATTGTAGGCAAAACAATTGTATTTACAAATGTTATCACTGTTATCTTAACAACTTTATATAGGTATATAGATCGCTGTATTTATCTAAAATACATTTTTTTAATACTTAATACACACATTGATAACATTTATACCTACTTTGGACAAGCTTGAGGAAAAAGTCACAATTGATTAAATATATTAACTGTTGCCATAAATTTGTATGAACAAATTTCTGATACTTAAGAATAATCATAGACGACTTTAAGTCTCAAATGACAAGATAAACTGGAATGTACATAGAGCTTCAATTTTTTCTCCCTGCCTTCTAGATTTGTTTTGAAACAAAAAAGTTTAATGTTTAACGTATTGCGTAAAGTGACTAAATTGTAGTTTACTTGTAACAATATCATTGCTATTTTGAAATGTGTATTCCTTTTCATTAACACGTTGACCATGTAATCGACGGATTCACCGCCTTTTGTACTTACTTAGAAATAAATTGGAGTGGGCATCTTATTCAAACAACACGACTAATAAATAATTGATCACCATTTGGTGCATGTAAATATGTATATATAAATAAATAAGATCTTGTACGATGTAACGAGTAAGATATTTGACGTTTTTCAATTATCACCTTGAAAGATAAACAGTTTTTCTTAAAGAAATTGAATCTTACATTTAATCTTGCCAAGCAAGTTAAATCTCACTAGGGTTACCGGATGTCTGCCTCTTTTCAACAAATACAAGTGTTTCATGTCATCAGAGTTTAATGTTATTTGATTGTTTGGTTTCGGTTCGGCTATTACTTTGTACTGAAGCGCAGCAGCCCCAATAGATTTGATTCTTAACGCATTGTTGTTTGGACGTGAAGAACATTGGTGGCATTTTAAGCAAAATACGCCGCTTGGCTCATTGTGTACCCTTTAATCAGCATGTTACTTTGAGTCAAGGTAGTAGATTTTAGTGAGAATGGACAGCTCGACTGAGACGGTAATATCTCACATAGAAGATCAACCTAAAATAATAGCATTCATGCTATTGTGTTTCATTGGTTAATGTGAGATCAAAGGCCCAATGATGCAGAATCATCTCACTAAACTTCCAGTGTTAATGATTATTTGTACTCACAATAAGAATGGTGACCCCTACCCCCATGCTTTCCGTCAGATAGAGAGAAAGCAGTTTGGTAACCTTAAATATGTGCATTTCTTCGTTAACATGTTTGTCGTCTAGTAATCATACTAGATCGGACTCCCATGAATCAACTGAAAGTTGACGGGGACTTAGGCCGGCTCACCGTCAAATATGTGTATATTTCTAAAAAAAAGATCTGTGCCCCTCTATATCTAGATCGTCCTGAATTACATTCTTGTATCTTTCCGTTTACTAAATTCCCTAAATATCCGAACTGATGAACAAAATCTCAAAGGCAGCTCTATGATAGAAGGCTATGAAACCGATGAAGTACTATGAACTATGATTTAATTTTTTATCAGTTACATTTTTATTATCTACGTGCCAGTTTTATCGCGAATGATATTATACTCACGTAAAATTTACCTCTTAATTTCTAAAATGACAAGCTGTCACGTAACTCGGCTTTAGTCGCCGGTTTGTGTACAATATCAGGAGGAGAAAGAGATATATACTAAATCACGAGAGTTTACAAGAAGTTTATTGTTTTCACAATCAATATACAATTAGATCAGTACAAGGGATAGTTCGCGATGGGATGTTTGTTAACTGAACTTCAAAAGGGTTCCGAAACTAAACTTACGCATTTTAGCATTAATGTTTTACTAATAGGTCATTACGTCCATCGTAATCAATATTTGTAATTAATATAGATTTCATGTTTAAATATAAGTTTGAAATACATAGTATAGGTACAAAATGTAAAAGACAGTTGAACTTACTCTACGAAATTATTTTTATTTAAAAATTGTTATTACAGCGGCCATTGTTGATTTTTATAACTAAAATAAAAGTTTTAAATAGTGTACATAATCTAATAGGTGTAAATAGGCTGTATAAATAGAAAGTATTATTTATTACGCCTAAGTAAAATCTATAACATATTATTTAAATTTGTCACTTTAATTGTCAGTCCTTAGCCTGAAGAAAGTATAAAGGGAAATCGAAATGTCTAAATCAATAAACTATAAACATTTACTCTCATTCACACGTCATGAACCCTTAAATCCTTAAATCAATGCAATTCACTCAGTCATAGAGTTAAATGAGTTGCTACAACTCACAGAGCCAAATGAACTGCAAAGCGATTTAGATGAACTAGTTCTTTTTACTGAACGAGATTTGGTGAGTTGAATCTTTAATGTGAACTGTGTTGCCCAAGTCTAGCCGGGCTCGAGGCGCGCGCTGTTTATATAGTCTCGCGGTCGCTGTTGTTGCCGAGCGCTGCCGGGATTTAGATGGGGTAGCATGACGACGCGATGTCCATCCCACACCTGCGGCCGCTATTGTTGTCATGCGCCGCGGGAATCTAGACGGTGCAGCGCGACGACGCGATGTCCACGCCACAAGGCAAAGAGATCAAGCTATATTGAATATACCTAGTGATGGGTCGAGGGCGAAAACAAATACGGGCGGAAAGGCATAAACTGGGCAGATTGGGCATAAATAAGTTTACGCCCGAATAAATGCCCGAGCACTGGGCAGAAAAAACGAATACCTTTGTTTTGTGAAAAACAAATGTTTTCTTAATATTTTTTTTCTTAATTTAAATGAAAGTCAGTATGTTGTAAATTAAAACTTATAATTAATTATTAATTATACATTTTTGTAATTAAAATCACAAATAATCACAGTTCGTTTCATTATTTTTGTCGAAAATTCGTAAAAAATTAACAAATATAACTCTTTTAAATATGTATAATAATAATAACATTTTTAATTTTTTCATTCAATGTTATTTTTTATATTTTTAAATGTATTTTTTAGATTTATATATTTAAAAATGTAATGAATAAGTATTTTGATTTTATTAAAGAGAACAATAATAATAATAATAAGTGGCAGCTTGGCAGTGTAGAATAAAACGTATTGCTGAGTCCAGGACACTCATCGCCAAATTAATTGCCTATGAATCTGGTAATACGCGACCGAGAGTCATGCGCTTTATGAAACAGGCATTTTTGGAGACTACCATTAGTCCTCAACAGTATACATATGTCAAGTGTCAATAAAAAGAATAATAATAAATCTTTAATTTCATTATCATCGTCATTTAAGTCGATGTTAGACGTTACATCAAAAAATTCGGTTCGACTGGTTGATTTTGATGGTTGAGCATCATGAGACGTATTAATTTGACTCTTATCATCATCAACATCATCGAAAAATCATCAAATTCTGAATCCGACTCGTTCAAGTTGAATAATGGTAGGTTGAGCAAGATCAAGTCTTAATTTACAACATTTTTTATTCGATGCCTACCATTGTGACTTCACTCTGCCTGATGGTAAGCATGAGAGGGGGCCACCACACTGCCTGCGATGGAGAAAGTATGGCGACGCTGACCCAAACTATAGCGGCTTTGTGAGATGCTTTTTCACACCCCTCTTAAAGGACCCGGGTTCATAATGGGAAGGAAAGACGTGGGATAGTAGCGAGTTCCAGTTTTTAACCGCTCGGCACAGGTCTTTCCTAAACCAAGTTTTTTTTCGGTATTAAGTCAAAATGAGGTGAAAAAATAGATATTTCAAATCAAATAAATTACGGTGTATTCAAGACATAGAAAGGTAAGTTTTCACAAAATTTCTTGAAAAAATAATTTTATTTGTAAAAGATAAAAAGAAAAAACCAAAAACTTGGTTTTTTGAATATTTCAGATAAAATTTGAGGTTATGTGAAAAAAGTGCAAATACAAAAGTTGTAGATCTTTTTATTACCTACAACTTTGCCTTTAATTTTTTTTTCATAGGATTTGTAGTTTTGCCGGAAATCGACATAAACCGTTTTTACCCTGAAAACCTCCCCCTACCCCTTCCCGACCTCAGATCGCCCGTAAATTATTTTTCCTTCCATTTTTATAATATTCACCTCCTTTTCCAATGGGTTTCATCACTTTCATCCTACTACAATTTATGTTCACTTTTTATTATTTTAAGACGCTTCATCATCATCATCAGCCTATCTCAGTCCACTGCTGGACATAGGCCTCTCCCATTGCACACCACTTTGATCGATTTTGTGCTTCTCGCATCCAGCTCTTGCCAGCCATCTTGCGCAAATCCACTCCACCTGGCCTGTGGGCGTCCTACACTACGTTTGCCGAGACGCGGTCTCCACTCCAGAACTCTTCTACCCCAACGGTCATCAGTTCTGCGGCTAATATGGCCAGCCCACTGCCACTTCAGCTTGCTAATCCGGTGGGCTATGTCGACGACTTTAGTTCTCTGACGGATAACTTCATTCCTGATACGATCCCTCAGAGAAACGCCGAGCATAGCCCTTTCCATTGCACGCTGAGCAACTTTGAGCTTGTGGACCAACCGCACCGTAAGTGTCCACGTTTCGGCTCCGTATGTCATGACAGGTAGGACGCACTGGTTAAAAACTTTGGTTTTTAGGCACTGTGGGATCGACGATGAGAAGACTCGACGTAACTTTCCAAATGCCGCCCAACCCAGCTGAATTCTTCTATTCACCTCGTCCTCGAGGTTATTCCTACCCAACTGCAATGTCTGCCCAAGTTAGACATATTTTTGAACAACCTCGAGAGCGGTACCGTGTATTGCAATCGGTTCCGGTTGTACATGTTGATTGAACATGACCTTGGTTTTATCCAAGTTCATCCGTAGGCCGATGCGCATAGAAGAATCTGCTAGTTTTTTGAATATTTCACATAAAATTTGAGGTTATGTGAAAAAAGTGCAAATACAAAAGTTGTAGATCTTTTTATTACCTACAACTTTGCCTTTAATTTTTTTTTCATAGGATTTGTAGTTTAGTCGGAAATCGACATAAACCGTTTTTACCCTGAAAACCTCCCCCCTACCCCTTCCCGACCTCAGATCGCCCGTTAATTATTTTTCCTTCCATTTTTATAATATTTACCTCCCTTTCCAATGGGTTTTATCACTTTGATCCTACTACAATTTATGTTCACTTTTTATTATTTTAAGACGCTTCTACCCTGGTCTATTATGTCAGTTTTACATGTAATAGGTATATACTTATACTATCGACTATTGTTATCGAAACAAAAATACTGTGTTTATGTCACAGATTACTAACTAAGTATAACATATAAAGAACTGCTATCATTATAATACTCAGTTTGGTTTTTTTTATACGCCCATGACCATAGATTTAAAGAAAAAACTAAAATAGTAACATATTTATATCCAGGAATATATCAAATTTTTTTGTTAATTAGTCCTTGCTGCATACACATATATTTACACACAATTTAAATTAATAAAATGTAAATTGAAGTTTTTGCCCAGGTAAAGGGCATTTATTCGGCATTTACGGGCATTTATCGGGCGCTTATTCAATGTGCCCAATCCGCCCGGGCAGAAACCCATCTCTAAATATACCTGATTTTTTTTACGGTTACATCATATGCTGTACCTACTCCTCGACATAACGTTCATATATTATAATCAAGGACCTGGGCGACCGAGCTTTGCTCGGTTTCGGTTAAAGCTATTAATTGTTTAACAACGCCATCTATTTTCTCAAGCAGCTATATTGTTACTATGTCGCAGACTGAACCACCAATCAATTACTATAGTCGTCACAAAATAGAAGCCCGTTTTGACATTTGTCATCGTGTATTTTAATCAACGATTAATTTGTGTTTTTGAGTGTATTTTTCCATTAGTAAATAGGATTATGAATTTGATTTTTCAATGTCAAAAATCTAATTCATAATCCTATTTAATTACTATGTTTACCATACAATATGACAACGCGTATCATAAATAAGCATCACGTTTCACTTTACATTGAAAAAATAAACTCAAAAACACGAAAAAACACGATGACTAATGTCAAAACGGGCTTCTTATTTTGTGTTCTTATTCATTGACATTATTTGATTTAAAGAATCTAAATGGGGTTTAAATTTAAATTTCTATCAATAATTTTTAATAATCCTAGAAATTTATTATTATCGTAGGCAATTTTAATATCAAATGTCAGTGCAGGTTGACTGAAATGCTTGAATGTTTTAGTAACGATAATTTTTAAATTATTATTATTTAACCATGCTATAATTTTACTAAGAGTGCTAGTAATATCATTTTGATACGTTTCCTTGGTTTTACAAGGTATAACAAATGTACTATCCTCTGCAAATAGTGTCATTTGATGTTCATTTGATCTAGGTAAATCGTTTATGTATGTTGTAAATAGAAGAGGTCCTAGTACACTTCCTTATGGGACACCGTAAATAATTGTTACTTAAAGATTAGTATAGGTGTTGAAAGCAATGCTATAATTTTACTAAGAGTGCTAGTAATATCATTTTGATACGTTTCCTTGGTTTTACAAGGTATAACAAATGTACTATCGTCTGCAAATAGTGTCATTTGATATGAATGTTTTAGTAAAGATAATTTTTAAATTATTATTATTTAACCATGCTATAATTTTACTAGATTGCCTTAGAGTAATGATAAATTCGAAAAAAAGTTCACGAAAAATCGCAAACTCGTGTTACCGAAACATACGACTTATCTATACCGTTTACTCTTGTCAGTTAATACACTTAGATATTTTGCAGAATGTAGGTGATACACACTCCGAACTTACTTATAAGGTTAATAATTATTGAGAATAATCAAATCCATCATCATCATCATTCTGCACCATTGATGACGAAACACCGCCAAAAATTCGAATAAGTTAGTTTGAAGATCCAGCTTAAACTAAGCTGGATCTTCAATCTAACTTATCATGGATGATATCAACCGTTATTTCTCATCTATATTTTATAGATGAGAAATAACGGTTGATATCATCCAAACTAATTGTATTATTAAATGCGCATTGTTGTTTTTTTACCTGTACCTAGGTAACAAGAAATTTTCTACCAATAAGAACGTCCTGATTTAAAACTTGAATAAAATACACAATTTTTAGGATTTTTAGGAGTAGGAGAACGCAAATTTGTGTAATCATATTGAAAAATTTCCAAGCGTTGGTTTAAAGTGAAATGTGACATGGTAAAATGGCAAACCTTACTGAACACAAATGTCAAGAGACGTCAAAGATTCATAATCAAACATGGCCGCTATGAGCTGTCAAAACCAGGTCATCCCTATTGGTAGATCTTTATATGACGACGTTTAGAGTAAAGTATTCACTCATTGCACAGAGTCCTTGCAGTTTAGTGAAAGTCTCAATTATCATCGTAGCAAGGTTTTTGTACCGAAGAAATGACTGATCCTTTCACATTATAGCCACCCGGATCGCCTCCATGATTTAATTGATTAATTACTGAATTATTTTTCATTATTTTATTTTTTATATATTTACCGATGTTATATAAAATGTTAAACACATGACTAGTGGGTGGATCAAAGTAAATAATTTTGTATTGCTTTAAAAATTTATTTGGTACTTTTATTGAGTACTACTTTTATCATTATTTCATTAACTTATTTATTTAAATAATTATTTATATTGCTATTAGTATTAACTTATTTATTTTAATACGTTTAAATGTCTGACTTGGTCTATAGTGATGATGACAGTTTTTATTCTACCAACAGCCATAATACTAGTTTCGTTAGTGTACCTTCACTTCAAGAAAATCTTCAGTGCCGGTTCTCTGATGCTCCGCGGAATTTTAATGTAGTCCATATTAATGCCCAGAGTATTCCAGCTCATTTCCCTGATATGCTGGCTACCTTTACTTGTAAAAACTTACACGCCATCTTAGTCTCCGAAACATGGTTAAAACCTTGTTTACCATCCACAGCTTATAGTCTTCCAGGTTTCCATCTCATAAGGAATGATCGCGCGATTGGTGGTGGGGGTGGGGTTGGTATATATCTCAGAAAACATATTCCATTTACAATAGTGAGTATATCCTCACAACCCCCACCACCGGACGCGGGCGAGCATCTCTTTTTAGAATTAGATATTAATCATACAAAAGTTCTACTAGGCGTTTACTACTCGCCATCACTGCGTACTAACTACTTCTCCTCTTTCGAAAAATTACTTGAAAAACTTTCTCCTTCTTATGCCCACACAATAATATTGGGTGACTTCAATACTTGCCTTTTGAAAAAAGACTATCGCTCTTCTTCGCTAACCAAAGTGGTGGAATGTAACAACCTATCACTTTTATCACTTGATGCTACACATCATTTTCCTAACTGCACTCCCTCTCTTCTTGACCTTATTCTTGTCTCTTCTACCAAACATGTCATCAGCCATGGTCAATATCCAGCTGATGCGTTTTCTTATCATGACTTGATATTTCTCTCTTACGCTATCCGTCCCCCCAAGGCAAAGCCGAGAATTCTTGTGCAACGCAATTTTAGTGGAATGAATCTTGCCAAACTTAAAGAAGACGCACGTAACATTGACTGGTCTACTTTAATTGATTCCCAGTGTGTGAATGAAAAAGTTGCAATATTCACCGAAAGTTTAATACAACTGTACGATATGCACGCGCCCCTGCGATCGATTAAAATTAAACATTTACCTGCTCCATGGCTCACTGAGGAGATAAGACAGATTATGTCCAAAAAGTGCTCAGCGAAAAGCAAATACAAGCGTCGACCAACAGATGCTAACCTGGAAAAATATGTGTACCTGAGAAATCTCTGCAACAAGATGTGTAGAAACGCACAACGCCAACATATTCACTCTTCCGTTGAAAACGGAGATCCTGCAAAAGTTTGGAAATTTCTAAGAACATTGGGAGTTGGAAAGTCTCGTCAAGACTCTATTCCTAAAAATTTAAACATTGATTTACTTAATAAACATTTCTCGGCCTCTTCTGACTTTAGTAATAATACAAAAGTCAATACTTTAAGAAATCTTTCCTCTACTCCAACTCCCAACTATCCATATTTTACTTTTGATCAATTGACTGATTGTGATGTTAAGAAGACCGTCCTAGCGATCTCATCAAATGCAATCGGCAGTGATTGTATCAGCCGAAACATGATTCTCCCTATCCTTGACGAAATCCTACTTATCCTATGCAACATCCTGAATCACTCCATCACAAGTGGTGTTTTTCCAACTGCGTGGAAAGATGCTAAACTAATCCCTCTGCCTAAGAAATCCAAACCCTCTTCGTTTTCTGATTATCGGCCCATATCCATTTTACCTTTCTTATCCAAAGTGCTCGAGCGCCTCATCCACTCTCAGCTGAGTAACTTCCTTTCCAAAAATTCATTATTGAATCCCTTCCAATCCGGCTTTCGTCCTGGTCACAGCACTGCTTCTGCGTTGGTACATATCACGGATAGCATCAGACTGGGCATGGACAGTGGAATGATCACAGTACTCACCTTACTTGATTTCAGCAACGCTTTTAATACTGTAGATTTTCACATTCTGCTTGCCATACTACGGTCTCTTAACATATCTCCAAGGACAATTGATTGGTTTCATAGTTACCTGTCTGGTCGCCGGCAACGTATTTGCATCGAAGACTCAATGTCCTCCTGGTGCAATATTTCTTCTGGTGTACCACAGGGTGGCGTTCTATCTCCGTTACTCTTCGCAGTTTTTATAAACTCAATCTCTAATCAATTAAATTCTCACTACCATCTTTATGCAGACGATCTACAAATATATACACAAGCCAGGCTTAACTTATTACCGGAGGCTTTCAATACAATTAATGCTGACCTGCGTCGCATTAGCGATTGGAGTCTTAACTACGGCCTCAAGGTTAATCCTGTAAAGACGCAGGTGTGTATTATTGGCAGTCCCGGAATGATCTCAAGGGTTAACTGGACACAGCTGCCTCAAATACAGTTCAATGGCACCAACCTTGAGATTAGTACTAGTGTCAAAAACTTGGGTATTTACATCGATAGTACTCTTTCCTGGGGTTCACAAATGCAAGAAGTCAGTCGCAAGTTATTTGCTTCTGTCGGGTCTCTTCGAAGACTACGAAATTTTCTACCGACTGCGACTAGGGCTGCCCTTGCACAAGCACTTCTTCTCCCAATTCTCGACTATGCCGATGTCAGCTATCTTGATCTCACTGAAGCACAACTCGATAAGCTTGAGCGACTTCAAAATCTCTGTATACGATTTGTATTTGGCCTACGTAAATATGATCACGTCTCTGAATTCCGTCGAATGCTCAAGTGGCTTCCAATTCGCTCTCGCCGGAATACTCATATTCTCACTCTTCTCTATAACATTTTGTTCAATCCCAAAGCTCCCTTTTATCTCAAAGAACGATTCAAGTTCCTCAATGACACACATGCAAAATGTCTGCGGTCATCCGAGAATCTGAAACTGGAAATGCCTGTCCATTCCACCAAATTTTATAATCAGTCATTTACTGTTGAAGCAGTACGATTATGGAATGCACTGCCGCTAAATATTAAGAAAGTTCAAACACTAACCAAATTTAAGAAAATGGTTCACGAACACTATGCCTCATAACTAACATGATATCACGGTCAAGGCTAGGAAATTCATGGTTTTGTTTCTAGAATTTCATTTAATTAATTATTTATATAGGTATATATTTTGTATGTATGTGTATATGTATGTATGTGTATGTATATATATGTGTACGTATATTTATGTATGTATAAGTATTGTGTATGTATGTATGCATGTATATCTATTTATTATATATGTATTTTATTTACTTCAAAACTCAATGCACAGACGACTACCACCGTCTCTTCGATACACTTTGATCCATCCTTAGGTTGCCTGGAAGAGATTGCCTTTGGCAATAAGGCCGCCCTTTGTACACTACATTTATATATGTCATTTAATGTACTGTAATGTAACTCTGTATTAAGGTGTACAAATAAAGAGTTTCTATTCTATTCTATTCTATTCTATAATATCTACTATTTAATATCCCTGCAGTTATCATACAGCGGATAATTAACTTATCTAAGATATAAAGAAAAAGAATCACAACAGTGTGTCCTATCATAATAAAGTGATAGGCACACGATAAGAAAGTGAAGTCTGATAAATGCCTGTTCAAGATTAACAATACTGTATATTACACGTTGCCGGTGGTTTTACTCGAAGAGCCGTATTGAAAAATGGGTGTTTGTATATCAATGGACTGTGGGGAATGTGACCTCAGCTGCGGTCCTTGCTGTGTTGCGATTGGTGCATGCTGTGTCATGTGCCTATGTTGCAAGTGCTGTTGCGAGGAAGAACGAAAACCAGATAATGTCGTAATCGTACAGCAACCCCCACCACCACAAGAGATGCCACTCTTAAATCAACCATATCCATACCCTCCAGGCAGTTATCCACACCCTCCAGGCAATTATCCACCCCCTCCAGGCATTTATCCACATCCACCTGATGGTGGTTATCCAGGCGGGTTCGTAGCTCCCCAACCTCACGGCTACCCACAACCCCAACCCGTTGGTGGTTATCCCGGATATCCACCACATTAGAGACAGTTACTTTTATCACGAAATGGATTTTACTAGAGGTAAGACATATGACCTGTTTGCTAATTAGTTATTTGAGATATTCATTTTTTTAATCCATAAAAGAAACAACTAAAAAATTTAAAAAATACTATTGCTCGGCCTTAAAACAAGGATGCCCTAATAGTTACAGTTTAATAAAGAACTTACATATTCCTAATAGCGTACCTAATAGTAATGACACATAAACTTACTCATATTTTAACTTGAAGCAGTAGATAGGCGTTTTAAATGCCTACACTTCGACAAATATAATTTTAATCCTACACATGTTGGTCCTGGCGGCTGGCCTATTTGTGGAGAAACCATAAGGAACGAAGTATCAATCAAAATGTTACAAAAACTCTGTTATCTCTTTTCGGAATTTCCATTGAGTGCGCTACGTAAACAATTTGAGTTTTACAAAAACAATATATGAAAGATTTATTCCGCTTTAATAGTTCAAAAAATCCACAACAGTATAATTATCTTTATCTTTAAGGGTTGGTTCACTACATAATCATTTTTGTTTTCACCCTGTTCACGCTGTTCTAACGTCACGCCATGCCAATAGAAAACGGAGACGAAGTTGCTCATTCGGCTAGTTTTCTATGAATTAATATAGTCAAAATTATAACGTAAGTAAGCAATACTGGTACGTCATCTCTAGATTACTTTCGACTAGGCAAAATATAAGGAAATTAAAAGCCATGTGTAATACCTTTTACATAAATGGCCCCGTTAATTCTCTGAAGTGTGAGTAAGTAATTACATAACATATTACACCATTTAGCACTGATAAGAGTTTCCATACATGGCATATCGATCGAGATAGTTATCAACATAGTGTATGTTCCCTACCCATTTACAAATGAGTGCACGCCCAAAAGAACGGTAATTTTGAATGTAAAGACTACTCAAAGGGTTTTAAACCAGACTAAACCAACCAACCTTTGAATCACATGAGTTATGTTTTGAATAGCGGCCAAACATAATTAGTTATTTTAAGAAAGTTGATGAGCCGTATTAAGTTGGCGCTGAAGAAAATTTAAATAACATTTACAGGAAGTAATTACACACAGATTTACGCATAGAACCAGGCAAATTTAAATAGTTTATGTTAATGTTTCAGGTTGCTGACGCGGCGTACT
Organism: Phragmatobia fuliginosa; assembly: GCA_932526445.1. Lineage (NCBI taxonomy): Eukaryota > Metazoa > Arthropoda > Insecta > Lepidoptera > Erebidae > Phragmatobia > Phragmatobia fuliginosa. Next base: position 11,039,647 of record OW052068.1, on the reverse strand, counting down.
CCGTTTGGCTTTCTGCAGCTGCGAATCACTATGTAATTTTGTTATAACTATAATAGCCTTTGCATTGTTTGTAATTAAATGTAAAAAGTAGGTATTTAGATTGTAAACCTAGTCTAGTATTGGCATCTGTCGTTTATATTAATTAATACATCCAATACAACAACAACAATCGTCCAGTCGTATACAAAATTGTTTGGTTCAGCATGTTTCTACAGCTAGCTTCCCCATAATCTTTATTTCTAGAAGCTTTGCGATTCTAGTTAGAGATTTGGTTAGGACTTTAAATTTATTATATGTAGTTTTGTTATTTCATTATAGTTATTAGTGCTATGTTTTGTACATGTATCAAAAGTACAAGATTATAAACTGCAAGCCACACTACGGCCTTCTTAATGAAGGCCGTAGTGTGGCTTGCAGTGTGGGCTGCTCAAGATCATTTTAATAATGATCTTGAGCAGCCCCCTAGCCAAGGTGCAAAACGTTCATCGTTTTCTATTCTACATTCCATTCTATTTCTCTATTCTCTTGTTTCATTGGCTAATGTCACTCAGTCACGTGATCAACACAAAATATTAGCCAATCAAAGAAGAGAATAGAGAAATAGAATGGGATATAGAATAGAAAACGATTGCTACCTGACTAGGCCACAGATTATTAAATAGTTACTACGTAAACTAGGGGCTGGATAGAATGGTAGATCACATCACCAGTAATAGCTATTAGTAGGACATTCTCTCTTATACCACTGTACCTTTAGAGGAGACAAAAATATTTATTTTCTAGTATTATGAGAGCAACAGATTGCTTAAAAAGTTAATAAATATCAAGTAAATCAAATTGTAACATAGCAATAATTTGTTGTACGGCACCGTGTTACCATAATTAAAAAAATGAAACTAGTTTATAAAAATATGGAAATTGAGAAACAGAAGAAATATATTACTTCGAAAAAAGAAAAAACCGTACAATTCAATAGCACTAACACGAATTTAATATATATTAGTTATAAATGTTTGTGATAAAAAAAATAAGAATGTGGTTTTATATAGTTTTATAATTTATTTTATATGTAGAAAATAATTATAATAACGAAACAGTCTACCTTTTAGATTTTTCTTTTGTTCAATGATTGTTAAATATCTACTAATTCCACCGCCAGCATTAAGTGTTTTTTGACTTTGAGTCGCAAGTATTTTGTATGTATGAAATTAGTTTAAAATAGTTTAGTAATGCATTATTTTTAATGAGTTTGTTAATGTTATCTAGAATAATATTTGTATTTAAGTCCCGAGTGTTTGATAAATTAAAATATGCCTTACTTATTATCTGCAGTTTTGTTTCTCATGTGGTAAATATGTTGTTAGTCTGGTCACTTCATAGCAAAGATATTATACCGAATATATCCACAGAATGCATGAGTTATATCAAATAATTAGCTAATTAAGGATTTTTGTGTACGAACTATATGTAAATGTTGTTCTTTGAATTATGCCAAGATAATTTTCCATACATTATTCAATATATTTATGGAAATTCCAGATATAAAATTACACAGATTTACAAAGCATTTACTATCTCAACTAGTTGACGGTTATCCCAGATATTGTCGACAAAACGGGTATTTTTAGGCTCATAGTGCTATAACGGTCATCCATCTAGGTACTGACCGCGTCGTCGTTGCTTACCCTAGGTGATTGTTTCAAAAACACCTAAGGCCATTTAATTTTGTCTATGAGCGCTTCTGATGCTAACCAATAGTTGGTATTATTTTTTTAATCATAGTCTTCCTCTTGGAGACTTGTTTTAGGTACCTGGTATTTACATTTGTTAAACTCTACATCAAATAACTTACTTTATCTACACTACGATTAATTTTTCATTTCTTTGCAATACATCAGTGGAAATTAATTTTAGTGTTACAGAAGCTATTTTGTTGAAATTACTTATATATGGTGCATAAATGCAAAGGTAATATTAATGGCCTGTATTCATGCTTCGAGTCAATTTAAACAAATGACAAATCTGTTACTCTTATAAAAAGCAGTGACTTCTGCATCCGTAGTCACATCTGGTCCGTGTGGTGACTTGTTAAGAATCCCTAAATGAAGTTATTAATTATTTATAATTTAATCAACTTTCATAACTTAAAGCATATTGCATTTTCTACCAGTTGAAATTTGGATTTTGAAATAATGTTGTAAGATAGGCGCAGATAGGTTTATCTTAGTGAAGCTTTATTTAGAAATCCCGGACATGAGTATGTTTCATTCTTTTTCTGCGAAGTGTTTTGAATGATATTTAATCAGCAAGTTATCAGTAAGTCTAAGAATTTAAATACTTATGTTTACATACTGCTGAATTTTGATAACCAAATTTTTTTTTTTTTAAATAATAGGGGTTAAAGTATGTAATTACCGTTTCATTGTAATAGGTACTTCGATTTGACTTATAACCTTCATGGTTTGAGATTTTTGAGTGAATCTTTTTTCAAATCGTACCTAGAGTACGTTGCGTTTGGAGAGGGGACTGCTAATGAAGGCACCGTGCGATTTTGATTTAAACCCTTTCGTGATGGAAATTTTTATTTGAAGAACGAACCACGTGGAAAAAGCCCACACATGCGAATAATTAAAAGAGATGGTGGAAGCCGATCTGAGCCAAACTACCCAGGAATTAGCGGCATGATTTGACGTTACCCTACCAACGTTATTGGCATAATATATAAATTTTTTTTTTGAGTTTCAGTTCTAAGTATGGGGACCCCCAAATTTATTGTTTTTTTTTTATTTTTGTGTAAAAATATTACACAGAATACATCTACTGACCAAACTTCAATATATAATAGCTCTTATAGTTTCGGAAAAAAGTGGCTGTGACATACGGACGGACAGACACACAGACAGACATGACGAATCTATAAGGGTTCCGTTTTTTACCATTTGGCAACGGAACCCTAAAAAATGACCAAGTGCATGTCAGGTCACACATAGAATAGGGTTCCGTAGTCACTCATAATGGAAGGTAGATTTAAAATCATGTCCAATAGATAATAGTTACTATGTTAACTCATTACTTCTTTATTTTTGTAGGAAGTTTTCAAAGTTAGTGCATTTTACAATAAAAAAGTTATCAGAACCGCTATAGTTTTCCTTAAAAGTTTAATAAATAGTATCATAAATTTTTCAGAGTTTAGCTTTTAGAGGGGGAGGGGGGGGGGTTTGGGGACGACGACGACCTGTTTTTAGTAAAAAATACGCTTTGAAGTTGAATTACTCATAAACGGATACCTAAATCGAAAAATGGTTTTAAAAACCTTTAGCTGCCAAAATAACTACTCGACATGATGCACAACATGACAAGAATTCAAAAATATTGGCTAGATGGATTGACGACTTAAAGAATTTAGTTAGGACTGCATGCAAGACGTAGACTTATACATATATATATGTATAAGGCAATGTTTAGGGCTTGATAAAACTGAGCAAGCTATGCTTGCGAAGGAGATGGCGGAGCTAAACTGGGAGAGGTTCTGAACCCTCCTGGTCCGTCCGGAAACGGGCCTGAAGAGTCAGACGTCGGAGATGGTTAAACGATCCCGATGAGCGCTCCGAATCCCCCCCCCCATGTTTTGTACGGGAAAGGGACGTAATGGTTCCTACACAGAAGGGAACAATCCATAAACCGTAGGTGACCCGAGGTAAGTCGGGGTTACACGCATTTCTTTTCGAGGGTATACCTGGTTCCTCGGCTTCTAGTAGCCTAGACGGTGTGTGGGTTTTGGTTGGTAAGAGTTCGATATATTTAACCACCAACCAGAAGGTCCAGAAGTAGGTATGCTGGGGGTTTCTGAACGGGGAAAGAGTCTTAATTAAAGAGATTATCTTTAATCTCCTGCCGCAATAGAATATTGTATAGTAGAATCACAGAGTTGTATTATTTATTGCATGTTGTTGACTTCTTTTTCTCTGTAATCTAGAAGTCTATCGTATTGAATTGCTTTTATGCATAGATCGTTAGATTGGCCGCTCCATATTAAAAGGCGCCCAATTTATAACATTACTCAAAGAGGTGCACGCACAACTTTTGTCTTAGTATCCGACAATTGCAGGTTGTTAGTGGACGCGGACCTAAAAAAATATTTTAAGTTTTTTTCGTGTTTAAACATTTTAGTATGCCTTCGTGTTCATTTTGGAAGTTTAAAAACACAAGCCGAAACAAAAATAAAGATAAAGGTGTAACTTTTCATGCGTAAGTATTTGTAAACAATTTAATTTGATTTATATAAAACACACGTCTCCGAGTGCTTTAGCGGGACGAAGGAGAGTCGCGAGGGGTGGAGAAGCGGCCGGCTGCCATAGATTATATACTAAACAGAACAGTTAATGTTCTGAAGGTAACGATCTCTATATGGCACTGTTTCTTTTTATGAAACTGGAATTAAATACTTTAATATCTACTTTAAAATAGCAATGACGTAATAACTTTCATTATGATTGACTTTTGTTCCTATTTTCTTCAATCTTAAGTTCAAATGTAAATCAAATGTATCATCAATTTTTATACAATTCAGGGATTATCGCCAAAAATTTAAAAAGTTGATGCTTTTTGACCGACTTTGATTTAATAACTAAAATACATAAGTACATAACTTAACCTAATAATTATATAACTAAACTAAATCAGTATATTATAACTAAACTTAAAAAGTACATAACTAAACTTAATAAGTATATAACTTAACAAAATAAGTTTATTACTAAACTAATTTAGTATGTACCTAAACTAAATTCGTATATAACTCAACTAAATTACTTAACTTAATAACTATAACTAAAATACATAAGTACATAACTTAACCTAATGATTATATAACTAAACTAAATCAGTATATAACTAAACTAAATAAGTATAAAACTAAACTAAATAGGTATATAACTAAACTAAATAAGTATATGTCGGATTCGGCCCAGCCATCAGAAATGGAACTTCGATATGGCAACATGGGAAGAAACCCATTATAATCTATCTATCATCTATCGCGGAAAGAGTTCCTTGCTCTTGTCAGGTATGGCGGTCTCACCTGGGCAGTACTAACTGTCAGGGACAGAGTTCCGTGCACCCACCGCAAGAATAACAGTACTAGTTGTTAAAACAACATTCCACATCCGAAGCTGGTGTAGTACTGACTGATCCGTACACCAAGACGCATCCCTTACAAATGCGTGCCGACTATGACAGTGCTCGGCTTTTTATAGAGAACAATCTTTTGTAGTGGGGGTAAACACGATACGCTTGGTGTACGTTCCACTAGCGCCAACTCAGCGCTGTCTCAAGAAGTGCGGGTACTTATACAACACGGCAACCTTCATATTTATCTAATGTTTCATTTGTACCGTCATATATAACTAAACTAAATAGGTATATAACTAAATTAAATAGGTATATATCTATAATAAATAAGTACATAACTTAACCTAATAAGTATATAACTAAACTAAATCAGTATATAACTAAACTAAATCAGTATAAAACTAAACTAAATCGGTATATAACTATAATAATAAGTACATAACTTAACCTAATAAGTGTATAACTAAACTGAATCAGTATATAACTAAACTAAATCAGTATAAAACTAAACTAAATCGGTATATAACTATAATAAATAAGTACATAACTTAACCTAATAAGTGTATAACTAAACTGAATCAGTATATAACTAAACTAAATAGATATATAACTAAACTAGCTAAATAAGTATATAACTAACTAACTAACTATATATAACTAACTAAATAAGTATATAACTAAAATAAATAAGTATATAACTAAACTAAATAAGTATATAACTAAACTATACAAGTATATAACTAAAATAAATAAGTATATAACTAAACTAAATAGGTATATAACTAAACTAAATAAGTTTATTCCTAAACTAAATAAGTATATAACTAAACTAAATAAGTATATAACTAAAATAAATAAGTATATAACTAAACTAAATAAGTATATAACTAAACTATACAAGTATATAACTAAAATAAATAAGTATATAACTAAACTAAATAGATTTATAACTAAACTAAATAAGTTTATTCCTAAACTAAATAAGTATATAACTAAACTAAATAAGTATATAACTAAAATAAATAAGCATGTAACTAAAATAAATAAGTATATAACTGAACTAAATATGTATATAACTAAACTATACAAGTATATAACTAAACTAAATAAGAATATAACTAAACTAAATAAGTATATAACTTAAATAAATAAGTATATAACTAAACTCAATAGGTATATAACTAAACTAAATATGTATATAATTAAACTAAATAAGTATATAAATAAACTTAATAAGTATATAACTAAACTAAATAGGTATATAACTAAACTTAAAAAAGTATATAACTAAACTTAATAACTATATAGCTAAACTTAATAAGTATATAACTAAACTTAATAAGTATGTAGAATCTTGAATCCACTGAGAACGTTAGTAGGCCTCATATTTCTAATTGAGGGTAGACGTGAGTTTAGCGGGTGAGGAGAATGTTCTCGTACATTCACTTTATTGAAGAACTCGATCACGAAATACAGTTAGACATTGAATAGCAGCCTATAATTAATAATTTTAAATAAGACACTCCACCGAACACGTGGTGCTCACACGAGATCATCCGCGATAACTATGCTCGTGAACGACCACGTTCCATTTTCAAAGAACTCGCGAACGAATGAACAAACAATAATCATCTAGGGATGGGATAAAATCATTGTCACCTGTGATCCTTGTCTATGACTTATGACATGAAAGTAATCGACTAAAATCAATCATTCAATCGCGTTAATATTATTTAAAAGTGTCAATGATTCCCACCCCTGCGGTCACCGGTCGCACGCGCTAGTGCCCGGTGTTGCGTCAGTGTCTTACCTTCAGACACTAAAATAATCGATACGCCGACAAGTATATAACTAAAATAAATGAGTATATAACTAAACTTAAAAAGTACATTACTAAACTTAATAAGTATATAACTTAACAAAATAAGTTTATTACTAAACTAATTAAGTATGTACCTAAACTAAATACGTATATAACTCAACTAAATTACTTAACTTAATAAGTATAACTCAAATACATAAGTACATAACTTAACCTAATAATTATATAACTAAACTAAATCAGTATATAACTAAACTAAATCAGTATAAAACTAAACTAAATCAATATAAAACTAAACTAAATTAAGTATATAACTAAACTAAATAGGTATATAACTATACTAAATAAGTACGTAACTAATCTTAATAAGTATATAACTAAAATAAATAAGTACATAACTCAACAGTATGCGGTGGACTGTTAAAGGCTGTTGATGATGATGATAAAGAAATATATAACTAAACTAAATGCGTATATTATAACTAAACTAAATAGGTATTAAACTAAACTCAATAAGTATAAAATTAAACTAAATAGGTATAAACCTAAATTAAATAAGTATATAATTCAGCAAAATAAGTATATAACTAATCTTAATAAGTATATAACTAAACTTAATTAGTATATAACTTAGCAAAATAGGTATATAACTAAAATAAATAAGTATATAACTAAAATAAAAAAGTACATAACTAATCTAAATAGGTATATAACTAAACTAAATAAGTATATAACTAAAATAAATAAGTATATAACTAAACTAAATAAGTATATAACTAAACTATACAAGTATATAACTAAAATAAATAAGTATATAACTAAACTAAATAAGTATATAACTAAACTATACAAGTATATAACTAAAATAAATAAATATATAACTAAACTAAATAAGTATTTAACTAAACTAAATAAGTATATAACTAAACTAAATAAGTATATAACTAAACTAAATAAGTATATAACTAAACTAAATAAGTATGTAACTAATCTAAATAAGTATATAACTAAAGTAAATAAATACGTAACTAAACCTAATAAGAATATAACTAAACTAAATAGGTATATAACTAATCTAAATAAGTATATAAATAAACTAAATAAGTATATAACTAATCTAAATAAGTATATAAATAACTAAACTAAATAGGTATATAACTAATCTTAATAAGTATATAACTAAACTAAATAAGTATATAACTAAACTAAATAAGTATATAAATATACTTAATAAGTATATAACGAAACTAAAGAGGTATATAACTAAACTAAAAAAGTATATAACTAAACTTAATAAGTATATAACTAAACTAAATAAGTATATAACTAAACTAAATAAGTATACAGGGTGTAAAAAGACACAAACCAAAAACTTCAAGGTTGCATTCAGATCATGATACTGATTAGGTTTAGCGAAAAAAAAAACCCAAAATATATGTTTACTTATCTAAGTTTTTTTTTGTTTTTTTCTGGTCACATACACATAGTACAACATAACAGAACCCTAACAACCTAATTATCACATTTAGAAAACCAAAAAACAAATAAAATCAATAAAACTGCAATGTATGTTACAATAAAATCAGCTGGCCCGAGTACACATACGTCCGCGCGCGGTTCAATGACCGCTTCGCTCGTCCCAGTAATTACCTACCTAAAATTGTTTGTTGAAAAAACCTATCATTGTTTTCGTATGTGTGTGTTTTCGCGATTCACGCTATAGCGGCGTGTTTGATGCGTCGGCTCAAAACAAAGACTCGTGGTCTATGAGTTTTGCCGCCATTAATAAATAAATAAATAAATATTTTGGACATCTTACACACAACGTCATCTATTCCCAAAGTATGCAGAGCTTGTATTATGGGTACTAGACAACTGATATAAATACTTGAACATACTTTTTTTGTAAATACATACATATAGCCGGTTCCAAAAATAACGGGTCAGTCACATAAATCAATAACGGGTCAGTCACATAAACCCGAATATCTCCCGAACTACGTATGCCATCGTAATGAAACGAAGACTGTTCAATTGAGAATTTAATTATACAGATAAAAAATAAAATAAAACTTAGTTACACCCACAATATTAATCTTAAATTAAAAAAAACTAAAGTAGTCATATTTTTCTTAAGATTACATTTTTTTTATGATTGTTTTTTTGCTGTTTTTCATCACTTTCTTCATTTAATACTTTGTATTGCCTCCACGTGATGAAGCCTCCAGTGATGAAAAACAGCAAAAAAACAATCATAAAAAAAAATGTAATCTTAAGAAAAATATGACTACTTTAGTTTTTTTTTAATTTAAGATTAATATTGTGGGTGTAACTAAGTTTTATTTTATTTTTTATCTGTATAATTAAATTCTCAATTGAACAGTCTTCGTTTCATTAGGATGGCATACGTAGTTCGGGAGATATTCGGGTTTATGTGACTGACCCGTTATTTTTGGAACCGAGTGTATTATACATAGAAAAACTCTCTAGACTCCGAAACAAACATTTGTGGATCACACAAATATTTGGTCTGACCCGGGAATCGAACCCGAGACCTCTTGTTAAGCAGACGCATACGCTAACCACTAGACCAATAAGGCAGTCAATACAAATGAATTACTTTGAAACTTCCGTCATTTTTATTATTTACCTAACCTACCTAATGTCAGAGAATTAGCGTCATAGCGGCGTGCGGCGGCAGCGGTGGCGCCTTTGAGTTTTGCCGAAAGGTACCTATTTAACTATTGGCGACGTGTTTCAAAGAATTTTAATTTCTTTAATATTACAAATAGCGGCACCGAATAGACCAGTCGGTCTTCAATGTTCCTACTGGACACTTGCGTGGTGCATTATAATTTTTACGCTTTGTGTTGTAATTTCTTTGTTTATTTTTTTTATTAGGCATAAGTAAAATAAGTAGTTATTTCGTTTTTTATCCTCTTTTAATCTAATTTTAGTGTTAAGGTATTTTAAAAATAGGTGCTTATATTATAACAAAGATAGTGGTTATTTATAATGTTTAGTGCGAGGGAATACGGACAAATGATTATGTGCTATAGTGTAGCCTGGGGAAATGCATCACTCACGGACTTTGCCTATTTAAGGGTTTAAATCCTTGCTTAGGAACACGAACTACGGCGAAGTTAATTAGAGGTCAAGGAACCCCAATATCGAATAAAACGGTGAATAAGATTATAAGAAAAAAAAATCACTAAGTCAAGGCAGTAGGCACTACTTCTGGCAGACAAGATCAGCTGTGATATGACCGAGGACAATTATGGAAGTAAAATACAGTCACTAAATAGGTATTTTCGTTAGTTTACTGACGCCGCGACTCGTAGGTAGTTAAATTAAATAGTTATGAAAGGCATTGACCTAGCTACTGTGTGCGCAATACATTGGTAGCTTCTGAAATGAATAAAAATCTTGTCACATTGTTTTTTCCGGCTACAATTGTTTTTAAGGACAACTGTTTGTTTTTTTTAATAAGTTTTGGGGTGCTGATGCTGCATCTTTTGTTTTCGGAATTTGTCTGGTTACACCCTGTATAACTAAACTAAATAGGTATATAACTAAACTAAAAAAGTATATAACTAAACTTAATAAGTATATAACTTAAATAAATAAATATATAACTAAAATAAGAAAGTACATAACTAATCTAAATAAGTATATAACTAAACTAAATAGGTATATAACTAATCTAAATAAGTATATAACTAAACTTAATAAGTATATAACTAAACTAAATAAGTATATAACTAAACTTAATAAGTATATAACTAAACTAAATCAGTATATAACTAAACTAAATAGGTATATAACTAAACTAAATAAGTATATAACTAAACTTAATAAGTATATAACTAAAATAAATAAGTATATAACTAAACTAAATAGGTATATAACTAAACTAAATAAGTATATAACTATTCTAAATAAGTATAAAACTAAACTTAAAAAGTATATAACTAAACTTAAAAAGTATATAACTAAACTTACAAAGTATATAACTAAAATATAAAAGTACATAACTAATCTAAATAGGTATATAACTAAACTAAATAAGTATATAACTAAACTAAATAGGTATATAACTAAACTAAATAAGTATATAACTAAACTAAATAAGTATATAAATATATATACTTAATAAGTATATAATATATATACTTAATAAGTATATAACGAAACTAAATAGGTATATAACTAAACTAAAAAAGTATATAACTAAACTTAATAAGTATATAACTAAAATAAATAAGTATATAACTAAAATAAGAAAGTACATAACTAATCTAAATAGGTATATAACTAATCTAAATAAGTATATAACTAAAATAAATAAGTATATAACTAAACAAAATAAGTATATAACTAAACTATACACGTATATAACTAAAATAAATAAGTATACAGGGTGTAACCAGACGACTTCCGAAAACGAAAGATGCAGATTCAGCACCCCAAAACTTATTAAAAAAAACAATCAGTTGTCCTTAAAAAAAATCGTAGCCGGAAAAAACAATGTTTCAAGATTTTGATTAATTTCAGTAGCCAGCGATGTATTGCGCCCACAGAGTAGCAAGTTGAATGCTTTTCATAACTATTAATTTAACTACCTACTACGCATCGCTGCGTCGGTAAAGTTGCCTACTTACCTACCTAGTGACTATTTGATTTTATTTACTTGATTTGATTTGTTCTTCCACTCGAAGATTAATTATTATGCCTCGTCCACGCCTTTGGGGTGTAATCCTCTCATTATTTAAAGCTTTCTGTAGCCTTACAGATAGCTTCCTTACAGGAGACATCATGCCTGCCTAGCCGTAGTCCGTGATGCATTTCAGCGGACTTCACAATATCACATAATCAAATGTCCGTATTCCCTCGCACTAAACATTATACATAATCACTTGTTGTGTTATAACAAATGTTATAATAAAAGTAATAAGAATAACTTAACACTAAAACTAGGTAAAAGGAGTTTAGGTACGAAATAAATATTTAATTATCTCACTATGCCTTCTAAAAAACTACGACACAAATTTACTCTCGCGAAAGGCCTACTTGAGGCCAAATAAAATGAACCACGCAAGCGTCCAGCCATTACGAACATTGAAGTCCGACTACTCGTCGTAGCCAGTAACCAATACGAAAATACGATACATATTACATAGGTAACAATATTATTAGAGAAATTAAAATTCTTTAAAAAATGCCGCCGCGCCGAAAGGCGAGTGTCCCTTTGATGTCTGCCGACAATGCGGTGCACAAACGCGCGAATACTATGACTTTAGGTAATTATTAAAAATTAAAGAAGTTTCACTTGGAGTGCGGCGCGGCCCACACGTCTAGGCGACTTCAGACACACGGTGCCATGGGTTCGATTCCCGGCGCAGAATAATGATGATGTTGAATGATTTTTGATTTTATTATGCGAACGCAGAAAAATAATTCGTTAACGTAGGAAAATAAAATTTTGTACCTAATTATACAAGTTTATCTACATAGACAATTGTTTACGCAGGTGCACGCTTAATAAAGTTTACATTAAAATGTAAAATTTGCATTTTGCTTAGAACTTAGGTTTCTGAGAAGTTCTGTATGTAAAAGTAGGCAAACGCGGCGGTCATTGAACCGCACGCGAACGAACTGTGTCATGTGTGATCATCTGTTTTTATTTTGAAATACATTGCAGTTTTATTGATTTTATTGGTTTTTTGGCTTTATAAATGAGATAATTAGGTAGTTAGGATTCTATTATGTAGTACTACGTGTATGTAACGAGAAAAATACAAAAAAGAACTTAGATAAATTAACGTATTTTTTGCGTTTTTTTTTCGCTAAACCTATTCAGTATCATGGTCTGAATACAACCATCAAGTTTTCGTATTTAGTCTTTTTACACCCTGTATAACTAAGCTAAATATGTATATAACTAATCTAAATAAGTATATAACTAAACTAAATAGGTATATATGTAATCTAAATAAGTATATAACTAAACTTAATAAGTATATAACTAAACTAAATAAGTATATAACTAAACTAAAGAAGTATATAACTAAAATAAATCAGTATTTAACTAAACTAAATAAGTATATAACTAAACTTAATAAGTATATAACTAAACTTAATAAGTATAAAACTAAAATAAATAAGTATATAACTAAACTTAAAAAGTACATAACTAAACTTAATAAGTATATAACTTAACAAAATAAGTTTATTACTAAGCTAATTTAGTATGTACCTAAACTAAATACGTATATAACTAAACTAAACATCATCATCAATAGCCTTCAACAGTCCACTGCTGGACATAGGCCTCTTCTTGGAAAGGAGGTTTTGGCCTTAATAAGTATATAACTAAACTAAATAAGTATATAACTAAACTAAATAAGTATGTAACTATTCTAAATAAGTGTAAAACTAAACTTAAAAACTATATAACTAGACTTAAAAAGTATATAACTAAAATAAAAAAGTACATAACTAATCTAAATAGGTATATAACTAAACTTAATAAGTATATAACTAAATTAAATAGGTATAAAACTAATCTAAATAAGTATATAACTAAACTTAATAAGTATATAACTAAACTTAAAAAGTATATAACTGAAATAAATAAGTATATAACTAAACTTAAAAAGTACATAACTAAACATAATAAGTATATAACTCATCAAAATAAGTATATAACTAAACTTAAAAAGTATATAACTAAACTTAAAAGTATATAACTAAACTAAATAAGTATATAACTAAACTAAATAGGTATATAACTAAACTAAATAAGTATATAACTAAACTAAATAAGTATATAAATATACTTAATAAGTATATAACGAAACTAAATAGGTATATAACTAAACTAAAAAAGTATATAACTAAACTTAATAAGTATATAACTAAAATAAATAAGTATATAACTAAAATAAGAAAGTACATAACTAATCTAAATAGGTATATAACTAATCTAAATAAGTATATAACTAAAATAAATAAGTATATAACTAAACTAAATAAGTATATATCTAAACCAAACAAGTATATAACTAAGCTAAATAGGTATATAACTAATCTAAATAAGTATATAAATAAACTAAATAGGTATATAAGTAATCTAAATAAGTATATAACTAAACTTAATAAGTATATAACTAAACTAAATAAGTATATAACTAAACTAAACAAGTATATAACTAAAATAAATCAGTATTTAACTAAACTAAATAAGTATATAACTAAACTTAAAAAGTACATAACTAAACTTAATAAGTATATAACTTAACAAAATAAGTTTATTACTAAGCTAATTTAGTATGTACCTAAACTAAATACGTATATAACTAAACTTAACATCATCATCAATAGCCTTCAACAGTCCACTGCTGGACATAGGCCTCTCCTTGGAAAGGAGGTTTTGGCCTTAATAAGTATATAACTAAACTAAATAAGTATATAACTAAATTAAATAGGTATATAACTAATCTAAATAAGTATATAACTAAACTTAATAAGTATATAACTAAACTTAAAAAGTATATAACTAAAATAAATAAGTATATAACTAAACTTAAAAAGTACATAACTAAACATAATAAGTATATAACTCATCAAAATAAGTATATAACTAATCTTAATAAGTATATAACTAAACATAATAGGTGTATAACTAAACTTAATAAGAATATAACTTAAATAAATAAGTATATAACTAAACTAAATAAGTATATAACTAAACTAAATAAGTACGTAACTAAACCTAATATGTATATAACTAAACTAAATAGGTATATAACTAAACTGAATAATTAAATAACTAAAAAACCACGCTTTTATCCGTTAATCGAACTAAAAAGTAGAAAATATTTTTTTATTACAGAGTTTATATTATAGTAGTAGAAGATTGAACAATCAATCATAACTAATTACTTCAAAATAAAATTAAAATAAAATTTAAGTTATTAGAAGAATAATTCAATTCAGAGTAAAAACCGTGTATCTATATATTATATCTATATCTATATATTGAAAAAGACACAAATAATCATAATAATTGTTTCTCAAACAATTAATAACTTACGGTTATGTTCGTTTGTCACCGTAATGGTATAAAAAGTATTTACGTATGTATATGAGCAGCGCGCTTGTATAATAGGCCTGATAAATGTGTGTTTGAAAATTCACTTCAATCTTAAATAAAGTCCTAAGATTAATCCAAATAAAATTCCCTGTATGTTCAACTAAAACAACCTATCATAGAAATTACACTAGTTGTGCCATTTCAGTTTTTCATTTTGTCTGGAACTGTACGTTACAACTTAGTCTACTTGTAACCGCATTTGCACCAAGTTTAAACTAGGTATGCCATGATTTGTAGATGTAGCTTATTAAGGCGTTAGTGCTGCAAATGTTTGTCAAATATAAGAAATCTATTTTGTCGTTTCACAGGGGGCATTTCACGTCAGGCGGACAAATGAAAAAAAGAGGTCGTGAATTTTGTTTATACTCCGGTCATTTTATTTTCATGTGATGCTTATTTACGAGTTGACTTTTAAAACATTACCGAGAACGAAGTATGTTTGAAGATACAGATATTAAGTATTTTTGGATACTTATTATCTGTATCCATTTTTTAAAAGTTGTTTCAAGTATTATTTCTTATAGCTAAAGTTTTTAACTTTCTGTCAAAATCTAAATTTTTTACGTAAAGTAAATCGGAAGTGAACATTTAAATTCAATTTTCCGTAATGCAGCATGGTGATCTTCACTATAGCCGCTTAGTGAGATTCTATTTCACATCCGGCTTAAAGTACCTGTAATCATATTGTGAGGAAAACACATGCTATAGTAGTGAGTTTCAAGTTTTTACTGATCGGCACAGGAAACAAGAGCAAAACCGTTTAGCTCGATAGAGTAGATATGTCTACCAATCTAAATCATAGAAAAAATCTAATAAGTTATGATCTAATATATCTATTATATCCCCTCGGCGATCCAGTGTAAGTGTAAGATAGAATACACAAGTGCAAGCGTTTAGCCAAATAATAAGCGATATCTGCTGTATCTCTATAGATTAGATTAGTATTTCACACTGAGCTGTGATACATATGTGTACCTTTTTGATATGGACTAAGTAATAATACTCACGTGTGTTTTTTTATTTCAAGGAAAATCCTGAAATATTTTCATCGGTATTTTCTGAATTGAGTAAAATAAGAAAATGGGAATTTGTATATCGGTGAAGTGCTGCCCGGACCCACAACCTCAACCAGACTCTGTGGTGGTGGTAGACAATCCACCTCCTCAAATGTACCCACCACCTTCCTATTCTTATCCGCAACCACCAGATTCAGTAATGGTTGCAGACAACAGTTTTCATCCAGGTGAGGGCTATCAAGGCTGGCCTCCGCGACAATAACCGATGTTAAAATAAAATGGATTTTTACTTAGGTGAGTCTTTGGTGTATACTCGTTTTGGAAGAGTTACTTTAAGAAAATTTGAATGTTGATTTATTTTAAAAGTTTCATAATATCTTTGCAAAGGACGGGATTAAATTTTGAGCATATGCTCTTTAATATATGAGTTTTAATATAAGCACTTTTAAAAGTAACATTTTGGTTTAACGAGAGGACTACAATGATTTCTCTGTTAGTTTATTATTTGTTTATGAAACTAGGATCTAGATCGTAATCATTTTATATATATTATACAAAATACAAGATTAAGTGTGATTAAGGAAAACTTTGTCGTATAAGGAAAATGTATAAAAAAGTAGGAAGTACCATCGCCGAATCTTTTAGGCCACACGTATTTCATTGTTTACTTTAGTTCACTTACTATACGGTATCAACAATCTTCGATCAAGTGAAATATTATAGTCGCTTAATCAAAAATTGTGCATGGCATGCGTTCTCTTATTCGTTGTGGTCAAAAGATAGAGTTGAAGCTAATTTTTACAAATTCATCTCGTAACCTTGCCAATTTAATAATTACTGAAATAATATTCTATGAATAAAACTTTTAGCCGGGGAATCGTTAATGTTATAGTAGATTTTGTCAATCAATTCAGTTTAAAGCATTACATATCTCTAATCAAAATCTGCTAAAGTGTGTTATAGGAAGACTGCTGTCAATTGATCATATTATTTTTGTAGAGAGTTGGTCAGAGAGGCAGCCCTTAATAATAAATTGTATTCAAAGTTACTTTTATAGCTAGAGTTCCCCAACGTGCCCAGTTTCATATATTAATCTCTATTTTTGTTCCAGATTAAGTTTCTGCTTGTTGTTATTATTGCATCCCTTGCCTACACTACAATTAATGCATTCTATCACCTCCTCGAGTCACTGTAGTTTTAAACCATTACAGTTGTGTGAGTAAGGTAGAAATTTATTTAATTTATTTAATCAACCATATATTAGAGATATATGTTAAGGTCATGATACTTTCGTTTTTGAATAAATTACCGATTAACCTTTTGTTAGTTTCAAAAAAAACATCCAATAGAGTCAGTGCCACTGGATAGTACAATGTTTTGATTTTGCCAATTGTAAACAACATTCATCGACAACCCATAATGTCTCATTGCTGGACTCGGGTCTCCTCTCAGGAGATGGTTTAGGCCATACGTCTCCACATTGGCCGAGTGCGCGTTACGGTCTCGCAAGACAAGTTGTGGACAACATGAAAGATACTTTAAAAATGTACATTAGAATGTACTTTATAACAAAGTATTGATGAATGGAAAAAGATTTGATTTTGCCAATTGTTACATTAATTATCTATAGTTTTCGTAAAAGAAAAATATATTGTATATAACGATGGGTTTTATTCTAAGGTTCTACGTGACTTTATTAGTAATTCAATATACTCAAGAAAAGTTAATTGTTGTGCCTACTTACTGTTTACTTTGTTATGTTTTGATATTTCTTGTTTTGTAGGTATTTATTTGTTAAATATAAGAAACTTTGATTGCAAATTCTCGTTTGAACTAAGGAGGTCATCAACATAATATTTATTGACCAAAGTTGTTTACCATACTTAGTGATTTAAATAAATTGAATTGGTCTTTTGGGTGTTTATTGGTGAGATTAGGACTCTACAGAAAAACGGCTTCATATGAACAAAGTCAGTCATACTTAGTATTCCTATCTGAGTTGACATTTTTTTTTACTAAATTATGATATTATTGAGCTATGTCTACCTATCACTACTCAGTCATCCACACCCTTTTTATATGTATAAAAATGTTAGGTTGATTTGTGTTTGAGCTCCAATTGCTGCATGTCTTATAAAAAAAACAACACACTATAAAACATAGATTTGTACATATTTTTCAAAACACAATCTGTCACCGATAAATATGTTTCTATTAAATATTCTACCAAAAAAAAAATCCTCTCCTAATATGTTAATTGTAATGATAAAGTACTACCCTCACACAGAAGACCATCCTAATAATGACAGCATTCTTGCTGTCGTATTTCGTTGGTGAGTGTGAGACCGAAGGCCCTATCATTCTGCATCATTCTCCCGCCCTTCGAAGGCCGGGAGAATGATGTAGAATAATCTAACCAGGCTGCCATGGTAAGGGTCACCATGCTACCCTCACAATAAGCATTGTGACCCCTACTCCTGGATTATACTCATGCTTTCCATCAGGCAGAGTAGAGTCACTTTGGCAGGCTTAAATATAAAAAATAAAAAATAAATAAAAAGTGTATTCTGTTGTGTTATAAGTATTCTGTGTTATAAGTGTATAGACTCTTAAATAAAGTGATAAAAACATATTTAATTAATTATAATTTAGTTATAGACTAGCCTTGATTGTTGTTTTTGGACGCTTGTAATCTATAACATATCTTTCCTTGGCGTTCCTATGCTGTATATTTCTACCATACTCGTATAAACTGTATATAATATACCATTTTGTATATTTTCATATAAAAATAATGAGTTCCTGAGTGTTTTATTTACTGGTTATATAAACTTCTCAGTATTATGTATTTAGTTATCTAATCAATTCATAAACATAATCTAACATATTATCGTTTTAAACATAATATAAATTATAATCTATTTACTTGAAAACAATACACAAACACAATCTCGGTGTGCATAGTATGTTTAAATTCGTTGATGTACACAGTTGAATATATTAATATCACACCAAATTCAAAAAACTATTTAATTTTGAAGTTTGAGTCATTTATATATTAATATTTTGAACCGAGCTTCTGTCTAACATCAAAATATTTTAACGTACATTTTAACTACATATAAATTATGAAACAATACATATCTTCAAATCACACATATTATCTAACTAAATGGCTTATTTTATACCCCAGTGCTCGGTGCATCGGTCTAGATCTATCGCTACTGACATACGCTCCATGGCTGGTAGCGACAGTTATTTTGGCATGGTCGCAACCTACTGTGAAAATGTCACTTCGCAGATGGATGCACTATTCGCCACCGACGAACCGGGCGGCGAAATCCCTCATACCGCGCCGCCTTGAGTGTGGCCGCATATGGACGGATTGATTTTACCCTTTATCCGCTACAGTGGCCAGCTGCGAGAAATCGACATCCACGTATGCCGTACGTTGCTTTTATAGGGAGTTTGCCCTAGATGCTCGACAGGCATTGGAAGGGATCCCGATGTCTTAATAACAGTAGTTCCCTTTCTGGGCGCAGATAACTTTTAACAAAAAACTACTTTTTGCCTAGTAATAATAAGTCGTCGTCGTCAAAAGCCCTTAATAGTCCTCTGCTGAACCTATAGTCCTCTGCTGAACCTATAGTCCTCGTCTGAACCTCAATAGTGGGCAAATAAGCCCACTAGTGAAACTGTGCCAGTATTCAGCACAACGATAATAAGTTCACCTCGAAACCTGATTTTAAATAGTATCGATGTAATTTTCTTTCTACATACTTTAGGCCTTTTGATATGTATTATAATTATTTCAGATCACACTATATATATAACCTGCTGCTACACGTCCTAAGGTTTTCCATTGGCTGTGAAGATAACGCCCACATTTCAACGGATTATTACTGTCTGCTGACTTGTACTTAAATAGTTATCTTTTTAATGAGGAAAAGATCGAAAAACCTCGTATCTATTCGCACTGTAATTATCAGAAATTCTGTACATATAAAAAAATCGATGAAATTAGTGTAATGGTTGATAAAGTTGACGCACTTTTTTTATTTATGACGTATCTGTCCTAAGGCTAGTATCTTTTTGGACCTATTCTATCTAACAATTATTAAAAAATAAAGTATCCCCACTAGTCGTACTGGTGGTGATAAGAAGGTGGCTCGATCTACATAAAAATATTCATTACTATGTGGCACAGCAAACAAAGACTATTCTAATAAAATCACCCAGAGACTATTTCCGAATAATGCAATTTGAAGTTTTAGGTGATAGAAATTGCTAAAATCGATTTTTCCTTTTTAAAATACAAAAAAGCAGTCAAGTGCGAGTCGGACTCGCCCATAAAGGGTTCCGTATCAGCAAGTAACGTCATATAAAAGTTCTTGTAGTTCGTTATAACTTTGATCGATGTTTTAATAATAGTGTATTGATTGAATGAAACGGAAATTGCGGTTTACGATTTATGACGTATTAAAAAAAAAGTACTTACTAGATCTCGTTGCATGGTAATGTAAATCATATATTTAGTTTAGTTGTATCACTCTCCTATTTTAGAAGTTACAGGGGACACACACACATTTTACCACTTTGGAAGTGTCTCTCCCGCAAACTATTCAGTTTAGAAAAAAATGAAATTAGGAACCACAATTTCATTTTTAAAGACCTATCTGTAGATACCGATACGTATGGTTTTGATGAAAAAAATATTTTGAGTTTCAGTTCTAAGTATGGGACCCCAAAAGGAGAAACCCGATTCCGGGCCTAAGCGTTACACGAATGGGATATCTACCAAAAAATTCGTTTATTTCGCTTGATTAACCTGTTGAAATCTTAGCTTCATTGGCAATGGCCCAGTGTAGAAAATAAGTAGAATTCTATTTTTTTGTTTTATACAATGTTTGTAAACCTCTGGAACACTTATTTCAATATACTCCTTAAATACTCCTTTGTAATAAATAAATAATACTCCTTTGTTTTAGTATAAATGATTGTTTTTATAGGTATTTTTATCAATGTAAATAGAGTCTGGCCAGCGAATCGTGACACAACTACTTACAATGGCGGCAATTCAAAATATCTACAACTGGCAGCATTAAATATAGCATGAAAAGGTAGTTTTGCACTTTTATATTAATGTGATGCCTTAATAAAACACAAATGTATACAATCGTGTTATTCATGTTATATTTAATGTTGTTGTAATATTTAATTTGAATTGCCGCTATTTAGTTGTGCCACGATTCGCTGGACAGACTATAAACTTAAATCTTATTGAATAACGTAACGTAAAGCACCAAAATCTACTAATGAAAAACATTAAAAGAAATAAATAACTGTGCCACTTAGTTGAGACACGAAATCATGTCGGCAATTGCGGCAATTCAAGATATTTTCAACTGGCAATCTTAAAAATAACATCAGGGTAGTCAGTTGCCTCCTGCCAAATTTCTAAGTAAGTAAGATAAGTAGGCAGTAGAGCCACGCTGAATTCAGCACGAATGGGCCGGCTCGACCGAACATTACTACCCTCACACAGAAGACCATCCTAATAATGACAGTATTCTTGCTGTCGTATTTCGATGATGAGTGTGAGACCGGAGGCCCAATCATTCTGTGGACCCGTAAACAAAATGCTTGGTTTTTACCTACTTAACGAGTCTTTAGGGTTTTTATTAATTTTCACTGACATTTAAATTATATGATTGGAAAAATTAAAACTAAAGTTGTTTTACAAAATGTTTATTACCTAATTTCAAATTCTCATATTTTACGTAACAAAAATTCACAATTATCCAATTATCTAACAAGGCCGCCATGGTAGTATGGTTTTCCATGTTACTTTGCCTACCCTCACAATGAGCATGGTGACCCCTACTCCTGGATTCTACTCATGCTTTCCATCAGACAGAGTAGAGTCACTTTGGTAGGCTAAATTATAAAAAGAAAAAAAAATCGACGCGTGAGACAAATTACTCAAAGGCTGAGACATCTCAACATCACTGTCATCACTTTCACTATTATTGGGTTCAGCATGGACTTCTGCTACTTCCTCAGCACTATCTTACCCATGTGGTACATCAAAGTAGACTGATTCATCTCCACTATCATCAAAAACCACATCATCGTATTCATATTCTTCTAAATCTCTCTCCAAAGCTTGACAGATTTCAAAATTCGTTACTATTTTTAACTGATAAAATATTAATTTCGTAAACAATTTACCACACATAACATAATAAACAAAAAAAAAACAAAAGTAAGTACTTACGGAATAAAAGTTACGCCGCGTACCTGGTCGGGTCCCTGAGACCCGAGCGCACATCAAACACCTCTTATCTGAATGCGTGTGCGTCGCGGATTACGGGAGAACAGACAAAATGGCTGCTAGTTCATATCGCGAAGCTACTGAGAAGCGCAGCGCGTTAGGTTAAAAAAATAAAAAAATATCGTCGAAGTTTTGAAGTGATGGGTCTGTCAGACCCACCAGGCACCCGAAGGGTAAGTCCAAATCCACTTTTTTATAAAAACAGGGCGTCGTCCCCCTCCCAAAGTTAAACGGCTGGCTCAAAAAGTCTGTAAAAATTCATCATAGTAGTCCATATATTGAACTTTCAAGGAAAACTATAGCGGTTTTGATAACTTTTTTATTTCAGGAGTTATAAAGGCCTAACTTGTGAAATACGCTGACTTGGAAAACTTTGTACAAACATAAAGAAATAATAAGCAAATTTAACAATTATCTATTAGACACGATTTTAAATCTGCCTACCATTATGGGTGACTACGGAACCCTGACACGCACTTAGCCAATTTTTATTAAAATAACTCAAACAATAAACATAACCTAAAATGTAAACATTGGCTGATTTTACCAATTTGGCCATTGCTGGGAGACCTGAGAATTGGGCTCGTGAAACCTTCTTAGGTAATGTAATTTATGCCCAAATTCTAGCACTGTAACGCTAGGCCTAAGTTTGTATGGATTTCGGGTTTTTCCTTTATTGTTTTTTTTTCTATTTGTGTAAAAATATTAATGCGGTTCACAGAATACATCTACTGACCAAGTTTCAACAGTATAGCACTTACAGTTTCGGAAAAAAGTGGCTGTGACATACGGTCGGACAGACAGACATGACGAATCTGTAGGGTTCCGTTTTTTGCCATTTGGTTACGGAACCCTAAAAACTGTTGATGAGAGATATCTATATAAATAAACGAAATTGAAGTGTCTGTTTGTAGTAATATCAAACGAACAGTTTCTTTCTCAATGCGTATGAAGGTATATTACGGAACTTACATCATTTGTCTGTCTATGGGTATGTATGTATGCTTCTCTGTTTGTTCCGACTATTTTCTGGTTCTGCTCAACCGATTTTCACTAACAGATGACAAAAGAAGTAGTTTGGCCAATTTTTTTTAGACTTACTTAAAATGGCAAAAAACGAAACCCTTATAGATTCGTCATGTCTGTCTGTCCGTCCGTGTGACACAGCCACTTTTTTCCGAAACTATAAGAGCTATACTGTTGGTCAGTAGATGTATACTGTGAACCGCATTAATATTTTTACACGAAAATAGAAAAAAAAACAATAAATTTTGGGGGTCCCCATACTTAGAACTGACACTCAAAATTTTTTTATCTACAAAACCATACGTGTCTTTAAAAATGATATTAAGGTTTTTAATATAATTTTATTCTAAACTGAAAAGTTTGTGCGAGAGACACTTCCAAAGTGGTAAAATGTGTCCCCCCCCTTCGGGCCACAAACTGCTCCCTCGCTAGTAATCGGTCTCTTCCCTCCCTCGGTGAACAATGTACTATTCTTTCGTAAGATAATGATTATGTATTATGTTTTATGATCACGTTGTAAAATCTACTCTGTTAAGGAAAATGCGTCATCCGTTGTCTGAAAACAGTTCATAAATATAATCTAAGTAAGTTTAATTCCGTGGAAAAAAGAATTTCCTGTTGTTATCGTCTATATACAATTGAAGAGATAGCTATGCACTCACTATCAAGGTATCAATGAGTTTTAAGCTAAGAATTTCGTATAGACTTTTCCATCGTCATTATCAATTAATTTATTTTAGATTCTAAGAATGATCTGACGGTAATAACGATACTAAATATTGGCCAAGTGCGCGTCAGGCCACGCATAGAATAGGGTTCCGTAATCACCCATAATGGTAGGTAGATTTCAAATCGTGTCCAACAGACAATTGTCATGTTAACTTATTATTTCTATATTTTTGTCCGAAGTTTTCCGAGTGCATTTTACAAGTTAGGCCCCTATGACTCCTATAGTAAAAAAGTTATCAGAACCGCTATAGTTTTCCTTGAAAGTTTAATATACGGGCTACCATCGCGAAATGTTTCAGATTTTTTTGAGGGGGGGGGGGGGGGGCTTTTTTCCTGTTTTTAGAAAAATATGTGCGGATACGATACGGTTTTAAAAACCTCACAATGTTTTTAAAATACCTATCTAATGATACCATAAAAAATCATCCCCACTTTACATGTAGGGGAGCTACCCCAAATAAAAATATTTTTCATATTCTTATTGTAGGACTTTGTCCACGTAATTATTTTAATTACAACACATATTCATGCAAACTTTCATCTGGAATGGACGGACGGACGGACATGCAAATCAATAAGGGTTCCGAGTCATGAACTACAGAACCCTAAACATGAAGCCAGACAACCATTATATTATATTGATACTAGCTGATGCCCGCGGCTCAACTCGCCTCCTAGAGGTATGAAACAAAGATGTTCAACACAACACAAAATTTCATACAAATTGGTACAGCCGTTTTAGACGAGATTAGTAACAAACACCGCGACAAGAGAATTTTATATGTTAGATATTGCTTTATGTAAACTGTGGTAACTAGTGTACAATAAAGTTTATTCTATTCTTCATAATAGCCCATTACGTCCCACTGCTGAGCTCGAGTCTCCTCTAAGTAGAGGGTTAGGGCTATGGTTCTCACGCTGCTCGCCAAGTGCGGGTTGAGGACTGACAAGACAACGTTGTGGCTACGTGAAGTTGAAGTTGAGTGTTTTAAGCCACCCTACCCACCACTCCAACTATGCTTACGTCTTGACCGCTTAACGTGATCTCCAAATTACGGAAACACTTATGTTATCATACCGCTAACCGTGACCAATCCAGGTACTGATCGTGCCGTCGCTGCTTACCCTCGGTGATTGTTATGCCAGTTGTCTGTCTTCTGGAAGCAATATATAAGATGAAAATTGGATAGTTTTGTTTAGTTTTATACTTTTATTATAACGCTTATTGCGTTTGGATAGGGACAGTCTGCGGCTGGTGGCAGGAACTATCACCGGACACTGCTCACTAAACAAACACTTCCACACCATATTCATAACTGACAGTCCCCTATGCAGAGCATGCTTAGGGGCAGAGGAAACGGTGTCGCATGTACTCATCGAGTGCACAGGTGTCACCGAAACACGGAAAAACACACTTGGATCTCCTAAATCTGTTGCAGAATGTCTGGACAGACTCGGAGACCTTAACCGCTTCTGGAGGGAGGCGGGCTGGCTGGAGTGATGGCCGCCCTCACGTACAATGGTCCACTTAAAGGACTAAGTGCGGAAACCACCCACATAACATAACATCCTCCTTGCGTCGCTCTCCTCAGTTCTGAGGGTCGTGACCCTCACTTGCTAAACTTTTGTGAATGGCGGTTCGCCACTTGTGTCGGTTCCGGGCAGCATGCAGAGCAGCATGGATCGAACATCCGAGAAAGGAGCCAACTTGGTCTGTCCAGCGCAACGGGCAGCGGCCTCTGGGTCTCCTCCCTTCGATCTTGCCAGTCACCATTAACCTTTCGAGGCTATCATCGGCCCTCCTCGCAATATGGCCGAAGTATCCCAGGATCCTACGAAGACACAGGGATGACAGGCGCTCACAGATTGCAAGCTCCTTGAGGATAGAGGTGTTGGTGCGGTGAGCTGTCCAGGGTATCCGCAGTAGTCTTCTCCAGCACCACATCTCGAAGGCATCAATGCGCCTACGGTCGGCCGCTTTCATCGTCCAGGCCTCGACACCATAAAGGAATATTGGAAAGACGAGGGTTTGTACCAATTTTATTTTTGTTCTCTTGGAGATGTTACGGTCTTTCCAAATCCCATCCAGGTCGGACATTGCACTTTTGGCCTTGCCAATGCGTCTCCTTATTTCTTTTTCGCATGATCCGGTATTGCTGATGTTGGAACCAAGGTAGACGAAGTCCTCAACCACCTCAAGTTTAAGCGACCCCGTGAGTTCCAGTTTACCAGTCCTGTCAATCACCATGACTTTAGTTTTGGCTTTGTTAATTCCAAGCCCTAGATCCTGACTGGCTACCTCAATTCTGCTCAGTAGAGCGAGCATCTCAGACTCATCTGCTGCCAGGAGAGTGGTATCGTCTGCGTATCGAAGGTTCGAGAGCTTGACGCCGCCGATGGATATGCCGCCGTCCCAGCCCTCGAGTGCTCGCCTAAGGATATATTCGCCATATTGAAAAGAATTGGAGACAATATGCAGCCCTGGCGTACTCCTTTTCCGAACGAGAACGATTTAGAGTGATTTTGGTCCACCCTGACGACACCATTGCTGTTGTTGTAGAGCGACCGAAGCAGAGCTGTCAGGTGTTGCGGCACGCCCATTTCGCCCAGTATCCCCCACAAACAGTCCCATCTCACGCAATCAAATGCCTTGCTATAGTCCACAAAACATATTACTACTGGGGTGTCGAACTCATAGGATTTCTCAACGATTTGCCTAAGGTTTAGTAGTTGTTCTCTGGTTCCCTTGCCCTTCACAAAACCTGCTTGTTCCTGCGGTATTTGCCAATCCAGAAAATGGCGGATGCGCGCATTTATAACGTGAAGCAGGACTTTGCTGGCGTGTGAAATTAGTGCGAGGGTGCGGTAGTTGTCGCATAGCTTTGTGGAGCCCTTTTTATGAAGGGGGAGAATGATTGACTCTGTCCAGTCTTGGGGCCATATGCCAGTGTTCCAGATGTTGTTACAGATACTGTGCAGAAGGTTAGTGCCCTGTTCACCGAGAGCGACAAGGATTTCTGTTGTTATATGATCTGACCCAGGGGCTTTCCTAGTTTTGAGTGATCTAAGGGCTGCTGTTATCTCAGATCGTAGGATTGCGGGTTCATGGTCTGAAATAAGCCCACTAGGGGTGGGCAAAGGTGATGTATCAGTGTCGCCCTTGTACAGCCGGCCGCAGTACGATCGCCATCTTTCGGCAATGTCGTCCAGGTTGTGTAGTGGTTGACCGTTTTCATCGTCTATCACCCAGGTTTTCGGCTTAAATTTCTTGGAGAGGATACGGACTTTTTATGAAAAAGTTTTTGTCTCTGCGGCACTCGTATTGGATAGTTCTGCATAGCTCTCTGTATTTAGATTGTTCTTCAAGAGTCCGTAAGTCCCGCGATTTTAAGTCCTTTCTCTCCAAAATAACCCTTCACGTATGATCGCGCAGCCAGCATGATTTCTTGGAAGTTTTCGGGTGACTTCTCGTTGCAGTCTTGAGTGCACTCTGAATGTGACCCTTGAAGTGCTCCCACTGTGTATTTGCATCCGCTTGAGTCGGTGTTGGATCATTGAGGATCTCTGTTTGAAAGGCCTTGGCTAATAACTTCTGCTCTAATGTGTCAAGTTGTTTAGGCTTCAGTTGACAGTGCGTTTTAGGAACTTTCAGGCGAAGAGTGAAGTCGGCAACAAGTAGGTTATGATCTGATCCACATTCGGCACCCGGGAAAGTTTTGACATTAGTTACAGATGACTTCCATCGCGATTGTATCATGATGAAATCTATTTGGTTTCTGTACTTATCACCGGGGGACCTCCAGGTGTACAAGCGGCGACGATGATGTTGAAAGCAGGTGTTTGTTATGGTAAGTTTCCTATCAATGCAGAAATCAATTAACCGCTGCCCGCGTTCGTTCCTTGTGCCAATTCCATACCTGCCAACGGTGTTCCTGATGTGGTTATCTGAGGACGTACATCCAACCTTGGCATTCCAGTCTCCCAGGATCATTACTATTTCACGAGAAGATATAGTCCCCAGAGTTGTTTCGACGGTTCTGTAAAATGTGTCAATGTCGTCCTCAGAAGATGAGGCGGTTGGCGCATAAATTTGCACGATGTTCAAGACGCACGGCTTGGTATTCAGCCTGATGGTGATGACTCTATCCGAAACACGGTTGTAGCCCAGTACATGTTTATTGAAGCGACTTGGTATCAACAACCCTACGCCGCCCATGCTTGAGTGGTCAGACCCAGAGAAGTAAAATGTGGTACCAGTTGGGGTTTTGAAGTGACCATTGCCACGCATGTGAGTTTCGCTAATCCCCAGGATCGTAATGTTGAGGAGCTCCATTTCTCTTTCCACAATGCTCAATTTGCCACTCTGACAAAGACCGCGAACATTCCATGTTCCGATTCGATGTTTGGTTCGTAGTGAGGCTTTGTTCTTTTTATCATCAGTAGCATTTCTTCTAGGCAGGGTCTGATGACACGCCCCAGTAGAAGCCTCGGTAGCATATTTCACACCACTCGGCCCGGATACCTGGTGGCGCCGGTGGTTAGTCGGATCGTCCAACAGTCTTTCTTTCACAATTTCCGTGTCCATTAGAGAGGTTTTCATGGGGGCGTAATAATGGTGGGTCCCCAGGTCCTTCCATATCAGTGTTTCGGGGGCATTTAATCCCTCTGGCCACTGGATGCCACTTCACGACGCTGGGTGGTCGCGGCTGGAAACGGGTTATTTACCGCCGCCCGATGCTCGTCGTTGGCCTTTTTACCAGCGAGTTGGGGCCTTCTCTGCATCAACCCTCCTCCTTTTGCAGCCGGGCTTGGGACCGTCCTTGGCGGAGTTAACATACTTTTATTATAACCTTTTACTTTTATTATAACATAACATAACATACTTTTATTATAACCTTTTACTTTTTTTTATTAACTGTATTATTAGGCTGTTTATGTTACGGCCTGAAAGATTGGCCACCATTTATAGAATATTCCACCATTATTATTACAAGATGACTATTTTCAATACTTAAACTGTCTAAATACCAAACAACAAAATAATGTCACAAATCAGAATCAAGACATTCGGCAAACAAAATAAATCAATACAATTTATTAACACCGCTTTTATCTACATTTACGACCTATATCGAGAACCTTTCACGTAATACATGCAATAAAAATCATACCAGATTTCACATTGGTACTTACGAGGTATTATTATGAGTCATAAACTACAGTTAACCGTAATAATCGGACAACAGGCTGTCTAACGAAACTTCGATATCGCCTATACTAATACTTGGGTTATGGAGATCTGATGATAATGAATCCACCGTGCCGTAGTAGACTGAAAGCCGACACTAACCTTTTCTTTTTTTTTACGCGGGGAATGCTTTTCGTACCTTACCCTTCGTGGGGTAAACGAAAGGTGTGTGTGGGACTCCCGGAAGAATCGGTTTATCCACTAAACCCCGCGGCGGCCTACCTCGAAATTTGGGAGGAACACCAGGAACGCATCAGCGGCTTCTGGAGTAACTAGCCGACACTAACCTAGTTTTGGAAGAAGACTCGGCAGTTGCTATCGTTACCTTAAAGTCTAATTAACATAAAAGCATATGAAGAATCCAAGAGTATTTGTCACGATACATTGTAAGTGCAGACAATGCAAAATGGTGACCCACAAAGATGCTTCTGCTTAATTAGGCCTCCGGTCTTACGCTCACCAAAAAATACGACATCACGGATGCTGTCATTTTAGGTTGGACTTTTATGCGAGGGTAGAACTTTCTGGTCAGGCTGGCCCGTTCGTGATGAATGTGATGATATCAGCGTTTCTCTGCTACCTTGAATAATGTGTGTACAGTATTTTTTTAAATGAATAAGTTTGCTGTAGTAGAAGGAGAAAATGTACAATAATATTTATTTTTACTTTATGTGAGTCATAACTTTAGTTGGCCATCATTTATCAATATTTATCTTATCACACACCAAACTGGAACCAATAGCGTCAGTAACGTTAACGTCATATTAAGGACTGTTGCTAAAATATAAAACATTTGGTACCTTGTCGTTTCAGTGTGAAGATATCTTTGAAGTTATCAGAAAATATTATATAAGGTAAGTCTACAGTATTATTACTTAAAGTGTACCTTTTCATTCCTAACTTATGATTTATATTATTGCCTGTTGTAATGGCGAATTTAGGTGTGGCGATTATCATACTGTCAATATGACATTAGAAATAGACTGATGAGAAGTATTTTTATGGGCTTTTTGAGTTCTATGAACATATTGGACTAAAATATAAAAGGCTATAAAACAATCACTATCTGGATCGTATATTATGTTTATATAGAAACATTCACGGGCCCAAAGAAGTAGACAGACTAGTCACTGTTATTACGTAACGCGGGGCATACCCATTGCCGTAGATTGAATATTATTTCTAAATAAATAGATAAGTAACTGGTATATGTCGAATTACATTCTTGCTGAAGATAAATTACACCCAATTGGCAATAATCATGCTTCATATAGATTATTTGTCTTGGGTGGCTATAATAAAATACCCTAAAATATGTGGCTTAAAACACATTTAAATAACAGTTTAGATTACCACTACAATTTTTTATGATATTTAACAATTTTTATGTTTATTAACTTACACCCTCTGTATTTAAGTGACATGCCAAAACCCTTCCTCCTTCAGGGGCGGTCAATGTCCAGTAGTAGACTGCAGGCTGCTGATGAATGCTGCGTATTTAAAATTTATGACATTTAATTGAAAAATACCTCTGATTTATTCCAGGTACAAAATGGGTTGCTGTTGTAGTTCTGAAAGTCCACCAGATAATGTGCAAGTTGTAGATAACGTTAATTTCCATTCTCCACCACCTGATGGCGTACAAGTCGCCTACGACATGGAACCTGGAAATGCTGGATGGGGCAGATGATTCTCAACATAATAAAGTTCAAAAAGTATCTGAGATGATATATGTACCCGAATACTGTGTATTGAAACTAAATGAGAAATTAAAAAGTAAGATACAAAAAGTAGACAAGTATTATAGGTTAAAGCAGTATCAAGCATTTTACAAGCCACTGTGCTTCAGTGGTTTGTTAAGATCTTCAGTTTTATAGTGGGGCCGTTACTTTTGGTCGTTTCACAAGCGAAATGGTCATTAAAAGAATACAAGAAAGTATTTACAACAACGGAATAAACCACAACCACTAGGAATTAATAAAACAGTAGATACTTTTTGAACTTCTTAGTTAGGTCTTTGTGTAAAGTGTAATTTATTTGTTATCGTTTTTATTTGTATGTGTAGTATACGGTTTTTTTGTACAGTTAAATAAATTACATTTATGTGTAGCACTTGACTTGTTTTTTATCCAAAAATATTTTTTTAGGTTCCAATGACCATAGTTTAAATTTGACAAAGACAATAGTTTGAAGTTAAATGTCTAAGGTGTTTCTTAAGTTTACCAGAAAGTGTTATGACTGGTCTATAGTAGTACACCACACTAAACTAGTAAAGGTTATTTAACCTGAATGCTGAACCCTGGGTTGTGGGTTCAATTCCCACATTTCGTTCCCAAGACAAATAATTACTTGATAAGCACGATCATGTGTTTGTTAGTCTAGATGTTTCTTATAATTAGTGTGGTTATCATGGTAAAGGCTCTGCCTAGTTTGAGATCAGATTGCCGTATGTGAGAAATATACCTACATAAGTATCATGTATCAGTTAGACACAAAAAGTCAGGAACAATATTGTGCTCCAGCGTATACATATGCGCCTAGAAAATTTATGCAAACCATGAATAAGCGCACGATGGAATATCTCAGCCATGTACTTAGGTAGGAAAGATATTGTGCTCCTTCAATTTAAAGTTAGGCAAAATGGAAGAGAAAAGAAATATATGGGAGTAGACCGGGCTCACCTCCGTTGAACAACTGTTTAGCCTGGCCTATGACAAGGAGAATTACAAGAAACTGACGGCTTTCAAGATTGAAGAGGCACTTAAAGTATATAAAAGAAGAATATATATATATATATATATATATATAATATCTAAGAGTATATAAAGTTATTCTTGATGTTGGAATAGTTGATGTAGAAACACCTATTTACAGGCAAAGTTAATCAACATTTTTATTTGATAAGGCTTTGTTACATGGATAAATTGTACAAAATTCTTTCTTATATCGATTTAGATAACTAAAACCTGCCTTCACTACATTGATACATGAGTTGTTAAAAGCCGTACCTAAAACAAATATGAAAATAGATATGTCTCTTATCTGTATAGATAAATACATACCTAATTACGAAACAACTGCAAAAAATGATTTTGTAAATGCGAATTATTTCTTTACATAATCATACTAACTTATAACTTCCCTGATTATATCACAGTTGAAATGCTCTCATGCTATTTAAAACTACTACAAAACGAACACTTAAAAGTAAAAAAAATGTAAGGTTTAAATTTTTAAAACTAAACCATTAAATGTGTCGGTGAATTCATCACGAAATGACCGATTCGGCAGGGACAGTACTACTCTTTCACAGAAGACCAACCATAAAATTACAGTTTTGTGCTGTCGTTGGTGAGTGTGAGACCGAAGGTCCAATGATGCGTTGCATCTTGATAGGGTGGTGAACTTGGTGATGTGAAATGATGTGTCTGATGATGCGAAAATGGAGAATTAATTACATAAAGTAGATTAATACCATCTAATTCCTATTTCTATTATTTATTGTAATAACTTTAACGTTATCAACAGCCTTTAATTGCTCTTTTAAAAAGGAACACTTCACATAAATCCTTTTTAAAGGTATGAAATTCTCCATAGGACGTCACTCGAACCAAATCGAACTGACTAAAAACACATGGTGTGCCACTCTACGCCTAGAGTAAAAAGGATTCGGGAACTGTTGTAATTAAGACAT
The DNA here is from genome assembly GCA_932526445.1 of Phragmatobia fuliginosa. Taxonomy (NCBI): domain Eukaryota; kingdom Metazoa; phylum Arthropoda; class Insecta; order Lepidoptera; family Erebidae; genus Phragmatobia; species Phragmatobia fuliginosa. The sequence continues at coordinate 11,006,493 of OW052068.1, read as the reverse complement.
CCGACTCCCTCACGACGCTTGTCTTTATAGACGCGGACATCATCTACTTTTAAAACTGTCTAATTAGGTTCCATACGGTATTGCCTCCTCGCTGCTGGCTAAGATTAGGATGTTTGAGGGTAAGCGCGTGCCGTCCATCTGCGGCCCTGTTGAAACCACTGTCCATACCGACCATAGAGCATATGGCGGCTGGTGAGGGGAAATCTCGTCCGATGACTGTAGTGAGCCTGTGTATGCTGAACTAAATCCTCACTGACGTCACAGTCGTGCATTCACACCTCGCTACGGTCGTCGGAAGTACTCCTGGATGGATAAGACTCAGATCTTATTAATCAGAATCAGGATTCTTATATGAGTGGTATGAGAGCTTAGTTGACCGTGATAGAGGCTTCGAGGGCAAACTAGGATAGTTCTATAGAATAACAGAGCCTCGGTCCTATTAAGGGCCTCTTGTAAGCCCAGCGCCTCAATACACCCAGCCACTAAATTACCAGTGGGGGTTAGGAACGCCACCTCTGGAAGTTTGCCCCTGGGCTGTTTATACAAATAACATATTTACCCGTTTGGCTAGCCCAGTTTGGAGCACTAAACCTTCTTCGAAACAGATGATTAGACCTACATGCCAACTGTGAACTATCAAAGGCTATTGATAATAATTTTCTTCTCTTTGAACTACTGTTGTATTGTATAATTTGCTGAGACTTAAGTTGCTCTCCTCTATACCTCTATTTAAGGGATAAAACGGAGTGATGACTTTCTGTAGACTTAAACACACGATTTTCTTTCATTTCAAATTATTATCAATATTTGATTAGAGAAAGTATAATAAAAAAATCTATATTTCAGCGCCATTCAGCGAAGGTAAATAGAATAACATAGTTACAAATAGAAGGACTTAAAAAAGTTACATAAAATATCTTTGAGGCAACTTTTTCTTAAAGTAAATTTAAATATTCAAAAATAAGGAACCATCAAACCATCATGCAGAATGCTTGGTAAACCTTTTGCTAATAAATACAGAAAACATGTTTTAGTCAAGTTGCAATTCTAAAAAGATTTGTGAGATTTTCTACCTGAAGGGTGATCAAAAAATTGCACGTGTTAAATGACCGCTACCTTCCAGACAGGTAGGTGACAAATTTTCAGAATACCTCAAACAATACTTCAAAATGTCTACCAGCCCTTCTACCAGAAATGTTTACATTTCTGAACATCAAGTGTAAGGTAAATTTTAAGACTTAATTACAAAATGTATGCGAATATCTCTAAATAGTATTATCTCTCGTACCGGGTGTTTTCTATGTATAATATTTATGTATTTAGAAAAAATATATAAGCAGTACTTTATGCAGTGCTCCATTAACGCAAATATAAAATTGGTGGACAATATTTGATGTACTAGGATATCCTAAAACGACTTATTTTCTTACTGTAAATTACCGATTGGGAGAGTCTATCGCTACATCGGCCCGTCTGGAGTTGGCTTTTCAAATTCGGAACTGACAAGTTTTTGCAACAGGCTCTAGAATATCCCGATGCAAGACGGATATCATGAAAGACCCGATCTAAGCCTATCTACAATTTAACCCATAATGAAAGCAGTCAAGTTTACTGCGTTACACATTTTTTTTTTTACGTGTGGAAATCCCCGCGGACCGTCACCCCGTCGGGGGTTACGGCGGGGTGGTGTGTCGGACTCGAACCGACTAAAACCACACGGTGTGACCCTCTCTGCGCCTGTGTATTGGAAGGAGTCCAGGGAGGGGATTTCCTTCTGGACTCCAACCAGCACCTGCCCGCACTGTTGCGGGCACCACCTCATATGTGTACTCTCTAATTGGGCAACGTCCGGTCACACGCGGACGCCGCCCCCTCGCGGTTGGGTACTGCGTTACACATACAGGAACGTTAGGCTTTGCCAGTCATATCAATTCACACGACAGGAGACAACCATAGGGTTATCGACAGTGAATACATCGAGAAGGACATCATCATCATCATCAGGCTGCTGACTATAATATATGATAAGTAATTGATGTGGCTACTGCGAACACTGCTGTGAACGTGTACACTGGGAATGAGAATTAATCCCGGTTTCACTATGGTTATAGATCGGATTTTACCTTCCTGGATATAAAAAACATTCTTAAGCATTCTTAAAAATAAAGAGCCACTTTATAAGTAACATAATAAGCGATCTTGATTTTGATATCTATTCATTTACTTATGTTTGTTGTACAGCGGGATCTATTTGCGCTCGTAGTTACGGGTAGACTCAGTGGTCAGTCTACCCGTAACTACGAGCCGTATAACCCCTTTTTAAAACGTCGGAAAATAGAAGGTCATTATCATCACAAGCCTCGTAGAAAAAAACATATCGTGAAAACTTTTTTTTTCTTTCTTGTAGTGAATTCGACTCGTCAACAACGTAGTGCATAATATCGCAAATATGGTAAAGACATAAATTATGAAAATAAATTTAAATTTTACACGGATTCCATTAGAGTATGTTAAATTATACTGTTTTTATATTATTTGTAAAAAATTATATTGGATAAAATAAATCCAACCAGAACAAAATTCCAAATTTTTTTTTATTCGGTTCATTTCAATTTTAGGTTCAACTCTATAAAGTCATGTATAAATAAAATTTACGCAAATCAATGTTAATAAATGTATGATTGACATCACATTTTATGTATATTGAGCAAGAATTTGGAAAATATTGCTATTTTTATTCGTTAATATAACATACTTTCAACCTACAACTCTGCACAATACTTCATATTGTTTGTAAGGGATTTCAGATCCACCGAATGAAATGTAACTGCAACCGTGGCTTGGATGAACCTGTAACGAAATGTAATAAACATTAATTGTAAATAAAGTAACATTTGTAATCCTGATATTTTACATTATTTTGAGGTGCATATATTTTTAAAGATAACTTCTGCACTAGAAATACAAGTGTCGTTGGGAGACTACAAATATGAATTAAAAGGACACAAAGGACAACCAGATTTAAAACATGGTGTGCATGCCACAATGTTGTACCATGTGGGAATTGAAATTCACAACAGCGTACTACGAAGTGATATTGTGACCCATTGAATTACTATGGTATTTGTGCGAGCAATTCTGTATTGTGCCTGGTAATACATAAACTAGTGTTCCTGATTTCAAAAATAAATAAGTGTGGGCATGACTTTATGGGAAAAGTCGAAGGAAAACTTTTTGTAAAATAGTTTTAACTTTTTAAAGAGTTTTTCATTATCGACGCAATTAGTGCATTTTACCACGATTTCAACTATATTCATTGGTATTAAAAAAAACTCGGCCAAGTGCGTGTCAGGCCACGCACAGGAAAGGGTTCCTCAGTAACCCATAATGGTACGTGGATTAGAAATCGAATCCAATGGATAATTGTTATGTTTACGTATTAATGCGTTAATTTTGTATGACGTTTTCCAAGTAAGCGCATCCTAAAGTTAAGCCCCTATAACTCACGAACTAACAAAGTCATCTAATCCGTTATAGTTTTTCTTTAAAGTTCTATATATGGACCACTATCACGATTTTTTCCAGATTTTTTGAGCCAGCCGTTTAGCTTTTAGAGGGGGGGGGACACTCTTATTTTACGAAAAAGTGGCCTTTAAAGTCGAATTTCTCGCAAACGGATACCTATATTAACTTTACTTTACTTGTACTTTACGTGTAGGGGAGGTACCCCAAATAAAAATATTTTTCATAATTTTATTTTAGCACTTTGTCGACGTAATTACAATACATATCATGCAAAGTTTCATTTTTCTAACACTTACCGTTTGGACGGTAAGTCGAGGACGGTCGGATGGACGGACGGACGGACAGACGGACATGACGAATCTATAAGGGTTCGAAGTCATAAACTTCGGAACCCTAAAAACCTTGTGCAAAGTGAGAAAAGCTCCTGTTATCTTTTTTTATAATAATAGCAAAACTATTTCAAAATTACTTAAATGACTGTTTATAACCAAATATATACTGTAATTTTTAGGTAGGTCTTCTGCCAATTCGTGCTGAAATCAGCGTGGGTCTACTACTTTGATTTAATTGTTTTGATAATTTACCTTGCCGGGAGTAGTGGAGCGCACATGGTTGACGCGTGCAATATAAAGTGTTTCTCCTGAGTTAGTATTGCCTCCTGGGATGGCCCCTGCCGGGACTTGTCCGTTACTACTCGGTAGCCAACGTAGAGCATGCGGTGCAGCTAGTAGGACCTGTTAACATTAAAATTTTTTGTACTGTCTGTATGATGATGGATTAAGAATATGGAGTGTTATTGTAGTTCCATTCATCCTGTAAGTGTCGTAACAGACGACTAAAGGAATAAACCAGCATAGCAGAGTATCTCAAATCTCATTTTTTAATATTTAAGCCTATATAACTTCTCTGCCTGATGGAAAGCATGAGCAGAGTCCAGAAGTAGGGGTTACCATCCGCATTATGAGGGTCAGCAATGCAGCATGGTGTGGGTCACCATGCTGCTATGGTGGACTGGTCGAATGTGTATGCATCATTCTCCAAGCTCTTTTCTAAGAAGAGGCGTATGTTTAGCAGTGGACTATTGAATTTTGCGCTCATAGCTCGGTGATTGGGAACAATCACCGAGGGTTAGCCGTTTGTGGCATGATATGCTATGAGCGTTTCCGTGATTCTGAGGTCACGTTAAGCAGTCGGTCCCGGTTGTTATCATAAGATAACAGTAAGGTTAGTTGGAGGCATGTTGGCGGAGAACATCCAACGGCAAAATTACATAACCTATAGAAATAACAGTCGTGAGGCTTAGTTGGGGGCCTTTGGGCGGCTTAAAAACATCCAAATACAAGATTACGTTGCCGCAACGTGTCTTGCCAGACCTCAATCCGCACTCGGCCAGCGTGGAAACATATGGCTTTAACCCTCTCCTGAGAGGAGACCCGAGCCCAGCAGTGGGACGTTCGTTTTTGATTAATTGATTGAATTTTATTGGGATAATAGACATATTATTGCAACATGAAACTGTACCCTATTTTGCTATATAACATGACTCTCCCACTTCCTTAACATCGAATGAAATAAATTTTCAAGACGGCAGACGACGAAAAACAATCTTTATCTACTTTAAAGGCTTTTAATTTTGATATGGTTTTTACCTCGAAGTTGTGTACAGGCACTTCTTTTCCACCATGGGGAATGTAAGCCGCACGACTCTTCGAAGCAAACTTCCCCGGTACAAAGTCTCCGTTGTAATGGGCTCTAATTACCCAGAGAGGGCTGTCATCCCAGCCTTCCTTACCCGCGACGAAAGCTCTATGGCTATATGAGGACGCTGTAGCTGTATTCACATTAACCCAGTCGATTACTGAAAATAGTTTAAAAATAAATGTTAAGTAATTGTTAAAGGTACTTCTGTATGTTAACCTACACATGTGCTAAACATGTGCTAAAACTAGTCGGATTTTTTATAATTTACTAATTTAGATTCTTCTACTACGGAAAATTCACACAAGTAACATATGGTCATCTCTAACTATTAAGAGCCTGTACAAGCTACCTAGATCACTCATAAACAATTGGTAGATATAGAACTCACGACCGAGTGGAAAAGGTACTTACGATTTCTTAGTCGAAATTAAAATAAAATAAAACGAAATAATTCGAGATAAGATATAATTGTCATACTATGACTTCCACTACGTAAGTTAGACTAACTTAAATGAACAAGACCTAGATAATTCAGTAACATTTTAAGTTCTACTGTATTATTTTTTGGATGCCACTTATTGTTTTCCAACAATGTAATATTGAGTATTTTCTTGCCTAATAATTAATTAACCGTCCATAAAATAAAATAAAAGTTTGTAAAATTGTAATGAAATAGTTGTAAGTAACAAATACTTTGGGCAACTAAAGATTAAAACTTGCATTACCAGAGGGTGTCAGAATTTTAGTGACACATTGATCCACCTTCAACAATGTTTGCTCTAGCTTCTCGCGAAGGCCTGGGAATGTCACTGGGCGGCTTTGAGAAACCGTGGCTACAGGTGGATGATCTGTCGCGGAATTACGGTTACATATAAACTTTATTTAGATACTCGAATTAAAACTGAGTACAGCCTAAGTTACAACCTCTAGAACTCGTTGTTATATAGATAAACATGTAAAATTTGCACTAAGTAGGATCGAACCAGCGATTCCTAACTCTATAGTTGAATGAATTACCGCTGTAACCCACTCATTGTTAAGTCAAATAGGCTCTAATTACAAGGCTCTGGTTGCGGTTGCTGTTGATAGATGTAATTAGTGACGTATGTCGGTGGAGGCTGCACCGGCTCGGGTTGTGGCTGTGGCTGTGGCGCGGGATGATACACCGGCATTGGCATCATCACTGGAGCCGGTACGTATGCGTAGCCAGGCACTGAGCCCTGTGGTGGGGGTTGTCCATATCCGTACGGAGGTGGAGGACCATTTGGTGGATCTGAAACGTTTCGTATTTTATTGTTAACTCTTTATCCAACAGATGGCGTGCATGAAAAAGTATATCTCCAGCAGTGGACTGCAATGGGTGGATGATGATGGTGATGATGCAACACACGCTAATGAGCTGATGATATGGATACATTGAAAATTCTTTGTACTTCGAATTTTTAAACAAACTGCACTGACAGAAAATGGAAATTGAAAAAGAAGAATTACAGAAGGCTACAATCTTCATAGTGTTTGCATTTTCTAGATTTCACACACGTAAAAGCTGTGGTAGTACCATGCTTGTCATAGAAGAGCATGGTTTTGGCATAAATGGGCCGCCTTGAACTGAGTGATTAGTCAGTTTCACAGAAAACCACCAGTTACAAACACCTAAAAACCGCTCCCTCTGATTCTATGGGAGGGATATATATTTAGACAAAGGCCTTGTGACTCCTGAAATGCAGGCATCGAGGTGAGTGAAGGTCATTTACCTTACTCATAGGTCCCCCTATATTATAGAAAATATAGACAGGTAATGCTGCATAAACAATCTGCTCATTATTTAAGGTTAACAAAGTAACATACTGTATGTTTATAAAAATTAGCTTAAGTACAGGCTCTGCCTAGTTTGGGATCGGATAGCCGTCAGTGAGATGTGTGAAATTATTATTAATATAATATTCTACTAAATTGTTCTTTCTCAAGAGTGATATGGATATTTAACAGTATATTTCTGGACAGAGGTCCAGCGGTGGAAAAATAAGACTATTAATGATGATGATGTCATGACATGTGAATATCACTTATATGTTTATTGGCTCATATTCATGTTAAATACGCATTTTAGAAAAAAATGTGATAAATATTAGGTCGGTAAAAGAACTTTTGTGATAAGTCCACAAAGTACCTACATATCTATAGATAACAAAATATATTATCAGTTACAAATAAATATAATAATTGTTTTCATTTTTTTGTTAAGAGTTTTAATTACTGTAAAAAAATAACCCTTAAATACTATATAATACTTACAGTTCGACATGATTTACTTGTTATTGCTGTATTGCACGGATCACAAAAAATATAGTCGAAACAGGTGTCTTCAACTGATAAAACCACTTTACTGGACAAAGAAGTTATTTGTCGTTTATTTGTACCTATCACCTGATTCATAATATTCCTATCATATCAGTAGAAACTTCGACTTGTTTCGAGATTAGATATGGTCAAGAACAAAAAGTATGTTTTTAGTATGTTTTAAAAGTTAAAACAGAAGATTTTTGTTCTGTCTCTTGTTAACTTACAATTCATCGTCTGCAAGCTCCATTATTACTCGAAAACCGTACCCGTCTACTTATAACATACCTACATTTGAAACCAATTTATGATAAACGGATGTAAAACTATTGGTGAATCATATTTTTAGTAAGAAACAATCTGAACTCGCAAGATAATTTTACTAGTATAGATATAAGTTACCTTTATTCAAAATTATTTTTATTGAATGAACATCACGGTCTTAATAATCATAACATTACATAAATACACGTATATTGTGTACTCGTAAAAACTTACGAGTAGATAATCTTCAGGTTAAACAACCTGAAGATTAACTGACGAGAATTTCGTAAATAACTGCATCTAATCATCCACGAAGTCATCCCATTGCAAGAGAATGTATTAATATCGATATTGTATTCCATTTGGATAGGTAGGAGCTTGTTTGCCGATGAATAAGACCTATCTATCAATGATATCATGGTTTCATAATCCATTTATAGAGCGAATTCTTGTAAATATTACGTTGATAATGATTATATGCTGAATCACATACATTGTTTCAACACGTATATATTCATTGTTACACAATTTTGAAACTTTGATATGGATTTAGAAAACAATCAGAAGTCAAACATCAGTCTTCGTTAGTCTTCTTCACATCACTTCTATGTCGCACTGACTCTGGCGGAAAACGAAACGATCTCAGACATTTTTGAGAGATACTAGTACAATATGGAGGTGTAAAGGCCTTTCCGGGGACTTCCTTTCGAGGGTTCTCCTGTATACTTGGTTTCTCGGCTCAAAGTAGCCGAGACCCGAGAGTCCGACATAGAGGTGGTATCCGTGGGGATTCCCGCACGAAAAAAAAAGGTGTAAAGGCCGAAAACCATTGTAAGTGGTTATCATTGAACAGCTCAGTACCTAAAACAGATTTAATATTTACCATTCATTTATTAATCTTTCCAATTTTCCAACTGACACTCTTAAACTATTTAGGCTAACTTAGTCGTGCCATTTTGTTTCGAGATCCGTTATATCTGAGCTAGTGATTCAATCTTAACAGGATGATCACAAAATCACTAAATATAATAATATTCAAGAGTTTTAAACTTCAGATGTTTATTTTGATGTAATTTTATAAATGGTCATCGAATATTGTTGGGTGCACATGTAGTGATAAACGCACATACATACAAACGCACTCACACAAACACAGATATGTACGCGTACGCGTGATATGTAATTAAGCCTGTTATATAGGCAGGATAAGTCTAAACACCCTCGTGATTACTTTTTAATATTATAAACACTTTTAAATTAGAAATCATATAAATTGAATTGTCATGTTTTGGCGTAGTTAAATCACTATTCGTGACCGACTTAATAGAAGTGCAGATGATATCAGAAAATTAAATTACGATTGGAATTTACAAGTGTTGTCGAATGTGGACGAGTATCATTATTATCATATCATCGTGTAGTCTTCTACAGTTAAAACATTTGCTCTGGATTTTAACATCAAAATGCTATACCAGTACTTAGTGCCATTCAACTGCATTTCCAATTTGTTTGGTATTTTAAGACCATACGATATTATCAAAGGCAAGTCTTCAGCAGTTACGTCATGGATGAAGCTTTGGTGTTTGGTCATTGCAGTCATTTTTACTGTCACATTTTGCTTAAACAATACGCTAACTGAATTTTCTTTTAAAAATAATCTAGAATTATTATCAGATATTAATGATTTGACTATCAATATATTGTTTATTATTTTAAATGCGTTAAAGAATGGGAAAGTATGCATCAAGTTACATGATATTTTTAATGTAATTTTTAACGACCTCCAAATTGATCAAAATGTTTTAAAATTGTTTGCAAGAAAGATGTATGTTTGGTTCGCTCTACCTAGTATTTGTTTTTTTATCTTAGCTATTATAGAAATTGTGAGTAAAAATCCACCATACGATATTATTACAAGCGTACCTGTATTTTTATCCGTGGTAGATTTGTCAATGCACTTGTACTCAGTACTGGCCCTGCTTAAAGTTATTAACGCAAATTTATCCCGTAAGCTGTCTTATTATATAGTTAAAAACAAAGATTTTGAAATAAAGACCACTGTAGGATACGTTCTAAATCCCAAAATAAAGTTCATAAGCTATAACGATCAAGTCTATTATGATATTAACTTGCTATGTAAAGTTTACGACGATTTGAGTACCAGTGTTCACCTTTTAGAAGAAAAACATGGACTTGAGGTGAGTAATCTATACTAAAATATTATGAATCGAAAGAAAAAAAAGTCATGAAAAATAAACTTTTATTGAAATGCACTAAGTAACCATATAGGATGAAAGTATTCATCAAAACATCGGCAAACGAGTCCAAGCTCGATGGGGTTGTGACTCCAGCATCAGATCAGTTTCATGTTATCATTATATTGCACTGTCACGCAATACAGCTTGCAAAATTTCAAATCGATTGGACACCGGGAAGTGTGTCAAATTTAACTTGCAAGATTTCATTAAAGACAAAAGTTCAAGTGAAACGAAATAAAAGCTTGTACTAAAGTGATAAAGTTTGTGAGGTTGTAGGGGGGTGTGTGGATCTACTGAACCGATATTAAAAGTTCTTTCTTCGATAGAGTCACATTATTTGTGAGTGTCAATTGTCATATGCTATAAAAAGAATTACTGCGACAGACATACACGAGGAGTTTATGAGCCAGTTTTAAATTATAAGTCATTAAGATTAGGTTCTAATAATTCATTGCTGAAACTAAAAGTTACCCTATAGCGAACTTTATATCTTCAGATTTGTTGAGTCGTCGGAGTTACCAATTATGGCGAACTTATGGTTGTATCGAATCTCAATTACAGTGTACTATTTTGCAGCTATCTTTATTGTTTAAGTACTGGTTTATTATCCTAACATTACTTACGAACGAAGGTATATATTATATATGGATATGTTTTGCTCTTACAGCTACATTATATATTCTAAAACCGATCGCTACACTGCATATAATCCCGTCTTGTACTTAACGAGGAAATGATTGTCCCAATTCTATGTGCTCGATAATAGACACATTTGAAATATGCTGACAAAGCATATCTCTGTATAAATTTCATCAATTTCTTTAAACAATATATGACGCAGAAATATACCGCAAAGCTTTCTTCTAGAAAAATTCTAAAAAAGAACTTTGCGGTAGCTCAGTTTAGCTTAGCTTAACAGCCTTATCTGAATAAATGAGTTTTCTTCTTTCTAAATGTTCCCAGGTTCTGTTATCGATCTGGTTGATGTTTACCAGCGGAGTAGTCGGTGTGACTCTTCTGGCAGGTGATAAGGTCAGATGAATTACATAGTTTCTAAGCAATTCTTCCGTTAATTTTCACCCAGTGTGTGAGGTTACCACAGTTCAAAACCCTTCATCCGCTGATCCTGAGAGTTCAAAAATCGGCAATGCTCTTTCGATTCTTCTCCATCATCATCATCATCATCAGCTTATCGCAATCCACTACTGGATATAGGCCTCGGCTTCACAAATCCAGCTCCAGCCTCCGGATTTTGCAAATCATCATCCCATCTGGCCTGTAGACGTCCTACACTATGACTGTATTAACCACTCAACAGTGGACAGCCTCGATTGGGCTCTTAAAAAAGATGGCGCTCATGTCGCTGTCAAAAATGCTAATTAGGCGTTCATGTGGAGCCTAATATAGGCTGTTGTGACATACAGGGTATTTTTAGGCTATAAGTTTAGAAAACCATGATTTTCTCGAAATCAATTGATAAATGTAATAAAGCAAATAATAACTTATATTCTTAATTAGATTTCTTTATGTAATTTCTTATATTTCACTTGACTTTGAAATGCATTGCAACTGTGTTTTAAGAAATAAAATGACTCACCTAAAATGGAAAAAAATATTGTAATAAAGCCATTTCGGGCCCACTTTTATTTTCCAATTAATGAAAAATCACGACTTTGTTATCACTATAGACACTATTTAAACATTATAACACTAAGCACTTAATAACTTATACACAAGACCATATCATCAAGAACAGAATTTGTTTATAATAACTTGCACAACAAATTGGCGGGAAACAAGCACTTGACGCTGAGTGGAAGCCGTCATAATTTATGATAACGATTGTCAAAACAATTCGTGCCACAGACTAAACAAATTTAATGAGTGCGGTGGGCCAATTCTTTAGTAGTCGATTGTAAACAAAAACCATAAAGTGAGAACCGTAGATATCGACACAATAGACTATTAAAGTACGTGGTGTAGGAATGTCCTATTCTAGGCGCCTGACATGAACGCGCGCATCTGTTGACAACCTATTATAGGCGGCCGTCATATAAGGATAATTCGCATTATTGACCTTCACTGCTGAGTGGTTAATGTCTTGTGATTCTGACACGTCATCTGCATGTCACTTCTGCTTGTTTGTTTGCCACAAAAGTAACATCTAAACGTTTAATATTTCGCTTTATCAATTAATTACAAATAGTTTTTAAATCTCACATGTTTTTATAGGGCTTATCAATGATGACCCGCACTATGGTAAATCTAAGGCTATTCGTACACAAGGCTACGCAAATCTTCAATACTGTTGTATACGACATTAGTATCAAGTCGCGAGTATCGATTAGCGTCCGTACACACGACAGGGAATCGCACGACGCGAGGTGCCTATCCATCACTATTTTATAGGCGTAACGGCTAAACAGATCACACTTTTGCCAAAATTTCTGACACAAGTAATGATGAAATATAATTTTCTACTATCTTTATCGAAAACAATGAAATCGTCGTAACAGAAGATACTGTGTTTACGCGTATATAGAGAGAAATATAAAGTGCAGACTGTTTGTAGCTGTAAAAGAATTACAATATAATTATTTAAACAAGGATATTTATTCACCTTGGAAACAAATTTAATATTAAAAATTGCTCCGCCATCTTGGAAAACGCCGAGACTTATGTAGCGGCGATCTTGTCCGGCAGGTAGCGCGTGACTGGCGCGTCGCGAGTTGCGCGACAAATGTGGATTTGTATGGCGGTAGTCACTTGGAGACTAAAATCGTTGAGTATCGGAGATTTGCGTATCCATGTGCATGAAAGGCCTAAGGATTTAGAGAATCAAATTTTGATTTGTTAGTTTATTTACTTATTTTATTTACAGGGAAGCATTAAATGGCTGGTAATTTTTAAAACCATTTCACCTTTTTTATGGGGTTTCATAGTATGTTTAATAAATGAACAACTCTATGCCGAAGTTGGGACAACAATCGCTTTAATTATCAAATGTCTGATTGATCACAGAAGCGGTGAGTATGCGTCTCTTCATGATACATAAAAATGTTATTAAAATATTTTAACTGTAATCATTACATTACGGCATTTTTGTTTAAATGTTAGTAATATTAATTTGCTATTCAGAATTTGAAAGGGATCCCTAATTTTTTAGGCTATTGGAGATTGCATTATTTTGTTCTAAAACAAAATTGATTCCAGAGGTGATATTTTTTTAATTAATTTGAGTGAAAAACTAACTTACTGACTGCAACTAGCGATTTAAGCCCCCTTTAACTTCGTAAAATAAATTTATTAATTTTAAAAACTGAGTTCATGACTACTAAGTACATCAAAATAAAAAAAACACAATACAAATTTATTTTAATTCGTAGGAGGAACTTACGAATTCCTGCCAAACTTCCATATTCCGGACTGTTTATCAATTACTTCTGTGAAAAACTGAAAACCCTAATAAGGTATCTAATAAAAAAACAAAACACTGACTACGTAATCATCATCGTATATCAATCGTTTTCAGTTCCAACAATGAAACCTGCGCTTGAGACTTTTAAGCAGCTTGTGACGAACGATCGACTGCAGTTCACCGCCTGCAATCTGTTCAACTTAAAGTTTTCAATGCTACTTGGCACAGTGATCAACGTGGTTACGTACAGCGTTATAATGATTCAGTTGTTCTTAACCTAAAGTGAATATATAAAACTCAACTGTTTGTTTTGTTTACATTAATCATACCCATCAAGGTTAACTGGTAGGGAATGCCTTGGATATTAAGTTCGCCGATGTACAAAAGTATATGAAGTTAAACTTAATAAATAAATTAGGATGTCAAGATTTTTATTGTATTGTGAAGTTTATTACGTTGTATATTGTACGTTATTCCTTCCATGACATCTATTTTTATATATTAGGCCACCAGCAGCTCGTAAATTATTACAGGGCAATACAAACAAATTATTCAGTTTTGACAACCATATCTAAATTATTTTTTTGACTTATTATTTTAGGTGAGGTTCAGCTTTCTTTTACGTACTGTTAGAATTACTAATTAGTAGTTAATTGTCTACTAGCTTAGACGCTCACTGTTACTGGTTTAGTTAATTGCTTAGACCCTTTGTGTACCAATTTCTTATTCTAGTCTCTATTTTTTTAAACTATTTTTGTGTCGCGGTGTTTGTTACCAAACCTCCCCTCCGATACAGCTGGACCGATTTATATGAAATTGTAAGTGTCTATCGGGTAGGTCTGAAAATTGGCCAACATCCATTTTTGATACCCCTAGGACGCAAGCGGAGCCACAAGCATCGGCTAGTATGTAATATAAATAAAGTGCCTTTCAAAACCATTACAATACATATTACAACAGCGCGGCGGAGGAGTAAGCACAGGCGTTTTTATCGCGCCACCAACTTTATAGAAACATTTCGACAATTGAAGGAATTGTATTGTTTACAGGACGGTGTCTTCTAAATGTGAGTATACGAGTATGTATATCAATAAATATTATTCGCTATGCCCCAAAAAAACTCTTGTGCTCACTTTACTTTCTCTACATCATCATCAAAAATTCACATTCGATTCTTCAGTGCTTACTGGAAATACAGAGTCACAATTTTCTTAGGAACCCTAACTCCGACTCCACAAACCGCTCAAGCAGAAGAGGAATCAATCAATATATCTACTGATTTAAAGTATTTAAAAGTGTTTTTCTGTATAAATGCTAACATTTCATACAAATTTTCAGAGAATAGCAGGCGATATCTAATAGTTCTTAATCGTTTGGTTCTTTTGTGTCTTGAATTGTTTCTAAAAGTACAAAACATTTGAGAAAATAAATAACTTACATTTTTTTTGTTTTGTATTAAATGTAAACATAAAACGGCCAACTCCAGAAGTCAAAACCGAAAAAGCCTACAAAAAAACTTTCAGTCTGTGATTACAAAATAATTGACAGACTTGTCTTCAATTAGAAAATTGTAAAAAACTATGAAAAATAGTAATAAATATACGTAATATGTTTTCATTGTAAATTACAAAAACAATGGTAACTTTTGAAATAATTTTTAGGAACAATAATTATTTAGCCTAATAATATGTTATCTAGTAGTATAATGAAATATGTGTATGTTTTGAAACTGCATTTATGTTCATGATACACTATGTATTATCATGGTTAGTCTAAACCGATACGCTTGCTTACTCTGTTACTCTAATGTAGAGCTTATGAGAAATTCGCACCATTTATATATAAAATTTATATTTTAGCCTACCAAAAAGTAATTCACTTTCAGATTCTATTCTTCTACTTCAAATAGATAATGATGAAAATATAGCACGGTGACACGCACTATGGGGATCTTTTGAGATGCTTCTCCGGTTTCGCACTCACCAATTAAACACGATAGCACTTACGCTGTCGTTTCAGGTTGATCTTTTGCTATATTGTGCTAAAGTCAGCGTAGCTCTACTACCTTGAGAATTAAAAACAAACAACATACATAATAAAACATTGATTGATGGTAAAACTTTATTTATATTTTATCAATCAAAAAAAATATTAATACACCAAAAGGCACTAACTTTATGTTTAATTTTATTATAACATCTAAATATAAAAAGCGGCCAAGTGCGAGTCGGACTCGCCCATGAAGGGTTCCGTACCAGCAAGTAACATCATATAAAAGTTCTTGTAGTTCGTTGTAACTTTCTTCGATGTTTTTATACTAGTGTATTGATTGGATAAAAGGTATATTGCGTGTTACGATTTATGACGTATTAAAAAAAAACTACTCACTAGATCTCGTTCAAACCAATTTTCGTTGGTAGTTTACATGGTAATGTACAACATATATTTTTTTTAGTTTTATCACTCTCTTATTTTAGAAGTTAGAGGGGGGGGGACACACATTTTTCCACTTTGGAAGTGTCTCTCGCGCAAACTATTCAGTTTAGAAAAAAATGACATTGGAAACCTCAACATCATTTTTAAAGACCTATCCGTAGATACCCCACACGTATAGGTTTGATGAAAAAAAAAATTTTGAGTTTCAGTTCCAAGTATGGGGACCCCCAAAATGTATTGTTTATTTTCTATTTTTATGTGAAAATCTTAATGCGGTTCACAGAATACATCGACTGACCAAATTTCAACAGTATAGCTCTTATAGTTTCGGAAATAATTGGCTGTGACATACGGACGGACAGACAGACAGACAGACAGACAGACTTGACGAATCTATAAGGGTTCCGTTTTTTGCCATTTGGCTACGGAACCCTAAAAAGATATCAACATGACTTGTTTACGTTTTGAAAACTTAATACTTCCACGCCGATTGCGTTCAAATTTTGCGACAAAATACAACGAATAAAATTATCTCTATTGTTTTTATTTACTTTTGCGTTCGTTTATTCCTCCTTTCTCATAAATGCAACCATAAAATATGCCAAAGCGAAACTTGGTAGGGTACAGCAAGAAACTATGTTTTATAAAATGACACAAAAAGTTACACTTAATCGAGCGAGGTGATTGGCTGAACAAATACCTGCAATTTTGACAAAAATTGCTACATAAATTCACAAAAAATATTTCATTGGTGAGTGTTCAAGCTCTAGGACGTGGATCTTCATTGCTTTGGCCAGGCGGTACATGTGGACGCTCATGGGCGGGTGGATTGTATGGTCGCTGTGTGTTCTTGTCTCCTGGACCGGACATTATTATCTAGAAAAATGGAATCAATAATGAAACAAACATGGAATGTAAACTTAACATGCTTAAATCTATAAAATATAAATAAAATATGCTTGAAAACATAATTATACTAATTCCTAAAATGTTGGTGATAGAATGATCTAACAGGTATTTTTACATATTCAAATAACTTATATCTCGGCAAAATACCGTACAGCAACAGGAAGCGTTAAATATTTTGAAGTAGCGAATTTTACAAATACAAAATACAATGTGTATAATATAGATATTGTATTTTGTATTTGTAAAATTCGCTACTTCAAAATATTCAACGCTTCCTGTTGCTGCGGGGTGTTGCAATTTCCTGACAAATCAAGTATCTCAGCATGAGTCACCTGAATTTCTTCTATAATGTATCTACGAGGAGGCCGCGTTGCAGTTGAATCTTATCTAATCATCTCTTAGATCCCACGTGTGTTTAACTAAGACCTATTTTCAACTTGGTGGAATAACTATGTACTACAAGCATTACACGGCGACTGTCAACCAGGTGCGATATTTTGGTTATGTCTCTAGATGGAACAGTAACTCCACAGAGCAACTGATAAAGCAGGGAAAAGTAGAAGATACCAGATCCAATATCTCAAGATATGAGTAGGTTTGACCAGGTGAAATATGTCTATGTCAGAAACATGCATGCTAAGGTAGAAACAATTTGGGAATTGCAAAGATTTTCGTGGGAAGCCGAGCGGGTCACTAATATAAATTAAATTGCAAATGCAGTTACAGTTTTAACTAAGCCAATATAAATTAAAATAAAAGAGTGGTCATTTGCATTTTTATGAAGATCTACTTTACCGCACATGAATTGCTACGTAATTATGACTACTAAACAATAATTGTAACATAATAGGTGTAGTAAAAAGGAATCCATTATTTTTGCATGAAGTTGAAGGCTGAAACTGAGTCAACTAATCACAAAACTGTCAGAACTAATACCAAATCTCATCATTCTTACGCGATTTAGTGGAACCTGATTGGACTTATACGTATACTGCATATATGCATTTTGCATTATACGTATATTACGTATAACGCAAAATGCAGATAAAGTCCTGTATTGGAAAAAATGGATTTCTTTTTACTACATCCAATATTATTATTATGAAGCCAGAAATTCAGATATTTCGAACAAGTGTTTTAAAATATGTAATAAACTAATGTTGATTACAAGCATTAGTGACACTTAATGTATTTAGAAATAATTCGTCATAATATAAACATAAACCGTCATAATATATATTATTTATTTTCCCTATAACAAATAATAATAACTTTTAATAAGACAACATTCAATTATGAACACTTAAGTATTTTAGAACATCTGATGTAAATATCTAAGTACTTGTGCAATAACTTACTTTCAATATATTCGTACATGTTGAAGTATAGGGTTGAAGTATGATGAAAAGATAATATTTGAAACTTTTCAAGATCATTTTTGCCTATTTATGAATATATAAGGTACAACTTTAGGCAAACTGCAAATTTAAGCATATTGAGCTTCAAATGACTGGTTTGCAAAGATTTTTCGTTACATTCTGAAATGAAATGTAGTAAAAAATAACCCTTATGTCCATGAACCTCCGATTGAGAACTGCAGGAATGGAATACTACACGATGCGTTTTTTTTGGCCTACTTTAGCAAAAGCATTTTTTTTATATTTTGGTACATCTACTGTTATTTCCCGCTATCTAACCATACCTTTATTGTGATATGGAGAAATTAAATGCACTCATTTTTTTGTAATAGATTATTTTGATCGGAAACAGACTGTATTCAACTTAATAAAAAGAACACAAAAAAAATTACCTGATTGTTCTGGTATCGTAGTGAAATAACAGACTCTTGGTTATGCACCACAGTGAGTGTTTTTTATAAATCTTTTGCTAAACTGAGACTCTTATATACATACTGTCCAATAAGATAAAAGATCAGAATTTATCTCGATAAAAGCTTCTGAAACGTAGTTTCCTGTTTTACGTTGATGTGTAGATTTTAAGAAGATAAGCATTTAGGAAATATCCGAGATATGATTTTGATTGTTAATATCAGTATTTTAAAGTTTAAAGTAGTATTCGGTTTATATTAATGATAATTTTATATGACACTTAAGGTGGTCTGACTGTCTGATCTGAAGTACATAGTTAGAGACATTTATCAATACTAATATTATCAAGCTGAAGAGTTTGTTTGTTTGAACGCGTTAATATCAGTTAGATTTATTTCGTTTAAAAAAAAAGTTCAAGATTGCTCAGTATTTCATTACGCTTACGACCTCAGTTTAAATAAAAAATGTTGCGAAAACGGGGAATAACATTCCTTTTGAGAGCATCTATGGCTTGCGCTGCGTAAATGGTTAGTTTCACAAAAATACTGAAAAAAATGTTCTCCATTAAAAGTTCTTAAAAAATCGTACAGTCGTATGTGAAATATAATATCTTCTTATGTTGGTTATGTATAGGGCTCGGAATAGGTAGTTTATTTTTATGTACTTGCGATTTTGTGACATCAATAGTATGGATATGCCTGTGAAATCCCGGGGAACTTACTATTTTCAGAGATTGTAAAAACTATATGCCCTTGCCTCCAGAGCCAGTTATAACTCGATGGGGTACATGGCTAGAAGCTGCTTTTTACTATAAAAAATATTTTAATGAAATATCACATATTCTTTCTTTATTTCATGATGAAGAAGTACAATCTATAAAGAAAGCGAAAGAAGAATTGCAAAATCCTAACCTTCGACGTAATCTAACCTTTATTGAAGAACATTTTGGAATAATCAGTATTGCAAATTTTATGTTATGGTTTATCCATGTTATGCTTACGTTGACTTTATTTCTGCAAGTACATAAAATTAAACTACCTATTCCGACCCCTAGTTATGTATAACCTTTTTCAATGCCAAACCGGTACGCCAAATATCACGTTACGGGCAATAGGAGGCGCAGGCGGGGTTGCATGGATCAACTAGCACATTACATATTATGAAATATGTATTTAAATACATGTAGGATGTGTGAAACAGAACATGAGTGTAATGTGTGAAACGGGAGGAGTAGCGAATGGCGGTGCGGACGTTGTGTGCGAAAAATAAGTTATAAAATATAATAAGACGTTAAAGATTGCTATAAAAGTTACATAATCGAAAGTGTAAAAGAAAATAAAGAAACTACTATAATAGTACATTGTTCACCGAGGGAGGAAAGGGACCGATTACTAGCGAGGGAGCAGTTTGTGGCCCGAAGGCGCAGCCTAGGGCCACAATACTCCCGAGGTAGGAATGGGACTTTCACCCGAGTGCTACACAGTGCTTTATACTACACCTGTGAGGAACATTTAAAGTATTTTTTATTTTACGGTAGAAGAAACATTTACACCTATTATTCTATTACATATTCAATATTATACAGGTACACTGACTCAGTCACGTCAAATGTAACTTTGTAATTTTATTTTATATTTATTTGAGTTTACAAAGTTATTAATGCAGTTGCCGCATCTAGAAAACTAGACCGCAATTGTCCCTCAATTATCACATTAAAAAAAGTACTGAATTTTTTCAAACAAGTCTTACAGAAAATAGTTAAATTGCATATCTTGATAAATGGTTCTGTACGTAACCAACCAACCTCCAGAAACATTCCTCCCTTATCTTGCGAATGAATAATCTAACTCAACAGACGCAATACCTATCAGCTTCTTCCTTTATACGCTTAGTTAGGGCCACAGCACACTAGCTACTTTTAGCATCGGTGATCGGCGATTTTGCGACTGCATTGCGTTTGAGCGCCTTTCTGCGCTCGATCGCGGTATCAAAATCGCGCGTCATGTTGCATCATTCGCGACTTTCTGCATTCGAACGCGGTATCGGAAACGCACGTTTTAGGGACTGCTCAGGCTAAGGACTCACGAAGCGTTTTTCTCCCGTGCTCGCTGCGGTTATTTGCGCGGTTACGCAGCCGTCGCGGTTGCGATCTTCGCCCGCCACGTTTGCGGGCGATGAATGTGTGCGGAGAATAGCGTTTAGCTGCTGTGTCGCGCTTTTCTCGCGATTGACGTTAAGAGGGGTATTGCCGATCTTAGATTTGATTTTTACACTCGAAAATAAGCCACAAATGATGAAACAAAACATGCCCGTTACCTCGGGTCAGGTGCGATAGAAAGGGAGCGTTCTGCACGGAATAAGAATGTAGTAAGCGCAGAATTAATTTTATTGTAATTACTCGTAAATTGTACATTATTTTTTAAGACACTAATAGAGTCCCTTGGTAATATATTTTTATACAATGTATTAAAATATTGACTCAGTAATATACATATTTATGATAATAAATTGATTTTAGTAGAAAATTAGACGTAAATTTGTGATTATTTTCTATCGATAAAATATTATAATTTTATGTTTTCACTTAGACCAGCCCCTTTCGAATATAATAAAATATATATACATATATCAACAGATCATTTGTGGCTTATTTTGGAGTGTAAAAATCAAATTTAAGATCGGCAATTTATCTTTATACCCCCTCTAAGTGTGCGGTGTGGAGCGTTCGATCGCCGTATTTAGCTTCTAAAAAGCGATTAGTTGCCGATCGTTGATGCTAAAAGTAGCTAGTGTGCTGTGGCCCTTAATAACCTTGTAACAATTTATATTCTTGATTGTCGGCACGCGGTGGAACTTATTATAACATGTTCTTAAAACTAAACTCACTTAAACTTCTATTTCACTATACAGGGTGTAACCAGACGACTTCCGAAAACGAAAGATGCAGCTTCAGCACCCCAAAAATAATTAAAAAAAACAAACAGTTGTCTTTAAAAAAAATTGTAGCCGGAAAAAACAATGTATCAAGATTTTTATTAATTTCCGAAGCCAGCAATGTATGCGCGCACTGAGTAGCTAGGTCAATGCCTTTCATAACTATTTAATTTAACTACCTACGCGTCGCGGCGTCGGTAAAGTTCCCTATTAACGAAAATACCTACCTAGTGACTTCACGCTACTTACCTAATTCTGCGAGAGCCTCGGTCGGCCCAGAAATGGCACAAACTGAGCATATTTTATTATTTTTTCTTAAAATCTTATGCACTGTTTGATGCGATATTGGGGTTCCATGACCTCTAATTAACTTTGCCGTAGTTCGTGTTCCAACCCGAGGATTTCTCTCAAGACCTGTTCGTCCACTCGAAGATCTACTTCTAGGCCTTCTCCATGCCTTTGGGATGTAATCCTCTCATTATTCAAACCTCTCTGATAGGCAGCCGTGATGACTAACCTATCACGGTAAATACGCAAAGCCCGTGATGCATTTACGCGGGCTACACCATAGCACATAATCATTTGGCCGTATTCCCTCGCACTAAACATTATAAATAATCACTATCACTGTTAAAATATAAGTACCTATTCTAAAAATAACACAAATTCGGTGATAACTGATAACTTAAGAGAATAAAAAACGAAAAAATAAACAATTAACTTACTATACCTACTTAAAAAAGGAAAATTACAACAAAAAACTTTCGTGAAAGTCCCTTAAAAATTCCCTATCACCCTTAAAAAAAATTATAATGCACCACGCAACTGTCCAGACTGTGCGAACATTGAAGACCGACTGGTCTAATTCGTACCTATTTATAAAATTAGGGAAATAAAGTTCTTTGAAACACGCCGCCGATCTGACGTATCGATAGGTAAATACCTACGACATGACATCGGAAACCCTTTGTCGCATAAACTCAAAGATCACGCTTCTTTGATATTCGCCGACAAAGGCACACCAAACTTGCCGCTACAGTGCTTCGTCTTCTGTGTTTAGGTAAATTAATAAAAATTTCAAAGTAATTCAAAGTTTTACGGCTAGATGCATCCGTAGGTTTCCTGGACAAATTTCGCGTTTTGTATTGGAAATTTTGTATTTTTTTTCTATGGAATAGGGTTTAAACGAGCTGAAGTATGACCTGATGGTAAGCGATTACCGTCGCCAATGGATAACCGCAATACTATAGGCGGCACAAACAGCGCCAGCGCTGTTTCACACCGGTTTTCTGTGAGGCCGTGGTATCACTCTGGTCGAACTGACTCATTCATGCCGAAGCGTGGCTCTCCCACGGTATGTAAGAACAGCGAATGTGAATAGATTGCCGAATCAGCATTGCTAATCAGAAAACCGTAGGCGTAGGCTCACGTCTAGGCTTAAGACTTCAGACGCACGGTGCTGTGGGTTCGATTCCCGGCGCAAAATAAACTTGAATTTCATTGAAGACGATGAATGATTTCATTATACGAAAAAAAATAACAAGTGCACAGGATACCATTATTATTTAAGCGTTGATTGATAACCCATCAGAAAGTCAGATTAGAGAGTGATTTCGTTTAAAGTTTTAGTTAGTGTTAGGTTAGGTTAGGTTAGCCATCAGGCGGTGTTCCACAGGGGTCTGTCCTAGGACCACTCCTGTGGAACATGGGATACGACTGGGCCCTGCGAGGGCGTCTCCCCCCCGGGCTGGGTGTGATCTGTTACGCAGACGACACCCTGGTCACGGCCCGGGGGGCAAACTTTGAGGAGGCGGCGCGCCTGGCCACCACGGGAGTCTCCCGGGTGGTCGGGCGCATCGAGGCGCTGGGTCTGCGGGTGGCCCTGGACAAGACGGAGGCCCTATTATTTCATGGGCCCCGTCGCGGTCCGCCCGCCGGCGCCTCGATCGAGGTCAACTCGGTCCTCGTACCGGTCCGGGCCCAGATGAGGTACCTGGGTCTGGTCCTCGACGGTAGGTGGCTCTTCGACGAGCACTTCCGACAGCTTGGCCCTAAGTTGGTGGGCACTGCCTCCGCCCTAGGGCGACTTCTGCCCAATTTGGGCGGGGCCAGTGTCCCCACTAGGCAGCTGTACACGGGGGTTGTCCGGTCGATGGCACTTTACGGTGCACCGGTGTGGGCGGCGCCTCTGTCCGCCCAGAACAGGGCGCGCCTCTGGCGCCCCCAGCGGATACTGGCGGTCAGAGCCATACGCGGATACCGCACCGTGTCCACAGAGGCGGCGTGTGCCTTGGCCGGAACACCCCCGTGGGATTTGGAGGCGGAAGTGCTCGCCGAAGTTTATCGGCGAGTGGCTGACTTCCGGGCGGAGAGCGGATTTCGCCCTCCGCCCGAGGACGTGCGCGAGTGGCGCGAAGCCGCTCGCCGAGCCACCATGCTGAGATGGTCGCTCCGGCTGGAGACCCCACGCGCTGGCTTAGCCGCCGTGGAGGCTCTTCAGCCGGTCATCGAGGAGTGGGCAGGGCGGCAGCACGGGACCCTTTCCTTCCGGCTGACGCAGGTACTTTCCGGGCACGGTTGCTTCGGAAAGTACCTGTACTCGGTCGCTAGGAGGGAACCGAGTCCCGCCTGCCACCACTGCGACTGCAGTGAGGACACGGCCCAGCACACGCTGGCGGTCTGCCCCGCTTGGGCGGCGCAGCGCCGGGTCCTCACTGCAGTCATCGGAGGGGATCTCTCGCTGCCGACCGTCATAAGATCGATGGCCGGCAGCGACAGTTGTTTTACCGCGGTCGCAACCTTCTGCGAGGACGTAATCTTGCAGAAGGAGGTGGCGGAGAAGGCCCGGGAGGATGCAATCAAATCGGACCCGATCCGCCGCCGGCGCCCGGGGCGGCGTAGGCGCGCATACCTGCGTCTCATGCCGCCCTGAGAGTGGCCGCGGATGGGCGGGACGGGTTTCCCGTCCGTCCGCAGTGGAGGCCAACCGCGAGGGGGCGACGTCCGCGTGTGACCGGACGTTGCCTAATTAGAGAGTAAAATTTTGAGATGGTGCCCGCAACAGTGCGGGCAGGCGCCGGTTGGAGTCCAGAAGGAAATCCCCTCCCTGGACTCCTTCCAATACAAAGGCGCAGAGAGGGTCACACCGTGTGGTTTTAGTCGGTTCGAGTCCGACACACCACCCCGCCGTAACCCCCGACGGGGTGACGGTCCGCGGGGATTTCCACACGTAAAAAAAAAAAAAAAAAAAAAGGTTAGCCATCAGAGGATAACCCATCAGAAAGTCAGATTAGAGAGTGATTTCGTTTAAAGTTTTAGTTAGTGTTAGGTACCTACTGCGGGCGGGACGCGCCCGCGCGCCCTAGCCGCGGTCATCGAACCGCGTGCGGTACTGTGTAATGACCCCCGGTCAACTGATTTTATTTAAAAATACATTGCAGTTTTATTGTTTTTATTTATTTTTTGGTTTTCTAAATGAGATAATTAGGTTGTTAGTGTCCTATTATGTTGTACTATGTGTATGTAACCAGAAAAATACAAAAAAGAACTTAGATAAATTAACATATATTTTGCGTTTTTTTTTCGCTAAACCTTTTCAGTATCATGGTCTGAATGCAACTATTAAGTTTTCGATTTCAGTCTTTTTACACCCTGTATAATGAATTTTAAAAGTTCGTTTTTTAAATTGGCGTTTTTGCCGTATAGAATTATTAAAGGTTGAGATAAAAAATTCCTTATTTACTTTTACAATTTTCCTTATTTGTGCGTAATTTAACTTTTTCTTGAAGACTACTTGAAATCCTAGAGCATAGAGTAACACTTAGGGGTTTCCATCGGTCGAAATGAAATGGACATATGCATTACACTGTTATGATTAGGGCTCGGAATAGGTAGTTTAATTTTATGTACTTGCAGAAATAAAGTCAATGTAAGCATAACATGGATAAACCTAAAATCAACGTGATTTCCGGGACCTTAAATAATGCAATGCAATGTCAAAGCACACTTATGTCATTTTACATAATCATGAAAATTACACTTATTGTTTATTTGTAGGTTTATAGGAGTGAGTAGAAGAAAAAAAACCATTTTCAGATATTACAGATATTTATTGCACATTTACAATATAAATCAAATTTAAAAATAAACATATATTTATATTAACATTAAAGCACTAGTGTTGTTCCGATGGTGTAATTATTCGTCTTCGAATTGAAGATCGCCAACATAATCATCATCGTCATGTTTATTATAAAATAATACTATGATTTTCTCGGCATTACTGGGTGTCAAGGAATTTCTTTTCATATTCATAATCCATTTATAAAGCGAAAAAGATCTTTCCACGTCAACAGAATTTCGATTTCTTTATTTAGGTCAATCATAAAATCTAAGTCAGGATTTCGATCCATAACATTTTCAAGTTTTTTTATTATTGGTTCATGCGAACTCCAGCCTATGACAGCTCGTACTTCGTCAAAAGTTTCTAATGTCTCTGTTAATGACAACATTATGTTTTCTAATTTTAAATTTGCAATACTGATTATTCCAAAATGTTCTTCAATAATGGTTAGATCACGTCGAAGGTTAGGATTTTGCAATACTTTTTTCGCTTTCTTTATAGATTGTACTTCTTCATCATGAAATAAAGAAAGAATATGTGATATTTCATTAAAATATTTTTTATAGTAAAAAGCAGCTTCTAGCCATGTACCCCACCGAGTTATAACTGGCTCTGGAGGCAAGGGCATACTAGGATAGTGTTCCTTCAAGATTTTGACTCTATTGGGAGCTTTTAAAAAGATTTTTTTCACGTTGGAAATTAGCATGTCCACATTTCTGTATTCTTCCCTAATTTTTTCTGCTACACGATGCAATGCATGAGCCAAGCATGTAACATGTTTCATATTTGGGAATATAGTTTTTAAAATACGTCCAGTTGAAAGCATGTATGCTGCACTATCTGAACACAACATCAAAACATTAGGTAAATTTTCTTCAAAACTATTGCCCCACATATTTCTCAAACTTTCTTCGACAAATTGTGCTACATTTTTCCCATTTACAATATCTAATATTTTACTAACAAGTAAATAAGGTTTTTTCGGCATGTCACTAAATAAAGGCCGCACAAGTAAATGTAATACGTTTCGACCCATGAATGTTGTCGTTTCGTCAACTGAAATTGAGTAGTAAGTTCCCCGGGATTTCACAGGCATATCCATACTATTGATGTCACAAAATCGCAAGTACATAAAATTAAACTACCTATTCCGAGCCCTGGTTATGATACAGAATGTGTTTGTGTATGTTATTTTTTTGTTTTGACTCAAATGTGTCATAGCAACAACAACCCATAACGTCCCACTGCTGGACTCGAGTCTAAGAAACTCTCTTGACATATCATGACACAAACGGTCCCCGTCTAGATCGGACCGCGCCGTCGTTGCTTACCCCCGGTGATTGTTACCAATTACCGAAAGCTATTTGAATATGAACGCTATAGCTACTCCCCTCCGCGGACCTGTGTTGCTCTATGAATTCTCATGATAATTACTTTATTGGGTTACGTATATCATCTCTAGTTCGTATAGCTGAACAGGAAACGATAACCTTAAGAAGCAATGAACCTAGTAGAATTGGTTACAGGATCAAAGGCGGCGACTAACGATACTATGGAGTGTGTGGAATGAATCTCTTTCATGCATGTATCACTTACAATACAAGTACCATCGATAGAATAGTGTCAAAATGATTTCAGGAGAAAGAGACTTGTGTCCTTCCTAAAGAAGCAAAGATTTATTACGATGAACTCATTGTTGTAGAAACAGTATGTCTAACAAAGCGAATTAGGCAATCGTTACCGATAGTTGGGGTCCTAAAAAGTTCATCAACATTTATTCTGCAGAACTTCGATGTCGCCTTGTACTTGGATTTTGAAGGTCTTATTGCAGTTACACCATGTAAAAAATCGAAGTTTAGTCATATCGTATGAGACTTTAAACTTTAAGCCGACCTTTAGTCCTTTAGGAAAACAGGCT
This sequence comes from Phragmatobia fuliginosa, assembly GCA_932526445.1. Classification (NCBI taxonomy): domain Eukaryota; kingdom Metazoa; phylum Arthropoda; class Insecta; order Lepidoptera; family Erebidae; genus Phragmatobia; species Phragmatobia fuliginosa. The sequence continues at coordinate 10,978,838 of OW052068.1, read as the reverse complement.
CCAAGAAAGAAGAAGAGATCTAACAGAGCGAGAATAAAAGTGAATTGAAATAAGTATCACCTAAAATAAGGGGCCAGTAAGTTTGTTCTTAACGCCCCAATGAGAGTGTTCCAAACAAAACTTAAGATAAGAAGCGATAACCAAGAAGGTAGGTAGATAATGTGGGTTGGTACAAAAAGAAAATAAGATAGAGACTGGTCGCCTTCCATAAGAAGATTTTTGTAGAAGTTGGCTCACAGTTTGTGTATTAAGTTAAATCGACAGAGTTTCAGAGGAGAAATGAATTTCGTCATGACCAAAATACAAAAAATAATTAAATTTCCGTTATTCAAAAAGTAAAAAAGATTATATCTTTAAAAAATCAACTCAAATTAATATTCATAAGTTGGCACGATTTCAACTCAAGCAAAAGAAATATTTTTGGTGCCATGAATGTAGATGTTCTTGTCAACGAAATCGATATCAGGTTTATCGATAACTGCTATAGATTTCTGTCCAGAAAACGTCCAGAAACAGAAGCACAATATCTATAATACTTAAATCTTGGGCAAAACCCAATAATAAATTCGAAAAGAAAAAATATGTTTGACAGGCGAAATGAAATAGGTAGTTATTTTTCTTCTTTCTATCTAAAACTATTGGGTGCAGATTCAAGCAAGAGGTAAACTAACCGGACTGGTTAGTTTCTAAGAAGTCCTCTTTGTTATCCATGTATGAGATCATAAATGATGTTGAGATTACCTTAGAGCTTCTGAAAGTTTACTCATAATACCGCCCTTTAATTTGAAAATCATACTTGCACTTTCTTCTTTTTCCTAGTCTTATTCCCAATATTGGGGTCGGCTATTAGTTCCACCGGTTTTATCTGAATATCAGTTTTTCCACGCAGCGACTGGCATCGGACCTCGGCAACCCGAAGGGAGAACTGAAATTCGAAGGTTGAATTAGTTGTCGGTGAATTTGAAGGCACTAACTTCCCAATAACGATTGCCATATATATGTCCATGACAACCGGGACCGACGGCTTCACGTGCTCTCCGTACGGCACGGACGTGAATCAAACTTCCAAACTCCGGGCTGCTATTAGAAATTTCCTAAGAAAAACCTAAAAACATTTTTTGGCCCGACCAGGCATTTGAACCCGAGACCTCTTGATTAGCAGTCGCATACGATGTTCACTAGACCAACGAGGCAGTTAATATCATACTTGCACTTTACCTTGCAAAAATATATTAAATCTTTAGTATGAATGAAATAAAATGTCCGTGTAGTGACGGATTAAGAATACAGAGTGTCACCACCCCTATTCATCCCACGGGTGTCGTAAAGGGCGACTTAGACTACGCAAGACAACATCAATGCAAAGAGAAGAAAAACTTGAAATGAACCCTATATCAACCCCAGACGGGTTGATATAGGGTTCATTTCAAGTTTTTCTTGCGTGCCAGCGTGGTATAGTAGGCCAAAACCTCCTTTCTAAGGAGAGGCCTATGTCCAGCCAGTGGACTGTAAAAGGCTGTTGATGATGATGATGATGAATGAAAGACATTAACTATAATAATGATCGTTACGCTATTCTCATAAAGTAGTCTCTTATATGTTTTATGTTCTCGAATAAATTTTCTTGTAAATGTTAATTTTGAAATTAAAAACTTAATTGTCTTTTTGTACCCTGAGTAGAAAAATATGATGTCTAAACGAATTTATTTGTTGACACTATATTCTGTTTTACCATTTATATTTCACTGCAGTTTATATATTATTATTATTTTGGCCTTGGCTACTGGCTTCATACGTACCCTTCGTCAAATACAGGAACATTTCTTGAGCCTGACAAGCTCCGAATCGCAACCTGTCTACGGCTTGGGGTTCCGGTCTGCGCTCCTCATAAATGTCCCTGTGTTAGTGATGTCGACAAGCTAGGACATCACGGACTGTCATGCCAAAAAAGTGCAGGCCGCTTCTCGAGACATGCCGTACTTAACAATATCATACGCCAGTCCCTTGCCACCGTCAACTTACCAAGTCTACTTGAGCCGACTGGTATTGCAAGAGACGATGGCCAGAGACTCCGAATATGATTTTGAAAGGGGGAACGCCATTCAAACGGAATCTTCGGAACCATGCCTAAAGGGACTCCTTTTAATAATATATTTTAGTTATTATTACATTTTTTAAAGTTTTTAGTTTTAAGTTCCTTGTTCTAGTTTATAACCAATATTGTACATGCGCGAAGCGCTCATAGCCGAGTGAAGCGCTCATAGCCGAGTGGCCTTAGTTGATTGGAAACAATCACCAAGGGTAAGCAACGACGGCGCGGTCGGACCTAGATGGGTGACCGTTTGTGGCATTATATGTAATGAGCGTTTCCGTGATTCGGAGGTCACGTTAAGCAGTCGGTCCCGGTTGTTATCATAAGATAGCAGTCGTGAAGCTTAGTTGGAGGCCTTCGGGCGGCTTAAAAACATCCAACAGCAAGATTACGTAGCCACAACGTGTCTTGCCTGTCCCCAACCCGCACTCGGCCAGCGTGGGGACGTATGGCCTTAACCCTCTCTTGAGAGGAGACCCTGAGCCCAGCAGTGGGACGTTATGGGTTGTTGATGATTGATTGTACATGCATTAAATAAATAATTTTAGTTTTATTAGAAAAAAAATATATATGTACTTTGACCCTACAGACAATTGGTTATAGTCAACTTATTTTATTGCTGTTCTCATAACTAAAATCATTATACTCTCTTCAAATTTGAACTATCTTTCATGTCTCTTTCCACCATCACGTAATTTGTTTTTATCCTTAAGAATATATAGTGACCTAAATTAATACAAAAATATATACAAATCATCTGACAATTTATATGTACATTGCAGTCGTTTCATAGCTCTCTAGGTCACAGTCAGATAAAAAAGATGTTTTAAAATCATATTTCATGTGTAAAAAAATCTCTTCCGTATCTAATCTGTATGATGTGTCTCAATTACCAAAAAACCCAATGGTTTTTACGTGACGTAACTACCTGTTTTGCACAGTTTCACCTACCCTCGCAGTTGCTAAGAACTACAGCTCAATTTTATCAGAAAAAACCTCTCTCTCTCGTAAATTTTACCTATTTTACAGTAATCCTTTTTGTTGATGATTACCTCCGTAGTGCTGTGATAGCGTATGCCACTGTTTCGTTCTACACACCAAACGATTGTATGATATGCAAATATTTATTTGGAAGTTTGGGTGTTTTCTATATAATATGTATGTTTTTACAAAAAAAAACTGTATTTACACCAGTTGTCAAGTGTACATAATACAAGTTCTACTTAGTTTTGGACTAAATAGCGTGGAGTGTTAGATGTCCGAAAAAAAATATCCTTTATTTATTTAAACACTTATTATTACATATCTATTACATTACATATGTAATATTGATCTGTGAATAGTGATCAACGTCAACGATCAATCGATTCAACGCATATCAGGAGCGCAAAATGACTAATTACTTCCTTTAAAAATACTAAACGTGTTGTAAAAATTGTCATTATATTTATTGGACATGACTTTAGATAAAGAAACACCAATTTTATTAATTACCGAGAATTATGTTTAAGGAAACAATTTCGTAAACCTATGGGCAATGTATTATGCTAGTACGAGGCGAGGCACTAGTGGTCAGCAGCGAGGGAGTGGCGTCCTTTGAGGGGATTTCCACGCATAATAAAAGGCGGTTTATACTGCCCATATCTGAGTTATTTGGTACCTTGGGTGTATGATGGCATAACTAAGATTTTGGTAATCATGAGTTGGAAACCAGAAATATAGATGATCGACTACATTAACTCCCCAATGAGATTTTTTTTAAACAAAACTTAAGTACAATAACTAAAAAGTGTTGTGAACAGTTTTATTTTGCAAAATGATTGCCTTTATTCAATAAAATATTTCTTCTTGGTGCCTATAGTACATTGTTCACCGAGGGAGGAAAGGGACTTTCACCCGAGTGCTACACAGTGCTTTATACTATACCTGTGAGGAACATTTATAGTATTTTTAAAATAAAATCAAAACGTAAGACACCATGTAAGACACAATTTAGCTTAGAATTTGACCAATATTTCGCGCTTCTTTTGTTTTTTTTTTATTCTGCACAAAAGGATGTCAGTGGCACGGAGATTCCATATTTCAATTATATGAAAACTCCTTGGGCAGACGCGCGCCATAGATAAGATAACACATGAGAAATGAAAATTCATACAACTTTCTCTCCCGCTAAAACACGTTAGAAATGGATTTTCATACTTTTTATCCTCCCGCTTATTGAGGTCAAGGAAAAGACTAACGTTCTCTTTTCATTTTCAGGGAATATTGACTACTGTTCCGATCAGGTGTAGTATAAATGTTATTTTAATAGGCGTACCTATACATGTTATTAATGGGTCTCAAAAATACTCAAAAATATTTTATACTACACCTGATCGGAACAGTAGTCAATATTCCCTGAAAATGAAAAGAGAAAGTTAGTCTTTTCCTTGACCTAAATAAGCGGGAGGAAAAAATGTATGAAAATCCATTTCTAACGTGTTTTAGCGGGAGAGAAAGTTGTATGAATTTTCATTTCTCATGTGTTATCTCTATGGCGCGCGCCTGCCCAAAGAGTTTTCATATAATTTAAATAGGGAATCTCCGTGCCACTGACATCCTTTTGTGAAGAATAAAAAAAAACAAAAGAAGCGCGAAATATTGGTCAAATTCTAAGCTAAATTGTGTCTTACATGGTGTCTTACGTTTTGATTTTATTTTATAAATACTTTAAATGTTCCTCACAGGTGTAGTATAAAGCACTGTGTAGCACTCGGATGAAAGTCCCATTCCTACCTCGGGAGTATTGTGGCCCTAGGCTGCGCCTTCGGGCCACAAACTGCTCCCTCGCTAGTTATCGGTTCCTTTCCTCCCTCGGTGAACAATGTACTATTTTAGACTTAACAATTTTGTTATATTCAAAGTAATTATGTTTGGGACTGCATTTAAAATATATCTTGTTTCTTGATTTGTAATTAATTTAGTTACGTATAATAATCATAGAATTCAGCTCATCCATCATTCGTAATATATTTATATTTCTTTTAAATTGTACACTGATCACTTTCATATTTTACAATCTGCTTATAGTTGCAGTATTTTCTGTGGAAGGCGCTCTACAAGCCATTATAGCTCATGTTGCTCATCGTTGTTACACAAAAAACGAGAAGGAATACTTTAATCTATATATAACGTATTTACAAATTTTATCTTTAGCACAAGATAATAATTATCTAAGATTAAGTATATCCACGTTTTTCCTGTAGTGTTGATTAGGTACACTTTTCACAAGAATTGTCTTAATAATAATCTTTATAACGCCCGACATGTTGCATTTAAGTTAATAATCTTTGTGAATTGTTATGATCCAATATCAAAGCCGACCTAAAGTTATAGCATTTATTCCTTTCTGTTAACTCCGATTTGGTATAATCCTATATAAGTCCAATGCAATTTGAAGCTTAGGTCCAAATTGTGCCAAAAGCAATATAAGAGTTGTACATATAGTGGGATATTGTTTGTAAATAATTTTTTTTCGGACATCTTAGACACAACATCATCTAGTCACAAACTAAGCAGAGCTTGTATTATGGGTATAAAACAACTAATATAAATACATAAACATACTTCTTTTTTGTAAATCATCATCATCATCATCATATCAGCCGCAAGAAGTCCACTGCTGAACGTAGGCCTCCCCCATTGATTTCCACTTCGACCGGTCGGTAGCGGCATATGCTAACCACTAGACCAACAAGGCAGTCTATACTATATTTGTATACTGTAATTGTAACTACTAATTTTGTAGATTTGCTCTCAGTAGCAACGGCCGTAAAATATGAGAATAATAGATAACAATTTGTTAGACAGGTGTTAACAAATAACACCTTTCTTTGAAACTCCCTACATACCTACATCATCATCATCAGCATATCGCACACCTCTGCTGAACATAAGCATCTTCAATTGCATTGAATCTTTAAAAAGCTATAATTATCTATCTACCGGTTCCAAGCCTCGTGTGTAACTTTGCTTCTCGTCTTGGGGATGCTTTTCGCCCTACCGTCACTTATTTTAAGAGTTGATTTAAGATTGAATATTTTTATGAGTCTCGTACCATATGCCATGCCTTTTACTGTTCATGGTTTTAAAGTTAGCTCGTTCTTTACAGGGGTTTACAGATTCAGGTGTTAATAGTGTCTATCCTACTGCCAGTATGTCAGCTTCGCTTACCAGTATTTCATACTATCTGACTCTCTAATTAATTACTTGATTCATTTAGTTATTAATTTAATAATTCAGTAATTATTAAATAATAATTCAGTAATTATTAAATTAGTAACTAAATGAATCAAGTAATTAATTAGAGAGTCAGATAGTATGAAATACTGGTAAGCGAAGCTGACATACTTAAATTATAACTTATATTTGAAAATACCTCCTTCTAGCAACATTTTTTGCCTTGTTTTTCTTTGGAAGAAAGATGGTAATAAATTATCTTTACAGTAATTTTTTTATTTCTGTCTAATTTAAATATTGCCCCTTGTAACCGGTATCCGGGGCTGACTAGTGAAGTAGACGTTGCAGGTTTAATTTCAATACAATAAATAATAGTTTAATGGTCTAAGTTATCTTCATTATTATCGACAGTCTGGTAACTACAACACAGGCTCTACCCAGTTTAATCAAACCAAGGATATGTAATATTTCAAGTTTTATACTTATGTTTACATTTAGTTACTAAATACAAATAAAAATACTTCATTGTTAAATATAAAATATAATTTATTAAACGTTAAAAGTATAATAGAAACATAACGATAGTTAAGACTAACATGAAATCATTATATTTATCCGAGATTCATTTAAAAATAATTATATGGAAGTTATTTAGTAATTTTTAGAATAAATGCGCGGTCCGGTGTAATTATTACTCATCGTGCGAATGGCTGAAGCGGGCATGAAACAAGTATTTGGCTGAAATCGCTGCTGCATCGGGGTGGCATAGCTGGCTACATGCGACACTTGTGGCTTGTAGGCTCCAACACAAGGTTTGGGAGCTATGCAAAGGTTCTGGTGAACACTATTCCTTCCACTGAAGAAAGCTGTTGGGTTCTGCATTCTGTGAAACAAAGAAGACGGTATTTAAACAAATAATTTAAAACATCATCGATGGGTGGGGAATTAAATACTAATGGTTCATAAGCCCTAAGTCCTAAGGAGTCAGTTGCAGAAAATCTGTTTCTTCTAACGGAGACACAATTTGTTTTATGTTTTTTTTTTATTTAATTTTATGAAATTTAATTTAATAATTATAGAAAACTATAATTGTATTTTATTCAATATACCTACTTGTTTATTGTGTAGAGTTTATAAACAACAGCACCAATATCACGTTTCAAGTCTATGCGTAAGCAGGTCACTCAAATGTATAGCTGAATGAAAACTGCTTGCCGACTATATATACGCATCATTTTATCAGATTAATGTATTTACGCTATTAAGGTGACTCAGTCAGTCAGTTACCTCCTTTTAAATCAATATGTATCAATCAATATGTAGTAACAGCACCAGAACTATTGCGGTTTGGATATTAATTCTTTTACCGAGCAGTTAAGAACTGGTACTCACAGCCAGCTCCTGTGTTACCTTCATACTATGATCCCGCGGCCTTTAAGCGGGAAAAGCGTGAAAAAGCATCACACTAGGCCGCCATAGTTGTAGGTCAAAACGACAGCCATTCACAAATTCCTTTAATATAAGTATGACACAATTTGCTTCAAATAAGTTTCCGGTCAGACCGTAGTAAAAATCATTCCAAACATAATAAATATAACTATACTGTCGCCTAAGTTTCCTCTATTCAATATAAAATGAATCAAAACTATACGGCTAGTGTTATAAGCGGTAGCCACGCTGCTCTCTACTACGCCAAGAATTGATAGTCAAATTCCACTTAAGAAAACACTTTGTGTAATCTACAATTTGTTATAAAACATAATATAATTAAAAAAATAGCTTTATATCTTTTATATTACATAAGTGGGTTGATTCTACTCATGCTTTCCATCATGAAGAGTAGAGTCACTTAGACAAGATCATAAATATGTACACAATTTTTTTTTTCTGGTTCTAGTAGTCTTTCCTAGACATTCATTAATTACTTGCCTTGTCTATGTGTTATCCACTCATAGAAATCCTTCTAGAGTTTTCTTATATCGGAGGACCTAAACTTATCGCATTCATTTCTCTCTATGTAATCAGATTTAGTACAATCCTATAAAAAATCAAAACAATTTGAAGCATCAGTCGATTAGTGCCAAAGCCTATATATGACTTGTATAGTACATTCCTGATTTCTAAGTAGAGGCACGACAGTAAATCGTTAAAGGTTGTTGGAAATGATAAAAATGAATTCGTGCATACTTTGTTAACTTTACCTTATTACTTCGGTGGGACACTTTAATTGATTAAATACATTACTTTAGGGTTCCTATTATTTGAACCTACTAGTATTGAATAATTGTTATCAGTAGCAATGGTCGTAAAATAGGTGAATAATAACAATTTTTTAGACAGGTGTTTATAAATAATACCTTTTTTTAAACTCCCTTTTTAGTAATCAAGACACCTACATAATTATCAACAGCCTATCGTACTCCTCTGCTGAACACAAGCCTCTCCAATTACATTTTCTTCTGTTGAATCTTAAGAGCTATTATTCTATATCTCAACCGGTGCCATTCCTCATGTGTAACTTCGCTTTAGTAATGCTTTTCGCCATACCCGCGCAAGCGCGTCTCCAAGGTTGCTTAAAACAATGATACTTGATCTTGGAAAGAAGTGTATAAAATTATAAGTAAAGATTGAAAACTTTTAAGAATATCGTACCAGGGCTTTTACTGTTCTTGGTTTATTGAAATTAGCTCGTTATTACCTCTGTATGTTTGAATCAGCTAATTAATTAAAGAGTCGGACAGTATGAGCTCAGAGGTAAGCGGTAAAGTATAACTTATATTTAAAAGTCCACCCTTTGAGCAATGTTCTTTGCCTTGTTTTTCTTTAGAAGAAAATTGGAACTAAATTATCTTTACCTTGAATTATCCCTTTCTGTTTAATTTTATGGATATCAGCCTGTATCCCGTTTCCGGGACTGACTAGAAAGCCAAAGGTTCTAGATTCGATTCCAATTCTATCACAGAACAGGCACAGTTAGATATTAAACGAAGTATTTGAAGAGTTACATTACTTAAATGCATAGAGGTATATTTATGTTACATGAAGTTACTAAATACAAATAAAAATACATCATAGTTAAATATAAAAATAATTTATTAAATGTTAAAAGTATAATATAAACATAACGATAGTTAAGACTAACATGAAACAATCATAGTTATCCGAGATTCATTAAAAAAATAATAATATGGAAGACTTAGTAATTTTTAGAATAAATGCGCGGTCCAGTGTAATTATTACTCATCGTGCGAATGGCTGAAGCGGGCATAAAACAAGTATTTGGCTGAAATCGCTGCTGCATCGGGGTGGCATAGCTGGCTACATGTGACACTTGTGGCTTGTAGGCTCCAACACAAGGTTTGGGAGCGATGCAAAGGTTCTGGTGAACACTATTCCTTCCACTGAAGAAAGCTGTTGAGTTCTGCATTCTGTGAAACAAAAAAGGCGGCATTTAAACAAATAATTAAAAACATCGTCAATGGGTGGGGAATTAAATATTTATGGTTCATAAGCCCTGAGTTCTAAAGAGATTGGTTACTTAACAATTACAGAAGTAACAGTTCAGATGCAGTCAAATGCCATATATATATTTATATATAATTTTATGAAATTTAATTTAAAAGATAAATTTAGTAATTTTAGAAAAATATAATTATATTTTATTCAATATACCTACTTGTTTATTGTGTAGAGTTTATAAACAACAGCACCAATATCACGTTTCAAGTCTATGCGTAAGCAGGTCACTCAAATGTATAGCTGAATGAAAACTGCTTGCCGACTATATATACGCATCATTTTATCAGATTAATGTATTTACGCTATTAACGTGACTCAGTCAGTCAGTTACCTCCTTTTGAATCAATATGTTACAATAGTCGGATAACGACAGCTACTCAGAAATTTCATAAATATATAACACAATTTGCTTCAAACAGGTTTTCGACCAGGCCGTAGGAAAAAAAAAATTCAAATTATCCCAAATGTAATCAAAGTATGGCCTAAGTATTCTTCGTTTAATAAAAATGAATCATTCAAATCAATCAAAACTACACGGTTGGTCTGGTGGTTTAAACGGTCGCCACGTCGATTTCTATTACGCCAAGTGTTGTTAGTTCAAATCCCACTAAGTACAACACTTTGTGGGATCCACAAATTGTTATTCTGAGCCTGGGTGTTCCTTGTGTCTTGAGCCTGACTCTCTTGAACTGATAAAACCATCCACAATAACAGACACACTCTTATAGACAAATATAAGAAACACACATACATAATAGATATTTTAGTTCCTAATACACACAATTTACAAAAAACAATAACTAAAAAGATACATAAGTATACAGAAATACGTGGAATTTGGAAAATGACTAAAGTGTACTAGTGACTATTGTGCCTTTAGTACTCTCTAGCATCGGAGTAATACCAAAACATCTTCATCACTTCCTAAGACAAATTGAACTCCCCGTTAACACATTTAAAACTATGCAAAAAGCCACCATATTAAACACTTGGCGCATTGTTCGAAAGGTTATTTATTTAGAAAGTTTATTTAGACTGCCTTGTTGGTCTAGTGGTTAGCGTATGCGGGTGCTAGTCAAGAGGTCTCAGGTTTGATTTTCGGGTCGGACCAAATATTTGTATGATCCACAAATATTTGTTACGAAGTCTAAGTGTTTTCTGTGTATAATATGTATGTATTTACAAAAAAAAGTGTGTTTGTGTGTGTATATCAGTTGTTTAGTACCCATAATACAAGCTCTGCTTAGTTTGGGACTAGATGATGTTGTGTTATGTTGTGAGTTATACAGGAAGACACAACGTCAGAGATTACAGTCCTGAGTCTGTAATCTCTGACGTTGTTGGACTGATCCAAAACCACTCAAATGAACTCCACTTGCTCTAGGCCCGTGGTTTTCGTTATACCGATATTTCAATTTCCTACCTTCTAGAGCCATTATTTCAAAGAGGTTTGATTAAAACTACGCCACAGTTGTACACTATTTCACAGGGTTTTTAGGGGGCCTACTCGTTACTTAAATATGAATGTTTGTCTTAAAAAAAGTTAACAACCTCTACTTGACCACTACTGGACACAGGCCATACCACTCTGTCCAGGCTTTTGTTAAAGGGATTGCTTCAGGTTTTCATTCTTTTTATTGTTGCTTTATGTAGTTTACTCGCGTAATTAACTCTAATGACACCCATAAGATAGAGAGCGGTGAAGTTCTATGTGTTTAATCCGTCACTACACAGACAATAATAAAATGGACAAAAAGAAAATTTTAGACCAAAAACATTCGTGATTTTTCAAGAGATTAAAAAGTCATTGATATAAAAAGGAGGTTACCCAATGACTGAAAAAGATAGTTGAAGTAAAAAGCGTTAATCTGATAACATCGTGGATATAAACCAGCGGCGCTTTTATTACAATAATATAATCGATAGCAAGTCCTCTTGGAGAAAGGAGTAAAGTGAATTTGTCGTGTTTTTTCAAAAAAAAAACATCCCCAATACCAAGTTAGTATTTAAAATTCAAAGTAGTACATATATATATTATCTAGTTTAGAAGATATAGATCTGAGTATTTACATTGTGATCTTAACCATGAGAATAGAGTCTTTTGGTTTCTAAGGAAATTTTTAAAGGTTAATTCAACAAAAAATTATTCTTCTCTATTATATTTCTTTGTGTGTTGTTGTAATTCATTTGTTGATAATTATTTATTTATTAAAATTTGTTGAACGTAGTGGATTGCATTATGGATCCTTAAATTGTGTAAGGTACGTCATGTAAATAAAGTTAACATCCTCAATTCCTTTTTCTCAGAATGCAGAGTACAACAACCGTTAATAGAAATTTTGCCAGTCAGAATTTCTGCGTGACGCCAAGACCGGGCGTTGGACCACACAGGAATCAATATTATCCAAATGCACCTTATACAGGCTCGTTACAAAACTTCGAACCGAACACATGCTTCATGCCTGCCTCAGCTATCCGTAGAAAGAGCAGCTCTGGACTTTTTAGCCAAACTCCCAGGAACTAAGCGGATGTCACCAAGAAATATTGCTTATTGAATCTCGGACTTCTGAATCAATTAGAATACCAACGGTATTATGGTATTATAATTACGGCATTATTATTTTATGATAATAGCTTAATTACATTATGAAGTGAATTGTTATGTAAACACTAATGAAGATGCAGATGTAATGCAGATGTAGCTATTGTATTATTTGTATTATTTGCTATTTTTATGTGTCAAACCTGTACATATCTACCTTTTTTGAGGTAAATAAATTATAATTATTGTTATCGTCTGCGTCCTATTGTTGTTGTATTTAATACTAAATATATTTATTATTATTTTACAATACAAAAACTGACTTCATAATTATTACCTCCAACATAGTAACCCACGTACCAATAGTAAATAAATTCCAAGTTCTTGATAAAATATAATAATATAATATTGAATTAATATTTCCTGCTTCCTGATAATTTTTAGGAAGATACAGTTACAAAAATTTGAGTGGGTGATTTTATTAAATATTTTTCATTTAAGTTATCACACATTATCGATTTTCCAATTCTACTGATCAGGATCTTTAGGAGTGGCAACGGCCTTCCCCATACCTAAAATAACGCTGATGTCTAAAACCTAATAAGGCATGTACGGAATATATACAGAACATTATATGACTTACGGCTTTTTCATTTCAAATGAATTCTTAGATAAGCAAAGCTAAATAACACTCATATAAATTAAAAAAAAAACAATGATTAAGAAAAAACCATTACTTACTAAAAAGCGTGTCTATTCTGAGATGAAATGATTGTAGTTGTAAATTCTTGTGTGAATTGATTTAGTCCAGTCAACGAAAGCATAACTTTGCCATTTTGGTTGAACACCTGCAATGCAACCAACGCTATAATTTCCGTAAGACTTCGTAGATTAATATACTAAAATTGCAGGGTGCTGCATTACCGGCAAAGGGTGCAAATACATTACAAAAGGGTGCAAAAACAACTTTTTCATCTATATCTCGCGATTGGCTGGAAAAAAAAATATATTACAAAATTGTAGGAAATTAGATTCCCTATAAAAAATTATAAACGAATTTACACGTATCTCTCATAGTTTTTGCACAAAATGCATTTAAAGGTGCATAATTAAAAAAAATACTATTAATCCTTTTTTTCATATTGAAGTGATACTACATGTTTCATAGGGATTTAATTGATATGTTTCGGGCATTTTTTTTATTTATTTATAACTTTTTTCAAATACCTAATAATCTTTGCAAAAAAAATATTTAAATTTTATTATATGACTAGCTGACCCCGAAAACTTCGTACCGCCTTAGAATAATCATTAAAATATTGTGCTTAGTCTGTTATTAACTGATACTGATAAATTTACAGCAGTGCTACCTAACGGGCCCCGGCGGTACCGCCACAATTGCTTTGTTCCTGCATTTTAAATTTGTAATATCTTCAAAAATATTAATTTAAATTTTATACTGTAAAGGGTCATATTAATCTATATTAGATGCATAAAGTATTTAAGGTACTTAATTCGATAAGGATTAATACTGTATTGCCTAAAATCGTTCCGTAAATAAGCCAATATTTCTCGTAAAAAGAAAGAAAGTATTGTAGACCTTTTTAAGGTGTACTACTACTACCATCCAGACCATATTCGGCCACGGCGACTTGGAACTGATCAGCGTGAGCTTCGTTGATGTGCTCTCAGGTGGCTGATATATCCAATTTTCGCAGTGAATGTAGACGTAGAGCAGCCCCCCCGATATAATTGTAATAAATGGCCGCCGCTGGTCGGGCTTTGAGCTCATCCCGTTTGGAATCGAGCTCATTTCTCCGCTGTCTCTCGAACTCAAACACCTTAGTGTGAACAGTACGCCTCCAAAGTGGTCTATCCGCCGCAGCAACCTCCCACTGTGACGGGTCAAGGTGGCAGCGTTTCATGTGTCGCTTTAGCACATCCTTATACCGCAAAAATGGACCACCTTGCTTTTGTTTGCCATCTTGCAGCTCCGAGTAAAAGATGCGCTTAGTCACTCTTTCATCAGGCATCCATGTGACATGTCCGCACCACCGTAACTGCCGTTGCATTAGATATGCCTCTATTCCGCCGACATTTGCTCGTCGTAGAACTTCCGTGTTTCGTACACGGTCTGAACAGTGAATGTTCATAATGTCGCGTAGGCATTTAAGATGGTATCTATCTAGAGTGTGGACATGTTTGCGGCAAAGGCACCACGTCTCGGAGCCGTACAACAGATTACACAGGACGATTGTCATGTACACAGCTATTTTTGTGCAGAGTTTGATGTCATGTGAACGGAATACCCTGAAACGAAGTTTTCCAAAAGCTGCGGCGGTAGCTCCAATTCTACTGTTCACTTTGCTATCAAGTTGGCCGTTTGAAGTCAAGGTGCTGCCCAGATATTTAAAGTTATCTACCTGCTTAAGTGGAATGTCGCGAAGTTTGATATCCATTGGCGCACCAATCAGCGTATCATGGACCATCACTTCGGTTTTTTTGACACTGATTTTAAGACCAAATCTACAGCATGACCCATCAAGACTCGTCATAAGCCTCTGTAGACCCTCCGAGGAATTCGCCATTATACACAAGTCATCTGCGCACATCATTTTGGTAATAACAGCTTAAGACACTTTGGTGTGAGCTTTAAGCCTAGATAAGTTAAACACACCACCGCCGTCGGTCCGGAAACGAATACGAATGCCATCAGACAAATCCTGTTAGGCCTCCCTTACTACTGCAAAGTACAAGGCAAAGAGAGTTGGAGCAAGTACGCAACCCTGTTTTACACCGCAACTTACTGAAAAGAACTCGGAATCTTCGCCCTGCTCACCGACACAGCATCGCATGTCATCATGCAAGAGCCGGATCATTCTTACAAATTTTTCCGTGCATCCCAGTTTCTTCAGTACCAGCCAGAGAGCGTCGCGAGGCAAGCTGTCGAAAACTTTTTCTAGGTTTTAAAGTGTACAATACTGTAGTACATTATTTTGATCTATCTCGTAGGGTACAGCCAGCGTTTGCAATGTAAGCGTAAAAAAATGGGTTTATTAACGACATCACATTAAAAACCTCTAAAATTATCAATGTTTCTCTACTATATTATGCATGCATTATATATATAAACCTTCCTCTTGAATCATTCTATCTAGTAAATAAAGCGGCGTCAAAATCCGTAGCGTAGTTTTAAAGATCGAAGCATTTATAGGGACAGACAGAGAGTGGAAGTGACTTTGGCTTATACTATGTGGTGATAATTTAATTTTAGTTTTTTTTATTAAATTGGATTCAGAGCAAATTTGCGTTTGAAACGTACATTTGCAGTATATATTACCTCTCCATTTACCTGAGATATTATAAATTTCATTTCAGGGGGACGTTTATATTAATACATCACTGGCGGAGAACGAGCGTGGTATACTTCAAGTCCAAAAAGTGATTTTTTACAAAATAAATTTGATTCACTTTATAGGAAACAATCAATACTTCATTTTTATGTTCTATTTGTATGAAAAAAACGCAAGATGCAACAATTGTTGTGAAAAGTATGCAATCCTCTCAGGATTGCATACTATATTCCTTGGATGTCGTAAGAGGCAACTAAAGGAACAAAATAAGCAGCTAACATCACTGCCAAGAGAAGGAAAACTTGAATCAACCCCGTCTGGCCAGCGTGGAATAGTAGGCCAAAACCTACTTTCAAAGGAGAGGCCTACATCCAGCAGAAGACTGTTAAAGGCTGTTGATGATAATGATGATGAAAATATCATATAATAAAATTGAAATGATTTTTTTATCAAGATTATTAGGTATATGAAAAAAGGTATAAATAAATAATATGTCCGAAAAATATTAATTAAATCCCAAAGAAACACGTAGGATCGCTTCAAAATGATAAAAATAGATTAATAATAATATTTTTACAATTTTGCACATTTACATGCATTTTTTGCAAAAATTATGAGAGATAAGTGAAAATAAGTTGACACATTTTTGTAGGGGATTTAATTTCCTACAATTTTGTAGTAGGACCTTTTTATGTTTTTCCAGCCAATCGCGAGGTATAGACGAAAAAGTTGTTTTTGCACCCTTTTGCAATGTATTTGCACCCTTTGCCGGTAATGCAGCGCCCTGCAATTTTAGTATATTAATCTACGAAGACATACGGAAATTTTGGCGTTGGTTGGAACACCTGCAGGTGTTCAACCGAAATGGCAAAGTTAAGCTTTAATTGACTGGGCTATGATATATATGAATATATAATTATATACTATATCAAACTCCTAGGTAAAACCAGTTGAACTAGTAGCTGACTCCAAATAATATTGGGAAATATAGACGTATTACGACCACTTAAAACCGCTACATTTAGTAAAAAGTTTGTTAGCAAGTCTTGACTGTTAGTGTAAAGACATGATAGAATAATAAGCCAATGATCTCAAAACATAAATTATCTATTAAAAGATCTAAATTAATTATTTCAAAATAAAAAAAACAACAACAAGACAATGTATTTATCCCTGGAGTTGATAAAATCAAATTCATTTACGCATATCGTAGTTGAATTGACTCATTAAAGTAATCACCTTTATCTATGAATGTTAGTGGATCAAACATGGATTAAAACAAAGGACTTGTTATTAAAAGTATGAACAAAGAAGATTTGCTTGTCCACGGAGCGAGAGTGCGTGCCGTCTCTTTCTGCGAGCAAGTTGAAACTCTTCCGGTCTGCCAGGCCCGGGAACAGGCCAGGTACCGCAGGCGACTTGGGCGCCGGAGATCGATAAACGAAGCGTGCGCGACCCCTATTGTGAACAATAAAGGGAATATCGGGGCTCCCACACAGAAAGGGAGCCATCTACAAGCCGTAGGAGGCCCGATGACATCGGGGTTCCAGAGACTTCCTTTCGAGTGTATACTTGGTTCCTCGACATAGTATCCGAGATGGCGTTGGGTTTTAATCGGTCCGAGTCCGACATAGCCACCAACTGGTGGTATCGTGGGCACGAAAAAAAAAGAGTACACGTTTTAGACAAAATGGAATCGGTTATCTTAGATTTGGTTTATGTGTTGGTCGAGAGAAATCTAACTTTCTTAGCTTCTGTTTAAATTGGAACTGTCTTGAAGTTTAAGTAAAAAATGGGTACCTAAAGGAATGGTCTCTTATTTCTGAAATAACCACTTAACATGAGCTTAAAATAACCACCTACGTGCTATTAACTAATAATTTCAGAACTACTGTTCTTACAGTGTTTACAGTTTAAGACATTATACTTATTTCTCCATGATTTTGATTTAAATAATAGGTTGAATTTAAATGATCAACGGCCCAATTTGGACTTGATAATACCGGTCCATTACAGTTGCTTGGGATTTTCAAAAAATAGGAATAAGCATAGAACTCTTGTTGTTCTAATCAATTGCCGTCCACTGCTTAACGAAAACCAGCTCCAGCCTCAAAGCAGCCTCAAGTAATCGGCATCCATCCACAATAAGTATTTTTTTTTAACATATATGTTTATGAAACTTAATAGGTTTACTATTAAGTTTCATAAACATAAGTCAAGATTGCAGCGTTTTTCTTCAAATGTATATATTATACACAACACATGTGGGAAAAATCTTTTCGCCATAAATATTATTAAAATCAAAACGTCTGTTAAACAAAAACACAAATTCCTTAATTAAATGGACAAGGCCGTCACTATTTTTCGCAAACTGGAGAGAGGTTTATCATATTCATTCGAAAGCTTTACATAGGTATTACAAGTTCTGTTTCGTTATGGCAACGACTGTTGTTACTAAGCACTGCCTTATATTTTTCTATCCTCTTGCATTAAATGAGAATTACCATATATAATTAATAAAAAAATCTCAATTTACGAGTTGTTTTTTTTTTATATATATATATAGCCTACCAAAGTGACTCTACCCCGCCTGATGGAAAGCATGAGCAGAATCCAAGAGTGGGAGAAACCACACATCATTGCTGCGAATGCAGACAGTAAAGTATGGCGGCCCACACTATGGAGGCTTAGTGAGATGCTTTTTCACGCCCCGCTTAAAGGACCCGGGATCATAGTGGGAAGGAAACACGTGAGCTGGTAGCGAGTTCCAGCTTTTGACTGCTATTCCAGAGTGTTCGATTTAATAATAGGATTTAAAGGTAAATCAACACATAGGTCATATAATGATGAAGTGGCCATCACCGTCCTTTGAGTCCTCCCAGAATAAGTAAGGAGGGTTTGTAGGTATATAGAGGAAGTAGATGTTTAGATCGTGATTTTATCTACTTTATTGACTGACTCATTGACTTATTAGGCAAGTAAAAGCCGCATTACTTATCACTGTGATTACGGCAATAATTGAAACAAAATAATGTTAGTACCTACGTTAATGATATTTCATCATTCACGTAGGCACTATTATTTATCTATACTAGTATTTTAAAAAGATAAAGTTTGTGATTTAGTAGGTTTAAGAGCTTGTAGAGGAAAATCCCTATATCTACTGAACCAATTCCGATAGTTCTTTTACCAATAGGACGGCATACTTTTGGTAAGTGTCACAGGTTATGAAAAAAGTACAATATCCGGTATACACGTAGGAGGTGCTGCAGTCAAATGTTATTATCTCATATTTTCATTGATATGGATTACTACAAAGTTATTACTTTCAATGCTACCATTTACAGCAATATCTTACGCTTACCAATTTAGATGTATCACATTTAGGCTCAGCAAGTTAGATGATAATTTTATTAAGTGTTCCCTACCAATCTTTATATATATAATTCTTGTGTGAGTGTGTATGTCACTGAACTTCTCTCAAACGACTGGACCGATTTTGATGAAATTTTTTGTGTGTGTTCAAGGGGATCTGGGAATGGTTTAAATTCGCAATTGGACCCGGTAGGTGGCGCTGCGATCAAGTTCTGGAATTTTAAAGTTGGGCGGTACGAAGTTCGCTGGGTCAACTAGTCTATATATATAAAAATGAATCCCTATTTCCCTTTGTCACGCCATCACGCGTGAACGGCTGGACCGATTTCGCTAATTCTTTTTTTATAATATTTCTTGAAGTACGAGGATGGTTCTTAGGAAAACAAAAAATTGAAAAATTATCTAATAAGTTTTATTGGAGGGGTTCCGAGAATACAAAATAATCGAGTAAGTAAGGTACGAAGTTCGCGGGGTCAGATAGTATGGAATAAATAAGAATAAGATAATTATGTAGACCTAAAAAGGCAAGGCACAGTGATAGAAAATCTGACTGCTCTTGATAAAGCTTAGATGCAATGTAAGTAGTTATTAGTTCTCATCACCTAATACTAACAACGTCATTGTTTGTATAGGTTTGTGTTGTTGGTTTTGTTAGGAAATAAATACCTACTCTTTATTGCACACCAAAAAAGTGTTGTACGATATAGAAATATGTAAAGAAACAGTACAACGTCCGATCTTATCGCAGTCTGCGATCCCTTACAGATAGCCAGGATAGACTGTAACTGAACTAAGGTCAGCCATAGTGCAACAACTTCATAATTAATTAGACTTAAGTTATTCTGATTCAATATGAGAATGAAAAGTGATTTTATGGAGAGTATTATGTGTGTAGAGTATTATACATTTCTATCAACAGTATTTGAAAACGTCATCACATATGGGTTATAACAGTCAACTACTAGAAATATTTTTCAGAAAAGAGATTTAGAGGTATTGTCAGCGGTAAAAATTCAGAATTCAGTTGTTGAGAGAGTTGGCATAAATTATGTTTTAAATTTTCCTTGTGTTTGCAGTGCGTGCTGTTTACTTTGCGTAGTTTGCTTCCTTAGTCGACTCTTACGACACCCATGGAATAAGCAAGTTTGCAGACAGTCCTTTTTATTAAACCGTGCAGGGTTCTGGAACCTGAGGATCGGCATAGAATCTATGTACTGAAGTAGGCAAATGCTATAATTGATTAAATTGAAATAGATAATTTAGATATAGATTTTTACTATACAGAGATACATCGGAAATTGATGTTCTGACGTAAAAGATATTTGATTTTGATCATCATCAAACGTTTTTTCATATCGTAATTGATTTCTGACGTACTCGTGTTACTTGCGTAAATGTGACTTATAACCGCAAAACCTGCCATTGCCGAATCACATGTCCTATGTTGTTTTGTCAAAAATACTGTTAGCTCGGTACTGTTCACAATTTTTTTTACCTTTGATTAAGTAGAGGTATATTGCTTGAAAAAACTATTTAGGCATATCACACACCCGTCTTAATTTAATACCTGTAAAAGTAGCAAAAGTCATAGGCAAAGCAATAAGGCTCTGCTACCCTTTTATGTAGCTCCTTACTTTAACGACAATCATTTTCGATCCAATTACGTAAGAGGACGTAAGGCTGCTATTGCCATCAAAGAGACATTTTTTGTTGTATGAGAGTCGAGACATCAAGAGTACAATGAAAGGGAAAGTAGGTAAGAAAAGATTGAGATAGTGTTTCTAAATATGGATAGAGTATACCGAGCAGATTAGGGTCTCAAAATTGTAACTCGGGGTGACTTTTTCCATAACCTCCTAATTGCTGAGTTGCTCTTTACAATTACTCTTCATAATTAGTATGAAACCTTTTATCTGTTGATTTAGACTGCCTCATTGGCGCTGTGGTAGCGTACGGGACTGCTGTGCTTGAGGTCTCGGGTTCGATTCCTGGATCAGATCAAAATTTTGTATGATCTGCAAATATTGGAGTACTTTTTATATATAATACATAAGTATATAATATATTTATATTAGTTGTCTAGTATCCATAGTACAAGATCTACTTAGTTTGGGACTAGACATCCGAAATATTTACTATTTATTTATAATTCGACTCGCAGATATACTTATATTTTCCTCTGCAATATCATTCTTCATCGTTCTCTGAATTAGCTTTATCAGGTTTTATTTATGATTATGAAGTGGCAGGTATCTATTTCGTGAACATGTGACTACAATACTTTTCCATCTTATATGCGCGTGGATACGAGATTAAATACCCCGATGTTATCATAGTGAATCATTACAAATTGTTTTATACTATCACTATCCTTTTATTAAGATTAGGAAACCACCCGGATCGTAAATGAATGATAGATGAATGATAGATAGATTTACGATAACAACTATTATCCTTACTAATATTAAAAACGCGAAAGTTTGTGCGTATGTATATGTTCGTTGCTGTTTCACGCAAAAACTACTCAATGGATTTGGATGAAAGTTTACAATAATATAGCTTCTATAACAGAATAACACACATGCTACTTTTTACTGCAATAATCGAGATTCACGAGAGCGGAGCCGCGAGCGAAAGCGAAAATAAATATATTAAGATATATTAAAATAGATTGTCATCGAAAATGTTGATTTATTTCTAAATTTGAAAATGTTGATTTTGTTTATTTTTTGACATTGATGACTTATATATTACACTAGCTGATCTACGGCTTTGTCTACGTGTCTTTCAATCTATTACCTCAACCAGCAAAGCACATTTAACAAAAAACATCGATTAGATAGTTTTGGGGTTCATCGCGAGCAACTCCAGAATATAATTGTAATAGAACATAGATATATTATAAGAACAGATAAAGAATTTCAAGATTATATTAAATCTCCTATTTGGCATGATAGGTGGCAGTCAACATAATTTAATCGGATCTTATTATATTTTTCGTTATCAAATTATTAAATATATAATTTTACTACAAAACGTTACTTAATCGTCATTTACATGCCTTATTCCATTTATGGTAATATTTCATTGATTCCAGTCTCCTATATGTAGGAACGTGATATTGGATAGCATAAAACGTGCCTTGATAAAGAGGGTTTCCAACACTGAAATAAATTTTCATTTCGAACTGGTAGTTCTTGAGATTCAAATTATATTAAAATATTTATTTATTTTTTATATCATAATATCTATATATATTTCACGTTGGTCATTCTTGTTACTTCCGCTTTATATATTTATTTGCAAACTTTTATAAGTATCAAGCTACAAAAGCTTCTTTGGAATACTATACCGTACCACTAACGCAAGGAAGTCAAACATTAAAGTTTTATATTTTATAAAACTTACATGCTTGGACATGGAGCATTATAACTTAAATTTAAGTGTCAACAGTCAACTTATCGCCACTTTTATATGTATGAGCCTGTCAAAGTGACTTCACTCTTACTATCACTGGTCTACGAATGTAGATAATGCAGTGAATACACTATGGCGGCCTATTGAGACACTTCTGCATCATAAGATCACCTCACAAACGAAACACCACAGCACGAATGCTGTTATTTTAGGATGGTTTTCTACAGAAACCGAGACCCTATTCCCTTTTACAAGAGGGACAATATAACCCCATTTAAGCCGGCCCGTTCGTGCTGAAACCGCGTGGATCTACTACCTTACATCTACTTAGTTATATATTGTACACATTGATGACGCAACTTTATAAGATCGGAACAGAGAAAATACTTATGTTATATCAATTGTGAAACATTCCCCACGTTTTGCATAATTCAATTTGATTCTCAGTAATATTAGGACTTATCAAGTATTTTTTTTCCTCATGAATGATAAAAAATCAATGACCAATGAGTAGGTATAAATTAATTACGAGATTAAAAGAACGTCTAATTTATTGAGATTAGATAATGACATGAATGTAATAGTAATAAAATAACAAGCAAAGCGTACAGTTTTTTCGTAACTTCAGGGAAAACTGAAATCATCTGTTATTACCTCCTAGATTATTTTTTATTAGCAAGGTTGATGATGGAGGTGCGAAGGTACTCAATTGTCTACTTTGAAATTCTACCACCTGACGTGGGTTCCTCTACGTCTACCTCTACACTCTACAAGAAAATAGTTATATGTATAAGGTAATTAGTTTATAAATGGTTATTTTGATTATTCTTGACGTGTTATCTCCATAGGAATAACATTTTGGAACAGAAGGGAAGAGGAGAAGTTTCTGTAATTTAGTTTCGAAAGTGCCTATAAAAGACTACTACTACTATAGAAGACTAGCACTTAAAGTTTCTTAAATTAGATTTTACTAAGAGACAACTGTCATGGAAATTGTGATTACACGATAGTGTTATTTATTTGTGACGAAGAGGAAAATCCCTTCAGACTCCGGCTCTCGGGGAGCGTCATCATAGGTATATGCATAGACATCTCTTTGCTAAACAACACTATGGTGAACTCTGATTAAAATATGGCGTTTACGTTAGATTACATTAGTATTTTTTAGTATATGGATATGACCTCAGTAGAGACTAGGTTGTCGATTAAACGGCTAACCAAGCTACTTGGCTGCGACATATATATACATCACTAGCTTTAACTCCGCTCGCGTATATGTCGATTATTGTGTTAAAAAGTAGCCTTTATGTACTCAGGCTCTAGACTATCTATGAACCCAATTTTATTTAAATCCTGGAGGCCCAATGCTGCAGAAGTGTCTCAATAAGCCGCCAAACTGGGTCACCATACTGCTTTGTCTGTACTCACAATGAGGATGCAAACCCCTACTCTTTGATTGTAATCATGCTTTCCATATGGCAGGGTGGCGTAACTTTGTAGGCTATTAATAAAAAAATAACAAACAATAAGAGCAACCAATTTTGCGGCTAATAACATTTCACAGTAAATAAATAAAATAAATATTGCCGTCATGTAACACACAACGCCAACTAGTTTTAAACTAAGTAGAGCTTGTACTATGAAAGCTAAATTGACTAATAAAGTGTAGATACATCTACTATATAAAAATAAGTCGGATTTTCCTTCCTGACGCTATAACTTGAGAACGCACGAACTGATTTTCACGGTTTTGCATTCGTTGGAAAGGTCTCGGGCTCCGTGAGGTTTTAGCAAAGAAAATTCAGGAAAATTTCAACAGAAAAGCGGGAAAATCTTTTATAGAAAATAGGGGATGACTTTTTTATGGGAATCTTTTAAGGGCAGCACGACGTCTGCCGGGACAGCTAGTAGTGTATGAAAAAAAATCAGTTAAAAAAATATTATTATTTTGATACATAAGTCTCTAATTTATAACTTCATCATCATCCTATCGCAGTCCAGAAATGGGCTTAAGCCTCTCCAATTGTATGACCATGTACCATGTACCGAATTTCACATATTTTCTACTCCTCCTCTTAATATAATACCTCAGCAAAATTTGCAGTAAGGTAGAAAAATCTTCAAGGACGAGGTGAACAGAAGAAATCAGCTGTTTTTTTTAAAGAGCGTTTAGAAATTCTCTTCGGGTCTTCTCATCGTCGATCTCATAGTTCCTAAAGATGAAAATATTCAATCAATGCGTCCTACCTATAATGATATACGGAGGCTAAACGTGGACACTTACGGTACGGCTGGTCTACAAGTTCAAAGTCGCTCAGTCTGCTATGTAGAGCGCTTTGTTCGGCCGTGCATTGGATATTAGCCGTAGAATAGTAAAGGTAGTAAAAGGTAGTAGAGCCACGCTGATTTCAGCACGAATGGGCCGGCTCGACCCGGCCAGTACTACCCTCACACAGAAGACCATCCTAATAATGACAGCATTCTTGCTGTCGTATTTCGTTGGTGAGTGTGAGACCGGAGGCCCAATCATTCTGCATCATTCTCCCACCCTTCGAAGGCCCGGAGAATGATGCAGAATAATCTAACCAGGCTGCCATGGTAAGGGTCACCATGCTACATTGCCTACCCTCACAATAAGCATGGTGACCCCTACTCCTGGATTCTACTCATGCTTTCCATCAGGCAGAGTAGAGTCACTTTGGCAGGCTTAAATATTAAAAAAAAAAAAAAAAATTATAACCGTTAAGGTAAATGGGTTCTTGTGAGGCGGCGTCTCTGCAAACATGTGTTGGATGTCAACTGGCAAGGTAGAGTGTTGATTTGACGGCTGGCAGGAATTCGATGCGAGAAGCTGGGGATTGAAACATGTGCCATGGCGTTTGAGAGGCTTATTCTTAACTGAACTAACTAGAATGAAATATTGTTATTCATCTGTACTTTGAATGTTTACATTTCCTTTCATAGTCATAACACACTGTTTATATCGTGTAGGTTACATATGAGACAGGAGGATTCAAATAGACCTCTCACTTCGAAAAAATATTTTGTTCTGAGTTATCTCATGAGAAACTTATTACACACAACAAATACTTTAGACAAGTTTTAAAACGCCTGGCTCATCAAGTGGACTCGGTCAAGCTCTGAATCTTATATCATCAATATTTCAAAATGAAGTGTATTTACTAAAAAAAAAAACAGACAAGAAAATTCGTAACAAAGTTCTTCTTAAATTTGTCAATATACGCTGTTCTTGGGTTGAAGATTTATTCGGGCGTGTTTACATTAATTATTTCAATTTAAAAAAAAAACTTGATACTTAAGACTGGCAACGTTTTATATTATTATTAACCGATTACTGGCTGACGTTTATCTAATAATCAAAGATAAACAATGCGAACTGCGCATGCTACAAATGATAAGCAGAAAGCATCGTGAATTGATTTAGTACTGTATCGAATTTATCAAATGCGCTTATGAAAGAAATTTATGTAATGTTGAGATAATCTTTATACATACTAAGATATTGAAATTCCACGTAGAATATTTAAACTTACTAAATTGGGTATAAGCCATGTTCAGAACTATTTCCGCAATGTAGATCAACATTTTGTAAGTGCAGCACTTTTAGAATGAACTTAAATGTAATTAAACATTTTTTTTAACGTGTGGATATCCCCTCGGACCGTCACCCCGATGGGGTTATATATGCGGCGGGGCGGAGTGTCGGACTGGAGTCGACTAAAAACCACTTTGCGATTCTATTTTAGGAGCAGTCCAGGGTGATATCTCCTTCTGGACCCCTCCTAGCATCTGCCCGCTACTGATGCGGGCTCCATCTCTTGTAGACCCTCTCTTAGGCAACGTCCGGCACACGCAGAAGCCGCCCCCAAATGTAATTAACCTACCCTAACATAATTAAATTAATTAATTTAACCGATCTTCTTTTTAAAATCTGTATCTGTACCTGTACCTATATACGAATTACGATCTTTTCTAGAAACATGTACCAACTATTTGTCATTAACGGCGAGTATGTGCTTAGTAAATGCACAGTAATACAAAGTGTACACTATAAACAATGTCAGATCGTCTCACCCTAGACTCAATGTTTCTTAATGTTCTTAAAGCTAAGAGAAACTGATAACCTTGTTGTGTGTTTCGAAAGAAAAGACTTAACTTTTCATTGTTTGAATATGCATGACACGTAATCGCGTCACTCACGTAATAAGTAAATACGACGAAGACATAGGTTGTGTACAAGAAACTTGGTGCAGAACATCAGGGTAATGCATATTAATACTTAACTTAGTTAACTTAGTTAAATTCCAAAACTAATCAGTTGTAGGTTTTTTAAAAACAATGTTTTATTGGTGATTGCTCACACTTTATTAAAACTTAGATAACATATAACTTAAACTTAAAAACGTTATTTCAAACGGGAGATTCGATCAGTCGATAAGCTATTCATTCAAAAGATGGGTTGAAACGTTGCGGCGGTGTAGTATTACTGATCTTGCGGATAGCGGCAGCTGGCATGAAGCAGCCGGCGTTGCCAGGCATGTTTGGTTGTGGACTGATAGGAGTTCCGTTTGGATGTTGGCCGTATCCTGGAGCATATTGGGGACCTCCAGGATTGGTGAATATTGGACTACCGGGTGAACCAGGTTGCATCGGCATACCACCAGGGAATCCCTGGTTACCGAATGGAGGACGCTGCATTCTGAAACATAAATGGTCATCATACAGATACATCATTACATATACAACAATTTTTTTTTTCCTACACGAACGGGATATACATCGTCTAAATGATGCGTAAATGGGAGTTTAAGGATTAATCTTTCTCATACCCTTTATCCAAATGGTATATATTATACAATTATTTATATCATTTCAATAAGGATTATTATTATATATATGCACACGTATACCTTGTTTGCGATTAGTAAGGTGATCAATATAATTAATGTCATGATATCGCAAAATCCAAAACAGACGTAAATCATAAATCACTTGGAAAATTAATAACGTAGATAAGATAATTAATTATATATATAAGGAATACGATTAAATACAAAATGGAAATCAAGGACAAATTAGAATTGCATTTATGTATTTCCAAAAATACTGGATCATAATAATTTTTTTGGACAGTCAAAGGTTTAATTTAACTGAATACTTGATATTCAATATTAAGTAGTCAGTTTAAATAAACTGAATACTTAATTATTGTAGATTTATATGTCATTCCACAATTTTACACGTTTTATGGGCCACTTAATAAATCTATGTATAATCAAGTTTGAGATTTCATTCTACAACTAGTAATTTATACAAGCGCGACTATATTTTGATTAGAAAATGTAAATTAAGCAGAATATATTACTTACTTCTGGTTGAAATTGACTTCACTAATCTAATTTGAAAATTTGGATCGACATTTATATATACCTTTTTTTTATCGCGTAATTTTCTGCTATCAGATTATTTGTTAGAGTTTATCGCACAACAGCCTTTTTGCAATACTTCAATGTTTTTTTCTTTTCAATATCAGATATTGTCATTCAAGTGAACATAAAAGGTCATGTTGGAATTAAAAAAGTTAAGAAAATGTTTAATAATGTGACCTTAACATTACAAACTTCGATATGAAGGATGTTTAGATCTAATATTTTTTACAAAATCCTCTAGAACTGACCGTAAGAACTATTTCAAAATATGCCTTTACATCACGAATATATTTAACACAGACCTTTTCTCAACGAATTCTTCATTTAGATAGAAAATGATATTGACCTCTTTGTAAGATTTTTTTGCTTTACATTCTAAATGCTTTATGTTATTGTCACTTAATTATGCAATTTAATTCATGTCTCGACAGGTTTAGATATAACACTATGTTGAATTCTGTGTAATAAAGTTATTCCTTATATGCTAAGTAATATAAACACTGCCATTTGTCATTGTTGTTAGTTTTAAACTAACATTGGCTGAGAAATAGTAAAAAAATCCAGGCAAGTTCGTACTCCTATCTAGCTTCTATGTTTTTAACTTATAATATCAGAAATTGACATTCAACAATGTACATTGAAAATAATGTTGAAATGAATAAAACAAATTTTTAGAGCAAAAATACGTATATGTGTGACCCAATTTGGTTTGTTATAATAATTTTACAAAATCACGTAGTACTGTCGGGAAAGGGTTAATACTTAATATAGCTTTACATATTACGAATACATTTATCACAAACCTTTTTACAACGAATTGTTAATTAGATCATCATCATTATCATGATAAAAAATAATATTGACCTTTATTTAAGATTTGAAGATGTTTATACATTTACATTACAATTTCTTTTAATAACTCTTATTTATTTATGCAATATTAACTCAACTCATGTTTCGATAGGTTTTAGATGTTACGTTAAGGTTAATTCTTTTTAATAGAGTTACATCGTTGTTAGTTTTAAAGATACAATGACAGAGTTCTACACTTTTTTTTACATTTTTCAAACGTAGTATAATTAATTAAATCTAACTTCTATGCATCAAAAGTCATTGAAACAAATTGTTTGGTACTTTAATGAATATTTAAATTTCCCTTGAGTGTAGTTATATTTAAACTGTACTGTGAGAACTAGCTATAAATAGCTTGATGGCCAGTATAAGATATACTCATTGAGTAGTATCTGTACTACAGCAGGTCAGAATATTATGTAGGGCTCTTTTAGTTTTATGCAACATTTTAAAAATAAGAATAGCACAAATGGGCTGGCTTGACAGGGGCGTTACTACTCTCGCATAAAAGACCAACCTAAAATTGAAAGTATTCATGTTGTTGTATTTCGTTGGTGAATGCGAGACCAGAGGCCCAGTGATGCAGAAGCATCTCACTAGGCCGCCATAGTGTGGATCACCATGCTGTATAGTGTGCACTCACAATGAAAATGGGACTATCACTCTTGGTAGAGTAGTGTCAATAAAAAAAGTTTGAACATATTCGTCAACATTTCAGTACTTACTTGAATTTTAACTATCAGCACTATTCCGATATATTAATCAAAAAGCCTGAGAGCTTTCCGCCTTGACATAAATTACCGTGGCCAATCAGGAGGTCCTTAAATCGACTTCGAACCCAAGTTGGCCTAAGCAAGGAGGACATGTCTAGGTGGGGATTCTCGGACGGCGATGATTTCAACTGTTTGTGCGGTGCAATTGAAACAATGTCCCATCTTCATTGTCATCTCAGCTAAGAAGAAGAAGAAGTTACACTTCATATATTTACTGCATTGGCGGTTATAATTCCTAAGATATTCTCCGCCAGATAACTTTCACGTAATGGAGAAAACAAGAAGTACCTAGGTACATTTTGGTTACATTATATTTATATATAAACAAAATTCAAAAATGTACGTGAATATAAAGTCAAACAAAATAGTAATTACTAGTTCACTGCTGGACATATACCTCTCCTTAGGAAATAGGTTTTAGCTTATTATAGGTTAGGCGTACGATAGGCACGTTAGCCAGACTGGTTAGTTTAGAGTTTGTTTACATTTTTCTTTCTATTTACAGTACTGTTGACCTGTAGAGCAGGTCTTAGTACACCCACGACATGATTTGACATGAATATAAGTGGTGCCACTGCGTGTTCTTAATGCATCACAGATACGTATTCATAATATCAGATATGTATACATCTACAAACGTGTCATATACTACACCTACGTATTTTACACAAGATTAAACTTATGGAGGAACGGGACACACATCCCTCCAACGCAATAGGAGGATCTTCCGACCAGGCGAGGTGATCATGCCTGTTGGGCTACTGTCCAACGGTTGATGTAGGGCAGTTCTGTAACCGCCTAAGAGAGGGTCGTCAAACAGAGACGGTGCCCGCATCAGGAGCGGGCAGGCGCTGGAGAAGTTCAGAAGGAGATCCCACCCTGGACTTCTCCTACTCCTAAACGGAGAAGCGCGAAGAGGGCACACTGTGTGGTTTTTAGTCGGTTCAAGTCCGACACACCACCCTGCCGTAACCTCCGGTGGGGTGACGGTCCATGATGATTTTCCAAACATAAAAAAAAAAGGGCAGTTCTGTATATGCTAATCGGCGCGAGAATTTCAGTGTCGCGATTCCGAATTAGTTACTCCGTGACTTAGAAGTCGCCACATCACTCCCGTCCAATACCGGAGGTCTATTTATGATGAGTTAGCTGTCTGTGCTCTGTTGCGGAGAATGAGCCAGGAGTGAGTAGTTCCAGTTAGTTGGAAGAGTATACCGCTAGTCCCAGTGAGTCGGGGTGGTTGCCTATGTACATATGTACCTATATACGTTACAAAAATACAAAAGTTAAATAAATAAAATATTTTGGACATCTTACACACAACATCATCTAGTCCCAAAGTAAGCAGAGCTTGTGTTATGGGTACTAAACAACTGATATAAATACATAAACATACTTTTTTTTGTAAATACATACATATTATACATAGAAAAACACCCAGACTCCGAAACAAATATTTGTGGATCACACAAATATTTGGTCTGACCCGGGAATCGAACCCGAGACCTCTTGATCAGCAGCCGCATACGCTAACCACTAGACCAACAAGGCATACACAGTTAATAAATAAATACATAATAAAAACAAAATATCTGTTTATAAGTACATTTATATCATTCAGATGTCTCGTACGCACAGGGAAAACAAAACAGAAGGTTATTGGACGATCGAAGTTTTCCGTCGTAATTACTTACACGTTACGGCCCATTCACGACCTTTCCGCTGTGAGCGGCAGCGAAAAGCGAAACGCCGAGCGGTCATATCAAAAGTATAGAAATGTACGAGGCACGCCACGAGTCGCCGCTCATAGCGAAAAAGCTAGCGGTTTTTGCCGAGCGAATTGCTACAGTGGCGGGCGGTATGGAGAGCGGCGGGAACAAAGGCACAAGTTCGTATGTGCGACGCCACGAAACAGAGCGGCGTGGACAGCGATGCAGGAGTGACGGACTCAGCGGCGTTAAATAAAAACAAAAAATGTTATGGCGGTAATGGATACCGAGGCTTTTATGACAGAAATTTAAATAGACCGCCTATATGGATGTCAAAATATCCCCAACATAAATATAAAAAGGTTGTGGGAAGAAATTAAACAATGTTTTCCGGAATATAATGGTACTTACGTTTAATTTAAATTGATAACACAAAAACATAGAACCTAGGTACCTACCAAACGAAGCCACTGATATGTTGACAAAACTACTAGTATGTTTACGTAATGTAGGTGGATAGTTGACAAGTTTTAAAAGTTAATTTTTTTCTCTGTCAGTAGGTACCTAATTAGCAAAACAGTTTACATATCAGTAGTTTTGTCTGTAGATATAACTACACACGAAACTACTAGTATGTCTTATACGCAATGTAAGTAGTTGACAAGTTTTTAAAGTTTTTTCTCTCTGTAAGTACCTACTTAGCAAAACACTTGGAAACATCAGTTACTTCTTATAGGTAGGACCTTCGTATAGGTCACTAAATCCACCGTCTAAATACCGATCTTTATTTAGTTCGTGCACTCATTCTATCATATTTAAAAAAAAAAATGTTTCTAAACAGACAGGGGATAATTTTTATAACGCCATGATTTTTAACACGTTTCGACTACCTAAATACGTCCACCGTCGCCGCTGCAACTATTCGCTACTAGGGTTCGTGGCGTGCAAAACGCACCGCTCACCGGCGCCGCTCCGCTTTTCGCTAAGACCAAAACTCGTGGCCAGGCCGGTAGAGTTAGAAGTATGGAACTACGTACGTTGGTGAAGATTGGTTATTAGACTTATTAGTAAAAGTAAATAAGAGAACAAAAACGTGTGTTTAGCGACGTACATTTACGAATGGATAAATTAATTACGAAAATTAACTAGGTATGTGTCTAGAGTTCTAGAAAATATAGGTACTTCATCCATTGTTTAGAAAGAGGTCTAAAGTCCATTCTAAACGTATTAATTTAATGCATAAAAGATAGATTTCATTCATATCGAATTTGGTGGTTGCTAGCAAAATAAAAATACTTATTAACACAATTTATTACATCCTACGAAATTATTATCTAATCCAATAACAGTTGTATCTAAATATGGCTATGCTAAACTTGTCTCATATTTTTTATCTCTATTCTAAAAATAGTTACAATTGATGTAAGTAGATAGTCACCGAAGTCACATGAAATAAATATTTATCATATCTAGTAGTAGTGCCGTAGGGTTATGTATACTTAGTAGGTAGTGTATGTATACCTTGTACACCAAACATTTAAATTTAGCCTACCTACTTTATGACTATGAAAAACCTACTTTAAACGTGGTTTCTTTTAGTTTTATTATAAATTTACATCACGGTCTCATAGAAAACTAGTATTAAACAATTCCATAGCTTTTCATCAAGTAAATGAGATTAAAAGAAATTTTTTCATGAGCCTCAGAATGAAAATCTACGCTGCCTGATGGAAAGCATAAATCCAAGAGTAATGGTTCCGTTCTCATTGTGATTGCATACACACAATATGGCAGTGCAGTGAGATGCTTCTGAATGATTGCGTCTTCGGTCTCGCATTGCAATGCTGTCATGTTTGGTTGGTCTTCTGTGAGAGAGTACTACCGCAACAGTCTAATCGACCCATCGGCCATCCGTGATAAATCAATGTGACTCTACTATCCTATCTTATATTATTTGCTTTGTACCATTGTTTCTTCATTGAGCTTGAGTGACGTGTTCAAGCTCGTGTTGAAATCAGCGAGGCTCTTCTACCTTGAGAATGAACTTCCCTTCTTCCTCTATATCTGAGACGAAGCACACAAAAGGCGGCACCACACTAATGACTCTGAAGTTGCAGGTGTTCATGAGCTGTCGTAGTGACTTATCAGTAATTGACCCGTGTGATCGTTGATCTTTTAAATTAAGAGATCATATCTCTTGTTAAACCTTTTGAATACGAGATATTGAAGACTTTTATTACTTTAAGTTTTATTCAACTACTCGTAGCTGGGTAAAAACATGTTGTCAAATAGATTGATTAAGAAATAGATGGATTTAACAAACACAAATTATGTTATTAGGGTTCCGTAGCCAAATGGCAAAAAACGGAACCCTTATAGATTCGTCAAGTCTGTCTGTCTGTCTGTCTGTCTGTCTGTCTGTCTGTCCGTCCGTATGTCACAGCCAATTATTTCCGAAACTATAAGAGCTATACTGTTGAAATTTGGTCAGTCGATGTATTCTGTGAACCGCATTAAGATTATTACATAAAAATAGAAAAAAAACAATACATTTTGGGGGTCCCCATACTTGGAACTGAAACTCAAAATTTTTTTTTTGATCAAACCTATACGTGTGGGGTATCTATGGATAGGTCTTCAAAAATGATGTTGAGGTTTCTAATCTCATTTTTTTCTAAACTGAATAGTTTGCGCGAGAGACACTTCCAAAGTGGAAAAATGTGTGTCCCCCCCCCCCCTCTAACTTCTAAAATAAGAGAGTGATAAAACTAAAAAAAATATATGTTGTACATTACCATGTAAACTACCAACGAAAATTGGTTTGAACGAGATCTAGTGAGTAGTTTTTTTTTAATACGTCATAAATCGTAACACGCAATATACCTTTCATCCAATCAGACACTAGTATAAACATCGATGAAAGTTACAACGAACTACAAGAACTTTTATATGATGTTACTTGCTGGTACGGAACCCTTCATGGGCGAGTCCGACTCGCACTTGGCCGCTTTTTTTATTTGTCTATGTGTTTCATGCGGAATTTTCCAATCGTGATTGAATCATCTTCGGGGATTTTTCGCTATCCGATTTTTGGCAAAAGATAAACTATAAATGTAATCGTTAATCGAGATCAAAAAGGTATTAAAATTTATGTAATACAATAAGTATTTAATTATTGAAAAATAAGTATAACGATACTACACCACCATTATACTGAGGGAAAATTTAGACAGTAATATAGGATAATCGGATTTATGGGCTATATTTAAAAATGGGATAGTTGTTTACAATCAATGTATGCAAAAATCACCGCCAAATGTAGCTTTCTACTAAAAATCCGATACCCATATTTTTTATAATGGAACTCCGTATATAGCTAAAAGTCGCTAGACTAAAAATGAGTAGTATGTACATATGTATTATTATTCTCGGCAAAATCATTATATGATTATCCTCTTGATCTAAATTCACCTTACAGTTAATTAAGATCAGGAGTTAACAGGTATCCGACAACCTACCTAGGTGACCAAGCTATAATTTTACATCAGTTATTTTAAAAATCGGGATATACCTGGTACACTGCAAATAATAAGATAGTACCTTTATGTAAACTATTTCTAACTATTATATTCTACTATTTCTAACTTCTATATCTATAATGTCACAGGAGTAAATACATAAAAATTGAGCTAAGTACTGAACTCTTTTACTGCCTTACTCTCACCACTCTTTATTATATTCTCAACCTTACTTCTCCTCTCTCGGTCTTTCAATTCTTACAACTTTGTTTTCTGTAATACTGTTTGATCTTAGATATACGTACTCAATATGTACGTCAACAGATTGCACGACTACTTCAGCTGACCGAGTAGATAATAAATTCCACTCATAATTGCATGCATATTTTGTCCTAACACTATATTCTGAATATTATTTTTCTACGCTATATATTTCGCTCAGTCATTGATAAAAACATTACTATCTGCCCACAAACAACCGATAAATAATACCTGCAGCACTTATCCAGATCAACATAATTATTTGTACATGCTATCTACAATTAGTTATTGATTCAAATTAGTTATGACTTGCACACGCCATACCGATGACATTTCTGTTTTATTTTTTAGGGTTTAAATAGGAGCCACTTCCAATTCGAAACTCAACCGATGTCTTGTAAGTAGTAGGTATCCTTCAAATAGCATTATTTATTTTTATACGTCCATATACTTTTTAAAAATAGCAAACTTAAACAACACTGTGTATATACAACAACACTGTGTACAACTGTAATTTGAAGTAAGTACAAAAAACATAAAATACTTCCATATTATATTATTTAATAATGAGGCACAGTATTTGTTAGAGTAATTGTAATATTTGCGCTCATTAGCAGTGTATACTCATTTCTTTTTAAATAGGTACAAATGTGTAAGAGATTATATTTTATAAGCGTATATTCTGTGTGGTAACTGATTAAGAATACAGAGTATCACAACTCCTATTCGTTGCATGGGTGTCGTAGGAGGCAACAAAATCACTGCAAAAAGAAGAAAAACTTAAAAACTATTCCAATCCGTCTGGATTAAATCTCCTTCCTAAGATTTTTTTTATTGCCAGCAGTTGACTATTAACAAATGTAAATATATAAACCGCATCGCATCTTTAATTAACCACACCGGCAATAAGAACAGTTTTTTTTAAGTTTTATAAAATGAATCACAAAACTTATAACTACAGCCGCCACTTATGAGCACCTCAAGCTTCACAAGTATATTTTCCTTCAGTCCTCTATGCACAGAATCAAAGAAGTGGACCATGGACTCTCTTCTACTCTAGTGAGCTCACTCACTTGGTGAAACGCAGAGAAAGAACTGCTCAACATTATATTTCTGTGAGGCTGTATGTTGTAACAGGATCGAATGGACGGAGGAAGATTGATTAACATTAACATAAAAGTTATTTTATTTATTTTTCTAACTCTATAGGATTATATAATTACATACCATTATTACAATTTAATAGCTCGTAACCGATTGGCCTTAGGTGATTGGAAACAATCACGGCACGAGGGTAAGCAACGACGGTGCGGTCAGACCTAGATGGGTGACCGTTTGTTTCACGATATGTTATGAGCGTTTCAGTGATTCGAAGATCACGTTAAGCAGTTGGTCCCGGTTCTTATCATAAGATAGCAATCGTAAAGCTTAAGTTGAATGCATAAGGAAGGAGGAATATCTTTCGTAAGACATTCTAATTAATAAAAAACTTGCTTGTCCTTTCTTTTACCATTTATGGTATCTAATGTGGGGTAATTGTTCTACCGTCACGTGCCAATTCACAGCGTTTATGTTGTTTATTAAATGGGACTAAAAGACAATATTTCTAGAAAAATTTTATTTGAAATTGTTCTTATTCTATAGAAAGTCTTTACTCTTTTATCGCTATAACGCTTTCTATTTATCAAGAAATCATTCGCCAGTTACTTTAGATTCTGGTTTGGTTTTCTTGACGACATTCTTCTCGTTGTCGTTGTTATTTGTAACAGTTCTTACATTTAACTTCTTCGTTATTAAGTAAGCAAGTAACTGAAAGCAAGCTAGTACTATTCCTGGCAATAGCCAAGCATCAGGCATATGTGAAACAGTCCTCGTATATAGCAAAGAGTATAGAGGTGATGACATTGTCTGCATAGCGGATTCCAAAGCACCCAAAACACTGTAAATTTTACCTGAAACATAAAACGGCATTTCTTTGCACGTAAAGAATTTAACGTATAAAAGGATACTTAGAGTAGGATTTTGATCAAATCCCCTACTCGATAAAAATCCTATTTTAAGAAAGCAGACGATAAGAGATATCTACCCATGATAAATGGATATCTATAAACATCTGCAAAACTAAAGATGCTCTTAGCCAACTCAGGAGCGTCTTTGTGTGGTGGAGAGTGTGTGTTGTGGGCGAGCGCAGCGGTGATAAGGGAACGCCGCACTTATAATAAGCCTGCGCACTTACTTAAGGGCGCTAAAGTGATGATTGACACGGGCGCTTCACCATTAGACCTTTTAAACTTGAAAGTTTTTTATGAATAGTAGTTTAAAATAATACCTTGTTCATTCGGCTGTATTTGCTTGTTCAGTATGGGTCTTTGCACCACTTGCGAGCCTTGAGATATTATGCCTACCAAAGGTACTGTAACAAATAAAGTTATAATTGTAATATTTCATGGATGGGTTGGTAATTTTAAAGTAATCAACATTATTGTGTAAATCTAGCCCGCAACTACTATTAAAACATACGTTTAGTTGTGATGTTTTTCAATTTTAAATATTTTGTACTACTTACTATTACTACTACTTAGTCTTAAAACATAGGAATATTTGAAGTATTTAAAGTGATCTTATCAGGTATCAAAACAATCGTGCATGCCAATAATACTCTGTAATTAATCTCGTAAAATGTCACTAAAAATAAAAATATCTAACTCAATCTTTTATTTGATATTTATTCGATAATTGTAATAAAAATGACAGTTTGAAATAAATGAATTGTTTTAATATTAATCTTATCGTCAATCTAAATAAAATCAGAATGTAAAATCAAATCAGCACCGGATGCGTGTATTGGTTTACGTGACTTTTTACAGTCTGCAGTTCAGTATAGGTCTGTAAGTAGTAAATAAATCAGGCTGGCCTTTTTGTATTTCTTGTGTTTTACTTTGAGATACGTCTGAAGAATCTTATACTCAATCCTAGACTAGTTTGGTAACATACTGTCTGTTTCACAAGACGCTATAGGGGAATTTAAATCTAAACCAATAAGAATTATAGAAGGTCACTGAACTAGATATTTATATTAAACTCATATAGTTTAACATCTTTAAAAACATTTATTGAAAAGGAATAGACAAATGAAAACTCAATCCAAGATCACTCAGTGCACCTGTCAATCATTAAAGACTTGTTTGACCAGTTGAAAAATCTTATCAAAGTATAACAATTCATGATGGTAGGTTTGGTGCGTGCTTATATCCAAATTCATCATCATAAGTGATCATCATACAAGATAATTGACATTTATCAGAGATTCTATTCACAATGTTTTAACATACCATGTTCAAGGATAAAAGATAAAAGTTCAAAGACTGTTCTGAGATAGCCTTGTCAATTAAATACTAATGACAACCTACGGGCACTACGAGTATGATTCCAAAAGTCATATAGACCTCAAATCTTTTTACAATTTACATGGCAGTTTCACACAGAATTATCTTCTTGATAGCTCCACCATGGCTGGCTATAGCTAAGTACTTCAACTCGTCTTGAGCAAGTAGAGTTTGAATAGGTTATTGTCATATTCCTCTTACTTTCAGCATGAAATCAGCCTGCTCGACCGGTTCGGTACTACCCTCCTATATCAAATAAAACCTAAAATGACAGCATTACTCCTCTCCTCTCGTATTTCCTTTGTGAAAGACCTAAGAACCAATGAAGAAGAAGCCTTTACTTACATAGTATGGTCAACCACGATACATTGTCTGCATTCACAAGGAGTTGAGTATGCACTATTCTTAAATTCTACTCATGCTTTCCATCAGGTAAGGAAGAGTCATTTTGGCAAATTAAAGTCAGACCTAGTGTGATAACTGATAATAGTACTGGAGACACATTATACAGTAAATAAATTTACGTACTTATAAATACACACAACGTCGTAGTTGCAGCTATGAGCCCAGATGTTGCTATCATATAAGATACGCAGCTCATCATGCCTACGGTTTCATCACTTAAGCGAAGTCGCCGCTTTAGGACGGATAATATTAAAAGTGTTCCTGTGAAAATAAAAATAATTAAGACCATCTCAACAGCATCTAATAACATGTAATAGTAAATAAATAATTAGAAGGCATATTTAGAAGATGCAGAACTTACAAATCTCTGGTCTATTTCAGACATTTTCTGCTAACGTTGTCATTAAAAGGACTAGATAACATATGACTTCATAAACTAAGACAATTTTTTTAGCTCCTTTTAGTTGGAGGAGCCCTTCGTCCAACAGTAGACTGATTTTGATTGATAACAAGTTAATATTTATATTTTTAATAGGTATAACTAAAGCTCAGTTAAGGTTACTCTAGAATTTTTAAGAAAAAGCCTACAGACACGGTATTAGTAGAGTTTTCGCATCGCATAATTTATAAGATTGTTGATAGTATAAAACATTCTCTGTTCCTGTATAAATAATGCCAGCACCGGATAAATTCAACAGGAATATATGAAAAAACAATTCAAAGAATTAACAGATTTAAAATACTGAAAATCTTAACCTATTTACTTACCTATAAAACTAGTAACATTTCTATAGGCTAGGAACGATCCAAACATTACGTCATCCCAATGAAATTTATATCTGTAGTACATATACGCTATCAGGACTTCAGCTGTTGACATTGAAGAAAAACCATTGTTAGTGTCAGATAAAAATTGTCTAGACTAATTAAACTATTACATGAAGTCACATCCTTAGACAAATTCTGAAAGTATTTATTTTATTACATGCTAATTCATTAGTATATAGACACAAAGTATTAACGTCCATACAACGAAGGATTTCAGTTGCTCAGCGTAATTGATAATTTCTAAAATTATTGGGGTTGCGCACTACACCCGAATTACAGAATACTGTTTACACTCTATCTGAATTCGTCAAAATATAGTCCAATGAAGACATATCATTATTTCTATCGTAGTTTACGCACTACATGACATTCGTCTTCCGTTTTCTTCCTATCATTTTTGAATCTGCATTTCGGACAAATATAAGTAATGGCTGTTGATAGTGATGCAATAAAATCATAGTGAGTAGTGTTTAAGTTTTTTTTTTTTTTTATATGTAGTTATATTACTTAAGAGAAACACTGCATAGATAAGGAAAACTTGACATAAACCTTCCATATACGTAAAGCTGCATTCTCTTTCATAGAGAGTACTCCGAGGAATTCCCGGAATTATTTTGGAGTTTGGATGTTTTCTATGTATGTCCTACTAATATTATAAACGCAAAGTTACTTACCGAAGAACCTTGGTTTATTTAGCTATCATAGTACAAGCTCCACTTAGTTTGAAGCTAGATGGCATTGTGTGTTATATTTAATATATATTTATTTAGTTAGTTAAAGCCAGTTTTGACGAATTTCGAACTGGATTCATCTAGTTGCACTAATTGTTACTATTTCGAATGGTGCTTATTCATAAACGTAATGACAGTAAACCGAAGTTTGCTTATTATCTAAATCAATAGTTTACTAGAATTTAACTAAACTTTATTGATAATAAGTCTTTTAATAATATGTAGAGTCAACAATAAATATCTTAAACTATATAATCTAAACTTGTAGATAAAATAAAGATAAATTTCATAAAACAGTAATCGCCACCTATTGGCGGTGTTAAAAATTAACAAGTATTTACTATAATCTAAAGTCATTATACTAGGATTGGTGTATTCAAGATAGTACACCGCATTTTGTGAAAGGCGCCCTCTATAATAATAAAGTTTTCTGTTTCAAATGTTGAATAAAAAAGTAATATCACCTAACCGTCAACATTGAATTGTAACTAGGTATATAGCCTAGGTAACAGTGCTTAGAAGGTCTTCTGACGTATCTATACTTCAATAAATAGAAAACATTGTTTTATATAATACTAGTTGACCCAGCGAACTTCGTACCGCCCAACTTTAAAATTCCAGAACTTGATCGCAGCGCCACCTACCGGATCCAATTGCGAATCTAAACCATTCCCAGATCCCCTTGAACACACACAAAAAATTTCATCAAAATCGGTCCAGTCGTTTGAGAGAAGTTCAGTGACATACACACTCATACAAGAATTA
Source organism: Phragmatobia fuliginosa (assembly GCA_932526445.1). Classification (NCBI taxonomy): domain Eukaryota; kingdom Metazoa; phylum Arthropoda; class Insecta; order Lepidoptera; family Erebidae; genus Phragmatobia; species Phragmatobia fuliginosa. Next base: position 10,937,644 of record OW052068.1, on the reverse strand, counting down.
TATATATAAAGATATCGTATATGTGTATTATCTTATATACAGTATGTCTTCTTCTAGGTTTTATCCTTTTCATTATGTAGTCACCAAAACACTTCAGAATGGCTTTTCAACAATTCAGTGCTTCATTAATCACGTGATCTTTTTTTGGCATTTTTAACTCTCCCCCTTGGCGATACATGGTGAGGCGTAAGACTACCCCCCCCCCCCTCTTCCCCCCTATATCACATGTATTTTTAGTACCTACAAGGAATCTTTTTTTTTAATATTTAGCGCACACGTATTTTTGAGCTCAGCTGGTATGTCTGACTTGGTACGTTTTTCGAGTTAACCTGTTCATATTTTTCTTTATTTATGGTGCAGGTTCAGACGGGTGATCGGGTGATCCACCTGATCGAAAGTAACTACCGCTTCCAATGAATGTTTATAAATGAATGTTTATAGCTTTTTTACTATAGGTGTGTAAGGTGCAAAGTGTTGTTGTGTGCAAATATGTAAGTAGATTAAAAACATATGATGTACATTTTTTTACATGCAAAACACACACCACACACGCCATTTAGCCCCAAAACTAAGCAAAGTTTGTAATTTGGGTACATAATATACATACATAATTTACACAAAATACATCCAAACTCCAAAAGAAATATTTGCAGATCATAGAACCATTTGGTCCGACCCGGGACTGTGCCTTCGTGGCAGTTATATAAATTACATAATGAACCACTTACCAGAGAGTAACATCCTGTCTCCTAAAGCTACTATAAGCATCAGAAATATGATGACACGTTTATAATCGTCCCTTGCCCTCACCAAACATTGAACTGCATTCAGTGGCAACCTCCAATTGAACACAGACACCTTATTATCTGTATTTACATTAACGTCTTTCACAACCAATATTACATACATAAGCGATGACAACTGAAAAACAAAATGATTATTGAATTATAATTTGATTTGATCGATATTTTTCGTTTGACTTATAACTTCGAAATTAATCGCAGTTGGGGTTGTAAAGCTTAGTATCATTTCCTTAGATTACTAAGGAAAGGAGGCTAAGACGCTCCTTGTAACATCAACTTGTGCATCTGTGAGGAAAAGTACTATCCGAAACAAACAGAGAAAAATAAAAGAAAATAGTTCAACCCATTGATTTAAAAATTAATAGTTTAAAAAAAAGTAGAATAGCATATATATATACACTGGCAAGTGGATCAAATTTCTAGTACTATTGTTTAGATCTTAAGTCAAGCTATGGTGTTAGAAGTGGGTACAGCAGTTCATCAGGTAGTGTAATTATTGAAAACGATTCTCGGTAATCGTTTCCAATAATGGTAAGCAATGTCGTCGCGATCAGTGCCCAGATGGGTAACCGTTTGCAGCATGATACCATGAGCGTTTTTCGTGATTAAGTGGAGGTCACGTTAAGCAGTCGGTCGCAATTATTATCATAAGATAATAGTCTTAAAGCTTAGTTGGAGGCCTTCGGGCGGCTTAAAAACAATCCAAGGGCAAGATTACGTAGCCACAACGTGTCTTGCCAGTCCCCAACCCGCACTCGGTCAGCGTGGGGACGTAAGGCCTTAACCCTCACCTCAGAGAAGAATCGAGCCCAGCCGTGGGACGTTATGGGTTGTGATGATTGTTGTGAAATAGCTATTTAATACTAGCTAAATCCCTTGGCTCCACTCGCGTTCTAGGGGTATGAAAAATTGTTTAGAAGTAAACTATTCCCAGGCTTACTGAATAAACATACAAAATTTCATAAGAATATATAACCGATCAAGCCGTTCGGAGGAGTGTGGCAACTAACATTGTGACACTAGAATTTTATATAGATAGAAAGAATATTTAAAAATAAGATTTTCACATTGCGTTGTATATGCTCGATGTTATAATTATATTATTATAGTTCGTTCGTATTTCGTTCGCGTTAAGAATGCAGTGAGTCCTCAATGCAACTGCAGGGTAAAGGTGTATTCACAGTGGTGTTAAAATTTAAACAAATTATATTTTTAAAGATTAAGTTTAATTAATTTAAAAAATACATTTTAAATATAAACATCAAAATGTAGTCGTTAATATTTTAATGACTTAATTTTGATTTTACTTCTTAACGCGAACGAACTATGCACAGTACGAAAATTGATGCTTCAAATTCAAAAATAACTATAAACTGTTTGCATACACAGACATGACATAAGATAACATTATACGGTATTGTACGGTACGGTATGGTATAAATCATTAAGTTGACTTAAAAGGGACTTAGTGTCAACTCGGTGGGTAGACCATAATACTAAAAATTGTGTTTGTGACTGTATAACACGCTCTCGAGCGAAGAGAACTTTTAAGTAATAAGTCAACATGTACATACAAAGCCATGCTTGTTATTCTCTAAACTGCCTTGCTAATCGAGAGGACTAGACGTCAAAAACACAAATAGTATCGTTCCTGTCCGTTTGTTTTTCTTTCTCGTGCGGAAATCCCCACAGATACCACCAGTTGGTGGCTATGTCGGACTCAAACCGACTAAAACCGCACGCCGTCTCGTACCATGAGCCGAGGAACCAGGTATACCCTCGAAAGGAAGTCCCTGGAACCCCGACGTACCTCAGGCCACCTACGGCTTATAGATGACCCTCTACTCTGTGGGAACTCCGATATTCAATTTTTTTTATTCATAGCAGGGGCGTGCACGCTAGGTAGCGCTCACGTGGTCCGCCTGCGTTTGTGTCGGTTATCGCGGTAAAAAGTCCTTTGTCCTTTCTCAGGCTCTCAGGATAGTCAGATTCATTTGAATTGGTTCAATGGTTTTGGCGTGAAAGCACGATAGACAGACAGACAGAATTACTTTGCATTTATAATGTTAGTAAGTCTTTGGAATATACGTAAAACGAGCTACATACTTCCTGTCTAGGTTTTGTGTAGGTAAAGTAGAAGTACATTTTTTGTTAGAAAAAGAGGAGGATCAGAGGATTTCTCGAAACCGGCTTTTCTCATTTACAGTCCTATTATATCGATTTCCATTGCTGTAAGCAAATCTGCTCTCTTGAATGAATTAAAATACAGGTACATCCTATCTTCTTAGCCAACATTAAACCCATAATTTCGGTGGTTGTTCGTATCTGAAACCATTTAATTATGACTTGACCCCTACCGATATGCTCTACCTTTGTGAAAAATAGTAATAATACCAACAGGCAAATTAATTTTGCGAAAGCCATTAGAAAAATAGCCAACCAATAAATAATTTATAATAACATTATATGACTTTAAACAACTAGAAATTGCCGTCTCTAAGCACATACTTCCCAAGACTACTCGTAACTTTACTAAAAAGAGATTTATGCTAAATCTGATAAATAAATAAATATGTCGGAATATTCAACTGTACGGGAGCTGATTTGACAACGAGTCGCAAGCGGTGAAACGTCATCGCTTCGGTGGAGTCTATATAAGTGTTCGTGCAGGCCGAGCGGAGAGCATTCACCGATCGACCACGACGCGAATCACATCTAGAAACTACCTTACGGCTCGTTGTTCTCACTTGAAGTTACCTACGTGTTAATAAAAGATTATTTAAAATAACTACTTTCGTTTTCTGCTCGAGAAACACCACGCAGCCCACACAAAATATATTCCGGAGAAAGCAACGGCCCTGACAAACACCCCTTTACGCCGACATCAGATGTGGGATCCGAGCAGACAAACGAAAACCGTAGTGAGATTGAGCCACGTGTTCTAGAGTGTTCGCTATCTAAAATTCAGTGTTCGTTGTATTTCTTGATTCAAATAGATAATTTAGTAAAGTTAAGATAATTTGGTAAGAAATAACTACCGGCAACAACAAGAAAAATAAAATTGAAAGTTAATTAATGACGCGGGAACATAGAAATCGTAAATATGTGACATGTAGCCTTTAACTGGTTTTAAGTAACAATTGCAAACTATTTTAAATCGTTTTGGTTTTCTGGAATGTTGTTAAACGTGTGGTATTTAAATTAAAAAATAATGTGGGTACTTCACTATGTTTCAGTGTGTTCGTGTGTGTAACGTTTTCTTTTCAGCTAGTAAACAGTGTGCCAAGCGATGGAAGCTGCATCCGTGCCTTGTACAGGATCGTCAGAGAGTGAAATGTGAAAGAGGTGCAATGCAGTTCACCAGTGCCGACACGGTAATATGTGAGGTTACCGAAAAAGCTTGTGAGTTGTAATTAACGCTACACTGGTAAGATCGAATCATATTTTCATATCTAGTTTTGATTTATTTTGACATAATTTTGATGTGTAGTGTACGAAAGTGAATCAAGGTGATCGATGACGGGTGTAAAAAATTGCCTAAGGTTAAGGTGTAGGATTGTGGCTTAAGAAAAGGGTTACGTATTGCGAATAATTTGTTGGACGTGATCAAAACCAATTTTTATAACTACCCTACTTGTGCATAATAAACTAGGCATTCTTTATTACGTTTCCGCAATGTTTACCGAATGAGTGATGAATTAATAGAAGTGGCAGTTATTGTGGCTGTCTAATGCAACGTTAACCTATTACTTGAAAGCCAAGTAACTTTTAATCGATTTACGTAAAATCAAAAGAAGTTGTACTAACGCATTAAGTATGGAAAGACATAATAGTAATACCCACACTATTACTGGTCATGTTTATTGAAATGCAAAGTATTGACACCGGTAAAGACTGTCTTGTCTATCGATCTTGGTAGCGCGTGTTCTTTCATGCTATTGCTAAAGTTATGCAGACATTACGGAAGATTTTAAAAAACCCTTAAGTGCCAGGTTTTCAATGAACTTTTGAAGTGTTAAATTTGCTAGACAGCAGTTTTGTTTGTGAGACAATTTATAAGGGTCAGGTTAGGCCGAGCTTATCTAAAGTTTAAATGTTGGACAACTTGGACATTTCTGTGCCTGGCTGGCTATTTTAGGTGTTAATTTTAATGGCCTTAAGTTTTAACCATACGGGATGACGAGCAAAGGTTTGTATAGACATTATTGAAAGCTTGACAAGTGATCTTTAGCTGGGTATTTTAAATCGTTCCTTCCTCACAGTCTTCGAGTGTTAACACACACTTCAGTAATAATAAAAAAAAAACTGAGTAAGTGGCTTGTCTCCGTTAAGACTAGCCGCCGTGATCGAGATTAGTAATCATATTGACGTTCTATTGCAGACTAGTGACGGTAATCGTAAACAGCCTAATGCCTATCACAGCGTCTTCTCGAGGTCTACGCGAGCTGGGGCGTGCTGTGATCTGCCGCCTGCTGCCGCCTGGTGAGGCGCGAATCTCCGGTCTACTCGCCGCCTGGTGAGGTGCGGACCTGTGGTCGGCACGCCGCTCCGTGAGATGCGGACCTGCGGTGTCCGGTCGTCTGCGTGACGTGCGGCATACGGCCTGCTCACGTTGTGCGCAAGGTGCAACCTGCTGGCTACTCACTGTCTGAGGGAAGTAAAACCTTTGTTCTGTTCACCGTCTAGTAAATGAACGCTGGATGCTTGCTCAGCCTTCTTCGAGAGAAGTGAGTGACGCCAGTGGTACTAATGTGTTCAAGCCACTTAGAGAACATACAAGGATATGGGTCTCTATTTTAACAGCTTTGCTGTTATTGAGAAAGTGTTTAAGTGTCACACATTCATAGTTTGCAATCGTTAAAGTATGTGCTATGTATGCGTGAAAATGACAAGCAAACTTTTGGCCTCTGTCGTGTAGCAGTATGTGGCGGGTGATGGAAGTCCTTTATTTTTATTGGTGTTGAGTCTGAAGCTATTTAACACTTAGAGACAGACCCTTGTCTGTGGGCGCTTGAGTGCACGCTTGCGCCCATGGGTAAAAAAAAAAGAAACATTTTAAGAGGGTCATTTTCTTTTTTTTCCTTCCAAGTATATGCTTCAGATTCTAACACGAAACTGGGTAAATTACTTCAATGTTCTTTGTGTATTTCAGAACTTAAGTTAAGTGATAATTATCAGGTAGGCGAACTTGGGTATTGTTCTGGATGTGTGTCACTCTAGAGGGTGTCACATCATAGATACACGGGTTGTCATGGTGACAGCTATTTATTAAAGGCCCATAACGGTAACCGTACCTTTAAATACGCTCTTGATAAGTTGCAGAAAAAAAATGCCGGATAACCAGGACATAACTGACGAGATCGATGTAGAACAAAGTAGTTCAGATTTTGAGGAGAGAACTTAAGTTTGCATGATGGTTGGACCGTACCAGGGGTTGTCGTGTAGCCGTAGCTCAGTAGAAATCGGCATCTACTTCAATGTAGTCCGTGAGTACGCGGTAGGCAGTCAACTCTGGCAGAGGTCGGGTTTCATTGGAAACCATAGAGTCCGGAGTAGACTCGGCGTTCCCATGTGGGGTTCGCACAAGGATGAGTAACTGGAGGTTACTGTGCTATGCTATAGCAAAATAATCACATGTAGAGCTTAAGTATTTTGGTTTACCTAGTACGATTGATGTCTCTAGTGAGAGAGATAACGTGATAATCAAGTCAGTTGTGTTTTGAGTGTACCGATTATTGTTTTTGCTATTATTTGATGAGAAAAATATTTGGTTTAAAGTTAAGGTTTTGTTTTCAAATTCTCTTGATTTGCTGGTGCGATTTCACGTGAGACAGAGCTATGTGATGCTGCTTGTTGAATTTTGTTTCAGAGTAACACACAGAGGCGTGTGTCCCGCAGGATGGCCGTGTCGGAATATTCAACTGTACGGGAGCTGATTTGACAACGAGTCGCAAGCGGTGAAACGTCATCGCTTCGGTGGAGTCTATATAAGTGTTCGTGCAGGCCGAGCGGAGAGCATTCACCGATCGACCACGACGCGAATCACATCTAGAAACTACCTTACGGCTCGTTGTTCTCACTTGAAGTTACCTACGTGTTAATAAAAGATTATTTAAAATAACTACTTTCGTTTTCTGCTCGAGAAACACCACGCAGCCCACACAAAATATATTCCGGAGAAAGCAACGGCCCTGACAAACACCCCTTTACGCCGACAAATAAATATTTCGGACATCTTACACACAATGTCATTTGTTTTGTTTTTAAGGTTTTAGCTTCCGATATGACTGATGGAAAGCATGAGCGGAACGGCTGGTCCGATTTTGACGGGACTTTCACTGGCAAATAGCTGATGTTATAAGGAGTTACTTGGGCTACTTTTATTTTGTGTTACTCGCAGTTACTGTTGTACTTTTATAACCATAACACCGTGGGGCACAGCGGGGGGTGCAGTTATAAATCAGAATAGAACGAAAGGAAAATGGTATATTAAAACTAATATTTTTACTTTCTTCGAGAGATAAATAAATTTATAATCACGACATTTGAAGACTTTTTTATGTATACGACTGTATTTCAAATATTTATCTAACACTTTTGCATAGATGTAATGCTACATAAAGAAAATGCTATTGATAAAAGCATAATTGTTTAAGGTAGATAGAAAAGTCTCTATTTGCACACCATATTACAGTGATACAAGAGAGTACATTAAAGTAATGGACGGTCTTATTGCTCTTGGAGAACTTAGCAAACTAGTTCTCTGATATCAACGGGAATGATAAGTCTTTTTTTGCTTTACCCAAAATTAGGTTGGGGTCGGCTTGAAGGCAAGTCTTAAGCTATATCGAAATTTTATAGAAAGACTGATGACAGACGTTCTAGGGCTTCCATCTACTTGTTACAATTATCAAAGATATTTACACCGGGACTTAACTGTTAATATCAAGGAAAACTACTCGGGAAATGCATTCTTTTCATAGAGGAAAACCTGTGCCTTTACAAGTTTTCTACTACCAATATTACGGATCACTAGCACATTTTATTGAGTAAATAGAATATTATACCTGTAAACATAAAACAAGTGGAAACACACCGAAGAATCCTAGGTATCGAAAGAGAAGAGGGCCACATAGGGCCCCAACTACATGGGCAATCTGAATGGCGGCTCGGTGGGTGCCCATGGTGCGAGTGACATCACGACCTGTAGCGTGGCACACCTGGAATAAATTAAGTACTTATATGCATACAATTTCAGTCTGGAGAGTTTTAGGCGATTACGTATTTAATAGAACCTAATGGTAAACGTTAAGTATTAGAGAAGTATAGTAATTAAAATTTTCATTTCCCTGACAGTATTATTACATCTTTAAAAAATTCTTAAGAATATATTCAATGACTGTTTTTAGACTTTCGCGACTTTTACACATACTTATATTTTTACTGTAAACGGGACTTATTCGCGATAATATTAAAAATAATACGATACCTACTATTTTCCGACGTTTCAGGGTATCAGTAGGTATCGTAAACTTTTAACATTATCTCGAATAAGTCCCGTTTACAGTAAAAATATAAATATATTTAATGCTTCAATGGTAAGGAGTGAAGCGACCTACTGATTCGAATTAAAATCCTCTCATGATTAGCATCATCTATCTTAAATATTTCAATATTCCCTTTGAAAGACAGTACGAAAATAATAATGTATTATTATTATTCATATTATTTGTTACATACAATGTGAGAATTCCATTATTACTTATATCTAAATAAAGATATGAAACAAAAGTACGATACTTACATCTCCTATATGACTAAAAGCTGCTGCTAATAGCAATCCAAAATTACCACCTAATGAAATAGGTAGTTGAACTGTATATAATACTTGAATAGTAGATGCCCCCGGGAATATGAGCATTAATAAAACTCCGATCGTCATCACTGTCATACCTATTAAAGGTAATATGAGTAAAGGTTTCCGTCGACCACTGCAGTCGCTCCATGGTCCTATGAAGAGTAGAACTACGGTAGCGATAAGAGATCCAATGAAAGTTCTACTAACATTCACTCCTGATACAACTTTTTGACTAGCAGCCTGAAAACAATAGAAATAATTTAATATCAATTAAATGGTCTGTGTGAGTTACTGGCTTAGAAGTAATAAAGAAGAACTTCAAAACAAATAATACAAGTATTTCTATATCTGCATGAAGGGACTTAGTTAAAATAACCAAAGAATTTTAATGCATATAATGTTTCCCAAATGGCGAAGCCTAAAGGCAAGCTTTTACGAATTACTTAATCGGGAGAATTCCCGTAAGTATGACTGGTCTAAGTAACAGTGCTCACTAAGAATTTAATTTACATTACACAGACAAGACTTTTAGCATACCACCTCATAAGTAGGCATTTTAAAACCAAGTTTTTGAGTAATTTATGTAATTAAACTTACTAATTCAATAAGTGCACTTCTAAGCAATTAAAAGCATGATCCTCAGTAATAGAATATAGTACAAAACATATACCTATATTCTTTGGATTGTAGGATATATTATCAAATGTAATAATATATTATAAACCTGCTGCCTGCAGGGCACCGGTTTTATGCAATCCTGGCACCTATTTCTTCCATCGGTCTCATTTTTTTACGGTCAAAACAAAAGTATGCCTAATTGATGTTTAACAATTTAGAACATTAATAGTAGCGCAGAAGAAAATCCCGTGAAAATCGTTATTATGTGATTACTTTATAGTTCTCGTAAGAGACTTACTCTCTCGTAATACCTAAGCAGTGGAGTAAGAGGATTTATGTATCTTCTAAAATACTGATTGCCCATAGAAGGTTTCAATGCAAATCTTAATGATTATTTTTGTAGACTTATTAACTATCGTTCTGCTGACGATTGATGACCTAATAACTACAACTTTATCTGTAACCCATTACGGAAACAGTAGTAGTCCTACTGTTTCCGTGCATAAACATGACGATCACATTTATTTTGTTCAGTCCAACTTTCACATAAACATACACAGGTAATTTGCCCTTTAGAAAATGTCAAAAATTGACATTTACATATTTTCTGGTAACATATGATTAATTTTCTCCTAACCGATTTCAGACACGGCGACCAGTCTCCACGTAGTTCCCTTGCTCTCATAATCCGAGATCATGCGTAGGACCGAACGCTTTACGCCTTTAAATCTACAGAGTGCGATTTTGTAGATAAGGTATCTTTTACAGGTATGAATGTATGTGTGAATTAAAACTACATTAATAATAGTTATGTGCTTTAAATTTTTTAGAGTTAATTTGGGTATATATCTTAACGCTATGTACCAACACTAGTTACAGGAATTTGAATTTTAGAAATTGTTTAGTTAGGGTACTCCAGTCAGCTAATGAAATGTTGTAGTCCCAATCGAGAGAAATATTCAGCACAAAAGCATTACAAAGAGCAGGAAAAATTCAAACAAATCATAATTTCCTTTTAAAGAGAGGCCTGATGTTGATAAGAAAACATTAAAATATTCCCAACTAATAATGTGCACTTACAATTACATTTACGCTATCAAAATAAATAATAAAAAGTGCCCTCCATCTAAGAGTTTCCCTGATAACTTATCATTTTTTATATCCATGAGATTTATTTTATAGATTATGTGTTGTTACTAGTGACAAAAAATTTAAACCAGTTGTTTATTATATCAGCCGCAATTTGCTTAACATTGAATTGTATAGTTTAAAAAGACTCAACAACGTTTGGCTTTGTAATTAGAAAGATATGCTACTTCAGTCACAGTAAGACTAAATTATTCTTGTTTTCAGTACATTCGTTAAGGACAACCGAAAAGAAACATATTGATATGTCAACTTAGAAAGGTTTTGGCATACTATCTGGCAAATGAGGATAGCTTTAAATTTTCTGTCTCTTAAATTCTGCTTTTACATTTAAGTTCATTTAGCTTTAATTACAATTTTCATTTTCATGATATTTAATGTACGTATCTATAAGTACATATTATTGATTAGAAATGCTATAGTAAAGTAGATACCTACATTACTGTACTTTATAGTAATCTAATCGTTAAGGCTATAAAAAAACACTCGTTGTAATCCTAAAACAAAATATAGACGTAAAAAACCATAGCTCAACATGATAGTTGGCTATCAAATCCAATCGGTGGTCTGCAGTTAAACAGAGGTTAGATATCAATAACTAAACTAGTCAGGCGAAGATGACACACAAAAGTAGTTCCTCAGTCTTTTGTGTGATCCCCAAATTGTTTTAGTGATCACTGTGTACATTAAATTTGAAACATGTACGTACTTATACTTGTAAATAATACTAAAATAAATATAGTTGATCGTAATTATATGTTTATGGCTCAGGTGATGACAAACCTATGTGATAACCATTCTGAGATAAGAAACTTACAATAACAAGGAAACATCTGAGTGTAACTAAAAACTGAAATCTGCTTACTGCTACCATGAAAATAAATAATTTACCTCCGCTTCGCGAAACTCTTCACCAACTCCCCTATTACAAACTTCCAAGGGATATCCTAAATCAACAGTGCAAGCAGTACGAAGATAGAAGTTTTGCAGCGAAGTCTGACCCAAATTGATTGCTATCATCGCACCTGCTAAGGCCGGCTCTAGTAGGAACCGAAATCTAACCGGCTGAACCTCTTCTTTTGTCGATTTATTTTGTTCCGTTTCTTCATTTCTTTAAAGAAAAAATGCATATTTATTAAAATGAGCTAATATAAATTATTATTATCAAAATGCACTCCGAATGTTTGTTTTAACTTCTTTAGTTTTGAAGAACAGCACGTTCTCAAGCTAATGAGTTTTGCTAGTGTTATAAATCAATAAATATTTTCAACTTTAATTTTGTTGTTTAGGTCATTAGATACTTGTAAAATCGGTTCATGAAGTGTGCTGTTGAAATTTCGACAACAAACTGTCCAACTATACAAATAGTACTTCAAATTTAAAAAGAATAGGATAATTTCTATGTACAATGTAAAATTTTTAGGATTTATAACTTTTACCTGCGGTTTTAGGCGTTTAATTTTAGCTGTTCAAGTTGAATTTTTGAAAATAAATATGACTAATTATTTATTTTCAAAAATCCTACTTGAACTTTAAAAACAACATACATGAAAATATAGGATATTTACTTTATCAGTTTTGAACAAACAGGAAACACGTGCTTACATATTTGTTGTATAATTTTTTTGGAAATTTTAATCTTATCCTTTTAGGCCTCTATATTATCTATGAATATTGAGGCTATCAAAAAATGCAATTCAAAATAAACTAACGTATTCTTCCTTTGTTCGGATTCATTAAAATACAGTATTAAATATGGAGATTTAAATAATTATTATTTATGTAATGTTTTCGTTTCGATTCATCTGATTTACCGCCATTAATTAAAAACTATTGCAATCTAATCTACTATAAATATATAAAGAAACTATAAAATTAAGTATGTATAAGTATAAATAAAAGAAAATTATCCCAAAAAGACATGCATTATGTAATTTAACGTACTGGTACAGATTCAATAACTTTCTATGGTATGAGGGACAAATCAGCTGACGATAAATGACGGCGGGCGCGGTTGCCCGTGAACATCCAGAACTCTGTAAGAGGAATTCCGCTCTTTAAGTTCTCCTCCCAGATATCAAGGGGGGGAATCCATCTTAGCTGAGGAAGAGGATAAAATCAACAAAAACTTTGCTTTGCACCAGTTTTACCGAAGAATGTTTCCCCTACGTTTATACGTGAATCTACATATTTTATTAATATTATAAATTTGAAAATAAGTCGGCCTGTGTAAATAACCAACATAAAAAGGTGTGTGTTCTGTATAATATAAGTCAATGTAAATTTGCAATTGTTTAATATAATATATATTTTTATAAATACGCTATTAAATTCCGTGAGATCTAACTCGTTGCCCAACTTACTATTCTATCTAAATTAAGTTGCGACCACACCACTAAGAAAGAAGTATGGCCCAGTTTGATTTAAAATTGCATAAAGTTACTTCACTATGATAAGTTATCTTGATATTGACGTCAATGTCGAGTGGATGGCGAAGGTAACACACAATAGACTATCTGAGACTATGAGATATTTAAATTTAAAATAAAACATGTTTAATGGGTATTACTTTGTAGGTCACATTTTCATGACTAAATGTACATCTAACTATATGTTTCATTGTATGTTTCAATTCGTTTCAGTCACCGTTCAAATATTGCTGACAATATACGAAGAAAAATAAAACTTAAAGGTTATAAAAATATACATATTAAAAAAAACAAACCTCAATTTCTCCAACTCAACATCGGCACCACCGTCACTCATTTTAGTTATAATTTTACTTATAAACTTAGATGTAAATATAATAATAAAGAAGAATCACAGACTACAATATCACAACACAGATGAGAGCTCACATTACTTTAGTTTGTAGACAACTGTCGATACGTGTATTCAGTAATGTTCAACTCGCACTAATAGAGCCTGATAAGATATCACACTGTTTGCAAATTCGAAACAAACTGTTTGGTTAATTATAGAGATAACTTTTGAACTGGATACGGTGCATCATTGTTAGAATACAATGCACGCTTCAACGGACGGGGCTAGCGACCTGCGCGGGTTACCCGCGTGGTTCGTTACAGAGTAAATTGGTTCGATTACATACGGCAATTGGCTCCGCCACACTCACTGATAGCAATAGGGTTACGATATCGTTAAAATTATACTTGAAACTGATAGGCAGGAATATCACGCATATACACTTCTTTTAATGTCGTTTTTTAGTATGTCAACGAAATTGAGCAAAGAAGTCATTAATATAAAATAGTTTTTTTTCTTATAAAATTGAAAATAATGGGTACAATAAATTAAACTTGATACTTTTTATTTTAATATAGCATAAATACAGAATCAATAAAATAAAAAACCGAACATTCTAGTTTATATTCCTGAGTTAATGAATTCAAGAAAAGTACCACAAAGCAAGAGTCAGAATATTGTATCGCATTATCTATTAAGGATGTCTTATTAACCATTTAATTAAGAACTTAAATAATAACTTTTATCTGATTCAGATATGTTTATAATCCGTCCGCGGCCTTTTAACACACTTTACATTATACAAAGGCACCATTCTGTCGTTCTTGCATTATTCTCTGTTTTGCCCTGACGTTATTCAGTTATAGATACAATGGCATCCAATAAATACTGCTGTAAATAGTTGTAATTTTAACTACGCGACCTCTTTTCAGACTGCACTAATTTTATAAGTACAATATAATCTATCGTATCATTTCGCCGACTCATGATATTAGTGAACGTGATAGAGATCACATACAACATTAAGTAGCATAAATGTCTTTGTTTGTCAATATTTGCTTATTTGAATAACATGATCGTTAATGTTATCTATATTAATGCATTTCTTAAATATGATTTACTTGATTTGTTATTATTTTACCTCTTCATTTTCTGTAATTGCTCTTTTCTCTTGCTGATATCTTATCTTTCACTCCTTACCTCCAAAGCTAATAGAAATAATACGTTGTTGCTAATAGAATATTAATACATTGTTGCAATAAACATATTGTGGATAATGTTGGTACCTATAGGTACCAGGAACATTGGATATTAAGAGAAGAATAGAAATTAACCGTAAATATTCAGAATAATCGGGTAATGTCTAATAAGATTGACTATATACATACAAGATTTAAAGTAATCTGAAGACAACTTTGTTTTAGTTTTTGTTGGCCATAGAGGTTAATTGCTAAATTATCAAACAAGTGTCCTTTATCGTCTACCGCAGAAAGCACATGTTTAAAATCTTATTTATCATCCATACTTAACTATACATACTTGACTGCGCGATTGGTCTAGTGGTTTAAGCGATCGCCACGTCGCTTTCTACTGCGCCAAGTGTCGTGGGTTCTGAGAAAGGCATAGAACATATTGAAGTCAGGTTTAGTTAATCTGGAGCAGAGTAAATATAATTACAGACAAGGCAAGAAGATGAATCCAAAAAAGAATCAGATGTATCGATTGTTGTGATTTATGGGTAATATAGATCTAGATAGCGCCTAAACTAAAATACGATAACTAGATGATATCGTTACTTGAATGTGTAATTGAAAGTGACGATATAGGACATTAAATTGTCCAGAATCGGTAAATTTCTGGGGAGATCGTAGTAATATAATAAAAAGTGCTTTAACAAACATTATGTGCCATAGTTAATAAAATAAATAGTTTTTATTGTGTGTACACTAACAACTATGTTCCTCAATAACAAACTTCCTTAAGCCACTGTTCAAACTTTTAAACAAATATATCATTAAAATTACACTTAAAATATTCTTTAAGATCTTTGTTTTATTATATAAATTTAGAAACTTTAATATTTAACACTTTAACTTTAGAAGTTAAGGTGTTTATACCCTTAAATTCGTCATTTTTTAGGGTTCCGTAGCCAAATGGCAAAAAACGAAACCCTTATAGATTCGTCATGTCTGTCTGTCTGTCTGTCCGTCCGTATGTCATAGCCACTTTTATCCGAAACTATAAGAGCTATACTGTTGAAACTTGGTCATGTATTCTATGAACCGCATTAATATTTTTACACAAAAATAGAAAAAAAACAATAAAAGTCCCCATACTTAGAACTGAAACTGGATTTTTTTTTATCAAAACCATACGTGATGGGTATCTATGAATAGGTCTTCAAAAATGATATTGAGGTTTTTTATATCATTTTTTTCTGAACTGAATAGTTTGCGCGAGAGACACTTCCAAAGTGGTAAAATTTGTGTCCCCCTGTAACTTCTAAAATAAGAGAATGATAAAACTAAAAAAATAATATGATGTAAATTACCATGCAAACTTCCACCGGAAATTGGTTTGAACGAGATCCAGTAAGCAGTTTTTTTTAATACGTCATAAATCGTAAACCGCAATTTACCTTTCATTCAATCAATACACTATTATTAAAACATAGATCAAAGTTAAAACGAACTACAAAAACTTTTATATGACGTAACTTGCTGCTACGGAACCCTTTATGGGCGAGTCTGACTCGCACTTGGCCGCTTTTTTCTTAAATCTAAATTATAATACCATTTACAGTAAGAATTTTTAATAAAAATGTAATAAGACCATCTAAAGCCTAGCTTTCGTCGAATTACAGCATATTCATATTCGCCGAGAAGGCAGGCAAATAGAATCTAATTTTCATTCCCATTTCTTTGTCGAGCGTATGCTTGTAAATGCTTTACAAAGCAAACGTAATTTTTCATCCATCTTTAAAGACATGTACTAAATTCTATGTCACGCTCCAATTGTTAAAAAGGTATCTGCAATTAATAACACAAGAGACTGCGCTCGTGCTTCACAGTCAATGGACGACAAATTCTGCGGCTCATCCATTTTGAATAGAGCTACACCTTTGCAATAATTTTCACGGCCAAAGTATGCGAGCCAACTTTAAAATAAAACAGTTGAGAATATCGCTCGGTGGTCGGCACGCGTCCGACTCGGTACTCGGTACGATACGTGGTCATTACGTATTCAATTATCAGTGGATAAACTGGAGGTCACTTCCGACAGTCGGTCTAAAACGTAAGCAAGAACAAAAGCCTTATCGTTTTATAATCATGTTTCAGTGCCATTAATTCAAATGTGTACTTTTCGTGTTTAATTTCTTTATCACTTATTAACACAGTGCAGTGAACATATTGCATCAAACAAGTGTTTATCATAGTTAAACAAGTACCTACCTAAGAAGAGGATCAGTGATGATACAATGATAATCTGTTTCTTCATCATATGTTTCTTCATTCTTTTCCTTACAGTTTTTTTTTGCTTGTAGTTTTATGTATCTATAAATTAAACACTAAAACATGTTTTATTTACAAAATTTCATATTCAAAAATTTTAACGCCTTTTCAAATTTCTAAGTATAAAGATAATTAGAAATATTTAAATAGCAAGATATTCCTGTTATTTATAAAGATTGTTATCATAAGATTAATGTAATAGAAACATTTGATATTTAATGATTTAGTTACTAAAAAAAAATAACAAAGCAGTCTAAACTCATAAAATACGAGTCGTTTTAAGAATTTTGAATCCACAATTCTGTAGTATTTTATTAAAGTGATAGATGAGTGAATTTCCTCTCATCGATTAAACCCACTGCATTCCATGACTGACTGTACTAAGCAAAACAAATTAACGCAATTCTAGTTGGTGTTAATTTAATGCTATCTGTTTCGCCTAAAACAAGTTTGGAACCATATACGTTTCAGCCGGAAGCGTTTGCTTGCACAAAATACAATTTTATTTGTATGACGTTATGAAACATTTCAGCTTGAAAGTAGGGTAATTTCAAATTCTTACAAAACGTCCTTAATCAGTCAGTTGGTTGAAAATATTCGTTGTTATACACGCTACCTGTTAAATTTGGTAAACTTTACATAAACACAGTTACGAGTTACGAACGTAGTGTACTGGTGGAATATTTAGAAAATTAATAGGACAGTAGTTGAAGCGCGAAAATTGTCTAATAAAGGAAAAGTGCACGCACCCTGTGTAAATGTGATTACGCGTGGATTACACTAATTAAAAAAACCGAATTTATGTATATAAACATACACAAAACTTAAAACTTTACTTACCACGTATATGTAAAAATATAAAACCATTAAATCATTCTGTAAACAAAAACTGCGTTAAGTTTACTGTGGAATCGTATTTTTTTATATTGTGTATTTTTGAAAGGTTGTGTTATGTGTGATGTTAAATAAAAACTTACTTTTATATATTGGTAAGTGCAAGTCGGAAGGTTATAGTCTTGAATATTTTTTAGTTTGATTGTCTGAATCAACAATTTTCTGTACATCTATTAAATGTCGGTCTAGCTCACTAAATGTTAGTGTTATTTGTTTTTCATTTATTAATTGGCGAGAAGATGAACAGACCGTTTATCTTCCTTATCATTTTATAAAAATGAAATATACCACTCACTAAAAAAATTTTTTTCAATATTACACAAAAAAAATGAACAGAAACAAATTATATAGTATGTAGAATCTGAATTAAAAAAAAAAAAAAATATAATGAGACTTTTTCAGACTGACTGTGTAAAATGAAAGAAATAATTTTGATACTATTATAGCATTAACGTAAATAGACATTTAGACTTATTCATACTTACAAATAAATACAAACATGAGACTTACAAATACTATGCGAACAATAAAGGCTATGATTAGACTTTTACGGAACTGAGACGTAATTTTAAAAAAAGTTTATCTGTACGTAGGTACGATAGATTTTCCTCAAGAACTTAATTATATTACTAATACAGTACTAACAATTTATATCATATAACTGTAATCAACTAATCAATCATCATTTTTCTTATTATTGTTTTTTGGCAAACGTTCGTAAGCAATAGGTAACCTAAAATTAGAGTGGTTGATTCATTTCTTTAAGAAATAATAACATTGTGACTAATGAAAAACTCAATATAACATCATATCGATACCTGTAATTTCAATTACTTTTAATCACACTTTCTAGTTTTCGCTTTATATTGGAAATAGCTCTTACCCCCTATCCCGCCCGCCTATATGTCGGTTATTGCGTCAAACAGTGGCCTATGTTCTTTTCCAAGGTCGAATCTACTTATATACCGAAATTAAACCAAATCAGTTCAGTGGTTTAGCCGTGAAAGCGTAACAGACAGCGAGTTACTTTAGAATGTATAATATTAGTATTGATTGTCTGTTAATATTTAAAATAACATAAAATTGAGTTGGCTTGTAAATATTCCAGGTGAGCCTAGATATATTTTAACTTATTATCCTTTATTATTAGCTTGTATTCGAAACATTAACTACGAAGTTTTTGCGATTCAAAGAATTTGTTATATAGTATTTGAATGTCGGAAGGGTTTTATTCACAAATGTTCTTATAACTATCTTGAATTTTGAAAAATAAATTAGCCTTATGCACGCTAGGCGACATGCTTAGTAATATTATAATATCGAGGTAGGTACATAAAAGAGTGCTGTGCTGAAGAATGGCCGAAAAGTATAATTTTGGTATAACTAACTTTGGTCCACCACTTCTGTTGCGATACAGTTTTGTCTCCTATAGCTCAGCAATAGTACCTTGTTCCTGGATAAAAAGTAACCAATGCCCTTTTCTGGGTTCAAATAACGTGTTTGCAGAAGTTCGTGTAATAAAGCATAATAAACAAGATCATAGTAAGTTTCCCACTCATAACATTATATGTTTACTAACGACTTTTTGATTTTAGGTTTTGATGGTACTGGGTTCGATTTCCATCCAGGAGATATATTAATTGATGGGCCTCGTCATCTATGGTGGTATATTGCACCTTGGTGTAAGTTTATTAGTTAAACTATTTCACTACTTGATAAAGAATAAGAAAAATGTTAGACAAGATATAAATTGACACATATATATAATTACTAGTTGACCCAGCGAACTTCGTACCGCCCAACTTTAAAATTCCAGAACTTGATCGCAGCGCCACCTACCGGGTCCAATTGCAAATCTAAACCATTCCCAGATCCCCTTGAACACACACAAAAAATTTCATCAAAATCGGTCCAGTCGTTTGAGAGAAGTTCAGTGACATACACACTCACAGAAGAATTATATATATAAAGATAAAGATATAGTAAATGAGTAGCGCCACCAATGGCAGACATGAGAACTATTCGGGATCCGTTCAGGAACTATAAATTAAGATTCTGTTATTCCAACATTGTCTGCACTTATATTGAGTATGGTGACCACCAACCACTCTTGGAAATTATTCATGGTTTCCGTCAGGCAGAGTCCTGTAACTCTATATTTATTAAAAAATGTTACGATTATTTTCATAACCGCAATTATTTATCTTATTAATTATTTAACGTCCAAGGTACGGTGCCCTTTACTCAATTGTTACTTCAAACCCCGATCCGTAGTGCGACTTTTTTGTATTTAGATTATATGAATGCGTGTTCGATCCTAATGTGGAGTGTAGTTGGCCTTGGAGTCAGCCATTACTGTTTTGTAATGAGCATCCATTTATTAGTCGTCTTTATGCGAAGTACGCCTACAAACTAAATTCTCAGATCTTTAAACGTTCATAACAATACAACGACGATGAGATTATTATAATTGCAGTATCTAGAAGATTCAATTAAAATGCAACGTGGTTTTTAAATTAAAGAAAAACTCTACTTATTAATAAAATTAATGATTGATAACAATTAAATATAATTATAATGAATATTAATTCGTTTCTAAAGATATAACATCCGTGACATTCAAAAAGACCGACTCATGATATGTAAAGAAATGAAAATGAAAGCAGGGTCTGGTACTTATATTTAGTCATCGTAGGCCTATTTCCGTAACAGAAGTGCACCACAGTATTATAGCACAAGCTCAATGGTGTGACGTCATTTTATTGATCGCACTCACACCTAGTAAAACGTCCTCAATTCATACGTCACAAACCTTTAGAAAAAAAGTCGCTTATTTCACTTATTTATGTATTAAGGCATGTCTAATACTTCTTTTAATAAAACGAAATATTTAAATACTACTACTTATTTTGAAATACTACTTGAAAATTTAGAAAATACAGTTTTTTATTTTATTGGCAACACTAAATATACGTAATAACGTTTTAGTGATTACCCTTCGTAGTAGAAAGCGCATGCGTGAAAAACATGGCGAAATGGCGACGACCTCTCTGCAGGGTAGTAGTTGCTATAGGATACAGGCACGGACTGTATATTCCGCGTAAAACGTGAATTTATACTAAGAAACTTTTAGATCTATAAAACAAATAAACTTTTAGTCGTTTTAAATATAATTTTTAAAATAACAATCATAAACAAAGTTTCAAAAATCGGTATTTTTTTAGAAATAGTTAAGTACTTACAAAGAGGTCACAATTTTCAAGCTCCATCTCTGTACTAATTTGCATTCGGGCACTATCGGAGAGGTTCGCGAATTTCCGTAGCGTTCGCCATCCAACCCTTGTCGAGATGCCTCTATCACAAACTGAAAAATCTTTACAGTATTTCCTTGATTTTGCGCAAAATTAAGAGTAGATAAGTGAAAATGTGGTTGTCAAAGCGTATTGTTAATACATTATATATTAGACGTTATTAAATTGTGATTACAATAGTTTTGTTCGGTGCGAGTGGGAGTTAATTTGTTGTGCTTACACACTGTGCTATAGAGGGTGAACAAAGTTCTACACTAAGGTAAAAAATCGACATCAGCTTAATGTATTTTATGAAATTCTACAGTCCTGTTATACCATATCTGTTGACTGCCCCATGTTAATATAAACTAATAATTTAGTTTAGGTGACAATATTGACAATGTTTTGCTTATAACTTAAATAAGTTTCTTCATTACAGGATTAAAGCCATGAAAGACGTCGAAGACGACGATGACTGAAAAAGGGGAAGTCAATAGGATGTTGGGTGAGTTTGATTTCTTTAATATTAGGTATTTACTATAAACAGCCTGTTAGTTATAAAACCAATTAGAGTATCTTGCTAAGTACTTAATACACTTTTATCAACTGGTAGAATTAAAAAAATATATATAACCAGGCCTTTTGCAGTCCATTGCTGTATAAAAGCCTTGCTTTAGAAAGGAGATTTTGGAAAACCACAGCACACCGTCCAAACGGAGGACAGGATTTGTTTCAAGTTTTCATTCTCTTTACTGAGTGCTGTTGTCCTATAGAGATTGTTCTCTTCGTCGGCTCATAAAACACCCAGAGAATGAATAGAGTCAGTAGTGACACCCCGTATTCTTAATGCGTAACCACATGGAAGGACAAAATACAGTCTTATATTTAAATGATTCTGAATATACGCACATGTACAAACTTGCACTATAAATGCTGATCTCATAAGTCGATTCCTAACTGTTATTTTATTAGGTACTTCTAGCTGTTTCTACACTTTGTCACGCTATACTTAGTACCTATGGGGGCATTAAATCAAACAGAGACGGGAGGGTAAATTTATAGTTACCTTCGTATCGATCCCTAGCGAGTTTTACATCGTGTCAGTATACTTTAAGAATCGATTTCTTCTATGTATCAAGCTTTTATAATTATTGGGGACTTTATTGCTTTTAATTTTTATTTCTATCTTTGCGAGACTATTAATATACTACATTAAAGTGCATGTGTGTCAAATGTAGAGAGATTACAGTGGTTTTTTATAAGTTTTCTATAAAGATTATGGTCGAATATCGACCAGTAGACGAACCGATCAATTTAAAACCAATAACAATAACGTTTATATAGGTATACATAGTACGGATGTCACGAATCCTGCCTCCGAGACGCACTGAAACGTGCATAGAATAAATATATTTATTGGATTTTATTAAGGACCGGTTACAATATATATTTAAGTAAGAACGTTTTCAATAAATTAACTAATGGTTTAGTCATGTTTCCGGTGAGTACCCACTTGTGTACTGTGTATTTGCGATTGTTTTTTTAATCTGTAGAGTCGTTGACTTCCTCATTGCACATGTGGTGTAGACATTTTTGAAGTTGTTGTATTCGTTTGTCTAAGTCCCAGAATACTCCCAAAAAAACAAGGGGACTATTATGTCGTTTACACACTTATGTTATTTAAATATTTTGAAACTCTAGTTACAGTTTCTAATTATGGAATAAGTAAGTCAATTGTGTTTTGAGACAATTAATGAAAGTTCATTTAAATATATGGTTAGCTTTTGGTATGTAAAAGTTACAAACTATAACTTTATAATTTTAGTCTTTTCTAGCCTTTCATCCTAAATTTCCAAGGAAAGAAAACCCTATTTAATAAATATTTTTTAAAGTCAATTTCAACAACAGGTTGTCTACTTGGATTATATATAGTGTTTATAAGATTTTTTTTTTAATACGTATAAAAACTTACCTATGCTTATCATCTTACTCCGTAATTTTTTTTTCTACGTAAATTTGTTTTTGTACCTTAAGTATGATGAAATAGGATTCATTAAAATTAATTTGTAATTAAAATATCACGGTCAGGGCTACAATAACCTTTGCATATAGGTAGACATAGCGATTTCACTATATTTTGTCTTTCTTAGTTTAAAAATTAAATGTATAATGCAACTTGTTAATGAATTTTAAATCATTATTTATAAAATCTACCTAGATTTTAGACCTACATAAAGTAGTTACATAAATATCCCTCAGAGATAATGCTATTCTATATTATTATCTTTTCGGATTAAAACTAAGCCTTACATTTCAGTGTAACAGAATTCATCCATTAGCTACCAAAACTCTAAAGCTGTGGTTGAATAATTAATCTTGTGGTTATTTTGGTAAACTGACCTTCAGCGTAAACAACGTAATTTAATCCCTTACATCGTCTAGTGCATGTGTAAGGCGTCCCAAGTTATTTTATATAATATATACTAGCTGTTGCCCGCGGCTCCGCTCGCGTCCTAGGGGTATTAAAAATAGATGTTAGTCGATTCTCAGACCTACTGAATACGCATATAAAATTTCATAAAAATCGGTCAAGCCGTTTCGGAGGAGTATGGGAACGAACATTGTGACACGAGAATTTTATGATACATATTTAAGCCCATGTTGGGATTATTGGCGCAGAGGATAATGAAACACGTCTTCGTCTGTGCTGTTCAACAGTTCGGTCTATTGTGTGTGAGCACGACAAATTGAAGTTTGTTTTAAAGAAATCTTTATCAGTTTCTTTCACTCAACACTCAATGGTCTTAATGTAAACCATTTAGTTATTTATGGAAGATTGGGTTTTTGTTACAACCAACAGCCCGCTCTGCCTGATGGAAAGCATCTGTGGATCACGATGCTACATTGACTGTACTCACAATATGACCACTACTCTTGGGTTTTACTCATGCTTTCCATCAGGCTGAGTAGAATCATTTTTAGAGGCTTACTAGGACTAGGTAGGACTTCAAGTTCAGATCACATCTACGGTCTTTAAAAATCCAGTGCTGGACATAGGCATCTTCAATTCATCAGGCTTTAACGTAGAGAATTAATTTAATGATTCTGTTAGGACTTCAATTGTCCATTAGTTTGAGTGCTACTTTAAGGTCATTGACCTTGGAATGGTTTTTTTAATAAATTCTTAAAACTATTAAGAACTTATTTCACTTATTTATTTTATAATAATAAACATTTACTATTTTGATACATAAAGTAGAACAACTGAAGGTCATTTTTGTTCAAATAAAGTTATAATTTTTAGAGTTCTCGCAAGTGCAGTAAACACGCATCGCCAGTCCTGACATATTTATTGATATCTTAATAAAATTTCAAATAAATTAGATCGCCCAACAGAATTATTTCAGTATTAAATTATTCTGAAACTAAGTAAAACCAATACTGTATACGTTAAAGGTACCTAGGTATTACTTAGCTAGGTAGATAGCATATCCGCTCTATTTGACCTTGCTGTATAAATTATTAATTTAATTGCATACATATGCATTTAGTTTACGATATTTACAATTAACTAATGAAGCATGCTACTTTTAAGAGAAAACGAATACCTAACTATAATGAAAAACATATCACGATTATCGCTCAGCCACAACTATCCAGGTGCATACTGAATAGGAGCACTTCTTAATCATGCTTCGAAGGATCAACTAGTGACACTCTATATAGAGTAAATAATACATCACTTAGGAATGCCTAAGAGTCAGTATTAGTTATTCAAATTCATTGTTTACTGAGCGTGTTGATAATTTACATAACATCAACATAGAGTGCAGTGTAGTGACAACGAATTGAAAATGACAACGCGTGTGGTGTATATTTTTAGACTCATATAGAAGTCATGTCAAGACTATCAGATTGACGCTGGATGTGTCTATCCATACATGTTTGTAACTACTTAACCGATAACCTTTCGATAAACCTTTTTAATTTATACACCGAACAGAAGATAAATAACACTTCAATTCAGAAATCGTTTCTTTTAGTGCAGTGCTGTGAAGGTTATGTATTATTCCATGGACAATGTTCTTAAATTCAGTTATGAAAATTTCTTAGCGCGTAGCAATAATAGATTAGAAAACAAGTAACTGATACACGAAGTAAAGATTAATAAGAGAAAAAACATACGGTGCGTATAAGATAACATGGAGAAGTTAGATAAACCAAACCGCGGATGATCTGTGTAAAATGATCGCTTTAGTGTTGTGCTTTGTTGGCAAAATAATTCAAGTTACAAAAAGTTTTTATTGTGATAGTGAAGTGGCTAAATCTGAATCAAGAAAGAAAAAACCTAGGAAATGCGTAAAAAGAACACGAAACAAGAGGAGACGAAAAGGTAAACTCAAAATACTACGTAATACCTACATTACAAAAAATTTAATAACAAAAAATTACTCAGGTAAGTATATCATGCGTCACTGATTTTAATTTTATAAAACCATTTTAATTTAGATAATATCGCAATTCATTAAAATTCATGTGTCTTACATAATGTTTTTCTTGCATTTATGACTTACTACAATAAATTTATTTACCTAGTGATACTCCTTGTAGGATGCCAAGTGGTGTCGAGACAGTATTGAGTTGCGGTAAGAAAAATCAGTGACATCTATGCATTCATGTACTAACTAAGTCGATCAAGATGAAGTAGGCTTGCTTATGTCTCGAAATCTGATCGATTGACCAATTGTCGGTAGATGGCGGTAGTGACTATACTTATTTTTTTTCATCAACGTCTAGCCTAGACCACCATACACGATATACTTTCTCTTTTTATAAAATCTATTACGAAATTAATGGATTAAATTATCACGTTAGTCGTTCAACTTATGCAAATGAGTTTCGAAATAAATTTGCTATATCCGGCTTTCATGTCTTTGTCCGTGTGTTTATTAAAGTTTAAAGGCCGCATGACGAATACTCTTGAACAAACGCGTTTGGCGTTAGTGTAGGAGAATTTTGCGCAATATATAATTTTTGTAGGAATAAGTCTTAGTAATAAAACTAATTCATGAAAATGAATTTCGACATCCATATTTTTTCCGACTACGATGAATTCGGGTTACGGGGAATACGGGTAATAAGTTTAGGCTGTCCTATGTATGTTTGAATGTTCTAAAGTATTAAAGGATTTTATTCAAAGAGGTGTCAATAGATTCGTAAAAATGGCCCGATTGACATAGGGTATATATTTTTTATAAAAAGTTTACATAGTCAGGTTATAGTTATAAAAAGTTTATCTTGTTAACCCTGACTATAGTCAATTCATTCTACATATATACCTAATTGACATACCTACATACCTTCATAGGAAACACCTAATCATATTAATATACATATGTACATACGTATAGTACGTACCTGTTGTATGAGAATGATTAACCAACAATCCGTATCATGTCTTGATTTGTGGGGTCATTCACTCTGAGTATTATGGCTGATTTGGCAAACTTGCCGTTATGAGTTAAGTCTTCCGTTACGCCTATATTCCTAACTCATTAAAAAAATGGATACATAGGTACATTGATCCCAACATGGTATAGGTACCAATCGGTAGAAAAAAATCTGAAAGAGTATTATCATTATCAATTATCAATGACAAATGAAAGATAAAATTCTAAAAATAGGTACCTATTAAAACCCCTAAAAATAGAAAGTTCACTGTACCTACGTTAATAAACAATTTACAATTGTACTTAAATGTATTTCTTAAGGGACGTACGGACGAGCGGATGGACGGAGGGACATGACGAAACCATTAGGGTTCCGACTCATGAACTGCGGAACCCTAAAAATTAAGGAAAAAGCTATAATATTTATGTGATTTGGTGCTTAGTAAATGAAATGAAGGAATGTCAAAATGATCAATTTTGTTGAAAGGTAATTCTAATGTACAATATCTCTAACGATAAACCCGACGATGGTTAGTAAGTAAATATTCCTCGTGTATTTGAAACTATACATAGTTATATCAAAATAGAGAATATGTAGAAAGCATTTAATATAATATAGCTAGTTTAATTTTTTGTCAAATTTGAAAGAATAACAGTAAGATATACTTACTTAATTTGTTTAGTAATCTGGAGACTAGATGTAGGACTGTACCGCTTTTGGAGCTTGCAATGGGCCCATAAAACTATTCATGTATTTATTATCTCAGACACTACACTCATGTAATGAAACAACAAAAATTATATTTGTTAACTGAAGTGTGCCTCCTATTATTATTACATTAATGTAAAAATAAGGTATAAGCACTCGCATAAAACAGATGTGTCGCGCTCTATTTAAAATAAGGGAAACGAACCCGTTCACCCCATTATCACAATATTTGTAGGACCGATATTTAAATTTATAGGTTTTTAACGAGATCTTTGTCTATAAAACCTAACGAAAGTAACTAGTTACATCTTAAAAGTTGTTGTTTTGAAATTAATAATGGATCAAAAAGTATTTTCTTATTTAATAGCATATTTTTTGAGAAAGATACGTACCTAGCTAGATAATATTTTAAATTACCATAAACCAATAATTATACCTACTTACGTTCTAATTTTAAATTGATATGATTACATGTAGTTACAAGTTTAAACCAATTTGGTTCTAAAATCATTCCATTTTAACAAAATAAAGTCAAGAGTAACGACTACACCGCTGAACCCATTTGGATGAATTTTTGTACCTATAGAGATAGATTGGCCTATGGCCTAAAGAAACACCATGAATTTGACCTTGTAGAAGGACATTAGCCACATGACTTTCGTCGAGATAACCGACAAGAGCAAGCTTCACCTTTATTTTTCAGACAGCTGATTTTATTAAACTAATAAAGGTAAAAAATTGTTTAAGATTCGTGTTATCCAAATGTGAATCAAATGTCTGACCATTTGATCCATCTAATATGCACCCTACTACCTCACGAGAGTTTCACCGTGAAGAGTGACGTATCGCTTGGAATGAAGTTGCCGCGCATGCGTACGTCAGTTACGGGCGCTGCGCCTGCGCGTTTGACGCTTTACACGGCGGTGTTGTAGTCGTGATCCGATTAACAACGTCAGTTTTATTTTTATTCTTTCATACATTTTATGTAAAACTACGTTAATTTGTGTCTCGTAACGCTTGATTTGACTCACACGAAAATAATATTACTAAATTACCAAATCGTTTATCAAATATTTATGAAACGTAATCAACCACTGTGCCAATAAATTACAGTGAACGGACAATTAATACAATAATGGCTTAAAGATTTTTTTTGTTCAAATATTGAATTTTGTTTGTGGTTCAAGTGTTAAAATGCGTTGGTCGTAGTATACGCCAATTAATCCCTGTGCTATTTGTATCCCGTCTCGTTCCTGATACTCGCTCCCTATCACGTGTGACTATGTTCACGGCGGTTGCTATCTCGCTCCCGCACCCCGAGCTCATTCACGCAATTCATCCAATATAACAATCGGGAATTCGGGATAGCGCGCTCGCAGCTGTCAAATCAAGCGGTACGCGGCGTAATCCTAGCAGTCGTAGCTTGTAATTTAATGTTGTTTATATTTTATTTTGCAGTGTCTTTACTTGTGTTTGTCATGTGCAAAAACAATGTGAAAAGTGGTTGTTAATAATATTTTCCTAGTAACTTGTATCCTTTCTGACTTGCACCATAAAATATTTATTGGAGACGCGAAATATGAGGTGTTTTTACCCTCGATGTGTCGAAGTGTTATGTGATGAAGGCCCTTGATTTACCATAGTGCACCTCATTTGAACACTGCATAAAGGATACATTGAGAAAGGAAAATGCGGATCAAGACATACTCTGATTTTCGCCCGAATGGTAATTTATTTGATTCTTATTTCTTGCTCACACAACTCTTATAAAGTTCTCTGAAACATTATCTAAGTTAATACATAAAGCTATGTCTGCTGTTTATTTATAGAAACTAATTTTGAATACTGCACATTCACTATACCTATATCATTATAATTTTCCTCTGTGTCACATTTTATTTCAGCCTATTTTGATAACAAAGCATTTTAGGTGATTTCTATAACAATGTTTTAAAAATAAATTAATCAGATAGTGGATTTTGTATTCATTAAATACAATAATTTAAGGAAGATCTCATAACGCGATATTTTATATAAATACCTACGTGATATAATCTAAATTAGCATTTTCGTCATGATAGTTGGGCATACACCTACAATAAACTAAACTAATCGACGTAGGTATGCGGGTAGATGTCGTAACTTCCGTAGTGAATTCGCACTATTCGCGATATTCTTAATGTAGTCGCAATAAAGCGCAGTTAAAAATTCTAATGAAAATGATCTAACATGCCATTGTTATTGACTGAGAAAGTTGAATTTCTCCACGTACGTTTTGTGCTTATGTAAAACTTTAACTTTCGTTAGAATTGTTATATACAACAGTCTACAGTTTGACGAATTGTTGTCACTGAGTCGAGTGAGTTACTCATATTGTTTGTTTCTTGTATAGTTTTACATCTTAAATCTGCATGTTGCAGCATGACTAATACACGAAATATTCTGATTAACTTATACCTATCTGTAGATAAGTACAAACAGAAACCATTTATACACAGTCTGAAGAATGTTTGATTCTGTGAATGAATAAACGAAATACAAGAATCAAGCTCATATTTATATGAGAACTAACTAACTAAGCAAGCATGTATTTGAGAGCAATGGAAAGTCACTTATCTTTCTGCAAAAGTTAGCAAGCGATAGGATATCGGTGTAGAGATATTTGCACTGATTTGTTATCGAAAAACGTACAAACCCCGTGTACGTACATATAAAGAATATTTTGAAAACACTTAACGCAAGTTAATTTCCGTCGTCCTCATCCATTATATTCCTAATAGCATACATAAAATACGGCTAACGAATTCATTGCGCATGCCTCGCAGGCCAATGTAAACCAAAATCCACGAAACCATAGATTTCATTGGAAATATTTTCCTATAAGCACAGCTATAAGTTCGTACAGATTAATATTCTTGGAATTTTAGAAGCTGACTCTCTTTTATCACATACTTTGTTCTTCAGTAGGTACCTACGTTTCTACTTATTGTATGACTAGCTTATGCTCGCGTCTCTGCCCGCGTATGTTACCTATGTTATATTACATAGCGTATGTTATGTTACATAGTTTACCCTATACCGTATGTTACTGCGGTATAGGGTAAACTATGTCCTTCCTCAAGAATCAAACTAGGTATGTGTCTCCATTCCAAACGTTGAAATCGGTAAAGGCGTGAAAGCGTAACAGCCACACACAGATAGATAGACAGTCACTTTTGAGTGATGTTAGAATGGATATGCAAATTAGGTTAAAATAATTTAACTATAATTTTACTTTGTATTGTAATCTCTTTATGGCCTAAGGCCAGCCTATGACCATCTGTGAACTATTATAAAGTGTTTATGTGATGTGTGATGTATTTCGTTCGTTTTAAACTTACTTAAAAATAATTAATATTTATGTCTTACCAGCAACCTGTATAAAAGATAATATTTTCCTTAATTTAATTGTCAAAAATCGTATTCCTATTTGATTGTTAAAATTTCAACGTTTGAATGATGATAAATAAGCAAACTCGAACATACCGCCTAACCGTTAAGGCACTTAACCGCTTTAAACATTTAATTCACGATGACTAGTGCTGTCCTCTCGTTGGCCACAATTGAGATCGTCGAGGTCATGCTCAGTTTCATCACGAAGAAACGTACAGTAATAAACAAAACAAAATAAAATATCTTCCATACGACATTACATATGAAAAAGTACGTAATGCATCTTATCTGATGTTTTTGACGTCAGTTTCTCTTCTTCTTTTGACGAATTTGCAACCAGCCGAAAATCAACTATTTCTCCTAATGTCAGGTAATTAACGTCTTCAAATCGTCGTCGTAATTAATTCAATGATAAAAATAATGTGGATGAGATGAAATGGGACCGTCTTCCGAAAAAACAAAAAACGATCTCCGTCACTTTCTCTATCTGCTTGTTTTAAGTTTCAAACTTTAAAACTGACATAACGTGAAATGACACTACTGATGCAGACAGATACACAAATACATAATATAATAAATGAAAACAATAGACAAAAATAGTAAGGTGACATGACTTTAAAAAAAATATATCTAAGGCATGGTGGGAGTTGCTTGTTACGCAAATCTTCGTGGTTTTAAAACTGCTGCATCTATCTTTACTGAATATTCCTAGAAAAATAAGATATAGATAGAAAAATTGTGTATTATGTAAAAAACATTAAGTAAATATTATTAGACGTTGGAAATGGAAACATTATTTCAAACAATGTTCATAATCTATGACTGAGTTTTTTTTTCACTTTGTTTAATAGCCACCCATTGTTCTTTTAACAGCCAGTTACCACGATTCTGTTTCGCATTATGATGTTATATTGTTATGGTCAAAATGAATTCAATGATAATTTAAGTTAATTATACAGGTGTTTATATTATTATTCATCAACGCCGTATCGTTATTTAAACATAGGTCGGTATTTCCTTTTTAATAAGTCGAGAATACGCGATGTATAATTTTTCTATTATTGTCTTCAAAAAAGTTTGTGTACATAAAGACTTATAATAATGTTTCACAATCGTTTTATAGAAATGTCAAATAAGAAGTAACCAACAATAAAACCAAGATTTATACGTAAAACGTAACCTCTTCTCCGTGTATTCGCGTCGATATTAGTAATTCAAACATATTATGTAGGTGACAAATACCTATTTAAATGGAAAATATAAATTTAAAACAATACTGTCCTATAGTTCATTCAAATAATGACATTAAAACAAAGGCCAATATATTTCTAAACAAACCTTATTTTGACCTTGTACATTATACGTGACCCTGTGATACCGCAGAAAAATATGATTTTACGTATACGTTAAGTCCATAAATACATTTAAACAACGATAAGAAGCTTTCTTCGTTAAGATGCTCAAGATAAAAACCGACACTAGCCTTACGAGAATGTCGGAACATCTACCCTTGACACCCTACTAGGGGAGAGGCTTCCTTATCAATCGATTTAGCGATCCACCCTCGCGTCGAGTGATACATAAATAACTATTGACTCAGGTGACTTTCACATCAAGGAATGACACGACAGGCTTATCTCCGGATTTAGTATTTATAACATCTGCTGAGTTTTTTTTATTCTTTCGTGATGGTTGATCAAAATGTTGAAGCATGTTGGAAATTTTAGTTACTTATTACAATAGGAAATTCTTTATTTAAATTAATTTCTTGTTCAATAAATTGGTCCCAAAAGCTGCAAACAGTTACTCTTTGGTTCTGAAAAGTAGTCATTTGTTCCGCGAAATATAACGTCAATACAAACATACAAATTGGACACCGAATGTGAGTACATGTCTGGCTTTGATCCATAATATTATAAATAAAGTGACCCTGTCTTCGAAAGTAAAATTGTCTGTCATTATGCTGCCACTGTCATATCAAACAGATGCACCTATTTTAACTAAAGGCATAAAGATCCTTTGATTCTTGAGGAAGGTTAGGCTAATCTTTACCGCGATAGTCGTCATACCCGCGTGCGGAGCCACGGGTAAAAGCTAATTCTGTATGTGCATATTTAATGAATTAAATATACTACAAATTTTATAAATAATCTTTACAAAGTTTCATTAACTAGTAGACTAGTTAATGAAACTTTGGAAATCACTTATTCTTAAAGCTGTTTGCACCAGATAGCGGCGAAATATTCATGTTGCTGACATCCTCTCTTTATATTGTCGTAGGTACTTTGATAAGGTCTGAATTTTGACTTATAGACTCATAAAATATGGATTTTAGGTTAAAAACCGTACGTAGGCATACAACTTGACGTCTATACACTTATGGTGATCCCGCATTCTATCAGTTGCGTATGACAGAGCAACCCACAAGTACTATTTCTTGAAATGATTTCTTCGACGCGGTCCATGCTTTCGGCGCGGTCGATTCTTCTTCCGGATAAGTGTGCGAGGCCTCCTTGACTACGATTCGTTCGGCGCGTTAAGCGCGGATAAGTGTGCGTTAACCATTATCCGCGCCATCCGAATTCGTCTAGGATTTCTGGGGTTCTTCCAGATGCGGACGATTCGACGCGGGTAAGTGTGCGAGGTTTCATGAGATTTCATATAAAGAATTCTAAAATTCGTTTCGTTCGGCTCGTTCGACGCGTGCGCCTCTGATAAGTTTGCGATTACCTTTAGGGAGAAACTATTTTAATAATGCAGTCACACAATTTTGACCTAGCAACTAAAATGTTTAATTATTTTTGCTTAATGTTTAACCCTTTTTATGTACTTTAAACAAAATTATAACATACAACTCGTATATATTGGCATTAATGTATATAATTTTTCCTGTTGCATTAATTGACAATTTGTATAACACATAGTTTTAATTAAAAGTTATCTATAAATCATGTTGGATCAGGAAAATTCAATATGCGCACCAAAGTAAATAATGATAAATTAGTAAATATGTATACAATAAGGTTCGACAAAAGTATTTATACTACACCTGATCGGAACAGTAGTCAATATTCCCTGAAAATGAAAAGAGAAAGTTAGTCTTTTCCTTGACCTGAATAAGCGGGAGGAAAAACTGTATGAAAATCCATTTCTAACGTGTTTTAGCGGGAGAGAAAGTTGTATGAATTTTCATTTCTCATGTGTTGTGTGTCAAGGAGTTTTCATATAATTTAAATATGGAATCGCCGTCCCACTGACATCCTTTTGTGAAGAATAAAAAAAAAACAAAGAAGCGTGAAATATTTGTCAAATTCTAAGCTAAATTGTGGTTACATGGTGTCTTACGTTTTGATTTTATTTTAAAAATACTTTAAGTAAATGTTCCTCACAGGTGTAGTATAAAGCACTGTGTAGCACTCGGGTGAAAGTCCCATTCCTACCTCGGGAGTATTGTGGCCCTGGGCTGCGCCTTCGGGCCACAAACTGCTCCCTCGCTAGTAATCGGTCCCTTTCTTCCCTCGGTGAACAATGTACTATTCTGCCTTTCTGGTCAGGTTTGCGAATTGAATTAAGTAAACCTTAATCTTTTTGCACTTTTGTATTTTATACACTTATTTTATCAAATTTACAAATCATCATCATAAAACTTCTAAAAAAACTTGTATTTAAAGTGACTGTTTTCACCTGTGACTCCGCCCGTTTGTTTGTTAGTTATCGCGGTAAATAGCAGCTTATATCCTTCCTCAAGTATCTCCATTGTAAACTAAATCTAAATCCTTGAACCACAACGAGACAGATAGACAAACAGCCAGAATTACTATCGAATTTATTATGTAAGGGTATTGACATTCTTCCTTGGTGAAGACCTGCGTTGTGTAGTGGACGGAGACAGGTTGATTTCATTAGATTTCGATTTCAATAGATTTGAAATGAATTCCGTTTATGAATTAAAATATGTTTTATTAAAATTGTTAAAAACTTGTTGCTTGATTTCCTAAGGCACATTTTCGTTAAAAATCTTCCTTTACTTTTTTATTCTTTACATGAGATGTTTAGCATCCGAGATCCTTTATTCATGCATACTAGTATGTATAACTGCTGGTATATCGAAGATCTATTCCGAGCTGAATTTGCAGACGTTAGCTAGACGGTTCTAGTTAAAACTAAACTGACTACAACCGAGTTATCACCTCGCGCACGTTGCTACCGTTGCTTTAACTAATTCTATTAATATTATTAGTATTAATGGATGACTACGTTTATTATTAGTCATACTGTGGATTTAGGTAACTCTTGAATGATCATAGATGCCAATTTTCCAAAACTACCTAGTTTTCTTCTAAAATTTTGTTGCGGGTGCCAAGATAGTTTAATTTTTCATATGTCCTATTACTAGTGTCCTATAGTAATTGGTCCTGGCATACGGGATTAATAGGGCTGTGGCCAAGATCTAGAAAAACATATCTAAAACATCGTTACGCGTGTACAAACAAATTGTCAAAACGAACTTATTTAGGTGTAACCTTTCTTCTGAAGATAGGTAACATTTTTGTAAGAGTTAAGTAAAGTGTGTTGTTGTAGAATACTTTAAAAATTATAAAACAATTTCTCAGTAATTGCACTGATAATGATTGTAGTTAAATTATATAGGAAAGAGGAAGTTAAGTAAAAATTCAATTATTAATAACCTCTATAAAGTCGTAAAAAAAGTCGGTGCTCAAGGTAGGTCAAAGTTAATGTTTCAATCCATATTTATCGATGTTGTTTCAATTTTCTTTTAAAAATATAGGTACAGGAATATAGAAAAGTCGACTTAATCTAGGGCAATACATAGACTTATTAATAATATCGCACGATTCACCTTGTAAGCGGTATAAAGAGACTTCCTGATAAATCAGTCACTGTGTCGGAAAGGTAGTAGTTACAGAGGATCCTTTATAAGTGACTAAGATTGAAACATTTCCTAATGAAAATGTTTTTTTAACTTCCGTCATTTACCGTTAGAATTAGTATTCTATTGTATTTAAATCAGGTTGTCCTGGTTCAAGTGTAACATTCATCCGAGGTAGTAATACAATATGTATGTTATGACTTTTAAGAAGCGCACTTTTGCAACAACTTTAAATCCTTGCCTACTAATATTTATTTAAGTATAAACTTTATGCACTAAATTTGTACATCGGCGGACTAAATGCCTAATATTATAATATAATGCGAAAGTAACACTGTCTGTCTGTCGCCCTTTCACGTTTAAACTGCTGAACCGATTTTAATTGAAATATTAGCTAGGATATTAGCTTAATTTTTACCGACTTAAACTTTTAGCGCGGCGGAGTCGCGTGCGATAGCTAGTTCAACATATTATGTGTATGTAGTTTTAGTATTGAAGCATCTGAATCAGTGTTTTATTAATGTATATACTTAATTAAATCAATTTATTTTCTCTATTGTACCTTTTTTTTTTTTTTTTTTTTTTACGCGGGGAATGCTTTTCGCACCATACCCTTCGTGGGGTAAACGAAGGGCGTGTGTGGGACTCCCGGGCAATCGGTCTACCCACTAAACCCCGCGGCGGCCTACCTCGGCAGTTAAGAGAAACACTAGGATCGCGTCAGCAGCTTCTGGTGTCCCCCCTGCCGTACCTCAACGTCTGAGGTACATCCCGGGGTGACTAGTTTCACCCCCGGGGCAAGATGTTGTTGCGCCTCTCACCGCTCTGTACAGAAAGAGGCAAAACAACAACCCGCCTTAAACGACACCGCCCGGCCGCACCGGAGGTGTCACCTATCTCGAGTCGTTTGCAGCGGTCACAATTCCCCAGGATGTGACCCGACCCTTAAGCGACGATTGGGGAGCTAGCGGCCTCTACCGCGTCCCCTTCGCCGCCTCCTTCGAGCGGGATCAGCCCTTTCCCGATCCCGCTCTGCGGACTCCTTCTGGAGCATAACATTCTCACAGAAGGAGACCGCGGCTTCCCATCCCTCGCCACTCGCCAGCATTGCCGCGATCAATGCTGGCGGTGACAAGTTTTGTCCGATCTGTCCGACCAGGACTCGACGCTCGGACTCCCAAGCAGGGCAGTCCTCCAGCGTGTGCTGGGCGAAGTCCCGGTCAGACCCGCAATGGTGGCATTGTGCTGTAGCCTCCCGTCCTATTCGATTCAGATACTCACCGAAACAACCGTGACCGGTGAGTATCTGAGTCAATCGATAGGTGACACAGCCGGTCCTTTTTGCCCACGCTTCGAAGTTCGGCAGAACGGCTCCGACAGCGCGTTGGCTAGCACAGCCCTGAATTTCAAGCCGTGCCTGCCAATACCGCAGAGCTTGAGCATGTGCGTTCCGCCGTAGCATTCCGGGCTCTAGATCCGGCGCTGTCCCCTCGCTGTCCCGACCGATAGAACGAATTTGGTCATAGACCATCGTGTACATATCGGCCAGAATGTCGAAGGGCGGAGATCGCGCCAAGACCGTCGCTGCCTCATACGAGATGGTGCGGTAGCCCCGTACGATCCGTATGGCCATCAGCCGCTGCAGGCTCCTAAGTTGAGCCTTACAGCGGGAGGAACCCTCCAGGTCCTCAGACCAAACGGGTGCCCCATACCATTCTCTATTGTACCTAGTCCATAGCCAACACCAGGTTTCGTCAGGTTCTTAGAAGAAACGTGTGAAAATATTTGAAAAATATCTTAAGAGATCTTTAAAAATAAGATGTTTCAAAGTTCTTCAGGACTAGTTGCTTCAAACTAGCTAACTAAGTCGAAAATATGTGATTGAAAAGGTTTTTTTGTATTTATTAAATATTAGGTTCATTTACTATGGTTAGGAAAACACAATTGTGGGTTTTGTTAGTTCTAAACAATTAGTAAAATTTAAGTTTCCTTATTTAATAAAGACTGACGCACACATTTAGCTGTTAGTGTAACAGACGCAAATAGGCATGAACCTGACTTTTAAAGGTGAGTTAAACTGTACAGTTCAATGAACACAGCTTAATCAATATTACACATATACATTAAGTACATGTCTAAGTTGATCTGTATTTCGGCAAGAATATTTTTTTAGATTTTGATATCGTTTCTAAATTTGTGGATCTATAAATACGACCAAAGATATTATTTATATATACACTAATAGTATAAAGAGAGAAATTATTTCATAAAGAGAGACAGAAAGAAAGGGGTATTTTAACAGCCCACTGCTGGACGTAGGCCTATCCTTAGAAAGCAAGTTTATATTGTCATGAGCTGCATAGGCTACCAAAATAATTGCCAATTTTGACAGACACGCGGGCGAAGCCGTGGACAAAGAACTAACTAACAGTTAAAAACTAAGTTTATGACGGAAACTACTGTTCAGACTTCCTGAAATACTCAATAAAGGTACTACATTTAATTCAAAAACAAGTTTGCAATCAACATATTGCGAATATGAAATGTAGAGAATCCAAAAATGATTTTATACACCTTCATAAAATACCTACTTTAGTTGCAGGTGAAAAAAAAGCGGCCAAGTGCGAGTCGGACTCGCCCATGAAGGGTTCCGTATCAGCAAGTAACATCATATAAAAGTTATTGTAGTTCATTGTAACTTTCATCGATGTTTTTATACTAGTGTATTGATAAAATGAAAGGTAAATTGCGAGTTACGATTTATGACGTATTAAAAAAAAACTACTCACTAGATCTCGTTCAAACCAATTTTCGTTGGTAGATTTCATAGTAATATACAACATATATTTTTTTTAGCTTTATCACTATCTTATTTTAGAAGTTAGAGGGGGGGGGACACACATTTTTCCACTTTGGAAGTGTCTCTCGCGCAAACTATTCAGTTTAGAAAAAAAAAATATTAGAAACCTCAACATCATTTTTAAATACCTATCCATAGATACCCCACACGTATAGGTTTGATGAAAAAATTTTTTTTGAGTTTCAGTTCCAAGTATGGGGACCCCCAAAACGTATTGCTTTTTTTCTATTTTTATATAAAAATCTTAATGCGGTTCACAGAATACATAGACTAACCAAATTTCAACAGTATAGCTCTTATAGTTTCGGAAATAATTGGCTGTGACATACGGACGGACAGACAGACAGACAGACAGACAGACAGACAGACAGACTTGACGAATCTATAAGGGTTCCGTTTTTTGCCATTTGGCTACGGAACCCTAAAAATGAGCACTCACACCTGCCGTGTTGGTTTAATTTGTTGCAGCCTTACTTTATCATTTTATTGCAACAAGCGAAATTTAGCCACCAAGTGATTGAACATCCTCTGATATTGTATTTTAAAGTTACCGCATTATCCCACTACTTAATCCTTACTAATATTATAAACGCGAAAGTTTGTGAGTATGTATGTATGTTTATTTGTTGCTTTTTCACGCAAAAAGTACTGAACGGATTTGGGTGAAACTTTACAGTAATATAGCTTATATATCAGAATAACACATAGGCTACTTTTTACTTCAATAATCGAGATACACGCGGGCGGAGCTGCGGGCGAAAGCTAGTATTATAAACGCGAAAGTTTGTGATTATAATATTTGTTGCTCTTTCACGCAAAAACGAATGAAATGAATGCAAATGCAAAACTACTGCCGCGAGCAAAAGCTAGTCATTTGATAAATTTAAAACAAAACCAACGCTTATTGCATCATCATCAACCCGTTGCATTCCACTACTGAACACATATAGTTTTTACCTTTGTTGTAAGTAGATGCTCCTACTATGTTGTACCCACTGAGGCTGTTGTTTTTTTTTTAAATTAGCATAAGTTCTAATTTTAATCACTATAATTTGCATCAGTCCTCTAACATGGTGTATAGTATATTAGTGGCAGCACCTTACCCCCATATCAGGTTTATAAACATTAAAACTATGTAAACATTGGCGATTTGAAAGGAGTGGCCGCGAGTTTTTATTGCCATGTTCTTTTCTCTACCTATTGTTTGCGAACATGGCATAAATGTACATGTAGAATCTTGACCTGTCACAAGAGATGTATTGCATCCTAAGTGAATAAAGAATTTTGAATTTGAATTTGAACATAGGCCTCTTACGAGACACACCACAGAGCCCAGTCTGCTGCTTATTGCATGTCACCGCAAATTTTAACGTATCTACTAGTAGACCTACCTAGTAGTAGATAGAGTAGGTAAACAAGCACGCCTATAAAAATATACGTTGATCTGCTTTCGCAAATTCGCAAAAAAATTGAACGGTTGCCAATATATAAAAGCAGTTTTGTTTAAATTAACCTAAATCTTGTTGATATAATCTAAAACTAGTACTAAGAAGAAATTAGGTGAATGAAATAAACTGAAAGTGATGAGAAAAAAGAACGAATGTTGTTATTTAACACTATAAAACTATACATTTGAGATAAAAAGTAATTTGTCATGATCATTGCATGGAGTCATCTCCAACACAGATACAGTTAAAATTAATGATACCGTGGGACACAAACCGTAATTCGAAGCTGCAACCGGTTCACATCTCAAATGAATAAAACTATATCTATTTTTCATTGATGATTAAGAAAGAAAAAGATATTGACGAACTCAGAGCTGTATACATAGACAAACGCCATAAAAATTGCAAGCATTCTTTGCAAGCTAGTTCTTGTGAGCAAAATGGTGTGATATCTAAATTGTAATGTAATTTTCTAACTGTTAACATTTTATAGACTTTGCTAATATTAGACCAAGCATCTTAGCTAAAAGTAACATGGCCATAGACATAAGCGCAACATCATAATCACAATAAGAAATCGGTCAAAATGCCTTTTAGTTTTTGTACACAAAAACATTGTCATGTAGGTCAAATACGTGCGTCATGTATTATTTAGGCCAAGACATGTTTTCGTGGTTTAAAAAAGGTGCATAAAGTTAAGAATAAAATAATAATAATGTATGTATAATATACTTAATAATAAATAACAATAGAAAAGTAAATAATACATAAAGAAAAAAAAGTAACAATGCTGAACTGACTTCTCTACCTGCCTCTACTCACTAAACAAGCAAAAATCACCGTTGATAAGAGATATTCAAAGTTGAATAAGTCACCATAAATCCTCTTCACTTCGGTCACGTGTTATTTAAACATATTTATTGAAATACTAGCTTTCCACCCGCGGCTTCGCCCGCGTGGAATTCGTATATATCGCGCGACACGGTAAGGGTAGATTAGACAATCTTACATGATTTTATGTTTGATAATAAGGAACTTAGACACAAACTTTCGTCCCCTATTTCAAACCCTTCTTTCTACCTTTATTTTCAATCGGTTCAGTGGTTTAGGCGTGAAAGCGTAACAGACAGACAGACAGGCAGAGTTACTTTCGCATTTATAATATTAGAAGGGATTACACCATCGGAAAGTAGAGATTTCATCAAACAGAAAACACCCTAATTTTTTGAAAAAAGTAGATATTTCGACGGGTGAATTTTCGGTATTAAGTCAAAATCGGGTGAAAAAATAAATATTTCAAATCAAATAAATTACAGTGTATTCGAGACATAAAAGGTAAGTTTTCACTAAACTTCGTTTAAAAATAATTTTATTTGTAAAAGATAAAAATAAAAAACCAAAAAGTTAGTTTTTTGAATTTTTCACATATAATTTGAGGTTATGTGAAAAAAAGTGTAAATAAAAAATCGGCCAAGTGCGTCAGGCCACGCACAGGAAAGGGTTCCTCAGTCACCCATAATGGTACGTGGATTAGAAATTGTATCCAATGGATAATTGTTATGTTTACGTATTAATGCGTTAATTTTGTATGACTTTTCCAAGCACATTGTAGAAGTTAAGCCTCTATAACTCCTGAACTAACAAAGTCATCTAATTCAAATTTTTAACAAATTTAAAGTTATTATATGGACCACGAATTTTTCCAGATTTTTTGAGCCGGACGTTTAGCTTTTAGAGGGAGGGGACGCCCTGTTTTTACAAAAAAAGTGGCCTTTAAAGTGGAATTTCTCACAAACTGATACCTAAATAAAAAAAATGGGTTTAAAGATCGTCTTAACAACCTTTTAATGTTTTAAAAAGACCTATATAATGATACCCCAGATGATGGGGTAAGAAAAAAAACATCCCCACTTTACGTGTAGGGGAGGTACCCTGTATAAAAATATTTTTCATAATTTTATTGTAACGCTTTGTCGACGTAATTACAATACATATTCATGCAAAGTTTCATCTTTCTAGCACTTACCGATTGGACGGTAAGGAGGACGGACGGACGGACGGACAGACGGACATGAGGAATCGATAAGGGTTCGAAGTCATAAACTTCGGAACACTAAAAATTGTAGATCTTTTGATTACCTACAACTTTGCCATTTAACTTTTTTCCATAGGACTTGTAGTTTTGCCGGAAATCGAGATAAACCGTTCTTTACCCTTTGTTTTATATATTTAGCCATCCAAAGTGACTCTACCCTGCCTGATGGAAAGCATTAGCAGAATCCAAGAATCGGGGCTACTACACTTGCTGCGAATGCAGACAATAATGTATGCCGGCCCACACTATTGCGGCTTAGTGAGATGCTTTTTCACGCCCCGCTTAAAGGAACCGAAAACCTCCCCCCCTACCCCTTCCCGACCTCAGATCCCCCGTAAATTATTTTTCCTTTCATTTTTATAATATTCTCCTCCTTTTCCAATAGGTTTCATCCTACTATAATTTTATTTGTTTTCAAAAATTATCTACCCTGGACTACTTACTGGTCTATATGTCATTGTCAAACTATCATTATGGTTGCCATGCAATTGTGTTATGCCTAGCAACCTGTGAAGTTTTGACAGGAGATAAACAGTGATAGATTTTAATACCTACGATTTATGTATTTTTATAATCACCTAGCTTTGGCCTTTGTATCTCGATTATTGCAGTAAAAAGTAGCCTATGTCCTTTCCTGGGTTCTGTTCTATCTTCAAACCAAATTTCATCAAAATCGGTTCAGTGGTTTAGGCGTGAAAGCGTAACAGACAGACAGACAGACAGAGTTACTTTCGCA
This sequence comes from Phragmatobia fuliginosa, assembly GCA_932526445.1. Classification (NCBI taxonomy): domain Eukaryota; kingdom Metazoa; phylum Arthropoda; class Insecta; order Lepidoptera; family Erebidae; genus Phragmatobia; species Phragmatobia fuliginosa. The sequence goes on along the minus strand of OW052068.1, from coordinate 10,895,139 downwards.
TTTATAATATTAGTATGGATGTAATAAGCACTTGTCTTCAACCATGAGAAAGACCGCGCTAACATTAAATTTTATTACATTATTTATTGTTTATGTACATACCTACCTACTTTTGTAAACTATTTGTTCAGTTAGGAACAATGTTTTAATTTGCGTGTCGTGGTTACGAGAGTCTAAAAAATATAGACATATATGTATTATGTACGTTCTCCCACCTTCGAGGGCCGAAAACTATGAATCACACGCTGCGTGTTTTGTCGGAAAACATACAGAGTTCATAAGGATTGATAGCCTGAGGGGTTTGGGGGTACACAGTATATTATTGTTGGTAGTAACAGCTTATTGGATTGCTTTTTCTAGTATATATCTAGACGCTTTTATATGTAACTCTAGTCGTGACCTTTATTGCTACATATAACAAAGCTAACGGATAATATATATTAATTTTAAAAACTTATTAGGTATTTTTTTTAAGGGTCGTCTAGTTAGTTCGTTTCTTAAATAGCTATTATGCAAAGGTTGCGTGCTGATTAGGTCTTGTTTTTTTATTACACTGAAGGTTCAAGGCCATTTCTTAAGCAAGTCACATTGCTTAGCGAACCAGGCACAAGGGCGCGCTCTTTTACTGTAATCTGTTTTCTGATTACCTAGCCAAGTTAACATTCTACAAACCTAAACGTTATATATCTAAAGTAAAATAATAGAATAGAGTTGTTAGCGTTTATAGAAAGAGATTCAGCTCGACACAAGTGTGTATCTTTACTAGGCTAGATAAGAAAATCCTCTAAATTTCCCGAGTGTTTGTTTTGCCGACAATTTTCCAAGAATTCGTCGGGGTTGGGGTAGACCGCCGACCCCTCTTACAATTACTGTCTGCAACGGTATAGATACGTGCTATACATATAGATGTTCGCAGTTAAGTAAAACTTCGAGGGGCAGTGGCAGTGCTTTATATAAATGTATATAGATGTAATTAACTTACAGGACCTATTCAGAGTTCAAATTTAAAAAAGAGACGTAGTGTAAGTCTACTACTTACTACTATTACTTTTTAAAACATTTGGTGCAAAAAACTTTTTTTTTATGTTTTCTAACTGGTGTTTGATTTATGACGGATTTCGGAGTTTTAAAGTTTCGGAGATCGGACATTTTTTATTCGTAAATACCTACATACATATTATACATAAAAAACACCCAGACTCCGAAACAAATAGGTATTTGTGGAATATTTGGTCAGGGCCAGGAATCGAACCTAGGTCCTCCTAACCATAGCCACATAGGCTTACCACTAGACCAACAAGGCAATCGTTCTTTTATAAGATATAAAGCGGTGCCACGTCAGCAGGCAAGTACGAGGGTAGGGTTTCGTTCGTGCCTACTGCTAAATTAATTTCATTCTCGTCCCTAAGCCCATTAAAATGTCTACGTAATGACGCATTAACTCGAGTAAGTGCTTTTTTCATAAATAAATGTACAGTTTAAGCACATCGTTCCTTTGAATTTGGTAGCTTATCTAGATGTTAATTAATATAACCTTGTTTGTACTAGTAAACTCGGTTATATAAACTGCGATTGGAATTTATCAACTAATTCAAATCATGTTTGCTTTTATCAATCAGATTATGGATACAGAGTTGAAAATCAATATCTGAGTAACATATTAATTTGGTAGAAGATATTTATCACACGGATTTTAAGATTTCTTTAGCACCTTAATCGCACTAGATATCGAAGTAAGTGAACGGTAATTCAGTCCAGCGCCATGTTAAAACGACACAATGTTATACATTCTACTACATTCCGTTGAGGTGTAACATAAGACTGATATCACTTTCAATGCTCACAGTGTTGTGTCCACGTGAATAAGAAATAAGAGTTTCCTTTCTGCAAACAATAAATCGGTGTTCGTCGGCGTACTGTACGCACGTTTGGATCGATGCCAACTTTTTCCTGCAATTTTACTGCTCACGCCGTTCGATACGCAGACATTTTGCAGTTGGCATTCTAGACGAAGATGGCAATAACCTATCAGTTTTATTGCTTCTACATGTAACTGAGATTTACTTCACTTTTATTCGCAGTCGTTAGTTCTTCCTTCAGCTGTTCCTTTGATGTCATCGTCTGGACGAAAAAGGTTTATATTATTAGCTATTCAAATGCCACTTAATGGATGTCTTCTGTCGAACTCGTTTGTACAAATAAGACTTACCATATGAATCAACTCGAGTGACCTTGTTACCTTTTATATCTAAATATTTCATTATTTTTTGTCCTCTACGTGACATAAAAATTATTGGGAATATTAATAAGTGGTATGATATTTTGAGACTTACTTTTCTAAGGCAAAGCCTAAAAATGTTTTTGTAATTTAGGACAAGGTTATTTTATTGTTTTAATCGTTATTGGGAAGTCAGTGCCCTCAAATATACTGACAACTAGTTCAATCTTCGAATTTCAGTTCTCCCTTAGGGTTGCGGAGGTCCGATGCCAGTCGCTCCGTGGAAAAACTGAAATTCAGGTAAAACCGGTTGAACTAGTAGCCGACCCCAAATAAACTTGGGAATAAGGCTAGGAAGATGAGGACAAGGTTATTTTAATATACAAACATGCTTCATCTGTACACAATCATTTTGTACTGACATATGGTGTATATGGTGATAATAAAAAATGTTACACTGCCATTTTATCTAGGTAAGTCAACATAAAGCCGGTTCCAAAAATAACGGGTCAGTCACATAAACCAATAACGGGTCAGTCACATAAACCCGAATATCTCCCGAACTACGTATGCCATCCTAATGAAACGAAGACTGTTCAATTGAGAATTTAATTATACAGATAAAAAATAAAATAAAACTTAGTTACACCCACAATATTAATCTTAAATTAAAAAAAAAACTAAAGTAGTCATATTTTTCTTAAGATTACATTTTTTTTATGATTGTTTTTTTGCTGTTTTTCATCACTTTCTTCATTTAATACTTTGTATTGCCTCCACGTGATGAAGCCTCCAGTGATGAAAAACAGCAAAAAAACAATCATAAAAAAAATGTAATCTTAAGAAAAATATGACTACTTTAGTTTTTTTTTAATTTAAGATTAATATTGTGGGTGTAACTAAGTTTTATTTTATTTTTTATCTGTATAATTAAATTCTCAATTGAACAGTCTTCGTTTCATTAGGATGGCATACGTAGTTCGGGAGATATTCGGGTTTATGTGACTGACCCGTTATTTTTGGAACCGTGTGTAGATGATAGGTTAGTTTAAGAATACATTTTTAACCGACTACAACGATCCAAAAGGTAGTGCTTTAGTTTTAGCATGCATGTTTGTACGTTTCAGCGTAGTGCCTAAATTACTAATTAATAAAATATATTTTAATTACTTAATAGTGTCAATACATTCGTTATAAAGAGCTGGGGGAGACGTAAATTATATAAATTTATCAAAAGTTTTAGACCTAGCCAGAAAACTTCAAAAAAATACTAAATCAAGTTATTTGTAGTTACAATCACAATTTAAAATAGTTTTTACTCTACACCACACTTGACTAATCAGGCAAAACTATTTTGTGTTTGTTTTAACTTAAACGTACTTTAGTTCAGTAAATAATAATTAGATTATAACACAGTCAGTTTTTTAGAAGATAACACCAGCGCTACGAATATGTCGTGTGTTGCGAGAGACTTTTACACATTACTTGCCGTGATAATAATTCGAATGAGTGAAAAAAAACTTTCTCCTGGCCGTAGTATCGTTCGAAACAATTGTTGTGTTTAAAGTAGGTACTAGTTCTGAGGAGTTTTTGCTTGTACGTTTACCAGGTTTCCGTCCTTCCTCACAATCCCTACTAATATTATAAATGCGAAAGTAACTGTCTGTCTGTCTGTTACGTTTTCACGCCTAAACTGCTGAACTGATTTTGATGAAATTTGGTACACAGATAGTCTAGAGTCTGAGGAAGGACATAGGGTACTTTTTACCGCGATTGCCGGCAAATACGCGGGCGGAGCCGCGGTCGAAAACTAGTTAAATATAAAACAAAACCTTACTCAGCTTGATAGCCAATCACCGATGTATTTGTTAAATACGTCAAAGGAAAATTACAAACGTTTGAAATTATTATATTATGTACTATTGTTTTGAGGACGTTTGTCCTTGTAATTTTCGTTTAAATGTTATATCACGATATCAAAAGTAATGGGAGCTGCGGGAAGCGAAAAACAATCTTTAAACTGAAAATGATATGTTAAGGGTCAAACGTGACCAAAAAACGGAAACAAACTGCTATGTGTTAAGGGTCAAGACCTTTTAAGAGGTCATAATCTGCGTAGGTCATCCACCAATAACGTATACAGATGATTTCATGACGATCGCAACTCGGCAATGGATGCAGGTCGCTTTCAACCGGTCCTCTTGAGATTATGAAGAGAGGGCAAGGTGCTACACAACATGATGATCTTTAAAACCATGGCGAAAATTGAGAATATACTAAAGAAAAGTATTTAGTCAAAACACGGGAAGGTGAATTTTATATCTATACTAGATGACCCAGCGAACTTCGTACCGCCCAACTTTAAAATTCCAGAACTTGATCGCAGCGCCACCTACCAGTTCCAATTGCGAATCTAAACCATTCCCAGATCCCCTTGAACACACGCAAAAAATTTCATCAAAATCGGTCCAGTCGTTTGAGAGAAGTTCAGTGACATACACACTCACACAAGAATTATATATATAAAGATATATCTATAAAAATAATATATCTTGTGTCACGGGGGACTTTACGAACATGCATTAAATGAATACAAAGAACTCCCAGACTCATAAAATTTACTTTCATAATTTTGTACTATGAAGTTACTTGTTTAAAATTGGTATTATAAACCACGAAACCCTACATTGCGCTTGGACCAGTGCGCACTTAGCAGGTTTAATTTATTTTAAAAATAAGCCAGTATAATCTTCCAAAACTTTCATGGAAATGTTGACGGCTAAAATTATTGCGGCGCACTCAAAAATGAATGTTTATTATAAGAGCTTAGTGTATGTATATCTTAAAAATAGTTGGAAAGAATTCGTAGCCGGCGCTTCTCAAGGTAATGATGGAAAACACACAGTCGTGGTACTTATTGTTTGGCACCTCAAATTGTTAGGTGAATCTATTCGCTGTAGCTTTAGAAACCGTAAGACGAGTGATAAATAAGTACATTGCTGGTTATGTTTGAGGCCCACCAGGCTGCGGATTGTGTAACTGTTAGTGGGAGGTAATGAAGCACGTCAATCGTGCAATTGGACAAGCAACATTTAATTTGACAACAGTTCGCAATATTGTTAAAGCTGTAGAAATAACATCGTGAATTGTTAACCAAAAGTTTTAATCTAAATTGATTGATACTAGAAATGACTTTTGTGGTTGGCCAGCATATCTGGAGCCGTAGGTACATATCATACAAATTTTCCATACCATAAGTTAACACAATTATTTTGGGATCGTGCAGGTTGATGCAATTATATTATAATTAAAGGTAAAATCTTAGAGTATTCGAAACATTCTATTCACGTATGCTGAATATTGGCTAGTATTAGAAGTATTATACGGATAAATCACCTGTCTAAGTTGAGTCCTATATTGAACAGCGGACTATTAATATGTATTAATTACTGTTGATGTGATTGTATTATTGTAAAAGTGTTCCAATTGTATGCAAAAGTACCTTAGGTATATCGAAGCTGTACCTAATGTCCTTTTAAGTTCTCCTTCGGTAGGCTTTAACCATGATTATGATTTATACCTCCTGGGGAATATTTGGACATCGCCGTTCATGATACAAAAGGAAACCGAGTACCTTCATTATGGACTCAACTTTTATGCAATAAATCAAATTCCTCAGAATTTATGCGGTAGTCTTATTTATTCATGCCTGGAGTGAATCAATAAGAAAACGCTAATGCATTTTATGAGTATATTTATTTTATGTACATCTGAGAAAAAGTGTATGTGTATTGTGATGATTTAAATGTAAATGGGTATAAGGATTAATATAATTAATATATTTATTGATTTAATTATTCCTTGAATTCCTTTAGGTATATATGTATACCTACAGCACTCCTAAATACTCATCAATTTCCATTTAAACGTCATATCTAATGTGGTACTTATTCCTGGATATTTCCATTAGGTTCCTCTGTCTGACTCCAGGCTTTTAGATGGCCGTTGTCACTCTCTAATATTATAGTATAAGTACCTATGTATGTTTATTTAGAATGATAGTGATCAAATACCATTTTTCTTTCGCTAAAACACATGGACATAGGCCTCTCCTTAGAAAGGAGGTTTATGTCCAGCAGTGGACTGTTAAAGGCTGTTGATGATGATGATGAAAACACATGGACTGTAAAAGATTTGTAGCTTAAAGTGCAGTTCAATGTTATATTCAGGGCCTGATTGTCTGATGGATTTTAGTTATAATACTAGTTTTAGAATCTACTCAACTACAGAACAGTATTTATCCTCATGTATTTTACCGGTGTGTTTAGTGCAGCTACCGTAAGCGTCGTCTCTATTTGACACTATTCGTTAATATGGTGTCAGGGCCGGGCAAGTACATACTCTACTCACAATCATCGATTCATACAACTGCAAGTATTAGACCAATTAGAATGATTCACATATATCTTAGTTATATGACTAACTGTTATTAGCAAACAATACAGTCTATAATACAAGTCTAAAGTGTAAGTAACTGTGGTATTAAAACAAATTATAATTTATTTTTATTATATTAATCTCATCATCGCTATTTAGTTAACGGTGTTTTACTAAATCATTTTAACTGAAGGATTGTAGGAAAAGATATAATTCATTTTAAAACAAGGAGCACAAGCAACCTTTATTTATTATTAGTTTATGACTATTAATTGCAACGATCAACTATAGCTTGAAAATTTACGCGGTAATTTGATAAATAGAGGACTTTATTTTTTCTTTATCGTACTTTTTTGAAACTACATTAATACACAAAATACTTTATCTCCACAACACAAGTCGTAATTCTATTCATACGAACTATCATATCGAATCAAGATCGATATTAATCGAACTCAAACTAACACAATTATTTAAATATATTGTTAAATTGACAATAGAACACGAAAGTAAGTATAAATAAAAAAATAACACGGATTCAACATAAAACAAAAGGTGCAACAGCTAACGTGACAAATAAAATTCAGTTGCAGGCCTCACTAGTAAGTATTCACTGCTCACGTGTAGTAAGCTAAAGCAAAGAAACTGTAAGGTAAATATTTTATTCTCTTTGTGCATAATGTATTTCAGCACTATCACTAAGAGAAGTGGGCCCGGTACGAAGCGGTGACGGGTCTCTTCAATAATAAAATATACGATGAAGCCATCTGTTCCGGTTTCTAGATTTCTCTGCCGCGAGCTGGCAGTCTGTATTAAACCTTATGTTTTTCCTGTTTAGTGCTGTTATAAAAAATATAAATGTACAGTTTCCAGTTATGTATAGGAAGCGATAACTTGGCACTTCGATAATTATACATTACTATACTTATAAGCGGAAATGAATGTTAAATAACAAGGAAAAGTGCAAATTCACCATTAGGAAAGATAGACTGGACATGGCACCTAATAGCTAGTAGGGTAGGCAAATCAATATGGGAGAAAAGCTTCATAGTTTGTATTTCAACTTAAAGTTATTTTTGTTATGCTAATAAGTACCTACTAAAACACATATTATAGTAATTTGAACAGATGAACATAAAGATTAGAGCTATGTTTGAATATGCGCATATCGTAAAGTATTAGATTTCACGGCTTTCAATACACATGTTAATTTGTAAACAGCTGCTACGCATGTTAATTTTAACCCCACCAACTATTTTACCAATATGCTACAGATCTCTATAATTTAACGGGTGAAATCCGCTTGTGAAGTGAGAGATATTCTAAAAAATGTGAAATAAACTGTTGACGTATTATTATATTGTAATTAACAAAGTATCACAAATCGTTGCTACATAAATAAATATCATTCCTATTTCTAATTCACTAACATTTTATCACATTGATGGTCATGACCTTCGTCAATACATATTACAATTTGTATGTACTAGCTATTTTCAACTAGTCGCATTAGTTGGCATTGTTCTCACCAGTGTGGTGAGACCAGTTTCGTCATTCACCTGAGCTGATAGACGCTTTGCATTGGCTCAAGCCAATCGTGAAGCCTGCCAAGTTGTGACGGTGTACGGCGCCATGAGCCATGTTTATTTTCGGATACAATACTATTGTTTTTTATCAAATACTATTGTTTGAAAAAAACATGGATTTCACAATAAAAGAAAATAAATTGCATTTATTTAAAGGCGAAGTACGTCACGGTACGCTTCGTAACATTAATAAATTACAGTTTGGATGTACAGTAACATAATTATTTATATTCAAAAGTGATTACCACAGCAAGCCTTGCGGTACTTGAATGAAAAATTATCTAATCATCATTTCATAGTCATAATTTGCCGTTTAAGATGATGAATTAAGCACAATGTCCGCATTATTATTTAACAGAGATTTGTTTAAAATACACTTTAATTGACTATACTAAACCTTTCACATCCACCGTATAAATTTTACATCAGATAAATCACTTATATTAATGCATACTAAAATAGTTTTTTTCTTCGTCATCATGAGCCTGTCGAATTCCATTGCCTCATAGCCCTCTTTATCCATACGGCAGTTGTTTCGACCCCTGGCTCCTCACAGCCGTCTTGCACAAATTGTCAATTCACCTGACCTATGGATACTACCTTTACCGAAAAGCGGTAAAGACCCGTTTACCCCAACGGTTAAACATTATTTTTTATTACTTAATATTATTTTATACTTCTTGCAATTGTTACGGTTGTTCGCTAGTCGATTTCATTCCCAGAATTCTTAACATTCCTAGACTGGAGTAGTGTAAAATTAGTAAATCTATTTAAGAAACACAAAATTGGCACTCATATCTGACAGAGACAAAGGCATGTGTATCCAAAACGGTATTTTGAATGCTGACAAGTATATCTAAATAAATATGCCATATGGCCTGTGTCATAAATAAATCGAACATTCCATTTGTGTTGAAAAGTTGTTCACATCTGCCATAAAAGGAAGCTGAGTCATCTAAATTTGAATCAGTATCTAATCTATCATAATATAAATTTTACATATTTGTTAATTTCCTTTAAAGGATCGTACTTAATTAGAGTTCCCTTACTATAATACTTTATAAGAGGGATGGCGAACCTTTGCGTACTAACGTGCCATTTTTCTCAAGAACTCATTAATGAGATCATAAACGTGCCATCAAATAATTTTGTATCTGATTATTGGGAAACTAATAATAATAAATACTACTAACTCAAAACTCGTTATTCAATACAAAAAATTTTTTTTTCAATTATACCTTTAATTAAAATAAAGTAAAATTTGTGTGACTTCTCTTGCAGCAGATTAGAAGACAAATAAAATACATATGTTAGTGTTGTTAGATGTTACTTTTAGCAGAATATAATATGATGAACTGGAGTCATCTGCCAAACAATTTCTAACCGAATCTTTATCAATTTGTCAATTTATTAATTTCTGAAAATAAAGATTCACAGGCATAGGTTGATAAAATAAATATTTAAAAATATTTTAAGACATCTTACACACAACGTCATCTAATCCCAAACTAAGCAGAGCTTGTATTATGGGTGCTAGACAACTGATATAAATACATAAACATACTTTTTTTGTAAATACATAAATAATATACATCGAAAACACCCAGACTCCGACACAAATATTTGATGAAAATATTGTTAAAATAGCATGAGCTATCTTCTTCAAACTTTTTACAATTTTTGTCATGCAAATCAAAAACAACCCACATGTTAGCATAATTAGTATAAGTATAATATGTATGCTCTGGTAGTACTTATATAAATAAATAATTTTGTTATTAACATTTTCACTTATCATCAACAGCCTTTAACAGTCCACTGCTGGACATAGACCTCTCCTTACGCTGGCCAGACGGGTTGGTGTATGGTTGGTTTCAAGTTTTCCTTCTCTTTGCATTGATGTTGTCTTGCGTAGTTTATCCTTAATCGCCTTTACGATACCCAAGGGATGAATAGGGATGGTGAAATTTTTCACTTAAATTCCTTGTCAATTATTTTGTTTCCATAAATTTTAAACCTTTCTTTGCATCAAAAAAAATAGTGTATAGTGAATTTTGTGATATTGTGGGTGCCCAAAATATTATGTGGCGTGCCACTAATGGCACGCGTGCCATAGGTTCGCCATCCCTGCTTTATAAGGTACTTACGATGATGAAATAATTATCGCTGAAAAACTCCATTTTAGTTTTTGTAAATTGAAATTAACGCTGTGTAATAAAATGTAACATGTAATTCAAATGGTCGATAATTTAACTATTAAATGCATTAAGTACCATTGAATTACGTAGATTCTTTATCATCATCATCAACAGCTGGACATCTCTAATTGCACGCCACTTAGTTCGATCCTCGGCTACTCGTATCCAGCTCCTGCCAAACGTCTTGCGCAAATCATCACTCCACCTAGGCTGTTACTTTATGTTAGATCAATATTAAGTAACTAAAGCTCTGAAATATACAGTTATTCCTTATGCGTAATAAGATTCTTCATGAGAAGGATAAAAACGATCTCAGATCTCCGATTTGAACACTGAAATTAGCATAAATAGCATCTTATGAAAAGAAGAAGAAGAAAGTAGGTCGAAGACTTGTGAAATAAAAAATCATCCTCCTAGCCATTATTCCCAATTTTATTTGGGGTCGGTTACTAGTTCAACCAGATTTACCTGAATATATTTGAGGGCACTGACTTCCCAATAACGATTGCCATAGATGTTCATGACAACCGGGACCGACGGCTTTACGTGCTCTCCGAGGCACTGGCGTGAATCACCGCCAAACTTCCAAACTCCGGGCAGTTATTAGGAATTTCCTAGAAAAATCCCAAAAACACTTTTTTGGCCCGACCCGGGATTTGAACCCGAGACCTCTTGATTAGCAGTCGCATACGCTAACCACTAGACCAACGAGGCAGTTAAAAATAAAATCAATTATTTATCTATACTTATGGATTTTTAGATTTACACTATTTAAAATTTGTAATTTAAATTGAAGGGCTCATAGCCGAGCGGCCTTAAGTCAGCACCTACATGGGTGACCGTTTGTGACATGAAATGCTATGAGTGTTTCCGTGAGGTTACGTTAAGTAGTCGGTCCTGGTTGTTATCATAAGATAACTGCCGTAAAGCTTAATTGGAGGCCTTAGTGTCTTGTCCGTCCCCAACCCGCACTCGGTCAGTTTGGGGATGTATGGTCTAAACCCTCTTGTCTCTGTCTAGTCATTATGGTCTGTGGATGTGATGTTGTTAATTCAAATTGTACGTCTTTTTGTAAAAGTTTTGGACACAGATTCAGTTTAACACTGCACTGTTCAGTATAAAATTGTACTCAAGACACACTTAAATTCTCAGATGAGTCGCTTTCTATGTTGTCGCTTTCGTGTTTAATTCAATTACACTCTCAGACCAATAATAATTGATCTGAGATTACACTTTGATGTTTATTGGTATTTGTAGGTAAACGGGATAAACGAGATAGTACTTGTAATTTTACAAGTACTATCTAATGTAACGAAATAAGTATGTTATAAGTACTATTTTATACTTTCGTCTTACTAGTACTTGTATCATACCTTTTTCATTATACATATTTAATATTAAGAAACAAGTGTCGGTCGGTCAATTTCAACAAATATTTACGCATGGGTAACTACGGAAGTTAGGTATTGGTATATCTATTTCCTTCCTCGAGAACCAAAAGATCTCCATGTCAAATTTCATTGAATTCGGTGCAGGCGTTTAGCCATGAAAGCTTCCCAGACAAAGTTACTTTCGAATTTACATTAATATTAGTATGTAATGTATGAAGTATGGTTATTAATTGATACTCAATTAATATAAATGCTAGTTTTTGAATTTACATTATAGTATGATCACTTTTAATAGCGCCCGTTATTTCACTTGCCGGAAACAAATTACTTTCAAAATGTGAGTTATAAATCTCTCTAGCTTAGAATTACCGTTGGAGAGAGACGTATGTATATAAAAATATAAATATAGTAAAATAAATTTAAACGGTACATAGAAATTAATTAAATGTATTTTTATAGCTATGATAATTTAATTTTAAATATTTAGAAAATAATATATCAGTTTATATATACTTTACTGTACACCAATTACAATGTTGCATGTAGAAAATCAGAAAATGTGAAATTGGCGGCCTTATTGCTAAACGCAATCTCTTCCAGACAACCTTTGGATGGACACAACACATCCACAAGAGACATAAATAAAACAACTTGTAATTTCGGTGTTTTGAAGCAATGGTGGTAATAAAATACACACAGATTCATGTAAACACAATATAAATAATACTGAATATGCAATATCATATAAATATATACAATAACTATTATTAACTATGGAATCGTGTAGTCATGTATAACTATTGTGAGCATAGGGTGTACCTACGAATATATGTAGTGATCTTGAGAATGTTATTAAATGCTGTCAGTGTTTGGACACGTCTAGTGGATATTGCCAAGGCACTTTACACAATCATTTAATAATTGTTTCACATAAACCTTCATGCAATAGTTAATTGATACGTTGGTAATTTTCATGAAATCCTGTTTCACTTTAAATAAATAAATTTCAAATATTTATTGATACAGTCTTATAAATAGCTGTTGCAACCTTTTTCTCTCAAAAGAAATGAAAAAAAAGTATTAGTTATACAAATTCCTGCACTAATGTTCTTATTTTTTTACCTATTTCTCTTCTTGGTGTAGGCATAAATACACGTAGACGATTTTTTTAGGGTTCCGTTGCCAAATGGCAAAAAACGGAACCCTTATAGATTCGTCATGTCTGTCTGTCTGTCTGTCCGTCCGTATGTCACAGCCACTTTTTACCGAAACTATAAGAGCTATACTGTTGAAACTTGGTCAGTAGATGTATTCTGTGAACCGCATTAATATTTTTACACCAAAATAGAAAAAAAGCAGTAAATGGGGTTGGGTACACATACTCAGAACTGAAACTCAAAAAAAAATTTAAAATATATGTTGTACATTACCATGCAAACTACCAACGAAAATTGGTTTGAACGAGATCTAGTAAGTAGTTATTTTTTTAATACGTTATAAATCATAAACCGCAATTGACATTTCTTTCAATCAAAACACTATTATTAAAACATCGATGATAATTACAACGAACTACAAAAGCTTTTATATGATGTTACTTGCTGCTACGGAAGCCTTTATGTGCGAGTCCGACTCGCACTTGGCCGCCTTTTTCCTATGAGCATGAGAAACCCAGAAACTCTTGTTAAAATGGTTCCAAGATATTTAAACAAATTTTGAAATCCATTCCTATTATTTGTATACTTGTAGGTATATATATATATATATATATATATATATATATATATATACTATCACTATCTTTCATGTTATAAGCTATTTTCCTGAAACTTTACAGCAAATTAAATATTCGCAACTACCAAAACTCCAGTAATTAGGCATTTAATAAATGTCAGCAGTCCATCCACACACGATCATTATCGTAAATTGTATACTTCACTGTAACGTGATATTTGGTCGATAACAGTCGTTCCTTATAGATAATTGGCAAGGCTCAGTTTGTTTGTAGTATTATTAGGTGTCTGATTTTCGTTGCTGTTGCATTATATATAGCCTAGTGTAATAATTAATAATGTACCTTGTTGGGGATTACACTTTCTTCACTCTACTCTGCCTAAAACTGAAATAAGATGAAAACGATGTAAATACAACGAACCCTCGCAAAACTCTAATTCGTATCTTGAATACGAATTAGGCTTTAATACTGTGTATATGACTTCATGTCGTTTACAGATTTTAAATCTGTGCCGATGTGAATCGTACGGTAGAATTAATCCTTCAGGGAGCAAACTACGCAGGTAAGCAGCAGTCCAAACAGAAGGAAATTTGAAACAAACATTACACTAACTTCTTTGGTCATCCTGATGCAATAAACTAAAACCTCTTTTCTGAGTTCAGTAGTGGGTGATGATGATTACCGGTAACCTGACAAGAAACACACCGTCTGCTTAATGACCAGATAATAAATAACTAAATAGAAACGGTCTTTTTAACGTTCTCCGGTAAAAGTACAGTTCACCATAAGTCAGTGCGTCTGATTATGTAAATCTGTAACGGACTTGACTCAACTTCACTTTCTGGATTACCACTATTCTGTTACATTAGACGTTATGGTACGTTACTACTGGTGGTGTCTGATGTGGTAATCTTTAAAAATCTTTGGCTTGAATATTTACCAAATACAAATTAACTAAACAGTTACTTATACATTATATTAAACTTTATGAGTTTTTTCTTCCACATTATTCAAAGAGGCTGTCTGGACTGCCTGAAAATAAAGGTGACTTCGAGAATATTTTTGTACAATGAATCTATATATTTCACTTTGTTTTACCTAATATTAGTGTAACTTTATATAAATAAGAAAGCTCAGTTCTAAAACTACTAAGTAATTGGAGGAAAGAAAATGAAGAATCACGTTTCCCAATAATAAAGGCTAAAGTTAGAAAATCGTAGGTAGAAAACTTCATAACTTGAATATTTTATTCGTAGTTCCTTATTATGATAGCTTGTACTTTCCCAAATAAACCAGTTACGTGAAAACATCACGATAGAAAAATCTTAGTCGACGTCATTAAATTTTCCATTAGCGGTGGTGTTAGACATGGATTATACAATAGGCACATACTCTTAGAGAGAGTAGGTCAATATTTCTTTTACACGCAATGTTTTATATACTTTACATGATTTTACTCAGTGCATGGTTTTAATAAAGAATAGACGGGAGTCAAAGAAAGATCAAAGACTGCTTAAAATAGTTTGATATAGGTATTATGATTGGTGTTAGTTTTACACAACTGAACAAGATAAGAATACAACATTTTTTAAAACTCAGTATCGTGAGATAGTGATACCTACACCTTACCTTGGTGTTGATGTAGATACCTACCTAATTATGTAAATTGCTGTATTTTTCTATTATGTACTTCTTTTAACTTGGAATCGTCCCTATTTGTATTTTTTTATTAATATAGTGTCTGACTATGGTGCTACTTTGCCTCGTTTCAGCAACGGACAAAAAATTGTGAATGAATAGTTTAGAATAAACCTTGTAATTATGGTTACCTGTAAGTGACTGCTATTGAGCGCCGCGCACAAGCTGCTACTTGTACTGACGTAACTTTAAGTTACTTTTAAGTTATCTGGTGTATAATAAACCGATTTATATCGATTTAACCTATAAATATACTGAGGTGCTGGTACCGGTATCAATCAATAATAAAAAAAAACTTTTGAAATGTGAAAGAATGAGTTCACACTTGGTTGAGTTAAATATTACTCAAAACACAAAAAGCGTAGGATTTACAGTCTTATAACCGCTTGTCTTGTTTAATTTACATAAATTTTGTAAGTGCTTGTCAAAACTCAGATTAAAACTGTCTGACCTTATTCTTAAAGCAGATTAACAATTCATGTCCTGGGTGGTCGTATTTCGAGATCAAGCCACTTTTTAATCGTCCATGAAGGCACACATACCAAGGATTTAACATGGTTACTAATACATGTAAGATTAGATATATTGTAAATATGTGTCAACATGTTGGTACATAGGTACTTATAACATATTATTCCGATCATGATGAAACGCTTTAAACAGAAACTAAAGCGAAGTTTTCTTAGAAGAACAAACAAATAATGTAATGTAAATTAGATAAAAAAGCGCTCATTCTGATAACTGACTTTATAATCCTTTATAATATCATTCATGCAAAATCTGAGATTTATTCAGATGCAACAGATTGCAATGTTAGTTGACGCCAGACCGTCACGCAGGAATATTCCAACATAACGATACCTTGCAGAAATTACATTTATATTTTATCTTCAATAACGGGTCAGATAAACCTGATCGCGCTAGAAGCTGACATCCAACTGACTATCTACTTTGAGTTACAACACACTGATTGGACTTTTCAACTAGTCTATTAACGGTATAAGAGCGAGTGACATTTGAAGACATCGTCAGTAGTGAAAAGTAGAGCTTAATTATCGTTAATGGGTGTATTTCAACACTGTGTGCGGTGTGCCGACTGCGTTTGGTTAGCGTGTAGAAACCATGTCACTCTTGCCACTAGCGATTAATGAATGATGTCATCAGCGGACTGTATATTGATGTTGATCATAAAAATTTATTTGTTAGATTCCTTAAATAGGTATCTAGGGTATTTTAGTTGCAAGAAGCAAGTTACTGTATTTACTCGCTGTATTTTCCTCGTAGTCAAGGCGAAAAACATTAACGAATATTTAAACAATTTGCTATTCTAAAATTATTGTCAGCAATAACTATAAGCTTATAATTAGTACCAACACAATTGAGAACAAAAAGGAAAATCAAAATATACAAGATATAAATACAAGTTCAGATTAAGGAGCAATTCCACGGCTAAAATAACTGAGTCATCATGCGAAGTATGTACCAAATGCGTATGTCCCGATGTAGGCGGATACCAAGTTCATTTGGCACTCAATTCTGAGCACCAATCATCGTTCCCTACTTTTTTACCACTTTCACTTTAATTTGAGTCTACTCTTAAATTTTCTACTAAACAATAGCTTTATTGATGTATACTTTTGTTAGATATTAAGATCGTTATGATGAAGTAAACAAAATTACAAATTCATGATGATACTCTCTTTAGAACTAGCTTGTCTTAAAACTCCTAAGAAATATTAGTACAGAATTCAGAATTCTTGTTTGTCTTGACTTATTAATGTTAGTGATAATGGAAAACGAAAAAGAAACGACTGTACATAAAGAAACAGCACAAGTCTGTTTTAGATATCTAAAGGACAAATTAAAGTTGCAGTTCTCTAAAATTTTGATAAATAATTATAGTTCTTACTCCTTCATTGTGAGTGCAACTTCAGAGACAGAATGCTTGTTTATTTTATCAATGATATCCGTATGAGGCTCAAAAATAATTAATTAAAAAAAAAGCGGCCAAGTGCGAGTCGGACTCGCCCATGAAGGGTTCCGTAGCAGCAAGTAACATCATACAAAAGTTTTTGTACTTCGTTGTAACTTTCATCGATGTTTTAATAATAGTGTTTTGATTGAAAGAAATGTAAATTGCGGTTCATGATTTATGACGTGTTAAAAAATAACTACTAACTGGATCCCGTTCAAATCAATTTTCGTTGGAAGTTTGCATGGTAATGTACATCATATATTTTTTTAGTTTTATCATTCTCTTATTTTAGAAGTTTTTTTTGAGTTTCAGTTCTAAGTATGAGGACCCCCAAAATTTATTGCTTTTTTTTCTATTTTGGTGTAAAAATATTAATGCGGTTTACAGAATACATCTACTGACCAAGTTTCAACAGTATAGCTCTTATAGTTTCGGAAAAAAGTGACTGTGACATACGGACGGACAGACAGACAGACATGACGAATCTATAAGGGTTCCGTTTTTTGCCATTTGGCAACGGAATCCTTAAAAGAATGGTGTTACATAATTACAAAATAAAATCGGTACTATCGACTAGATAGTAAAACTCTGATCGGTAAACCATAACAAAACATTTAACTCACGATACAGTTTAAAAAAATGTAAGCAATTTAATACCACGGGATTTCCCAAAACTCAGAAGCGCCTCAGGTCATAACAAATTTACATAGTTACCACTTAAAACTACTGACGGATTTATGGATGTTTTTCGGATGTAAAAGTACTCGGCCACCAATTTTTCACTGTCGACACTAACAACTTCGTCGAAGATAACTCGCAGTACATTGACATATCCAAGGAAACAAGTGCTGTCGTATTATTTTCTGCAGTTTATTCTCGTATCGCTTTTGCTTTGATATCGATACTTACTCTTGGTTTAGAAAAAAATCTGCTTATAGCCACGAATGAAATGTCACTTTTAATTAAAAGTATTTGGTTTCAAAATGCTGTGTTGCCTACCTTCCGAAACATTTTTAAATTTAGTCCTGTAGTATAATTTTATTGCTTTTGCTGATTTTATGATTTAGCAAATACATAAAAATCAATAGAAAGTCCTTCCGTTGTATAGATTGCAAAAGAAATATTCTTTTACGTAACATCCACTTAATTAATTCATTGCATTTTGTAAAATTATCCTGTTTTTTATCAGCAAGTGAACTTTTGATAAAACAATTTGATAAAATTCTTCGTATTACTCTATTTGTTTAAAGATTTAATGCTCTGTTAAACAGGTAATGCCAATTAATCATATTATGAGTTTCATTTCCAAAATAATTACGATAAATAATGTGAAAACACATCAAAGGTTTACATTCAATAGGTTTTATATGATAAAATAACTAATACAAGTTACAAAATCATAAAATTTGCAAAAGCCGTAAAGTATACAGCTTATTACTCGTATAAAGATAATTAAGGAAAATAATATAAGGAACTTCAATTTCCCACACTTCCTAATAATTACAAACTATAGTTACTGCATGGTATTATGTGTACATATAATGCAAGGCAGTAGTCAAGTACATGAATCATAGTGGTAATTACAGACATGATCTCTAACCAAAACTTAAACACTTACTCACCGTAGCTTAGAAATTTCATTACGTTAAAACATAAGAAAGAACTATTTGAATTTAAATTCTCATTCTATTTCATATTTGTCTACTGAAACAGCGTCGATTCCCACAGTATGATTACTAATTTGAGAACATACAATGTATCTATCTGTGTTGTGTGGAAATGATTACAGCCGTGACCTAACAATTGAGCAGTTTTTGAATAACAGCCAGGCCGACATTAAGCTTGAGCAAAAACTGAACGACCATGAAGCATTTGTTTCCGAGTGTTTTTGTGCATGTTTGGTCGAACTACGGTGTACCGCGGTCATGTCATGCCCCACGGCTGAGGGGCTTATCGATTTATGTTTCATGCTGAATTTTACTATATTCTCTATTATTATGTTAATTTTAATCTGCAGAATATTTGTTTGCTGTACTGTGTTTATTATATTTACAGAGGTGTAGCGGTTGATTAAACCGTGCAGCAATATACTATATAATATCTTGCTATAATGACTTGGCGTCTCGCCCTAGGTTAAATGTAGCAAGTGTAATTATTTCATGTGCCAAGGCTAAGACTAGTTATTAGTATATCACTCTGATGACAGATCTATCTACTTTTATCATACAATCCAAGATCAACATTACGCCGGCGCTTCTAGAAGAATAAAGTGAACTCTATAGACACCCGTGAAAATGTCAGCGGCCTCCGATTTGATATACCTACGAACCCCATATTTTTTTTGTTTTTGAATCTAACTTAAAACATTATAATTCAGTTAATAATATATTACTTAATGACAGACTGCTGTGTTTTTATCCTACATCAACATCATGCTGGTATTCAATAAGAACAAAGTGAAGTCCATAGATACCCGTGGAACCGTCAGTGGTCGTTGATTTGAAATACGAACAATTTTTTTGCGTCGTATGTTGATGAATCTAACCAAAGCATGACTTCAATGATATAATCTACAGAATCAACAGAGCGTAAATCAAAAACTGTTGAGTCGTAGCTTTTGAAAAATTACATGTGGGCAGACATTTGTTTGAGCATGTATGTATTTTTAAAGTCAATGAATCAATTATCCGAACTACCTGTCTATCTTAGAAAGTCATTATGAGGAGAGAGCTAGCCGACGCGACACATCAATGAGCATGCTGTAAGAGGCGACAAGTGATAACCCAAGTCTGGTTCTAGCCATTTATGGTGGGCAATCCACACAAGCTTGTGATAAAAAAGTATCCAGGTGACTTTCTAGTGACATTAGTTTCATACTAATCGTATAGTGGTCTTCGTTTACTAATAATACAATACAATGGGCGGAGTAATGTCGAATCAACGATTTCGAAACATTCTAGCCAACTACTTTTTAACACAAGCCACAAAAAAAGTGACGAATCGTTTGGGCGTTTTAACGCTATCTAAACATGGGTTTGTAAGCTATGTAGGCCGCATCAAAACCAGTTTAACTATTTGCAAAAAACATCCGAGAAATTCATCTGTACTCTGACGTAACTAACTGTACCTTGAACAATGTCCTCAATCGTTAGGGAAAGCGGTTTTTATTAATTACATTAATTATAGCATACTAGTTGGTTTACCTTAGATTTTCTTACATCACACGATTTCAAAGTGAGTCCACTTCATGTACCCAAATAACGGCAATTTATAATCTGCACCATCTTCAGTACGTAATAACGATCGGTCATCTTCCCAATTTTGGCATATGAAATATGACAACTGGTAGTTATAATCTAATAACCTTTTGTCTTTATTCGACTCTTGATGTATATAATGGGCGGACAGTAACACCCACTTCTTCAGTGGAAAGTATTTGCCTACCGTCATTGTTACATTATTTGTGACAAGGGGAAAGTTGCTTTTTCTTTGTAGTTATAAAGATACTCGAGGTGGCTCAAATACTAGGTCAACTGGGGTTAAAATTTTCGTTCATTAAGAAGTGAAGAGAGAGCGCGATACACTATATTCTACTTTTGTATAACATTATACAGGCAAGAAACTTATGATTAAATTATGCAAATCTAGAATTAATGGTATTGCAAATCACACGTTTGTCCTGATAGCAGTGTTATTTCGCTCATGATACTGTTGCTTAGGCGCAGAAAAACAACCTATTGTTAAAATTGATTCCATGTGGGTTGAACAATGATATTGCATGTTGTTAAAATGTTAGGATTGACAAGTATTGTGTGATGTTAATATCAATGATTGTCGAATTACATGCTCTTGAAAGGATACTCGTAATTCAATCAATTATGCAATATGGAGTTACAATATTTATACTGCAGAAGATAATTATGGAAACAATAACCAAAAAGTATTTATTGCAATTTTGTCCATTTATATAAATTACATTGCTTGCAGAACTGATTGGTAATTACACAGAGTTGAGTTTATAATCAAGCATCGCAAACACGATGAATAAAATTAATTAACCTAATTTGATCAATGAAATTGAACTTGAATCTTATGTCGATACGATTAGATGACTATTGTCATTAGCGAGAGATCATTATGGTATGGATATATTTTACTGAACTTTGACATTAAATATATTTATAACTAGTTAGTTAACCATGAAGGAATTGAAAAAGATAACTCATAAACCTTTGTGGGCTCATGCAAAACACAACACAATCATGATATAATGAAATGCACAGTTTACGATTGGGCATACAGACAAACATTCATTTTTATATATATAGAAGATGATATTATGTCTGTGTTGTTTCAAGAATCTCAGATCTAGATTTGTTAACAGACAAAATTATTGTTATTGCTTCATTCTTAAATTGTAATATCTAATTGCCATACTTTGGCCCGTTCTTTTACGACGATATAAGCTAAAAAAAATCACACGCAACCAGTTGAGTTCTTCTCTTTGAAGTTTCTATCAGCAAAAACTAAATCTTAAATTCAATCTATTATTTTTCTTTTAATTCAATCACTCTATTTACCTTACATTAGCATTGATAAAGTGACGTCACGTGACACATTTATTTGTATAAGAACGTTCATATATAAATCCTGAAATAGTTTATTTTCATTTTTTTATATGTAGGTCTGCCAAGGTGACTTTTCTCTGCTGATGGAAAGTATGAGTAGAATCCAAGAATGATGGCCACCATCCTCAGTGTGAGTGCACACAATGCAGCATGGTGACCCACATTGTGACGGTCTGGTAAGATGCTTGGGCATCATGGGCCTCCGGTCTCGTACTCACCAACGAAATAAAACAGCACGAATGCTGATATTTTTAGGTTATGCTCATATTATTTTCTTATTAAGAATTATTTATTTGAGGAACAGACCCCAAATAGTATTGGGAATAATAGGCCAGGAAGAAGAAGAAAAAGAAATGAAATCTTTATTTATTATAAATAAAACTAATGTTACATAAGATGAAAAGATCGAAGTAACTATAAAATAGGTATATGTTATTGTTTCACGCTTGAAAATATGATGCTAATAAATATTGTGTATATTTCTTTCTTCTTAGTTTTATCTTAAAGCCGTTATTCTTCTATATATATATATCTGTATTTAATATTAATGACAAACAATATTAGTATTCTCATTCTGCAGTGCCCTACACATACTGATAAATGTAATGAATAAATAAATGCCTTAAGTTGTATGAGCACCGGATGCGACTGCAAGCAACGTCGGTGACAGTGGCGCCTTGCGTGTGCGCATCAATGGCCCCTCTTCATCCACATCGGCCCGCATGCGTGACCCTTTTAATTAATATTACACATACAATAGACGACCCTTATTTTTGGGTGCGGCACCCGCGTAAAAAGTGGGTTGTGTTGTTTTTAAACCTCTATATAGTTAATCTATTGATCATAGTAATACTGACTTACGAATATTGTAAATGATATTTAAAGCATTGATTAGGGTTTGATAGTATTTTGATTATAAATAACTAGAAAAAGCACGAGATATCAATGCAGCTTTGAATATTTTTAGCGATCTCGCTGTTAAATTGATATAAACCCCATTTTCTATTTTAACAAACAATAAACAAGTCTGCGGATTATAACGCTTTTATGGTTTCAAAAGTAGGGCCGAGTCCTAAAACTCTTATCAATTGAGTTTTAGTACAAACTTATCAATAGGTTCATCGTTTAATCTTCAGATAAGAGTCAGAGCCCTCTAAGATTCAGAAACAAAGGAATTTTAGACGTCACTATATGTAATGCCGATTATACACATTATATCATTTATATCAGGTATAAACACGCCTCCTTAGTCTTGAAATGTACATTTTACATGGTTCATGCTCTGCTGCTGGTCACGTTCAGTGAATCTTGAATAAAATGCGCCTTCAAATGCAGCCCTTATTCTTGTCCACATTAATTATAAATTCGCGTATCAAGGAGGCTATTATGTGTAGAAGCGAGGTGAGCAACTAGAACATAAAGGAGTGTGTCCTTCAACATTAGTTGTTTCCAGAGGAAGGATATGCTTCGTGAATTTTCATTTCAGTCGTCATTTGGACTGTCACCACGGTCGTATGTTAATTAAACTTTTTTCCTCATTTAGTTTAATGTTTCACAACTGTTTAGTGTTGAACAAATTGAAGTAATTACCTATTTTCATTTATATATACGCTTTTATCATAGTGTGAATTCATTACTAAAGAGTACGGCTAAGTTTTAGAGGATACTGAATTATATAGACGAGTAAGTATGTTATGAGTAGTTAACTAAAAAGAATCATTTCTGAACTAACATAAAACAAACGAGCTATTATTTGTTCAAGTTGTTCGCATGAAATTCAGTTTAATTGGTTTACTCAACTTTGATTGTGAATTGTGATTATTTTTTACCTAATAAAATTTTAATGTTACGAGGTTTTATCGACTCGGTACTCTGTACTCAGTCTGGCTTCCTACAAATTTTAAACTTCTTATATAAGTTGTCGGAATTTACTTATCATTTTATCATTAAGATGCTTTAGTTATTGTGTAAGCTTCACAAGAGATATTATCTAAGCTGTTATAATACAAACTAGACTATGAATTTGAGCAGTCATCGAAAAACAACAAAGACTTTTGATAATAGTCAATTTTGTTTTACTACTTTTGCAAATAACGCCAAAATGGCCAAAATCAGAAGCTTCTGTTATTTTGACATTGTTTTTTATTTCATTTTAAATTTAATAGTCTTAGTTTGATGTCTTTGACAGTTATCATAAGTGTCATTATAGAACTTACTAGGTATACCTAAAAAAATTAAACCTAAAATATATTTTTGCTTAAATAAAGTTACTTCATCAGTCTCGTGGCCATCTATTACAGAGATCAGGCTGTATTTCAAACTCTGTAGTCCTTCCTTAATCTTAAAAATAAGCACCCTTTAAAAAATATATAAGTAGGTCGAATTCTCACTCACCAATGAAATATGACAGCACGAATGCTTTAATTTTATGGTTAGTCTTCTGTGTGAGGGTAGTACTGCTCCGGTTGAGCCGGCCCATTCTTGCTGAAATCAGCGTGGCTGTACTACCTTAATTTAAATCGACCTGACTGTTAAATGATAAAGCTTTCCTTGCTGATCTTACCAAGATTTCTTAAGTTTCTAGGTCAATTATAAAAACCATATATCAAAGTTTGATGGTTATTCAATTTCAGAGTTACTATGTAATTTCCGTTGATTTTTATGTAATCATGATTAGAGCGAAGCCAAGAGACTGTTGTGTAATAATCCAAAGCCTAATGATGTGCGAACGATGATTTAGAATAGGTACTAATGACAATTTCAATTCAACATCGCTTGGATTAACATATTTGATTGTTTTTTGATTATGTAATGTCTCCTAATAATAATTTTTATACCGTTCATTTCCTGCGCTTTCGAGATTATGCAACAACCTATCGAACGAGTAACTGTTATTTTGTATAAAAAACAATATGATATATTAATTCTTATTCAAATTCAAATTCAAATTCAAAATTCTTTATTCACTTAGGATGCAATACATCTCTTGTGACAGGTCAAGATTCTACATGTACATTTATGCCATGTTCGCAAACAATAGGTAGAGCCGGAGAAAAGAACATGGCAATAAAAACTCGCGGCCACTCCTTTCAAATCACCAATGTTTACATAGTTTTAATGTTTTAATATAATAAACCTGATATGGGGGTAAGGTGCTGCCACTAATATACTATACACCATGTTAGAGGACTGATGCAAATTATTGTGATTAAAAATTAGAACTTATGCTAATTTAAAAAAAAAAACAACAGCCTCAGTGGGTACAACATAGTAGGAGCATCTACTTACAACTAAGGTAAAAACTATATGTGCTCAAATATTGGCCAAATTACTGGTAACAAAAGATTAAATATAAAATATTAATTATAAGATCAAAAGAAAGAGAAGAATGGCCTTTATTAGTCACGTAGAATCTTTACTTACAAAAGTAAAATCATGTTCTTAAACAATGTGATAACAACATTCACATGAGTAGAATAAAATGATAAGGAGCAAGTAGTCAAAACCATTTTTCTTTATCATTTAAAAATTCGTCAACTGTATAATAACCTTTACGTATAAGATAAGTTTTGACTACATTTTTAAACTTTTCCACTGATAGACTCATAACACTAGCTGGTAACCTATTAAAAAATCGCACGGAAAGACCCATAAATGAATTATGCGTTTTATGTAGCCTATGATATTGACCTACTAATTTATGCTTATGTCTCGTGTTCACCGAGTGAACGTCACTATTCCTGTGATATAAATGCATATTTTGTTTTATAAACATAATGTTTGCAAATATATATTGTGATGCAACTGTCATAATGCCTATCTCTTTAAACTTTTCTCTAAGGGAAACTCGTGCACCTAGTTTGTAAATCGCACGCACTGCACGTTTTTGGAGAATGAAAATTGTTTGAATATCAGCTGCCTTGCCCCATAGCAGAATGCCATACGACATGACGCTGTGGAAATAACCGAAATATACTAGCCTTGCTGTTTCCACATCCGTAAGCTGTCTGACTTTGCTGACAGCATACGCTGCAGAACTGAGTTTCCCTGCGAGACACGATATTTGGGCGCCCCACTGTAACTTACTATCTAAAGTAATTCCCAAAAAAACCGTTGAATCAACAAAATTAATAACTTCATTGTTTAAAACTAGATTTGTACTGATATTCCTTACATTTGGCAAACTAAACTTAATACATTTGGTTTTTTTAGAATTCAAAAGCAAGTTATTTGATGTAAACCAGTCAAGGACTAATGCGAGGGACCTATTTACTTCGTCAGAGTAATCGATTTTGCGATTGGTTTTGAATATAAGAGAAGTGTCATCAGCAAATAGAACAATATCGCATAACTTACTAGTAAAAAATGGCAAATCGTTTATATACACCAAAAATAAAAAGGGACCCAGAATTGAGCCTTGTGGCACGCCCATACTCACTGGTGATCCGGAAGACCTTATTCCATTAATATCAACATACTGTATTCGCTCACTAAGATAAGAAGCAACAAGATTAAGCGCTGTACCTGTTATGCCATAATGCCTAAGTTTCAGCAGAAGTGTACTATGCATCACACAATCAAATGCTTTTGAGAGATCGCAGAAAACACCAATGGCGTCCTGCGAGTTTTCCCAGGCACTATATATATGTTTAAGTAGTTTAGAGCCTGCGTCTACTGTTGAGCGACCCTTTGTGAATCCATATTGTTCACTATGCAGTAGATTATTAGAATTAAAATGTGTTTCTAATTGCATTAGTATGGCTTTTTCAAAGATTTTACTAATAGCTGGTAAAATAGAAATAGGTCTAAAATTACTAGGGTCGCTTTTTGAACCGGCTTTAAACAAAGGAATTACTTTACTGTGTTTCATCAAATCAGGAAACACACCGGTATCAACACATCGATTAAATATTGTTGCTAAATGTGGTGCTATCTTAATAATAATGCCATTAATTAATTTAACAGAAATACCCCATAAATCTGCTGTCTTTTTGCAATTAATTGACTTAAATATTTTTATTATGTCAGTGGGGTTTATAAAATTAAAACTGAATGGTACAGTACACTCTTTCACACTGCCTCTCATAAGTGATTGAGCATCAACCGGACATGATCTTAGGGAGCTGGTTGCATTTTTAGGTATATCAGCAAAGAAATTATTAAATGTTTGCGCCAGGTCTAAATTGTCAGTTACAGTTTTATCACCAATACTTAACTCAAAATTATGTTCACGTGGCTTGACCCGCCCAGATTCAGCATTAATCATGTTCCAAGTGGCTTTAATTTTATTCTCTGCTTGTTTAATATTTTTACTTATATATAAAGACTTGGCAGCAGCGCAAGTCTTTTTAAATACTTTGGAATAATTTTTAACATATTGAACAAACTTATGGTCAAAATTATATTGTTTCATGCCATACAATTCATACAACTTAGCTCTACTTATTTGTATGCCAGTAGTTGCCCAATCACAAAAGCTAATTTTTATATTTTTATAAAAAGTCTTAGTTGTGAATATGTTATTAAATTCCGATTTGATCATGTTAAACAAAGACGCGTAAAGGTAGTTCGGATCATCCTGACTAAAATCTATATTGGTGATACGGACAGAAACATTTTCATTAAATTTGTTTAGGCGAGCTGTACTCATTGGCCTACAGGTGATCTTATTTACTTTAGCCACTGTATGAATAGGAAAAGTGACTTTCTGTCCACAGTGATCGGATGTTAAATCACTCAATATAACTTCATTATAATAACTACAGTTGCAAAAAATATTATCTAAGCAAGTAGCAGAATGTGATGTTATCCTTGTGGGTGCACAAAACAAATGTTTTAAATTAAATGATTTAAATAAAGTACATAATCTAATACACATAGGTGACTGTTCTAGTATATTAACGTTGTAATCACCACATACCACTACATGCTTTTTACCATAACTAAGTACTTTAAGTACATCTTCCATTATATTCTCGAATAAATTAAAGTCACTCTGTGGTGGACGGTAAACACAAACAATAATATGCTCCTTTAATTCTACACATGAGAGTTCTATAGTACGCTCGACAGAACGAGCAACAATATCCTTGCGTTCTTTACTATTTACACTATTAGAAACAAAAATCATAGAGCCACCATGTATAGCTTTCTTCCTGATGAATTTGCTTACCATACTATAATATTCATTATTAAAAATCAGTTCATCGTTTTTTAACCAGTGTTCTGTGACACAGAAAACATCAACAAGGTGGGTCTTTAAAAATAATTCTATTTCCTGAAATTTGCCCGATAAGCCCTGAATATTTTGGTGTACTATGGTTAGACTACCAGTTCGCTTATCCGTTGTCTCATTTACTAGTTTAAACTAGGAGCTACATTATTGATCCTAGCAGAATTGGCACAAAAAAGCGATTGCTTTGATACACTATTTGTATCAGAGTCAGCATATACATTAAAAGATTGCTGTGATACACAATTTGTACCAGAGTCAACGTGTATATTAAATGCTAATAATTTAGCAACCTGTCGCTTATAAAAAGAAGACAAATACATAGTATTTTTTGTTAAAATAAAGTTACGAATAAATTTATTCGTGTCGAAAAATAGTATAAACTTACCATACTGGTAAGTCGCGTTGTATAATAACAAATTCAAGCTCTGTATGTGCTTGTTGTGTATATCAGATACAGACTGTGAGTAAGGTAGACCACATATAATAAATTTACAACCTACTTTTTCATTAATGGATATCATAGACTCTGTTAAATTAATTATATCTCTCTTGGTAGCTGAGAAGCTATCACCGAACAATACAATAACCGTTGATTGGTCATCTAAACTAATGCTATTTAATTTATTAATTAAACTACTATACTTTGCTCCTGGTGAACAATAATTTGTGACCTTATAGTTTAAGTGACCTTTAATTAAATTTCCAAAATCTATTCCCAGCTGATCGGAAAGAATTACAACTTGTTTCTCTGTAACAGTATTATCTAAAGATTGTGAAATATTTAACAATCCGCCATCACAATCAGACTCACTGTCAGTACTGTTATGCAAATTTGATGTATTTGTGAGTGTATTCACAATGTTTGTGGGTGTAACAGACTGTGGTAGGGAGCAATTGTAGCAAAGATTGTTTTTGATAAGAGAAGTTAATTGATCTGTATTCTCTCTTGCTACTTTGGCTACTTCCTCATACTTGAGAATGTATTGTTGTGTTTCTGATTCGTGTTCAAGTATGAGTGATGACAGATGTGAGTGTAAGTTGGTAATTTGAGCATTGAGCTCCTGAGTGTGTTGGTCATACATCAATCTGCTGGCAACTAATTGTTTGTGACAGGTATCTAACTGTGACTGTAGTTTTTCTTGTAGATTTAATGACTCGGGTTGACTCTTCGACAAAGTTGTAAGCTTTCCTAACCGACTACACTTAACCTTTAGATTCTTAATTAGTCTATTTAATTTTGAATATTTCCTACGTTTTTTAAGGCTAAATAATTTAAACTTATTTTCACATTTAACACCTAAGAGTTCGCTAAAGAGATTTTGTGTTGCTTGACTGTTTGTTGCCTGTATTGTTTCTTCTAAAGAAGTAATGGTCATTTGAGCTTCTTTTAGTTCGCGTTCCAATTCTGCCATACGGCTCAGAGACCTTGTATAGATGTAATTGCAGTCACCAAAACTTTCCACTTCTGCTGCGAGACGATATTAAATTGTCTATTTCCTTTTTTACAGGTAAGTTCGATTTGATGATGGATGTTTAATATGTAAGTAAGCGCATGTAACTAACAATTATTAGACTTATCAAAATAATACTTATCAGCTATTAATAATTAAAAAAACTTTAGACATGCACTTGTATTGAAATAAATTTAAAAGTGAAACTTAGCATAATATGGTTTCTAATAAAAATCAAGAACTGAAGTAGTATCATGACATGCCCCGGGCTCATCTGCAAAATATTAAGTAACGTTTAAACATTCATGGAACGGCCATTTACTTAAGTAAGCCCATCATTTTTCGTAATGTCAAACCAAATAGCCTCATTGCCGTATTTTTGCAGGCCTGAAAGTAATAAATTAATATTGCTATACCCTAACGTGGGATACAAACTAGAACATGACCGGATCAGAACTATCAATGGTACGGCCATTGATAGTTAAAATTTTTGTCTGTGCATCATTTCATACACTTATAAATCTTCGACCTCCTTGTTTCTATAATATTTTTAATTTAAAAAAATTCTCTAACTGAAGTATATCGTATTAACATAAATTAAAAATAATATACTGCACTTTTTTTTTTTAATTTATATAGCTTTTCAAATTAATCTGCAAAATTCGAAAATGGTTAACTGTAGTCGAATCCGAGAATTATGAAAAGGGGCAATTAGAACCGTGAAAAGTCGCTTGATGTCTATCGACTGATTCTGAGCATGAAGAGTGAAATGCTGTTGAAACTGGCGCACCGATATTGAACTGCAATTCGCGACACACTTGACGGTACATAAAAATACAATCGTATGAAACTAATTTTAGACCCAAAACATATTTTCCCTTGAAAAATATTCGCTTTAGAAAAATAATCTTCTATTCATTATTCTGTCATAATAATGTTTTTATTATGTCAGAATAATGAATAGAAGACGTTTTCAAAAGCGAATAATTTTATAGAAATACATTTAGCTACATAAAGTCTAAATTATTCAACTTCTGAAGTTATTTATTGTTTTTGACATGGGAGGTATGAATGATAATAGTTGTAATAATCTTAAACCTTTAAAAACGCTTCAATATCAACAGGCACAGCATTAAGAGTTCACTACTGAATATATGCCTCTCCTTAGCAAGATGATATCCACTTGACGGGATTTAATACACACAATGCATTTTAATTTAATACTAAATTTTATTTTAAATTTTACTTTCTTCTAAATTGTGCTGCTTTACTCGGATCTAAATTGTAGCTACGTCAAAATTACATTATTCAAGGTAAAGTCACAGTATAGTCCAACCAAAACTATTACCAACCAACCAAATATTTCCTTCAACATAAACTAATCTACTTGACATCTTTTTTTTTATTTAGATAATATGTGGCCATAACCAAATTGCAAGTATATAATTAAGTAATAAATAAATGCAAGTTAGTTAAACCACAAGGTAGGTAGTAGGAAAACAACTTAAAAAAATGTAATTTAACTGTATTCGTAAATCATATTCGTGAATTTCTTTAAAAGATGTTTTATAATTAAAAAATAGAAGTAGATACATCCTTAGTGAATGTTAAAACTAATAAAAGCATTTGACGTGGAACGTTCTAAATAAATCATTGCTTTCGCCAATAACATGTATATTTGGTATGGATGTATTTTGTTTCTATCGTATATTAAAGAAATAGTAAAAGTCAACGACAGGTTCGCCCACATTTGCAACCATGCTATACAAAGCCAAGAGTCCATTTGCTGCGAAATCCCGACGTATTCTTAAACCACTGAACAAACCAGTTACGGTTCTAAAGGCTCTTTGCCTCTCAGTATGTACAACAATTTTATTACGCCATAAAATATTAACTGTTCACTTACAAACGCAAGTTAAATAATATTCATTACTTAGTGCATTGTCTTCTTACATTTTATGTCTTTTTGTTATAAATTAATACTTAGATTCATTACATTACTTTCACTTAGTAAGCAACTTTTTTTGTAGTAATTAGATATTAACTGAAAAGATTTTTTGCTAAATAGTAATCATCATCATCATCATCATCATCAGCCTTTAAACAGTCCACTGCTGGACAAATAGTAATAGTAGATCTAATTTTCTAACCATCCAGCCCCGGATACAGGATTTTTTCAAACCGGGACAAAACTTGAAAGTGGCGCCCTCTCCCTTCAGTGTTGGAGAAAAACTGCCAATGCATTTTTGTGATACTACAACGTTTTGTGTTCATAAATCACTTAAATAGTATGTGTTCAAAAACTAACTGGGCGTATGACAATAGAAAAGTTTGTTTTTCAAACATATTATATTTAGATACCATTACTTGATACAAATCTATGAGATTGTATGAAAAGAGGCTTTATTTGTTCGATATTTCGAATTCTTGTCTAAAGGATTTAGTCCCCCCATGATACTGCCGCCCGGGGCAAGCCCCGGTTTGCCCCCCCTTAGATCCGGGGCTGTGACCATCTAATTAGCACAATCCATTGTTATGATTTTTGTACGATCAGAATACTTCGTTACTTTTTTAATTGATGCCTTGTTATAACGAGCAAAAAATACAAATCGTGACCAATTTTAGTCTGTCATTTAGATAATCGATCGACTATCGAATGTAAGTTAAGCCGCCATATTGTAGTTTCTAACAGATTAATTATAGAACCGGTGTGTAGCTAGGTTTAAGAATCATTGAACCGATTTTATCGAAGACTGTGTACAGTGTGTGTGAAATTATAAACAGTATCCGTAAATAGGTATTACAAGGTGGTGTTAAATGTAGTTTAAAGCTGTTTTTTTGCTAGCTTACCTTATGCGTAGTTGATAGGCTCCGTACCGAATAAAAATATTTTGTAAATCACTAGAATATTAATTCTAAGAATCAAACCGGAATTCTGTCCTTCTTAATATAAATATGTTCAAATAAATTTTTACACCTAGCTTCCAACTAATACTCAAATAAAATAAATCATTCTCATATCAAACAGCTTATATTTTTCATCCAAACCTTTGTATTTATACGTTTAAGTAAGGTGAGTAAGGGTAGAAAGATCAAAAACCGGCCAAGTGTTAGTAGAATAGGGTTCCTCAGTCACCCATAATGGTACGTGGATTTAAAATCGTATCCAATAGATAATAGTTATGTTTACTTATTAATACGTTAATTATGTATGAACTTTTCCAAGTAAGCGTAATTTTACAAGTCAAGCCTCTATAACTCCTGAACTAACTAAGTCATGTAATCCGTTATAGTTTTCCTTTAAACTTCATCGTATGGACTACCATCATGAATTTTTCCAATGTTTTTGAAACAGCCGTTTAGCTTTTAGAGGGGGGGACGCCCTGTTATTCAAAAAACATGCCCTTTAAAGTGGAATAACTCGCAAACGAATACTTAAATCAAAAAATCGTCTTAAAAACCTTGTAATGTTTTTAAAAGACCTATCTTATGATACCCGACGCGATGGGGTAGCAGCGAGGAAAAAAATCGTCCCCACTTTACGTGTAGGGAAGGTACCCTAAATAAAAATATAATTCATGATTTTATTCTTGCGCTTTATCGACGTAATTACAACACATATTCATGCAAAGCTTCATCTTTCTAGAATTTACCGTTTGGACGGCAAGTCGAGGACGGACGTACGGACATGACGAAACTATAAGGGTTCCAAGGGTTCATGAACTTCGGAACCCTAAAAAGTAAATGAAACAACATCCATCATCGGTCTTGCAAGGAAGTCCTCCCTGTGACATTAAATATTAATTATGAATGAGATAAATTTTGCTAACCTTTTAAAAATTTACATGTTCGATAGTTAAAACTTTTGATATCGATTAACAATCGATGTGGTACTAGTACTCTCCGAATATGATAAAACTTTTATTATGCAACGTCAACTGGTAAAATTAATATTTTTTAGATTAAAATACATGTCTGGAGATATCTAAGGTAAATAACAATATATTAAATTACATAATTGTTTAATCCAAGAAGTACATCGAACACGCTGCCAACGTATGTAGGCGTTGTCTCTCGACAACTCAAAGTAATTGATCAGACTCGATAATAGAGCCACTGATTAATTGATATATTACAGCGTCTTAAAACCCGTATCGTAAGTAATAATTACTAAGAAACACTTTGTATAAAAGCAAAGTGCTAGTCAGAGTGTAATTAAATTTGTGGATATGAGTAGGGGATTACATAATACTTTTCCGCTCTGTTTTATACTATTATTTCATTGCAATCATTTAAATCATTTATTCAATTACTGTACCTTGCATTTTTAAATGAATAACTAAATTTGGGATAGATTTGTCTTGGTGTTATGTTTTTATGTAGCTATGTCCTATGTCCCTGTATAAAAACCTATTTTTCGAGAATTGTCTGAGGTACTTTTCACTTAACCAAGTACAAAAGACAAGCTGTTAATTACCGTAGATATGGTAGAATAGTCAAAGTAACAACTTTTGTACAAGCACTTATATTTATGAATTCATATTATGCTTATTTAAAACAATATTCCTTCCCTAAATTCGTCGTAATGTCAAACCACGTACCATGTACGATTGATTTCATATTTCAATTTCTTTGCGAGGATTTCTTTTTATGTAATAATAACGAAATCGACTTCAGAACATCTAACCCCACCATAAAATTTTCGTAAATCGAATAAGAACATGAGTCGATAAATTACATTTTCTATCATGGCATACCATAATATAATAAATCCTTTCGCTTTAATTTGTTTTCGAAAGAGTAGTGACAGGTTTATTGGTTTGCTCAAACTATACAACATTTTTTTTATGGAACAAATATTATAATAATAGCTGTACTTTTGTAAGCAATACCTTGTTATTCAACAGTTTAAAATCATTATTATCATATGAAATATTGAACGTGATTTTCCAAGTGCTTGCATGCGTGATGCGCATTTAAATAAAATGCCTTAGTTGTCGACTTCTTCCTACTGGTACCAGAAATGGTTTAGTAATAAAAATTTATTTGTTCAATATTGTTACTGATATGTTGATCGGCTGTTTTAGAGTTAAGTAAGCTATAATAGTTATATTTCTCATGACGTTCACTTAACATGGACGTATTTATACATTTCCATGCGTATCGATATCAGTTTAGTCATTACATCACTGCATCATTCTGAAAAAACTAAACCAAATTTATGAAAGTTTATTCAGTTAGGAAGTTTAGGAAGTTTATATAGAAACGCTAATGATGGAATACTAATTATCCCAAACGATTTACAACTACATTAATATAAAATGTTAGTTCAGGTTAGTTTTTTTGTTTTGCTTTTTCTTCTATGGAATTATATCGAGGGCTCGAGGTTTTGCAATAAGTCGCACTTAGATATGTATACTGAGATCCTTAAAATTATTCGGGGATTAAATCATCTATTTCATATAAAATTACCTCTAAAATATCTACATTAGCGTGGTTGAAAATGCATTGTAGCTAGCTTCTGTTCTTATTTTAGTTTCTCTGGAATTCACAAGATCTTGCAACGCTAGATAATTCAAGGATGAGCAAAATGTTTATGACGATAAAATCTATTTATATAACCTGTGATAAAATGAGCTTCGTGGATATTCTCGAAGATATTTTCTGAAAGCGAGTTAGAATCCTTAGCAAGTAATATTATAGTAATATTTGTTTACATTGCTGTCTGTCTGGGTCTTAGATACTATAGAAATGTTTCTTGGCAAAATAATAAATAATTTTATACGTCAAATTTTCACAGCATTTATAACACACCTGTCCATTTGTACATAATACTTTGTTTCATATCAAAGAAAACCAGTTAGGAGTGACATCGATTGAAATTGTGAACTTCATGAGATTTTATTGTTATGATAAAATTTAAGCCTACCTTCAAGGTAGGCTTAAATTTTAAACTAAGCTTTATATAAAGTACGAGAAAACAGTAGTATTCATTCATTGATTACACGAAATATCGCTTGCTACCTTTATATTATGACAAATAACAACTCTTCAATAACTTCATCAATAGCCTTGAACATATATAAGTACTTCTATAGCAAGTATGTAAGTAAGAAGTTATAACCACTTTTTTACGTTCATATTAATACCGTTATAGATGTATCTACATAGTTCCACAACTGATTCAAAACGAGCGACTCTATTGAGTCGGTAACGACGTCTGTGCGTAGATAACACGTCTGGGTGCGATATCTGCCATAAGCCAGTCATTACCATATCTTTGCAGCTCCCATGGACTCGTCATTTTATCTTGTTCTTGGAACCTTTTTAGGGTTCCGTAGCCAAATGGCAAAAAACGTAACCCTTATAGATTCGTCATGTCTGTCTGTCTGTCTGTCCGTCCGTATGTCACAGCCATTTTTCTCCGAAACCATAAGAGCTACACTTTTGAGACTTGGTAAGTAGGTGTAATCTGTGAACCGCATTAAGATTTTCACATGAAAATAGAAAAAAAACAATACATTTTGGGGGTCCCCATACTTGGAACTGAAACTCAAAAATTTTGTTTTCAACAAACCCGTACGTGTGGGTTATCTATGGATAGGTGTATAAAAATGATGTTGAGGTTTCTACTATCATTTTTTTCTAAACGGAATAGTTTGCGCGAGAGACACTTCCAAAGTGGAAAAATGTGTGTCCCCCCCTCCCCTGTAACTACTAAAATAAGAGAGTGATAAAACTAAAAAAAATATATGTTGTACATTACCATGTAAACTACCAACTAAAATTGGTTTGAACGAAATCTAGTAAGTAGTTTTTTTTAATACGTCATAAATCGTAAACCGCAATTTACCTTTCATTCAATCAATACACTATTATAAAAACATCGATGAAAGTTACAACGAAATACAAGAACTTTTATATGCTGTTACTTGCTGATACGGAACCCTTCATGGGCGAATCCGACTCGCACTTGGCCGTTTTTTTATATAAGTAGTGCTTAAATGTCAAGCAGCTGTCACTTCTATAAATGACATCTTTCTTCAAAGGGTTCTGTTTACATTACTATTTATATAACTATCCTCTCTAACCACGTGATGGTCTATTATGGAAAATGGGATTAATTGTTTGTCAGATAAAATTCATAAGGCTGTATCTGTAAGCTATCTTCTCCTTAAAGACCCTCTTGAAAATGATTTCTTAATAATTTCCCATCTCAAGCTATCTTAATAGCCCCATCAGCTATAAAAGTAAATTTAATTTTACTTAACGACTATTCTATTATAATATATTTTATTATTTTTCAAGTCATTATTATTTAAAATTTTCATTTAACACTTTTTTAATTTTCTTTCACGGAATTTATATTTGCGTAAAGAAAAATTAATGAGTAAGGGAGATACGACTAGTCTCAGATAGAGAATCTAAGAAGTAGAACTTGGAATGTAGATGTTTGATGAAGCGGGGATTGCGGATCAGGCTGTCTAATTCATAATTAGACATGTTTAAGATACAAAAAAAAATAGTTTCATTAAAAACATACTTCGTTGCAGTAAATTTATGTATTTCGATAATACATTTAATTATTAAAGAATATGCTACCATTAAAAAAAAAATTAACAATCAAAGGCTTTTATCAATGTGTGTGCCTTTACAATAAAAAGTGTTTGGATCAATTATTGTTGAAATGTAATTCATAGATCATAACTCTTAACGACATTGCGTATTGCGTTCTATGACTTTCACAGATGTTCATTTTATATCTTTTCAAAGGAAATGCAGATTGAATCTTTCAAGCTAGTCTCAATAAAACGTTTCATATGTAACTCTGTTTTATTAATGGGTGAAATGATATACGATGACTTTAACTCTCGTACAGACTTGGTAAGAAGGTACCTACTCACGAGTGAGATCAATTTCAAGCTTTGTTACAATATCACATAGCATGATTAATTCATTTTTGGACAGTCTCATTAAGTGAATACCTACTATAGATGAATTTTGCCTTTCTACATTTTTTTAATAATTAACATTCTCTACAGCATTACTAGTAATAAAGTTCTTATTTTAAATATTATTATTAGTATAAATGAAGGAAAAACAATCTTAAAAATTAATTGTTTGAATATAGGTTGAAGAATGTTCTGAGTCAAGCGTAATAACTACACATAATCTTAAACCAATTACTTTTATTAAATATTACCGTTATTAAAGGGACAATACTTGAACTATAACCGTAAGGTAACAATGACAATTCCTAACAATTAACGGTTTCCTTTCTCAAAACAATGAGCAATTAAAATACCAGCTATAACATTCACCATTAAATGAGTGCGCCAGCATTTAGAACGCGATCATGTATACCCTTTAGCGGTTCATCCATATGGAACGCGTCTCGTCTATGGAATCCATTGTCCACGCGGGCCGGCTCCAGCCCGGTTGAGATGCCGGCTAGGCTATTAATACGACCCAATCGACTATTTACAACTTTTTATCTACATCTCATAATATTACATGTATTTATCTTTTGCGACGTAATTGCATGGCGTGATGTGAAATTAATTTACACTGTTTTAGTTATTACTATCACTCTTTATGATTTTAATTGGAGACATATACTTAAAACAGTTTTAAGGATTCGTTCATTAATATATATTATATAATATAATAATAATAATATATGATTTATTTCTCACCAAAAACCGAAAATACATAAAATACAATCACATGAAATATTAAAATTTGACAATCTCGGTTGTGGATCGCTGGTGCCTGAGATAGGTATGAAAACCTGTGTTACAGGACACCAGTATTCTTTCAATCATTTTTGATCAACAAGATTTTCAATCATGATTGATCTATGAAAACGTTATATTACATTAACAGGAACACATTCATTTGTTGAACGTTTGCAGTTATTCTGATTGTACATTTACTAAATTTTCTTTTTTTTATGTTAAACATAACTCTCTGTGATATAACATATACATTGATTTTATTTGTATAACTGAAACCAAACAGTTGATGACGATTTTTTGTACCATATCATTTTAAAATTTACTCACTATATTTTAAAGTAACTCTTTCAAATAATTCGTAGAAAACTACCCACCACTGTCTCGCAGAGTTGACAATTCACTAAACATATAGTCTAAATTAAAGAACATTGAGATTAATGGCAAAATTTCACGTAAGTTTAGTGTTTCGGAGTTCCAAAGCGGTTCGATACACGCAACGCAACGTGATCTACATTAAACTCGTATATAATAATATATCTAATACATAACGTGACCTTTTTTTTTTCGTGTCAAAGCGGGACGCCTACGGAATTTTGTATATTTAATAAATAAATACATTTATAAGGTACATCGGTGTAATTATATATAATATACATTATATATAATATAAAAATTATGGTTTAAAAATGACTTAAAATAATTTATTGTTGTATCTTATCCTCACTGGCATCTAAATTCTTACACCAACTTACCCTGAAAATAATATTTATAAATAATTTCGCAACAAAAAACTACCTACTTGCTACAGCAAAATCGGTTCCACGGTTTAGGCATGAAACATAAGAACCCAATTAGAGTTACTTTAGTAAGTATTTTTAACCGACTTCAAAAAAGGAGGAGGTTCTCAATTCGTCGGAATCTTTTTTTTTATGTACCTATGTTTAGCGATAATTTGGTCGTTTATGAACCGATTTCAAAAATTATTTTTGCATTGAAATGGGTGTAGCTTACAGGTGGTCCCATCGTCATCATATCGGGATCTGATGATGGGATCCCTAGGAAATCGAGGAAACTCCTCTAATATCATAGGCACAATTGTCGCGATTTGGGTAATCGTAATAGTTTTTGTTTAAAGTCGGTTCCTTTTTGTTAAAATTATGTAATATGATAAGGAGTTGGGATAAGCAAGTATTCAGTAAGTTTCTAAATAAAGATATGATGCACAATAGATAAATGAACTATCAATATATTTATTTATTCAAATATAAAGTCAATCTTAACTTTTTCTTAAATTAGACTGAGACATTAATTTAGATTTATAGAGGTTTATTCGTAAAAGCGGGACAATTTTGTTCTCGTTGGGGACAGCGGGACGGACAGCTTGAAAGCGGGACAATCCCGCCGAAAGCGGGACGTATGGTCACGTTACTAATACATCATACAAAGTTTATTCCAAATTTATTAAATAAATTAAGGATATCCTTGACACTAAGGAAATGATATTGAATTTTAAAAAATACGTTTAAAGCTAGTAAATATTATTGGTTACAGGACATTCTTACGAATCCGTTATTAATAATCGTTTACGTCAAGTAGGCGATCAATATTTGCCATCAATGGTCAATGAATGTAATAGTTTTGAAACAGAACAAAACAAATTGAGAAAGCCAATCCGGTTGCAATTGCATCGAGTGACATTCAGTTATAAAGCAAATCTCGGATGGAAGAAATATCAAGGCAATAATGAATGGACGAACTTGTGCCTTCAATTGCATATTGCTAGTCTTCGTTTTACTTTTTAAAATGAAACATTTGATCTCGTATCAATACGTGAAATAATATTTTTAATATATTAAGTCAAATCAACTATATTAAAGACTCAGCGAGTCCAATGTTAACTGTAATATCAGTGGAGCTGGCTGTTTCATACGATGACAAGTGTTCCAAATTATGTGATGTGCTTACGCAGCTCTATTAAGACACTCACTACGGTATTTGTGGTTCGTGACATGTTGCTTTAATGGTCATTGACTTATATTTACCGTTGCACAATGACTTTATTCAAAAATAGCATTGTCTACTGTCAAACAACAATAATCGGTTCAAGTAGAAACAAAGAAAACATTCAAATATGTACTTGCTTTCTTAGTCTTACAAGTTTGATTTTTAAGAATTGGTGTTATTTGGAGCGGCTAACAAGCATAATAAGAATGACGAATCTGTTGGTCTAGCAAATAACATTACCAATTGCCAAATTATAGCTTGTTGATTCAATTCTCATCCAGGACAACTATAACGTAATGATAAAGCTAATTTCTTCAGTGTCTGGGTGTAACTTATTAACACTTGTCTTCTGAACACATGAATATTAATATCAAATGTTTAACAATGTTCAATTAATGATTTCAAAATACCACGTCACCAAAACTTGAAACATGTTGAAGAAGTAATCAGCATCGGGATCCTTAAAGTGGGGATTTGCAAACCACAGATCATTATTTGCGGTTTGCTCGAGAATTGCTAGAAACAGTTCTAAGAGAAATGAATATAAATAACCGTCGAGACAAGCAGTGGGCGACTGCACCACGGCCATCAAAATCGTTTTGGGTTTATCGCGTGCGAGTAGGTTGGCATTACATTTACGTAGCAGCCTTTCTCTTTCAGTCCAAAATAGGCAATAGGCTTACGATTTCTTGGTACAAGTCCCAGAGGCTGTATGGTTAGTGGCGCCAGCCTGCGAGTCAAGGACGACAACGTTCCGTGGTATTGTTACACCGATTTCAATACACTTTAGGTCTTAAAAACACGGACTTATGGTTTGGTTGGCTTTTCTTACAATTATTTACAAAATATTCGCAATGTTCCGTGTTGGATTAATAAAATACCAGTACGTCAGTGAGAAACTTAACCATTATGAAAATTGTCTCAACAGAATGAGTCATGCTTGAGTCGAGTTTGGATTTTATAACGAGCGTCAGTATACAATATAAGATTTTCTGATTCTGATTCATCATCGCGGATGTAATATTATGTATAATATATGATGAGCTCTATATTTGTTTGGCCTATCAATGCCCTGAATGTTAAATATTGACATTCCATATCTAAGTCGGACTTTCCTTATGTTATGTTAGAGATCATAATATTATATTATCAGTGTCATGATTTACTTTCTGAGAAACTCAAAGTGAGTTTAAAATCGCTCTATGTGCTGAGAAAAAAATTTAGCAGCAGCATGAACAATAGCTTTGCGACAATGCTAATTAATTATTACCGTAATAGCGTCGAATTAAATGAAATCTTGAAATTTTACTAATCATTATAAAGTTATAAACAAAGGTTAGTGAGAATAATTAACTTCACTGCAGAAATTTAAAAACGTTACAAACAATATTACATAAAAATTTATGGATGATCAGACGGATTATAATGAGTTTCACATTAGGACTTGTAACTAAACCATAAACCTACTACAGCAGGTTAATATTGTCGTGTATACTCGTACATTTCTATACAATTAAAGTCATATCACTAATGCATGTGTAAATATTAGTAACAGGAACAATAGAATACGCACGACCGATTATTATACATGAAAATATCACGCTTTATGTCATTCGTTGTACGCACAATGAAATCAAACCGATAGCGTTCTTTGTATTCTAACGAAGGTAGGGCATGCATTAAAGCATGTAATTGATGCATCGTACATCAGTGAATGTTCGTTTGATAACTATCAAGAACAAAATTAATGATCTCAATTTGCAAGCCTAAAGAAAGTTATTCACCACAAAGAAAAGACACGATCTATTCAAAGAATCCTTTGGATAAAGAGCTAAATTTTTTGCCTTATTACCACTATATTTTGTTCATATTTATATAAGTTTATTATGATTATATTAAATTATCGTTATGTAAATGAATTCACTTGATATTTACATAACGATTATTTTCATTAATATTTTTAGTACATCATGACGTATCTGTCATTCTTAATGAAACAGTTTAATCTAAGTGACATAACTCTTGCATGTACCAGAAGATGAGCGAAAGAATATAATTTAAATAACGGGTGTATGCTCGTATATCTGGTTGTCATTTCAAATAATATTGCGGTTATTCTGCGAAATCAGATATTACTTTTGAAGTTACTCCAATTGTTATAACTTCTTACCAAACAATTGAGGTCTAGCCTACATTCTTGATAATAAAATGATTTTTACCACGCAATCTATTATGTGAAGAAAGAAGGTGAACAGTTATATGTAGGTGAATTACTTTTTCTGGTTCTCTGTCTGTATAGCGAGCAACATTTTTCAACATCACAGTTGAACAGGACAGGCATTTGCAATTCGCCATTTCAAAAGGGAAGTTGTCGTTAGCAGAACATCTAAATTGCCGTTTGAAACTGTCTCGTCACCACTTCGATGTAATATAAGTGGCCCTGACTCTTGACTGCGTACAATTTAGTACTCGATTAGTCATACATGTTTTTCTATCAGTGTGTCATTGACTGATGTATCGATGTCCGCCCATCGAATTATGACAATCTTTGGTACCTCAGTAAATATTGTCGGTACACGGTACAAATTGTTATACATGGTCATATTTATTGCAAGGTTTCGGTTGTTGATCTTATCATACATGTTGTATGTCACCGTTTTACAGCGAAAAGTTGTTCACAAAAGTATCAAGGTTCGCGTGACCTCAGAACGGTCATTGTTCCAATTCTGCGTGGGATGGTCGATGATTTGAAAAACAGTCAACGCTGGCTGATCTATATAAAATTGTGTGCAAAAATAATTATAATTCAGTCCACATTCATGATGTAATATCTGAGGTTTTAGTGGAAAGTGTCTTATTGTAGATTGCATTCACAGGCATATTGACTAAATAAATATGTATGTATATAAATTTGTATTCTGTTACAACTCTCCAATGAGGCGAGGCTCCTTATATTTTTTTTAGTTCATCGACATAAAATTATGCTAGGAATTGACCAAATTCGGTTTTATTTGATAACGATACATGGTTTTTATGCAGTGCTTGCTTAAGAATATGCTAATCAATATTAGCAATGCATATGAATATAAATTCTATTAATACATCACTATATTTGCATATAACTGACTACAAACTTAGAGAATTGGTCATGCTGTGTACTGCAGAGTAAATCTATTTATAAGGGTTGGTTTTCTTCCATTTTGAACTAAACTCATGTCTTTAAGACGCTGTGAAATTATCCGGCGCCTGCGATGTTTTCTTTTATTGTCGTCTGTTTGGTTTAACATTAGTGTTTCTTATGACTCACTTACCATGCTTAAAATATCGTCTTGTAAGTCACGTATGGGTTTCTTCTTACCTTATTATAGGCGCATAAACTTGAAACTTATAGACTATGACTATTTATTGAAGTTAATAATAATTTTAAACAGATTCACTGTACGTCATACATATAATATAAACTAGATTATTACATACCGACCATCTGCTTTAAATTACAAAATAAGTGTTCATAAGTTAGTAGTAGTTCTAAACTACTATTTTATAATTACAGTGTAAAAGTGATTTTCCTTTAAAGGAATGTAAAACGACATAAAAAAACGTACATCTCCTTCAAAGATGTTTATTATAATCATGATAAAGTTTATATGGCCTTATTTGTTTATTAAAGAAACTTGAGATGCTGGCTA
This sequence comes from Phragmatobia fuliginosa, assembly GCA_932526445.1. Classification (NCBI taxonomy): domain Eukaryota; kingdom Metazoa; phylum Arthropoda; class Insecta; order Lepidoptera; family Erebidae; genus Phragmatobia; species Phragmatobia fuliginosa. Next base: position 10,851,156 of record OW052068.1, on the reverse strand, counting down.
TGTGATAATCGGCTTAGTTTGTCACTAAGTGTAAAAAAGTGGGTCAATATATTATAATGGTATTTGATACATTTTTAACGTTTCTTGGCTAGTTTTGTTAATAAAACTTTGATAAAAAAGATCTATGGATAAAACTCTCTTTACTGTGTATTGATTTCACTTTCTTTTCACAACTTGTTCACCGTGCAACATATTCGTTGAAATAAATACTAGCTACCGCGACAAAAACTACTAACGGCCATGGAACGGCTAAACTGATTTTGACGGGACTTTCACTGGCAGATAGCTGATGAATAACTTGGCTATCAGCAATTTTTTCGTCGTTGTTCGTTTTTACAACAATAATCGCGATTGTAACTGCGGGACTCAGCAAGTTTAAAATAAGAAAATCTTTAAAGTAATTCTTCTAACTTTCCATGAAAGATTTTACCTTGTGACGATATTTCTACATATTTTATGGCTTACCGTCTTTAAAACTACAAGTCTGTGGCAACACTACCTTGTAGTTTACCACTTTTTGCTATAAAACACCTATTTATTGTACTCATTACTTGTTTACAGTGAAAATCGGTAAACACCACAATTAAGTCGACTGAATCATAAAATGTTCTGTAAATACATTTGGATTGCCGCAGTTACTAGTAAATAAAATTAACTGCATTTTAACCTGCAAGACGGTAACACAATTTGGGTGTTTGCGTAACTGCTATGGGTTAAGACGATCACAGCACATCACACCTTGCTGCTTTAAAAAAGCTTAACAGGCGTTTTTACAATGGCATGGTATTTCTCTTGTTGTTTATAATGTACCTTCTGAGAATTTATTCGTAGTCTAGTTGATTTGATGTTTGTGGGTGGTCTCGAGGCGCCAGTGGGTCGTCTTCATATACCTACATACCTATATGGTAACAGTTATTATTTATATGTGAAATATCCTTGACCATAGGGGGCTTCAAAAACTCTGATATAAATGTTTCAAGATTTTTATGTTATTATTGAACAATAATGAAAAGGGCTTTGCACTCAAGGTTTCTATCAAGTTTTCAAAAAGCATGATTTCAATTTAACTTAAAAACCTTAATTTTGACATTTACTATGATCCTCCAAATAGAAATGTCTGTTAAGATGTTAACGTTTTCGAATGTTTCTAAAATATTACCGAAATCACTTAGGTCACACGCTAGATTTTCAATTGTAACACTAAACTAAGACTTGTTCATGGTGAACTATTTACAAGAGTCTTAGTTTCACTTTGTAACAAACTAAAAACTAATTATAGCCGCTAGTTAAACCAGGTTTCTAGATTAAATATAACATTGTTCATTTGTTGTTCTTGATTTACGTTGTGTGTGATTCATTTTTTAATCAAACATAAAATAATACTTTTAGTATATTTTTAAATACTTTCTAATTAGTCAAGAACGTTTATCGTTTTGGACGCTGTAATAAAATATTTCTGATATCTGATAGATCGCGTACAGACTTTCGATACGTGCATATCGACTATAACGCAATAATGTTAATTATTACTAAATGAATGCAATCGCCGGCTTGTTCGTTATCCGTCAAGCTTTATGAAGCACCGATAACCTTTACCATAAATTCCATACCTACAGTTTCTTCATCGTTCTCCGTTTTAACGTTCATCAAATCGTGTACGTTCTTTTTGAAACTAACAAATTGCAGTTCAATATCGTGGTAGGCAGGCGACCTCCGTTCGCCGCTCACGGCCAATTTAGTTTGCGATCTCACGGGCAGTTTTCATTGTCTCTTGGGTATTGCAAAAAGCCGGTGCAAATTTTGTATTGTCAGTCCGTTACGAAATTGCAATTAAAACTTTACCGATACCTGTCACAATAATAGACCAGTGCATTATATTCACTGCCGTTTCACATGGCTAGGTTGCAATGGAAACAGTTAATTGATTTCACGAGTTCTTACTTTGGGGGACGTTCTTGACGTGAGTTTAAATATAACGTTATATTTCCAAAAAACAACAAATCATGAAGTCCGTGACATCCGCCGCCTTATTAATAATAGGATTATCTCGGTACGTGCTGGCGACTTAATCGTATTTGAAAAATGACACCAACTCTAGAGAGAGAAAATGATCGTTACAGCCGAGTAGCCACGACGTTCACGGCACGAATACTAGGTAACGCATAAAATATATCGCAAGCACGGTTAATTCATCTTTACCCGTTTTTTGCGCTACGGTATGTTACATTGCTAAATATAAATAACACAGTTTCTATACAAGTAACAAGGAAAAACGTTCTCACGCATTATCTAAGTAAATATCATCAGCGCCTTGCTACATGTTCCACGAAAATATTACACACTAAATGCATTCTTATTAATTAGTAGCTGAGTCCTGCAGTGTCACCTGCAGTTATTGTTATAAATCGAGTGTAACGCCGCGGAGCGAAGCTAGTCTAAAAAAGTAGCCAAGTTACTCCTTGTTTTGCTTTCTGCCAGTAATTGTACCGTCAAAATCGGTCCAGCCGTTCAGAGATCATCCGGAACAAACAGCACAACAAACTTCTTTTTTATATTAGTACCGTATATACTTTGATATGCATTTAAATTTAAAAACTGATAGTTTTATATTACATACAGACATTCCAATTTTATTTATTTGTATAGAAAATAGGTATTTACAAGGATAAAGGAATATATTTAAGATTTATCTTCTCATAAACATTTTTACAAGAGCAAGGGTGCATTTTGATCATTGGTTAATATCAATAAAACTTGTATATTTAACAAATAAATTTTCTATTCCTCATTTAACACTTCAAATTCTAACGTTGTTTTGGTGAAGTTTCATTCTGTAACTATGAATTAGACTACAAATGTAGAATCGAGGAAGACAAAGCAAAATTATTTTCATTTCAGTCCGTTAATGGCCATAATGAAATAATGCAGTATGTCTACCCACGAAAGTTTATCCAAGTCTCGCATCGCCTGGCAACAAATGCAATGAAGCTATACGTATTTAGTTCAACATTTACATTATAATTCTATCTTTAGTCACTCGCTTTTGTGATCAGTCTTTTTACCTACCTATATTATTGTTGTTTTATGTTTTGTCTATATCTATTTAAAAGTTTGGCTATTAAATTCCCCATGTTAGAGATTAAATATAATCTCTAACATAAATGCTTTTTTCGGTTCGTACTTACGTAAAACAATAAAATCGACAATATTGACTATTAATTCGTGAATTAACATTTTTTCCTATTCGTTGCTATGAAATGAGTCAGATTAGGCAGTAATAAGAAGATTGCTTATGAATCAATTAGCCTGTATGTTATGGCTCCAAGTACCTTTAACGCACTTTAAGGGCTTTCACCCACTGGCCACGCGCTCACGCGCGTGGGCGCGTGGCAGCAGATCACGCGCGCGGCGACGGTGGAGCAGATCTGCCCGTTCGAGCAGATTCTACCGCGCCTACGCGCCTGCCGGCTTTGTCGCCAAATTGCTGGGCGTTGTTCAATTTCGAATATAAATGTATCCGTGTCCAGATCCATCGTGAACAAGTCCTTATAGCACGAAAATAGGCGCGATACTTCGTTCAATTTCGTATATAAATGTGTTTACTGCTGCGGCCCGCCACGCCTAAGCGCGCGGTGGCAGAATCTGCCCGCGGCACGCGCCTGGGCGCGTGGCCAGTGTGTGAAGTCCCTTAGGCGCGTGAGCGCGTGCCGCGGGCAGATTCTGCCACCGCGCGCTTAGGCGTGGCGGGCCGCAGCAGTAAATACATTTATATACGAAATTGAAAGAAGTATCGCGCCTGTTTTCGTGCTATAAGGACTTGTTCACGATGGATCTGGACAAGGATACATTTATATTCGAAATTGAACAACGCCCAGCAATTTGGCGACAAAGCCGGCAGGCGCGTAGGCGCGGTAGAATCTGCTCGAACGGGCAGATCTGCTCCACCGTCGCCGCGCGCGTGATCTGCTGCCACGCGCCCACGCGCGTGAGCGCGTGGCCAGTGGGTGAAAGCCCTAAAACAATTGGCTGGTAGTCATAACCGATTCTCGGTTAAGTGATTTGTCACATTCATTGATGAGTCAATGTATAGGCACCTGCGTCACAGTGTCTTGGGCAATAAGAATGAAGTTAGGGAGTATACAACTTTGCTGTATTACAGCGCAATAGTACTCAACATTACATTTCGATCATTGTATAATTGAATAACTACTAACGTGTTCATAATGATAGAAATTTATTTTAAAATCGTCGACGTATTACGTAGTTTTCCTCATAACGTGGATGCACATCAACATTCCCTAGAAGGCATGTTGTCCAGCCAGCTTGCCCACCCACGCCCCACTCACTGGATAAACAACCTTTACCACTACATGTTAGTATTTCAATGCTTTGATCATGATGGTCTAATGTGGCGCCTCACCAAGGGGCAAATTGTGTTTGTATGCTTTTTTTATGGAGTAATAAAAAATTATTTGTATGACATTTTCATTCAATGTTATTTTCTTACAAGAATTATGGCCTATAACAAATTTTATAGTGGCCGTAACAAAGCAATTAGAAGGACGGGTACATAATAGGTAAAACTCACTTAGATAATTAGTTACAGATAATTAATTATAATATTTTAATGAATCTTAGGGACGCAAGATTGTGTGTAATGGCCATAGAATTATGTGTTCCTAAGTCAAGTTCGGACGTCTTGCAGCCAATTACAAGGGAAATTTATGTCGTTTAATAGTCGACAGCTTTTTTGATCCTATTCCACGCTCCTTTATCTTTTGTGTACCTATCTTATTTCACTAAGAACGAATTTTGTAAATTCCAGGGCCACCGCCACGGCTGGGGCTGAAGGCGGCGAGCCCCGGAGTGGCAGGCGCCGACGAGGACTGTAACAGTAACACAAGCCTCACCGGGAGCCAGCATTCAGCGCACGATGAAATCGACGCACACTGCGACAACTCTGGATATCTCTGGTTCCTGGACTACAAGTAAGTTGCCACTAATAAACTGTACAGCTCTTGAGTGCGTTTGGCGTTACTATTGGTGAAGATTTTATTCAAATCAAACCAATCTCATCACTGAACCCTCTATATGCATATATAATTCGTAACATAGTCATTATAGTGCTTAAATTTGTATTTTTTGTTTTTTTTTTGTGGTAAATAAAATTATCATTCATGCAGGTAATTACAGGCTTAATGATACAGCAAGTATCAAGTAGTTTTTTTAATAAATGCACCATCTTCGCTCTTCTGAAATAATTAAGTCCCAAGATGGTCAATCTCGTTAAAACCAAAACTTTAGAATAATCTAAAATAATTGATTTTATACATAGCTAAGTATGAATTCCTATTTTATTCTTATCTCATTTTTGTAACAAACTCTGGATACAAAACTATTTTTTCTCGTTTTAACCGAAATATCGTTTATTAAGTCAAATAATACCACATAAATTTAATTTACTTTACCTTTACTTTACCGTGTGTAAAAATCCAATTTAATTAACTTTCAAGCTTAATTCTGGGTATCACCAGTACTTTGCCAAAAATTTATTCTTCTTTGTTTGTAATTTCAGCCCAATTTTTCGAGACGGCTCTTGTCACCACACCTCAGTGCTATCGTCGGTGTCAGCTTCATACAAAGGCATCAGCGACCTAACTTCACGATTCGAATTCACATCCCGATACAACGACATTGCACGAGACCTCGACGCTAACCTTGCCGAGGCTGATATGGAGAGTTTTCGAACTGAAGATATACATGCACTGTTGATGACCGCCAACTTGCCACACGACGCCATCATTGATGATAGGACTCATGATGTAAGTACACGAGGTAGTAGTAGACTATCAAAGACACTCAGAGAAAAGAAATAACAAAGGTGCAGTGTTTTACATGTAAAATACCTAAGTATAATACCTGTATAACCATTGACCTAATTCGTAATAAAATCACATTAAAAAGTTGACATATCAAACAGATCTCATAAATTTTTAAAAAACCAGAAATAAATTATGTCAAAACAGACAAACACCTAGGTAGTATGTTATTTTTAAAGTTACTCTATATTTGATAACACAAACGCTTACATAGAAGTAGTGCCTACCTACCCACAGAAAGATATGAATTCTAATAATTCTTTAATAATTAATAAATTTTAAAATAAACGGCTTTCTTAATCTAAGAAATGCTTCCAGTGGGTATACGTTTAAAGCTTTATAACGTCTCAGTTTAAGTATCAATGTGTATAAAACTATTTCGTTACTGACTGACTGACAGACAACGCACAGCCGAAACTACAGGACGTAGGATTCCAGGCAAATTCCACCCCTAAGCGGGTGAAAAATGCAATCAAAATTTTATTATACATCAGAATAAGCCACTCATTAATAAAAGCAAAATTTCATTGGGAATTATGTTTGAACATTCGATCACTGTGAATTTTATAATTGTCGACGAATCCTTTTGGTCGAATTTATTTCGGTTACTTGAATAAAATGAATAGCCTAAAGGACCTGTCTAATGATTGTTAAACAAAGAATGTTATCGTTATGATATTGGTGAAGCAATCTCTGACATTGGTAACAAGTACCAACTTGCGTGACGAGGAATACCAAACGCATTACTTACTTAATTATTTCGTAAGTGAATGTGTAATCGTATGGCACTTATTGCGTATATAATTAAAATGAACTAATAAACTTCTTAAATGCAACCTTAACGACCCTTTAAATACGTTTATTTTCGACTGTCATTATTTAAAGTTGCATTAAATTAATACTAATCAAATCAACAGACCCCATCACTTAATTTACATTACTTTAGTTGGCTTATAGGCATTATTATTGTGGTCTTCTATTTTGAATTCACTTATCTGTTGTCAGTGGATATTAAAAGTAATTCTTTTTATTTAAAAATTTAGAAAGTACCATTGTTATCTTATCTCTAGAGGTGGAACGTCTTATTAAATTATAAATGAGGCAAGTCTTCAATAAAACTAATTAAAATAAATAAGGAGGGAAAAGCAAGCTTACTGTTGGACATACACACAAAAAAATATTTAGAATATTTTGATAAATGCCTATAAAAACTGTTATTAAGTTAAAACGCGTTAAAAAATTAAATCGTGTTATATTCCTTTTTTTTAACTTTAATTTGACACGAAAGATAAAATAAAACAAAAGTTGCAAAATTGTACCCAAAACATTCAAATCTTGAGAAACATTTTGTCGTGAATACTATCCAGACAGCGATTTAAAGTTGATGCACTTATAGTCTTATTCATAAACTTTATTTAAGCAACGGTTCTATGTAATACCGTAACTACATTATATTGCATAAAGTAACCTATAAGACGTTTTATGTTATTGTTATTATGAGAAATTAGTATAATAGTCTTAGTCCTGAACTTTACAAGTTGAATTGAAATCTAATCTTCGAATAAGTAAAGAGAAGATTAGAAAACCTGCTGCAGATTTCATGAGCATTACCTGAACAAATTTCAGGGTACCCATCTTTTGTTGCGTAATCTTACTGATCAAAGATCACTGTAAGTGTGCCGTAAACATAAGCTCAAGCTAAGATTAACGTAAAAATGTCTCGGAAATGTAAGCAGTTTCAAGGCAGTTATGAATTCATTAACCTGCTGTGCTGCAATGATAAATTCATAAAAGGACAAGTTTTCGAGAGCCAACATAACGAATAAACTTTATTTTCTTATTGTGATCATATTTACAATTTTAATAAAAATACATGTAATCGCGTTAATTTTTGCAATATATGATTTAACATGTGCTCCTTGTTGACATTTGTAGTTAAATAGATAAAAGTTTAAATGAATTTCTTTTAAACAATTCTTAAATGTATTAGTAACTGTATGTCTCACTGGTAGAGATAAATAAAACAAATTAATTAAGATTCATTATAGGTACCATTATAATAACTAAGAATCAATAAATTTGAGCACGACGTCTATTTGTCTTTGTGCAGTCCACTTTTTTCTATCTGCGGGAATCCCCCGGACATCACTTAATGGTGGTTACGTCCGACACTAATCAACAAAAAGGGGCCAAGTGCGAGTCGGACTCGCCCATAAAGGGTTCCGAAGCAAGTAACATCATATAAAAGTTCTTGTAGTTCATTGTAACTTTGATCGATGTTTTTATAATAGTGTATTGATTGAATGAAAGGTAAATTGCAGTTTACGATTTATGACGTATTACTAGAAATCGGGGAACCAAGGCCTAAAGAGGAAAAATACCTCATGGGGAGTCCTACCTGTCATTCAATCTAATAACTAATGTTATTATTAGATCAACCTAAAATGAGAGCATTCATAGTGGCCTGTTTTGTTAGTGACCGAAGGCCTAATGATCAGCAGCATCTAAATAGGCCGCAATAGTTTTGGTCACCATCCTTCATTGTTTGCATTCACAATGAGTATGGTGACCACAACTTTTGGATTTAACTCTTGCTTTCCATCAGGCAAAGTAGAGTCGATTAGGCAGGCTATAAATAAATAATAATTAAGACACTAACGAACAGTCATGCACAAATTATCTCCTTAGTGTCTCAGATCGGGTAATGTTGGTAAGTATAAAGACGTAATTTACTTATTATTGACTTATAAAAATAAACAAATTCCACTAAATAGGTAGTTAGTTAAGTGATTTCCAAGTAGTAATTAGCTGAGCTTTCGATAACTAGTGTTACAAAGAAATCTCATCAGTAATGAGTATTAACTGTCATTGTTATCAGCGCGTGACGAAAAGAGCAGAGATAAAGAGACGTTTAGAATTTTACAATGTTTTTTTTTCTTGTTATCAGAGCGACCTTGTCACTATAAACTTACAAGGTCATTCATCTAAAGTTAGTCATCATGATATCTTCTTAAACAAGTGTGGATGAGTAAACATTAAGTCAATAAATAGTTTTGTTTTAATTCTTTAGCCATAGATTATCGTTAGTCGTACATCTAGAAAGGCGTAAATGAGTACAATTTTTGATGATGTGTCATATCTAAGAACTCCTTTTAAAAATATTTCATAACAATCTCAAGTTCAATTTGACTTGAATCGTTTTTATTTAATATCTATGTATTACATGAATTTGTATACCTATAGAATGTAAGATTAATTCCAACTATTTTGGTTACTAGCTCGTTTTTACTGGTAATGAAATCAACCACATAAAAACAATTTAAAATTTAAACCCAACTTCTTAAAAATAGTAATTTATATCACCTATGTCGCCCGGATCTTTGTTACGAGTCTACTGACACATATTCATTAAACATACAAATATTCATAGACTGCAAAAACTGTTTATCCTTCTTAATTACATTTTCTTTTGGATCTACCCCTAGTCGAGTATAAATAGATGAAAAAAGTTTTATAGTCACCAACTGGTCGTTGCTAATAATTTGCGAGGGTTTGTACAGATGCTGCTAGCCATCCCTTGATTTAATCTTTTAATCACCTGTTTACGCTCTCACGAGTAGCGAGAGCTCTGACTCATGGTTGGCAAAGGAATTAGTTATTTATTCTTGGCAGAGACCGGCCCACAGTTATTATTGTTCCATAGAAACATTGTAGGCATTAATCTCTATGTGTGGCAACTATCTAAGGCCGCGGGCGGTAAGGCAGCTTCGCGTTCGAATATTGCGGAAGGGAAATCTCAATTGTATACCTGTACTGTTCACGATAAGTTCATAACTATGATAAAAATATAGAGAAATACATACAAAAGGAAAATATTGATATAAAGAAATCTCATATTGGACCTACGTCTAATGCATGGGATCTCAAATATTACAAATTTATGTTATAGGGCATAGTTTAAACTGTTCATTGTGTACTTATTTATCCTAAAGTAAAAAACAAGATATATAATTAACTCGATTAACTGCCTATAAAAAAAAAATGGCAACATTAATATTAAATCAATATCATTCGCCGTGTCTGTCACATCTCACAACATAACACCTCTTATGTTGTCAAATTATATAATACTAACATTTTCTTTATTTGTGTAACATATACATATATTTTTATCTATTTTATTTTATGTATGTTCATTTTTCAGTTTCATATTCTTTATTTTCTATAAGAATAACGTGTCATGGTGCATTGCAGAGTAATCCTCATGGCGAAATGTTCGCGAGCATCTCTAGTTCTCTCATGGAAAGATTTCGATTCGACAGCAGTATCAGTACCGACAGTAGTTTCCAGGTTCGACTCCCATTGCTGTTCAATGTATCATTTCATGCATTGCTCTAAAAAGATTTGGGGAAATTTTTTTGAATGTCCATCTCATTTCTATCACTTTTGCTAAGCACTTTCTTTAAAACTAATAGCACGTTAAGATTACACCTGGGTTTGTCTGAATACAAAACTATGCTTAAGATCATAGCTATGTTTATAGGTACAAAGCTATCTGAAGCTGAAAAAACACATTGTAAATGGTACATAAGGCTTGCAATAGATGGCGCTACCACATCAGCTTTTTAATGATTTGCCTATTGGCAATGGCAACAGTAATCAATTAAGGGGTTTTTTTCTATGTTATATAAACTTGTCAAACAGATTTCCAGGGATCAAAACTTTATCAGGAAAGTAAAAATGTTTATATCTTAGCTTTCTTCCGCGCATTCGTTCACACTTAAATCTTTTTAATCTAATTAGGTGTCTACCGGGAGATATACGTCCCATTCTGTATCCGTAGCAATTATTTCACGACGACCGGTAGGGAACTGAAAGCATACCAAACTTTTGCGTGATGCGATCGTGACAACTAAGTGTGGGTTCGATTCTCACACAGGACAAACAATTGTGTAATAACTTGTACTGTATCCGTGGGTAACTTGTATAAATTTGTATATAAAAGTATCTTTATCGGAAGCCTGTTCACTCTAATAGATTTATGAATCTTACTTTGAGACTTCTAATTCAGAATCAGACCGCCATATGGAATACGATACATGCAAAAAAATGATTGAATCTAAACATAAATTAGGACCCCAAAACCGTAAAATAATATCACCCATTAATTAATATTACAATAACGCAGTGCTAAGCTAAAGGCAAATAATTTATTCGAAATAAAATTATCCTTGTAGTAAGATGCGGAATGTGTCTTGAACATTGACATCGTTGCGATTTATTTTATGCGGCGGCCACTTAGTATGACGTGGAATAAATTTACTTAACCGTTTGCTTTTTATTAAATTGTATTAACTCATCCCAATAAATGAATGTTAACATAGAAATTACAATCAAAACACTGGCGACATTAAAAATGTTGTGTTGGCAAAATCACAATCTGCCTCTACAGTCTAGTTAACAGTTCTTGCCTCCCAAGAGTACGCAGTACGCACACACTAAAACAATACTTAGAAACCCATGAGGCTTGGCTAGCATTCACAACTAGAGTTTCTAATAGTGGGAAGTCCATTAGTCCCACGGGATGTACCAGTAGTAAAGACGAAATAAGACCAGTATAAATGTGTGTGTATGCGTGCGCATTGTACATGTACATACCGTATTGCGTCAATCAGCTCAACCACACTCGTAATTCTCTCAGTCACATCGTCTTTCCCTCCTGCACCTCACATGTGTGCGTGCGCTATATTTAATCATCCTTATGTGTGGCCCTGTTCATGCTGCCACCATGTGTGCGTTGCCAATGAAGTCTATCCTCTAGCCCAGTCGTTCTCAAATATTTTATAAAATTTATACGTTGTAAATATTTGTTCAGCAATAAACCAACCGCCAATTTACAAGGGCTCGCAAAACTAGTGTATTATTATACCGTCTATGGTTAAAACGGTAATAATTAGCGCAAGCTAATTATTAATTACCGCAATGCTAATAAGCATCTGTTGCCCTCGCTTGTTATATTTAGCGTGTTACGTAGTATGATAACAGTGTTGATCATAGCTCTGAGTGTATTCGTACCCAACACGCGTTAAACTGTTAAAGTTCATAGTGCATAAAGTTTGAGCATCGCATGCTGTGGCTAATATTAAAATTAATATTCCCGCTGCCCCAGTCGCGCCCAGGCTCTCGGGAGTGCTGTATTGTGCTTATTTTTGAAATGAATTCAATCACATGTCATACTACCAATAAATGTGATAGTTCAAAGAACCTAATAGATAATTGTGTTTGCGTTAGATAACGCACTTCAGTGAATAGTGTTGAATTTATACATTTTATTAGTGCTAGTGTTAAGCATGATGGCAGAGACAGTGTGCTACAAGTAGTTAGTGAATGATTTAGTGGTTTCGTGATCCCCTTCTATTAAAGACAGTGAGAATAGGACAGTGTTGTTAAAAATGGGTGTGACGGAGTATGATTGGGATTCTTACAATGGATACTATTCAGTGAGTTTTTCTTTAATTCCCTATACTTCACAATGTAATAGATTTACATAATCAATTGAATAAAAGTTGTTTTTAGTTTATTTTTGTGAGATATTCCACAAAAAACTAAACAAGTCTTTATGTCAATGATTTTTTGATACAGACATTTTATAAAGAAATGAACAAAAAATACAAATATTTATAACAACACCAAAGTAAAAACAAAGATACCTACCCTCGAACAAGTTTTTATTCTTCCTGCAGACCTCAAATTGTAATTACATCATCGCTTTCTTTACATTGGTCCTTATCAATAAACAGTAAGTGATTCATTTACATTGGTAAATATACATCCTGTGTAGGTACTTAAGTATATATCCTCTTATTATTCTTCAGTTCTACATATACTTAACTACAATTTTATTTAGCTACCCTTTAAGAAACTGAAAACCAGCGTGAGCTTGTACATTTGCAGCAAAACATTTCAAACAATACCATTGTTATAAATGTTTGTTTAAATTGTGACCTCATTTTTAACAGGAAAGGGTATTAAATTGATGATAACGTTAGTCGGCAGCCATGTTGTTTTGTCACTCTCGATCGTTCCCCTGACACTGTCTGCATTAAATGATGGGCGTGACATGTCTACAATTGACTGTTTTTTTAACAACTTGTTTAATACACACTTATTTATATTACACTAGTATACATAGTATATTAACACAAATGTTATGTACATACGTACTTCATGATTGTACCTGCAGGTAACCGAAGCCCTATTATTTTTAGCCCCTGTTTGCATCCGCATCCAGAGCTATAGCGAGACGTAAATGTTTATGTTCTACATGCGTGAAAGTTTCGAAATCTTCTGAGAACATTCATATGTTATTACTTTTAGTTTGTGTACTGGCATTTTTATATTACAGTACATACATATTGATATGGCTATGAATATGGCAATGTAATGAATGTAATTTCTCTAATGCTTTGTAAACCCTGTCGAGTTTTTTAGCAAAATATAATACATATTTCTAATACAGCATAATCACTCCTCTAGGGTGAAGAATCCGTCGGTTCGATCAACACTATGTCGATATGCAAGTCTGAACTTCTGTTCTCTCCCGTGAAAGAGGGTATGCATGGCGTTCACTTCAGTGTGGACAGCCTAGACTGCGAGTTGCCTTCCGAGCAGGATCTCATTCTAACCTGCCAAGCCAATAAGGACAACTACACCATCGCCTTCGAAGGCAGTCTCACCACATACTCTGAGGACAGTGAGTGCGTTGAATCGGCCGTCAATCAAAAACATGGTAGGATACATTCCAATTTCTTCTTAGAAACTGTAATACATACATGCTAGTGTAATCATATAATGTTTATTCAGTTTACAGTAATGATAATTACATTGTAATGATTCATGGGTATGTAATTACTCATAATGACTAAACGACTCATATTCACGGTATATTTTCAGACAAATTGGGCGAGGAAGAAATGTTAGTTTTAGATAACAATGAAAGAACGCGCAGGAACTTAGAATTATTAGAAAGATGTAAAAAATTAACAAATAAGTTAACAACATCTATGGCTAGAAGTGATTTAGGTTTAACAACTTGGAGTAAGCTTAAGAAACAAACAAGTCAGTCACCATTAAGAAGGTACACAATGTTTGCCACATATTATTATTTTTTGCAATTTTACCGTTTTACTAACCCAAACATATTTTTGTCAATTAGACACCCATCAGGAAACAACAACGAAGATTCAAACGATTCGACTGATGCTGTAAACGATAACATGAATAATTCAGTCATTAAAAGCCAAAGCCTGCCAAATCTGTATAGAAGGAAACTTATGAGTAGTTCCATAAATTCAGCTGCACTGAGTAATTCAACGGTAAGTTTAGGTTTACATAACAAAATACTTTTCCTTTATAAAATATAACTCGCTAGTGCTAATCATTTGTAAATGCAATTAAATTGTTTACAGGTTGATTCCTTTACCGTCAATCAAAGACTAACTGGCACTCCAATGTGTATGAAAGTTTACGATGTCTCACAACACAGATCTACACATGGAAGTCAACACTCGGAACCTATGAGCACTTCTTCAACCGAAAATCAAACTTCTTCAGACAAAAGTCAACCTAAGCAAACATTCAGTTTAGTCAAGTTATTTATGAAACAGAAAAGTATGAGTAACGATGGCATCGTGAGTATGGAGCAACTAGAGAGATCAGAGTGCTGGCCTTCAAGTTCGGGTGGTGAAAGTGGAGAGTCCATGGGTGAACAAAGATTAGGAGATTCTAAATCAGGAATATCTGAACGCCCTCAAATTGATTTACCTAGTGATGCAGTTGAAGAGGTAACGTCGATTGTTTATGAAGAGATTAATAATACTGGTCCCCATAGTTACAGAGTATATGACGAAGTTCTAATAGAAGAAGAAGAAACAGGCAATGGAGATAAGTTGGGCGATAGTGATGCCAATCTTTATGCCACCGTTAATAAACACACACATCTTAAAAGAACAAACTTTAATACTATGAATAGTCCCTCTAAACAAAGAACCAATAGGAAATCGTGTTCATCACAATCTTCTGCAACTAGTGTTAGTATTTCCAGTTGTTCGGAATCTGATGGAACACAAATAACTAGGATGAATCGGCTATTGCAACGAGAACAATTTGATAATAAATGTACATCAACTCACCTTGAAACTGATACATTGGATAAAAGTATACAAACATCGAGCATGCAGTTGTCAAGTATGTCTCAGCGAGAACTCTTTAAACTAGTGGAACCTTCTTTTTTGGAAAAATTAAAAGAAGGTGACTGTGAAAAGCCTGTTTTTGTCCTTTATCCCAACTATGCTCTTCCAGATATCAGTTTCTTGAATGGCAGGCCAAATATTTATTTAAATCCTATAAAAGTAAATGTATCACCGAAATCAAGTGAAGCTAGAAGAGGTAGGTTGCAATTAAAGGGTAAGCGACCATTTTCGTGTAATGATTTAGAAATGTTAAAGAAAAAAGGTCTTGGACACATAAAAGACTGGGATTCACTTAACTTTTTATTACCATTAGAATGTAGGCAATTATTGTCTGAAGTTCCGGAATTAATGCAACATATTAAGGAAAAAGAAGGACCGTCTAAATGTGGAGATAAGTATTGTAGTGCGTCACGTTCCACTAGATCTAGAAATCGACCAACCAGCTGTGATTGTAATAACTTAGCAGGCAATACAACTGCTGTATCATCAAGTTCAAGCACAGCTACCCAACCATCGTCAGGTTACCGTGGCTCGTCCACAATGCTTACAGATTCTTCAGCGCAAAACAGCCCCGCACCAGCTGGAAATTTCAATCCATTATTTGTTTACCGCTATGATAGCGCTACTAGTTCAGAAGCAAGTGGTCATAATAATGATGGACAGCGAATAAATCCCGCTGTACCAAAACGATCGCTATTACTAACAGAACCAAACCGTATTCCCAAACAGGGAGAATTAGCACCTCCGAGGCCGCCTTTACCAAAAAGTATATTACGTAAGTCAATGGACAAAACTCGCAAATCAAACTCGCACACAAAGCGATACAGTATGTTTGAAATGGATGATCTAATTCAAGATCCAATTTTATGTTTAACGGCTACAACGGAACACAAAACCAAAAGAAGATCATTGCAAGAACCATACTATCTTCAAACTCAAACTACAGATTATAGAAAAAATAATGATTTAGCTGCTAAACGATTATCACAACAATTCCTCGATGCAGCAGAAAAAGACGCGGATTACAACGAATACTACCCAGATGAAGGTGTTGGAACTGAAAGCAGCTTAGAATCCGGAAAATCTAATGAAATTAAATACCATAGGCCCCACACCCCGCCAATGCCTAAACCACGAACAAAGCAAATAGAATACACGGAATTTCCACCACCTGGTGCACTTATTAGTAGCGCTGATTTGCAGCAATTAGAAGAATTTTTGAAACACAGTGGCTTCAACTGTCAAAATATGGACGAATGGGACAAAAATCAAGTACAAAAGGTAAGGAATCAGGTTACGAAATTCCTCCAAATGAAACGGTCACAGGAGGAGAATCAAAGGTCCACAGAATCAAGTGGGAGTAGTTGTAATAGTAAGAAGTCAGTGAGTTTTGCACAGAAGTCTGAGGCCAACAGAGCCGATAATCAACAGACTCAGTTAAAACCAATGGAAGAAATAAAGGGTGTAAGTCTAACAACACCACCCAACTCACCCAACATTTCTGCTGTGATAGCACAAAGGCATTATCAGGTAACATTTTGTTTGCTTATATTACTTCTGCTCACACACATCATTGCCCGTTAATTTCTGTGAGTACCTTCGGTTCCTTTTTGCTATTTTTTTTATTAATTGTATTCTATGTGTTTATATGCATACCTATCTCTTTACTTAATGTTTATTTTTATCTTTTTTGCTTTAAAAACAAATTTACCTACTGCTGTTAATGTAAATTTTAGTTTTGCACATTTGTTTGCGCATTTTCAGACACTACCAGCGCTTGACAGTCATTAACCATAATGTGCATTAATGTTATTTAACCAATGCATAACTATTCTACTAATACTAAATTTTAAAATTAAATATTTTAGGGAAAGAATCTAGCTGAAATACCAATATGTGAAGAAGCTGAAGTAAGTCCAGATGAGTATGCGAGTCCCGTTCACCATGACGTAAGAGGAAAATATGACGTCATTGACGTATCACAAAAGAGAGGTAACATGTCTAAATAGACACAAATATTTTATACCAATAAATCCATTAACTCAGACTAACAAAATGTATTTGTTACAGCCTTGGTTTCGAATGTCACCGATGCTGTTGAAATGTTGATTCAACATTTCTCCCCGGCTACGGATCAAGCTGAGTTGGCCTTTCTAGGAGACTCAAAAGAATCTCCAGCTTGTGCCAAAATAGCGCTCAATGCATTATGTCCAGCTTTGTATGCTATCTTTAGAGATGGATTAAAGGAAAATATTGAAACCTCTTTTGGAGCCGTCAATAACTCTGTATGGCAAATGGTTGAAGCTACAGCAAGACAAGGTCCCATAACAAAATCTCTTAATGAGTTGGTACTAAGAATTAATAGTGAGGATGCTGTTACGGAAGGACTAGTCAAATTTAATGCATTTATTCTAGGCTTGCTCAAGTAAGTTTATTCAATGATACATAAAAATACTCCTGTTGTAAAGTTGGGCACTATTTAATATTCAAATATTTATTACTTTCAGTGCGCAGTCCGTAGATGCCTGGGTATCATTCGTTCGAACCAGGGAATCAGTATTAGCTAAACACTATACACCAGATTCTCTCATCCTGGCTGGATGCGTGGGTGAAACACGATGCCGAGCTCTATTAGATACTCTACTTGCCAGTTTGGAACCCTTAAAACTGCTGCCATTCTCATTGGACCTCATGTTTGAAATGCGTGAACTACACAGAAGTTTCAAAAAGATAGAAAGTGACATGCGTGCTGCAAGCCGAGTAAGTTTCATTTATAATTTAATAAATTTTTGATCAACATATTATTCATCAAACAACAAAAATACGTTATTTCTAGCTATCTAACCTCACTAAGATCTCATGTTATCTAAAAAATATGTAAAAATGCAATGGTCGATAATAAATTAGAAGGTACTGTTTTCTTAACTCGGCAATATGTATATATTTATAATTATAATGATTATATTATATGATAACTATCCCATGTTCTTCGTGTTCCAAAACCACTATCGCCTTATATATAAAGCCGCCGCCGAAACAAAATCGTTTTATTTGCATTTTATTGTTTATTGCATGTGCTTAAACCACAGTTCACGGCGTACGAACGCGATATTTAGCATTTACTTTCGTGCACAGCTTTCATAAAATGCAAATAAAGGTACGGCCGAGCCATCGAATTCGATTCTTTATCTTGTCAAGGATTTTACTTATATTATACTAACGTAGGGTAGCATGATGCATGACGCTAAAAAATTTGGTGTATTTAACAGCCAACCTCAATTAACACTCCACCACTAACTCTGAACCAGCGGAATTTGCTGAAGCTGGTGCGATCCATGCAGTCGAGTGGACTATCGAGTGACGACTGCCAAACATCTGTTATTTTGAGGCATAAAGAGCCCAGGAATAAAGAACCATCTACACCTGATCTATTGAATGATTCTGCGAATGTTAAAACCACTGTTGAGAAAAATAGACCACGTTCGTGTGTCAATCCCACAACCATTGGTTACGATATTTGCCCCAATAATAGCAGAATAGAACTGGAAACTAACCGCAGATGGTCGGGGGTTCACCTGGGGTCTAAGTTGATGCAGGCATTCGATAGACTAGTGTTTGACGACAGCGATGATTACACAGATAGTCTAGAAAATAATAAACCCTCCGTTAAACCGTCCAGCAATGAAGCAAAGGTAAACTCGGCGGCAATTTGTGTGGACATTACGTGTATGCTTAAACAAAAGTTCTGTTGCGGTCTTCGTGTATTCCATTTGCGGGTTATTTAGTGTTATGCTTTAAGCTTCTAGCATTAATTTGTGTTCGCTTTTATTTGTATTACACGGCACGCATTCATTACCTCTTTGCAAACATTTTACATTGTTATTATTTAATTAGTACTTACATTTTATTTTTACAAATATTTTGAAATGAGTAGTACTCTATGGATACTTGGAGTCATGAAAAAATCAATTTCTATTAATATAAATTTTACTTCTATCCTTACAACATTTCTCATAGTGTAATGTTGTGTATGGCTAATAGTGATTTCTATAATATCGAAGAATAGCTCTGTAACGTAGGTTATCTTACAGCTGGAATGCAGCGGAGATGAGCAATGGCGACCAGGATCAGCCAGCAGCGGTGCAAGTGGTAACACTGGCAATGCGAGTGGTAATACTGGTGGCAAGTTCAGAAGATTGCAATTGAAGTGGGAAATGCTGAGCAATGCGGAAAGCCCAGTTACACCATCAGGTTGGTCTAAAGGTCTAAATTATGTACTTAGGTCTAAATAAACACATTGACGCTCAACTCAATACCACACTTAAAACAAAAATATGCTAGCTTATATAGTACCTTCCTAAATTAAAAACCATATTTTCTACAATCTATTCTACAAGTTATAAATTCAAACAGTCTATTTTTCTTATGAATATCCATGATTAATTTAATTCACTTTATGTTGTTTGGTTATGTAAAGTTTAAATTTCGTATTCACTTGCTCTTATTAGGGTTTCTTTTTAAAGGAAAAACTACTTTTTTATATCTTACTTACCAGAAGTTAGTAAGGTATTACTGGAATTCAACGCTCGCAATATGCGGATTAAAAATAACAAAATCTGATCGTGGGTAGAAACACCAAGCACTCATGTCATCACGGGAGCCTTGTATATTTATACAAGTTGTTATTGTAATAATATTGAGTTTATAAGAAATTTATGTTTACGTTCTCAGGAGAGACGTCTCCGGCTACGGCACGTGGATCGAAAATTCCGCGCCCCGTATCATCGCCTGTCCGACCGCAAGCACCTGCATTGCATTCGCCTGCTAAGAATACCCATCGGTAAAACAACTTTTTTATTTTTTCTAAGTTCAATTTAGAGATGTGACGGCTGAAGTTGCCAATGGAGTCTTTTTTGTCTTAGTTATTTTTATTTCGTTTGGTGTTGACTAATCCAACGCAATAATCGAATGACAAATTTGTCTTTTGACATTTAAAAGATCTCTAATTACACCTACATTTAAAACTGTGACTCATACAAAAATTTGTTCGATGTATCGATCAAACTAGAATCAATTGTATTGGCCTACATTAGCTTTAAGACAATAGAAACGACATTACGTCCGTGACTAATTTGATAGACCGAGAAACAGGTTGATTCTATACCTGTATCTAAGGTCAGGCCATTGATATGAATTCTTCTAGTAAAATAAAACAACTACTTTCTTTTTGGGATTTTGCCAATCTGTATATTCGCAAATAAATACATTAAATGACGTTTATTATCCACTGACGGAAATATTGATAGAACTACGCCCACGCTAGCCTTGCGATAACATTATAGTCATATGAAATAATTCTGGAATTCATTTAGTTGCAATTCGAGAATCATAATTAATAACAGAGTAACCAATTCATTAGAATTCAATTCAATTCATTAATGAATTATGGTCATGTCATCATCAACAGACTTCAGAAGTCCACTGATAGGCATAGACCTCTCCTAAGAATGGCGGTTTAGTGATATTGCCCTCGCTTGTTAGCTCTTTGCAGTTCTGTTGTTCTGCATAGTTTGTTGTTACGATATCCACAGTACCTACGAATAGGTTTGGGGACAATCCTTATTCTTAATTCGTTTCCATTGATTTTAATATTCAAAACTCATCTATGTTACAGGGGTATCCCAGTTCCAGTACGAAAGGGTACTTCTCCCACTACATCAACACCTAGGGCTTCATCTGCTAGAGCTGCAACTACTAACAAAAAGCCACCTCAACCAGCGAACAGGTTAGACATCCTATTTACATACATATTCAGATTTTATGTTTAGCTTACAGGCACAAGCATTGGGCAATTTATATAAAAATACTTTCGGTGACACTTATGTAACAGATTGTTCGTGTGCCAAAACAATCAAAATGCTATAAATTTTATTTTATTTCCGGATTCTTGTTATTTCTTACATAAGATACCTATTATAAAATTGTGTTTGAGTAATGATGTCATTGTAAATATATGTATCAGGGTTACAATGCCTAACATTGCACTTGCAAGAGTGTAATGGTTTCTTTAAAATACCAGTAAATAAACTTTTGTAAATATACAAATATGATAATGTCTAATAATTTTATATTTTTGGAGTTTATATATAAGTGTTAATTCTTCATTTTAGATTCATCAATCCTATCTTATACCTAATATTTATGTTTCTCTTTAATACAAGGCCATATGGGTTTTTAGAGGTGGTGGAAAATCTTTATACATTAAAATTGAATTGAAGAATATTTCAGATTAGTACGCTTTCATATAATTTATATTCGCACTGCATATTTATTACGCTTGTATTGCACAATATCTCCAGAATTACACCTGAGACGACAGCGAAGAAAACCAACGTGAACAATTTGAGAGTGCAAACTGATGCTGAACCTAAAATCACAGACAATACTAAGAGAACTCTTCCGTATGTACTAGATGGGATTAATAGACTAACAATATGGATGCCTGTCTTTTGTATTAACAGCATGTGCATGGGGCTTTTAGGTCTACATCTACACTTTAAATAAAATTGGGGTGTCGTTTTATAACATCCAGGTTATCACTAAGTAAATGCAAATGAAAGTATATATGTACCGATACGGTACTTACATAAATAAAGCAATTATTAAAAGTCTGTCTGTCGATGCGGAATTTTTACGGGACTTTCCCTGATAATATAAGGAGGAACTTGACTTATTTGTTAGACTAGCTCTGTGGCGTAACGTGCGATTTACAACAAAAACTGCGGGTAACACCCCGGAAACTACCTAGTACATAATAAAAATAAACTCTGTAAAAACAAACGATGGCGTAAGACAGTAATGGGGGTTTTCCCACAAAAAGACCAAACAAAACGTAGTAAATCGAGGATAAAAGATTTATGGAAAGTCAAGAGTGTTTTTCTTTAGTCTTTGAATATCAGTTGTGTGTTAGGTTTACGGTATATATGATGATGATGAAAAAAAATCGAAACTGTTAAAGAATTTAGGTAAGAGTTAAGAAAACTGACGTCACATGTCAAGTAGTTAATGCTAATAAACCTAAACAACAAAGTACCTACATCACAGCGTCGTTTACATGTATCATTGAATTTAATGACTATCCTAGTACAGATAAGCAATGTTACTGACGTAAGTGTTCCATTTATGTTTAATTTGTGTTGTGACACTGACTCATAGTTCGTATAATTAAGGTCTCAATGCTCCCAACTATATCCGCTTAACACGTTTTAGTGGAAGATTTGTCCGCAATATTTCTTAGATAAAGATCAAATCTTACTCCAAAATGGGAAATGGCTGATCATGTCCATATCCTTAGTCGTCAAAAAATAATTTTGTTTTCGTTTAAATGATAATTTATCTATTAAATTAAATACTAATAAGTATTATGTCTATTACTCTTCGTTTGTTATTAAATAACGTACCTAAGCCTTGGCCAGGTTCTAAGCAATTTGATAGTTTAAATACAAACTGTCAACGCGATGGGACTCATCAATGAGAATCCAATTAAAATACGACAAAATATTTGTCCCGAAAAATCAAGCCTGCTACGTAATGCCCAAAAAAGGGCTGAAACTTTACGATTACAACATAATGATATACCATACTGCAAACTGTGAATCTTTGATATAAATCACTACCGTTCGGTATGTCCGTGTATTGACTTGCGTGGAAATTACAGGAGAGTACCTAATAGTTTTGGATATAGGTATACAAAATTCACATTTTTGCAATTAAAGCATCAAAATCAATTATTATCAATTATGGGGCAACTTAAAATGACAGCATTCGTGCTCTCTTATTTCATTATTGTGTACGAGACCGGAGGCCTTAGTGTGGGTCACTATGCTGCATGGTCTGCATTCACTATAAGGATGGTAACCACTATTTTTGGATTCTACTCACGGTCAGATTAGACAAAAAGTAATAAGATGATAATGTATGGTGTGATGTGTACAGAGCGTCCCGCCTGGATGGCGCTTGCGCGGGTGGTGCGGCTCGTCCGTCGTCGCTGCCGTACGGGCGCGCACCTCCCCCCGCCGCCCCGCGCCGCGCCGCCTCCTCCTCCGCCGCGCGCACGCACAGGAACACCACGCAGCAGAAGCAAAAGTACCTACACTCATCTTCCTAGCCTTTATTACCGAGATTATTTAGGGTCGTCTACTAGATCAACCGGTTTTACCTGAATATCAGTTTTTACACTTAGTGACTGGAGGTCCGATGCCTCCGCACCCGAGCTGAAATTAGAGGATTGAACTAGTTGTCAGTATGTTTGAGAGCACTGACTTCCCAATAACGATTACATGACGACCGGGACCGACGGCTTAAGCGTGCTCTCCGAGACACGGGTACCTTACCTACCTTACCTACATCATTTTATTATAATCATCATAACAACAATTCTAGAGTATACGATTTCTGTGCTTCATGTTTGTATGACCTGCAAATATTTTCTAAATTCTTATTTTTTATCATTGGTCCATTCTTAGTACAAGTTCGGTTTAGTTTGAAATTAAGTGGCATTGTGTCGTATTTCGGCCTACAATTAACACCCATAAGATGAATATTGTTTGTGACACTCCACCTTTTTAATACTCCATACCCCACATTTTTATCGAAAGTATTTCTGACTGAAACAATTTTTTTCTAGATACGTCAGAACACTATGGCATCGACTACCTTCAGATTCGGGGCACCTCGCCTTCAACGAAGGCGAACGTCTACGACTGATTCTCGAGGTAGACGATCAGCACCTGCTATGTTGTAGAGGTGAACAGAAAGGATTGGTGCCGCGCGATGCAGTGCTTTTGGAGGACTTCTGATATTGGCATCCCTAGCACGATTGGCAGCCGCGCTGGCGGCCGCTGCAGTTGAACGGCAAACACTAGACGGGCGGTTATCGAATACTAATCATATATATTTCACGATACTTTAAAGATATTTAACGAATTTTAAAATGTCGAAAAAAGATGCTATGTATTATAAGATACGTGAAATATATTTGAGGATTGCGTAATTGAGATGTGCAATAGGATTTGGTGCGTCAGATACTTTGGATGTGAATGGAACTTAGTATTGTTTGGGAATGTGCTGAACGTTGTGTTGTCTTCGATGCGGTTTTGTGTGGAATGTGTTTAGAACTGTGCTGTTCAAAGACTATGTGAATATGTTATTATATTGTACCCTGCTCTTATCTGAGGGACTATTTTACGTCTTTGTAATTATTTAATTGTATTTAATTTACCTCAGCATTATTCATAACTTCTTCGCGGAATCTTAACTTCATTAAATCTCTCATATATCTAATTATTGTAGTAAAATCTAGTCTTACGTTATAAGGCACGACAAGGTCTTGGACTGTATATAAATTTATTTTAAGTAACACAAATTGTGAGAATATTTACTATGAACGAGAGAACGACAGAACATACTACGTTAACAGTAAATATTTATCTCAATAGTATGTGATATATAGAATACTATTTACTTTTATAGTAGGAACAAAATCTCATACCTTAAGGGCACACTCCTTCGTACCCCCCATGAATGATCAATCATTAGGAAATTCGCCGCTGCTCAGAGAAACGCGCCCAAACTTGATGTTTAGATAAATTACGTAAATGTGAATTTGATGTCTAAAATTACCAATCGATATTAACAGTTTGTGTATAATATACTTACTACCTATTGGTATAGTGGCGTAACATGGTAGGTATGGAATTAGATCAAAATTTATAATAACCTAACTAAGTATGTACTTAAACACTTGTAAATGTTTCATTCATTGTGTATTGACGGGTACGGTTAACACTTATAAAGTATAAAATAGACATTCGATGCAAAAGCACCCACAGATTGTGTTAATACATATTAAATGACTAACTGCATGTATCCTCTCCTAAGCACCCTCCTTTAACGATCTGTGGTGAAGGGTTACATACGTCAGGGTGTAGGGATAACATGTACATGCTCACTAACCGCATGGCCTTATCCATTTTACCTCTCCTGGAAAAGTTTCAATAGCTCTCAATACGGTGTTGGTGCATAACTATGAACTGTCACTAATAGCATGCACCCATCCACTTCACACATCCTCCGCCCAGCACAGTACCCAGTAGGCGACTCCACATATTCTACCGTACCTGCCTTTATGTAAATTATTAGCTAATATATTATACGCGATGAAATTCTCATCTATCTAAAATGTGGGCTTAGTCACGAATATTATTGTGATATAATGGTCATATCACTGCTATTATGATGCGGAGAGAAATGATATTTTTGGTATGTAATGTATTTTTGCTCAAGTCGGACGCGCAACATTATCGTATGATATGATTGATATTAATGTTCGAGACTCTATTAATCTTATGTAAGATTCAGTATTTGTTAATCGATCTAAAGTAATTTGTACATATTATGAGGTTATTCTTAGTAGTGATTTTAGAGGTCAAAATTTGTAACAAAACCTTTTTGAATGCACGATACAGTTCCTCTCGTAGTCAGTCGTGCTATCGAATCAACATTGGCGAAGTTGTAGCGATATGCTCGTAGTGAACAGATTTATTGTATGGGTATTGACGTGGCGTCTCTCTCCTAGCAGCGGCGAACTATCGACCCTTGCCAACTACGTTCAGTTATCAGACATGTGAACGGCTCGTCGACAAATATCTCATATAACTTTAATGGACGTAAGTTGACAAAATTAGAACTGTACAATAGAAATAAATCTACACAATAACTAGGCTAATAATGTTATCTAAATTATAATTGAAATAATAGATGATGGTGAGCTCTATCAGTGACGCCATCGCCAGTGGACATCTGTAAAATAAACATTTCATAACATTGTTAGGGTTAATTCGCGCTTTGTGACTGAATGATGTGTTGTGGCCTTTGTATGTAATTAAAGTTATGTACCGTTACTGTCGTGTGTGTGCGCTTGTTGCATCAGTCGAAGTATTCATTGTATCGTCAAAATAATGTTAAAATAGCATGGTGAATGCTTCCACAAATTATTTATTGTAGTAATCAGACTCCTAACTAGCCGTTAAAGTATTGTTAAAAAAAATGCCTTAAATAATCAAGTGACGAGTGGTGTAGGAAGAATCGCTTCGCGACAGCTTTACAAATATTCGCTTCGCATTAGCGCGTATATCGGTTTGCATACCATAGAGGAGTTTGTTAGTCGTAAGTTTTTATCGACAGTTTGTATTATTGAACGATGTTGAACTGGTTTTTTATGAAATGACATCCTGCGCGTTCGTTTTAAGGTATTGTTGGATATAGATGTGGTGAGTCAGTTGTCCTTATGGGTACAAATGGTTAAGTTATTGTATGTATTTCGTGTGTAAGATTTTATTTATAATTTTTACGATTGGGATCAATAAGTTGATTTTTGTGTTAAAGACTTTATTTTCTTAAAAAAAAGAAAAAGAGGCTTTCGTTAATTTACGAAACGTCAACGAACGACTGAGAAACTAATTCCGAATATTATTGTAAGTTTATTTCGAAAATATTATCTAATTTTATATCAATTGTTTTCCGGCGACATTTTCATATTTAATATATATGTTATGTATTGTTTCATTTTTTTATTTAAGTGCCATAATTTAATGAATTAACAATCGATAAATATTATTATAATGCATAACCATGTACACCAATTAAACATTATATAAATAGACTTGTTTTATTTAAAATTCTAATATTAAATTACTTGCTGCTTGCTCAAAAATCCCAGGTTCAATTTTTATCACTATTTTTTATTAGAGAGTAATTATGTAAGTATATAATGGATATGCCCTTATTTATGATTTGATGTCATTAATGGTGCATTTTCCGCGTGGTAACTATTTAAGAATATAGAGTGTTACCATCACTAGTGGTTTTTGTTGTGATGATGAAGGAAGCAAGTAGTGCGGAATAACTCCATTGCAAGGAGCACGAAAAGTTGGAACAAACTCTTAACAACCCATCTATCGAGCATGTTATCGGTTATTATAGCCCAGAACCTCCACTGTGTAGACAAAACGAAGCCTGGTGTCGAAGATGAGTTGGTGCTGAAGAATGCTGCACAAAACTTTAGTCAGTATTTTAAATTTTCTATTGATACCTCCGTCAAGATTTGACCATACCTGAATGGGTCGAGAAGATAAAGTAAGCAGCGAATTGAAAAGCTTTTACATCAGCTTTAAAGAGGCAAGGGCCTCATTTGAGAAGACCTACTTATTAGAAAAGAGGATTTAGCCTACTATACTACGCTGACCAGACGGGGGTTTATTTCAAGTTATCCTTCTTTTTGTAGTGATGTTGTATATGACTCTCTGCGAACCTGCTTTCTAAAGAGAGGCTTATGTCCAGCAATAGCCTGTTGAAAGCTGTTAGTGATTATGGTGACCTACTTATTTCTACCTAAATAAGTTTTTCTAACTTTCCGATTTTTAAGTCAACAACCTGTGGCATTATTCTCGCATTAAAAAAAGACAATAGTTAATGTTCGGCCTTAACCAATTTAAGGCCGAAAATTATCTATTGTCAGCTCGGATATCCGGTCTGAAAGTTGGTCCGTTAGCGAAATCTCGATCTGTAAATTGTGTTTTAGGTTATGGAAGTATTAATTGATTTGAAGTTTTTTTTATTAGTTATTATGTCAATACCTTTGTTATAAAAATAAACACAAATTTCAGGGGCAGGTGACAATAGTCATGGATAGAAATGGTCGAGACTCTCTGTCGCAACTATACAAAAGTCATCAGTTTTGGTTTAATAACAGCAGTAAGCTTGTTTTTCCCCTGTTTATTTTAAAACTATGATAAGTATCGCGGTAAAGAAAATGTAACTAAATTAAATCAAATCTCACAGAACAAATGATCGTTTGTCTAGTGTGGGCATCGAACCCAAGACCACTCGCAAAGCCAATAGAATCACTAACCACTAGGTCAACAAGCAAAAAATATTTGTCACGAAGACCCCATTCTAAAGCAACAATAGTCGACGACTAATATCAACTTTTATTTCACCTTAATTTTTTCATACTTGTTCTCTTCAACATAGTTATAAAACAGCGTTTACATAACAGGTAAAAAATAAAATTCCATATCTGGTGAAATCTTTAATCAACATAAATAAACTCGTAAATACACAATGACTAAGCAATAACTGAGGCTAACAGTTTAATAGTGAAGGTTACAACATTTATTTGTGTCGCTGAAACTACTGCAAACAAATGCACTTAGACATAATATCTCGATAGCCGTAAACAGCCGTAATGGCCATTTTCACCAACGTCCCCTAAATTAAAGGACCCTTTAGATAGAGTTAGGTAACCTTAGTGATATTTTCATTTTCACTAATCTTTAGGGCACACCTGTTTGATTTCTCTTATAATTTGAGAGCTAAGTCTATTACGGTATGAAGGTACCTATAATTTTCGTCATATGTACTAATGTGGTGTGGAGCTTGTATCATCAAAAGACTTTAAAATATAGCTCGATCTCTATGACATTTATGAATTATTATATTTATAAAGAATTGCGCTTCATTTGTGATAGAATTTACACGTAAAGTATGAAAATATTTATAAAATAAAATCGATTGAATTAATTTACTTAGTAACCATGAGTCATAGAGATCATTAAGCTGTATTTAATAATGACTGTAAACAATCAAAGTTAAACATCTTCTGACAACTTTTATTACCTACCGAATTTCGTTCAAGTATCTCTCTTTTCAAAAGAAGTGGGTTTGTTTGACGTAGATACTATTGAACAAAGTTTATCGCACTTATAAGTATATTGCACAATCAACCACAGCTCTGTTAGACGTGTGTCGAAGCCATTGACGTTGATTCTTACTGGTGACGTCATCACGCGAGTATCAGGTAGCGATTAGCCCGTGTAGTAATGCCTCGCACATACTTACTTAATGACATTGTGACGGTTGAAGTTAAAAAAACCTAATTAGTATCAACATCATTACATTTGAAACTCAAATAACATTCGTAAAACATTACATAAGTATCTCATAAAATCATTTAGTTAACGGAATATTAAGTTTCTAAAACCGTTATAACAAGTGCTCTATCTACGTGACATTCTTTCTTCTGCAGCATAAACAATGAGTGATACACATATTTTTATAGAGAACCTAAAACTGTTGTATAATATTGAACCTGGAATATGTTTCACAACTAAAATACCTTTGAAATTTTGCAAGGAATTGACAAGCTGGAATAACTCCCTATGCAAAAAACATCATTAGCGCACTAAATTATCGGAGGTTGAGCAGACTTTCATAAATTCATTTTAAAGTTCTTTATAAAATGCCCACTTTCAGATAATAGAAGACCCTAGTAGTGCTAAAACATCAAAACTAATGCAGATGCACATAAATAATTACGTTCCATTGCGTAGCGTAAGGCTCAGACGTGGTAGACTATATTATCGACCTGAACCTATTCTTTGTACAAGCATTTAGATTAGATAGAAGCCTCATCATGGATACCAATAATATGAGACACTTCAAGATGAAATAATATTTTTTCTAATGAATTTCCAATCATGTTCAAATGAACTTTACTCTCCGCCCTAACATTATGAAGTCGAGCCTCCATAGAATATGTATGAAATAATTTCTACAAAAACTACAAAACGTGATTTATTATACAAACTAAGACAAAGTCATCTACGTACTGATGAGCAGTACTCTCATGTGTGTGTGTGTGTGTGTACACTTGTGCACTCAGTGCTTTTGTAATATTTTTGTGCATGACTCTTTTATATAGAGTCAGCTATAACTACTTCCACATTCGAATTCAAATAGCCTCAAGGATTTCCCAAGAAGCTAACGATCTTCTATATTTCACTACGACACAGAATCTACTTTATTCTTGAAACCCTCAGTCATCAATATACGGAGAAAGCTGGACGTTGAGTGAGCGAAGTTCGCCGGGAGCATGCCGAGAGCGGAGGATCACGAGCGCTCATGGGCCGAGCCACGGATTTGCGTCGGTTTCGATCGTTATTTCTTTGCAATATAATGTCTTCTTCATCCACTGCATGAACTTTGCGCCGTGGTGACAGTGTGCGAGGGGTGCGCGGGGTGCGCGGAGCTCTGGCAGACAAACACCGGGATTTCGGACGGTCCTCGTCAGTCCATTCGTGGACGGACGTGTAATAGTGATCCTGTATACATAATGTACCTACATAAATATTCCTGTTATAGAACTATTAAGTGTAATTAAAAATTTTGTCTATTCAGGATTGAAGAATCTCAATATTAAATGATTAAACTGTTTAAATTCAGTTACGGCTAAATTAGCATTTCTTGAAAGTGAAGTGTCAAGTGACCTGTCAAAAGCAACTTTACAATATCATGTTGATGAATAGCATTTTTACTGTATAAAGCTTACCATAATTATACCTTACCATCAATTATAGAAAAAGAATTTTAAACAGACACTTCCTCCCCTGATACCGTGGGATAAGGCTCGAAAGCCGACAGCGCACTCTATGACTTTTTAGCTGCAGGTTTCTATGAACGTTGTTAGTCACTATGCCATCAAGTGACACGTCTGCTCGTTTTCTTCCGTACAACATATAAGAAAATAAAAAAACATCCCTATTTATGTAAAATCATGGCACCGATTTAACAGACTTTTTCTACCTTGAGAAATCTACAAAATCAGTTTAAGACATCTTCATACTGGGCCTCTGATAGATTGTGTATGTATGAGATTGGTTAATACAATTTAATTTTTTACCATTAATAAGCAACTAATTTGTTACTCATGGTAAATCATCTAGGATAAGTATTGTATATTATTATAGAAATATATTATCATATTACTATAAATTAGGAAATAGAAAATAAATTACTTACCAACAGTCCGGTAGATACTAGGTTCTCTAAAACTATGATTGTGCAGGGTGAATGAAAGGCTGTAATGTAACTGACTACATTTAACACACACAGACACTACACACTGTCTGGTGGCTAGTGAGAACTATACTAACAAATGAAACCAAGTATTTTAGTGTTAAATTGTATTAAATAATTACCTAAGTAGGTATACAATACGTCCTTTTCTTTCGTGAAATCTTCTAGGTCTCTGAACTTCGTAGGTAAGTTGCAAATAGCTGCGTAGTTATAACTTACTGTTTTAATTGTATTATAAAAAGCATGTGTCAATACTTTAACCAGTAATTTCGTTTGTAATAAATATTAAACATTATGTACCGGTTTTTATGATTTGAAATATGAAATAAAATGCACAACATCAATATTGAGATAAAATTATTATGCAAAAAATGATTGTGATCAAGCTTTTAACATTTAATTCATAAACGCTATCTAAACCTAATTATTTCTTATACTCATAATTATACACATATAAAAATGTTATGATAATCTGCTCAGTCAATCTTCTACCCGCGCTTGTTCTGGTCACAGCAAGTTCCCAAATATATATTATATGGAATATTTTGTGACGATGTGTATGAAAAACTCCCTGTTAAATAGCACTACTAACATTGTAAAACTACCAAAAGTTAAAAAATCTGTTAATCTATTAATCCATAATGCTGTGACAAGAACTCTTCCCTCAATGACACACCAACATATAATACAACTGTAAAGCTCAGTGCATAAAAATACGGAAATAACAAAAACATAGATAGTGATATCAAAGCTATATACCTAAGTAGTACAAATAAATACGAACAAATGTATGGAGTTATATATGTATGTCTAATAGGTATATAATATTATAATGTCAATACTTTACTAACACATTTTATCATAGAAAGTACATGTAAAGTGATTTGCTAATGAAATGGAGTTCGAACTGTGCAAGATTTGAAAATCGATTTATAACAAGCAATATTTAATATACGACCTAAGAGAAACATGCTTGCTCTAACAATAATACTCTGATTAAAGTGAAAGCTGTAGGTATGGACAATATTACTGAATAGGCTGAAATGTAATTTGGTCTACAGAACTACTATGAATTGGCACTCAATAAACTCTAACATCACTCGGAACAAGTTTTACGGACAAAAAGATAATTCATAATAATATTCATCAACTATTATGCTACAAATACAACATTAAAATTTATTATTAGCTTAACATAACAAGTTGAAAAATTCTATGTAACATAGTTAACACACTCAACATATTGTTCGAAAAGATATGCTATAAATCATTGACATCGATTTACAGATTCATAAATCCAATTCGTAAAAACAAACGTACCTTTCATAAATCACTCAAACTGGGTATTGGATCGAATAAACTTAAATTGATACAAAATGTTATACAATATTTTTGGACTCTTGATTATAAAAAATATTGTTCACTAAGAACCTGAGGTATCTTCGTACGACCTCTTAATATTGCTGCTGATTCAAATTCTCATCCGACTTAGGAGCTTCTGATGCCGGTGGTGCTGGACTCTACGATAAATAAAGCACATATTGGTAACTTGTTCATTGAGAACTGTCTTTTGGTAATATTATCTGATTCATAAAAAACAAGCAAAAAAAATATAATTTTATTATCTCGATTGTAGGCACTGGGTGGAACATGTTACAATACATCCTTGAAATTAAACTCAATTGTACTTCTATTCCGCTATGTAAGGAATTTAGGTCTTATAGCATTATAAAAGGTAACCTTTGAAGTAAGGCAAAAGTAATCAGTTGCCTTTAATTTCAAGAATGTACAAGGAAAAAAAAACACTGGTTAAAACACAAAAATAAAACACAAATAATGCATGTTAGCATTAATGAACCAAAATTCTTGCAAAAGGAAACTCGGTGTTACCTAATTAATAAAATGTGTATAAATATTCAGGCTGAAACAAAAATGAAAATAAGCGAATGTAGCCCTTCACCGAAACAAAAACAAAAAGCATTATCGATAGATAAATGTAACGGCAGCAGGTAGAAAAGGCCTCACCTCCTGCCGTGAGTGGCCGTGACTATCAGGCACCGGGGACTGTCCACTCAGCTGCTTGATATATTCTTTATCGTCAAAAATTTTTATGTCACCACCTCCAGGTTTATGTTTTACGTTATCCAGTGAGCCCACTTTACTTTGTGCTTTGAAATCCAATTTTTGATTTTCGATCTGTTTCAAAAAGTTAGTGTGCACATAAAAATAATAATATATACAGTTTATATAGGTTCCGCAGATTAAGGAGTAAAACTTAAACAAATAAAAAATAATGTGTCTGATAATGATATTGTAAATACTGTCTGCTAAAGTATAGTAGATATAATTTTTGTGTAATAGTGTTTATATAAATATACATAATGCGTTTATTTTAACGCGTTTAATAAGCGTTAAGAACGAAGCTTGCTTTTAAGTACCTATATGAATTATTTAAGTAAAATGACAATTGCCTCGTGTTTTAAATTATTTTAGAGTCCAATCTACTTTTTCGTACTACGACTTTCGTATCTGACATAGAAATAAATGAAATGTAAATAAATATAAAATGTCAAATTGGTTTGCATACATTTAATACACTCAAAAATTTTATACTCCGATTGAGATCCAATTATGACTCAATTATACAACCGACAACCCGTTTGTTTTGCTCCTCATTTCTCATCAAGGCAACCACAACATGACTTAACAAAGCGTAGTAGGTCAAAATTATCATATTTTACATGATTAAAAATAAAACTCTCATCTCAAAAATCTACGGAACCATAATACATATATACATAAACAAATAAATAAAACAAAATATCGGTATATTGTGAGTGCTGTTGCTAAGATATAGTTTCATAAACAAATGGTTTAATATGTATGTATTTATGAGTGTATACTTGCTACAGTTATGCTTAATCGTTATTGATTTCCGTGGCGTGCTTGTCCATGAAATTCGTGTAGTTCGTGTGGATACGGTTAACATAACATATGCTCGTAGGTACCTATGGCGTTATTTCATTTAAATCAAATCATTTTTATGTCGACTAATTTTTGGCAAATCGTGTAAAAAGTTGAACTTGCAAATTGTGAACACGATTATACTACCAACATTCACAGTATTTCTTTTCACTTTAAGAATTATTTAAGTACATTATTTAAGGGTACACTTATAACATTACATAACTTTAAAGCACAACACTCAGCGTGAACAAAACAGCCGCAGCCCCCTCTTACGAATATCTTAAGAATACAGTATTCGGAATATATCAATGAATCTATCACGACGAAACCGAAACTGCACCGTCTCACCAACCTTATGCCACAAAGCGTGGTAAGCAAAATGTTTATGTGACGCCCTCCATCGTGGCAACGCCCACTTTACAAACTAGAAATAATAACATTACTTAGTCTTATCAAAATCTGTAGTCCATTCGGCATTGCAATTTGCAAACACCGAAGACCTGACTGCATATCAAACCTAAAAATCAGGATAGTATAAATGTACAGACAAAATGTGCAAAAAAGTGAGTGTGTGTTGACACATACTTAGGTATAGAAATATACTCACTGATTTCGTTCCATTAATTGCAACTGTTGACTAAAAGAATAACATTAATTTCGACACTGTACTTCTTTCCTTGCGGAGCAGTCTAATTTTACATTGAGTGATTCTAAAATACGTGTACGATGTCTGACAACGCATTGGTATTATACCGACACGTTGTCAGTGATAGTGTCAATAAGTTTACGCCTAGTGCTGTATAGTTCTACTGTACTTTACTACATACTTAAATCGGCTGTGCCATTTATATTTCAAAAGTATACTCACAGTTGATGCACTCTTATATGACACTGTACTTCCTAAGAACCGTAATCCTATCACTTATATAAGTTTGTTACTTTCTCCAAATTAGAATATATTAAGTTACCTTAACAGCTCCTCCTCCAGGCTTATGTGAGATGTTTACTGTTGAAGCCACCTTCGGTTTTGCTTTGTCTTTGAAGTCCAATTTTACGGTTTCTATCTTCTTATCGCCACCTCCGGGCTTGTAGGCAGCATTCTGAAGAGACCCGATCTTGGACTTGGCATTCCACTCTAATTTTGTAGTTACAATCTGGAATACAACTTTATTAATAATTTCATGTCCGTTGTTAGTTTTTTTCTCATGTTCTTATTAAGAAAGTCCAAGAAGAGATTATTAGATCCAATCTCTAAGTACCTTTTTAGCACTGCCGCCTGGAGTATACGCATCATTTTTAGCAGCAATTTTAGGAGTGACGTTGCCAAATTCTATTTTCCTATTCTCGATTCTTACTTTTCCGCCGCCAGGTTTGTAAGTTGCATTATCCAAAGATCCAATTTTCGATTTCACAGTTTTGATATTAGGCGAAGGGGCATTTCCGACTTGAATTTTATTCATTGGCACCTCTGAAATATATATTCAATATAGAACTGTAATATAACTTTACAGTTATATTCAATTATAAGCTCAACAACAACCAAAACTGCTGGAAGGGGTAATTCTAGCTTGCATGCAGAAAAAAGTGCTTAAAAGTTGTCACCGCTTCCATTGTCAAACATTACCAATTCCGATATTAATTAACAGCAAATGGAACATGTGAAAATAGTGTATTCGATTGATTTTCTTATGATAATCTAAAGATATCCATATAATTAAAATTACTTTGATTTAAAATGTAAATAAACATAGTTCATGAGAAAACAAAGCTATATTATCTGAAAATTAAAACGGCAATATACACGAATTTTAACATAAACGATTACTTTTAAATGATGTTGGTCAATCAAAACTCTTTTTGAAATTCAACCAAAGACAGCCTGTACATACATATCATGTTATAGCATGATACTGCATATTAATATTCTCTATTAGTTAGTTACAAACTTTTCTTTTCAGCTGATGGTGGGTTTTCCGGAGTCTTCGCTGTAGCACTTTTGCTCGATGACCTCGACAAGCTTGTTTTTATACTATTGTTCGATTTTTCCTTCATAGGTAATTTACTAGGAATCTTCTTATTTGGTGACCCGGGAGACCCATTGACGTCCTAAATAGAAATAATAATAATATCATTTAAATTTTGTGTTCATTTTTCTCGGAAGGGTTATTTTCTAAACTTAATTTAAATTTATATGTCAGCCTCGATGGTCTGGCGGTTATCGTAAACAACTACTAATTCAATGGTCTTTGGTTCTATACCCTGATCGGGCCAAAGGTGTTGTTGGCTTTTCTTAGAAGAAATTATTATTTATTTCTAGCTTTCGCCCGCGGCTCCGCTTAGCTTGTGTGTGCTAGCTAAATATATACTAATCCGTCCCTAATCTAGGAAAATGAAGGCTTATAAGACGTTGAAAAAATAAAAATAAACAACATAAAACCCTAAACCTTTAGATGATAGTAGTAAAAATTTATAAATATTATATTTACTTACATTGCCTTGGGTAGACTCATCAACACCACTATCGTTATCACCGTCTGAAAAGTACAAATATTTACAAATAGTTTGATTACACACACATTGGAACGTAATATAATGAAAACGTTTGGCTCGTGTTAAATAAGAAATAGTACTATATATATTACTCTAATTACTAATAGTTTTTATCAACCAACACGCTAGATACCTTTAGGGCGTGATTTGGGAGCAGATGCTGTTTTTCGCGGAGTAGTTTTCTTCACGTCTGAAGAAGCCAGAGATGTGCTCAATTCGTTTGGTTTCTTCGGCAACGGAGTAGGTGGCTTAGCATCCACTACTGGAGACTTTGGAGGAAGTATTTTATTTGGCGTTACATTAGAATTCGTTTCCCTACGATTCTCTAATCCCGTATCGACTTTTGGCTCCTTGGGAGTTTTAGGACGTTGCGTTTCGGACGTCACGCCAATAGGTTTATTGGAAATAGCAGAGCTAGGTGACTGTTTCAGTTTAGGTTCCGGAGAATCATCACTCCGAGTTAGAGATGGTGACCGATCGTATAAATCTTCCTTCAGTTTCGGTATATCATTGACAACTTTTTCTGATGACAAATTATTTTGGGAAACGACATCGTCATCGTCATCTGATTTCTTTTTCAAAGTTGGGGTTGTATTTGGCAGAACATCTATAAAAGATTCTGTCATTTTCGAACTCGACAAACGTGATTCTGGACGATCAGGAGCATCTTTTCCCCCTTCATTGGATTTTTCAGACCGGATACTTTCTTTGGATTCGCGAATACTTTCATTGCTGTCTATTTTACTTTCTTGTATTAGTGACAAGCCAGGACTACGGATAGTAAAATCATCAATTCTGCTCCCTATAGCGCTGACAGATTTACGACGGTCATCGTCAATTTTTAATGGACTTGGAGCTCCTGGAGCAGCTGCAATACTGTAGCTTCTGCCTTTTGCCACTCCTGGTCCTTCAATTCCATTTTCAGATTTGTTATCATTGTGATTGTCACTTAGAACACTTTGAGTATCCAGGTTGACTGGTTTTGTTTGATAAGAATTAGACGAGTCTAAGCCCTTTAAAGAGCCTTGAGATGGCTGCCTCGGAATAGGTCCGGATCCGTTTTTATTGGTACCGTTAGGCTGTAGACTCTTGATGCCGTCAGGTGTTAGTACTGTACTAGCTGCAGACTGCCTCGGACCAAACTGTAGATTATTCGGTGGAGGAGTTCGTTGTACTGGTTGGTTTGCAGGTAATTGCGCCGGTCTGAGACCTTGTTGAGGTGCAATAGACTGGGGGCCTAAAGGCCGTAGTGTAGCAGAATTAGGTCGAATTTGTTGGATAGTTGGCGGACCTTGAGGTGGCCCTCTAGGTGGTGGAGCTCCTACTCGCGGCGCAAATTGTGATGGTTGTGTTACAGGCCCTCCAGTTTGAAATTGAGGTCTAACTTGAGATTGAGGCACAGCTGGTCTCGGTGACTGTGTTGGTAAAGCTGATCGTGAATCAACTCTGTTCAGTGGGCGTCCTGCAGGTGGTGGTGGCTGGGATGATGCTGAAGAATCCAAACCTGAATTTGGAGAACGACTCTCCGTCGGACCCTTCAGAAGAACAATTAATTTACCATTAATATAAGACATACTGCTTAATGATGTTCAACAATTTACAAATGTTTATAATTTCGATTTTTAATTCATTAGATAGTTTAAATATCAAAACCTATTACGTGACATGTCTATAAATAAGTAGTAGGTATATTATTGAATTGAAAGG
The DNA here is from genome assembly GCA_932526445.1 of Phragmatobia fuliginosa. NCBI lineage: Eukaryota > Metazoa > Arthropoda > Insecta > Lepidoptera > Erebidae > Phragmatobia > Phragmatobia fuliginosa. The sequence continues at coordinate 10,812,827 of OW052068.1, read as the reverse complement.
TCACACAAATGTATTAATATGAATAACATGAACGAAACTAATATTTACGCGCAAAAAAAAACCTACTAGCAGGACTAATAAAATATTATGTAAACACTCAATATTTTACGAATTTGCCAATAATTCACCAAACTGACAGTGATTGAACACGAAAACTGACGTGTACAGGGTGGAGATAGCGGTGCTATCGCCAGGTCTACCACAAACTCAATAAGCTAACACTGAATCTGCAATAAAATCTACGAAGTATCTTAAATATTTCTTATAATTGAAAATGTACCTGGCGTAGCACTACTATAACTAGTTATATTTTTTACTGACCCTAAGGAGCCACCCTACTCTACCCTATGAGATTGTAACAAAAGGTATAACAGAAAAACATTTTCGAATTCAATCAACTTAAAAACTGAATCTATATATCATTGTGAATTATGAAATTTCCGTATTTTTTATTTCCGAGTTACCGTACTCATTTTCGTGGTTCCATCTGTGCCTGTCGAACGAAGCAGAACAGGGCCCCCAATAGATACAAGTTGACACGAACTCGGTTACTGGGTCAACGAGCTATTGCCGGTAAAAAAAATAACTGCATACGTATGTACATAACTAACTCAATGCCGCGAATAGTTGCGTCTAAAAATCCGCATTATTTTTTTTTATCAAACACTCTTGAATTCCTTGATTGTCTTTTCAGTTGTTTCTACTTTTCTACCGATGGGCAATAATTTTGACTGTTTCATTTAATGTTTTAAGGTTTTATAACATTTCGTTTATTTATGCATAAAGTTACTCTTTAGACTCAAAACTTAACATTTGAATTGTAATTTTTTCGTTTATGCTGTCATTTAACGGTTAATCTTTATTAAAGTATAAACATACAAACAAGTAAAATATAAAGGTAAAACTTTATAATATAGTCAAGAAAATGCATCAATTTCAAAGCTTATCTATGATTGCTATGACACAGGTAAATATTCCGAATCGCGTGATTTTGCTGTAATAAATTATAGTAAACGTCAACGAATTCTCCTAAATTTACATGAAAAGATTGTAAAATTTCGCGACTGTTGGCTTAACTTTAGCGTAGCATTGCATGCTTGTATGCTTATTTATATTCATAAACACTTATTTGTAAGAAACGTATATCTAACCATGTCTCACAAATTACCGTCATCAGAGGCAGCGAAAACACTAATCCCAAACAAAATATTAAAAAAGTTTCAGACCAAAGTAATTCAACCGATTCACTACAGTACTGCGATGTTCAGTGCGAAAGTTTTCACGAGTCAGTGATTTTTGGTCAGTTTAATGTGAGTATCGTTTAAGTTATCACGAGATTTCCTGTGTACATTTATTACCTACTACTCTTTTATTAGAGGGTAGACTTTTAAACGTTTTGAGAGGTAAACGATGGAATGCTACAAAAGACATTAGAAAATGGCTCCAATCAAGGTTACACTTTTTAATTAATTGATCAGAATGTAAGATAACAACTTGTTCAGTGACTGTATAACTTGTGCAGCGTGTATGTCGGTGCACTCGTGAAATCACGAGGCTTACCCTGATCATGCTGTTCGCTTCCATACTTGCTGTCTATTAAGATGAAATTTTAATACTGCTTAAATGTTAAATCTTTATTTCATACTTCTGCACACGGTGAGGAGATCGCCCTTGCGATGTCTCCTTGAAACTATAAAAGACAATAAAGATTTTATTGGGCATGAACCCTTCACGCAAAACCATTTGATGCTATAAAGGTGCTATGGTGCCTTGCTGACGCGTTCAACTGTGGAAACTACACAATTATGTTCAAGTGTTTTAGTGAAGGAATATTTAATACGTAAGTGACTTATATAATATAAGGTGTCCTCTAGTTTCCATTTTAAATTTCATTCAAATAGCACCTGATTAATTTACCTTCGACTTGCTGATCCATTAAATGAAATGAAAAACAGGGCTATTTATGTACAGAGATGTAATTTAAGTAAGCAAGGTAGAGTTAGTGCATTTAGAGTCATATACTTGCCTGTTTTATGTCAAACTAATGATTTTTCATTTAAAAGAAAGGTAAGGTATATTTCTTAATACTAAAGTCAGCCTTAGTGTTTCACTAATCAATAAAACCAGTCAAGTGCGTATCAGGCCACGCACAGAAAAAGGTTCCTCAGTCACCCATGATGGTTCGTGGATTTAAAATCGTATCCAATAGATAATTGTTATGTTTACGTATTAATGCGTTAATTTTGTATGACGTTTTTCAAGTAAGTGCATTTTACAAGTTAAGCCTCTATTTCCTGAACTAATAAAGTCCTGTAATCCGTTATAGTTTTCCTTTAAAGTTCATTATATATGGACCACCATCACGAATTTTCCCAGATTTTTTGAGCTCTTAGAGGGGGGGGGGTGCCCTGTTTTTACAAAAAAGTGGAATTTCTCGCAAACGGATACCTAAATCAAAAAATTGTCTTAGAAACTCTGTATTGTTTTTAAAAGACCTATCTATTGATACTACACACGATGGGGTAGCCGCGAGAAAAAAAATACATCCCCACTTTACGTGTAGGGTAGGTACCCCAAATTTGTCGACGTAATTAAACACATATTCATGCAGCATTTGTAGCATAATTACGTTTGGACGGTAAGTCGAGGACGGACATGACGAATCTATATGGGTCCCGAGTCTATAAGGGTTACGAATCTATAAACTTCGGAACTCTAAAAAACCCCCTCATGATTACTGTTTGCAAAATGGAGTCATTTCAACATATCAGCTTTTTACCTCCATTTACCTATATCGCGTCATTAGTTTTTTATTGCAAGGTATGTACATACCTACTTAAAACAAACTCAAGCGTTTCTTTATGAATAATGATATAATCCTGAGGAAAACCAAGCTACGGGGCATTTCCACTTAATAATAATTTGACATTAAAAAAGTATATTATTAGTTGTTTTTAAATAACATGATACTCCTTATTTATTTACGAAACTATGTCATCCGTTTTGTTCCTTTGTACGCCCCTAGGGATCCTGCTAGAGGGAGGGTAAACTGAGAGCTAAGCTCGGATTCTTTATGCGTTACGTGTAGTACAATACACATGTTCTCATAGAGCGACTTAGGGTTGCGGAGGTACGATGCCAGTCGCTCCGTGGAAAAACTGAAATTCAGGTAAAACCGGTTGAACTAGTAGCGTACCCCAAATAAACTTGGGAATAAAGGCTCGGAAGAAGATGATGCTCTATGAGAACAATAATAAATTCCCCCAGATTCACAACAGAAAAAAAAGAGGGAAAAATCATGTACATATATAGGTATAATTTATAAACATGTTTTTCATCTTCTAAAAAAAATTGGTTTTGGAAAATACACCAAAAAACGTTGTGAATATTCACTTTATGAATTGTACGTCATATGTACGTCAGTTAGCGGCTTATGTTACGGTTACGAGGCAAGTCATGGACATATATGAGTCACCCCAACTTACTTACTCAGACGTCTCCAAAAATTTACCACGGTTAAACAAAAGTAAAAATCACATTTACGTGCAGAAATACGATTATTTTTTTAAAACCATTATTTATAACATTTTCTTCATACAAATGTATGTCTTCATAAAGATTGTCTATGACGTGGAACTTGCGTACAAGTGCTAGTTTCAATTAAGATTTTATTGAACTGAAATATGGTCGAATAAATAAAACATTTATAAGAAAAAAATTAAACCAACTCCGAAGAAAACATCAAACGAAACTCCCTATCTAGAAACACTAAAAAGTAAAAGTAAAACATAAAATAAGTTGTGGCTTTAATTTTATATTAAATTATGATATGACAATTATTTTCTGTTCCTAATTATCAATTATTTTCAAATTAATTAATATTATCATGTGTGCTAGCTGTTTTATTTTTTCATTAATGGTACAATTAAGTAAGTAGTAGGTAAGTTGAACTCTTATAAAATTCGCGAGAGGCAATCTACGAAACCGACTACCTTCAAATGTACCTTCAACTCCTGCTGATGCGGGTTATATTTTCAATCACCGGTTCATAATAATCAAATGACTACCAGACGCAAATAGTTGGAGAGTTTTAGAACACATAGTAAAACACACAGTAAGTAACTATGAATTTTTTTGGTTGCCGTCCATTTTTCGAGATCCTATCATGAGATACCGACATATAGACAATAATGTGACCACCTGGGAGCTAAGTGAAACCTAATAAATAATGTCAATAAACTGTGTTTCTTTCATAGGATACATATTAGGTACAGAATCTAGACATAAACAGTTTTTAAAATCAGTTCATAGCAACGAAAATATCGCTAAACACTCATAAAAAAATTAATTATTTTTTTGAAGTTAGTTAAAAATAAACATGATGATGATTTCAAGCGATTTTTTGCAATAAAAATTTCCTAGCTGAGATTATCCTGTAACTTGTAATTTAATCTGAACTTTATGAATCTTAATGTTTTACTAGAGAAAATGTTTTTCACTAGATCCCACTCCTTCAAAAAACTAACTGCTTTAGATTTGTATGGGTTTCATTTGACGTCACTCAGTAAAGAAAAACTGTGGGCATGTTTCTTCATTTAATTGAAGTCCGTAGTCCGTAGTAGTACGTAGTAGTCCGAAGTGTAAAGACCTGTTTCATTTCATGTAAACCAATTAAAGAGAATAATCTGTTAGACAGCATAAATTACGTGTGTGTATTCATACTTCAATAAGATTTATTCATATTCGCATGAGGTATGAAATAACTTAAACATCACACATCTCTCACAAAGGACAATTGACTTCAAAAGTAGGAAGTCCTCAATATGACAGTTTTATGTTCTCGACTTTACAAATAGTCATGTCAATCGTTCTTTTTCTTTATTGAATTGCTTTTACTCAAGAATGTGTCTATAAATTTTCTAACCTTTAGTAACAAATGAATGAGGTTGTAAATGTTTTAAAATTCATTTCAAATCTTTTTTTAAATCCATAGCTATTTTAATAGATTCGGACACATTAGGTCAACTCTAATGTTAATTGTAAATTGATATATTCAGAAATATTATACAAAATAATCATTTAAAGGTAAAATTGCGTGATATTTTCTACCTAATAAAATACTAAATACTTGCAAGATTTCATTACAGACAAAGGGGCAGGTTAATCTAAATAAAAGCTTGTAAAAACTATACTTATTATTAACGGTCCGATGCAAAGATAGTCCCTAATATAATATTGCAATCAAACTAAATAAAATGACTTCTCGTTGTGGACCTTGCGGTATATAGAGCTGTCTTAGTAATGAATACATGTGGCCAATCAAAGAAAACGTAACTTCTTTCCAGCTACGAGTCAGCTTTGGCACACCCTCATATCTTAGCTGTTTTTCTATTTCTGTATTGTGACGGCATCAAAACATGCGAAAATGATACAAATTTCCTTATTTTCAATCCAGTTTGAAATTTGTAAACCAATACACTCAGACACACTGTGAAGAATTTTACATAAAATTTTAGTAAGCAAGTACAGTGCTTACCAATAAGTGTGAGGTATGGTATACCTATCGCTTAGTACCTATATTTTGTCAACTATAGTTAGATCTCACACAGATAACAAGAGATCAATCCTCAATCAGGCGTATTAAGAATTCAAATTGTAAGTATATAAAATGAAAGGCTATTATAGAGTTTAAACAAAAGTTATAAATAAATAAAAACCTATATCCAGTTCTATGATAATGATATTTACATATTTAAGAAATCTAAAAATTTCAATTTTTTACCCGATTTAAAAACTAAGGATTAAAATCATGATAACGGCCTTCGGATGAATGGTACAGGCAACTTATTAGCTTTGTGAATTTAAAAATAAAACCTGTCTATAACAACTCGGCAAATTCTTAAAGCAAACAACCTAGGACAAGTTTAATACATGCTTAAAACAGATAATAAACCCTACATTCCGTTCATCATGAATTCATGACGCACTTGGCCGGTTACAATAATATCTTCGATTTAAAACAATCTAAGTTATGAATTTTAATGGAAATAAGTGAATATTAGAGCCATGAAACCTCATGAAACATTATTACATATAATTCCAACTTCAAATTTCTATCTCAACAATGTAAATAAGCGACGATCAAAAATAAATTCTGTTTACTCTATATTTGCGCCGCTGACATCATCACATTAATTTTATACTTATACGTATTTATATATATTTAATCAACATTTAAAACTTAATTAAGAACTGAATCTTTCTTCGTGTCAGCAGAATTTGACATGACAAATGTCATATCTGACAGTGACGTCAATGTCATGTTTACTTTTATAAATATATAAATGAAAGCAAATACACAGGCTCTCAATGTTAGCAAATATTATTTGTTCTCATCTTCTTTATCTTTACTTACTCAATAGTGAAATAAAACATTGTATCGTTAAGATTTCAGTTTTTCTTTTACCAGCTATTCAATATTAGATGTAAAATACCTATTGGACTGCCTTGTTGGTCTAGTGGTAAGCGTATGCGGCTGCTGATCAATAGGTCTCGGGTTCGATTCCCGGGTCAGACCAAATATTTGTGTGATCCACAAATATTTGTTTCGGAGTCTGGGTGTTTTTCTATGTATAATATGTATGTATTTACAAAAAAAAAGTATGTTTATGTATTTATATCAGTTGTTTAGTACCCATAACACAAGCTCTGCTTACTTTGGGACTAGATGATGTTGTGTGTCAGATGTCCAAAAAAAAAAAAAATTAAAATTAATATTGTGTATTGTCTCATACCTGACTTAACATTAATTACTATTTTTAACCAGTTTTAACATTAATCACTATTTGTGATGTAACAAACACTACATGTGATGACTTTACCTTTATATTTTTATTTATTTATTACGACGAAAATCTGGCTTTTACTTTCAGTTACTTTTCGCAGTAATTCTATAACGCTGTTTTAATATGATTATATAACTGTATTTTGCTACTATTTTTTTCAAAAGTTAGTAGCAAATACGTATATACATATTTAAGCACGTAATAAGCGCGTATTCCTGGATGGGAAGTGATTAGGCAATCTACAGTAACGTCATGCCGGCACTCCCATGGGAGTCGCCTACACTGGGAGGGCCCGACCTTCAGCAAAGTGATTATACTTTTTACCTACAACCATTACCCTGTGTGCATTAACCTGAAGGTGACCTGAGTTAAATATTATCGTGCAAGTATACGTAAGTTTAATGTTTTCACGTGTTTGTCACTCGTGTTTTATTTAGGAAAATGTATTTTATTTTACTACAGTTTGATTGCGTTTTTATTAACAGTATATTTCCATGTGAATACTCGTGGAGAATTAAAAAAACAACTTATTTATAATATAATATAATAAAATAAATAAAAAAGCCCCCATAACACAATTTTTTTTTTGGGGTCACAAAAATTTATTACGTACGTACTTTATAAAATGAAAGATTTTTAATGTACAGTAAACAGTAATTCCCTGCGGTTTTATATTATTATTTGCTGTTCTGCTCATAAGTTAACAGCATAACATCATAGAGGCCTATGTCCAGCAGTGGACTGCGATGGCCTGATGATGATTAAATCATATTCCCCTATCTATTAAATACTAAATAAAATAATTATTACTGATAATACCATTTCTATAACTAAAAGAATTATACAAATATGATAGCGCTAAAGACTTTTGTTTTTTTTTAATAACAAAAATCAAAGATCTCACGTCCATTTGTATAGCATAGATATCAATATTTATACGTAAATGATAATATTTCTAAGTTGAAGTGTACCTAGATAGGCAGAAACATGAAAAGAAATAGGTAATATTCCATTTACGTCATTTCTGCATGGCGGTGTTATTTGATATTGCCTTAACTATGCTTCTTACGTATTTACAACAAGTACCACTACTCGATATTCTTTGGAATATTACAAAATACGCAAAAGATAATGCCTCACGAGTGTAACTGTAAAGATAGTATTTACGACATGAATAAATAAATAAAACATTTCTTATCAAAGAGATACCTGTAACATATTTTGATATGAAACGCTTAATATACATACTATATATACACAATTGTTACGGTTAATCAAACATGAAATATCAGAGGCATGCCACAGAGCTTAGCTTATGTAAAATAATATTGAATGACTTATATATAGACGTATGTATTCAGTTCAGCGGGCGGCGATAGGTTGATTCTATATACATAATATAGTACTGTTATCACAAGCTTTGGTATTAAAAAAAACGCCATATCAAATCTATCATTGTCATCTATCTACTATCATTTAACTTCAGTAAAAATGATTACCTCGACCTTGACACGGTTTCTTTACTGTTGTTTTATTGGTTATTGGAGTCATTAGAACCACGATGACGTTTGTTGTCATCGAAGATATATTGTCGAAATGCCATACATAGATATGCAAAATGTAATAAACAGAGACAGGAATCTGTTTATTAACTCATGATCACTTTTCACAGTTGCAGTTAATAACAGCTTTCACATTATCAAAAGGCAGAGAGATGATACAATCATCATTCAAGATAAATAATCGAAAATTTGGCATAAACGGATGCCGTTGAAAAAGGAATATAGATGACATTTTTCCTAAAAAAGTGATCCCACGTTTTAAAAATTGTGAAAAATCTTTGCGGTAGTGTCACCATTAAAAAAAGTTGATGAACGAAAGTGATATTTGCAATTAAGGACTATTTTATGTGATTTTCCTTTTTTCATCTCACGTTAGATCCATTTCAGAGGCCTCTCAATTGTGTCCCTATTCTATAAAAATTATTATATTTTGATGTCGAGTATTAAAAATATAATACGAGTATTATATTTTTAATACTCTTAAGTAAAAACTATTGATAATTTCAATAAAATTTTAGAAATAAGTATAACATTCTCTACTATGAATTTCCACTGACATCAGCGGTGTGTACTGACTTCTAGTAAATTTCAAAGTCATATGAAATTACGTAATTTTTCCCAGTGAGACCAATTACTTCAAGGCTATTTGTTTTTTCCATGTATGATGAAGGCAGTTGCAGAACATCCCATTGTTTCCTTATTTCTACTCATCGATTGTAAATTACTATTGGTATCTACTGCTAAGTTATAATAGAATAATTGATTAACAATATCTACACGGATAATTTTATGAATGTAACGACGTGGAAATTACCTACAACATAACTTCAGGAGTTCTAAAGACTCTTACTAAGTAAACCATTTAATGCGTAATCCAAAGTCTTAAGATAAGTAGGTAATTTGTTGTTATCTTTGTGTTTTTACAATTATAAATACAAGTTACAATGAAGAGGAGTGTATGAATTATATTAAGTTTGACTCTTCAATTCTATAGTAATTGTCTAACCTTCCCCTATTAGTGACTCAAATAAGCAAAATACTAAAATAGTTGTTAATTATAGTATATTTATAATTTTATCAAATAAATATTTACTGTACGCACAGACGTACAGACGTGGTAAGCGCTAGCGAGGAAATCGCCTCCCCGTCATAACACAAAGCGTCAGCGGCCAAGACGTGACGTGGTCAAGACAGAGAGTTTCTGTTGCCAAATGTGAGTCAGCGTCGATATAAAACCCGCGGCAAATCTAACCACAGCACACTTAGTATCAAACAGTCAACCCACGCTGTGTGGTGTTCGTAAACGTTATATATATTTTACAATATTAATGTTTGTCAGCGATCTTGATATCACGGCTCAGTTGGAAAACATTAACATAAGGACAGACAGTAAGTACTGTATTACATTTTCCTCATTAGATGACCCTTAGATGTATGACTATGATTTAATTAAAAAAAAAACTCAATTTTGGTTGGCGCAAAGGTTATCCTTTAATTTTACTCTGTCACTCGTCCCTTTCCAGCTATATCCTCTTAATTTCTGCAATGTGGAATTTAAAAAACTATTTAATAAATGTATCTTTAAAAGTCCAAGCTTAAAAAGTTATTTAGACTACGGTTTTCTATTGTATTATTTATACAAAGCATAATTAAATATCTTATATTCGGATAAATTATAGCTATTCCGAATATATTCGATAGGTATACTGTACAAAAGTATAGTTTTAAAGAATCATATTGATCATCAAGTTCTTTGCTACATCAAATTGTATGTCATGTTTATCATTCCAACGCACTCGTGATACATCAATATCTGTCAGATGAAAATGTTTTCACAAGATTATTCCCACGACGACATGTTTTATGTTTACTAATATACGCGTTTGTTTTCCTTTCTAGAAGTCATTATGCAACCTAAGGCTGAAAGACCTCCCGTGTGCCCTAAGGGTCAACTGCCACAGCTACATCTAACACCGTCCGTCGGAGGGCAAAAACGAAGCGACGTGTCTCAACAAACTTCGAATATCCCATGGTTATTGAAACCTCAACATGAAATCCCGCCCACTCCGCCGCCACAAGCCGACCCACAACCCCCTGAATTTTTCCCCCAAAGAATTGTGTAGCTTCGCAGTCTAGATGATGAATACAAATATTGAAATATAAATGGCAACTTGCCATTTTGTTGGACGACTTTTCAAGAAAGTCATGTAAAAATACGCTTCGTTACGTTGGAGCTGAATATACGTAATTGGCGAAGACAAACCGGAGGGAATTTTAGGGTAAGAGTTTCTTGACTTGCGTCGGATTCCAAGTGAGGTGATCCTATTTAACCTCCTTAAAATGTTATTAAAATGTGAAAATGAGCGGTAAATTACACTACGGTATATTTCTATAACGATGAAATGACTATGTTATGCGTGTTTTTCATTAGTAAGTTATTTATTCTAAGGAAAGTTTAACCTCTGTTCAATAACGAACAGTAAACTTATAACTGCAATTGTAAAATATTTTATGTAATGATTTCAAGTTAAATAGTGTAATCATATGAGAAATTATGAAAATAAACTATTTTTTTAATTCACCGTAGACATTTTTATTCTTACCTATTGTCTTTTTTGTACATATTATTTTCTTACAAACCATGACGCAAGTCCTGTTGTTAAAATAAAACCAGTATGTTTTGTTTAACATTCTAAGTGAGCTGTATTTACTATAATTATTTTTATATATCCCTACTAATTTTAAAAATGCGAAAGTAACTCTGTCTGTCTGTCTGTTACGCTTTCACGCCTAAACCACTGAACCGATTTTGATGAAATTTGGTATGAAGATAGAATTGAACTTAGGAAAGGACATAGGATACTTTTTATCGCGAAAATAAAGGTAGAAGGGTTTGAAATAGGGGACGAAAGTTTGTGTCAAAGTTCCTTATTATCAAACATAAAATCATGTAAGATTGTTTAATCTACCCTTACCGTGTCGCGATATAAACGAATTCCATGCGGGCGAAGCCGCAGGCGGAAAGCTAGTATTTATATATATACGATTATATAACATAGTAAGTTTTCAGTGTACATCGTCACATGCATAACGTGTGAATACCCTTTTCTTTCATATGTCATAATTACTTAGAGTACGAAATTAATGAGAAAAGAGTTCATCCACCTTTCAATAACATTTGAAAGAGCCATTTAACCTAAATAAACATGAAGATATTAACTATCTTGTTAAATATCATCAAATTATTTGAAAATATGCATTTAAAAGGTTAATAGCCAACTCACAGTTATGATTTTGAGGTGTTCAAATTGAGGTACTGCAGATTTCCAGATTACAAAACTTGACTATTTTAAAAGTCATGAATTTTTTTTTTAATTATATTCAATATTTTCTTAAAATGAATAATTTCTGTGTCATCAACAGTAAAGATATGAGTAACATTAAAAGCTGTTAACGGTGAATCAGAGAGAATAAATATACATACATACAAAATGGATATTAATACATTAGCAATTACAGGAACTTGTTGTAGACTAACGACCGCTACATAAATATGAGATATGAATGCCATATATAACAAGGAAATTGCCTTTATGTACAATATTTCAGAGCAGTTTAACCTACGGCGAGGAAAAAAAGTAATTTGTCGTAGGCGTCAGTGTGTCGGCGGATCTGCCAAATAGTCCAATTGTATGAATACCTACCTACACGGGTTTGATCTCATTGACTCACTCTCCAAATTAACGCTCTCTTAACACAAAACGAGCTTAATACTTAGATAACCTACTTGTCATAAAAACTGTTTTAGACTGATTGACATAATAATTCATTTTCCCTTATTGAGTAAATTCATTATAGATGAATAGTTAATATTTGTAATCACAGAACTCGGAAGAAGAATTGTATAGTGAATATAGAGTGTAATACATCAATGTGTATGAATGTATAACTAAATGTAGATTAGCGTATCATCAATCGACGTTTAAAGGACATGATGAATTAAGGCTGCCCACATAAAACGGATAAAATCTGACCATGACATAAATACGCTCATCTCTAAGATTATTTATAAAATAGCAATAATCATTGAACTGTTGATTTTCGCGATTAAATTACGAAAGAGAGTAATTAAATACTGATTGATTTGACGTTTATTTGTATACAGGAATATCAAGACGTACAAACAAGACGTTCTTTTTACGAGATTTCTACAAAAATTATGTTATGGCAAATCGTTGAGCAATATCTTAGTGAAATGTGTTTTATTCAGTTACTCTTAATTACTTGCATGGACAATGACGGAGTACAATATGTGTTGCTACCGAACAAATTAATAAAGCCTTCAGAATCAATGATCTTAATTGAAGTTAATATTGTATTGACTGATACTGAATTCTTGAGAGAAAATTTTAAACGACAAAATGTGAATGAATTGTAACTTGCTGTAGTATACATAAAAATCAACTAAACTATGAACTATAAATGCCTTATTGATAAATTTGAAATTGAACAATAATGTAGTTCAATTGCGTTCAAAGTATAAACTACTTTCTACGCATAATTTGATCAATGTAATTCATTCAGGACCCTTCGGTGCTCACAATCTAGTGTGATTGACAACAATAAGCGGCTTACACAAAACAATTGAATACATGAATTATTAGTGAACACGATCAATATTTAGAATACTGGATGTTGAGTAACCACAAGTCGGCAAATGATGTTATTGAACATGAAGGCTACACTGTTCCGAGTTATATCGCAAGAAGCCGTGACAGTGCTCACGTGGCTAATTTAAAAAACAAAAACACTCACCTCGCCTGAGACGATCGGGAAACACTTCAAATGTACTTTAAATTATAGGTCTGAGATACTTTGAATAATATTCAAGGTTTCAAGTAAGGGGTGCGTTCCGCAATGGACGCCGGTAAAACCTGAAGTGTCGTGATACGTCGGGACCTATCGGCAACCGAAGTAAATGACGTCTTCGTATAAATCAGACAGGGCAGTTGACTTTATTATTGTTATTATACTAGGGTCCATCATTTATGTAAGTCCCTAAAAGCTAAAATATTATATGACTTTTATAATTACTGAGTCCACCTTTAGTTAATACTGTAAATATTGAATTATTTAAATTATGTAGACTGGTTTACTATTTTTAGTTCAATATGGATTGTAGTAAGACAGAATTATTCAGTTGAAATCACTTACTGAGTAAATTTGCATAAACGTCTAATTTTTAAGGTCTGTTCCTGTCTAAACGTTCGTGGTTCTTGTGGAAAAGCGTCCTGCGCCCTGGTACTTGTGCGCGCGCAATCGTCCCAAGCCACTGCCCTGCCGGGAAATACTATTAAAGATCACTAGCCATTTTCCATTCAGAGTACAATATATCTGTCCCTTTTATAATTATATTGTTAGAAGAAGACAGATAGAGCTTGAAGTGATCGCAATTAGAGTTTCGATAATAATTACCTCCTCGTCAGAAAATAGAAAATTTATTGGTTTTTCCAAGTTTCTATTAATGTTCTATTTTCATAGACAATATCTAAATCATAGTTATACACTGTAGAGCAAAATCAGCCTTTGGAAACTGGTTTAATAAGTTTTGTATCATCATAGCTAACTAGTATTCGTAATGGATTAATGAATTATTCTCCGAAGTGTTTATAATATTTAGTGTTTACAGGGTCAAAAAATGGCTACCATATTTTATCTAATTACTGCACTAAACTCATATATTTTACTTTATTATTTAACGCCTACCTGCATAATATAGTCACCTCGACTCCACTTTGCCTGAATGAAAGCATGAGACGAATGCAAAAGTGATGGTCGCCATAAATGAAAATGCAGGCAGTATGGCGATCCACATTAAGGCGGCCTAGTAAGATGATTTTTTCACGCCCCGCTTAAAGGACCTGGGATCTCGGTACTAGAAGGAAGATCCGGACCGCTTAGTTCTAGTGCGTATTTCTTCCACTGTAAAGCGGTGACATAACGCTTAGTTGGAGGCCTTCGGGCGGCTTATAAACATCCAACGGCAAGCGTAGCCACGTGTCTTGCCAGTCCCCAACCCGCACTCGGCTGGCGGGGATGTATAGCCTTAACCCTCTTCTGAGAGGAGATCCGGTTTATTCCGGCTAATCTCTGAAAGGCCTGGACCGATTTTTATAGGGCTTTCAGTGGCAGATAGTTTATAAACTAAGAAGTAACTAAGGCTGTTTTTTTAGAATAGCTGCGCACCGTGGCATTAGCCACTTTTCTTTTTGTCAAAGTACAACAACAACAATGAGTAACCGTGAGACTCAGGTAGTTTGAAAATAAAGATAGGAATAAGAGTATCGCAGTTGAAATAATTAAAACAGTTACTTGTATTATTGCTACTTATCTACTTCTTAGAATAATTAATTATAATCGTAAAGTGTGACCTGTAGAATAAATTAACAGCGTCAATTGTAGACAAACCAGCAATTGCCAATCAGTAAATAGTAATTATGTAATTATGTTCTTTAATTATACCTATTTCGTAAAAGTTTATTAGATACTTCTTATTTAAGATGAGCCAATCGTATTCTACTAATACATTAACAAGGTTTTGTCCATGTTCGGTACCTGAAACAAAAGAAAAAGTATTGTTATATAGAATTCTAGGGCAGATATTTAATGGAACTGGGTACTTTGATAATTCGAGAAGATGAGAACAATGGAACCTTTCTCGTTTTAATCAACTAATCTGGTGATAAAAAATGTTTTAACGGTACATTTTATTTCGTCTACTACGTTTTAGGCATTATTAATCTCTTTATTTTACTTAGGTATTAGCGTTTCTTCCTGGTTTTTTTGCTTAGGTACATCTGGTGGCTATACAGATTTAATCCCTTGTATAAAAGACATGATGATTTAAAGATTGTAAGATTTAATTACATGCTCACACATTTGGGTACCTATTCGAAAACAAAAAATTTGGGCATCGGTCGTTACTTAAGATATAATTTGATCTTTAAATGTGTATTTCTAAACAAAAATCATCATCATTTTATACTTTATCTCGTAATCTTAAATCGTATCTTATGCGCACTGCATTATGGTCCTAGGAATGCAAAGAAAAGTATCTGTCATCTAGACAAAAAAAAACAGTTTTCTAGTGTTAGAAAAGTAACTTAAATATGAATGAAACAAAAGACACTAGTATTAAAAAGTTATTCCAAACTAATGACGTCGATAACCCCTTTTCAACTAAATTATATTAAAGTTTTTGGCTAGAAGTTCACTCTGATTTGTATTTGTGAAACCAATTTCTAAATTTAACTAAACAACGTGAGTAAAGCGTGTCGCTACGCATTTTGCGCAAAAACCATCGGGTAATGGATACATAAAGAAACTATAAATAATTGAATAAATATAATGTATTGGAAAAAACAGCTACAAGTACTCGTATGATGTAAGAAAAATTGTGAGAACGATAATAAAAAAATATTACATTTTTGTGATTAGGTTATCTTCACATCAAAACGGAATATTAGTTATAGATAACTAGCTTTTTATGGGCTCAGCCCGCATGTTTGTCGGTTGTCGCAGTAAATAGTAGTCAATGTCCTCTTCCTCAAAAATCAAAGTATCACCATTTTACATGAGCGAGAAACAACCAAGCAACGTGAGATCTCCGAGATATACTAATAATTAAATATTCATAGAATATCTATGTCTTGAATGTATTCTCCATCTAAAGTCACACTGGTACGAGTATTTCACGATGGGACAGATCTCGTAAAAACTTTTAAGTTATTGTTTATGCTATGAAAGTTACGAGGTCGTTCCAAACCAGGAAGTGAGCTTCGCAATCGCGTGCTTTTCCACATTACTACGGATTGGTGCGTGTCGCCTCCTCACTCGTTCGAAGAAAAAATGTGTGTCTCTAGTAGTGTGTAGGTACCTACTGTGACTTTTTATCGGTCAATCAATACAACCCTAACTTTTTCTTTTATCAAATGGTATGCCAGAGCAAAGGTGACATTTTCATATTACCGAAACTGTTCTTCTTTTGCTATATTCTTTTTTGTGTTTTTTGAAGAATTAAAGGCCGGTACCCTTGTTCTAAATGGCATATCAGGTGAATAAATTCAGGATAGATCGGAATAGCAGAACAAATCAAGACTTGTAGAAGCACCTACAGACGTACGTTTAATCTGATATTATCTATTGTCTGAGTACTTCTTTGTTGTGATCACGAACCGCCCTCAATATCTTCTTGCTTTAGGCATACCTATTCCTTCCTGCTTCGTCCTAGGCAAACTTCCTGCTTCGTAACACCCAAAGGTTTGACTGGAAGATAATGCCTGTGGCATAAAGTCCACCTCGTGAAATATATTTTGCAGGAAGTTTTTAACATATAAATAAATAAGTAAGTATGAGAGCGTATTAAGACAACAAGAGGATTAAGTAAGTAGTTCAGTTTTAAAAAAGATAAAATAATAATCTATACACATAAATAAAATTTGAGTGTCTGTATGTAATATTAAATGATCAGTTTTCACTAAATGCAAATGAAAGTAACTACGGTACCTAGGTGCTGATATCCAATATGCAATTTTTAAAACTTTTTCTCTATCTGTCTGTCTGTTTGCTGGACCACTTTTGACGAAACTTTCACTGGTAGAAGGCTGATGACATAAGGAGTAACTTAGGCAATGTTTTTGGACTAGCTTCGCACCGCGGTGCTACTCGATATTTATATCAATAACCACAGATTGCACGGTGGGAGTCTATCTAGTAATAAAATAAAATCGTTTTTGTTTTTCTACTACTCTCAAGATACTGATGATCTCAAAAGGCTTAAAACCACTATACCGACTGTGATGCTGGATCCAGACTAATCGTAAAATTTAAAAGCACTTATACCAGCACATATACACACATCCATAAGTGCCAACAACTGTTGAAAAATACGTTGTCTACATATTATATCTAATAAAAATTCTATTAAATGATCAACACGTGTACATTATATTTGTGTACGTGTTCAGAAATATTCCATGTCTCAAGCTATATTTATATCTACATTCTATATTTCGGGAATTATTCAACTACAACCAATTACGTGCCACTACTGGCCACGGGCTTTCTCTCAGGAAAGGGTTAAGGCCATACTCTCGACCCATATTTACTAATTATTAAAAACATCCCAAACTTTTGCCTTATTATGTGGCTTTGGCTTATTAGGGTTCCGTATCTAAATGGCAAAAAAACGGAACCCTTATGGATTCGTCATGTCTGTCTGTTCGTCCGAATGTCATAGCCACTTTTTTCCGAAACTCTAAGAACTATACTGTTGAAACTTTTTAAGTAATTGTATTCTGTGAACCGCATTAAGATTTTCACACAAAAATAGAAAAAAAACAACCAATTTTGGAGGTTCCTCAAACTTGGAACTGATACTAACAAAAAATTTTTCATCAAACCGATACGTGTGGAGTATCTATGGATATGTCTTCAAAAATGATAATGAGGTTTCAAATATCATTTTTTTCTGAACTGAATAGTTTGCGCAAGAAACACTTATATTATGTCCAATGCTCAAATTTCATTAAAATCGGTGGTGCATGTGAAGCGCTTTAGCCATGAAAGCGACGGACAGACAGAGTTACTTTCAAATTTATATTATTAGTATGAAAGTATGAACAAAAGTAGCATTTAAGGTAGGTATAGTATAAACTCGTGATACCCGTGAAAAACAAAAGCATTGTTTTTGATGACGCTCATTCAAAAGAAGAAAAGGTATTACAAAAAGAAAATCTGACGTGAACAAATTACTGTGATTGTGTGAAATTAGTTCCGCGTTTCGAAATATACCTACTCACCTTGTTGTATAAAAAGGTATAAGATGTCACGTATGTAGTATATGGGTAGTTATCACAATTAAATGTATTCATTTAATAATGCCTATATGAATAAATTGTTATCTTGAAAGACGGTTGTTCATAACAGAAGCATTAATATAATGGTCTTTCGATTAGGACTAGTACCTAATGAAAGTATTTTTAAGTAAGTAAGCGTTAAGTAAGTGGATGATGAAAACTCCTCGCAATACTACATTTTTTTAAAAATAAATTAATCTAAAGAAATCTTAATTATATCTTTGGAAGATAAATAAATAGTAAGTTACGAAATACTGTAGTTACGAGGTATTATTTAATAAAGAATTATCCTTATTTCCGACTAGTAGATACTCAGGCAACAAACTTGAAAAAAAAGGAGGAATTGAAAACCTTCTTTTTTTGAAGTCGGCTAAAGATTACAAAGAAAACTGTACATTAGTGACATCTATCATTTTACGCCACATAACACAAGAAACCTGAACTCCGCAGAGAGTGACTATACCAAAAGGTAAAAAACAGAGCAGTGTCATCTATAGTTTCTAAAATGAAACACAAAGTAATACAGCGCCATCTATCAAACAATCTTCTAACTATTAGGTCGTCACTAGTAGAACACAACATTATCTAAGTTCTGCAGATAATTAGTGTTAGTAAATTTCCACTAGATGGCACTGTAAAACAAGTTTAACTGTAGTAAAAATGATAGTGAAAATCGTTTAATTTACATCACATGACAATATTTTCAAGTAAAAATCTAAGCTTTTACTTGAAAATATTGTAAAGTACCTTTACATCTCTCATGTTCGGCAAGTAGGTTCTTATTGCCTCCAAATGGGGCTTGTAGGTGACTTATTAGCGCTCTAGGGTAATAATGTAGCTAGAAAAGCCCTAGGGCGGTAAATAATTAAAAAAAAAACATTTCTTCCTTTCAAAAAGTTCGCGTACATCTAACCATCATACTGGCAAAGACATCATGCATTCAGCCCAATGACCAAAGAGGTCGCTTTGCTATTCAGCCTTGTCTTCGTGTGAGTATATTAGTCATCAATTTTAAATATCCAACGGCGAAGCTCAATTTCATTCTTGAAAAAAAAATTAGAAAGTTCTTTACTTGTTTCTTTTTAATGAAAAGAGGCGGGAATAGAAAACTTTTAATTTTTTTTTATTAGGAAGAACTCATGTTTTTTCCTAATAGGTTCTATTAGGAAAAAACATGAGTTCTTCAAGTGATGAAGATATAAGCTGCACTCCCGATTCAATGAAAATGGAAGCTGAAGATAAAATGTTTTATTCATAAAATGCCGGTTTTTTTCTACTTACCTCACAATCGAGATGTAAAGCAGAATAGTTAGCTCGGGTGTAAGCACCAATTGCACCCTCGAACTATAGGCGCCTTCGCTGCGCTCGTGCGCCTAAATATCTCGGGCTGCAATTGATGCCTTACAGCCCTTGGCTACTAATCTACTATTATTGAAAATAACCTTTAATTTACGTAAACATTGATTCACTAAAAGTCAAAGTGTTCAATTTAATCAATTTTTTAGAGCTCGTTATTATAGGAGACAGCCTTCTTTTGCCTATCTGCTAAATGTATTCTGGTTTCTAAAATAAATTGTATACAATAACGAAGAAAATAAAAAAGCCAACAAGATAACTAGTATGTAGGTATGTCAAATTTTCAAAGAAAAACCTTGAAGAAAGTTCAATGCACTCTCTTATCAGAGTAATAACTAAATGTATGTAGTACCGTGTGAAAACTAATTATATTGCGAGTTCACAATACACTTACGTATAGCAACTTCTGGCACTGTTTTCACAAACATTGTTGGAAAAGACCGTGATTTTTCAAAAAACTCACAAGTTTTTTTTTGTCAATATAATGTTCATCAATAGTTATTTTTTCGGGTTGGGTTTCGAAACGAGTCACCTGAATTTGAGGGTTTTGGTGGTGTAGGGGGCTTAAGGGAGTTAGTCTTAATCCCCCCAAAGTAATTTTGGCTGCCGGAGTTGCGTCTAAATATTTTTAAACAGTTTCCAAAAATTCTTAAATACAATTGCAATTATGCAAAACGGAACGTATTTTTATTCTTTAGTACAGTTTTTCAAATGTAATTTTTAGGTTTTATATGAAAAACGTGAAACGAAACGCAACCCGGATGATTTTGACACTAATTGACAGCAAATTTCAAATTTATGCGTCATTCCTTTGCTTTCGAGTTAAAGTGAATGTCTTGTGAATGTGTTCTTCCGTATCGATTTGTGTTTTTTCTACGACTTGGCTATGTACTTGGATTCTGTTTGGATTGCTTTACTGTAATTAATTAATCAAGGTAATTATATTTTATATATTATGTGCTAAAGGAAATGTATAAGAACAGGATATAATTATTAGGTAATTAATAGCAATGTATTACTCCGAATTGGCACAATCCGACTTCATTGGGTTAGGTTAGATGGCTAAGGCGGGAGCGTAGCGCAGCAAAGCTGCCGCCTTAGCCATCGTTTTTTTTTTTTTTAAACCACCCAGAAATAGGAGCCCCGCGTAGCGGGGCTCCATCGACTATAATGCATAAAGCAATAAAACATGTATATAAAGTGGTATAAATAATGTTTGTACAAATTTCTGTTTTTGATTTTTTCAAAGGGAATCAAGTATTTTCGGCGGGTAAAAATGGTGAGGCAGGGTTCAGAGGGTTCAGACCCCTCCCCCCTCCCCCCAAAAACTCACAACCCCTTAAAATGGCGACGTATTTCGAAATTTTTACCATTTCTGTTTTTAATTTTTTCTAAGGGAACCAAGTATTTCCGGCAGGTAAAAATGGTGAGGGGGGGTTCCGACACCTCCCCCCCCTCCCCCCCAACCACTCACAACCCCAGAATCAGGTGACGTATTTCGAAACTTTAACCATTTTTTCTAAGACACGTAATTGAACCAGTCAGCGATTATTTTCTACCAAAACGATAAATCTAGGTACAGACTACAGACTTTCAACAAAACGATCTGTGAAAGTAGAAGTTTTCTAACAATAGCCCGTGGTAAGTCTCTCACGACACCCTCAAAACCCTTTCAGCGCTTTAATAGCTCGGAAGGGTTAACCGTTCTCAGTTTCATCAGCCAAGCAATTTACAGAAGCGTAAAATACATCGCTGTTTAGCACGACCATTTGGGTGGTTTAATCTGAAGATTTAGGGAACAAAAGCGAGGCTGCTTTTATTTTTACTGTCAACATCGCCTCGTTTTGTCGAAAATCGTCTACATTTTCAAAAGCCTAAAGAATAAGGTTAATGTACCCTCTACGAGTGTATTATTACTCTCAACTACAATTATTTTCAATAGTCCAAAGCTTTATGTACCTAATGATATTAAATATGCGTACCAAACACAATACCAACATTCACGATAATTTAATATAAGTACATAGATAAAGGAATAAAAAATACAGCAGGTACCCTTCGATTTTAAGCTTATTAGTATTATCTGACACCAATGATTCTGTGTCTGCAAATAAATAATACAATAATGTACTCCTAGACGATTTCGGCCAGTCTCAACAGACATCAGCCAAATACACAGGAGATATTATAGTGCACAAGTGTGTGTGGAAACATAAGTGAACTCTCCACGACGGCTTTATGTGCCCTTCGAGCCTCGGTGGCTAGGACCTCAACATCCAAACTCCACTGTTACGTTTTTGTGATTATTTCCATAACCACTACAGGGTACGGGAGTTAGGAATAATCAACATACAATTTGTCAATGTCACTGCTAAGCTAATGTTATTTATACTTTGGGTCGTTTCCCGTTTGTCAGCGGTAGCAAGATATTGGTAACCTTAGTGACGTGTAAAGGAGATTTATTGGTTTCACTATAAAAACGAATACTAGGACACAGTGTAACATTTAGTAGTAAGGATGAGTAAAAAATTATCGATATCGAACACTGAAGACATCTTCGCTAAGCGGGTATTTCAGGGTTACAAAAAGTATTAATTCCTGTGGTTTCATACAAAAGGTGCATTACATATTTCAATTACATACATTACTTAACTTACTTAATTTACTTAACCATTACTTAAGCATTTGGAATTACCTAACCGATCGTACTCAATCTGTGAAGATTGGTGAACTTCTAATCGGAGCGTCCCAGTTGAACATGGGGTCGGCCCACACTGTTTCTTCTTTATATAAATGAGATGTGCAAGTTGGAACTAGAAGATGGGAAACTGCTGGCACTTGCGGATGATGCAGCATTAATTTTTAAAGAGCATACTTGGAATCAAGCTTTTAATGCTGCTCAAACTGGTCATAAGGTAATGAATTGGCTCACTTTTGAATTCCTTATCGATTAATGTAGACAAGACCATAATATTTGACATTCAACATTAGGGATTCATTTGTGCTGACTAAGAACCAACTCGTTCTTTGTCAGCGAGAATTGAAAACTTTAAATTTTCGCTAATAATCACATAGTAAATGCTCATAGCACTTGTAACTGCCCTAAATTAAACAACTCTACTTACATAAAGTATTTGGGAGTGATCATATATGAAAGGCTTATATTTGCACAGCTCATTGATCATTTAACAGGACGAATATGAAAACTTATTTATTTTTAAGTATTAGAGACATGTCGCTGATTCAAAAATTTAAAAAACTGCTTATTACACCTTGTGCTAATCGTTGATAGGTTATTGTACTTCTTCATGGGGTGACGCTGCAAAAAGTAATTTAATACGATTGGAAGGAGCGCAGAGAGCAGTGTTGAAGGTGTCGAACTTCAAGCCTTTTTGTTTTCCCACTAAGGATCTAATTGACCTCTATAAGGTGCTAATAGTGCGACAGGTGTTTATAATGCAGGTTGTACTACGACAACATTAATTAATCTCGTCAACTTCAATACTATCGCCCAAGATTATTTTGTTTTCTTGGTCGGTTCCTGCATAACAAAATAAATAGGATTCTTTGATAGGTAATAGAACGAAAAATGACTGCAAAAGAAATAAATAAATATATATTATATTATTCCAAGTATTAAAAAGCGGCCAAGTGCGAGTCGGTCTCGCCCATGAAGGGTTCCGTATCAGCAAGTAACATCATATAAAAGTTCTTGTAGTTCGTTGTAACTTTGATCGATGTTTTTATACTAGTGTATTGATTGGATGAAAGGTAAATTGCGTGTTACGATTTATGACGTATTAAAAAAAAACTACTTACTAGATTTCGTTCAAACCAATTTTCGTTGGTAGTTTGCATGGTAATGTACAACATATATATTTTTTAGTTTTATCACTCTCTTATTTTAGAAGTTAGAGGGGGGGGGACACACATTTTTCCACTTTGGAAGTGTCTCTCGCGCAAACTATTCAGTTTAGAAAAAAATGATATTAGAAACCTCAACATTATTTTTGAACACCTATCCATAGATACCCCACACGGATAGGCTTGATGAAAAAAAAATTTTTGAGTTTCAGTTCCATGTATGGGGACCCCCAAAATGTATTGTTTTTTTTCTATTTTTATGTAAAAATCTTAATGCGGTTCACAGAATACATCGACTGACAAAACTTCAACAGTATAGCTCTTATAGTTTCGGAAATAATTGGCTGTGACATACGGACGGACAGACAGACAGACAGACTTGACGAATCTATAAGGGTTCCGTTTTTTGCCATTTGGCTACGGAACCCTAAAAAAGGCGGTATGAGGGGGTTCCGTACCCATGAGGGGGTTCCGTAGAAGCAAGTAACATCATATAGAAGTTCTTATAGTTCGTTGTAACTTTGATCGAGGTTTTAATAATAGTGTATATTGATTGAATGAAAGTTAAATTGCGGTTTACTATTTATGACGTATTAAAAAAACTACTTACTAGATCTCGTTCAACCTAATTTTCGGGGGAAGTTTGCATGGTAATGTACATCATATATTCTTTTTAGTTTTATCAATCTCTTATTTTGGAAGTTACAGGGGGACACACACATTGGAAGTGTTTCTTGCGCAAACTATTCAGTTTAGAAAGAAATGAAATTTAAAACCTCAATATCATTTTTGAAGACCTATCCATAGATACTCCACACGTATTGGTTGGTAAGTAGATGTATTCTGTGAACCGCAATAACGGTTCACAGAATACATCTACTTACCAAGTTTCAACAGTATAGTTCTTATAGTTTCGTAAAAAGTGGCTGTGACATACGGACAGACAGACAAACATGACGAATCTATATAGGTGCGCGTCCATTGGCCCGCGCCGGACGCACGGCACGCACCGCACGCAACGAATTCTATTTTGCTTTGTATGATTTCACATAGTGCTGCGTCCACTATCCGCGCCGCCCTCACCGAACGCCGGCATTTCTGAGCAAGGTAAATCCGTTGCGTACCGTGCGTCCGGCGCGGGCCAATGGCCGGGGATCCGTTTTTTACCATTTGGCTACGTTACCCTAAAAACTATCATTTCAATGTAAGCATTAGCGCACAATTTTTTTTAAATTATGTATGGTGAAAATCCATTTCCAACCTTTTTCACTTAAGTCTGTTAGTTCCTCATGCACAACCCTCCTCACTCATTTGTAATGTTATGTGCTAAGGTGCTTTGATAGCAAGACATTTTGCATGCAAAACAATTTGAAATGAATAGGTCACCTGTGAGAAGAGTGTTTTTTTACCAATTGATGATATAATATTCTTTACCAATTACAAGGCAGATGAAAATTTATAATTAAAGGTTTCATGAAAATGAGATTAAAACTAGATAGACTGGCTAGTGGCTACATTGTAAAAAAAAACAATAATTAATTTGTAGTCTAACAATAAATAAAGAATAAATAAATATTTGGGACATCTTACACACTCCTTGATCTAGTCCCAAACTAAGCAGAGCTTGTATTATGGGTACTATATCAGTACATAAACATACTTTTTTTGTAAATACATAAATATTATACATAGAAAACACCCAGACTTCGAAACAAATATTTGTGAATCACACAAATATTTCGTCCGACCCGGGAATCGAACCCGAGACCTCTACATCAGCAGCCGCATACGCTAATCACTAGACCAACAAGGAAGTCAAATGTAAGGGTAACTTAGTCTAATGACTGGCAAATTACGGATATTTTGTTTTGATACTTTTATGAAGTAAATTGCTCCCTCAGGTTTATAAATTATATGTAACTGCAAATAAATAAAATATGAGTGTATGTTTGACTAATTTCGTCCCGCGGTTACAACAACAAACGCGGGTAACACCGCGGGGCTCAGCTAGTCAAAAATATAATGATAAATTATTTTTAAAACGTCTAAGGTGCAAATGTATACTATAAGGTGCAAATGTACCCTAAGAAAAAATCTCAGGAAAGAATGTAGAGTTTTACGGCTTCTTTTTTATTTTGTATGAAACCTTATTAGACCAGGGTAGAAACCTCTTAAAATAACAAAAAGTGAACATAAATTATACATAAATTATTCATTTTTGGCATTTTCTGAGAAGATTCACTATGGTAATATATATATATTTTTACACCATCGGAAAGTAGAGATTTCATCAAATAGAAAACACCCTATTTTTTTTAAAAAAAGTTGATATTTTGACGGACGAATTTTCGATTGAAAATTAGGGATTTGTTTCGGTATTCAGTCAAAATGAGATGAAAAAATAGATATTTCAAATCAAATAAATTACGGTGTATTCGGGACATGAAAGGCTAAGTTGTCACAAAATTTCGTTAAAAAATATTTTTATTTGTAAAAGATAAAAATAAAAAACCAAAAACTTGGTATTTTGAATTTTTCACATAAAATTTGAGGTTATGTGAAAAAAGTGTAAATGCAAAAGATGTAGATCTTTTTATTACCTACAACTTTGCCATTTAACTTTTTTTCAAAGGACTTGTAGTTTTGCAGGAAATCGAGATAAGCCATTTTTTCCCTTAACCCCCCCCCCCCCCTCTCCCCCTTCCCGACCTCAGATCGCCCGTAATTTATTTTTCCTTTAATTTTTGTACTATTCTTCTCCTTTTACAATGGGTTTCATCCTACTATAATTTATTTTGTTTTCAAACATTAAAAGCACTGGTCTATATTAGGTATGATTGTAGAAAGAAGAACTAAGAGTAAACATTTTTAAAACAGTATTTCCCGTTTATTTTGTCTTCTTTTAAACTTAAATGACTAGATACTTTGTGAAGTTCTAATTTATACCGTTATTGTTTTAAATGAAAATCAGACAGAAGAAGACCGACAGATTGACAGAAGAAGTGATAGACGATTATATTGAATACATCAAAAGCCTTTTGATTCGAAAAAGCTTTTTTAAGACTTTTTTATATGTTATGTCTAAAACTATGACTAAGTATTTTGATTTTCCCTCTCCTCCTAGCCATTATTCCCAAGTTTATTTGGGGTCGGCTACTATTTATTAAAAACCAACGACTCGAAGATGTAATAATTTACATTTCTTAACCATAGTGAAAAGGACAGCTTGTGTATTCTTTATTTATTATCTTTGTAGTGATAAACAAAATTATAGAAAAGTGTGTCTCATTTTTTTCCTGACTTATTACCATGTTACAGCAAGTCATCAATATGTTTTAACGTGACTAAAATGTGTCAGTACATTCATAGCCGGGCTTTGTAGCCCTGAATGTAGGCCTCGTTGATAATCATTCAAATGAAAAACCCTTTAACTAGAAAGTAAAATCCATGTAAAAAGGGCAATTTAAAATTCTGGTTACTGCAGCTTCACTTTTTAATAGTTTTTTATTTTCGGTAATATTCAACATACCAACTAGGTATATTACCTATTATTATTTTAGTTGTAAATATTCAACTGTTTTTAAATGCGAATATTTATGAACTTGTACAACAATTAAATTATTAAAACTATTTCAACATATCATTTAAACCCATATATGGATTGATAATATTTTTATATTAATTTTTGACTGTCACAATCAATGGGGTTAACTATAGCTCTAACCGTGAGGATCACTTCGTCCTAATAACCTCGTCAGTGACTCAATTACAAAAAAGATTAATGCTATTTTAATACTAATACATCAAGCCGGATGCATTTTAGATAAGAAACCTGACAACGCACGTTATGCAATGCACATGTGTTATCTCTACCAAAACAACGAAATACCAAATTTTGGATGGTTTAGTTTAATAAACTTATTTTTATGATTCGTGTAATATATACGTGATACGGACGTCGGACGAAAACATTACAGAAAACCGCATCAAAGTCTGACCAGTAGTTTTTGTTATTATCATCATCTTCAGCTTACTGCAGTCCACTGCTGGACATAGGCACTCCCACTGAAGAAACAAATTGTAACTGTAGGGCCCCGTGGTGAATATCACCTAAGATAGGTGATATTCACCACAACCACAACATGCATCAATAAAAAACGAACCTATCACTGAAATCGCATCAAAATTGGACAGGTAATGTTGGAGATAACTGGCAACATTGGTTGGCACAAACATCCTCTCATCGCAAATGCATAAACAGTACTATCGCAGGTAATAACGGAAAACGTCTTCCTGGACTATTTCATCTTTACCGATTCCCACATACTAGTCTGATGGTCCAAATTTAAGTTTGTAACACATATTGATTAAAAGCTTTCAGATTCTGTACCGACTGAGCGATATTTTCTTTAAAAATATATGATGGACTTAATCTGTTTATGTATTATTATTAACCCAATTCTTTGTCTATTATTAGACAGTACTTTCATAAACTTCGGAACCCTAAAAAGTTGTAGATCTTTTAATTACCTACAACTCTGCCATTTAACTTTTTTCCATAGGACTTGTAGTTTTGCCGGAAATTGAGATAAACCGTTTTTTACCCTTTGTTCTATATATTTAGCCATCCAAAGTGACTCTACCCTGCCTGATGGAAAGCATGAGCAGAATCCAAGAGTCGGGGCTACCACACTTGCTGCGAATGCAGACAATAATGTATGGCGGCCCACACTATGGCGGCTTAGTGATATGCTTTTTCACGCCCCGTCCGAGGAGGACCCGAAAACCTCCCCCCCCTACCCGACCCCCCTCAGATCGCAGATGGCCCGTAAATTATTTTTCCTTTCATTTTTATAATATTCTCCTCCTTTTTGAATGGGTTTCATAGTACTATAATTTTGTTTTCAAAAATTATCTACCCTGGTCTACTGGTCTTTATGTCATTTACAAACTATCATTATGGTTGCCATGCAAGTGTGTTATGCCTAGCAACCTGTGAAGGTTTGACAGGAGATAAACAGTGATACATTTTGACATCTACGATTTATGTATTTTATAATCACCTAGGTAAAAAGGTAAAAACCTTTGTATCTCGATTATTGCAGTAAAAAGTAGCCTATGTCCTTTCCCAAGTTCAGTTCTATCTTCATACCAAATTTCATCAAAATCGGTTCAGTGGTTTAGGCGTGAAAGCGTAACAGACAGACAGACAGAGTTACTTTCGCATTTATAATATTAGTAGGGAAGTAGGGATTACCCGTACACATACTGTCATAAAATTATTATCTCTGGCAGATCTTATTTTAATGTTTAGGTGTAATTATGTATTACTAGCTTTCGTCAGCTCCGGCCGGCCGCGTGTATGTCTTTTCTCAGGCTTTAGATTATCTGTGTACCAAATTTCATTTGAATCGGTTCAGTAGTTTTGGCGTTGAAGCGAGACAGACAGAGACTTTCGCATTTATAACATTAGTAAGGATAATATTAGTAACCAATTAATATTTATGATACCTAACCACTTTCTCTCACGCGGGCACCATCTCAAAACTTGAAATAACCCTATAACAACCCGCATGGCCAGCGATTTATAGGAGGCCAAAACTTGCTTGCTAAGGAGAGGCGTATTACTATGTCCAGCAATGAACTGATAACGGCTGTTGATGGTGATGATGATGGAACTATGTAATACATATCTACTGATTTTTATACCTGTGCTAAAACGCGTTTAATCAGCGTTTATTACAATGAACGTACACGTAAGACACATAAAATAATAGATTACATTCACTTCTAATGTCATATTTACTTAGAACATAATGAAGTAAATATAAGAAAAACAATGTTTTGTTACAGCAACAATGCTTATTGCTTTTCTTACTTGCCGTGAGAATGTGACAAGGTATATAAGAATAGGCGAGATAAGAAACTTTAGAGTAGGCGACATGACAGTGCGGCAGTGTAAATAAGTGAGGGTATTTGCAGTTATTTAGCTTTTCTGACATACATACAAATAAATAAAATTGAAGTGTCTTTTTCTAAGATCAAATGAACCAACTTTTACTAAATGGATATAAATGTATTTACGAAAATTAGTATCAACAAAGTATTTTTTCATAAATTTGTCTCCCTGTCTGTTTGTTCCGGGTTTGTGGCGTGGCTGCATTTGCAGATCATACAAACACATTTCTGTGTTCTGTGTCCGTTTCTTGTATGTTTGTAAAGTCCCCGCATCACAGCAATAGAAGATCATAATGCAGGAGTTGTCTTTTATGAAAAAAAATGTATTTTAATTCCTAGTCATAATCCATAACTCTGTATTTCTTGCCTTAAGTTTTCTTTAGAATTGTAAATTATATCTACGAGAATGTGTAGAACAGCTAGGCCGATTGTGACGGGACTTTCACTAACAGAAAGCTGATGAAATACGGAGTAACTTAGGCTAATTTGTTTTAGCCTAGGTTTGCTCTGCGGCATTACTCGTGATTTATAACAATAACCGTGGATAAGAACGCGGGACTCGGCTAGTCCATTATAAATAACCGTAGACCACCCACAACTTCGAACGCGTGTATGTCATAAATCGTAAAGCTATCGGACAGCTGAGTTTTTGATAGCGTCCGATGACAAACCACTGTTCACATTATAAGTGGATGTCCAAAATTAAGAAGCTGTTAACTGCCTTTAATTGTGTTTAAGAAAGTACTGTCTAATAATAGACAAAGAATTGGGTTAATAATAATACATAAACAGATTAAGTCCATCATATATTTTTAAAGAAAATATCGCTCAGTCGGTACAGAATCTGAAAGCTTTTAATCAATATGTGTTACAAACTTAAATTTGGACCATCAGACTAGTATGTGGGAATCAGTAAAGATGAAATAGTCCAGGAAGACGTTTTCCGGATTCGTCCTGGATTCGTCATGTCCGTCTGTCCATCCGTCCGTCCGTCCTCTACTTACCATCCAAACAGTAAGTGCTAGAAAGATGCAACTTTGCATGAATATTTATTGTAATTACGTCGACAAAGT
This sequence comes from Phragmatobia fuliginosa, assembly GCA_932526445.1. Classification (NCBI taxonomy): domain Eukaryota; kingdom Metazoa; phylum Arthropoda; class Insecta; order Lepidoptera; family Erebidae; genus Phragmatobia; species Phragmatobia fuliginosa. The sequence goes on along the minus strand of OW052068.1, from coordinate 10,782,252 downwards.
GCTACAATAAAATTATGAAAAATATTTTTATTTAGGGTACCTCCCCGACACGTAAAATGTGGATGTTTTTTTTATCTCGCGGCTACCCCATCATGTGGGGTATCATTATATAGTTCTTTTAAAAACATTAAAGGGTTACTAAGACGATTTCTTTATTTAGGTATTCGTTTGCGAGAAATTCCACTTAAAGCAGGCACCACACTTCGCTATTCGTTATGCGGGTTATTCGCGCGCATACGGCGAAGTGTGGAGAGTATATTCGCCAATATTCGCTTTATTCGTACGCATCGAATAGCGAATCGCATATACGTCGACTTGTCGGTTTTTTGACACACTTCAAAGGACACGAATAAGGCAAATACACGCATCGACTGCCCACACTTCGGACGGGTAGTGAAGTGCCCTGTGCATAACTAACAACCATAGACTATAAAACAGTTTTTGAAATAGATAAATCAATTAAACGATTAAAATAACCTATCATATGATCAAAATAATTTGACTTCATTTAAGTATTGTTTCTGTCAATTTAATAAAATAAAAAGGAAATTAAAATAATATGTTTCGTTCGTTCATTGACCATTAAAAATGACAATGCCCTGTGCATAACTAACAACCATAGACTATAAAACAGTTTTTGAAATAGAATAAATCGATTAAACGATTAAATTAGTTTAATATATGATCAAAATAATTAGACTTCATTTAAGTATTGTTTCTGTGAATTTAATAAAATAAAAAGGAAATTAAAAGAATATGTTTCGTTCGTTCGTATGGTTTCGTTTTGTTCACCATAAAAATGACAATGACACATCTCTACAACACACATATTTGCCTTATTTGATATACCAGTACGAAGTGTGGTGGCGTGTTTGTTGTTTGCGCGCATAACAAATATTCGGGCGAATACGGCGTAGACAAATAACGAATAGCGAATAACGAAGTGTGGTGCCTGCTTTAAACGGCACTTTTGTGTAAAAACAGGGCGTCCCCCCCCTCTATAAGCTAAACGGCCGGCTCAAAAAATCTGTAAAAATTCGTGATGGTGGTCCATATAATGAACTTTGAAGGAAAACTATAACGAATTAAATAACTTTATTGATTCAGGAGTTATGGAGACTTAATTTGTAAAATGCGCTCACTTGGAAAACGTCATACAAAATTAACGCATTAATACGTAAACATAATAATTATCCATCCACATACCCTTATGGGCGACAGAGGAACCCTTTTCTGTGCGTGGCCTGACACGCACTTGGCCGATTTTATTTATATTAAATTTCATGGACTCAATGTAAAATAAAATTTACTTCATTTAATAATAAAACGTTCACAAAATGTAATCGTTTTAGTCAAGTTACTAACTACTTACTAGATCTCGTTCAAACCAATTTTCGTTGGAAGTTTTCATGGTAATGTACATCATATATTTTTTTTAGTTTTATCCTTCTCATATTTTAGAAGTTACAGGGGGGGAGGGGGACACATTTTACCACTTCGGAAGTGTCTCGAGCGCAAACTATTCAGTTTAAAGAAAAATGATATTAGAAACCTCGATATCATTTTTGAAGACCTATCCATAGATACACCACACGTATGGTTTTTAAAAATTTTTGAGTTTTAATTCTAAGTATGGGGACCCCCAAAATTTATTACTTTTCTATATTAATGCGGTTCACAGAATACATCTACTGACCAAGTTTCAACAGTATAGCTCTTATAGTTTCGGAAAAAGTAGCTGTGACATACGGACGGACAGACAGACAGACATGACGAATCTATAATCCTAAAAACCAATTTAGAAATGCAACTAAACAGATCGTCTAACAGTGTCATTTTCATTCAGTCTTCAAATATTATAGATTAGTTGATAAAATTTCTGACTAAAACAAGTAGTCAAAATACATTATTTCACTTTATTCGAAGCTTAGTCTCGTTTTTAACCGACTTGAAAAAAAAGGAGGAGGTTCTCAATTCGTCGGAATCTTTTTTTTTCTTTATGTATGTTCAGCGATAATTTCGTCGTTTATGAACCGATTTCAAAAATTATTTTTGCATTGGAATGGGCGTAGCTTACAGGTGGTCCCATCGTCACCATATCGAGATCTGATGATGGGATCCCAAGAAAATCGAGGGAACTCCTCAAATAGCATAGGCACAATTGTCGCGATTTGGGTACTTGGAATAGTTTCATTGAAGTCGGTTCCTTTTTGTTAAAATTATAGCATCAACAGTTACTAATAGTTTGCTAATACTGTCATGGCAAGACCAGTCCCCTTAATGTCACTGAATCAAGTAATCAAAACAAAATATTAGCCAATGAAACATGAGAATAGAAAAATATAATAGAATAGAAAACGAAAAACATAACACAAAACAACAATGGTTAGGAGGGCAGGACAGAATATTTCGTTTATATATGGCTACGCAATATGAGCACGTTAAAAATAATAAATAGAATACAAATGGCGTACCCCCTGTACGTCCTTTATTACTCATTTTGTAGAGGTGCTATTTTTGTGAAGTATAAAGAACGATACCATGAAAACATCAGCCATTTATAATAAAATCGAAACCAACCGTTGGTAAGTGTGTAGCATATGTATTAGAACAGTTGATGGCGTTTGATTTTATTAAGAAAATAATAAGAGAAACCCACCCCAGGCTCTTCTAATTCACTCATGACTTACAAAAATGATTTCATCGTTTGTCATAGTGTCCACTTGACGGGTACATTTGTATACTTTTTCTATCATTGAAATACGATCAAATTAAGTTATTATATGTACTAATAAAAACTAAAGTAAGAGAGAGCGAAAGAACTATTTAATTGTGGGACAGACATTCCTTTATTATTATTTTTTATTTATGTGAGCCTGCCAAAGTTGCTCTACTCCTCCTGATGGATAGATGGAAATCATGAGCAGAGTCCAAGAGTAGTAGTCATCATATTCATTGAGAATACAGACCAATCAAAATGCACCATGGAGACCCACACTATTGCGAACTATTGAGATGATTTTACATCATCAGGTCTCCGGTCTCGCACCTACCAACTTAACATGACAGTACGAATGCTATCGTTTTAAAATGGTGATACCTCGACCGCAAGAAAAACCATTATTAAGCAGTTTTTGATTGCTTTCACCTGATAAGTGAGGTTACCAGATTTGGACCCAAATCCTATGATCGTCTGTATCTAGGGACAGTCTGAAGACACTCATAGGAACCTATCGAATTGGATATGTCCATATCTAATTAATCTTCAGTTTTTCTCACCTAATAAATATTTCAATTAAACAAAAGACGGAATGTCTCCCTATAAAAATAAGTGGTTAGGTACGTATACACTGTCATAATTTAAGCAACTTGGCTCAGAAAGTAAATAGTATAGTAAATGAAGTTATAGTAATAGCGTGACTGAAGGTATATCTTTCAAGAAATTATGAAATGTATAAAGTTGGCAAAGTTTCATATTCGCATGCACTTTAAAGCTTCTTTTTCATATAATAATTTGTCTTTTCTTACCTAAAACTATAATTGTCTTTGGTTACTTTTTACAAAGTCGGTTTACTTTCAGTCATGAAGTTTAAGTTGTTACCGCTAGTTTATTCAAGTGAAAATTTCTGTAACAGGCATAGATGAGAATAAATTGATGTAAGTGATCATCGATATGTTAACATTTGAGTTAGCTGTGAATGCATGGACATATGATTATCCCAAAAAAGCTGTTATGACAAAACCAAACAAGCTAAGCATAAAACATAATTAGTACAATATTGTTTGACAATTTTGTAGTAAATAATACCAAGTACGTGTATATGGTAAAACATTACCATCAAACTGTGGATGGAAAGTTAAAACGTACCCGTATTACGTTTACCTCAAAATTGTTTTAAAATCGAAAGTTTATATACAAAAACAGAATCAGTTACATGTGAGATGACACAACTGCTGACCTTCAGGTGTCGTAATCATTAGATACTTGCTAGTGCGGTTAGTTACATCATCACTAGAAATAATATTTGCTTGACGCGTCAGGATTCTGATCATAGGTTTCAATACAACTTAAAACAGTTTTCTTTTGTACTTTAGTCTTATTAAAGTACTACTACGTAATGTACTACGTCCACAGGCTAAATTGAGGGGCGTCTTGCTCAAGATGGCTGATAGGAACTGGATGCGAGATGCCCGAAATCAGAGCGGTGTGCAATGGTAAAGGATTCTGTCCAGCGGTGGACTGCAATACGACTGATGATATTGAGAAAAAATGTCCCTGTAATTACAGATCGAGAACACAGAGTATCACCACGCCTATTTATATCATGGGTGTCGTAAGAGCCCACTGACGGAACTAACCCCTGCAAAACAACGTCATTTCAAAGAGTAGGAAAACTGGAAACAATTCCTATATGAACTCGTCTGACCAGTATGGTCTAGTAGGCTAAAGAGAGGTCTTTCTTAGAAGAGGTCATGTGCATCAATGAACTATGAACGTTTGATGATGATGAAATCGATTACTCTTAAATAAGCATATGGGTTTCTAACGATCGTGCTCTATATTAGTCAAATCAAACCACTCTTTTTACTTTACGTTTTTATGTAATATACCGTGGAATATAATAAATAAATATTTCGGACATCTTTACACACAACATCAACTAGTACCAAACTAAACAGAGCTTATATTAAGGGTAACAACTGATATAAATACATAAACATTTTTTTTTGTAAATACATGCAAATAAATCATATAGGTACATAGAAAATAGCCAGATCAATATAGTCCCAGTATATACTCATAGTTGTAGAACATGAGAACACTGGATTATGAAAGACTTTTTATATGACTAACACCTAATCTTTTGGATAGATAAGATTATGTGTTATAATATAGGCCCATTGATATGCAACCATTGTTCTTACGAAAAACGTTAAAATGCACGCTCCTAATCTCATACTACACTTGCTTTAGTGTTGCAACTTGTTTGATTTAAAGAGATTTATATTCAATTAAGATTACATACAGAGAAACAAAAATGTATATTACGTAAGAAGAGTAAGTAAGTGGGAGTCACCAACAAGACATTAGAACATTTTCAAGCAGCTGTAATTGTCTCTGATATCGGACAAATTGAGGTTACAAGCGGAATGACTAAGACATCAGAGGTGCGATCATTACTTACACAAGTAAGCGTTTAGCTAATTTGTGTGGGTTTTTGTTTTTCTTTCAGTATGAGAACAGACGTTTGTCTTCAAACATGGTAGTAAATTACAATGAAGATGGTACACATTCAAAAACAAGTTCTCATTCTAGTGATAGGAATAAGTAAATGTTTGTATTTAGTTACAAGCATTCTAGAACAGAATTTCTAATTTTACTGCTATATAAGTAGATACTTATATCTACATATAAACTTTGACTCACAACATTCTTTCATTTCTTTAGGGTTTCTATTTGTATCCTTAGCAAAGACTTTTTCATTTAGCCCCTAGTTGCAGTTGAGAATGGATACGAACAGTCGTTCGTATCCATTCTCTTTCTATAATCCCTAACGACTCTATTCTACTGTATTATTTATTGGCTAATTTTTATTTGGACCACGAGACTTTGCGTGAAGATAATTTTTAGATTTGTTGTGTTTGTTAGTTTTCTATTATCGTATTCCTATGTTGAATTGTTCCTCGACTGCACGGTTGTCGTGTCGTGGGTTCGAATCCCACGTGGGATAACACTTTGTGTGATTCACAAATTGTTGTTCTGCGTCTGGGTGTTCTTTGTGTCCATTTCATGTATGTAGTGTAAGATATAAAGAAAAAAAAAACAGCACCTCCAAAAAATAATATCTACAACATCTATCAAAATTCGTCACTAACTGATCTGCTATATTAAAACAGTCGTCAGGGTATCGCGCATAATTGAATATACTCATAGTTACAATTGTACAAGTATGTTCTACTTGTGAATGGTTATTGTCTATCTGCGTATGAGCAACACGTTAATTTGTATGCGGTCTCACGCGCACAGTGACACTCAGCACAGATTACTAAATAAGAAACTCAGGGATCAATTCACGAGTTACTTATTTGTTCACTGTTTCATTTATATCGTAACGTGTTACTCTCCAATTATAAATCCGTCAAAGTTGTATTTCACATAAAAACAACACTTGCTCATTATTATGATAATCATGAAAGTATTGTTTTTAAGTTTTATTTATATAAAATAAAAGTAGATAAGTGCATTATCGCTTGAAAATAACTCTCTTAAGCCCACGTCAAATTTTGTTCAATAAAAGTAGAGTTCATTTTGCTGTAAGAAAGACAATTGCTTACCGCATTTGCACCTCAGAGGACTGACGACGAAACTCACACTAGGCCTTCAGGGTAATCGCACGTAATTCATCTCTGTTTTTGTTTGTTGATCAAAGAAATCTGAAATAAACTCACGATCGACCCTCAGAGCAGGCCTGCCAGAAAGCCTAACAGGGTAAACTTGACGATCGAGATGTTTTGAAATAAATTCACACTAGGCCTTTTCAAAGTTATTGGTACGTTATACATTTAGGGACAATAAAAGTAATTGGAAATGCATTGAGAAAAAATACAACCACTAACATTAAGTAATTTATATTTATAGATCAGTTTTAATTGGTGGTTACATCTAATTGGAGGATCGCACGCAATGTCAGTACTAAATTGTGCCAATCGTTACAATTTATGTTGACGTAATGGTTAAAATTTGTTCCGTGGGCGACGTTACGGCGTTCATTTAAAACCAATAACGACCAAAACCAGTTAACTTTATCCTTAAATCCAAATAAAGATACTTTAAATAGTTCTTCGACTTCTGGAGAACTATTTAAATTGACATTGTATAAAATATACCAAATAAAGAGCTTATTGTTATTGTTCTAAATTTAGTTAAAGATTTAGGGTCACTTGTATATATAGAAATTATCAAAATTGTGTAGCGACCGTAATGTGTAGAGGTGGGAAGTGATGCGAGTGCGCCCAACTCATCCGGCAATTTACCAATCACGTGGAAGATGTACCAACCTTTATGGGAATTATTTGGTTGCTAATAATTTTCTGTATTATTTTGTTATCATGATTATTTTAGAATAGAATAATAATAACATATAAAGACACAATAGTAACAAGTTATATCTACTAGTTATGATCAATACTTTACCGTTTACATTAAATAAACTTTATTACATACACAACTTAATTACATCCATTAACTTTATTTCATTTTCTTGTTCAATCATTGCAATAAAAATGTTTGAGCTTTGGAGAACATTCTATTAATTTACTATCAAATCCTGAAATGAATGTTCTAATTTCGAGACAAATTAAGATTTTGATAGATAAGTCGAACGTCGTGTTATGTTTAAGAGTTATGGGAATGTGTTTAAGATTAGTCCTTTTAAAAAATCACCCCGACAGCTGTTAAAGTTATTTCGGCCGTTAAAAGCTTTATGTCCTAAATATACACGTCCTGGTGAATTTTGTTGCAATCCCGGACACAATAACCACTAGCTATTAATTCCAAAGGTCTATGTTGCGGAGATATTGATTCTGATTGTTCAGAAAGTTAGTAGTGCTACTTCTTTAGAGTCCATTGTTCGATTCACAGTTCATTAATCAACGACATTGTGTTTGGTTTCAGGATGGATCTCTTCCGCGCCCAATATTGCTCGGGCCCTGCCCGTTATTTTTTTGGCATGTTTATTTTTTATCAATATCAGCTATATATACACAGACCACGTGGTCGACAACCGGTACCAAGGACTTGGAACGAGTGTAGATGGAGGAACAGAGAACAAGAAAAGACAAAACGAAGAGGGTTGACTTTAAAAAAATTATATCTCTCATAGATATCTGTTGTGGGTATGAAGTACTAAATAACTAAATGCTACCTACCCCTATAAACATAATATGTAATATAAAACCAAAATTTTTCAAACCCAAAGTGAGCATTTTATATGTTTTATTCCCACTGCAAAAGAAATTAACTGAACGAATAACATGTTGTGTAATGTTTCCCAACATTCTTAATAATACTATCCAATTTCCATTTAGAAAAAGTTCCTTTGAAGTTACGGATACGCCACATTAAAAAGAGGAAATAAATTTCCAAGATTTACTAGCCTACCAATAGAAAAAAAAACTATCTAAAACGAGTATAGAAAGAAACTATAATTCAGTTTAGTATTAAAAATCTCTAGGGATTCAGGAAGCGGAGGTTCATGTTAAATAAGTAAGTATTGTAATAGGTACAGTGTCTATATGAATGAATCTACATCAATAAATAAGAGTGTCAGTTTGTAATATCAATAAACAGTTTTTTACTAAATGCAAATTAAAGTACTTACAGTAGGTACTTATATGGAAAAAGCTGATTACATAAAAAGTAACTTAGGTTATTTTTTATTTTTAGATTAGCTTCACTCCGCGCCGTTACTCCGCGGGTAATATCAGCTTGTTTTAAATAAATATGAACTGTTATACTTTGTCTATGATTAAATAAATAAATTTAATACCACAACATTAATAAAGTTTAAGGAACACTCAATGCATGCATATTCCCGGCTCTTTGTTCTACGCGAGGAGTTTGCCTATGTTTGACCTAATTGTTCATTAGTCTGCCAGTTTCCATCGTCTCATTTAAAGCAGATAGTGAATGTTATGAAATATGTACAATATGTACTGTTGCAACAACAATTACAGTATATAGAGTACTACCAACATAACGTTTAATTTGTCTAGTGTTTTAATAATATTTAATACATTTACACCTATGTACCATATTGTTTAACCGTCATTTTAAATATTATACATATGCTTATTAACACAGACACAATTCCTTTAGATGTATTTGCGTAATCCATTGTTACATTTTTATTACATCGAAGAATCAAGTAGTGTCTTGTAAACTTAGGTTTCATCAGCCTAGCTTGTTTCTGAAGACAATGGCTTACGAGTTTGTGAGCTCAGCACAATACAATACAATAAATATAAAAGCAAGTGCTGGCACCCGGAGCAGAGACTGCATTATCACACTAACGAGACAAAGTGAGTTTAATTGTATTTAATGTATTTATGGCGTTACTTAACACAATAGACCTCGTTGTTTCAACCAATCCCACATCATATTTAATGATGAAGTTAGATTTATTGGATTATGTGTTGTTGGTACATTTATAGGATTCCTCGTTAAAAATGTTTGTTATCTCTGAATGAAATAACCAAATAAAACATATTTTATAAGTATGACGTACCGACACCTTGAGAATGTTTGTTAAATACAATAAACAATTGTAGTTTTAAAGGGTTTCACAAATACAAAAAAACTATGAATGATTTTATAGGCAGTGTTATGTAAATCGCATTGTATTATTTAGTTGTACCGTTATACTTTCTTTTTTGTCCATTCAATTTACTCCAGACAAAAAAAAAAAAGCTATCGTTCAATTTTAAAGCTTTTGTCAAAATTTTGTAGCTATACCTCTTGTGATTAAAAATTAAATAGGAGTTTGGTGATAATTAAACTGAAGAAAGGAACGATAGTTAGCTACTTTTACAAATATAAATATAAAGAATTTCAAGTTTATCTATATATATAAAAATGAAACCCGTTTTCCTTGGTCACGGCATCACGCGTGAATGGCTGGACCGATTTCACTAATTCTTTTTTTGTTGTATTTGTTATTATTAGGAGAAGGTTCTTACGGAAAAAAATATTAAGAAAATCTCTCAGAAATATTAAAAAATATACATTTAATTTTGCATATTTAAAAAAACGCGCGTAACGAATGTCAATGTCATTCACAGCCATTGAGTGACGTTGAATTGGCGGTACGAAGTTCGCGGGGTCAGCTAGTATGTTATAAAAATTTGATTAAATCTTTTAACCTTCACCCAACACTCATCAATCAAAGTGCTCTTTACAGAAAACTGCAAAATCATTTTCGATTATTTAGGAACATTGTTAACAACCATTTTTTTTACAATATCAAAAATGAATACGAAACTATTTCTACGCTAATCTAGTTAATTATTTTACAAATAACATTTACGTCCTTTGTCGTTTCAGAACAGCCTTAAAAAGTTCCTTTCGAGATCGAATGGTTTGCTCTACGAGTTGTAGTTGTATTCACTGGATAAACTTTTTTAAGTAAAGAATTTAATCGTTGTTTAGGTGTCGCCAAATATATCCATCTACGTTTAAACAAAACAAACAGAACTAATAATAACATTATGAATTCTTAAATAAACTAATACTTTATAATTGCCAGTTTTGCACGCCACAAGACCTAGGCGCTGCTGGTATCAGGCACCGAGCAAATTCTTCTAAGAAACGACATCGCACCCTTTAACACCCTGACCCCGTTGACTGTAATTACCGTGACTGTCAAATAACAACGAAAATTAGTAGCACATAGGTTTGTTATTAATGAAATACAATCATTCCCAACTTCATAAAAGTAAGGAGCTTCCACACAGTGCTAATTTAGACTAGGCATAAATATTTGCACCGACATCTAGGACTCAACGATATCCAGCCATGGAGTTTTTTTAAATAAGTTTACGGTTATCACTGTTAAAAACTATACGTGAGTACGTATAGTTTTTTTCTTTTTTTCTTAACTAACGTATGAGTCATACGTTAGTTAAGAAAGAAGGATAAAGTTTACACCACTTAAAATCGTAAACGTAGTAAAAGAAAAGTTTTGAATAGAGGCAAAGTCTAAAAATACTCTAAACAGATTTTGAATATTTCTATATTATCATAATCGTTTCTAAAAAAATGATTTTCATCAATCCCAAAAGAATTTACATAGGTACAAAAAAATACAACGACAATTTATCCTTTTGTCGGACGTGACGAGGTCCAGAAGGAAGAAGTTAAATGAAATAATAGGAGCTCCTGATAAACGCAGTCAAGGCCTCGATACTGCAGCATCAAAGGGATCCAGACCACTGATGTATCAGATTATTTTTAAGTATTCTTAGTTCATAGAGAGCCACCTACACCTGATCTATTTGTGGGAACTGTGGCACGGTCAACGTGCCGAATACGTTTTGCTGAACTGAAATGCAGGGACAACAAAAACATGTTTTGCCGTAACCTTTCTACTTCTAAATTCCTGGTTTTTATTAATTGTCAATCTCCTTAAGTGGTTTGGGTACAAACGTTTATCACGTATACTTAGTAGTTCCGCGAATTCGGACACAGTAATTATTGTACAATAGCTGTGTATAATAAAGTAGCTGTGTAGCTGTACAATTAAATGTGTTGTTCTATATTCTATTCTATGTGACAAGTTCACCCAGATCTATTCCGCAGTTCTGGCTATATTGAGGAAAGTTATATTAAATATTATAGAGGTTGGCGAGTCTAGTATTAAACTAATCTGTGGTTGATTGACTAGTTCAGTTTTATCAACTATAATATCCCATAGTCTCTTATAAAGTACTTAAATGATATCTTGAAATAAAAATAAGAAAATATAAATTTGTTATTGGATTACGTATTTATGTAGATAATACCTATATGTGTTTTACATGACTATATATTTTATTCTTATCACTATAATAAATGACGATAAACAAAGCGACTCTATGCAAGTCTGATTCATTCAACAAATCAATTGTGATGTTACCGAGTTATACAAACACAAATCTATATCTAAACAAATAAATAACATTTAAGTGTTGTTTTTAATTGCCTTGTTGGTTTAGTGGTTAGCGTACGCGGCTGCTGATCAAGAGGTCTCGGGTTCGATTCCCGGGTCGGATCATATATTTGTGTGATCCCCAAATATTTGTTTCGGAGTCTGGGTGTTTTCTGTGTATAATATGTATGTATTTACATTTAAAAAGTATGTTTATGTATTTATATCAGTTGTTTAATACCCATAATACAAGCTCTGCTTAATTTGGGACTAGATGATGTTGTGTGTAAGATGTCCGAAATATTAATTTATTTGCTCCTTGTATAATCAACTATCTACCATTGAAAGATCTCAAAAGAGATTAGCCAGAATAAACAGACTTTTTTTCAAAATTTCTTTTAACATTACAAACAGACACTTCAATTTTCACCTTCTGTCTGTTTCGGTTGATCTTAGAAACGGTTGGGCCAATTTGGATAATATAGGAAATAACTTAGGCGTTTTTTCAGACTAGCTTAGCCCTGTAATGTTTCTCGCAGCTATTGTTTTAAAGGTACAACAACAATTGCTGGTAACACCGCGGGGCTTGGCTAGTCATCAATAAATTGAAATCAATTAACTTTATGTCCTGATAAACAGATGCAAGAGACCAATATGCAAGTAATGCAAGGGCTACAGAACAGATGCAGTGTCCGTGGTGCGACACATTAAATCAATAAGATTTTTTACTATTTGAAATGGGGGCTTTTTATAAGCAGGAGTTGAATGAGAAGTGGGATCGTCGTAGATATGCGGCAGCGCCTACGTAATATCTATGAAATGAGGTTACTAATTTACAGGACTATAATGGGTAATTTGCGCTTCCTATACCCAAATGCAAGTAGGTTTAAGATGAAGAATGAATGGAGACGAGAAACTTAGGAGTTCTGTTTTTGAACAGTGTGAACGCCCTAGTATTTAACTTGAATAACTCTACAAGTTTGGAAAAACTATTCAACTGAACCTACTGCAAAATGTTGTCATCCTACCATTTGTGAAATAATTTGGATGATAGCATAATTTCATTTGTACAAATAGATTCTAATAAAATATTAATATTATAGCTAAGAATCTCAAAACCTATTAAAATAACAAGATATATTAACTTAATAACCCAACCAATATCAGTACCAACGATTAGTTGTATGAATCAGTTACGTCAAATTTGTATTCGTCGATTGTATTTTATATTAAAACCACATATCACATGAACAGCTTTTATTTAATTGTCCACTGCTGGACCTATCCTTCGAATAATAATTACATAAATAAAACAAATAAAACACAAAAAGAACAATTCCCGTACCGGGAATCGAACCCGAGCCTCCTGGGTGAAAGCCAGGTATCCTAGCCACTAGACCATACGGGAGTTGATAAAATGAAGCAAAATTTGAAATAGATTGTGCAAATACTGAAGAACTGGTGGTGGTATCCAGGGCGATTTCCGCGCGAGAAAAAAAGGGTATGTACGTATAATAGAAATAAATAGATGTTCTTTAATTTTTTGTCATCTAGAATATAACGTCAAATCAAAATATCGATTTTGGAAATTGGTCCAATAAAATGTCACGCATTACATTTTATTTGTTTTACCTTCTTTAGTTTTAAATCAGGTTTCGAATTGTAATTTGTTAATAAAAACTTAATGATCACAATTAGGATAAAAATATTTTACATTACATCACAAAAATTTAGGTAAAACGGAATGAGACAAAAATAGAAGCCTTTTTAATATAAATGTAAGTTCATTCTTTTTCTCCGTAAAAGAAAATGACCTCAGGTATAACGATATTAAATTGCAAGGCAAGTGCAGTTTGCAATTAAGAATGACTAATGAGGTGCGTTATTTACCATTCCATTAACAAAATAGGCTTTTGTTTGCATAATCATGTATATGCATAGTTTGAAAAGAAAGACGAAAATCTCAGTAAAAGTTTCATTTAGCAGTAGGTGTAGTGTATAAACAGTAGAAACGGCTAAACATGCTAAATATTTAACGGACATTTCTTATCAGGCACTATCAGTACACCAGCATCAGTACTCTTACTACTTATTCTCTTATTAAGGTCGACGACTACAGAGAAAAACTATTGAGACAATAGTTGAGTTACGCTGATATCAGCCTCGACCAGGGTGGTACCCTTTCACCGAAGACCAACCTAAAATGACAGTTTTCGTGATGTCGTATGTTGTTGCCGAGTGCGAGACCGGAGGCCTCTGAATAGATCAGCGTAGCGTCGATCACCAAGCTGCATTATCTATTTGGCAGAGTAGACTTAAAAAATTATAAAACCATACCACATAAGTTGCCCCAATTTGAACGAAAGTTTTTTTATAGATTTCACTATAAAAACTTAGTTAAAACATTAGTGAATATTAAATTCATGACTTGTTGACAACTTGTCAGGGTTACCTCAACTAACTGGTTAGATCTCGACTGTGAAGAGCTGTCTGTGAAGTGAAGTCCTTCACCTGTAATGTGGTGTAAGTGTAGTATGTGGTGTAAGATCTTTGTAAACCTCTTGCTACCAATAGCAAATGCAAAATGCAAACACGAATATAATGAAGATGAAAATTATTTTTCTTTGAGTTTTTATAATACGAAAGTTTTGTTAATATTAAGTAAACGGAAATCAATTTTGAGAAAAAATAAGAGAAAAGAAGGAGAAGGATAGGTATAAGTAGGTAAGGTAGGCTATTTGGAAGGGTCGACTGACTTTTATCATGTTAAAAATTCTAAGTTTTATCTGTTCATGCTTAATTAATATTATTTTTACGGGAATTAACGCGATCACTGCACTGCACACAGTGGTGACCACGGCCAGTGGTCGAAACGTCAGGCAAATCAGAGGTATGTAATACCCTTAATAAGTGATAGCGTTTATTCCCGTAAAATAACATTAATTATCATAAAACGTCAAAGTTTAAAAATGTTCATGCTTAATTCATCACATTCCAAAATATTGAAGTGATTTAATCAACAATTATTGCAATAGAATTCAAGTCACATGAAAGAAAAGACTAGCAACAGCTGGGTGTTTTGAACAAGTTTGGCCGGTTTCAATCACAGACGACATAAATGTTTGTCTGACTCTCAGAATTAATAATTCGCAGCCGTGTTTTCGAATCTTATAAATTACCCTCGAAATCAACATCAAAGCTTTGAGAATTGGTTCGGTTTAGGGGTAACCCCGTCTTTTTCCGGTTAGTCATGTTATTCTGTGATTACATTAGCAAACTGACCTATTGACAAAACTGTTTTTTCATAAAGGATTAATGTCTAAACCCTTGCATTAAAAATATTTGAGATCATTTTCATATAAATATTCATTGTATTTGTTCTTGTATTCGTTCCAATGGCGGGTTAGGATAACAAAAACACCGAACAGCGATGATAGTATTGCAGAACGTACCTAACCTTAAACCCAAATCTAAACTTGAAAATTTTGACTATACAGTGGACCCCCGGTAAATCGACAAACGTTTTGCAAGTCAGTGTCGGACTATGGAAATTGTCGGATTATAGAGTACTGCCTAAGACCCCCTATAGTCCGGAATTTTTAACAACAGAGTACCTTCTAATCCGACAAATAACAAATCCAATAATAAGATTTATATGTTAAATCTTACTTCATTATGTATGTAGAATTTAGTAAATTAAACAAAACCCGTTTCATTATAAAATTAACGCTATTAATCTTATAGAACATACCTACAAAAATGATAACTTTTCATTGTAACCTGTTCAATCGTGCATTAGTGAAGATTTTCAAAACATTTTTATAATAATAGACATGTCGGATTACAGGGGGTGCCGGATTAGACAGGGGCCGAATTACCGGGGGTTCACTGTACTTATTAATTTGAACACTCCAACGTTTCAGTTAAATATTTGACTGTGTATCTACACGTTAATGATGAATATATCATTGTAAATATAAAACGATATCTGACGGCAGTAGAAGAAAGAGGAGTCCATGCAAAAGAATAAAGAACACGGAACCATGTTGCTTATTATAACAGAAAGCTTACACTTACCAGCACAGAATAGATAATATTTTTATGTTTTGTGCTTACAAGAGATAATTGAGGAATTCGCTCATTTTCAACCATCAAGATGTAGTTATTTCTAAAAAGGTGGTTACGCTTCCTGACAATATTACGGTTCAAAAACCCGACCATAAAAGAATCGCGTTTAACGAAAGTTTCCAATGAGTTACATATTTTTACTTTACAGCATACAGCTTTAATATCTTAAATATATATTTCTCGTGTCACAATGTTACATTTGTATGAAATTTGTGTACATATCGGGTAGATCTGAGAATCGGCCACCATCTATTTTTCATATCCCTGTATTATGACGCGAGCTGAGGCGCGGGCATCAGCTAGTAAAAGCGGGAAAGGCTGCGCAGTGAACATAATACATGTCTTTGAAAAAATAGGTTTACTTCGGCCTGAAATTCTTAAACTAAGTATGTTACCTGTGTTATGCTTGTCGACAAGTTTGTCGAGATTTTCTTTCACTTCGGCCATTTTCCGACTTGGAGACTGCGACACCTGCAATGTTAAAAAATATAGCTGACATATTGCTACTCTGCATTAATTATAATAATTGAACCCTTTGCCGTTGTGCCCAATTGCATCATCCGTTCACACCAGCTTACATTGAGTATTGTCGGAATTGCCTAGTAATGAAATTGAATGTGGTGCCATTAAAACAACGCGGGTGTGTACGTATAATAAATTGGTCTAAAATGTTATTCTTGGTTATAGCTGTTGTGCTCAATAATAAATCAAATAATAAATAAATAGCTCGGACATCTGACAAACAACGACATCTAGTTCCAAACTAAGCAGTCTGTAATATGGATAGGTACTAGACAACCGATATGAATACATATAGCCTTTTTGTTAATACACAAATATTACATTGTACATAAAAAACACCGAAACTCCTAAACAAATATTTGTAAGATCGTACAAACATTTGTGGCGATGAAATTAATGTAATATACTCTTCACCTTTTAAGGAGTATTTAGTAAAACGAAATTATAAGCAACGCGAAATTATGTAGGTAAATGAATACCTATAGAAGATAAGTAAATTTATCACTGTTAATTATTACATTTGCGATAGTAGATACATAATTGCCAAAGAGCAAAATGTAATTTTCTTTTTATATACAAAAGCATTGTGCCTTTGTATATACACAGAAAGATAAAATAAGCATTTTACCTATCTCTTTAATATTTAGGAGCTACCTACGTGCTGTAGGTAAATATTAGGAGACATTATCTTACATACGTTTGGGGTATTCTAGCAAGGAGACGGATTAAAAACAGTTCGTGAATTCGTGAAAAAAACAAAAGAGGCATTAATCTATTAATTCACAATCTATAATTAGTTAATTTACTGAAAAGAAAATTGATTGTTTATCGGGTGCCTTTTAACATTTATTTATTTTAGTTGTTGTGGAATAAAGACTAAAATATGTGAACTAAAGACAATGAATTATCGATATTTACTTTGGTCATCGCACTAAAAAATCATAATCTAAAATTACCCACAACTTGCAGTTTCGTATCAGTAGATATACAGAGAAAGATACAAATTAAGTATATAGACAAAGAAAAAATTAACACAACAATAAATAGAACAACTTTATTACCTCAATAATAATTGTCAACTTTAAAACTATTTGGCAAACGTTACTGATATGCAATCTAAATGTAACAGATGAACAATATAAAGGTGTGAAGAAATATATTTTGTTACCTGATAAGACTTTGTCGTTACCGGCACAATTCACGTTATCACTAAGCAGGTACACACACCACAACGTAAACACTGGGGAGTTACCAAACGAGACGCTCACAACGAGATCGACTCTAGCTGAAACTGCCTTGCTTTGAACAGCTCCCCAGAGTCCCGTTCGGTAATACCACTCTCAAATTTCAATATCACCGGATTTGTACATTTGTATTTACAATTTTCAATGTTTTTTTTATTTTTAAATGTTCGAAATTACGTACCAATAGTTAAACTATTTGTAAACTTTGTAATGATTTTTAATTTCACAAAAACTTTACTTATTTTTTTGATCGCGTATGTTATTATTGATCGCGTATGTTATATTAAATACAAATAAATATGTAAGAAGTATGAAGCGCACATCTTTCAAAAAAATATTTTCCTATTTACGATCAAATATTTATAATTTTAAAAGCCCTTAAAATACCTTACTAATTAAATAAGAAAAAAGTTATTATAGAAAACATAAAAGTTAAAGTATAAAGCAAAAGGGATTTCAAAAAATTTACTACATAAATTTACAGTAATTTTTATTGTATTAGTACATTTCAATGGTCTTAATACATCTTAATATATATAAATCTCGTGTCACAATGTTTGTCCTCAATGGACTTCTAAACCACTTAACCGATTATAATAAAATTCGCACACCATGTGCAGTTCGATCTAACTTGAGAGATAGGATAGTTTAAATCTCAAATTATAGTCGCAATTTTAATAATCGCGGGTAACACCGCGGGATTCAGCTAGTTTTATATAGGTACTTGAAATTATTAAACTGCTTTACCATACTTTATTGGACTTGTTTATAAATGGCAACACTACGTCACAGCTTCGCGCTTAGCGCGTGCCGAGTGTATCCGAACGAAGACCGAACAGCCGAACGCTCGTATTGATGCCAGGAAAACACTTTCCCCGCCATTTTCTTTGGCGCGAATATGAAGGAATCTTTTGGCAATTGACAGACAATAGTACATTGTTCACCGAGGGAGGAAAGGAACCGATTACTAGCAAGAGAGCAGTTTGTGGCCCGAAGGCGCAGCCTACCTAGGGCCACAATACTCCCGAGGTAGGAATGGGACTTTCACCCGAGTGCTACACAGTGCTTTATACTACACCTGTGAGGAACATTTAAAGTATTTATAAAATAAAATCAAAACGTAAGACACTATGTAAGACACAATTTAGCTTAGAATTTGACATAATATTTATAAATATTTCGCGCTTCTTTTGTTTTTTTTTATTCTTCACAAAAGGATGTCAGTGGCACGGAGATTCCATATTTAAATTATATGAAAACTCTTTGGGCAGGCGCGCGCCATAGATAAGTTATCACATGAGAAATGAAAATTCATACAACTTTCTCTCCCGCTAAAACACGTTAGAAATGGATTTTCATACATTTTTTCCTCCCGCTTATTTAGGTCAAGGAAAAGACTAACTTTCTCTTTTCATTTTCAGGGAATATTGATTAATGTTCCGATCAGGTTCTATTTGATCCAGTTTTCTTAAATTAATATTTGTTTCTACATTTTAAACTTTAACATGAATTTATCAAAATGCTTAAATTCTACCTGTTTCAAAATTTTCATTAAATACTTAAAAAAATCGAATTCATAATAATATATGGCATTTACAATATACAGATATTGGTGAAATCGCTATACTAGTCGTAATCTATGTAGTTGCTACTAGTGTGGATCTAATTTCTATTTGATGAAAAGGATTTACGGTACTTACATCAATTAATCAATTTCTATGTTTTTTGTCTGCATGCCTGTCTGTCCGTTCGTACTAGCTATACTAGCTGACTATTCCTCCTATGTATCTCTAGAACAGCTTCACCGATTTTGACGGAACTGCATATATGATATGTTAATATCAGGATTCACTGGCTAGTTTTATTTTGACTGACTGCGCTGCGTGATGTTACCCGTGGTTATTTTACTAAAGGTAATAATGAGCGACGCAGCTATTTAGAAAATCGTATTTCTTTCAGCGTTCTGACTACTATAGTACATGTTCAACAACAATGCAAGAGTGTCCAGTTCTAGTCAAAACAGTTTGAAGAGCAATTTATGGTGTTTTTCTTGAACAGCTTCACCGATTTTGACGGAACTGCATATATGATATGTTAATATCAGGATTCACTGGCTAGTTTTATTTTGACTGACTGCGCTGCGTGATGTTACCCGTGGTTATTTTACTAATGGTAACAATGAGCGACGCAGCTATTTAGAAAATCGTATTTCTTTCAGCGTTCTGACTACTATAGTACATGTTCAACAACAATGCAAGAGTGTCCAGTTCTAGTCAAAACAGTTTGAAGAGCAATTTATGGTGTTTTTCTTGAACAGCTTCACCGATTTTGACGGAACTGCATATATGATATGTTAATATCAGGATTCACTGGCTAGTTTTATTTTGACTGACTGCGCTGCGTGATGTTACCCGTGGTTATTTTACTAAAGGTAACAATGAGCGACGCAGCTATTTAGAAAATCGTAATTCTTTCAGCGTTCTGACTACTATAGTACATGTTCAACAACAATGCAAGAGTGTCCAGTTCTAGTCAAAACAGTTTGAAGAGCAATTTATGGTGTTTTTCTTGAACAGCTTCACCGATTTTGACGGAACTGCATATATGATATGTTAATATCAGGATTCACTGGCTAGTTTTATTTTGACTGACTGCGCTGCGTGATGTTACCCGTGGTTATTTTACTAAAGGTAACAATGAGCGACGCAGCTATATACAAAATCGTATTTCTTTCAGCGTTCTGACTACTATAGTACATGTTCAACAACAATGCAAGAGTGTCCAGTTCTAGTCAAAACAGTTTGAAGAGCAATTTATAGTGTTTTTCTTTGTTTTTTTTTTTTACTATTTGATAACTTTCCTAAACTATGGGCACATCACATTAAAACAAGTGAATAGTCTGTAATAGTTAATTGCCTCTTCTTAGAAATCATACATAACTACTTACTTCTCCGGAAAATGGTTACTCCAGACCATATTCTTGAAAATTTGCGCAAGTGCATGTTAAGCCACGCATAGAATAGGGTTCCATAGACAATGGACACCGATAACAGTAGGTAGATTTCAAATCGCGGGTTAGCTTTATTTCTTTATTTTTGAACTAAGTTTTCTTAGTGAGTGCATTTTACAACTTAGGCCCCTATAACTCCTAAAATAAAAAAGTTGTCAAAACATTTCCGAGACATGAACTACGGAACTCTAAAAACCAGTCTGAGAAAGTGACTATAGAGAATCAGCCAGTTTATTTTCCTCAGGAACGAAGGATTTTATCAATTGATTTTCTTTATTCACCCAGAAGCGCCTTAAGAATTAGTAAAGCTTGTATTGTCTCACTAGCACATGCTAGTAACTTAGTATGGTAATTTATATAACGACTTAGATATCTAATTTGACTTGAAAACCCAACAAGTCCCACTACTTGAATGTATACCTATATTATTTACTTAGATGGATGTCTTTAAAGCCTTAAGGAACTGCAGAAATAAGTAAATTATTTATTTTTTACTTTTAAATAATGTGAATCTCTCTGTGATTCACGAAATTATCTATACTAACAGACCTTAAATATGGGTTCCTTTTCCGATATTAATAATGTACTACATATTAGCTGTTTTCATCATTACAACAATAACAATTTGGGTATTTAGTTCACTATATTATTTACTAGGTTTTGGTCGAGGTTCCATACGCGTATGTCAGTTATTGCGGCAAAGAGTAGCCTTCCTTGAAAATCAAAGTATTTACCTCACAAATTTCACTTTAGCGGTTTAGCCATGAAAACATAACAGACAGATAGTTACTTTCGAATTTTTAATCTATAAAAATTAAATAAGTGTCTGTATTTAATATCAATTGAATAGTTTTTTACAAAATACATTATCATTGTATGAAAGTGTAGACGATACTGATATTTGAAAATATGTTTGTCTGTCAGTCTGTTTGTTCTGAGTAATCTTTGGAACGGCTGCACTGGCAGATGACTGAGGACACAAGAAGTAACCTAGGCTATTTTTTAAGACTAGCTTCACTCCGAGGTGTTACTTGCGAGCTACAGCAATAACACAGAGGGACTACGTCCTAAATAAGTATGGATAATCATATTAATGGTGTTAAAAGAAATACTAGGACTTTTGGTAATATTACTGCGAGGAATTTTTGTTGAGTTCAAGGGGTTCGATGATGTGGACAAGCTTAAATCCATTAGTCTATTGTCCACACATACCAACACTGTCCTCACACAAACAAGATTAGAACTAATAAGCTGTTGGACACATTCCATCCCTAACAGTGTTTGATAAACTATATACCTACTTAATTAACTACAACAGATATTCCCTAAAAATCGCATACGAGTTAAAACAAATGACGAGGCGGTGTTGTACTCGAATCGACTAATTTAGGTCTCAAATGTGAATTCAGAAGAGCAATGAATAATTGTCGTTGTCATTGGACACTAAAGGTTGGCCCAACTTCTCAAGAAACTCCTCATAAAATTTAACTTACTCTGAGTCTGACTGTAATGAAACAGGTATATATAGGTACTTTTTTTACCTAGAATTTTCATTACATCGAACATTTTTTGACTTTCAAAGATACTTACGAGTACAATGAGCTGATTGAAGATAACACCAGACGAAACTTTTAATGTTTTATTATAAAACAATTGATGGCTTTTGTATTTTTTGTCATTAATAACGTACTTAATATAAAATAATAAATTTAAAAAACACGTACAACGTGTGTTTACAGTATATTTAATTTAATCTTACTTTAGTATGTACAGTCATTGGTAGAAAGATGTACAAAATGATGTGCATTTGATATTATATTCGTATAAAAAGGGTAGTCCGTATCTAAGATGGCGCATACGGGGTGTCGATGTAGTCAAGGGTGAGCGTGGGGACACGCGGCGAGCAGCGCAACGCAACCTGCGGAGTGCGACGCCCGCCGCGCATCTCCTGCGCAGCGTCAGGCACTTATTCCTCCGCAGGTGCCTCTGCCGCCGGTGCTGCTGGTTTAGCCTTGGGCTTAGGTCCCTGCCACCCGTCGCACATTTTTCGGAGGAACGCTGAAAATTGTCAATACATAAAATTAATTTAACGAACCATATTTTTTTGCAAAATTAGTCCTTTAGCCAATGAACTTTTATGCTGTTAAAGTTTAGAATAGTGAATGCTGAAACCTTTTCATGAAATATGTTAACATTTGTGAGAATAGTAGTAATAGATAAAGCAGTAAACTGAAATTTTAACACATATAAAATTAATTATAATTAAAAATCCAAATCAGTAATATTATAAAGCTGAAATTGATAGATAGGACAAACGAAGAAAAAATATAATTTTCTCTTAAGCGTTGGCGCACTTACGATCTTATAACTAAAGATATGACGAGATGAGATGCCTTCTACGCCATCACCTTCTTCAGGAATGCTGTAAATGGAAAAAAGGTAAAACAAGGGGCACACGCAAACCATATCATTATTACCCTCATGCTAACCTACACAGTCAGGAAAAAATAACGTACAGTTTTCTTTTACAAGTTATCATTTACGAGGTAGGTAACAATTTTTGGATAAAGTTAGCAATACACATTTTTACAAAAAGGGAATATACGGGCGTGCAAACTACTGCAGTCATTTTATAAATAACAGTGTGACAATTGCAATAAAATCGTGTAATAAGTGCTCTGGTGGAACTACTGGAGACTACTATAGAGGAGGTTTTACAACGTTTCGTTCAGTTCACGAGCAAATATGTATTTGATAATAATGTAACGGGGCATTCATCTATAGTTGCATATTTTTACCAATCAAATAACCATACACAACATCTTTACTCAAACAGTATAGTTATACTTACGTGCGTAGGGGATCATGCCATCATCATCTTCGGGATCCATACAATCCTTTACGACTTCATTGACCTCATTGTCTTCTAGCTTCTCACCTGCATATTAAAAATTTATTTTCAGCCATTTCTTTAAATCCCTTTTACAAAAATATGCTTAAAATACTAGACGTATAAAAACAACGTGTCACGTATTGTGAGGCGAACATTGAGCACCATGGCATTTAGCCAAATGATTTCACTTCACGTCCAACTGGAAAATTAGTCGGTGCCAATTTGTCTTATTGACATGTTGAAGCTTATACATATAAAAATATTTATCCGTCAAAAATAAACATTATTGCTAGTGTACACCTGAATTCGATGAAAATAATTGCAAAGAAAAGTAGTAACGTATTGAAATGAGCGTTTGTACTCATACTTGCTCTGCAAGCACCTAGTAAATATAAATGTGAATGTATAATGTACCGAGAGAGTAAAACAAAAGACCGGCTTACCTAACGCGAGAAGGGTGTGTGTGAGCTCGGCGCCAAGCATGAGACCGTTCTCAGCTTTGTCGTACAGCTTCAGACATTCCAGGAAGTCTTCATAACATCCCTGGTCTTTGTCTTTCTTTGCTTGGGCGTAGATGGGAAGGAACTCTTCCAACTGAAAGAATGCAAAAGAATTATGAGGCTTACAATTTGACATGAGTATGGATTGCAAAATTTACTAGGTCGACGATCGAAAAATTGTTCATGACTTTAACAGCTTTGGAACTTAAGCAACCAAAGATAATAAATGTGTAAAATATTTCCAGTACTATAAATACGGAAATATTCTTTTCTACATAGCTGATAATCATAAACTTTGATATTTTTTAACAGAATTAATAAACGAATGATACAGAAACTTGATTTAAAATCATTCTTTATGAAAATATGTAACTAATTCTACGAAATAAATTTTACCCCCAGGCTCTCAGCTGACCTACTATTGAAAGTATTCATTTCGCGAACTTTTAATACTGGTCACAATGCCACCTGCTTTACTTTCCACATAGCTTGTTTAAAAGCACATCAAGGTTTTGGAGGTGAATCCAAGTGTTTATCAATTGACATACCGGGAAATATAGGAATATTCTTAAATACTTTTAAAGATGTTTTATAAGCAGCCCACCTTTGGAAACGTTTTTTGTTTTCTATTTTATCTCTCCATTCTCTCTATTCAACGTATATCAATATAATCGTCTTGTTTCTATACTAGATCGTTTTATGGTTTTAAATGAAAGGGTAAAATACAGCCTGGTATCACCTGAACTATCTGTTAAAAGTAGCTATCTGGGTAAAAAATTTCATTAAAACCGGTAGTGTTTTTGATTTCATGGCTAACAGACAGACAGACGCGGCGGAGGACTTTATTATATAATTTTAATTTATAAATATATTAATATATATAAAATAAAATATTAATTTATAAATAGTATAAATTTTATTTTATAAAACGTTATTCGCCTACTATAAGCCTACTATAAGTAGGCGAATAACGTTTAACTTTTATCAAATTTATTACAAGCTGTTAATCACTGCATATTATAAAATAAAGTCTTCCGCCTCGTAGTATAAACTTAGATGTTATTTGCAAATATGAGTTCAGCTATATCTGAACAAGTTTTATACTTTAGTCTCAGTAGAATATAATCAATAATTCTGATCACAAAGTTTACGTACATCCTGAACTAGATTTTAAACCTGTTGAATTTAAATTATTCTTCGAATACATACTAATGCCCAAAACAAAACTTGTTTAACTTACAGTGAGCTGTTTCTCGCCCTTCTTCTTGGTACCACCGAGCTTCTCGATAGTGGCCAATGTGGGGTTGGAGTTGAGTGCCCTGAGGATGTCTCCAAGGTTGAAGGCATCGACCTTGCCCTGACCCTCGAAGTCGTAGATGGAGAAGGCGAAGGTAGCCTCTGTACAACAAAAATTTTTATGCTAAATCCTGATTGTGTGATTGTAATGAAAAGTTAATTACTCGTACGTAGAACTTTGTTAGTAATAGTGGTATTAAGTACAGTGAGTCATTCCAGCATGTCTAATTCTCAATCCTTTTTTTATTAACAAATTATTTTAAATATAAAATTATATGGTAGAAACGTTTAGGACAAAGGATAGTAGTAATAGATATTTGAATTGGTCACAAGCTAACGATGTCTTGAGTCCTTTCTCTATCAGATTTCATACCTTCGAACTAAATCAGATAAGTATGACCGATACGATTGAGCCTCGTATAATAATTTAGAATAAAATGTTTGAGATGCTACTGGGGTAAAAGCTTTTGGCTATTTACCACAAAAGCATCTAAAAAGATAATTAAAAGTGTAAAGCATCAATGGCCATTCAGTAGTCTTCTTTTGTATTCAAGTTTACAAGTTTCTTTGTATTCAAAAATGAAACCGCTGCGCCAACAGTACAATCATTAGATATAATTCAGCTCGATTCCTACCTCTAGGATAAATAATTTCATCTACAAAAATGCAAAGTTCTAGTATTTCTCAGGTAAAGCACAGACGTAAGGCGAGCTACGTAAGCAGACGTTCTTCTCTCAGAATAATATTTTTTCACGATACATTGCAATATTTAATATAGTTATATATATTCAGTGTGAACGCATGAATCAGCAGTCTATTTAAAGTTCAACTTTGTTTTATATTTAAAATGTTGATTCTTATGACGATTCCGAAGGTTTTTATATTTCATTTATGTTCCAGTTTCATATTTAATTAAATCCTATGATTGAAGTTTGTCAGTACAACAATAAAATAAAAATGTAGACTTTAAACTAACAACGATGATTTAAAAGTTTATCATTTAATTTATAAAACCATACCAGCATTAATAAACAAGTCTAGAGTATTCTATTAAATAATAATACTGTGTATTTAACAAC
This sequence comes from Phragmatobia fuliginosa, assembly GCA_932526445.1. NCBI lineage: Eukaryota > Metazoa > Arthropoda > Insecta > Lepidoptera > Erebidae > Phragmatobia > Phragmatobia fuliginosa. The sequence goes on along the minus strand of OW052068.1, from coordinate 10,755,896 downwards.
GTCGGCATAAAATGCATAAGCATCAGCTGACTCAAGATCATTTACCGACCTTGGTAATGACAGCTGAATTATATCGAATATGCATCTAAAGTGACATTTCCGAAGCATGTAATATGCAGTATCTATTTAGGTAAAGTACAATCCCACGCTAAACCATAAGCAGCGTGTTGAAGTGAAATCTGAGTTGAGTTTCTCTGTTTGGGCGGGCGGCGATTCGAGATCACTTGACGCACGAGTTTAAATTTAGAACGCAGCGCGCGCAGCGTGGCCATGCCACTGGTGCTTCTAACCGGCATCCCTCAGTACCTCGGGCCTTTTATGAGAATCGATGCTAAACATAGATGTTACGATACTGTTATTTCATTTATGCAATGTTACTTCATATGCAGTTTACACATTGTTACACAGTCATACACGCCAGTTAATCAAGTACACCATCAAAGGCTTAGAACAGTTTTGTTAAAGAGAAACTCAAAGTGCCAAGGCATTAAAATAGGAAACTGTTAACATATTAATATACACAGATAAATGAATATAAATGAATGTTTCTTTAATGTTATTAATCATTAAGAAATCAGTATTAAATTTTACTTACTTTCCACGTCGTTCTTGCTGAGGTCGCTCTGAAAATTACCAAAAACATTGAGTTATTTCCTTGTACAAAACTGATTCCATACAGTGTGTGAGTATTAGTTGGTGTGTGATCACAGCTTCGCTGTTCTTTTTGTGTATTAGCATTCAGGTTATACGATACCATCTTCATTCACTGAGTTTTAAGCACAACACTGATTATATTTCAGATAATTTAGGCATTCGCCAGTATCCGGTCAGCGGAACATGTTTTTCGAGAAATTAATCGCGCATATGATTATATCCATCACTTGTGAAGCTAACAGTCCATTTATCTCACTATACACCTTTCCACATTTTCACTGCCGTCAGTGACTCACCATTTTGTGTGGTGTTAGTTGGTTCCCTCCCGGTCTTCACTGGCAGACGTTCAGACAAGAAGTGGGGCTCGGTAACTTTTCGCGTGACTGTTTTAACTGGCTTAGATGGCGCACACGTCTGGATATTTGAGATTTAGCCCAGGAATCCGCGACCGTTCTATTTTCGGCGGAGTCGGTCCGTTTCCATGGCGTCTTCAAACACATACCTTTGCTGCTAGTGAAAAAGAGACAATATGATTTACCTCCTGCCCCTTAAATAAATATAGTTCAAACGCCAATTGTAATAGTAAATCTACATTTATGCTAAACTATTTCGATTGGATATCTGTAGTGTACTACTCCGGAATTAAGTTGTCTTAAATATTTTCGAAATTAATAGATTTAAAATTGTCTTTTATAAAATAATCGTCGTTATTAAATTAATACCACATTTTCAATAAAACCAATGTTTATTTAATTACATAAACCTTTATTTCCAAAAACCAAATAAAATTAGACGCAGAAGGTTTATGTAGATGGATGGATGATTAATATTCTCCACATTGGTCAGGGTTTACATCAAACGTATAATCCTTCCAGCGCGAAGAATTGACTAAGGCTTCATTAACAGTGTTGAATTTCCAGACTCCGGCACCTGAAGGTGATTGCGATCGAAGAAGACGTTGATCCAAGAGACTAGCTGCGCGACGCCTTGCATCTGGTGACAAAGGGCAAAGCCCACGAACAGTACCCGAAACTCGATACTGATGTTCCTGCACCAATACAATAATATTATATTAGATTGATTCTGTAAAGTTGTTTAATAAACCTACAAGTATTCTCCAACACAGTTGTATTAAGAATATGGTGAAAATAGTAGTGAAATGAAAATTTATGCCCTTGTTTGCCTAACAGTCGTGGTATACATATAATAATAATAATAAATCACAATATTTGGTCTGACCCGGGAATCGAACCCGAGACCTCTTGATCAGCAGTCGCATACGCTAACCACTAGACCAACAAGTCGGTCAAATAGGGTAACCTTGTGACACTTGACATGATGATGCACTTTTGTTGTGTCAATCATAATCTCTGTACAAAGTGTACGGACTCACAGTATTTATTTTAACACAGAACCTCCAAGACAATTAGAAATCAAAAGAACAATATTTAAATGTGTATAATATGTAAAAGAGGTTGAATATAAAGTCATTAAACAAAATTAAAAGAGAAAACATAAAAATGCATTTGACGCATTTTTAAATATAACTGCAATTTTATTATATTTGACGAATGGATAGGTAGATGGTTTGATACCTTGCGATTTCCAGGTGACCTACGGCGCCACCATCCTCGAAGACACGCTAGCAGCCTAGCACCCTGAGAGCGGCATTTACTCACTATACTCTTCTTTGAGACGGCTGACACAGCTGAAGTTGCCGTTAACTCCTTTGATTTTTCCTTATAAGAAAAAATATTCAAAATAAATTATATTTGACATGAAACATAAAGATAAAATGTCTTTTGTCTTAGTGAATTCTCTTTAAGTAAGCGCTTTTAATAAAAAAATCGTTACAAATCGTTACTTATCGTCTTTCTAAGTTAAGGAAATAAACTCGACGACTTGGACCAAGTCAGAACGACAAGAGTCAAGTAAGAACATTATATCCTGCTTAAAAATCTCTGTAGTCTCCATAAATTTCTACACTGGTCTTACAGCTATAAGTAAGATAAGATATTTATTCACACTTAAGGATCTTATAACAATTTTTACAAGTTTAAACATGCCAATAGCTGCTCAACTATCGGGCAAATACCTACCTTAAGTTGTGCACCCCTGGATCAAACTCTGGTGAACTTTGTAATTTTTTTACCAGTACAATGCTGCTATATTACCCCGAAAATGATAACCGCGATTTCCAACAAGGACACAAAGAAGCCTTGGGCAAAAGCTAGTTATATTACTTCATGTTAGTCACAAAAAATATCTTAATGTGTATACATAAAACTCTTACACATTTAGCCTCTGGAATCACTTCACCGTGAGTAGATAAATCTTCGTTGGATGAATTCGCGGTCATCAATTCTACTTCTTGTAGAGTCATCCCTTTTGGATCTTCTAATATTACGTTACCATCATCTTCAGAACCCTGTTCATCGTCTCCTATACATTTGTAGAAACACTTAAATCACTTAGCTTTTTACTGTCAAGTCTTTTGTAACAGTAAAGACTTCGTCTGTGATAAATACCGTTCATTAGTTACCTATTTACCTTTTGTTGTTGTAAACCTATCAACATATATGACAGTTTATGTACATTTAGGTAAGGGTGGATTGGGATTTGGATGTATGTTCGAAATCATCTATTTATCAACTCGTTTTTTAACGGATTTCATTTATAAATATTCGTTCAATTTATATTTTATTAGTTAGTAATTTCCAGAGAAAACTAAGGTCTACTGTTTAACTCTCTCACTCCTATTTAGAAAACGTATACCCAGAATAAATCTTTGCCGGATCACTTTTCTGAATAGTTTCTGAAAAATGATTCTCAATTTTCTGAAGATAACCATGTTTATTCAGGCTCTATAAATGTGTTGATTATTATGAAAGTTATTGAGATGGCTGATGTTTAAATTAATTTAGTTTGATCTAAAAAGCAATACAAATAAAATTCTAAGTTACTCACGGTTTAAAGAGAGATAAGATTTTTCAAATTGAGCAGCTTCAATCATGGCTTTGCATTCTTCAGTGTTTTCATTATTTATCTAATAATCATAATAAATACAATAAACTCAGGTAAATTTATAATAACCCTATGTACAAATTGTGTGGATAGCTAATGAAGTCTTAAATTTCAATTTAAGTCTAAACTGCCCTTTGGGCTTAAATTCACGAATAATATTTCCACTGACCTCTTTTATTTTTACTGCAGGAACAATATGCGATACCTCGCATTCAATTGTATCTCCGGCATCGGGTATATAGAATGCAATATCTTTATCGATATCTACAGCAAATGCATCACTTAAAAATGAATATTCCGAATGTTCTGCACTCGATGACCTTTCGATAGGAACTCCACTATCAACTGACTCAGTTGGTTGTTCTGATGTTAAGCCCACAGCTGCATTTACGTATGAATCTATAATTTTCGTCATAGCTTGCTTGAATTGGTCTTGAGGTGTAATAGTACGAGTACTATTTACGTTGCAATTTTCATCAGAATCAATAACTTTCTCAACATCACTCATATCGAAAAGGTGGTTAATAAACATTGAAGTGGATTGAGTTAACTCATTTTGTTGCTGAAATATTTAAGTCCATGATTAATATAAAGTAACGGTAAAAAATCAATATAAATGTTATCTATAAATCTTACGAATTCTGGATCTTCATCACCTTGTCCAATTAAACTGCCTTCTACTTTACATTTTAGTTGATCACCTAAAAATTAATATATTAGTCTTATCATAAGACTGACTTTTTCGCGCGACTCCGCCTGTTATTGTCACAAGTAGCGCATTCTCTTCTCGAAGGTCTAATCTATCTCTTTACAGAAATTGGATTTTGATGGCTGCCTAGAGACATGCTTCTTGCATTATTGGGCCTCAGGTCTCACTCAAAAACAAAGACCTCACGAATGCTGTCATTATAGGTTGGTCCTCCGTGAGAGTACTACAGCCCTGGTGGAGCCAGCCCATTCATGCAGAAATCAACGTGCCTCTACTACTGGTAACTAAACTCACCTTACATATTTAGTAAAGTTTTCTGTCTTAAATAAAACTCGCACAGTTGACATATTTACGTCCTGCCCTTAAAACAAGCTGTAATTTAACATAAATAATCAGGATTATGGGACCCGGGTGAAGGAGAGCTAGCTCTGTCTTAAGCATTGCGTTACTATAGTTCCATGTCTTACCAATGTTCATTTGCCAGTTTTCTTTGCCAGTTTGCTACGGATACTTTGTGGTTAAAGCATTATTAGGCGTAGTTATGCCTTCTTAGAAATACAGCATCAAGCCTATCAAGCTAGTCCTAGACATATTGCTATGTGGAAATAGTTAAAATAAACAACATAGTCGTATACTAATCCTGCCCTATGTATCCAGTTTTTTAAAATAATTTGGCAGGTGTCTGAACCTCTAATGGAGGAAATGGTACCTGTAATTTTTTGTGGTGTTGATGTAACAACTTCATTGGCAACTAACTCCATCTTATTTTCATTCACGACATCGTGTTCGGCTTTTGTCGATACTTCTTTTACGTCAGTTTCAGATATCTCAACAGTTTTCTCTGTAGACAAATAGCGCCACGGTTGACCTGAAATAAATATAATTTCCAAATAATTAAACGCGACTACATACAGAGAAACGAGGAACTAACCAGCCCCGCGTTTCCGCAAAAGTATGACGCTGATAGTCGTTAGAGAGTAGTTAGATCACAATAATGATATCCAACCTTAGATATATATATAGCATAGCATAACAACAGACTTACCTGACTCTATGGCAGAGTTGGCAATAACATACGCATCGTCCAAAATTTGCTTGACCATATGAACGGCCAAAAAGGCGGCAAGTCGTGAATCGCATGCTTGGTCTCCATCTGCATCTATATGGATACAAATCGCATAAAAAATTATAACAAAGATAACAATTCGTACATAATTATGAAAAAATCTATGTAAAAATAATACCTTCCTTGTTTGTCATTTTCATGATAGGTGATGTTTCTATTGACATTAGTTTCTTCATCATTAGTTATATGGCTGTATTAATCAGATATTTCAAACTTTTTACTAGGCTAGGAAGCCTATAATATTTTAAGTTACTAATTTAACCAGTTCAAGTACAATAAAACTACCAGTAGTATTAGTTACAATTTACTATTATATAGTTTACAGTGATAAAACGAAAACTGATTTAATACGGGAATCCTATCTAGTCCTTACTAATATAAACTATCATTATAAATGCGAAAGTAACTCTGTCTGACTGTCTGTCGCGTTTTTACAACAAAACTACTATACCGATTTTATTTAAATTTGGCACACAAATAGTCTAGAGCCTGGCAAAAAAGGAGGAAGAATATACCCAGACTCCGAAACAAATTCTTGCCAACCGTACAAACATTTGGTTCGAATCGGCAATGGAAACCGAGACTTGAGGTCAAAGCAGTCGCAAACGCTACCCCTTCGGCTGTCTTGAAGTTCAGTTTTTATTTAGAAGTTTAGATAACGTGTCTTACGTGTGCGTAAAAATTGTATACCATCTGGGGAGGCGTGATAAAACGTTTCAAATTTCTCATTTATAACCGTGTACGAAAGAAAGTTAGTGACCAGATACCGTATCTAGTCTCTAACTAAAAAATATTATTAGTACTGACTGCTTGCCCGATCATACTAGACGAGTACCTAAAATAAATTAATGGAAAACTGAATATCAGAATCTCATACGATTTTGTTGATACCCACCTACACTCGTTTACCTGGTCGAAGTATAAATACCAATTGCGTAATTCTTAAACAGTGCTGTCTAAATTTTACGTCACACTGTATAAATCATTCATGTTTCCCTAATTCTCCTATTTTTAAATTTAGTTCTTTATGTTATATTGTTGTATTCTAACTTTTAGTCTTCTGCGGCGGTAGGTTTCTAACAACCTTTAGGTAGTAATGTGAACAGCGGTTGTAGAGGGACCCAAGGAAGAGAAGATTCAGTTTAATATGCATGACCGGGAATAGAGAGACATAGATTTTGGTGATTTATAGTATAAAATATTGAAAGTTTCCTATTAAGCATTTCAGTTGATTTTATTTCATTATGTGAAACCAGTGTGTTAATTAAAAATTTGTCTGAGTATTAAAGAAAGTTAAAAATGCAGTGCCTCACTTCGAAAGTTATTTTACTATTTCTTTTCTATTTAACACTTATCTAGGATAATCTGCCAGATGAAAAGCATGAGTAGAATCCAAATGGTCTGATACCTACTGAGTTATGATTACTGATGTTTTATCTATATATATTTAATAAATATAATTACAAAGATGAGGTTTATATATAATACATCATCATACACGCGTTAATAGTTCTTTCATTTTCACTTATAATATTCAACGGAAAATTAAGTGTAACGTTAAATCCTAAAATAAGATGTCCTAAAATTAAGAAAGTGACTCATTTAATTCCAGTTTACTTTTGGAAGTTGTGACACACCTTTCTTCCTTGTACTCGTATATTTTTAGTGCAGTGCTCGTTAGTATTTCATTGAAACATATCTGTAAAGATAAAGCAAGTTATTGTAAAATTTACACTGTTCTCTTGGTTCTCATGGCCCAGAACAGATTGTTCTGCGGTACAATCACGAAACATCTACAAAAATAGAATGAGGTCGAAGTTTTAGAATATGTGTTACACATTATAGCTATTGGCTGGGCGTTACCGAAATAGCTACGGTGTTTTGAATAAAAATGTTTTTCAGTTATCTGAGCAATTTTGTAATGTTTTATTCATATTTTTCATATTTGATGAAATTGCTTTTGGACAATTCATTTATGAGATATTATATATTGTAACTACAAGACATAAAATAGTTTTAAGAAATCCATGAGCGGAATGAATTCATAACAAATAGTATGGGTAGCATAGAACAGGGGTTTAGATTAGATAGATATAAGCAGAAGCTGACAAATAATTAATAAAATTATTTGATTATGTGATCTCATAGTATAAATAAGTAATTGACACATATAGGTATACATAACATAATTATTAACAGGTGTGTTTAAATTACTTAGTTGAAAATGAGTTATGTAATTAAATTTAAATATTTTTAGTAAATAATGCATACGGACTATAAAAATCATTTAATTGAAAGTAACAAAGTGGGTCTATATTAAGGCCACCACACTATGGCGGATTAGTGAGATGCTTTTTCATGCGAAACAACGACCCGAGATCATAGTGGCAAGGAAACACGTAAGCTAGTAGTAAATTCCAGTGTTTGACTGCTAGGCATAGGAAGGAAGAGCCGAGCTGTAGCATTCTGGTGCGTATTTCTTCCACTCTAAAGCGGTGACTTCTAAGTCCAGCACGTATTGTCCTGTAAAGGAAGGGAGAAAGAGGGTTCAGTTAGAAGAGCACTTCAGAACACTCTCCATGGTAAAGGCGGTAGAGGACCTCCATAGAGGCGATGTCTTTCCGCAACTGCAGAGGCTCAAGGAACTCGGTGATTTCGGGACTGTAAATCATGCGAATTGCTCACCCGCAGCTCCGCCCATGTGTCTGAGTTATCGCGGTAGGAAGGGGTAGTGGCAACGAGTGCTGCGACTGCTTTAACCTCAAGTCTCGGTTTCTATGTCCGAATCGGATCAAATATTTTTGTACGGTTGGCAAGTATTTGTTTCGGAGTGTGAGTTTATTCCTCCTGTTCTGAAGTCCTCTCCTTAAAGAAGGAAGACAGCACTAGTAAGTAAGCCACATCCAAAGTAAGTAATTTTTATACAATAAACTATACCTTACTTCCCTTTCTGGTATCCGACGGGATTTCCGCATAGACAAAAAAAAAAGGTTACTTCCCTTTCTGATATTTTAATCAAGCAATGGTGAATGTAAAGTTCATGAATGTAAATAAAGTGCGACCAACGAGAAGCGAAACAAAAGTTCATTTATCTTAAAAGAGACAGTGGCGTGGACAATCTATTATCTTTCCATCTTTTGTATGTGTAGTAATGTCTCATTTTTCCATTTATATAAACATAAGTCATAAATAAAAAAAATACTAGTCCCTATGTTACAGAGGTCAAGCCTGTTGCTTTTCACCGGGTACACAGTTTTACTGCAAGTGGTATTCAGAAAAAAAAAAATTATTCTCATCACTTAATTAAAATCTATGTTATACAAAATAAATAAAAGGTATTATTCTTTAGTTGGCTAGATACTTTTAAAATTAATGTTTGTTTTTAAGAAACATAAGGCAGCAGGTCATCGTATTATAAAAATTCAGACCAAACAGGTCTCTTATTCAGAAGTAAGGCAACATAATAATTTATTTTAGAAATTATATTAAATAGTAATGTAATCGAAGACGTGTCTACCAGAAAAAGGGCCTTAAACACTTGGACATATGGCTGAAATATAAAACGACAATGTAGATGGACATAAGTAACTAAAACAATCTATAAAATGGATACTGTTTAGTGCCGGCGCTCCCCGACCATCTCTATGTATAAAGTAAATTGCCTGCCACGAGGTGAACATTGACAACTATACCAATCTTGCTAATTCAATGTCTTTATGTTTACCATTTACTTAGTAATGTATCTAGTAAAGTATAGAGACAAGGGTTGGTAGTACAACTTTTAAAGGATTTTAAGTATATAGTATTTATTTGATGTGGGTATGGTCTATTTCTCCCTTCTATTCTCTCGTCTGCTCCAAAACGCCTAACATCCTGCATCACCTTTGGCATATAATCCATCTTACGTAAGTAGTTTAATTCATCTGGTTAATGACACAAATATTACAAGAAATAAACAAGAAATTTATTATCCTTAAAAAAACTAACTTGTATGGTAAGATCTTGATAGGTTTGCTGCCGCGGATTTTTATTATGACTTTTAAAGGAGAACATTTCTGACATTAATTAGTTCTTTATTTTAGCAAACCTTTAATTATTTAAACATTATACGGAATGAAAGATCTCAAACGGAATAATATTATCCCGTCTTTGCAACATATTTCATTGATACTCAGTTCCTATTGGTCGTAGCATGATGATATACGGCCTAAAGCTTTCCTCGATAAAAGGATTGAGGATCAGTTATTTTTTTTAAATCGGACCAGTAGTATTTACCCCTGTGATCAGCGGATTTGATAAAGCAAAGACACTCTTCAGCTTCAGTATTGGTGTGCTGAAATTGAACTACGTAATCTAACATAAGTTCAATGTAATAAGTACTACATCATCAAGTCTATCTAAATGTGGCCTGCAAGTGATTACAAACTGTCCATTATATTACTGATTTTTAGGGTGCCGTAGTTCATGACATTGACTACATGAACTACAGGAACTTTATAGTTTCATTATGTCCGTCCGTCTGTCCGGCCTCGACTTACCACTCAAACGGTTGGTGTTAGAAAGATTAAACTTTGCATGGGTATATGTTGTGATCACGTATAAGTGCATTTTTTTTTTCAGGCCGTCCAACGCCGCCCTCTAAAAGCCTGGTTTAAAAAGTCTGGTTAAAAAAAAAAATGGCTGGTTTAAAAAATCTGAAAAAGAACTTGATAACTTTGTTGGTTCATGAGCAATAAAAGTCTAACTTCTAAAATGTACTTACTTGTAAAACTTCGTACAAAAGCAACAATAATAAGTGAACATATATAAAATTAATCTATTGGGTACAATTTCAAATGCATGTGCCAGTTTACGTGACTACGGAACCCTATTTTATGCGAGACCTGACACGCACTTGGCCTATTTTTCATACTATAGATATCTACTGATTTATCTCCAATTCATAATGTAAATAAGATAAAAAGTTTATAGTACATAACTCAATTTTCTAAAAGTGACTGGGTTTCTTTGTTTTCCTAAACATAGCAAGATTTCACTACAAACAATATTAATTAAAGTCATGAAGGTACTTTTAACAAGATGGCGACAATCCATGTATATCCAAATAAATATTATTTTATCCAAAGCACACCTAATTTCTAAATAAATTATGCCTTCACATGTAATTTAAATTAATTTCTTAGCAGTTATAATAAATTTACTTTCGATTGACAAAATACTTGACAAAACATTTGGCCTAGATTTTCAACTATGAGATAGACTGAAAGAAAAGCCCTATAATCGTTACTATGACAACCGGAGGCTGCCTCTCCGCAACTCGGTCCGCGCATACAGATCGATGCTGAAAATCTCATAGGGTTACTACAATGTCTAATAGATATTTTAACATAATCAAGTGCATTGCGTAATTATAATTGTTTTTCATCAGTTTATGCGAATTTGAAAAGCATATACTATTCCTCAATGAATAGTTTAACAATATATTACTAGAAACATTGCTAAATTTAAGCAACGAGATTTAACCGTAAGGCGTCATAATAATTAGAAGTACAAATAAAGTAAACAGGCAGACAACAGTGCAGAAATCGTGATATATACTCAAAAATTATGATGATGATTAATCCTGGTTTAGACAACCCTATATTTCAGTCTCGACATAAATTCGCGGTCGGTACCTCATTCCCTGTCTCGCATCCCTTCGACAAGGTCCTCGCTTGTTTTTCACTTTTTCCCGTTATTATGAAACCTTCGGAATGGCAACAGAGCTTCTAGCAAAACGAACATGGATAGTGTTTACAAGTTAACTAAAGGTACGATAGATCAGTTCTTAAGAGTTGATATTTTTATTATGTAATAGCTCCATACATGTTATCACTTACTGGCCATAAAAAACTGTGAAGTGTCTATAAAACTGTGAACCTATGTTGGTTTTCGTTACTGTCTGTGAATCTTTAAGAATAAAATACTTTAACCCATTAAATAATTAAGTATAATTCGTAACAGTTTCGATCAACATTTACGACTTCACTGTATTATGTCAAGAGTTTTAAGTAGGTACTTAGAATTGTTTCTAACATTATCTATTAGTTAGAAAATCATTTTTTTTTGACAATGAGGTTAACATAATTAGCTGTAAAGAAATTGTTATGTGTCAATCTACAATTAAGTTTGTTACAACTTTAGACTGCCACAGTTCCACAGTGCCACAGATCCTGTTGATTTGAAATTATTTATTTACCAATATAATATGTACATAATTCAATTAATTTCCAATTAATTTCACAATGTACTTATCTGGAAGGAAACTAAAATATTATGTTTACAACCTACAGCAAAAGCTTTTGTTAAAAAACGAGAGTTAATTTTGATAGAGCCTAGATGTTAAATTTATTCTAATATGTTTACAGAAACTCCTATTTCATTATGTTGAAAGTTAAAGAAATAACAGAAGAAGATCCCAATGCGGAGGAGGTGATACCAATACCAGTTCAGATATTTCTATGGACGCAAACAACACCGTTTGTGAGACCTCGCCTCGGCAAAGTACACGATGCTGCTTGTCAGGTACACATGACTTCAGAAATATGTATAAAACTAAAGTGTTGCAGATGTATATAGCTAAATTAATTGTTTATCTTTCTCTGTTTTGTGTATTTCTGTGTATTACCCTGCCTCCGTTGGTCACATCTTCTGAACCTATCTAATGATCTAACAAACTCTAACACTAGTAAATACAATAAATACTTATATGATATTCAACACATGCCTATTAATTTTTATAAAGATTATTTAGAGTTACAAAAGAAGGGATTAATAGCCAAAACTTTTTTATGTGTATTTAGTGCTAGCAGCCTTTAAGACAAATATTGTACGATCAAAATAATAGTAGAAATTAAATAACCAAACAAACACTTGATGGCTAAATATTACGTAAAGTAACGAACCAAAAATATAAATGGCATTTTGTGGTTTGTGGGAGTAACTAAGTTGTCAATTTAATTTCAAGTTTTATTTTTCGTCAATTAATGTCTAATGTTCATAACAAAATGTTACAACCATCGATCGTAGATGTTACAACCGTTAACGCGCTGCAACCTTTTCTCACGAGGCATGACGATATTATCAAAAATTCAATATTATCAGTGTAATTCATACTATGGGAGAAATAACGTTATATTTATATCTTATATATAGGTATATCCTATATTATTTACACCTGCTTCTACCAAGTCGTATATACATATTTCTCGTACTGTCGTAGTCTCTCTGTCTTTTGCGTTTCAGGTATAACTCAAGCTGTAAATGAGTTTCATAACTAATGAAATTTTAATATCAAAATCAAAACATCCACTATGGCTCAACCCTTTTTTTAAATTGTGGAAATACCCTCGGACCGTCACCCCGCCGGGGTTCTCTATACGGAGGGGCGGTGTGTCGGACTCGAACCTACTAAAAACCACACGGTGTGCTCTCTTAGTGCTTTTGTTTTATGGTCCGGGAGCCAGGTAAACAATTTGGACAATTATTTCTTCTCGAGAGAAACTTCGTTAAATGTGTTAGGGACTTATACCATGAATACTCTCGACCGTCAGCTGCGACTCCGTTGGTGGAGCGGGCAGTGGCAGCCTCCCATGGGAAAAAAAAAAATTTTTTTTTGTCATTTCCCCCCAATCATAAATTTGTCAGATTATAGTTTACCTAATATTTTGAAGGAAAAACAAAGTCAGCTGACCATAACATGGTGGATTATACGTCAGCTGGCTGCTAGAAAATGATTTCCTCTCAACTAAAAATTTTCTTGGTGATCGTTTGTATGCCACTATGAATGAAAATAAATATCAGCTTGCTGTATATCAGTGGAAAGTTTCTATCTATCACCTACTAAATCTTATCATCATGTCTTTATCATCGATGATGATAAAGACATGATCGCATGTAACTGTGACAGTGAATCAGAGAGAGACTACAGCGACTCAAGCCAAAGCGAGAATGAAAATGATTAATTTTTATTTTTAATTAATTTACTCATACCAACATTTGCTCCATTATTAAACTTCATATTTGTTATCAAAACATTCAATCCAGCATACTGCCTAATAATTTAAGAAACGTTATTTAGGAGAAGTCCAGGGTCATATCTCCTTCTGGGCTATGGCGCAATCCTATTTTGACCTCGCGGACCCTGTAATATTTTCTCACGATACCGTATCGACCCCTGGAGGTCTAGATAACCACTTTCGATATAAGAGATGAAAAATACTAATAAATAACTGCCTATCTTCTGTCTTACTTTGGATTGAAAAAGCTTCGGGTTCGAGTCCCGGCAGCAAAACACATTTTTTATCTATATTTTTTCTAATGTAATTGTAAATAAGTGTTAGTAGAGACGTGTGTGTTGTAAATGTAAAAATCACCCTTATTTGTTGAAAACACGCAGTTCTGTCAACGTGCTCCTGGACACCATGTAAGTATATATGGGTACAATATTGTGCTTTCTATTTGCACAGAAGTTACATAGAATATTTGACTCAAAGTATTATTTAGTAACAAGGTTGGATCATTTTAAGTTAGTATTATTGCAGGCATTATTTAACGGCATACAAATTTTTATTTATTTATTTTTAAGCTAAAGTTTTAAGTAGAAGGAACGTTAGTTCAACTCAATTACTTCATTTTAATTAGACTTTACAATCTGCATTCATCTACAAGACGCTTTATCAACGTAAAAAAACATTCACATCAGACATAGAGCACAAAACTTCTGAACTTACTTTTTGTATCATCTAAGAAACTATACACTTGTTAAATGATGTCCTAATGTCTTTTGACCTCAATTTGTCAATATTGAGTCAGAGCAAATTACACACCTGTATTTGTCTTGTTTCACAGGTGTAATATAGGTAACTCTCATTAATGGACTGTAATTTTATTGCACTATCATTGGTAGTCTTGTTTAAAACCTGTTTTTTTTATAATGTAGGTACCTATATACATAGGTCAAAGCAGTGGTCTCGAATAACTTTCTAAGAATTTGGGAATAAACCCATTTAATATTTTAGGTATTTATGCAATTACAGAACCTTTCTTTTTTTGATAAAGTTTATAAAACCCTAAAAAGTCGTTTATAAAGTATTTTCTGAATATTTTGTTTTGTTTTTTATCAAAATGTATATTTTCCCAATATCTTCCTTGGAATAAATAGGAACCTACAAGATTAATTTCTATTTTTTCCATAATGTTTTAAATAAATATATAAAATTAATTGCATGAACGCATGTTTTATTACCATTGTCGCACCAAATGCAATGCAAGGGTCAACACGTTCCTATCGATAATGGCATTAACCAATTAATAACCACCCTAATAACAAATAAATTAAAATGTTTGAGCAGCTCACTGATTGAGAAATAAAAAAAAGATCGTTAGGTCATATTATAAACGTCCCTTTTAAAAAACTATTTGCATGTTGGAGAATTATAATTTATAGTTGAAAACTCAAATTCTCAATTTCCGTATCACTCGGGTTGACAATTGCAATAAGTCAACCAAATCTGTTCGATAGTCAATAATAATTTAATAACAGTTTCGTTTCACCTGTCGCGCATTTCTTTGATTTTTAATGCAGGTTTATATTTTTGATCAAATTAATACATACCTATGTATATTTTTGTTTGTTGGCAATATTACATAGACCCTTAGCACAATTTGTTTATAGTACAACTGTTTGGTGTGCATTAACTGCATGCGGCAATCACTTACTAACACGAATTAAACACGATCATTTTATAGTTACTACACTATATAATCATCGTGTTAAGTTAAAACTTTAAATGTACTTAGTTGTCCTCCACAATCTAATTAGAACTCCATACTTTTGCTAATTGATTTTAATCAATGAAAAGAAAAGCAATCATAGGATAACAAAACAATCAGCCCCGCAGATTTATAATACGCTGGAACCTTGTCACTTTATGGGTGATGTGATGTAATACAAAATTTAAAAGTACAATTCGCAATGGAATTGTAATTGCTGTTTTTAGATCTTCGCTACTTTTACACATACTCATGTTTTTTACTGTAACCGGGACTTATTCGCGATAAAATTATAAAGGTTACGATACCTTCTACTTTCCGACGTTTCAAACGGGTTATACCGCTCGTGGTCACGGGTAGAGCTACGCGATGTGCAGGTTGTATCTACCCGCACTTGATCGCGTTGATTTCTTGTAATATCGGTACCCCTACATACCCCACTTATAACATCCGCACGCCTCGCTTTGTCTTTCCGATGGTGACTGCACCCGCTGATGAATGGATTCCACGATGTTGATAGTCGGTATCCGTCTTGCCGGTTGAAATTTTTACGCTTCTTGATTTAAACCACTTCACGTCATTTATTCTACGAAAATACGTTCGAAACGTAGGTATGTAGAAGAAATCGTAACCTTTTTAATTTTACCGCGAATAAGTCCCATCCTACAGTAAATATATGAGAATTGTAATTGTCTATTAAATTAGGAACTGTGAAAGTTGGAGTGTTCCTTAAATAAGGTAATCTATAAATTAACATAATATTTCTAAATATTGTAAAGGAGTATTGTTTATTTGTATCGCGAAGGGTTATTTGTATTATTCCATATATATTTTATAAAAATACACAGCTACCATCACAAATTCGTGCAACAATTGAGAGGTGCTGTTTATGCAGGTTAATTTTAGTTCACACGCTCTCACCATTGCTGTGTACTTAATATTATATAGTGTAGCATTTTACTAAATGTATAAGAAAATATTTATATACGGTACATTCATTAAAAAAAAATACTTTTGGATTTTTTGACTTTCTGTCTTTTTGTTTGTTCCGGCTAATCTCCCATACGGCTTGACCGATTTAACTGGACTTCCTTGTTGCTCAGCTAGTCCATAATAAATTGTTATAGTGAGACAATAAGAAAAATAATGTACAACAAGTTGTACTTAGTTTCAATAAGCGCCAGTTACTTGTCTGGCAAACGCAGAGTTTACAAATTTTCAGCCGTTTGTCCTTTTCATGCTTGTTTTTCTATCCAGATCGAGTATTGTATTGTTTTTAAAATAAGTAGGTATTTGTAGTTTGAAAATACGTATTTTGCTTGTGTCTTGCTTGCATTGCTGTTAATATTACTAGCTGCTTAAAAATACTTCTTAATTTTAACACTGTAAAACCATAAATTATTAGCATGTAATTTAATTTAAATTAATAACGTATGAGGTAGTATTGCTTAAAATAAAATCTCGAGATTAATGAACCTAACAATTAAATTAAAAACTAATATTAGTTTCTCATTATGTTTAATTTTAGGATCGTGATCGGTCAGTGAGTTTATTTTTCTTTATTAAACAAAAAAATTTTTTTTAGTTTTAACTTTTATCGTCGTTATGTAAAACCGAATGTAAATTCTCGTCACATTTTGACATTCGAGATCGCTGTGCCGACTGTCAGAGTGACAGATGTATTCTATTCATTGTTTATGTTTACATTTTCGACATCCGCTAATCCCCAAATGTTGCATTTTATGGTATTAATAAATTAATGTTCTTATTCTTCTTTTTTAACAATCTGTCAGGAAGTTAAGGAGGCTTGTAAGGTAAGAGTAATTAAATATGGTTTGAAATTTATAAGAAAAAAACAGACAAAACAACACAATAAAATAAAATCAATTTTATTTTGTATAAAACATAATGATTAAACTAGTCAAAAATTAGAATCGGTGTCAGCTCATATTTTAATTTGAGTACATACAATACAATCTCCTTGGGAGTTGAACATATTAAATTTAAACAGTTTCCTTGATAATCTTACTATTTTAAACAGAGGGATGAACATGATAAATATTACATTATCAAAGAAGTCGTTGTAACTAGGATCTTTTCGTATAATTATAATGCCATTAATAATAAATCTCTCTTAACAAAATTTTCATGTAAGATTTTTCTTTTTACAATAAGAAGTGACTTTAACCTTTTGTACACTTATGGACTTCTTCAGGACTGCCAACGGTTTAATAGTGTCATCAAAATGTATGAGAAAAAAATACTGAACTGATGAACTGCTACACAAAAGTATCTCTAATCTTTTACCCGACTGTGGCAAAACCGTAAGGAATTGTAATAGTATTGACAGTACAGTGGGCCCTGCTATTCCGGCCTGTGTCTAATCAGGCACCTCCCCAGTGTACCTACATGTCATTGAAAATATTTTGACAATCATCACTAATGCATGATTCAAAAGGTTATACTGTAAAATTATCATTTTTTGTAGGTTCAAGAACATATGATGTTAATCTACGTCTATACAAATAAATAAAATTGGAGTCTGTATATATATCAAAGTATACGGTACTAACATCAAACAACAACAATTTTTAAAAGTTTTCTTTGTCTGTTTGTTCCGGCTATTCACAGGGTTCCTGTGAATGTTCCCGTTCGGCAGGAAAGATTTTGAAGGGGCTTTATTTGTTTTTATATTAGCTTCACTCTGCGGCGTTACATGCTACTTAAAACAATAACCGTGGGACACAGCTAGTTTTATAATAAAACCAAAGCTCTCTATAATTTCTTTACTAAATTCGACATACATAATGAAGTAAAATTTAATATTATATATAAATCTCTTTTGTTAAAACTGCCGGACTATTGGAGGTCTTAGGCATTATACGTAGTGTTACATACTCTTTGGTCTTAGGTCCTCAATAATCCGACAATTTCAATTGTCCAACTGCCTTGCTAAGCATTTATCGGATTACTAGGGGTCCACTGTAGCTCTAGCACCTAAACCACTGAACTGATTCTAATTACTTAATGATTTTACAAAAGATTCATAATTTTAACCATAGTGAAAATACTGATAATATAATTTTTTACCAAAACTTTTAATGTAGATGGGCTTTAATTTTTATGAATTTTTCTTGATTGAAACAGTATTGTCTATTATCTTCTGTCAACAGTCTTATATAATTTTTTATCATTTCAGTCATTTGAGAAAGTCCTGGTTCAGAACCTTCGGTTAGGCTTATCAGTCAGTTTAGCCACAGCTATAGAGTCTATACCAAGATGGAGACTTATTCAAGCAGCTTTTCCTCATGTGATGCACTCGTTAGCTGCATTGTTACACAACAGGTAATCATCAGTATACAACTACTTAAAAAATGATTCATCAGCCTATATACAAATTAGCACCTTTTATTAAGTTATTTCAATCAAATCTCGATTTCCAAGTATTCCAGGATATAATAAATTTGCCATTTTCATCATATATATCATATTTCTGAACCAGTTTTAGTTATCCTTAAACCTGTCACAAAAATACATTTATACATATTGCTGCAGAACGTATTATGGATTTTACATAGTCCAATCTACGGTCTACAGTCGTTTGAAAAATACTTTCAATTTTATTAAGTACTAAATATGTGGAAAGGTATGGCACGATATTAATATATATTATTACACTTGGAATGCAGGGCAATCGCAGAACTAATGAGAGCATAAATACATATTATAGTAGGTATATATCCTGTATGTGGTAGTTTGTACATATATGTATACATATTATCGTAAAAAATATTAATAAATATCGTAGCTACATATAGATGGGATTTATTGATTAAACTTTTCTGCACCACTTAGTAAAAGTCAGTTTTATACCGCAGAATAAAGGACAATATGCAGTCTTTAGCAACTATAGAAATAAAACTTTTATACACCCTGCACTGGATCATACTTGATGCATCTGATGAATGTCTGGAAGCTGACTACGAGAATGGAATATTCTATGCAAACCCTTTTCATTACTTGTTTACAATACCTGCAATGACTGTAAGTATCTATTTTACAGCTTATTTATGTAAGTATTTTTTTGTGTTTTAAGAAATATTTGGAGCATAAAGTAGTGCATAATTTAAAACAAATATGAATTTATCTTTTTAAACCCTTGCTTATATTATAAACTCGAAAGTAACTGTGTCACAACTACTAAACCGATTTATATGGAATTTGGTTCACAGATAGTCACAAGCCTGAGAAGGGACATAGGCATAGATTTTTACCGCGATAACAGACATAAAGGAGGGCGAAAGCTAGTTACCTGTATACTTCATAAACGTCGAGCTTGACGCTTTAAATGTGTTTTTTTTTAATAACGCGCACACGATACTGTTTGAACCCGATTCGAGATCCAAATCTAGTGTTCCATCGCCGACTCTAAACTTTTTACAGCACGATATATCTGGTGCAGTTGAAATGAGAAGCAGCCCTCATATAACATTTACAGAATTATTCATTATCGTAATAAATAAGCCAAAGTGCCTCCACTCTAACTGATGAGAAGCATAAGCATTCTGTTTATGCTTTAGGGTATTTCACATTCTCACTTCGAATTTAGTGTGATGACCAGAGGCGTCTCTAGCCCGTGAGGCGCCCATGTGCAATCATTACTCTGGCGCCCTTTAGTAAGCGTGTAGTTTTATTAAAAGTGCCATGGTCAGTGCAGCAGCGCCCCTAAATACTGCTGCACTGTAGGTAAAGACGCCCCTAATGATGACGCACTTATCAACAAAACAATAACTTTGATTGCCTCTCTCGGAAATGAAAATTTAGAAAAATTCCAAAAAGGGGTAACACTTTTTGGAATTTTTAAAAGTTTATTTTAGTGCTTGCCTATACTCTTCAAGGAAGACACGTGCTGAATTTCAACTTCCTGTAGTTTCGGCTGTCCGTTGTCTGTCAGTCAGTCCGTAACGGGACAGTTTTACATATATTGCTATTGTTTCTGTTTCAGCTCTTTGTTTTCTTGTTTGCGCCGCTGTCACATCACTTGAAGGAGTCAGACTTCAGTGGCAACTTCCGCTTAGAAAACGGCCTGAAGATGTGGCAAGCACTGTGGGAGTTCAGACATCCCGACGCGCCTTGTTTCACCACACACGTGAAACCCAAGCCCAAACCCCTTGGTGGCAAGTATTTCAAGAGACATCAGCCAGGCGACGTGTTTATGGGGCGTATGTAGAGAAACTTATCATGTTTACTCTTTAGTAATCTCATTACTATTGAAAATGACTATATGGTATTTTTCTTTGCTTTAATAGGTAGCATGAATCTTGGACTTGTATATGGCATCTATATCTTAGTACTTGACACTTGCACGCAAAGCAAATCCAGCATTCGACTTAATGAGGACATTGGTACACGTCTAAAACTAATAAATCAATCTAATCTAAAATTATATCTATTCAATTAAAAGAAAAGTAAACCCAACTAAGGGTTTCGTAGTATGCTATGCCAATACATGTATGATGATTGCAGAGCTAGGTAATCTACACATTCTACACGGTATATAAAACAGCTAAAAACAAAACTATTGAGTTATATTTTGAATATAAATTTTATTAATAAGCGTAATATTGTGAACTTTAATATTTGAAATTAAAAATATCTATGTCTTAATCAGATATCGTTCAAAATATGTTTTAAAATCTTTGACTAAACACATTATAATCACCGATTCCAATTTTTCACGTTTAAATCTGATAGACTAAATAAATAAATATATAAAACGGTTATAATAGCTTCAATTTATCAAATGGCATCAATTTAAAAATTATACAACGGAAAGATAACTTTTCCCTCTTCAAGTCATTTAAAAAGCCTTTTCTAGTTCTTCCTAGTAACTCAATTCCAAAAATTTAATTTACTACGATCGTAAAAAAGGATTAGATTGATTGGGCTATGTTCGTGGTCCAGTCGCTTTGTCCAACTATTTCGGACGAAGTGAATTTTTTTCCTGTTAGTTCGATCTAACAACAGGACTATATTAATCGGACGACCCGGACATCTATTAGGGTTCCGAAGTTTATGACTCGAAACTCTTACAGATTCGTCATGTCAGTCCGTCCTCGACTTACGTCCAAACTGTAAGTGCTAGAAAGATGTAACTTTGCATGAATATGTGTATGGGGTAAGCCGCGAGAAAATAAGTAATCCCATCTTTACGTGTACTGGAGGTACCCCAAATAAAAATATTTTTTATAATTTTATTGTAGCACTTTGTCGACGTAATTACAACACATATTCATGCAAAGTTACCGTTTTGGCGATACGATAGATCTCGTGGACGACTAATCGAACTAATACAACATTACAGCCGAGTCGTTCGATCAATTGGAAAAAATCCAACTCGATAAAAAAGGAAAAGAAAGTCTTCGTCGTCCGATCAGTCGAACAAACAAAAAAAAAAGGCGTGTAGTCGGATCATTATTTTGGACGAAGCGATCGGATCACACGGTCATAGCCATTGATTGCAAGTAATTTTATAAAGTTCTTTTTTCCTGGAACCGCCGTTTGCGCTTGCATGACATCAGATATTTTATTCTATACAGTTATATTGTATTTCCCTCCAGTCTGATGCCCTTAAGATTCGAAGGGTACGCTATGGTATGACAACTTTTTACATTGTTTGTAAGTGCCTGAGTGAAACTGAGCTTTTATTTTAAAATTTTAACTGAAAATTGTATATGCAAATTTAATATCTAAATATTTTTAAATATGTTTATCTTAATTTACTAAATACAAAAATCAATAATACAAATACGCAAAAATGTTTATAAGATATGTTTGTGTCTTATTTATGAATCATAAAAAAGTAAATTCTACAAAAAGCAATAAAATGTACTCAGAACTTCATGCAAATATCTTCTCTCACTACTGTCAGCCGCTTGGTAATTTAATTATATTTTAAATTGAGTATGTTAAATTTTACTCCGTCAATCGGATATCTTTTTAAGTGCTATACTATTTTATATCTCTAATATGTTTTCTAATTTAACATTAATAAATTTAAACAGATGTAATATAAATATCTTTTAAAATTTTACAAATATTTAACATTGAACAGGTAAGCTATCAAAAGAGGAAGGCAATAATGTAAACGGAGCTAACAGCCCTCCAAGCCAGAATATATCTATGACACAGTCTGAAATGACATCGAAGCAAGCTAGCACTGAGGAAGAGCCTTGGTTGTCTTCGCCTAAAGAGACTATATTCCCTGAAACAATTCCCGAAGAGAGCTCCAGCACTGAGGAAGAACATGTGGTGAGATATGATTCTATTTTTTAACTTGTACTAGGTACAAAAGAATGTCACCTTTGCCACCGATATCAATCTTATTGAAAATAAATTTTTCTTAATCTTTATTGGCAGTCATTTTATGTATATTTCTCAAATAGATAAAATGACTGCCGATTACGATCGCGTATTACGATTTACGATATCGAGAACTACTAGTTTTTTTTTTTTTATACAGTCAATTCTTTTTTTTAAGATGTAAACGATCAAATTTGTTTGACAAATTTACGTGTTTGTCAAATTATTTGTTAATAGTGTGCCGCTGTGTTTGACGCGTTTGTCAAATAGTCTACGTGTTTGACGTTTTTGATGAAAATCTTGATTGTTGTTGTGTTTGTCAAACAAGTTTGATCGTTTACAGGGCTCTTTTGATGTAAACGTGAAGTTTAACAAACAAATTTGATCGTTTACAGGGCTCTTAAGCTACTCATTGGATATTTACCTAAATAACCCTCTTGTGGTGTAGATACTACAATAATCAATATTCAAGTGCAAGTTTATATCACAAAACTGCTCTACATATTATTTTTCAAATCTGGCAGTAAATAGCAGCAAACTTTTACAAAATTGCCCAAAAATTATGTAAAAGTTTTATTTGTAAATAATAAAATATAAAATAAATACTCATTCTTTAACTATAAATCAGATACAGATCAAGTTACGCTTGGTCACGATCATTTTTTACCTTTAGGAGGTAGTAGAGCCACGCTGATTTCAACACAAATGGGCCGGCTCGACCGGAGCAGTACTACCCTCACACAAAAGACCATCTTTATAATGACGACACTCGTGCTATCGTATTTCGTTAGTGAGTGTGAGACTGGAGGCCCAATCATTCTGCATCTTTCTCCCGGCTACCGGAGACCGGGAGAATGATGCAGAAACATCTGACCAGACCTTCATGGTATGGGTCACCATGCTGCATTGCCTCACAATGAGGATGGTGACCCCTACTCCTGGATTCGACTCATGCTTTCCATCAGGCAAAGTAGAGTCACTTTGGTAGGCTTAAATAAATATAAAAAAAAAGTTTTTTTTTCTTTTTTCATATTGTTGACTGTTTTCAGTTCATTTACCGCCTACCCTCTGAGCAAAATTTTGGTGGAGCTGTAAAAGAATATGCTGTGTATACAGCTAACCCTGAGATATTTCAACCACGGAAAACTGACGCAACCAAACAACCCCTACCGGGTATTAAACCCTTACCACAGATTACCAAGATGAGGTGAGTATTCTATCAGATTTTTTAAACTATGTCAAGAGCTAAAGTTAATACATTTGAGCTTTGTTAATTCCTCAATGTCATTGTTTTCAGTTCATCGGATAAAGAATCATTATCGGACAGTGGAGGCGGCGGGCCTGGACCTAAAGGTACACCTACAGCTGATAAAGTGCCTTTTGCAAAACAAGGAAATGTAAGTAATTTATTTTTAACTTTACCAAAATTTCTAGATAACTAAAGAAATCATTGAAACAGTAGCGCCAAATGAAGGATTCAGGTTTAGAATACTTTCCGTTTCTCTGAAACTTGGCTTTTGACTGCCTTGTTTGTCTAGTGGTTGGCGTATGCGACTGCTGATCATGAGGTCTCGGGTTCGATTCCCGAGTAGGACCGAATTTATTTGTGTGATCCACAAATATTTGTTTCGGAGTCTGTGTGTTTACAAAAAAAGTATGCTTATGTATTTATATCAGTTGTCTAGTACCCATAATACAAGCTCTACTTAGTTTGGGACTAGATGATGTTGTGTGTAAGATGCCCGAAATATTCATTTATTTATTATCTGAAAGCTTCCAATTGACACATGTTATTGTTAAGAAATAAATTAATATATATTAATAAACTAGTAAACAGTTAAGTTGGTCAGTGTGAATATCTATCCTGCTGCTACGTAATAAATAATATACATTTTCTCTATATTACATAGACAGCAATTGATATAATTTATATATACCTATGTATGTCTTGCCTTCAGTACCATAAAAGTGTTCTATCAGCAGTTTGCTTGCAGAGCAATTATCATCATCATCATCATCAGCCTATCTCAGTCCACTGCTGGACGTAGGCCTCCCCCATTGCACACCACTTTGATTGATTTTGTGCTTCTCGCATCCAGAGCAATTATAAATAGTAATAATTAATTATTTGTTATTTAGGTGTCAGCAGCTACATTTTTAGACGTCGCTACACTACGTTGTTTATTTACGTCGCAGTGGCAAGAAGAAGGCGTTTACTGGGCCTTACACTATTTATATAATAGGTGCGTTCATAACAATAACACATTGATATCATGATTATAACAAGCTAATGATAAAAATATCGTATGATCAATAATAATTAACTTTTAGACTGCGTGATATATGTGACGACATGTCAAAACAGACACAACCAAGAAAAAGAAGCAACTCCTTGCCAATACCCAAAATTGAAGTATCTCTCTACCAAAGCCCAGACATGAAAGAAAGAGAATCACTAAAAAATTTCATAGAAATTCCAGAGGTAAAGGACATGTCGCCCATAACCGAAATGCCCTTCCCGTCACCTCCAAAGGCAGAAGAAGAAAACCTCATGACAAGAAGATCTAGCGAAAAGATCAAACGAAAAATGAAGATGGCAGATCTAAAAGCTTTTGTTGAAACGAAACTACTATCGAAATCGGAAAAAGCGCTCGAGAAAATTGGACACGACGACAAATTTTCGTTCCATACTGCAGTTAGGATGATATCTGTAGCTATATTTTTCTACATTGCTGTAGTTTTAAAAATTATAAATCATTTTATCACATACACATAAGCCAAGTCCCTGCTTAACTCACAGTCAGAGAAGCTTCTTTTTCTCAAAATTTTATTTATCTAATAAACTTATCACAAGTCTAAGCAAGCTTGCATGTATGTACTAAATCAAAAATGCTAGCTGTAGCTATACAGGGTGTTTTTATTTTACTTTAGTGTATTTTAATGTTAGTTGATGTGAAAAAAAGTAATGTTACATATGTCCTTAATATTTCAGGAATACCACAGGAGTTTAGACAATACAGATGACAGACCTAATTCAGCATTGGCCAGCAATTTTCCCCCGTTAGCTCCAAGACTCACTGGTGATCTATTCCACTGCAATCTCATCAAAGGCAAAAGTATGCCCAGTCTAAGGTGAGTTCTCCATTCCAAAACATAAAATTTTTCATACTTCTTTCTTTCTCATGGTTTGAATATTATTTTTGATAGTTACAAAACATTGACAAGATAATTGAGTAAAAAATTTGTAGTATTGTGAATCTTAATTTATTACCGTTTTGGAGAAGTCATTTTTACATTTAAACTTTTATGTACATTGTAGAATTACAGAGGTACTGAATATTTGTAGAGCAAACGTTAATCTTTTTTACCTAGTTATTGATAGAGATGGAGAAATACAACTCACATGTTTTATGTGCACTCCACCTTTATGACGTAGTATGAATATTATATATTTCTTTTTAATTCTCCCTCTCTTCTCTTTAGGATTCCTTTTTTGTGATATTCTTTACAAGGTAAATCACTAGTTTTAATCCAAAATCAGCAGTTGATATTTATATTTGTTTTTGGATATTTGTCTTCACTAGGTTAGATGACTCTGAAGTCAATTCAATATATTTTCAGTTTACATCATACCAGTAGACTTGTATAGAATAGAATACTTGGTACATTTTTATTATATTATACTAGCTTTCGCCCGCGTGTATCTCGATTATTTCGGCAAAAAGTATGTCTTTTCTCAGGCTCCAGATTATCTGTATACCAAATTCCATTTAAATCGGCTCAGTAATTTTGGCGTGAAAGTGTGACATACAGATAGAGTTATTTTCGTATTTATAATATTAGTTAGAATTTCGAGGCCTGACGTCACAGTTTCATGTCGTGAAACATTCTTGTTAAAAGTTAAGGTGAAATAATGGTAAATATAATAGTAGAACTGATCGACAATTTCACACAATATTACGAGTATAACATAGGGTTTAGGAATAACTCGGCCACATTATTTGTTTTGAGTATAGGCATCTACCCAATTCACACAATCACTATATTTTTCAACCTTCCTATCAGAGCACAGCATGTTTCTTTATTGAACACAACATTCTGGGTGATAAAATAACTGTTAAAAAATATATTTATTTTCTTTCTCCGGTCTTGTTAACGCTTGTACCCTACTATTGTAATGGACGAACGGTATGGTCGCTAGCTGTCTGATTGATGAGCTAGCATCCAATGGGTAAGTGAGCAAAATAAGAAAGACATTAGAAGCTTCGTAATTTAGCGCTAGTGTTGCTCGCCGAATGGTGATACACAAACCGATATTACAATTTATTCTACGCGTAGTATTCTGCTTCAAATTCTCGAATACATACGAGGCCATTATCTTTGCCGAATTCAAGCTTTTTTCAGCACTTAAGACAATTACTTTGATGGAATGAAAAATCCACTTCAATAGCGAACTAAATTAAGACGTTCGTGTTGGTTTTGGGCGTCAAAAAGAATCGTATGATGTCAAAGTCGTTGGGTATATTTGTAGCAGCCAAACATTTCACTCCACCTCTTGGCCCCATCGTCATATCAGTCGCGAAATTTCAAATTAAGTGATTTTAACCCGGACTTACATATACATTTCAAGATTTATTATAAAACGATAGTTAGAAGAAGGTTAAAAATGACTCTCAAAATAACTATATTTTGGAAGTCAACTTTAACCCAATTGTTGAATTCCAACATTCTAATAGAAGACCAAAGGTTATATTGTGAATTACAAATAAATTGCTTTCAAATACATGAACACAAAATCAAAGTAATTGTACGCACGCATAATGCTCTTTAGTTTTTTTACACAAAACATAGCAACAAAATGTAGTTAGCTAAGCCGTTAGCAGTTCTAAGTAGTAACGCCATTTGTTGATTCATTTGATTCGGCAACTAATACAATCATCATGCATTAAAAACATGACAAAATAAACCACATTAATTTTTAACTAATTCGAATGCTTGAATATCAGGACAGTATTTAATTTTACACTTTACCAACGCAATTTGTAATTTAGCATGTATATTTATTAAAATAAAACATATTTAGCATGATCAAATTATGCAGCAAAACACATATAATAATGTGAAGCGTTAAAATAGGGCTATTTTATACATTTAAAAATAAATAATAATAAATAAAGTGGATCACACATATAACTTAAATATATTATAAATTAAAACATTTGAAAGAAAAACTCGGTAAGTATGACAATTCCATAGCACTAGGTGATTATCATAAACATTCTACATTACAGATACATAGGAGAAGTAAAAACAGAGAGAACTCAAGGTCCGTCTAGTACAATGCCTGTCAATTTCCGCAAAAAAAAGAATCCTATTATAACCGTCACAGAACATACGCCTGCACCGTCACCAGATTACCTTTCAAAAACGAGACAGGTACTTATCTAAGAAATTTGATAACGAAATCATCTTCCTTTATTATTCCCAACTACTTCAACCGATTTTACCTGAATATCACCTTGAGAGTGAACTGAATTCGGAGTTTAAACAAGTTGTCAGTACATCTGAGGGTACTGACTTCCCAACAACGATTACTATAGATTTCTAAATAACCGGGACCAATCAATTAACGTGCCCTTCTTAATACGGTCGTGAACCACCGCGAACACCCATACTCCGAGCTGTTATTCAGAATTTCTTTTAAAACAAATCCAACAACACTGACCCAGTAATCTAAACGGATCTCTAATGATTCGAACTCGCATACGCTAACCACTAGACCTACGAGGCATGCAGAAATTGATAACGTAATAAATTATAGACTACACTTGATCTATTCTCGTGGTATGATTCAAAAACTGATCTTTTGATCCCACAATGTCGCACTGGGATGATTCTTAAATTGCTGTTCTAAGCCTGGGTATTCTTTGTATCATTTTCATGGGTGAATGTTTATAAAATCCCTTACGTCTCAAGATATTTTGACTATATTTTTGACTGCCTCGGTGGCGCAGTGTTAGCGTATGCCACTGATGTGCTTGAGGTCTCGAATTGGATTCCCGGGTCGGACCAAACGTTTGTGACAAATATTTCGGATATCTTACACACAACGTCATCTAATCCCAAAATAAGCTGATATAAATGCATAAACATACTTTTAAAAAACAGCTAGACTCCGAAACAAATATTTGTGGATCACACAAATATTTGGTCCGACCCGGAAATCGAACCTCTTGATCAGCAGTCGCGTACGCTAACCATTAGACCAGCAAGGCTGTCTAATCTGGACATTGCAGCAAGGCGACCCACACTATATTCCTAGTGGTAAATTGGTATTAAAGTAATTATAGAGGCTTCTAGAGACCGAGATGATGCAGAAACATCCAACCAGGCCGCCTTGGTTTGGGTCACCATGTTGAATTATACTCGTGCTTTCCATCAGGCAGAGTAGAGTCACTTTGGTAGGCTTTCATATATAAAATTAAAAAAATATAATTGACAAGGATAAATTATAATTATTATTTGAGTGTGGTACGAATAGAATATATTGAAATAATTACAGGGTTCGCTTGAATCACAAATAGACTCAGTCAGTATGCAGGGATCTCAACATATTCCAACTCCAGAACGAAAACCTAGTCTCACGAGATCACAAACTGACTCGAACATCACGTATGTGGTAGAAGAAATACAGGAGGCACCCGGCTCCATTAATTACATAACGAAGGATGGTGATATCGATTTTCAAGTCGTTCTAAAGGTATTTCTACTTGTTTCGTAGTGCTTCTATAATGTTAATAATTAAAATAGAAATAATATGTTCGATAACTATATTATGTTTCATTGTTTATTGTATACAATTGCAGTTCAACTTATACAATGTAACAGTTTGTTTAATATTGTAAACAGATCAAAATAATTAAGGGGAACTTTAAGATATTGAATTAATTTCTATGAGCTTTCTAATATATAACCTAACATGAATCCTATATGGAGGCATATAGGATTCGAGAAATTCGTTTGAGTGCCTTGTGGGTCTCAAAACTAGATTGACTTTACGAAAGTACTTATATGATGACATTGTACTAACATTTCAGGCTGTGCACTCTGTGTCAACAATGGACAGTTTCTACATTACTCTTCGTGTTATGGAAGTAATGTTGAACTTGGTAGACACTCTCATGGAAATTGGTGTACATAAAAATTGGCAAAATAATAAAACTGAAGAGACCCAACCAGGCGGTGTAGATCCCATGGCCGAATTCAATAAAGAAAGCAAGGTAAGTGTTTTTTTTTGTTTTGTATCATTGAGAAAAAGGAAGTTTTATTCGGTCTCATTTAACCATTTAATTTGTACATTTTTATAATACTTATATTAAAATTATATATTAAATCTTTGTATATTTTAATTATATATCGAATAAAATTTTAATTAGCCCAATAATTCGGGTTAGTTAGTTGACGGTCAGATAGACATATGAATGATCCAATAAACGAAAGCTTAAAAGTGGTAGGTATTAATATTTGATAGAATTTTACATTTTGTCAATTTTACAGGAAAGGGATTCCGGTATACCATGTGCTCAGAGCCAAGATTCTACAAATATAGATGGAGATGCCAAAGATAAATCGAAAGAAGAAGAAAACCTGGATTGTCCATATTATATGATTATGCAAATTATATTGAGGTAACAAACTTATGACATTTGAAGTGTTTTGTATGAATGCCTCTGAAATTTATGTAAATGATTGAATTTTAGGCTATTACGTCAATTGGGTTGTTCGCACGGCTGCACTTCTGCGCTTCGCGGTCCTCAGGCTGAATGTCTACGAGTACAAGCTCGAAACTCCTTACGCCAATTACGTTCTGCTTCCATACCCAAATTTACTGTACGACTAAAGGACATGACCAAGTATTCGCCCATAAGAGAAGTGCTTGACAATTTGCATGCGGCTGTTGGTTTCTGTGCAGAGCCGGCTACTTTGGTCTCTCCTATGAGTAAGTTTAACCATGCCTTTTAGCCTTTATTAAAGATAATACTCATTGCAATACTAAAGGTTTGTGTGTGCTTGTGAATGCTTTCCATCAGGCAGAGTAAAGTGACTTCAGCAGGCTCATATAAAAAAGACGCTCTTCAAAGATGATTTATGTATTTTACACAGACTATAGATAACTGACTATAATATTTTTATATACATATAATATATCTCTAGATTACCATAAACCTTATATATATGATACACTAAAATAGAAAATATAATTTGCTTTTATATCAGATCAGCAGAAACGAGGCTGCACAAAATCTCCTGATATAAGTAATTTACAAACGGGATATGCAACTAATTTCGGCGCCGGTCAGGGTTCTAACGCCAACAGGGCGATAGAGACCTTTATTGTGGAAACAACTTTCCGAGTACTTGTTACTCGGTTCGCATTGATGCATAAGGAACTGAAGATGCTTGATAATTCGGTAAGGACTATCAAATTAAAAATTTTGATTTTAACGTGTCGCGTATTGTTTGACTGCAATGCTTTACATTATACGAGTATGTGTAACGCCAAATGTGTTATAAGCGCCGCTCGATCCTTTTTATATTTCCTTTAGGCACAAGGAAGGTTCATTTCCACGGAAACCGTAAAGTAAATTAAAAGATCTATTCGATTTGATTTCAATTTTACTCACATTTAGCGATGATATAAAGATGAAACTTAGCCTACTTGTATTTAATCTAGCTTCGCGCCACGTACCTACCTTTAGAACACACTTTCTTTCTTTAGGTATATAATCTATATATACAGTAGAATCCGTTTATTATGACTCCGCCTATATTGACCAGGTTATTATGACGTAATTGCACTACGAAGTTTGGTTTTCATATAAAATTCTTTATAAAAAAGTCGGATATAATGACTTCCCTTACAGTGACATGTCGCTTATTATGACCCATTTTTAATAAATTATGTCCGGTTATAATGACCGACATGATTCTTTACACCTTCGGTATTGTTCGTTGATTCCCGACGACGTTCGGCACGTGGCTCGTTTTTGTTTTGAATACAACATCAGTACTACAGCCAATGGATCAGGGAATAATACGATCACTCAAAATGAATTTAAGGAAGAACCTTGTGCTCAAAATGATTAATTGTCTTGATGCTAATGAAAACCACTCTTCTACAAAAGTAACGGTGCTAGATGCAATTCTCATGGTTAATGATGCCTGGAATAAAAGTACCATTCATAACTGTTTCAAACACGCAGGATTCATTGAAAGCCACAACGGTTTACCTATTCAAATATCAGAACATGAATTCGATGAAGAAGATGACATTCCTTTATCTTTGTGGTCACGTAACCTAAACTCAGATTCTTTAGCAGCACCGGAAATGTGGGAAGATTATGTTGACATCGATAGCGGTCTCCTCACATCCGAAGAACCCACCGATGAAAATATCGTACAGAACATTAGTGCTAAGGAACAACTCGAAAGTGATGGGGAAGAGGAAGTCGAGGAAGCACCATTACCTACCGCAGAAGAGGCATTAAAAGCTGCAGAATTATTATCACAATTTGTTCACAGCAATATTGAAAATGATAATTTGACCATAGCTATGTCTTCTATACACAATAGTATTAGAGACTGTTTTTACAATAAAATGAAAAAACAAAAGCAGACAAAAATTACAGATTACTTACAATAAAAAATACACTTGTAGGTATGTGTTATTATAATAATGTGCTGATTACGTGCAATTTCGATTTTGATTTAATATGTATGTATACATACATACATATGTAATTATGTACTTTCTATGTTTCTGTATTAAAATACATACATATTTACATAAAAAAAGTTTTTCATTTCACATTACGCTTTATATGACGTCCGCTTATTATGACGTGTTTGTCAATTCCTTTCGATGTCATTATAAACGGACTCTACTGTATATAAAAATGAAACCCGTTTTCCTTGGTCACGGCATCACGCGTGAATGGCTGGACCGATTTCACTAATTCTTTTTTTATAATATACCTTGAAGTACGAGGATGATTTTTACGGAGAGAAAAAATTAAAAAAAAAACTGAAAAAGTCTAAAAACAACACTTCTATATTCCCATACAAAAGATTCGTAACAATACTTAAGTTTATTGGAGGGCAAAACAATTGAGTGACGTTGAATCGTCTGTTAGGCGGTACGAAGTTCGCGGGGTCAGCTAGTATTTCATAATTTTTCTGAGGATACTAATATCTCTCTAAGATAAAAATAACATGCTTCTACATGTAAACTTGTATTATTTACATTGTAAATATACTACATATTTAGTTACATACTGAAAATTGTTCAATGCTAGGTAATTTATTTCTAATTAGATTAATTTCATAATATATAAATGACATATACCTAGTATTATTGTAGTTTTTAATGTTTACAGGCATTATATACAGAGGTTCGTCTGTTATTGAGTTACGTAAGAGAAGCCCATGGTGGACAATTCCGCATCGTTGCCTTTAGCGCTTTGTTGGACACGGCAGAGAGGCCGGACAGTCACCAGAAAGATTCTAATATGCAGACTACTAGAGTGATCAGGTAATATATTTTATTACTAATAAATTTTAAAAAAATGCCTTAATGATATATTTGCCCATTTTGTTAAAAGAAAGATAAATCGTCATTTTTACAAATATATTCACGCATTTAAAAAGACAAAAAGAGATTGCATCGGCCGGGAATCGAACCCGGGCCGCCCGCGTGGCAGGCGAGCATTCTACCACTGAACCACCGATGCTGATATTTAAAATCATCAAATAAAGGTCCAATTGGTGTATTTATTGGTGTTTTTATGTTCGATTACTAATCGAACATAAAATTGTAATAACTACAATTATTGCAGAAATAATTGCGTTCCGTATCAAAGTTACCTAATAACAAAGTAGTTAGATACATTTCGCGTTTCTTGCATGTGTCTAACATTCTTTATTACCTCTTTATCTAGTATCTACCTATATCATTAGATTCGTCGTGGTAACCAAGTGTTCTTAGCTAAAAAATAAACGCGAAAAATAAACCAACATGACAACTGTGAGACCCTATATTTTAAAGTATTTTTTTATTTATTTATCAATATCTGTATCAAATTAAAAGGCTTATTGGCAATTTTGTAATGGTATTCATTAAAATATTTATGAAATTATTTTATACCTTATAATAATAGAGTTAGGTTACAAATATGTATTTATCAAATTAGTATCTACAACATCCTAACTAGCTCACTGTCGTTAAATCACTGTTTCCTTCTACAGGCACATTCCCCGTGCGAGTGAAGAAGAGCGTGGATCAGACACGGGTGCGGATTCAGGCTGCGCTCCCGATGAACGTTCACACAAAAAGTTTAATTTCAAGAAACGAAGCACTTCTTCTACTGGCCCACATGTATGTCCACTGCTGTTTAATATGTACAATATTAATATGTGTAAATGCCTCTAACATCACGACATTTTGCGTTGGGCTTAAAGGCTACGTAGAAATTGAAATTCATTGCCATCGTTCGCGTTAGACAATGTACTTTTGCAATGTAGCGTATTTCTTTATAAACATGTGACATCTACGTATATTATATTGTTCTTAACAGATCATAATGCGATGTAGCCCTTTCATAAAACGCCAACTATCGGGCAAAATGTTTACCTTGCAATCTATTTAGTTTTAAATAACAACTGACTTAATTCCAAAAAGGATTGACATTTAGCATTTTCATCTATGGACTGCCAAAAGGGACCCGTGGCTAAGTGTTTATTGCGTCGGATAGCATATTGCAAATTGAAGCAATCCTCACAAGGTCGATTTATAGGTGGGTGACCATTCTTAACACGTCAACCTCACCGTGCTTCTGAAATTACGGTCCCGGTTGCCATTCCAATATCTGTAGCAACAAATGCGGTAGTTAAAAAGTCATACAAGTTTATTTACAGAACTTCGTTACGACCTATGTCAGTCAATAGTTGAACCGTATCGTATTAGACTCCAAAGCGGATCCCGCCTAGTTTGGTAAGAAAGGCTCAAAGGAAAAAATGGTTTGTATATAAGTGTATGCTCCAGAGTCTTCTGGAGACGGAAGGCGGCGAGGAGTCAGCGAGCCAGTCGCCGCTGTCGGTGCGCACGCGCCGCTACCAGCTCACCCCGCGACAGTCCGAGCGAACCATCCCGTCCGCATCGTCCACCGACATCACGTCGCACCACAAAATACACTCCAAGTCTATACACTCCAAGTTTCACATCAGTGGCATCGGTAACAATAAACATATTTATTTTATACCAGCTTTCGCCCGCGGCTCCGCCTGCGTCTATTTTAGTTATCGCGGTAAAAAAAAACGTATTTTTTTTTCATAAAAGTATCTTTTGTTACTTTTAATACCTTCAAGAATATGTGAACAAAGTTTCATGATGATCGGTTGAGTAGTTTTCGCGTGAAAGCGTAACAAACTAACATTCACATTTATATTAGTAGAGATAAGAATAGGGTTCTGTAATCATCCCTAATGGCAGGTGGATTTAAAATCGTGTCCAATAGATAATTGTTATGTTTACTGAATATTTCTTAATTTTTGGACGAAGTTTTCCAAGTAGTTCATTTTACAAGTTATGCCATTAATACTCCTGAAATAAAAGAGTTGTCTGAACCGCTATAGTTTTCCCTTAAAGTTCAATATATGGACTACTATCATTGTTTTTTCAGATTTTTTGAGCCAGCCGTTTTGAACTTTTAGAGGGAGGGTGCCCCGTTTTTACAAAAAAATGTACTTTTAAGTTGAATAAATCACAAACGGATACCTAAATCGATAAATGGTTGTAGCAACCACGCAATGTTTTTAAAAGACCTATCTAATGATCCCATACGTTGGGGTAGATGCGAGAAAAAAAAATCATCCGAAATAAAAGTTTGATTGTAGCATTTTATCGATGAACTTGCAACACATATTCACGCAAAGTTACCGTTTATGGTGAACGAAACACTTATCCGCGTCGAACGAATCGAAGTCAAAGAGGCCTCGCACACTTATCCGCACCAGAAGAATCGACCGAGCCGAAAGCATCGACTGCGTCGAAGAAATCATTTCAAGAAATAGTACTCGTGCGTTGCTGTGTCATACGCAACTGATAGAACGCGACCGCATCATCCGCGCCGAATTTTATGACGTCATCCGAATTCGTCTAGGATTTGTGGTTTTCTTCCAGATGCGGACGATTCGACGCGGGTAAGTGTGCGAGGTTTCATGAGATTTCATATAAAGAATTCTAAAATTCGTTTCGTTCGGCTCGTTCGACGCGTTCGCCTCTGATAAGTGTGCGATCACCTTTAGGCGGTAAGTCGCGGACGGGCGGACGGACATGACGAATCTATAAGGGTTCCTAGTCATGAACTACGGAACCATAAAAACTAATTATTTCCTTCTGAAATATGAGATTAATATTTAACACATACAGATTTTATTTCCCTAATCACCCCATAAATAAGGAGACAATGCGCTTTCGAGAATAAAAAGCCTATATGTTATGTCCTAAAATAGATCCTTGAGAGGAGATAAAATCAGCCTTTGAACGTGAAAAGTAATATAAAATCACGTGAATACAGAGGTACAAAGTTTCACTTTTATAATAGTTTTATTTAAATTTGATGTACAGTAAACTGGTTCCGCCAAAAACCGCAACAATCCCAATCTCTGATACGCAACGGCGGAGGTTCTGGCGAATCCCTGCCAATCTCCGGCAGCATGATATCTTTAGCGAGACCGCCACATATGCCTCCACCGCATACGAGCCGACCCGTGCACGTCAAACGGAGAGTTGGATATACGCTCAATAGGTAACTAATATGCAACATTGAATACTTCATA
Source organism: Phragmatobia fuliginosa (assembly GCA_932526445.1). Taxonomy (NCBI): domain Eukaryota; kingdom Metazoa; phylum Arthropoda; class Insecta; order Lepidoptera; family Erebidae; genus Phragmatobia; species Phragmatobia fuliginosa. The sequence goes on along the minus strand of OW052068.1, from coordinate 10,719,312 downwards.
TATTAAAAGTATTACATTAAAAGTCATATATTACTAAATTAAACAATATTGAAATGAGTATTTAAAACCCTTCTAGAGCACGAAAGCAGGTGGAAGACCGGCTGAATAGATTTGGACTTAGAAAAATGAGGAAGAAGAGAGATGGCAGTATTGAAGATACGAGCGGTGGATGTAAGTTTAATACGTATTCAGTTTTTATTATTAGTCTTTTGTATTTTAATGAGATACATCGTGCCTAAATGTATTCATTTTATAGTACCATTATACTACTCGTAATACTCAGATGGGATTCTCCAAATTCTTAAGGGCCACAGCACACTAGCTACTTTTAGCATCGGCGATCGGCGCTTTGGCGACTGCATCGATGCAGCATCGCGAGTTAGCGACTTTCTGCGTTCGAACGCGGTATCGGAAACGCGCGTTTTAGCGACTGCTCAGATGCCTGGATCGCGTCGGCTGTAGTGTTGTCTATAATTTTCCGACGCCAAATCAATGCTACTGACATCCGAATGTGTGCGGAGAGTAGCGTTCATCTGCTGTGACACGCTTCTAAAAAGCGACTCAATCTCCGCGTTTGGCGTTTTTAAGTGTGCGGTGCGGAGCGTTCGGTCGCCGTATTTAGCTTCTAAAAAGCGACTAGTTGCCGATCGCCGATGCTAAAAGTAGCTAGTGTGATGTGGCCCTTAAAGGTGCTTATAAAGCTCGACCAAGACGCATTCGTGCTGTCGTATTTCGCTGGTGAGTGCGAGACCAGCGGCCCAATTATGCAAATGCATCTTGCAAGGTCACCATGGTGCAATGTCTGCACTCACAATAATAATAGTGAACCTTTCTCTTGGATTTTACTCAGGCTTCTATTATAAGTAGAGTGACTTGGGTAGGCTAAAAGGTATAAAAAAAAATTGGTTAATTTTGTCGAATAGTCTAACAAAAAGCTTTTACATTTATATATTGGGCTATTAACCACGCTGAAATCACGGCCCCTACCCAATTGTTTTATGTATTATTTTGTAAATACTTGTCAGACATGTCGCGCCGTGGTTCTGCCGAAGGAGGATCAGGGGGTGGTGAATCTGAAGTGGTGATATTGAAACGCCGTAGATTGGTGGCGGCTGCACCGCTGTACGCGGGACTTGCAAGGTTCAATTTCCTATTAGACGCGACACAACCCGGAGGAACGCCTGACGCTTTATTCATGGCTGCATTGTTAGATTTGGTGAGTGTACAATAGGTGTACCTGAAAAAAATATTTGTCATGAAAGCTATTTTATTTATACTAGACATCTCCCAAATTAGGAATAAAAATCGTATCGTGGGGCTTTACAAACATATATTATACAGACAAAAAGAACACGCAGACTTAGAACAATAATTTCTGAATCCCCCAAAGTATTGTCGCATGTACGATTTGAACCCACAAAACTTGTCGTCGTAGAAGCGGCGTGACAACCGCTTATGCGATTAGAACCACCGTGCAGTCAAATTTATTATTTAAATTAAAGTAAATCAAATTATTTGTCAATTAGTTTCTAATTTTAAAAATATATTTAAATTATCCTCATCCAATAGAGACTGTCTAATTACGAGTTACATTTCAAGTGTGAGTCATTGATTAATTTGTTAGTTTAATTTCCCTAACGGCTTTTAAAAGACCATTGCTGTTCTTGGACCTCTCCAAAAAAATAAAGTTTTAGCCTTCTGTTCCACACTAGCCAGACAGTTTGGTATAGGTTTTGTTTCAAGTTTTACTTTTCTCTGCAGTGCTGTTGTTTTACGTAGATAGGTCTCTTAGTGGGCTTTTACGACATCAAGGAGATCATTGAAGATGTGAAACTACGTATTCTTAATCCGTCACACACCGACTAGTTTACGTTACATATGTTCAATAAGATAAATAGACCTACTTATGCAACAAGGAAAAAATCCACACACATACGAAAATGGACCCTATCTATGGGGTCTTGATTTATCATGTATGTGAATTAGATCCTTACTGTATATGTAACCCATGGACTTACTTATTTAGTTACCATCATTTTCAGCCCCATACAGTAGTGGTTGGAAGAGCAGCGATTCTCTTGGAATGTGCGCACCTAGTACACAACTGCAACAAAGGTCAATGGCCTTACTGGTTAAAATCAAACGCGTCCAAAAATGCTGGTGAGTTATTTCTATACATTATATCATAGTTAGTCAAATAAAATGCCACACGCTCAAATTATATTTTCTTGCAGTATCTTTAAGTCCACAAGTAAGGAGACAACGTCTTGCTGGGAAATTGTTTTATCAATGGGCTGAAGTAAGTATTACGTCATATCTCACACACATTCCACTACATAACTCACAATACTAAATTATACACTCATAAAAAACCATGGAAAAAATATACTATTATCTGTATATTTTGTAGGCTATTGGAAATAGATTAGAAGAAATGTTGATAGAAGACAAAAAGCACATCGATACCGTTGTCAATCTGGTTAATGACCCCGACGGTCAACGTGAACTGTTACAGCAGGATGAAGAAGAAGATTTCCTTGATGAAGGTAATTTTTTATAGTCACATGAGTTATTAATTATTTACTACTCTCGTTACACTTCCAATGTAGCGTAGCTGGCAGGACTAAATATGAATATCATAGATTTGAAGATTTTTTTTTTATTGTGTCAATCTGCGATCAGTAGTGATATTATAAGCAGTGAGTTGGAGATATAATTGGCAGGATGAGCGTGACTCCAGCGAGCCATCTACTCCACCTTGGAAGATTAATACGAAAATATTAATTTCTTATTTTTCAGCAAGTATTCGCGTCCCTGGAAAACCCATAGGAGCTGAATGCCCTCGCGCCTTACGAATCATCGCTTGTGTACTGCTATTCGAAATCACATCGTTCCTACGCGAAGGTTATCAGAACCTACCAAAAATTGGCCGATCGTCGCTAAAGGAAAGAGGACCCTGGGACAAAGTTTACAGGTACCACATTCACTTGTTAATAATAAAGATTATTTTGGTAAGTAGCTGATAATATAATATCATTGGTGTAAAACAATTTTATTTTTTGTCATTACGTTATGCGAAGATGGATGGAAAAACGACGTATAGTGTGTAAGACTAAGTGAGTTCATTATGTTCCGTTCATATAAAATGTATTAAAGAGAGTGCATATATTTGACAATACTTTTATTTTAACAGGGCTCTTAGCAGTCAACACACATTAATGCCAGTCGAGTATGTTTACAAAAGAAATAATGCATGTTTCCTTGCATACGGCACTAAGCGTGCATGCGTATGTAGTATGTACATAATATTGAATTACGTACACTTTTAAAATGGAAGTATTATGTGCAAATCACTTGGACAATTATTGTGAATCGTATAGCAAATATTGTTCACTTATTGACAATTTTGGCACTCGGGACTTTTCGCAATCGTTACCGTATGCAGCATGACTTAAGGTAGCAAAGAAATTTACAGTGAAATACGTTCTAGAGTTTGTATTACAATCTAATTGTCAAAATTCCTTTATAATAATATAATATTAATAGAAGCTTATATTCTCATGTGCTTTGGCGACGATTGTGATAGTCTCATAACCACGTTCTTATTTTTAACAATGATTCAAATACTTGGTAAAACGTGCTCACGCACAATTAAATGCATGGAATGTTGTAATATTATACACCTAAATGGCTAACGATAAAACTTATTCTAAAATACACACGCGTATTATAAATTATTTTGTGAAATACACACTCTTTCGAAATTTGTCGAATAGTTTTTTTTTGATAAGTGATAAAATAGTTTAGATAAAATTAGAAAAACAAGTAAAAATGCTTTTGCTACATTGGCATGCGTCGATCTGCAAAGATTCTACCAAAATTGTATAGCAGTGAGAAATAGAAGCTAATTGAGTAACATAGCTAGTAAATGCCACGCGACTCTTGAAAAAAGTAATGCGAAGTCGGATTAAAACAGTATGTAAACTTACATCGCAGGGAGGCAAACCGTCGCTGGAGCATGGCTCTGTCGAGCATGGGTCATTCACAGGCGTCAGCGCAAAGTCTGCAGTCCATAGCTGGAGTGGAAACTGAGAGAAAGATATCGTTTGTGTTGCATGAACCAGAGAATGTGTCTGGTGGAAGTAATGTAACTGTAAGTATATTATATAAATAAAAAATATTCGGTAAATGCGGCAAGGCAATGACGTCATCTCAATATTGTCACGTGACTAAAAGAATAGAAGATACGCGAAACGTTTGTATCTATGCTAGGCCCTCGGTTAATATTAGCCTTGATGAAACCCTAAGTGTCTAATAGGTACATTAAATTGTTTTTAGATGTAAGAAATACTTTAACAGGTATATTAAGCCTAAAATGTTTTATACACATAAGCTAGCAGACGCGATACCTCCCGCAATAGATGAAAAGAAGGGTCGACTAGGATCAAGAGGAAAAGGGGGAATGCATCGGCGCAACACGCAACAAACTCACTCCGCATACGGCTCCTTCAAACGACGCTCTATCAAGCTGAGGCAGAAAGACAATAGAGAAGTAGAAGAATGTAAGTATCTTCTACCACTCTGTTATCACTATGCTGTGATAGTTATGATATTTCAAAAATGAAAAATATATTGCTGAAGAAAATTTAAGAACAATAATGAGATTAAATTTTCATCAAAAGTAAAGCAGTTTATGACTTAGTAAAATCATTCATGTATGTTCAACTATTAAACAGTAAAATTTCATTGGTTATATTTGTCACCTTCAGTTGTGAAATAAATTTAAATGGTATCAACGAATAGTACCAGAATAAGTTTATTTTAAATTGAAGTCCCTTTTTGAATTAGTTTTAACGTCCACCATTGTTCGTGTAAATTCAATCTTCTTTACACAACTACAAACACTAGATTTATACACATAAAAAGCAGTAAAGTTTGACAGTAAATCAATATTAACTCTTTTTGACTTAGTTGTTACAAGAAGATCAGATTCAATACAAAGCCGAAGAAAAGTATCTTCACTGTCTGATAGGAGTGACACGTCAGAAGTTTACCCGGGCACAGGTATGCTATTCAGCACTATATTTCAACATTCAGTAAATTACATTTCAATAAACACCGTAATTTATTTGAAATAAGCCTTGATAAGTGAGAAAACTTATTGGTTATGATATAAAATGCGTTTGAAGTCATGCGTAAAGACGTGTAAAAAATTGTTTAAGCCAGTAGTGATAAGTTGCTGTAATAACTGCACTGATTTAAATAGTAGCTTTTTCTATAAAATATTTATAAAGCGCCGCAACAACCTCGCAATATAATCTTTTAAAAGGAAACTACGTAATAAGAAAAACAGTGAAGTTATTAATATAAGAACACATTAATAGGAAACTAAATAGCTGCATTGCTTATCGAACTTAAAATGAAGCTTGATAAGTTTCTCCTAAGAAACTATCACACTAGGACCTCGGCGTGAGTGTATTTTACATCAACTCATTCTTGTTCTAATTGATGAAGATTATAATTTGGACCAATCGCGCTGCCGAACGCGGCTATCTTGAATGAATGAATGAATGAATTGATTTGTAATAAACTCAAACTAGGTCGGTAGAAACATAAAACACAATTAATTTTCAATGTATCAACCTATATAATTATATGAGATTGAGGTACATAATGTACATGTTCGCTTACTTCTAATTATTACGCAAAATTAACTTTTGCTTTGTAGGTGGCACAGTTATAATGTCAAACGAAGTTGACAGCGGTGGTGAAGAAAGCCCTGGTGTACTGTCTGATGACCATGATCATCCTCCTGATAGCCCTGACAGTAATTCCACAGACCCACCCGATACGAATAAGGGATTTCCCTGGCTTAAGGTATGTTTGTTTACATTTTTAAGCATGTACTGGCAGGTGTGTATCTGCGTTTATGTATCGGTGTTTGCACAGTGCTTATATAAGTTACGCAAAGAGCAAAATATTTACATTCAATTGAAAAGTTAGATAACTTTAAGCAATCTTTACCTTCTCAAGTAGAAATGGATAAATATTTGAATAATTCATTATTGTTTTCGATCACAGGTTATGGTGAAATTCTTAAATTCTTTCAACTACGTATGCTGCCATCAAAACTTTTGTCACCCCTATTGTTTCCGCCGCAACATGCGAGCGACAGTGCGTCTAATGAAGTCTGTTCAAAAGGTAACCTTACGTTTTCTTACTACGACTGCCTTATTTTAAAAAAATACACCCGTTCTCGAGGATCAAAATCCATAATATCCTTCACTAAACAGGCTCTTTAAAAGCTTAAAACAAACATTGACATGTGCAGCCCCTGTATTCTATTTATAACAAAATTGCAGATATATGGAGAGAAATTTGGTCCAGAAATAAACACTGCAAGTTCCGATGAGGGCAGTGGAAGTGCTCGTAGAGGTCGGCGCACACGTAAATCCTCTGAACATTCTGCAGATAGGTATACACAGTATGGTACCATTTTGCTGCTATTATTTACAATTTCGTAACTTTGTCCTGTATTCTCATAATGAATCCTTATATTATGTGAATTTATTTCAATTCCTGCTAGCCCAGGCTGATGGCTTATTTACCATATTTGCTTACAAAGAAATAAGAGTTATTCAATACTTTTTCTCCGAGCTATTTATGTTCTATAGTTTTTTTTTTATATAAGAACATAATTATTTTCTCATATATTCCTCTTTTGCCTTTGGCTAGGGTATCGTTGACAGATGACTTAAAAAAACATAGGTCCGAATTGATGGTAAGATTGATTATACTGCTGTGACTCCGAGAGTTTTGAATCAACCTATTCAAGTTCATTTAGGGTCTCTCTAAAATTATCGAACGTGTCGTCAAATATATTAAAACTAAGTTCATGTTGTAAACCTTACCTACAAATGAATAAAGATTATTTTCAAAGTTAATAATTTTAATCCCATTTTGCTAAACCTGCTTTTGAGAAACACGTGTGATAGTAAAAGTACAATCTAATTCGTTTTTGGTACAGAATCGAGCGCTCAGTGATAGAGAGTGCTGGGCTAGCGTACCGCGCGGCGTGCGGCGAACAAACCGCGGCGATCTCGGACCCGGCCGCTAACTCTCGTCCCGGGGCAATGCCCTACCCGCCTCCTGACACTCCTGCTATACTCAAATATCTCAAAGGACAGGTACCTCTTACAACTTTTAACTTTACCATAACCAATATTAAAAGTACACACAACTCTTGTGTCATCGTTATGACGTGTGATATAAAAAAGATCTATCTCACTCTCTTACTTTTCTCTCTCCCTCTCCTTATATTTTCTTACCTATAGTATTTACTTGTTGAAATAAACTTAATAAGACTAAAAAACAATTTATTAAAACTAAAAGAAAATTGATCAATTTTGAACCTTTCAATTTAATTTAATTATAACATTGGCATCAGTAGTAGATTCTAGAAATGGTTTAAAGCACTTTTCATTTTTTAATCATTATTGTTTGTTATTATTGCAATAATAATATTAGTTGCATTTGGAAATGGAATAAAAAAATATGTCACAACAGGTACGCGATGCCTATCATACTCCACTAGCGACGCTAATCAAAGGTGCGACCACGATGAGCGAGGAAATGTTCGCGGAATGTGCTCCTGTCGCTTGGCAACTACTCTTGGAATCAGACCGGGAGCTAAGTTCTTGTGCCGCTGCGCTGTTCATACTAGTAGCTGTAAAAGCGCCACATACTGCCACGGAAATTATGCATAATGATCTGAAACATGCTGAACCGACCACAAGGTGAGTTGTTTCATTACTACAACTAATTATTATTGGTCAAACGTCAAATTTTTTTGTTGACTGCTGTAATGGTCATCGAATTGATTTCTATTGCGCTGAGTGTCGTGGGTATGTCATATTGGGATAAGAGTATGTGCTATCATCCAATTGTTGTTTTGAGTCTGGGTGTTCTTTGTGTCCGTTGCATAAATGTTTTCAAAATTACCCCTGACACAGGGCATCTTCCTAGTTAACGATAACATGCAATACATGCAATGTCTAACTTAATAGATCCTAGGTTACTCGATTGGATATAGTCTTGCTAAGTCTTACCTGAGATCCAATTGCTATGACTGTTTTAAAATACACCTCTGTCAAAGAAAAATGATTGAGAGATAGTTGATGAAACTGCTTAATATTGTTTTTGTGTGTGATATCAACTCATTAATATTACAGGATAAACGCCATACTGCGGTTCCAAGTAATGTGGAAACTCCGTTACCAAGTATGGCCTCGCATGGAAGAAGGTGCCTCGGTGACGTTCAAGGTCCCGCCGCCGGGCATTGAGTTCACGCTGCCTTCGCCCAAGATCGGCATCGAGTCACTCGCCGTCGTTGACCCGCCCTGGAGTCCACAGGTTAAAGACAAAGATATGGAGATGACTTTGAATCAGGAGAGACATGTAAGGCCTAATTTGAACTAAATTTATTACAAAAATAACTAATCTGTGAATATTGGTTTTAGGCGATATATTGATTTTGGCAGATGAGAAGTCTGTAGTGCGATATACATGTTTCTTTACAACTGTTTTTTAGCTGCTCGCTCATATATTCTATTGCTTACTTGCTATCGCTTTAGGGAAGATCCTGAAGCTGCTAAAATAACTTTTGATGTGAGTGTATAAAGCAACTAAAATTTGTTACTTTATCAACTCATATTGAAAAACAAGAATCTGTACTGTCAGTAGTAAATTCTATAGCATTTATTGGATTCTTCTCAGAAGTAATCCCCTTATAGCACTACAATCTATACACTGTTTTGCGCGATTCATTGTTCATATGTTTTGTCAACATGCAACATGACCGTTATGTATTAGTACTTTATTATAACATTAGAGAACCTAGTGCATTAGACACTCGCATATAATCAACAACTACATTAAAAAAACTATTTATCTCAGTTAATAATAGTTCAACATATAGCATCGCTTGAACATTTTCAATTAGTTTCTTTATTTACAGTAGAGTAAAAACTAAAATCCTAACTAATTAACTGATGTTATCCCAACTGACAGCGTTCTCTAGTAACCGCCACCAAAACACGCAAGAAACAACAAACAGAAGCCATAAAGCGGGCTCTACAACAGCGCAATGATAAAAAGCGAGCTGAACGAGAGAGTTTCCTTATCACTACAATACCAATTACAAGACAGGCTGCTAGAGAACCTGCTTTGGATCACGTCGCTGATGATCATGTTGAACGTAAGCTACTTATAAAAATCATCGTCAACAGTATTTATTAATATAATACTAGACATAAGCCTCTCCTAGGTAAGAAGGTTTAAGCCTTAACTATACTACGATAACTAGACGAGTTTAGTTAAGTTTTCCTTCTTTCTGCAGCACTGTTATATTACAGAGTATGCTTTCTTAATCGTCTCTTACGAGAATAACGCTCACGGGGTGTATATGGGTGGTGACACTCCATCTTCTTAAAATGAATAGATTTAATACATAATTTTAACAAAAAGAAACCGATTTCAAAGAAAAACTATTCTGAGTACCCAAATTGCGACAATTGTGCCTATGATATTTGAGGAGTTCCCTCGATTTACTTGGGATCCCATCATCAGAACCCGATATAGTGACGATGGGACTACCTGTAAACTACGCCCATTCCAATGCAAAAAGATTTTTTGAAATCGGTTCATAAACGACGAAATTATCACTGAACATACATAAAAAAGTCTGATAAAAATCTATAATATATCAACATGACCACAGCTCCAGCTGACGAAGAGCTAGTGGAAGGTGTCCGAGGATCTCATCATACTCAAGTGGCATCGGCGCTATTCCCTTCTACATTATGTTCTGCAGTAGCAGAAATTATATCTCTGTTAGACGACGCAGCCGTTTCTAGAGATGGCTGTTCGGTTTATGAAGTGGCTTATCAGGTAATTATTACTCTATCCAATCTGCTCAAATTATGTAAAAGGAAACATTTTTTCAGAAACCATTTTGTTATTGTTATCTATATGAGAATATGTTGCTTAATCAATCATTTACCATTCGTTATAGTTTTGCCTTCTCGGTCTTTTGTCTTCCGCCTCTAGTTAGATTCTTGATATCAACACTATCTGTGGCTGTATGCATTTAGTCTTCCGTTCTTCGTCTGAGCTCTAGTCATATCAATCAATATCATCTTCGATCTTGGAGAAGGAGTCAGTCTAATGCCACAGAATTTTGGTCATTTTTTACTAAAAGATCGCTAAACATGTACATGCTGACCATTTTTATGTTTCCTCAGGTGATATGGTGTTGCCTTGTAGAAGATTCCGCTCTATTTCTACGTCACGTTCTCGAACGTTTGACCAGAGATCATCAAGACGAAATGTTCAAGCTTCTACGTCACTTGATTCGCTTTATTCCAAGATTACCACAGCAAGCAGCTTTTGCTCTGTACAACTACATTATAGGGTATGTCATGTTCTATGTCAGAAGTCCTCACGAAGAAGGTCAAAGACTTGTTGGAGCTGCATTGTCAATATTGTGGATGGTGAGTTGAAGTTCCTCCCTATATTTCTCATAAGATATTTTCTCTGAATCTGATTTTAATTTTTTAATTTCAGGTAGTACATAGTGTGCACGGAATCATGTTTAAGGATCTAAAGCAAATTTTGCGAAAAGAGCAATGCGATGCGTCTATATTGTTGACAGCAAATGTGCCTGCTGCGAAGAAAATAATTGTACATGGTCCAGGTAAGTAAAATTCTATTTTAAAAGTAATATGACAAGAAGAACAAATGATGTTCCTTTGTATGCATGACTCCGTTATTGACTATTTTAGCCGACAACGAAGGAAGTATACCGTCACAGTTCCCAGTTCAAGAAGACACAGTATTTAGCCAAATCTTAAAGGAGTCATTAGATTTCTTTGGCATTCCTGAGAAACTTCATCGCGAACATTTTCTAGTGGATTTTAAGACACGTGAGTAATAAGAACTACAACAAACTACATTAAAAGTGACTTAAAAAATACAACGGTAATGTTTTTGATTGTTTTAGGCCAAATACATAATCCTCAAAGTTATGTCCGAGATCATTATTTCTTCAAACGTTCTCAGTATCCACAATTAGGGTTGGTACATATGGAACCTGATGAAGCGTTCCTCAAACTGCAAGAACAAGAGTTATTGCAGAAGTTTGTGGAAATTGGCAAGGTTTTACTCACTTGGGCCATACTTAAGAATGTTGACATGGTATGTGACCTTTATGACTTTTAGATATGTTATAATTTAGTAACCAAACCAGTCAATAATTTTTGTACTTATTTTTTTTATTCGTTTTATACTTTGAAGACTTTTGTAGTATACTTTGATTGTAATATTACTATACAGTGTTATGTTCCATATCATATCATACCAATATCCCATATCTCACGAGAAGTCATCCTTATTAATATTATAAATGCAAAAATAACTCTGTCTGTCTGTCGCGGTTTCACGCCAAAACTGTAGTGTATAAATAGTACAGTCTAGAGCCTGAGAAAAGACTTAAGGTACTTTTACCGCTATAAACGATATACACGCGGGTAAAAGCTAGTATTTTATATTTAAATATAGAATATCTATTGCAGTTTTCGTACCTCTAAATATACTCTCTCGAATGTGTAGAACATATATTTTCTGTAGCAGTGTACGATAAGGATCCGTCCGTTTTCTAATCGTTTTAATACGGGGAGTTTGTCAATAGTACATTGTTCACCGAGGGAGGAAAGGGACCGATTACTAGCGAGGGAGCACAATACTCCCGAGGTAGGAATGGGACTTTCACCCGAGTGCTACACAGTGCTTTATAATACACCTGTGAGGAACATTTAAAGTATTTTTTTTAAAAATCAAAACGTAAGACACACCATGTAAGACAAAATTTACCTTAGAATTCGACCAATATTTCGCGCTTCTTTTGTTTTTTTTTTAATCTTCACAAAAGGATGTCAGTGGCACGGAGATTCGATATTTGAATTATATGAAAACTCCTTGGGCAGGCGCGCGCCATAGATAAGATAACACATGAGAAATGAAAATTAATTCAACTTTCTCTTCCGCTAAAACACGTTAGAAGGGAGGAAAAAATTAAAAAAATGAAAAAATCCATTGATTTTCATACATTTTTTCCTCCCGCTTATTCAGGTCAAGGAAAAGACTAACGTTCGCTTTTCATTTTCAAGGAATATTGACTACTGTTCCGATCAGGTGTAGTATAAAAGTTTATTATGCTTGCAGGTTGTCCAACGTGTAGTATTTCTACACGACGAGCTCATGAAGCTTCCATCGTTCCCTCGCAAAGCACTCGAAGCTGACCTAGTACTTTACAGCCGCGGCCCTCTAGGCTCTACCTTATTAGGATTAGATGTGCTACACAAATTTATGTAAGCAGTGAAATTTTATACTCACTTGAAAATTACATTTACACACGATCAAAAATAAGTACGTCCTTTTAAAATAAAACATAATTACATTTAATGAGCTGTCCATGTGTGATGGATTAAAAATGAAAATTTTAATCACCCCCTTCACGTGGTTCGCCCCGTGGGTGCCGAAAGAGCAGGACATTGACTGCACAGAGAAGGTAACCAACACAAACCCCATCTATACCGTCTGGTCAACGTGAAACTAAAACGTGCTCTATAGGAGTGGACTAGTAGCGCGTGCGAGCTAAGATGGCACCTGACTCAAATGACAGTCGTTTATAGTACCGAGTGCATTTTTTTTTTGTTTTTTTTAAATTTCAATAATTATTTCGCAGTAAGTAGTTTCTCATAACATACTACTTTATCTTAAGTGGTACTTTACTACTTGATTCATGCAACGGTAAAACTGATGCTAGCGCTATCCGCAAAACGACAGAGGGGTGACACGCGGGGAACGGCATCAGGTTTTGTTTTGAGTCAGGTGCCATCTTAGCTCGCACGAGTTATAAAGACTATTTGATGATGAACAACAACTTATTAAAATGCAAAAATTGAGTTAATAAGAATATTTTCAGGTGGGTTCGTCTAATAGCTCGCATGTTCGAAGCTATGGCTGGTAACTTCACATCGTCTCGAGACATCCATTTGTTTCTGAATGTCCTCAACGGTGCCCTCATGTTGCACAGCGAGGACTCCCTGATACTGAGATATGTCATCGCCACATACGTCAATGCTGCATTCAACTTCAAAAGTATCTTCTCTACCAATGGGTGAGGAAATAATACATTTTGAATAACATAATATCTGTGCCCCCCTAGCCAAGTTGCAAACGTTTTTCGTTCTCTATTAAATTCTCTATCCTCTCGTTTCATTGGCTAATATTTTGTTTTGATCACGTGACTGAGTGACATTAGCCAATAAAACAAGAGAATCAGCATTTATGGGAAAGTATCTTCCATTCTCTTATTTTTGTGAAGTAATTTTTAAAATTATATTTGTATATATTTCTTTATAACACTATACTTTTAGTATAAACTGAACTTTACAAACAAAAAGAGACAAAAGTTGTTTTAAGTGATTTTTAGTTTCGTACCGAGAGACCTCGAGCAACAGAATCAGCACCAATGTTAATAACCCATCCCTAAATGCATCCAATAACTTATATAGTGAGCCTATTATTTTCTTTTTTATAAGAAATCTCTCACACTTACGATGTATTAATTACAGTTTGTTACTTTTTCAGATACCTACTGATCATGCCAACTTTACTACAAATATATTCAAACTTCCAAACAAACAAATTGGTAACCACCACCATAGAATATGCAGTAAAACAGTTTTACTTACTTAACCGCAAACCGTTTATACTACAAATGTTTGGATCTGTTTCGGCTATTTTAGATACTGATGAAGAATCTACGTACGGAGATGCAAGCAAGGTATACTTATTAAGCCATCGTAATTGAAATATTATTTAATATATCTAATAATAAAAATAAAATATTATTGTGACTTATCTCCCTTAAAAAATATTCTTCAAATCTCATCTGCTTATGTAATAAAAATGCAAAGTATGAATCTGGTATTTTAAACGATGCAGGGACCGCATAATTTCTGTACCGCAACTTATCAGGTTATTCGACGAGGTTCATAAATCACTGGAAAAGAAAAAATATCTGACAAGATCATCATCATATTTTAGCGATCTATCCTGACCTTTAGAATATCATTTTTCGTGCTCTGTATTTGACTATCGGTAAGCCGTAACGAAACTTTGTATATTAAATAAAAGTGAGAACGGTGATCATCACTCCTGGATACTACTCATGCTTTCCATCAGACAGCATTCAATTCATTATAATATTTTTTGAACAATAATTTTCCTCCAGGTGCAATCCAGCTGCTTATTCAATCTCTTACTGAGCTTGGAGACTCCTTCACCCGACCCACTTCACATTGCTGAACTGATAAAAGAAGAAAAACCCTTAAAGCCTATAGATTTCTGCTATCGCGATGAAGACGAGATGGTCAATGTACTCGATTGTATTAGTCTATGTGTAATGGTCGTATCATATTCCGCTGAAAGTATGCGTGGATATCAGATGCTGGTAAGAATTTTATATTTATATATTCATTATTAAGGTTATTTCAAATGAAAAAAAATACAAAATATAAAAACGAAAACTATAAACATGTGATAACATACCTCAACTTTTTAAGTTTGTCAATATTTAAATAAAAATTAAATTCATATATTTCATAATGTAACGATTTTTAATTTCACATTCAATCGTATTATGTCGCACATTTTGAATAATAAAAAAGTGCAATCAGTTTCTTGAACGTTAAAGTTTATTTATAAATATTCTATACTAGCTGATGCCCGTGGCTCCGCTCGCGTCCTAGGGGCATAAAAAATAGATGTTAGCCGATGCTCAGACCTACTGAATATGCATTTAATTTCATAATAATCGGTCAAGCCGTTTCGGAGGAGTATGAGAACGAACATTGTGACACGAGAATTTTATATATTAGATATATATATATATATATTAATATATTACATATTAGTCATATCAAACATCACATCAGCAGCATGATATTTTTCATTTTACAGATTATACTGGAAGCTATTCTGCCTTGTTACGTGAAGCAAATACAATTGCCAAGCTACAACAGAGAGGGCAAAACTGAAAAGGAAATAATTCAACAGCTGGCTATCGCTATCAAGACTCTTGTCAACAACTGTGAAGGACTATCTAAGTAAATATTGCTGTAGAGTATGCGACTGATGTGCTTGAGGTCTTGGGTTCGATTCCCTGGTTTGAACCGCTGAACCCGGTCAAAACAAATATTTGCGTGTCAAACAAGTTAAACGCTTGTCTGATTGCAAATATTTGTTTCGAAGTTAGATTATTATATTTCAAAGTTTTATATGGATTTATTATGCAAGTGGTATGAAGTCAAATATCTGTATTTCTAATATTTGTTGTAATTATGTAATCTTTATACTTTTAGTTAAGTATGTATACTTTAATATAAATTATTTTTGAGTATATATTGACAATCAATTATAAATTTTAACACCTACGGGTAGGATTTTAAACAGTAATTTGCATTAAATGGTTCTAATTTGGACGCTCGTGCAGTAAAATATGTGTATTTTAGTACAAGCTCTGCTTAGTTTGTGATTAGGTGACGTTTTTTATCAGATGTCTGAAAAATGATTTAATATCGTAGATCATACAATGGGCCGTACAGAACATCTCCAGAGCACAAAGGTTCCTCCCAACGTACTGGCCCTCGTACTGCTGCTGCTACAATAATCGCATTTGAAGAATCACACTCCAAATATGACAACTCGAAGATGCCTGGAATACAGGAATATACGGGGGCTGAGGATTCAGAAGTAAATAATTTTTAATTCTATTTTTTTCAAATTAAACCTTTGTACCTGGGCGACCGAGCTTTGCTCGGCTACTGCTATTAATTGTTTAACAACGCCATCTATTCTCTCAAGTAGCTGTAGTGTTGCTGTGTTGGAGTAGCAACCACCAATAAAGTAAGTGCAACATCGCAAGCAATGCTAAGAGTAATGCGAAAGAAAATCGCATGGAAGGAAACTCACATTTATGAAAATGACTAATCTAGATCGATTTTTCACGTCCGAAATCTCCCAAATACTAAATTGCAGCGAGTTCGTTAGTTTCCGAAATCACAAATATAAATAATCAACAGAGATCGGAATTGGGTGTGTGAAAATACCTAAAGTTTGCAGCGGGACATAATATAGAGCTGTTTCAACCTCTTAAGTTAAACCGGGTTTGAATTTTACCGGTTTAGTTTTGTTTTGTTTTTTACATGTTCCTTACCTTTGAAACACCGAACTATAAACATTTACAAGCTGCTAATACAGTTCTAAATATTTTTTTGTTTTGTACTTTTCCGGTTAAAATTCGATCTTTTAGTCCCAATTGTTCTTTGTCGGTCAAACACAGAATTTTATATATCTGCAAAATGCTAATGCGGTTTTAATTTCTTTTTTTGATCTGTATCTTAAGTTAAAAAGTTTTGCTACAGGTTGATGCAAGGAAAACGAACATTTTCGCGTCTTTACATAGTTTTGAAGTCGGCTTTTTTTTTAAATTATTAAACCTGCACTGCATAAAAAAATAAATTAAAAACATTTATTTCAATTGCAAGAACAGTGGTTGTAACAGCTCCATATTATTATTGCAAACTTCTGCAAACTTTAGGTATTTTCACACACCCAATTCCGATCTCTGATAATCAAATATACAAGAATTGCAGTATAGTATTATACTGCTTAAGTTTTTATTTGGTTATATAATTTTAAAGTTAATAATAATAAAACCTTAACTCTTTAGTTAGTACGTGCTGAATACCGAAGACCCCGTGATGTCTTATTGTCACTGGTAGGCGAATTTATTGGTCGAGCCACTTCCCGTCTCTTGGAATTGAACGGATCGAAAGGCAGTGGAGGTTCGGAAGGGAAACCTGTTGAACTACTTGATTCTAAATCACATGCGGTAAGTTAACTAGTTACTTATTACTGTTCCTATAAATAACAATAAACAAAAAGAACACCCAGACTCGTCTGGATGTTCTTTTTTTCTGTTTAATTAATGTCTGTCAATTCTACGGGACCCAGGGTATGTTCCTCGTACGAGATTTGTCTTTTAAAAGGAAAGGACAAAACAACACAGAACAGAAATAAAAATTCTCATAGTGGAACTAATTTTCATTCACTTTTCATGAATCATCGAATTAATCTTTTAAAATATTCGTAAATAACCTTTCACCAGCGCCTCGCGGACATAGCACACGCCTTACTGAAGGTGTCTCCATACGACCCTGAGTCTATGGGATGTAGAGGTCTACAGCGGTACATGACCCAAGTGCTTCCCGCAGCTGATTGGGCCGACGACGCTTTGAGGCCAGCTCTTATTATGATTTTGAGAAGACTTGACAAAGTATTCTTAAAGATAGCGAAGAAACCTAGCATTAGGGTAAGTTCCTAATGATGTTACATGTCAGTACCACCGAACTGATTCTACGCTTTTTTTTAATATTCCAGTGTTTCTTTTATATCGAGAATAGGTATGTAATTGTTTTAAAAGTGTTTGACTTTGAATATTGTCTTATTTTGCAGAGAAATACTGATTGGGATTCCGCTGCAGTACTTCTTAAAGGGGTGTATGAAACAATGATACGATGCCCCTACATAATGCACTGGCAACAAGTCAAGACTCTCCTCAATACAGTTCAAGTAATTCTCTTTAATCATATAAATTATTTAGAATAGTTATTTTTCTGTCTCTATATCTTTTAGGAAAAAATGTTTTCCTTAAAAAGACCCTATTTGATGTACAGCCTTATATACAGGACAGTACAGAACTGAGTCGGTCAAAAAGATGGACAGTATACAAATACACAAAAGACGTTAGTAAAACTAATTGTGTGATGTAAAAAGCACAGCTTGGGCTTACCTACTGATCTGATCATGTTAGACTTGACCAATAAGTGAGATATAAATTATTTATACATCATTACCCCTTTCAAAAAATCTCGCACATATTCTATCGGTAAAGCTATGAAAGAGGAAGCAGTTTTTGCAATACTGTTAAGTGTTGCCCACTTTATTTGTAGAATATTCACATATTTTTTATAAATATACTCCCTAGGAGCTAACTAAGCTAGGACTTAGAATGGCTAATTATTTTAAAGCTAATGGAAAACAATTTTCTTTTTTTATAGGCGCTAATAGTGTCAGACAATAATTGCGGTGAGAATTTGTCTTCGGCAACTGCAGCGTTGATGTCGCAACCACCACCTCCTCACTTCTGTAGTACCGTTGTCAGACTCATAGCCTTGCAAATTATTAACACAGGGGTACGTACAGTATAACATTCTTTTTACCGGACTACCGCCAAGTTAAGAGACGGTAATATTTCTGTCACCTGTTTATTTTTGCATATTCCACCGTACTGTCTAAACCACTGAACCAATTTTTATGATTGAAGTGTCAATGGATTCGTTATAATAGCCAGGGTGACAGAGGCTATTTATAAATTTTGTATAAAAAATTACGTATTCGGGTCATACTTTTTAAATTGGTTTATACATTTTTTATCTTCCTGATCATTTATTTTTAACTAATAGGGTAGCTTCACATTATCTTTTTACGTAAAACGAATTGTTTAAAAAAATGTTCTCCATCATTAAATATTAAATGTCTCAAATCAACATTATTTAATAAATATAAATGTACCTAAACGATGTGACAATAGCAAGATAGGAGTCACGCCATGGTACATATTTAATACAATAAAGGGCCGCCTTTGAAATTCAATTAAAAGATAGTGTTTTGACTTCACAATAATCTACCACATTATACATAGTAAAACAAAACTAGCGTCCAATTAGGACATTGAGCTCTTATTCAGGGTGATAAAATAAAGCACAAGGACTTTGGTGTTGGTAGACCAATTTTCTAATATTTTTATAATATACCTACTAGAATTGACGCAAACAAGCAGACGAGCTATTTTAGTGGACCCTTCGCCTTACTGTGTCTCACACACTAAAACTCAAACGCAAGTTCCCTAGTGCCAGTGCTGGATTTACACATTTGCCGCCCCAAAGCTTTAAAATATTTGCCGCCCCCACTGACTTCTATATTTAGATACACTTGTTCACAATAAAGTTAATTCCTTTCTTTAGGAAATAATCTAGTTACTGGATTACTTTTACCACTTTTGTTGTTTTTTAAACTAAGCAAAGCTTGGTTATTACTGCACTACTTATAATGTTTGGTAGGCTAAGGAATATAGGTAAGTAAGGCCCGATACTGCTAACCATGCACCTTTTTTTTGTTTCCGCGGGAAATGCTTTTCGCACGGCAAATCAGTCTTCCCACTAAGCCCCACGGCGGCCTACCTCGGCGGTTAGGAGGAGCTCCAGGAACGCATCAGCGACTCTGGATTCCCCCCTGCCTTACCTCGTGACTGGGGTACATCTCAGGGTTATCAATATATTACCCTTGGGACAGGACGATATCCTGACTCGCAGTTTTACAGTGGTCACATTTTCCGAAGATGTGGTCGCAACGACCCTCAGGTAGCGATTGGGGACTAGCTGCCTCTACTGCGTCCCCTTTGCCGCCTCCTTCGAGTTCGGCCCTACTTTCCCGATCCCGCTCTGCGGACCATGGGACCAAATCACCTCATTTTTCTGAGGCGCCACCCTTAGGCCCAGCTTACTTAGCTTACGAGTGGCTTGTGTTGTGGAACCCTAATGGGTTTCGCCCGCATAGCAGACGACACTTAGGCCAGAGGGCAGACTGGTGCGAATGACCGCATCGTATGCGAGGTTCCATAATAATGCGCCCAATACAGTACAGCCAGCCATAGGCCTCTTATGATCTAACCATGCACCTGTCAACGTCAATATATCCAAGAGTTGTCAGGTCTTGGTTGACGGCGGCGGTGTGTGGAGGAGGTACGCGAGCGAGTGAATAAAATTCAAGTTATGCCAACCGACACGACCTAGACAGCTCCAGTTCGAAAAGAGCTTTCGAGCACTCTCCAAAGTGTACCATATAGAAAATCAAAAAGATGGCAACTCGACGACGATGCTCAAGCTTGTGAAGTCTGCTATTTGAGAGTTGTCTGGTCTATGGCACTGTACGGTGCACTGGTGCGGGTGGCGGCTCTGACCGCCCAAAATAGGGCACGCCTCTGGTGACCCCAGATGATATTGGCGGTTAGAGCCATACACGGTTACCGCGGTAGCAACCTTCTGCGCAGACATCATCTATGCCATGGTCATGCTGCTCTGAATGTGACCGCAAATGGACGGAACGGGTTTTCCCCTCCATCCGCTTCAGTGGCCTTCAGGCTTCAGAGGAGGTGACGTCCGCCTGTTCCCTACGTCGCCATAGAGAGATAAGCAAATGATTGCGCCGCTTCAGTGAGAGGAGGCACTCGGAGGTGTTCAGAGGGCGTAATAACAGGTTCCTCGGACCCCTGCTATTTCAGGTGCATAGTGGCACACCATGTGGTTTTAGTCGGTTCGATGCCGACATACAGCCCCGTTGCAAACTCCCTTAGAGTGACGGCCCGAGGGGGTTTCCACACGTCAAAAAAAAATAATTTAAGTGGTCGCCACGCACATTCTACTGCGCCAAATGTCGTGGGTTCTTACGTGGAAAACACTGTGTGCTATTCACAAATTGTTCTCCTAAGTCTGGAGGTTCTGTGTGTTTCTATTAGTATGTTTGTAAGGCACCCCGCAACAAGGGATTTATACTCCTAATGCGAGTATGGTCTTTTAAAAAAATAACAGTTGTGTCCGCAACCTTACTTGTTTTCTGTACCAATTTATTTTTTGGGTCATTTTGCCGCCCCCCTAATTCTGCCGCCCTAAGCTTCAGCTTTTTCAGCTTATATGGTAAATCCGGCCCTGCCTAGTGCAAATGCGTTGCCCACCCTAATGCTTACGATTTAATTTTTGGGCCCCTTTGGATTTTCATACTGAATTTTGGATTTGGATAATATAATAACACCGTGAACGCAGTTTCAGTAAACTCTAAATATAGGTTTTTGATGATGCTGGCATGTAGTATGTATGTGTTGGAATCGAGCACTAGGGGCGCAGAGGGAACTTGTCAGGAGCAAACCGAAAAAATAATAGTCCTGCCTGGTCTTTTTTTTTAACGCCTGCCATGGCGACTTTACTATACCTGATGGAAAGTATGAGTAAAATCCACAAGTGGGGGTCGCCATACTCACTGCAAATGCAAGCAGTATGGCGAACCACATTATGGCGGCCTAGTGAGATGCTTTTTCACTGATCTGATCATTCTTGCGGCCCCCAGGGCCTTGTGCCTGGGCAACGGTGGAACTGCACTTGGGGATAATATTAACACATCGTGCTGCTACTTTTAATAACAATATTGAGACTTCGTTCTCATTAACATTTTCTCTTTCTGCAAGATTATCAAATAAATGCTTTTGATTTTAGGATAGTTATTCATTAGAACAAATGTGTGGTGGCAGCGCTATATTTCAGTCTGCCGAGAAGACGGAGAACATGTTGATGAATTTGTTTATGCCACTTTGCTTACGAGTTGGGAGTGGAAGAAAAGGTATATACATAAAGTAATAATTAAATAATTGATAATCTCAGAGTTTAGATAACGATAGGAAATTCTGAAATATCATCATTTCTTGAAAATAATATAGTATAACATTATCATCCTGCTGATATATAGTTTTGACGCAGACTTTCTTATTGATAGTCCGTCTTTATTTTCTTATTTAAATAGTAATATTTAACTTATATAAATATTATTGTATTTAACTTGTTTTAGTTATTATTAATTTGTAAATGTTAATTAATATATTCGTATCTACGGGAATGAAAGCTATCGCGTGATTAGTAGAAACACTATATTTTAACAGAAAAAAAATATTTTGTATCAGACGTTCCTCCACTTCGTCCATCGGATGTGAGCTACTTAGTATCGGTGGTTCTCAATGCGTTATGTCCACCGGCCCCTGCCAACCAGCTCGCCCAAGTCAACGCCAAACTCAACGCGTCCGACGCCCGCGCCAACTCGCTCACCTTCACTGGCAGCAGAGACACCAGAAACACTACCAGACTCTCCAATCAACTGTATAGGATCGCGTTCTTAGGTTCGTATAAGAAAATCTGATGGCATATTTGAAGGGTCAATTAGTATTGAAATTAAATTATTTAGTAAATCATCAATCATCTATCGCGATCCAGGCATCTCTAATTGTACGTCGCTTAGTTCGATACTTGGCTTCAAAAGAATACTAGTATTATTTTTATATCAATAATTTTAGGTAATTTTACTTGACCACATATAATGTACTCAGTTGGTTTGCATAATCGATCAGATAAAATTACGCAGATATAAAATAGTTAAGTAATGGGACTGTAAATACATATTAGGGTTACTGAATGTTACCTTTCAAGTAACCATTATTTCATCAACAACCCATAACGTCCCACTGCTGGTCTCGGGTCTCCTTTCAGGAGAGGGTTAACACCATACGTCCCTACGCTGGCCGATTGCAGGTTGGGGACTGGTAATACGCGTTGTGGCTACGAAATCTTGACGTTGAGTGTTTTTAAGCCGCCTCAAGGGCTCCAACTAAGCTTTACGACACCGTTATCTAGTGATGAAATTCGTGACCGAGTGCTTAAAGACACGCTTATAACATATCATGTCCCAAACGGTCACCCATCTAGACACTGATCGCGCCATCATTACTTTCTGTGATTGTAAACAATCACAGAAAGTAATGATTAGCTATAAGACCATTTGAATACCATTTTCATGCATTCTAAATGTAATTTTTTTAACATGATTAACCGAGATACTGATCGTAACTCCATTACCTACTAAAAAACCGTGAACAATAGACAAGTAGTCCACCCCTGGACATAGGCTTCTCCTTAGAAAAGAGGTTAAACATTATGAATCGATCAAAGTGGTGTGCAATGGGAGAGGCCTATGTCCAGCAGTGGACTGATATAGGCTGATGATGATGATGATGATGATACCATGGTTTCTTTGCATAAATCTTGAATGTGTCAGCTACTAGCTTTGTGCTACTAGCTGTTTTGATCAAGACTTGTGTTTCCACGCTAGCTCTGAAGGTGATGTGCGCGTGCTTCACAAGCGAGCTGTGCACGGAGTGGGGAAGAATAGCGCGCACGATGCGGGACCTGGGCCGACGGAACGAGGCCGCCCATCACCTCTGGGACTTCCTCGAACACGTCGTCACATACCGCACACCGCTCTACATACTCTTGCAACCTTTCATTGTGCACAAGGTGACAATTTTTAATCAGCAAAAGCGGTTAATACAGTATTGGCCAAAACCAGTATTCTTCTTTTTTTTAATATTCCATTTTATATTAAGTTTATCTTTGAATATTTAAATTCATTCCTTGTACCTCTTTAGGAAATTTACACATAGATTCAAATTGATTAATTTGGTTTAGTTCTAAAAAAAAGTTATAAAATATTAAAGATAAGTAAAATATAAGTGTATGAAATGTGTTAAAACTAAGACTGCAACATTTTGATATTCCTGTTATCAATTGGAATTTTGCTTTTATTATAACACTAACAAACCTACAGAAAGCCACAAATTAAAAACCTAAGTATATCTATTTTTATAATCTATTTGATGTTTCTTACATACATCGTACATTAACAGGTGTTAATATCGTTTTCTAGGGCGTTACTCTATAAAGAGATTGATGAAATATTTTCAATTTATGAACATTTTGTGCAGCTTTCACAACCACCGATCGGTGACAACGAGCGTCACATGCAGTTTATAGTTCGTGAAAGAGTCCGAGGCCTCAAACTACCCGCAGCCAGAGCGAGGGGAGCTTTACTCGCTGAATTGGCGCGGGAGTTACGGAACATGCGAGAAACACACGATCAATACAAATTTGGTAAATAAATAACTTACTAAATGAATTCTTTACGAAAACAGTATTTAAACAAACAACATCAATACAGATCCAACGATCTTCGCTGAAAATGAGCCTATGGGCTTTAAAGTAAAAAATCGGTCAAGTGCGTGTCAGTCCATACATAGAAAAGGGTTCCGTAGTCATATACAATGCCAAGCGATGTCCAATAGATAATTATAAATAATAAATAATTGAACTAACAAAGCTATCTAAGCCCCTATAGTTTTCCTTTAAAGTTCAATATATGGACTACGATCATTAACTATCTCAGATATTTTGAGCCAGCCGTTTAGCTTTGAGAGTTTAAAGCTTAAAGTTTAAGAGAGCTTTAAAGTTGAAAAACTGGCAAACGGATACCTAAATCGAAATATAAATTTAGCAACCTCGCAATGTTTTTAAAAGACCTATCTAATGATAACCCACACAATGGGGTAGACTCAAGAAAAAAAACATCTTTACTTATCGTGTAGGGGAGGTACCCCAAATAAAAATATTATAAATAATTTTATTGTAGCTCTTTGTCGACGTAATTAGAACACATATTATGCATGCAAAGTTTCATCTTTCTAGCACTAACCGTTTGGGGACTAGGTCGAGGACGGACGGACATGAGGAATCTATAAGAGTTCCGACTCATGAACTATGGAACCCTAAAAATAGAAATATACTTCTGTTTCAAAAGATTTTTGGTAGGAAGCTGCTTAATATATTCTAGTAAACGTAATAAACAACGAAACTAAATTATTAAACAAAAACAAAAATGTGCTAAAAACAAATAGTTAATGACGAATTCGATGGTAAAGATATACTACAACTTTATTTTAACTTGTCATGCATTATTTCTGAGTCTATTCTAGTAAGGTAGTAAGTAACGTAATTGTTTTGTAGAACAAATAGCAGAAAATCTCGGTCAAAATGCTGCTAAGCGTGCATCGGAGGTATTCCCGCGATCAACAACATTAGCTGATAAACATCAACAACACCGACCATCGTTGATATCCATGTTGGTGGGTCGTGCTGGTGCTGGAGGCCTACCACGTACACCCGATCACCCGTCCGCACCATTATCTGCTCAAAGAGGTAACACTTAAGGTTTCATTTCCAAGCAGCTAGTTTAGAATTTATTAGTTACATAATAATTTTAATATTTTTATAGATACTAAACATTAATTTCGTTATTAATTAATTAAAAACAGAAAGTATTTAAAAGACGTATAATCTAAAGAATCTAATTTTATCTCAAGATATAATCTATTCTTTAAATGCATAATAATAATCTAAATGTTACATCCATGTCAAAGATAGATATGCAATTTACAGATTTTGGGTAACGATTACTACCTGATACTATACAGGAAGTCAAATGACTTCCATATGTACAGTTCAGTAATCTTATCATTACTCGAAGTTTGTTAGGAACAATTAATTGCGTCATCATCATCAGCCTATCGCAGTTCACTGCTGGACATAGAGCTCTCTAACTGCACTTCACTTGGTTTCATTTTCGGCCTACAGGAAATAATATAATATTAATTACATCTTGGTAGTAAACCTCGCTTAGAAGACCTCTCTACAATAACAGCATTAGGGCTGTCGTATTTAGTTGGCGAGTGCAAGCCCGAAGACCCAATGAGCCATTAAGCCGCCATAGCGTGGGTCACCATGCTTCATTGTCTGCCCTCACAATGAGGATGGTTACCGGTACTCTTTGATTCTACTCATGCTTTCCATTAGGCAATGTCAAGTCGTTTTGGCAGGCTTCAATATATATAAAAAATAGAGTCCCTTACATACATAGTGTCGCACCCTATTCAGAATAAATAATAGGTAATGCATGTTAATAAAACAGGCCCATTTTTCACGATCCTTACATTCAACTTTTGTCTCTTCCACATTCTGAACAGCTAAGCAGAAGGTCGTGGGCTTGAATCCCAACCAGGACAAGTAATTGTATGATAAGCATGATAATTTGTTCTATGTCATATTGTAATTTATCTATAATACCATTATGGTTACCGGAGTACAGGGTCTGTCTAATTTAGAATCAGAAGGCGTGTGTGTATGTATTGTATGTATGTAGTTATTATTATGTTCATCGAGTCATTCTCTATAAATGGTCACAATGATTTCGTTGTTACTAATTTGTTGTTACTCCATAACTCGTTATAAAACGTTGCAATGTCCTAGAATCAGTATCCAGTAGCTCCACGACTAGTCAACATATGCCAACGTTCGAAGTGGTCATCAACAGTGGACGTTTTAGCGACAACAGCGGCAATTCTAATATAGGTGAGGTTCACATATCTCTACTAACATTATAAATGCGAAAGTAACTCTGTCTATCTGTTACCCTTTCATGCCTAAACCGCTAAACCGATTCTGATGAATTTTGGTATAAAAATAGACTACTTTTTCCCGCGATAACCGGCATACACGCGGGCGGAGCCGCGGGCAAAAGCTAGTCACATTATATTCGACTGCTCATAATCTAGATTGAAATCTTAGATTATACATAATGTTGTAGGTACGTTGTACAAAAATTCGTATTGATAATAATAATTTCATCCTAATCACATTTCTGAAGTCAAGGTACGGCCTAAAAGAGGTAGATTATCAATTTTGTAACAATATTGCTTACCGTGCCCAAACGGCCTGGCATGGCTATGCGCGGAAATCTTTCAGAAGTTCAAAATATCAACGAACAGGCAGCGGAAGCCACTTTTAAACTATGAAAAAGATCTATAATATATTGTTTTTGTCGTAGGGTCTATGAATTTTGGCAGTGGTGATACCAAGCCAACAGTTAGTACCTCATCGTACGCTAGCACGCAAACTAAACTACGTTTTGTTCCGTCCGTGGAGCTGAAGTTTACAACTGGTAAGTTCATTTTTACGTGTCGCCCAATACTTCATCCATTACCCACTTATATAATACAGGGTTTAAATTTAGTTCAATGTAAATTACCAACATACCCAGCATACGCTGGAGGACTGCGTTGAGTCGTTGAGACCTGGTCGGACAGATCGGACGAAACCTGTCACCGACAGCATTGATCGCGGCAGTGCTGGCGATTGATGAAGGATGGGAGGCCGCGGTCTCCTTTTGTCAGGACGTAATGCTCACGAAGGAGTCCGGGCTGATCCTGCTCGAAGGAGGTGTAGAAGGGGACGCGACAGAGGTCGCTAGCTCCCTTATCGTCGCCAAAGGTCGCTGCGGCCACATCTAGAGGAGATGTGACCGCTGCAAACGACCCGCGACAGGTGATACCCTGGTGCGTTGGGGGGAGTTGTCTAAGGCGGACCGGTGTTGAGCCTCTTACTATGTAAAGCTATGAGAGGTGAGACAGCGTTCTGCCCAGGGGGTGACTAGTCACCCCGGGATGGACCTAATGTGAGGTACTGCAGGGGGGACTCCAGAATTCTCCGCTGATGCGTTCCTGGTGTTTCTCCCGACTGCTGAGGGTTTAGTGGGTAGACCGGTTTGAACTCCGGGAGCCCACACACGCCCTTTCCATAACCCACGGAGGGTATAGTGCGAAAAGCATTGCCCGCGTAAAAAAAGGTACACTTTTTTAATATAACTCAATAATTTATATTGTATGTATTATGATTATAAATAATGTTTGTATGGAGTATTTGTATGTATTTAAAAGTGTTTCCCACACTTTTTGTCAAATCCGGTATACATTTAATTTACCCACAAGCGATTGGTTGAATAGTAGTCCTTGAACAGTAATGTTTGAGTGTACCTATATATCTTTATGTATTCTTCATTAGTCTGACTCTCAAATCCCAGTGTAGAAATAATTTCTTACATAGAGCAGTAGGCACTCAGTACTAACTATTCATCTGTTTATTAAAATTCGCACAAAAGTGCCAAAAAGGAACAAATTATTAAAGTGTCTTATTTCGATTTACTCTTTGATTATTTTAAATTTGGATCCAGGAGAAACGTCCACGAGTCCACTATCGCCAATGTCTCCGGGCGATGCATCGTGCGGGGAGAGCACAATGGGAGGTCGCGGGCGTGATCTGGACCGCCCAGAATCTCCTGATGTGTCTGCTGGAGAACGGCCCAGGTTGCAGCGAGCACATGGACCCTCCAAGAAAACATTCAAGTTTCGCCGGAGCAGGCATACTAAGCCAGAGGTCAAGATAATATAAAAAATATTACTTATTGTACCTACCAATGTTTGTGTTTTTTTATATTTTTGTATTGACATTGATATGCATGTTTATCAAACCGACGCATCAATTTACACTCAATGACTTTAGAATATGTTTAAATATACTTATATATAGCTTTTATATTAAGTATCATATAGAAAGAAAGAGAATTATTTATTCATGATAATATCTAATAAGAAGATTTAAAGAAATAAAAATATACATAAATAAATCCATGAAAAGTTATAAAATATGTGTGTACAACGTATACAAGAGTTTTAAACATCAAAATACGGTTTTGTACATAAGCTGTTTTCGTTTATGATAATTGTTTAACATTTATGCAGGCATCTCACGTACGACTGGAATCAGACGATGGCTCATCACCAGGCCCAGAAACTACACCTCTACGACGCGCCTGGTCTCAACCACCCTTTCTTCAGCCCACGTACATCAACACGGACACATCCTACGACAGCGAGATTTCCCAAACCTCCTCAACATCGGGATACAGGCTAGCATTACCTTCACACAATCAGTAAATAGATAACTAAATAGGTGTCGTCAGCATGCCGTTTCAAAGTTACGAACACCTCTCAGAACTGGTGATAAGCGTTTTATTGCGTGCATGCTACATTAAATTTTTCGGATGATTCGTGAATGGTGTTTTGTGTGACTTCGTTTCTGCCTTCCGAATAATATGCGGGAATATACATATTTATCGCTTGGCTACAATTATATAATGGTAAAGATAAATCAGCATAGCCTATTTATATAGGTACACCTAAGTACCAAAAGTAAACTTACGTCGCCGCTTGCAAAATATGCTATAGCTCGAATTTATTGAACAGAAATTAGATTGCGAATTTATTCTGTATCAGGCATGGATATCAAGGCTATTACGTAGTCTATGCATTAACTGTAGATTGCGGTGCAAGATATTTATATCGAAATTATGGTCACTATTTAATTTCACACATTCGAGTTATTCAAAAATGCCTCGACTTATGATGTGAGTATCCCTGGATTATTAATTCGCTGCCCGAGAAAAAAAAACCGTCATATTACATTATAATAATTATTTTGTATTAAGACGCTTTTCTTGCCGGGCAGCGATTTTATTTGGGACATTAAACAGTTGTACACTAAATACTCAATAACATAGCAATTTAGGAATTCCCAACTATCCACGTATTACAAAAAAGTTTTGATACACCTGTTTGTGCTGAGCAAGTTTTGTTCTATATTATTATAATATTTGAAATAACGGTCGTTTGGAGAGATTTGAGAGAGCTATGGGATGCGGTCGGGTTGCAGGGAGAGCTACAGCCTGCAGGTGTCGATGACGGAATCTCCGGGCGGAAGCGCGCACATAGCCCTCGCCTCGCCCGAGGGCGGTGCGGGGGTGGGTGCGGGTGCGGGGGGAGCGGCGGGCAGCGCCACGCCGCACGCCAGCCCCGACGGTAAACAACCCTTCGTATGTACCGCTCTACTTATACGCAACACCCCGCCGAACCGTCGATCTGTCCTCTCTTTTCTTTTGCTCTTCTGACTCGTCGATCCTCCTCTCTAGTAAGTTACTTTTTACTCTTATACTGGAAACTACCGTCGCATGCTGAGGGAATTAACGCTAAGATTGAAAGCCAGTTGCTTGGTCGATAATACTATCGCATGTGTAAAGTTCCTATCTCTTGTTACGCGAAAACAGAAGTTTGTGTATGAAGAGATACACAAACAATCTATTACTGAAATGATAAAATGGCGTTAATTTCTACTTTCCTTTTTATCTATTCTAACTTATGTGTACCGCTTTTATATTACATACGTACAATAAGTATCTTTTGTGAAGAGGTATTAATGTATATCATTTAATTTTCGTCTAGCTTCTCTAAGTTACGAATCTGGAACGTCGTCGGCAGAACGCACTGCTCTTCTAGGCGCTGCGAGCCAGCGGTCACTGTTACTAAGCAGCGAGTTACGAGATGAAGATACTCTTCTATAAATAATCCCTTCTATCTGTATGACTTCTTTATTATTCTAGGGATGTAGTTACTTTACTATATCTTTGTAGGAACTTTACTACTGTATCTAGTTTCTAATTTGGAATAACTGTTTATAGAAGAAAAAAAATTCCTCCTTAAAAAGGCCTTTAGAAAAAACTACAACTTTATGTAATTCAATTTAAATTGTAGTTTAAAAATTTCCAAGTTACAAAAATCGGCACTTTTAGTGACATGACCTAATATTGACAACACCATGTTGTTTATTTTATGAACTGTACAATAATTTGAACAAATATTTTTTAACTAAGTGACCTTCTAAATTTTTTATTCCAGATCTTTCCAATTTCCCTATCACTCACTCTCCTTCTAATGGTTCTAGAGCAGTAAATAACTAGGAACTTATATAAATTACATGTTGAAATTAAATAAGTTGAAATATAAGTAAAGATTTTTAATGTTTGTTTTGTAGATTTTAATGAAAATTAAAAAAATATATAATGTAACTGGTTTTATTTAAAAAAGAAAACACATTTAAAAAGATAAAAAAGTTATTATTATGATCATTCTACGCTTCTTTACATAAAAGAAATGGCTGTAATGCTACATGAACATCGGGATCCAATGGTATTTCATGAATATATTTAGAGAATGTTATGGCAATTTTATAAATACTTCTTTTAACTGATGAAATTAAAGCATTCTTCATTTTAATAGCAAAAGCATCATTGAGTATATGCTTCCTTGGTACCAGACCAGGTTTTGTCAACTTATCTAAATTCTGTTTGAGATTGATCAATGCTGATATTATAATAGGCAAATCATTTTGCACTACTCCATACTTATCTTCATTCAAGGAAGTCGCTGCAATACATGCTAAACCTTCACAAGTCCACATCACAGGTTGGGCTTGCATTAACAAAAATTTTAACTTAGTGTCAGTCAATTCTCCAAATAAATAGCTGAGCGGAGGTTTCTGACACAATTTATGAACTAAAACATCAAATTCTTCTTTTAATGTAGCGACTAATGTATCATTTTCATTCTTATGTTCCTTTAGTTGTTTCAATTGGGGAGATTGAGCCATGTTCCTCAAGTTCCCAGAATATTTAAATCCATTTCCATTTGGTAAGTTTAGGCTTTTATTCCTAACTGTAGATTGGTCAGCCTCTGATCCTTTGCCATCACCATTTACAGCATCCAATTCTTTGCTATAATCATTAATAATATTGAGGCACTTTTCCAATAAATTGTTCCAGTTTCTTGGATGTCCACCAGGTTGTGAAAGTGTAAAAACTTCCTGCCTCCTGCTAGGCTCTGTCATTGACATCAATTTTAAATCTTGTGCTCCTAAATAACCATTGAATTGTGATTTTTGAGCTAATGCATCATGTAGTGTTAAACCAATGTCAGAATTAATAGGAAACTTCATAGGTTCGGTAAGTATTATATTGAAAATAGTTCTCATTGTGTAAACCGACACAAAGAACAAACTGGTATAAAACCAAAGACCAATCCACATACCTGAAGTAATTAGGTTTACAATATTGTCTAGTGGTGGATCTTCAAGATATAAACTATAGACGTCTGAAACAATAGCTCTCGGTTTGTTCCCCCAAATATAGTAAAAAATGCAGTAGTAACAAACTGGCATAAAGGAATTCTTGAAGCCCAAAGACAGAACACTATTAACAGCAAGTTTAATCTGTTGGAATTTATCTTGATAAATATGAGGGAACAAAAGTAAAGCAGCACCAAATACATGGATGTTCAGAAAGTAATACAATCCCATCCACATACCACCAAATTGCAGAAATAGACTTGGTTCTACAAGACATTGACCAGAATAGAATTCACAGTTTTTCTTCAAGATATTGTAATTACTCTTTGCTAAAGATGAATATAATCCCATAGTGAAATAGCCGCTGAGAGCATATAAAATGCTAAACATCATGTTCTGAATTGAAAATAGGTTCAGGAAAATGGAAAATCGAGTAAAATGCTTAGGTAATGGCATCATATAATAATTTCCATAAACATATGCTTGAAGGAATGATACCAAACCGAGCAATACAATGTTAAGACCCATTTTCCACCCGAATATGTCGTTAAGGGTTGAAGTAATCCATGACACTGGATGCAGTATATCAACTTCAATTAGAAGCACTAACATAAAAGCTAGAAACGATTGAAGTCCAATGTTCCATAGCACAGCTATTATCAGTCTTTGTGAAAATATCTCACTTTTTGTTTCCATACCGGCAATTTCGGTTACACTTTATTTGTTTAAACTTACTGCTGCTACTGCTTACATAATAATTATATATTTATATATCACACACTTCTTGAATTATATTTAAATTCTGAATTGTTTGCCCACTTTCTCATTTATTTCTATAAATATGTGACTCAAAAATAAAGTCTTAACCCCCAAAAAATTTACTATTGAGTTTTGATAATTCAAATAGAATCGTTTTGACACTAGAGTTGCCAACTCAAACAGTATTGCAATAAAATTCTAACTCCGCACTGTGTATTGTTGGCCACATAAATGCCAAATTGTAGATGGTTGTGGCTTGTAACCTTTGTAGCATTGCAATTTGTTTGACCTACAGTCATTACCGTCTGTACCATAAGGATACATTACTTTACATTTAAGTCAATATTTTAAAAAGAAATCCCTTCGACTGCATTGGAACTGCAATTGTATTTTACAGATGGCATAGAAGTTTAAGTGGTCGCGGTCGATGTCGGTAACTATAGCTCTCTGTCGAATAACCTCGATACGAATTTTATCGAACGACAGAAACCCGGCTTTTATTTATTTTTTTATTTATTTATTTATTGTTATAAAAAAGTTACACATTCCAAGCAACAATCCGATGCCGCACAAACTCATTCGAGTTTTTCTGTGCATCGGTATCATCATCAATACATATAAATTTACTTACATACTTTATGAATTTAATTATTTTGTGGACCAACCCGATAGTGAGTGCCTCACGCCTCGACTCCGAATGTCATTACGTATTACGTATATGACGTAATGGTTTACCATGGTCATAAGGGATTATGGTATCAAGGATCGATTCAGCTTTCCATTCACCGCCAATCTCCGTTGTATCCTTCTGTCGGGCTCTCGATCGATTTGTGTTGTGTTTCGATATGTATTCTCAGTCCCACTTGTTTTGGAAAATCATGCAGACTATTGAGCATTTCTTCCAGATCATGCAGGGATTTCACCAAAATGACTATGTCATCTGCAAATCGCAAGTGTAAGAGGTATTGGCCATTTATATTGATTGCCTGTCCATCCCATTCGAGCGTTTTGAAATGTGTGCCAATGTATTGATAAACAGTTTCGGAGATATAACGTCTCTCTGTCTTACGCCTGGAGTCAATTGTCTTGAAGGAATTTTTAGGCAAGATGTTTCGTAATGGCCCTCGAGAACAACTTATTCACATGACTCAGGAGTTGTACCTATTAAGGTTCGAGCACATTATGCCGGGCCGCAGCGTGCCGGGGCGGAGCGTAAAAATCCGCTCAAATCGCTTCAATACAAATTGTATGAAGTATCGCACACTGTGTCGGGCCGCAGCGGCTCGCATTATTGCGACGCGGATTTGCGTCCGTGCGATGCGACCCGCCCCGCCCCGCTGCGCCCCGTCACAGTGTGCTATAGCAAGCGGATTGGTGTGCATGCGCGTACGTGTTTATTTTACGAAATTTGCGTTGTTTGATACTTTTTCTTCTACCTTCTTCTTCTTCTTCTAACAGCAGGCAAAAAAAAAGAAAGTTCTTCGTCAGAGCTATCCATAAGGTACAGTTGCACTAAATACACAACAGTTGCGCATGCGGTACACTCTACTCAAAATCCGTCAATGCGCTGCGACCCGGCCCGTCGCAATGTGCTAAGTTAGCATTTTGTGCTGCGCTGCGGCCCGCCCCGACACGCTGCGGCCCGGCATAATGTGCTCGAACCTTTATAGTACAATGTGCTAGCATTAGCTGGTCATATTGGTTTTAAATTCAAAAACTACAGGATACATCCATAATAAGCACAACACAAAAAAATCAAGCAAGTACTTGTCAGGCCCCGCATAGAATAGAGTTTCGTATTCATATATAATCCCAAGTAGAATTTATTTCATGCGTCTCATAAATAACTGTAAAATATACTTTTTAGTTATTTAGGTACGAAGGTTTCCGAGTAAGCGTATCTCACAAGTTTACCTCTCATTAGTTGAGAGGTAATCTCAACTAATGAGAGAAATCTCTCTATGCCGACAATTTTTTTTCTTGATGTATTAAAAACCTTAAATCAATGTTTAAAGTTCATTACATGGACTACCATCAAATTTTTTTTTTTCGAACCAGCCGTGTTGCTTTGAGGTATATGTACAGGGTTACAGGAAAAGTCGTGCTAGATCTGTTAAGGGCGTAGATTACCCATCATTTCTGACTTATTTCACTATGAAACATCCTACCCTAAACTTAACCCTTTTCGAGATATTCGACTTCGCCGATTTTTAGGCTACAACATTTATTTTTGTTTATTTTGTGTATCTTATTATTATCACTCTTGCATTTTTACATGTGTAATTAGATGCTTTATGACGTCAATCATTAAAATAGTGCATAAGTTAATTATATAGACCGTAGTAGACAAGTGAAAGTAAAGAAATAAAAACAAAATTATAAAATTATTTTTCTCTAACGGATATCTAAAAAAAAATACTATGGTATTTGTTCGGCAGATGTTTTTTAAAATATCTGGGTCATTTTCACAAAAAGTGTACACTTTTTTCAAAGTGTCGAAATTTATTTTTTTGTTTTATTTCGTTTTTTTTTATTAAATTCAGAAGCGGTATTCTTTTAAATATATGAAAATAATAACAGAACCTCTAATTCTGTATTATTTAATGAAATATAGGTAATTTAATGCCCTTGGGTACCAATAATTCTTCCATTCCGCTACTATACGCTTTTGGTTATAGAAATAAAATAAAACACGCTTGGATTAAATCAACTGGTATTATTTGTTAGTAATATTTAGGACTTCAATATAAAATAAAGAAAAACTAGAATCATTAATAAAAAACATATATTTTCATCAATTTCTTTTCCATTACGTTACTCTTTGGACGAAATTAGTTAAAACTTTTTAGTTTGTTCATCAACTAGGAAACAATATAGGCACTTTTTTTAAATTTATATTCATAAAATTAATAACCTCTAAATTATCACAACTTTGATGGCAATCAGAACGGATTTTGCTCTTAAAATAATATTTTAATCAAAATATAAAATAGGACAGCCACGGAATGGACTGTTCAAGTAACGGAATAGAATTCTTAAGGTTATTGTACATTAACAAGAAGACTTGAACATATTGCATATTTAAAATATTGCAAATTGTAACAGTATGAACCATTTTAGTTACAGAAACTTTCTTACTAGGAAGCCCTTTTTTTCGAAATTACTGAACCGATTTTAATAAAGTTTGATAAAAAATATGAAGTATTTCAAAATGTATGTATTAAAAAAAAGTGGAAATCTTTGTTTCAATGGAATAAATTTTCCATTGAAACAAAGATTTCCACTTTTTTTTAGGTAGGTATAATTTAGCTATAACACGATTTTTTATATTATATATATAACTTATGTATTTTGCTTATACGTATGAAGTTTTATTAAAATTGGTTCATTAATATTCTAATAAAAAAGAATTGAAATTTTGCATGAAATGGCGAACTTGTAAAATAAGCTCTTAGGATGTTTTCGATTATTTTAATTACACTTTTATAAAAATTAACATATAAAAACAACATAATTGTTACCTATTCTAAAGTTATTTAAATTGCACGTGGACAACAAAATGTGATCAAATAATATTAACAATAATCACATTCATCTTCACAATAGTGATCATATATTGCATAAAAAGTACATTGCGGGCACCAAAAAAAGGCGAAATTAATGAAATGCTTCACTTTACTGTTATCGTTTATAATAGAGTGGTATGGTTTATGGATCAAATTGGTAGGAAATCCACAACCGAAACATTTTTCTGCAATTCGGAAATGAGTGATTAACCACGGCCATACTGATTCTTGCAATAATATAAAATCATTTTTGGTTAGGAATTTATCAATGTTCGCAAGAACAACCATTTTTGATAAGTACCTGAAAAATAAATATTGGGTAGGTACTCATGTCAATAGACAAGGAGACGTCATATCTCCGAAACTGTTTACCAATGCATTGGAAGACGTCTTCAAAATGCTCGATTGGGATGGACGGGGACTTAATATAAATGGCCAATGCCTCTCACACTTGCGGTTCGCAGACGATATAGTCATTCTGGCGGAGTCTCTACAGGATCTGGAAGAAATGCTCAACAGTCTAGATAATTCTTCAAAACGAGTGGGACTGAGGATGAACATAGACAAAACTAAAGTCATGCATAACAGGCATGTATCACCTAGTCCCGTAACCGTAAATGGCGCTGCTATCGAGGTTGTGCAAAAATACATCTACCTTGGCCAAATAATCCAACTCGGCCGGCACAACTTCGATCTGGAAGCCGACAGAAGGATACGTCTGGGCTGGGCGGCATACGGGAAGCTACGTCATATTTTTGAGTCACCAATACCTCAATCACTTAAGACCAAAGTCTACAACCAGTGCGTCCTACCCGTAATGACATACGGAGCCGAGACGTGGACACTCACTATCGGACTGGTCCATAAATTTAAAGTAGCTCAGCGTGCGATGGAGCGTGCGATGCTGGGTGTCTCTCTGTCCGATAAAATACGTAACGAGATTATTCGACAGAGAACTAGAGTTACCGACATCGCAATGAAAATTAGCACGCTGAAGTGGAAGTGGGCCGAACATGTCTCCAGACGTACTGATGGACGCTGGAGCCGAAAGGTGTTAGAGTGGAGACCGCGATTAGGCAAACGTAGTGTAGGGCGCCCTGCAGCACGGTGGACCGATGATTTGAGGAAGGTGGCTGGCGGCGGATGGATGCGGACTGCCCAAGACCAACCAACGCCAACCATCCGGTTGGCGTTCCTTGGGGGAGACCTTCGTCCAGCAGTGGACGGCGATAGGTTGACACTACTCATGTCAATATTATTAAAATGTATGCATTTTTCAAGAAATTGTGTCATTTAAGCATATGAATATTTATATTTAATAATTTCTGAATATTAGAATTCTTATTCAGACACACTCACAAAAATTAAATAAATATAATGTACACTCTTCTTAAGAATTCCATTCCGAAACTTTTTAGTTCCCATTCTACGTTACCTGCGTTTTGGTTACGGAATGGACGTAACGGAATGCTACCTTTGAACCTTTTGTTTTATTTTGTTTTTAACTAAAACATCCGACCAACAATTTTGTTATCAAATTGGGTTCACTGAAAGTTTATAAAGATATCAAAATTATTTGCAATAAATAAAATTGTAGTACTTACTTCGAAATTGGTTGCGGTTGTGGAATATCAAAACGGATCGCTGCTGAAGTGCGTGTTTATAGTCCGCTGTTCGCCGTCAAAATGGACGAATCATTACGGTGCAGCCAATGAGAGCTTTACAAATGTTGTGAATCGACAAAAAATATGCGTAAGTGGTAGTTTTAATTGAGATGTTTCGTAAAAAAGAGGGTTTCGGAATGGACTTGTCCACTTTAGCTAATTTATGTCCTCGCAGAAATATAATTATTTAAATATTTTGTATCATGTTACACTGTTTCTACATTTATAAAAGAAAACGTTAATAACTATTCTTTCAGACAAAATAATCAAATTATTATATATATGTCAACAAAATATATAAAAGTTATGTTATTTAACTCTAATTCGTAGTGGGACAGCGCTAAAATAGGTACCTTTGACTAGTATTTTTGAAAAATACAGTAAAATAACTGTGTATTTCTGTAGCAACAATATATAATATTGTTTAGAACTAACCATAGATCTTTATTTATAGTGTTGTTTTTCTTAAAAGTAGAAATTATTCGTTAAATATTTAACGAAAGTTGTGGGACACCCCCAAAACATGAATGTACACTTTTTGTGAAAATGACCCATCTACGTTTCATCAGCTATCTAACGTACCTGGTAACATACAGGGTGTATAAGAAAGTACCCAATCTGGGAAATCAAACCAGATTCAGAAAGTGGTAGCTTTGAGGAGATACATTTTGAATCGAAAGAAAGAAAGTTAATTCATCGTTGTCAAGAACTTAAAAGTGTCACTCAAGTAATGGAAGAGGAATTTGAAAAATATCATGGGCAAACGCTGTCCACAAATAAATACCTATATTTTAAAAACTTTAGCTGTTATTGTGCACGATACATTTCCCGTTGTTATCACAAGATAGCAGTCATAAAGCTTTTTTGGAGGCCTTCGGGCTTCAAACATCCAACGGCAATATTACGTAAATACATAAACATACTTTTTTTGTAAATACATACATATTATACATAGAACACCAAAACTCCAAAAAATAAATTTGGAATTTGGAATTTGTTCAAACAGTCGTATGCATGCATACGACTGTTTGAACAAATTCCAATGTCGGCATACCATGTTCAATGTACCTAATTTGACTTGATTTCAATTTCAAATAGTGGAATTAAATTTGTTAGCCATTCGTTCATTAGATCAAGAGGTCTCAGGTTCGATTCCCGGGTCGGACCAAGTGTTTGTGTGATCCGCAAATTTATTTTTTGGAGTTTTGGTGTTCTATGTATAATATGTATGTATTTACAAAAAAAAGTATGTTTATGTATTTATATCAGTTGTACGTAGTACTAGTACCCTTAATACAAGCTCTGCTTTGTTTGGGACTAGATGACATTGTGTAAGATGTCCGAAATATTTATTAATTTAATTTATTTATAATTACTGAACGATATGCAGTATATTCATTTATTAAATATTAAAATAACAATTTTTATACATTATTATGTTTAGGCAACACCGGTCTTGTTTGTCACTCAGATGATTAATCTTACTAGTAATGTCCAACTATAAATTTCATGTCTCGAAATCGATTTATAATTTTAATTAATTTGGACCTTTAAACTTAGTTACTGAATATTTTTACATGTCATCGACAAATAACGTGTCAGATGAAATCGTTAATGCCTAAATATACTTGTTAATTTTTATTTAATTTCGTTCAAATTGTTTGTAATTCATTGTGGAATGTTGTAACAGTATCGTATAGAGAGGACAAGTTAAAAGAGTGTCCAGCTGTAAGTAACAGTTAAAAAACTTCATAGAATGACGTTGGCGTAGCATTCAAAACTACTACATTCATATCATACACTTGTGTATGGTATGAAAGAAGTAGTTGTAGATGAATGGATAGAAGCTATAACAAAGCGGACGTTATTCTTTTCTTGTTTATTTTGCTATTGCACTCGAATAACTCTTGACGTCTATTTTAATATTTACTCTAATGCGATTATACCGCAATTCTAATTTAACGGATTTCGTAAACACGGTGTTCTCGGGGTAGAAGAGTTATGCTGATTTCAGTAAGAACGGACCCACTCTACCGGGGCAGTACTATTCTCACACAGAATACCAACTTGAAAAGACAGCATTCGTATTGTCTTATTTCGTTAGTGAGTATGGGACTGAAGGTGGACGCATCTCACTAGGCCGCCACATGTTGATTACCATGCTGCATTCTCTGCTCTGACAA
Source organism: Phragmatobia fuliginosa (assembly GCA_932526445.1). Classification (NCBI taxonomy): domain Eukaryota; kingdom Metazoa; phylum Arthropoda; class Insecta; order Lepidoptera; family Erebidae; genus Phragmatobia; species Phragmatobia fuliginosa. The sequence continues at coordinate 10,679,401 of OW052068.1, read as the reverse complement.
TGATAATGGTGACCCCTGCTTCTGGATTTCTCATGTTTTCTTCAGGCAAAGCAGAGTCACTATGGTTGGCTGAAATATATAAATACATAAAATTAATGACAAAAATTTGTATTTGTCTATAATTTAATTACTTTTTCACGTAATTATAATTCACCGAATCTATGCAGTGACCACTAATTACATAAAGTAAACATGTAATTTAAGTCATATTTTACACGTCTTTGTTTATAAATTAGCAACGTTGCGCTTCTCACTCTCCCACTGTCCCTAACTGCCACTCGCATTCCACTTGAACAGCCAGACATTAACATGCAACGTGGGCATTACTAGAATGCGGAGAGAAGGTAATGTCGAAAATCAAATTAACATGACCAGGACTGTCACCACGTCACGTCACGAATCGACATTAAATATTGGAACGTCAATCATACTTTTGAGAAATGCAAGCCTAGCATGTGCAATGAGATGAAGTAGACAAATATAAGATTGAAGGACTATTTAAATGTAAGTGCTATTATCACCGGCCTGATAATTAGCCTAGCATGTCTTGATGCGGAGGTTTCGGATACATGCGTTAAACGTGAAAGAGCATCGTATTCTTCTTTTTTATGGTTAGATAATGAAATAACAACAGAGGACTTAGAAGAGTACCACAGACAATTTAGGAGATGTGGTTATTGCCACACAACATTCTTTGCTTTAACATAGCAGTACATACACGAGCGTGTTTTTGAGCACTACTTCCTTGCTCATCTTGTCTTTCCAGGTGACAACAAGTATAATCCTCAAGTATAGTCTGGAATGCTTAACGTCACAAAACATGAGCGTAAACTTATCCAGGCGTCCTCAGCCACAAAAGCCTAGCCGCAAAATGTTTGCAGCTACAGAATCATTGAGCAGACTCCGCGGTTTTATATTCAATTCAATTAAGATTGATGATTGATTGAATACAATCTCATCTTTTTCCCATCCTCGATTATGCCGATGGCAGCTATCTAGTTCTCTTTGAAGACCAACTGAATTAGTTTAAAAGACTCCAAAATCTGTGTATAAGATTATTGTAAATAGCTCAAGTAATTGTTGATTATTAATCTCAGATAAGTAACCTTTTTGTATTAGGTTACTGGCAGGTTTTTATAAAGTTTGAATTATTTTTTAAGAACGATATGTATTTTAAATTAGAAAATTGTGTAGTGAAATATATTATTCCGTTGATAGTTCTAGAAGCAAAAACATGTATCTGTAAATTATAATATTGAATTAAAATTCTGAAATATGGATTCTATTCATCAAAGTTTATCATTTCTTGAAGTATCCTTTTAGTAACCAAATAATGATTTAGCCACATTCAAGCCACCGTTCAAGAGGTTATGGGCCCAGCAATATTCATATAATAATAATGTTTTTTTCAGTTTATTGAGCAATAGAGAAATTTTAAGATAAAGATAACAGCGGCAGGATATGGGAGCATCCTAAATCACAGTAGCCAAGATGTGACCACAACGACGTCAAGTGAGACAATATTTTCCATAAATAAAATGGAGGCATGGGGTAAGTCACTAATTTTAAGCTCGATAGATCCAGACATAGAAAATTACGTCATTACTATTGATACGACATTTTCTATGTTGAAGAAACTGGACGAGATTTTTTTACAAGATGTTTTACAAGAATATTCTAGCGATGAAGAAACAATTGAAAATGAACAAAGTGAAGAAAATACAGAAACGAATAAAGTAATTTGTGAAGAAACTAATGTGAGTAATAAAAATTTTATTGAAGATATAGAAAATAAAGGAGATATTGATGAGTTTTTGGATGCAAATGAGGATAGAATAGAGGAGGTAAATGATGTTTTTGATGATGCTGATGAAACAAATGAAGAAGAAACGGAGGTTGTTGCAGAAAGTGTGGGTCCAAGGAGGAATCCACCAAGAAATAGGCACTTACCTGATAAATATAAAGATTAAGTTAGTTGGTGTTATTCTCTCGTCATAATATATATGTATGTCATTAGGTCTTTTTAGGTATTTTTATTCTAAATATTTGTGTAAGTATGCTAGTTTAAGGGGGTGAGAGATAATAGCAGAGTCGCGCAGTGGAAGCGTGTGTGTGAAATTGTTGTAAAGGGAAAAATAATTTAATTTTGTTATTCAATTAATTTAAAAAAAAAATAACGGAATATTTTAGATAAATTTTTCACAGAATTTTTTGACATCTAATTTTTTCCTTTATAGTGTATTGTTTTTCTGTATATTTTAAGGTTTGTTATATTAAAAGGTTTTGGTTTCTGTTGAAAGAGTATAGTACTGTTTGGTGTTTAATAATTTCTAAATTGTGGTTGGTTATTATAAAAAGTTTTGGTTTTTGTTGAAAGAGTTGAGATGATATGATGAATGTTAATGTTATAAATGGTTGATTTGATTTGATTAGCTGTTTGTGTTGGAGCTGTTCGTGTTGGAGCTGTTGTTGGAGCTGTTGTTGGAGCTGTTGTTGGAGCTGTTGTTGGAGCTGTTGTTGGAGCTGTTGTTGGAGCTGTTGTTGGAGCTGTTGTTGGAGCTGTTGTTGGAGCTGTTGTTGGAGCTGTTGTTGGAGCTGATGTTGGAGCTGTTTGTTGGAGCTGTTTGTTGAAGCTGTTGTTGGAGCTGTTGTTGGAGTTATTGTTGTAGGAGTTATTGGAGTTATTGTTGTAGGAGTTATTGGAGTTATTGTTGTAGGAGTTATTGGAGTTATTGTTGTAGGAGTTATTGGAGTTATTGTTGTAGGAGTTATTGGAGTTATTGTTGTAGGAGTTATTGGAGTTATTGTTGTAGGAGTTATTGGAGTTATTGTTGTAGGAGTTATTGGAGGTATTGTTGAAGGAGTTATTGGAGTTGGTGTTGTAGTTTTGTTGGAGTTGGTGTTGTAGTTTTGTTGGAGTTGGTGTTGTAGTTTTGTTGGAGTTGGTGTTGTAGTTTTGTTGGAGTTGGTGTTGTAGTTTTGTTGGAGTTGGTGTTGTAGTTTTGTTGGAGTTGGTGTTGTAGTTTTGTTGGAGTTGGTGTTGTAGTTTTGTTGGAGTTGGTGTTGTAGTTGTTGTTCGAGTTGTCGAAGTATTTGTTGAAGTTGGTGTTTGAGTTGTTGAAGTGGTGATTGGAGCTGCTGTTGTAGGAGTTTGTTATTATAATTTCTAAATTGTTGTTGTCAGGATATAAGTGTTTGTGGTTGTGGAAGTAAGAATGTGTAAGAATGTGTGAAATGCTTTTCGGTACTTATCTGAGATTAAGGGGGTGTGTTGATTATTAATCTCAGATAAGTAACCTTTTTGTATTAGGTTACTGGCAGGTTTTTATAAAGTTTGAATTATTTTTTAAGAACGATATGTATTTTAAATTAGAAAATTGTGTAGTGAAATATATTATTCCGTTGATAGTTCTAGAAGCAAAAACATGTATCTGTAAATTATAATATTGAATTAAAATTCTGAAATATGGATTCTATTCATCAAAGTTTATCATTTCTTGAAGTATCCTTTTAGTAACCAAATAATGATTTAGCCACATTCAAGCCACCGTTCAAGAGTAATTACCCATCCGCCTTTACCGGAATACATAAATACTATCTCTTCTATATTATATAATATTTTATCCAACCCTTTCACTCCACCTTACCTTAAATCCCGGTTCACCTTCCTGCATGACACACATCCCAAATTGTCGAGAGCGTCGGAGAACCTGAGATTAAAAATGACAGGACATTCTACCAAAGTTTAGTGCTAATAACAAGCCTAGTGTTTCTCCAGACTGAAGTAAAAAGTGGTAGATGTTTTCAATCTAAGAATCTCTTTCCTTGTCGTGTGATAGTGAGGATGTAATAGTAGAGCCTTGGTAGCAAAAGTGGTCACCAATCTCTAGAATAGCTCAGTTGAGCAATATCTTGGCAGACGTATCTACACCCTGCAGAATAATTTCGGTTTTCTTGGTGTTTATGATCAATATGATCATCAAAAATCTGATAAAAACATGATAGAATTTTGTCATGAGCCCTTAAAGTTCAGTGATCTAGCGACTGGTGTAGCATCATCTGAGAACAGAAGTTCCCAGACTATTAGCCTAATCGGGATATGTAGCAAATTTTAATTTAATTTGAACAAATAATGAATGATGATGTCTTTAAATGAAACTAATAATATAGTAATATAGTAAATTATGTGTGTTTTTCTATGGCTGATTTTAATTTAATCATCAGTCAAGTGTCGACCACTGCTAGTGCCGATGAAAGCCTTTCAGAAGCACTAACCATCCTAACATATCACATTTTCCACTACCACCAATTTTTCTCAAATCAGCATTCCAACTGGGCCAAGGCACCATAAATTAAGTTTGTCTGATTGTCCTGAAATGTCAGTCTCAACTCATATATGTATTAATATCACTTAAAAAGTGAAGCCGATATAACTGCGACTGTCCAGACCCGTCTGTCGCTCTGTCCCCTTCCCACCATAGGTTTCACTTATAAGGACTTAAATCGATTAAGTGAAGCAATCAAAGAGTATGTATGAAGCAATTAAACAATGGACAACACTATTGTTGTATATTATCTGTGTTGATGGTCGCGCTTTGCGCTTTGCTTTCGCTTGTACTATTTGAGTGATATCGATACCAATATACGTGATTAATAACTGACTATAAATCAAAGAAATTGAATGAGAATTTATTATCACAATTACGATATAGTTACTTTGATTTTATATTTAATTAAATTTATGTTTTCCTGTAGTCAAGTGCCCTACATTTCAACATGTTTCTGATGGAAAATAGTTTTGTGTTTAAAGTGTTTCTATTTAAGGGAGTGACTTAAGATTTATGTTTATCATGGAATTTTGTTGTACTAAAGGTCCTGGTTAGATTCTATATAATAAAGAAACTCTTGTTATGTTTACTTTCATAGAGATAGTCCTTACAGTGGGAGTGCTTGTCACTCTTGTTACAGCACTTTCAATATGTGTTTGTGGCTGCAAGAACTCAAACCAAAAGTAAGTTTTTTATTTAGTAATTATACATTTTTAAGTTTATTTACTCTTAATTTAATATTGAACTCAAATAATAATCCTGAACAGTATCTAGAACTTTTATTTATGAAGTTATTGTGTTACAAAAATAAAAAGTAGTGATTATTTAAATTTGTTTGTTGATACTTTATTCAGAAACTATAAAGTAACATAAAATTGTAAATATTTTTATGAAATTTCTGTAGATTTTATTCTCCTTGAATAAAATAATATTTATAATATTTTAATTAATTTACATAAAACAAATAAAACACTAATAACAAAATAATGTTAAGATCAAGTTTAGTGAGAAAATATATGACTTCATACTGAAATTAGTGTCCCAGTAAAAAAATAAACTTATTGTCAAATCTAATAATAGTATTTTAATAACATTAAGTACCATTCCTAACTTCTTTTTATGTACTGATTATTGTATATTGTGTTATTTTTATATTAATGTACAAATAATCTCTTTTAAAAAAGAGATCCAATTGATAAAATTATTTAGTGATGACGAATGACCAAAAAAATGTGCTTGTTGTCACAATGATAGCTTTAAATTAATGTCAATTCATTTACTTTTAACATGCCATTCTTTGTTAGGACGGTACTGTAAATATGTTTTATGTAATGTCTAATTATTCAAATTTTATTTCAAAATTATTAATTTTTAGTAAGTTTTTGCAGAATGGGATCAAAAAAAGTATGAATAGGTACTTAGGAATTAAAATTATTAATTATAAAAAAAAAAAATGTTATTTCATTCATTGTAGAATTGTAGGCAAAGAGTAACTTGGATTGTGTTTGTATTTAACAGAAGTGAGTTGGTTGGAATGGCCGGTGTGGTCAAATTACGTTTTGAGGAAGAGGCACCGTCTCCAACACCTACCACTCCGGCCTCTATTAAGCGGTTTGTTATAGCTCTAGCATGACCTAGACTAGACATTCCTAATTATTATACTAAAGAACTAACAGACGGTCTACCTATTTAACCATTGTAACTTACATATTTTCAGTGAATTTAAAATTAATTGTAATACTACTCACGGTAGGTATTATATATACTATTTAAACTAATATCTAAGGCGAGGATTTGGTATTAATAAATTCTTAACAAAAATTTCATTCTATATGATTTATTTCATTAGCTGTGGCTATTTCGTGGGGTGTCAAGTTTAATCAGTAACATTTTTAAATAGTAAAGCTTAGTAAATGTGACCATGATGTCACTGGTAACAACACATTAATAGTACAGTACTCAATTAATAATTTTTAACAATGCATATAAGTCTTTTGTACCACATTACGTAATTCATGGAATGGTTACCATTGTTTTTATTTAGCTGATGATATCATCAACTATAAATGTTTCAGTTCTCAGATTTTTAGGTATAATCAGTGAACCTTTGATTAATAAAATGTTATAAAGTCATTAATTCCTTTATTAGTTCATATAATTGGTACCGTTAGTTATCAATATTTTAGAAATTAATCAATTTCATTATATTATTTTGTTCATAAAATATAACAGCTTAAAAGATCCGCTATAAAGTAATAGATATATTGAAACAAATATTTCAGACATTTTACACACCATGCAGTCTAGTCTAGTACTAAATATAAATACATACTTCATCATCATCATCATCAGCCTATCTCAGTCCACTGCTGGACATAAGCCTCTCCCATTGCACACCACTTTGATCGATTTTGGGCTTCTCGCATCCAGCTCCTGCCAGCCATCTTGCGCAAATCATCACTCCACCTGGCCTGAGGGCGTCCTACACTACGTTTATAATGTAGTGTAGGACTACACTACAATACATACTTAAATATAAGTACTTATTTTTTTGTAAATACATAAGTACTTAATATACATATAAAACACCCAAACTCTGAAACAAATATTTACAGATCCACAAACATTTGGTCTGACCTGGAAATCAAACCCGAGACCTCTTGATCAGTAGTTGCATATCCCAACCAGTGCATCAAGACATCAAACAAAAAAAAAATTAGCTATTTTACACATCAGCACTTGGCAAGCACTTACCCAACCAGTCTAGCCACCATGCTATAGTTGGCCCAAAACCTCCTTCCTAAGGAGAGGCCTATGTCCAGCAGTGGACTGTTAAAGGCTGTTTTAAGTTGAAATATATTTATTTTTGGTTTTATTGTGTGCTCATGAAAAAGTGAGGACATTAAATGAGTGTATGGTATGTGTGTACATGTAAAATTGCACACTATAGGTACTTCATACTAAAGGTCATGGCACACTATACAAGCACGGCAACGGCACCGCTCCGATTAGCTTGTCATTTGAATTAGACCTTTAAATGGTATGTCGTATAATATGTTTCATAACGTCAGTATAAATAGCTAACAGCGGGGTGTCTGCGCGCTTGCTGCTACCTAACAACCGTTCGTAGTGGTCTTCACGCTTCAAGCGTGCCGTCCGCATGCTTAACGGCCTGGCCACAGCTTTTGGCGTTGCGTTGCGCTTAGCGTTGGGAGATGTGACGGGCGACGTGATGGTGCAAGCTCGCCATATGCACGCCAACCACGAGTTGCAAGTTCGCAGTCCAAGCGCCGGCCGCGAGGTGGAAGCATCTTGTCATCCGGAATAACACACATTCTACTGCCTCGTGCCGTTACAGTGTGCTATGTGTACCTTTAGTGTTAGTGTTATTATTTAACAGTGTCATATTTGTTAGTAAATTCTTATCTTAACTACACAACAAAGTTGTAGTGATCCAATTAACTTACAACTAAAAGTAGGGCTATAAGTTTGATTTGTATGATAGTTAAGTGTCTATGATCATGTTCATCCCATTTTTCCACTGTACGTACAGAACAACTGTACATACTGAGAACAAAGAAATTTATCGTTTCATGTGTCTTTACTGGCAATACTGGATAAGTGTTACTATGAATATAGTAAAAGTTATCTTTTAGATAAAATTTGTATGTGCCAAAATGAAAAAAAATAATGAAAGTTTTCCTAGAAATATTCTGAAACTTATGGACATTCCGTTCCAATGTAACTTAATGTCCGTTACAAGATAAGGCGCAGCATATTAACTGGTAAACGGTAAAGCTAGCTTGACGCGGTCATCATTATTTCATGCTTTGGGGTCCATTCTTTGATTACGTAAGAAGATTTCTACTAACGTTTGACCCCCTTACCTCCCCTAAATAAAAAAAGTGCAGCCAGCCCCGAAATAACAATTTTTAGCAACATTAACAATCATATTGCATGGCATGGATTCATTTATAAAAATTGAAAATAATTACTCTTAACTTTTTTATATCTTACATATAAGAACTATCAAGACTCCCTCCCACCCGGTTGTAAGAAAAATAGAACATGGTCGAACCCCCTTCTCCCCTTAATCTTACGTAATAAATGAATGACCCCTATTTTTTTCCTTATGATTTACTTATGTACCTACTGTGTATAGGTAAATATTTGAATGACATAAACTACAAACGAACGGGCCCCCTAGACTGCGACGGTACTACCCTCTCACAAGATCAACCTAAGATGAAAGCTTTTGTGCTTTTCTATGTTGTTGCTGAATGCAAGACCAGTGTCCCCATTGGCTCTCCAGTCTTACACATGCAGAATCATCTCAATAGATCGCCATAGTATGGGTCACCATGCTGCATTGTTACTTTCGCATTGGTTATGGTGACGAATTCATTTTTCGGACATCATACACACAATATAAAATCCATCCAATCCAAGAATCAAAGGGTTTTGTTTACTACTCTGTCTAATATTAAAGTTTCTACGTAGAAGTTTAAAAATTTGATGAAAATTAAATCAAATATATTTTCCCGTAACCTGTGATGACGTCACTCTATCTTTTGAACTTTATTCTAACACCGAACATTGACCTAGAACTTTATATATCGTTCCGAAATAGTAACGGAGATATTAGTATAACGGAATGATGACCTTCAGCTCTTGATTATTGCATGTTGCACGCAAACCCATTTTCTTTGTTCGTGACCTTACATAATTGTCATTTCCATCTGCATATATGTAAATTGTTAACGTTTTTCCTTTCTTTAACCAACTAATTAACTAAATTTAGTTTTACACTAGTGAGCATGCAAATATAATGGATCGGCATGTCAAAATATTTCCTAACTAATCAATGGGTAATATAGAATATTGTTAAATCGATCCATAATATGGTAATATCGACGGGTTTGAACCAAACGTTATGGTCTATATTTAACCGCTACCACAATATCACCTGAGCTTGCGAATAACTCATCCCTCAGCAGAGGTACGCGACTCCTTTTTATAATATGATCGTTTCCTTAACAGGGCGTCTACACAAAACAGCCAGAGAAGTTTGCCAGAAATACCACATCCGGTTGGAAGACACGACAGCGGAGATACAGCATCAGAAATATATGCAACGGTTAATCTTGATGAAGGTACATTATTTTTCCAATAGCTTATCATCTAACAATTAAAAGCTGATCTGAAGACGAACTTATTGCGCTTTGTCTTAACAGGAAATGCGAATGGAAAAGTACAAATCTAATATTGTGTGAAGACCTACCTACTCCATATTTTAATAAGATTTTGCAAGTTTATAAATGCTCTTTATGGACAGACGACCGAACAACGAGCAACTGTAACCACACAGTCATACAGTCTATGATCACAGACTCCTTGTTTTAAAAAATAATCGTTAGATAGGAACCATCTAACGTTTCTTTGTGGCCAGTCAACCAGTACCGTAATATTTCAGAAACGTAAAATTTGGCATAAAAGCAATTTGAACCAAATAAAAAGGAAAATAAAGTACCATTTTTACCATCTTGGAATAGATAGCGATACATGTATTGTATTCTTATCTAAATTTACGTTACATTAATTTCTTTGCCAGAATGTTACAGCTTAACTTAAGGAATTTGCCGAGATTTAATCTCGGCACTTTTACATGTCAATGTGAACTCAATTAGAGTGTGGGTGGAACATCTCCCATGGCATTTATTGTAATCCAGTCACTTTGTGATGTCACAATGTCGACGATATGCATGTTCAAAGCACAATGCTGTATCTTAAATCTAACACGATTTAACAGCTCTGGTTGTTCTTAATGGGTAGTAATGTGTAGTTCTTCCGAGCCTTATTCCCAAGTTTATTTGGGGTCGGCTACTAGTTCAACCAGTTTTACCTGAATTTCATTTTTTCCACGGAGCGACTAGCATCGGACCTCCGCAACCCTAAGGGAGAACTGAAATTCGAAGATTGAACTAGTTGTCAGTATATTTGAGGGCACTGACTTCCCAGTAACGATTGCCATAGATGTTCATGACAACCGGGACCGACGGCTTAACGTGCTCTCCGAGGCACGGGCGTGAATCACCGCCAAACTTCCAAACTCCGGGCTGCTATTAGGAATTTCCTAAGAAAAACCCAAAAACACTTTTTGGCCCGACCCGGGATTTGAACCCGAGACCTCTTGATTAGCAGTCGCATACGCTAAACACTAGACCAACGAGGCAGTTGGTAGTAATGTGTAGTATGTTATAAAAAATAACTTTTTTAAAAGACAAAAATCGGATTGAAAGAGAATCTTGACACTGCCGTTCCAAAAATACTCTCGCGTTGACGATATACTCGTACGTCATAGGGGTTGTTATGGTACCAAATACAATTCTCAAATAAGCGCTACAACAAATGGCAAAGAAAAAACTAAACGAGAGAACACTAATAATGTTGTATTCAATACTTTTGACCTATTTTTTGGAAAAAGTACTAAATTATATTCTATATTTGCTTAATACAAGGCAACCCTACGCGCCGCTGACGAAAACAAGTTTATCCACACAAAAACTCAGGTCACTGGTGTCTTAGGTAAGCCTTAATTGCATTTTGAGCATCACTCTTTCGTGAGGCCGAGGTTAAGTAAGAATTACAACATATTATTTCTCTTTCGTATTTTAAATTTAAGTGTCCTATACAAGCGATTATAATCACTTTTATCGCGTTACTTAAGTAAACTAAATTGAACTTAAAATAGGTAAATAGAGCTCTAGAATTTCCTAAATGCATTTAAAATAAATAACTATATTAACAATTATAAACAACAAAAATAATAAAAAAAATATTTCTGAGGGGGTCAAACTTAACGATATAATTGTATTACCATATTTTGGTCATTTTCATGAATCACTGGTTACATAATAGATAATTTATTTACTCGTCCACGGATACTGATTCACACAGTAGGATATCACGGAGAATTGCAGGTTCATGATAGTTATTGCAATCGTTTAACTTTGTATAAAAATAACTAAATAAATTGCACTGCTAGGTGCACTTTACGTTTTTCCAAGTGCACTTAATTAGTGCAATGTGTATACGCATATTTTCCTACAGAAATTTGAGAATATCCTAAGAATTAATTGAAAAGTTGTTATGTAAATTCATTACTTATACCCTGTACTTAAGTAAGGTATAATATTAACTATGGCAGAATAATAGGTCCTACTATAGCAATAGAACGTAGAGAGAAACGATTTAAAAAAATTATGTCTGCAAAAGTTGCGTCGTACGGAACCATCAGTGCGCAAGTATGTTACATTTGCTACTTGTTATTGACCAGCTTTTCAAAAATAGAATGTAATAAACATTCTTAATTGCACATTACGTGTATGCGCATAGTAAGTAGTTATGTGTATATAATGGGTTTTTCAACAAGAACCTTGTTTTCTAAAACGAAGAATATAGATAAAGATGATTCATAGTGGATTTTAATTATTTTAATGCCTTTTTTCGAGCGAAATTGAATTCATTGTAACAATTGAGAAAGCTTTTACTACGAATACGTTAAAAAAATATATGTCAAAACTGTTATCCTGTTGGTGTTGCCCCAATCAAAAAACAATGTTCTTGTTGAAAAACCCTTTAGCTAGTATGAAATTAAGGGTATTGTATACCGAATTAGAATGGTTTTTACATAAAACCTTTTTACACGCAAGCTTTTTTTTACAAAAAGCCATTCGTCCTCTATTATATATAACCCCAGAATTACAGAAAACATCATTATCGATGTAAAGCATGATCTACTATCTCGAATCTTCTCATGTGCCTAGACAAATGGACAGATAACTGGGACAAACATCAGCCCACCTCAATTGAGATTACGAAAAAGTGTTTGATCGGGTCCCAATTAAGGCTTAATCTTAAATAAAAATAAGGCTAATCAAAGGCTTGTAGTCAAATTAGAACACCTTAGAATACGTGGGCAACTCCTTCAATGGATAGAGAACTTTCTAACCATCGGAAGGTTCAAAGTAAGAGTGAGTGAAACTCTTTCAGATACCCACAACATACACAGTGAGGTACCTCAAGGGTCAGTGCTCGGACCACTCTTGTTTGTGTTGTTTACAACGGATTTAAAGAGTGTAATTCACTCAAACCTGTCAGTATTCGCATATGACACCAAATTTATGGGAAATTCATTGGTTTCCTACAACATAACTCAGCAAGACCTGGACTGAATTGTGCTATGGAAAAAAAATGGCTAATTTCTCTAAACGCGACTAGTGCAGTGTGCTACATATGAGTAATAATAATCCTAAAAACATATGTATATAATTAATTCCGTGTACTTTACAACCAGTAGACTCCCAAAGGGACCTCGGAGTTATCATAACACATAATCTGAAGAAGGCAATCTCGTTGTTATATAATTAGAAAGGCTTAGAAAGGCATTCTAGCCTATAAGGCAGAACTTATAGAAACTTACAAAATCCTCAATCACTATTACAACGTGAGGGATATTGAGTCCATGTTAACAATGAACACGAACACACAACTGAGAGGTCACTCCATGAAGCTTAGCAAGCAAGCTTCGGTACACTAGCAATTCCCAAAACCATTTCTTACTAAACCGTGTAGTGCGTATATGGAACTCGAAACCGTAATTAGTGCCCAAATGTGAAAATTTTAAAAAACAGTCTAGATGAACATTTAAAAACACAAGTGTAATGATATACACGCATCAGCTTTAAGCTGCTTGTGTATTAAATTAATAATAATAATAATTTCAACAGCTATGAACCAACCCGTTAGGCATAACTTTCCGGTAATCTTTCCGACTGGCAATGTCAAGAAGTTAGAATATAAACGAAAGCTGCAATGTTTAACGTAGTATACAAGTACCTACTAATACTAGTAGGTACTTGTTTCAGTTATCAGTTCGGCCACTAAGTATCTATACAAATACTTAGTGGCCGAACTGATATGATGTAACCGATTTCGGATTCGGCGTCTCAACGGAGATCATCCGACTACGCATACGATATTATAATGCTCACTCTGTTCCCTCACACTCGTAATCCGATGGGACGGCTACATCAGGCGCAGGACTGCTTTAAGTGCTCTCCGAGACACTAAGTTTGAGACACCAACTTTCAATTTCCGGGCTGTTTTTAAACATATCTATACGTATACTATACTGGCAAGTATATGTACTACCACGTCGAACGATATAAACGTAATATCAACTTTGTTTATGACTTACATTATGTTAATCCTCGTAATACCATACGTGACGAATCAATGACCTATAAAACTGTGTATCTTCCATAGTTAATTTATAAAGCTGTATAGTTTCGTTCCGTTTCAAAAAAGAAAAAACGAAAGAATAGTTTACAATTGTTTACTAAATTGAAAATTGTAGTTGGTTAAGTAATGGTAGGGTCTGTAGGATATGAAAGGAGTCGGTTCGCAATGGGGCTTACGGTGTAATTAAGTAGCATTACCTTTAATAAAAAAAACACTTATTGCTACTGTGTTTTCTGATCTGATCTAATCTGATTAAATGATACGATCAGGCCCCATTATCAATTTACGTCGTATAAAGGTGCCGCTATTTGGAACTGTCGATAACTAAGCGGTAATAGTTATTTATAATTAGCAGTATGTGGTAATCAATTTGTTTGTTACAGGAAATAAGATAGAGGCAGCACCATCCACAAGCCGCGATCGTCCATATGAGCATGCATACGCAAAACTTCAGAATGAAACCCATGTGTGAGTACATGATTATTTCGTTTCGTTGAAACGTTTTAGATTTCTAGTAATGATCTAGTGGTAAGTAATTCTGAGTGCTATACCATAGGACGTAGATTTTATTCTCTCTCAGAACAAATAATGTTTGATTAACACGATCAAGATCTGCATGCAGTATAAATGCAAGTGTATCACCAGTTTAGTACAAACTCTATTTTGCTATCGTTCGACCGTTAAGTTACTAATCCACCACCCGCCCCTGCTTCACACGGGGCCATATACTTAGTATTGATTTTTGGGCTAATATATAGCCTATGTCACTCACTAATCGTTATTAAACGCTACGTTTAGCATTCTATTGGTAAAATAATTTTCAAAATTTGTTCAGTAGATCCCAAGATTACCCCTTACAACGTCACAAACGTTACCTCTTCATATATTAGTATAGAAGTATAGATTTAATATAGAACCACACCTCAAAAAAAGGTAATTGTAAATTTTTTCAATGCTAAATGTGAATTTAAAACAATATGTGCATAACTTGACACTTTAAAAATGTCTACATACTGTTTACTGTTTAATGCATCGAAAAAAATGTTAAGAGCATAGTAATCTAAATAGTTAAATGCAGAAGCCAAAAAGAAGAGTTACTTGGTGTTCTATATATTTTTGCATGTTCTAATGTAGCGCCTATACTACCAAGCCTATTTTAATAAATCAGGTGTCAATAGATTCCTATTAATGGTCCGGGTGACAAAAGCTATTTAATATTAAAAAGTTTTTAAGTAGACGGGTTATAGTATTGTAAGCTTTTTCTTGTTGCAGACTATTAGAAGCTACAACCGATGAAGCATCCGAAAGAGACATTCCAATAGATGAAAGAGAGGTAGTCCAAAATCCAGCAGGTATGCAAAATTACTATTGTTATATAACATTTTTTTTTACCGCCTCGGTGGCGCAGTTATGTGACTGCTTGAGGTCTCGGGTTCAAATCCTGGGTCAAACCAAATGTTTGTATGATCTACACATTTTTGTTTCGGAGTTTGGGTGTTTTCTATGTATTTATTAACAAAAAAAAGTATCTAAATGTAATTCTGGCTTTCATAGTACAAGTTCTGCTTAGTTTGAAGCTAGATGGCGTTGTGATTTATTTAAAAATAGTTATTTATTTAAAAAGTAAATGTCCAAAATTTATGTACCCTTACCAATGTGCAATATGGTAATTAATCAGATTTTATTGTAATTATCACGACACGTCAACGAATTTTCGAAAAAATAAATTTGATATCAAATTTCTAATTTTCAGAATCTGTAGTGATATCAGCATCGGTCGCGATAAGCGGGCAGTTACCATCTAGTCAAGAGCTACCGTACATAACGCCTCCGTCACCACGTCCGAATACAGACAACACCGTTCACTTCAGTGGGGATTCTACGGACTCAGCTAGTAGGTTCACCTTGATATACTCTTTAGTTAATCACAATAACGTACAAGATGGTCCTATAATTATTAGAGACGTTCTCTAGTATTTACACACATCATACATACATAATAAATATATGAGTACATACAAAAGATAGAAAGACTTAATGCATGCAGTAAAACCAAATAAATTAATCAAGGATGAAAACAAGAGGAACACTTATACAATGTATATAATTAAATCCTTCCTACTATAATATTATAAATGCGAAAGTTTGTAAGGATGTGTGTGTGTGTTTGTTTGTATTTGTTACTTGTTCACGCAAAAACTACTGAACGGATTTTCATGCCACTGCAGTAATATAGCTTAGTCATCTGAATAACACTATAAGTTAAAATTTATAAAGATTTTTATATTTATAAATTCAATTCAAAATTCTTTATTCACTTAGGATGCAATACATCTCTTGTGACAGGTCAAGATTCTACATGTACATTTATGCCATGTTCGCAAACAATAGGTAAAGCCGGAGAAAAGAACATGGCAATAAAAACTCGCGGCCACTCCTTTCAAATCGCCAATGTTTACATAGTTTTAATGTTTATAAACCTGATATGGGGGTTAGGTGCTGCCACTAATATACTATACACCATGTTAGATAGTTATAATTTAATCATAATATAACGGTAACTGTCAAGTAAGTCGGAAAAAATCAGCCCTCTGAGAGCTATCTTGGCGTGCGCTGCCCAAACCGCTAGAGTTACACAAAAATAATTACTGTAGAATTATTCGTCTCAAACAGTTCTAAATAAAAGTCTGTGACAGCATATATATCTACCTTTTATGTGGAAGTCACTGTGACCAAATTGAATATTTTATGTATATATTATTGTATATATTATAATATTGAACTCTTATCAAAATTGATACATTTGTGACTTTATGTATTGAATGTAGATAAACTTTGTCTTTTACACCAAGTAATTTGGACGAACAGTTTAAAAATTTTCACGATAGGACTGAACTGAATGAAGCATCATTAAGCGCCTACTATGAGAGAGAGAGAGAGAGAGAGGTGCGGGGGCGCAGGGGCGGAGGGGTAGTCAATGCATTGCCAATGTTAAATGTTAATATTATATACGCGAAAGTTTGTGAGTGTGTGTGTATGTATGTTTGTTGCTCTTTCACGCAAAAACTACTTAACGGATATGGATTAAACTTTACAGTAATATAGTTTATATATCAGAATAACACATAGGCTACTTTTTACTGCAATAATCGAGATAAACGGGCGAAAGCTAGGTGATTATAAAAATATATTAAAGCGTGGATGTCAAAATGTATCACTGTTTATCTCCTGTCAAAACTTCACAGGTTGCATACCCAACTTGTATAGCAACCATAATGATACGCGGGTAGCACCGTGGGGCGCAGCTAGTGTTAATATATAATAGATGTGAAAATAATTTGGTCTTTTTGTTACACTTTTACGGCCAAACGGCTGCAATGATTTTAATGAAATTTGTCATTGAGATACTTTGATTCTTAAGACATTGCAAAGGGGCAACATTGCAAGCATACACGCGGGCGGAGCCGCGGGCAAAAGCTAGTTGGTACATAAGTCATGCTTTCCATCAGGCAGAGTAGTCACTGTGCTAGTCTTATAAAAAAAAATATATGTTCTTTTGTTCGTCAATATCTTCACCATTGGCTAATTTGGTTTTGAAAATTCTTTATATTTAAATAAGTAATACTAGTACTACACAGGTTAGTAACATTTAAAATGTAAGAAAAATTTCACCTTATTATTATTCAGACGCATAAAACTAAAGACTAAAGGTCACAATTTATTAAAATTTAATTCAATGAAATAATGTTCAAGAAATGCAATATGTAATTCATTTCAGTAATATGTTTTCCAAAGTTGATTGATTAACCTTAGAATATAAAAAAAAATGTTCTCAATATAAATGAATAAAATTATGAAGTAGTAACATAAATCTTTATTTAAAATTTCAGTTCAATATAAATACGTAACACTTCTCTTTAAATAATATTCACAAAAAAATACATTATTATGTAACATTGCCTTGACCATTGCCATTAAAAATATAATATTTCAGGCTATCAAATGAACTAAATCTACTTACAGATATTGTTGCTCTAGAAAATGTTGAATTAACTCTTGAATTGCCGAGACGGAAATAAACATAAGATATAATATGTGTATAGTTTTGTCCACCGGTATATTTTTTATGTAGTGTAGTATTTTTCGATGATAGTATGTTTGTCCATTTCTTTGGCACGCACTACAACTGTGTCCACAGAAGTATTGTTGAATTCGTTATAATTGTGGTAGTGACTGTTATTAAGGTAATATTCAAAGTTGGACCCTGGTCTATTTCATCAGCTGCTGCCAAATAGTGCACTGCTTGATATAGGCCTCTAGGAGGTTTTGGCCTACTATACCTAGTGATGGCTCGAGGGCAAAAACAAACATGGGCTAAGCAAAGACAAAGACTTCGCACAGTAAGCATAAATGCCCTAGCACTGGGCAACAAAGCGTAACACTGTTTTGTTGTTCGTTTTTGATAGTCGTTTTTTAAATCAATAATTTTTTTAAATACCTAATTATTTTTATAGTATTATCATCACAGTCTTCTTCAATCACAATTCGTATATTGTTTTTTTATGTTCCAAAACTCGAATTGTCGATTAATCTTTGCTACTCACAGAAATGTAGCTAATAATTAATCGACCACGGCCTTTAACAGGCTAGACATAAGCTTCTTCTTGGCAACGATATTTTTACTATAATTATATTATATTAAATTATTATCACTGATATTTAAAAAATTGAGAATTAAAGTTTTTGCCCAGATAAAAGACATTTATTGGGCGTAGACGGGCATTTATTAGGCATTTATTAAATAATGTGCCTGGGCATAAACTCATCTCTGACTATACCACTTTGGCCAGATGGATTGTAATTTAGGTTTGCTTCAAACTTTCCTTCTCTTTGCTGCGGTGTTGTCCTGCGTAGTTTGCTGAATTTTTCGACTCATACGACACGCAAGGTATAAGTGCCATGCCATGGAGGCCTGCAGAAGGTTGCCTTTGTGCGATAAGGCCACAACTTGTACTGACCTAGCATTAAGTTATATAATTGGTTACATGGTGTACATTAAAGAGGTTTATAGGTGACACTCCGTATTCTTAATCTGTCACCAGCTGAAACTGAAAACTCTAGCCATAAACCTCTGGTAAACTGAAACTGTGGTTGTAATTCATGCCTTAACCTTTATTTACAGAGGGCTACACAAGTATTTCGGTACGAGAACCACTTAGCAACATCAGAGCACAGAGCAAGAAGCAACCTTTACAACCCCACTATGCTACGGTATCAGATGATTCTGGTTAGTCGATACATGTATTAACTTTTTATATATCATATATTATAGTAACTATAATACATATTAATTTAATTATGGTATACTCTTGTTCTCACAACTGCCTCGTTGGTCTAGTGGTTAGCGTATGCGACTGCTAATCAAGAGGTCTCGGGTTCAAATCCCGGGTCGGGCCAAAAAGTGTTTTTGGGTTTTTCTTAGGAAATCCCTAATAGCAGTCTGGAGTTTGGAAGTTTGGCCGGCGATTAACGCCTGAGCCTCGGAGAGCACGTAAAGCCGTCGGTCCCGGTTGTCATGAACATCTATGGCAATCGTTATTGGGAAGTCAGTGCCCTCAAATATACTGACAACTAGTTCAATCTTCGAATTTCAGTTCTCCCTTAGGGTTGCGGAGGTCCGGTGCCAGTAGCTCCGTGGAAAAACTGAAATTCAGGTAAAATCGGTTGAACTAGAAGCCGACCTCAAATAAACTTGGGAATAAAGGCTCGGAAGATGATACTCTTATTCTCACACATGTTACATTACACACACACACACACACACACACACATTATAGTGCTCTCTTGTGCTAATACAAACATGAATGGAACGCATTCCATATTATATATAGAAATCATCCAAACTCCGAAAAAAATATTTGTGAATCAAACAAACATTTGGTTTACCCGGGGATCGAACCCGAGACCCCGAGCACAGCAGTCGCATATGCCACCGAGTTATTTTTTTCAGAAATATGAACATCTTATTAAAATGGTCATAGAAAGAACCCCACATTCATTAATTTCTGCCCTTTCTTTCAAAATATTAATTGTAACGGTATAATGTCTCACTCTGCACAATGTAATGTAAATAGAAAAAAAAAAAAAAAATTCTTGACATCAACTAAATATATAGTTTGTGTTCATTGTATGATATGATGAGTGATATTGTCTTTAGATGAAACGTACGCAGCTATTGAAGAAGCGAGTGTGGGTGAGGGATCGGACACGTATGCGCAAATTGCAACTGAACCGCGACGGAGAGACCCCACGCCCGACTTGGTACAGGCTGATCCCGCTCATGCTTCTAGGTAAGTAGTTTCACTGACATTCACCTTATTTATTTATTTAATTAGCTTGTGCCAGCTCCGCCTACGTAATATACCCGCTATCGTATTAAAGAGCCTTTCCATGTCCTTCCTCAAATATCCAAGTATCTCCATGCCAAGCAGCAGAGTTACTTTTAACTTTATGAGTATGGATTACAACAGGTAACAAACAAGGCTTGATGATTCTAAGGGAAATATTTATTTTCTTTCAGACGAAGTGCTCCACCAGAAATAGGTGCATCTACATCACAAGCTACCCACTCCAGACAAGGTATACATATATTAATACCTTTATATCTTCGGAACACCAAAAAAGTACCATTTCATACAGATGTATGACATATGTAACTTTTATAACACGTTAATAACGTTAAAATGTATGTTTTGTAGCGTCTTCTTCGTCGTGTTCAAACTCAACGGGTGCCTTAGGTTCGCCGAAACCAGAGAAACGCCAAGCTAATTCCCCACTTCCGCCTCCACCACTCGCCGGGCCGCACGGCTCTTCACAGGCGAACATTCACGTGCCGTCCCACACCTCGTCACACAATTCGTCCTATGTACCGTCCCACTCCACGTCCCACGCAACAGTCCACGCGGTACTACGACAACCCGCTATTGAACAAGCACAGCGGCATCAACGCATGTCCAGTACGGGTAATATTTTTTGTAAAATCATGTTGGTATAGTTTTTTTTATATCATGATACAATATAAGTTAATGGGAACATTATTGTTCAGGTATGGACATTTTCATCTTTTATTGAATCACCTAACTACGTATGTTTTATTCCACAAATCTGTTTAATACTGACTTCTGTTTATGTTAGTGTAAACTCTTATAACTAATGTCAAGAAGCTATAGACTATAGCATAGTAAAATAATTTAAAAAAACATATATCGATCGGTTAAACCACATTCCTCGTCATGTCTCTTCTTATGTTTATCTTAGTTTTTATTGCTAAGTCAACTTTCAACAGTCAATTATGTGTAAATTAATCGTCTTAATAATAATTAAATATCATAATAATTAAAATCACTTACTTGCAGGCGACCTTCCCTTCAACCATGATAAACTTCGAAGGAGTCTTAATGAAAAACATCAACGAAACAATAGTTGTGTCAGTTCATCCGATTTTTATGGTTGCAACTACCCTGTCGAAAAGCACAGATTTAGCTCTGGCGATCTCATTCGGCCCCTCGTCGCTAGGGAACTGAATTTCGACATTGATCAACGTGACGGCCCAACTGACAATTTATACAATTCCATTGATGGTCCCAACTATAGTGACTACTCGTCGGCAGATGCTAACACAAGTTTAAATTCCGACCATAGAGTGACTGAAAGTCCGTCAAGAAATGTAGAAGAAATGTATGCCAAAGTTATGAAGAAAGCTAAGGGCCGGACGGAAGATTCTATTAGACGGTCGAAAGATTTTTCAGCGACGGTCGATGGAGAGCCTCACACATCGAAATTTCGAGGTGATGATCCTGGGTACGAGACGATTGATCGCAAAAAATCGATGAACCACGGGTATGAGACTATAGCCCATAAAGAACGTAAGTCATCCCAAAACCAGGATCCAGGGTATGAAACTGTCAGAGAATTACACAATGCTAGTGGGAACACAAATTTTACAAATAACAACTTACTGAAACTAAATCATTTGGTAGCAGACAGTGGTCCTAACAGTATAGTCAGTAGTGACCCTGGATATGAACACATATCGAAAACTGACAATAATGCTTCTGACTCCGATCCAAATTATGAAGTGCTGAGAAATCAGCCGCCGACTCCACCTTACGCGACCATCGCATCGAACTACAAAGTACAGCCAACATATTCTACAGTAAACAAAAGACCGAACAAGTATAATAACTGGACTGCAAACAACAACGACGAACCCACCTTAGAACCAAATTATGAATCTATGCCACACGAACCGCTGTACAATACGGGCAGTGAATCTGATCCTAACTACGAATCCGTTCGACCGAAAGATCCCAATTACGATAGTGTAAGCACTCAAGATCCAAATTACGAGTCGCTAAGATGTAAAGATCCAAAATATGAATCCGTGAGATCGAAAGACACTAAATATGATTCGGTGCGTTCTAAAAAAGATCCAAACTATGAAAGTGTAAAATATTTCGACGTGTCGAAGAAAGAACCGCCATATGAAAAAGTGAACAGTGAAGCGACTGCAGGCTCCAGTGTGGAGAGGTCAGATTCATCAGCGGGATATGAAAAGATCAATGTACCAAACAGTGGCGAGCCCAAAAGCAGTATTAATAACGGCGGAGATGCAACCGTCAGTGATTACTTTCAAGTGTAAATGTGTTACAAAAGAGTTTTATATATGACTTTTTTATAAACAATAAAAGTCAGAAATGTAGCTATTAACATGAATATTTTGAACAGTATTCAAATAGGATTTTGAGATTGCGTGCTTTTTATTTATTTTATAAATAGTTTAAGGACTGTAAACAGCACCTTAACGTTAGATATAATAAGTAATATCTTCCTTAGGTATCTGTGATATAATATGTATGTTATAAAATCATTTTTGTTTTTATTTCAATAAGATTTTTATATGAGTATTGATAGACAATTATATTATTCTGACAACGAGAATAATTTGTTACGAAATCTCCATTTATTACTGTGTTCAAACGCGTGATTGTGATCGTGGATTTACTAACACTTTGGTGTCTTAATAAAATACATGCCTTGCTGTATATAGCATGTACAAAATGTAGATTGTACATATATTTGTTTTAAGTAATTTATGAATAATTTTAGCGAACTATTTTTCATTTTTAATGTCTCAAGTTTCTTTGGGAACGGCGTTAGTTATTGTTAGTGGCTTGTTGTAAATGATTTGGGGCATGTGTACAGGGTAGAAATATAGGTGTCATTTCTTGAACTTCAATACACGTCCATATGCTGAGGTGTATTTCATCTTAAAACTTTATTAGTCAAATATACAAAATAATAACGAAAAGGTGCTTCATAATTATGAATTTGTCACAATGCTTGTTATTCCATTTGACATTCGCCAAGTTCAAGGTCTGATACCTTTTATTCGCACTTGATTGGCAAATTGATTATGTAAATAAAACCTGTACTCAGAAGAGAGTAAAGGCCATACGTCCCCTCGATGGTCGAGTGCGGGATGGGGACTGGCAAGACACGTTGTGGCTACGTAATCTTGCCATCGAATGTTTTTAAGGCGCCTGAAGGCCTTCTACTCAATTTCACGACTGTTATCTTATGATAACAACTGAGACCGACTGCTTAACTTGACCTCCGAATCACGGAAATGCTCATAACATATCATGCCAAAAACTGTCACCCATCTAGGTACTGACCGCGCCGTCGTCGCTTGCGCACGGTGATTGTTGCCAATCACTTAAGGGCACTTGTCCAATCAACCCGAACATAGAGTCGAGCAATACTTATTTAAAACATTCTAACATTAGTTATACTTTAGTTTTATAGTCTGTTGTTAATTTGTTGTTAAATTACTGTTTTCAATATTATTAATATATTAAATTTCATTTTTATATTGTTTAACATGTTCAAAATATGCACACCTAGGAATAGTTAATTTTGCAAGTGAACAAGTATCAAATTTATTTTAGTTATAACAATGCTTTTTTCATATGGTTGTTGTCTACTCATTTTTTAAGAGAAATAAGTACCTGAAAATATTATTTTATGATCACGAACAGTTTCAACAAATGTAATAATTATGTGAATGCACCAAAGATAAGGATAGCTTATTGCTTGTGTGAAACACCGAACGCATGGTATGGCTGGTACTTATGTGTTCATTTATATATTTGCCATTAACATATTCCACGACGGCTTTGGTGCGTTCGGATAACATAGCACAATCCAGCTCTACCGTTTTATGAGCTAAAGTCACACCAACAAATCATTTGTAATGTAATATAATGTATGTCTATATTAAACCTTATGATATTATAGATATGATAGCGGGGACTCAGAACTAATAAAAATGAATCAAATCCATTGTATTTTGACATTATTTGCACTTTAAAGGTAGTGGTAATGTCGTGAACATTCATTAAAATGATTTTTCTAATTACTGTACTTATAACCATATTTATAATGTTTTTTTAATGAAATAGCTGCTGTAATATTTTATAGTTAATGTATCTGTGCCTGTACTGTATAAGTTATGTTTATGTATATAACCTGTGTTCAGTGGTCACTCCAGCATACATAAACATAAAAAGGCAGTAGTATTTTCCGGTTCATTCTCAGAGAATTCATTGGCCAGTTCCATTAAGGATGAGCATTTTATTCTCATTAGATTATAATTTTAAGATGTCGATCTGTTGAGATTATTTTTTATTTGTACAATCTCAGAGGATCCATATTTTATCCATGGTCCATCTAATTAATATTTTATTTTTTACAAGATCCTGATTTAAAGATTCGGACAAGTGATAATTAATCTATAAAATACACCAGATTTTACTATTTATAAAATATTTCCATTTTTAAATAATATATAAATAATAATGTATTTATTGTTTACAAGTACAAGTTTACAAAATAATTTTTCAATTTTTATATCCCGATGATCACAAATAATGAGCTGATGATACCTAAAAAGGAAAAACCCTGTTATTATTAACCAGCGACTGTTATTATGACACAGTAAGGTAATACAATGCATTATATTTAGAACAGAATATTAAAAAAAGTCATTAAAAAAATCCTGTAACCATTATAGCTGAAGAAAATTACAACAATTACACCATTTTTGCCTTCCTGTTTCATCTTCTCGTTTTTACTTAATCTCTATTTCCCAATAAAATCTTTTTCACCGAGACAAGTGTCAGGAGCTCAAAAGATTGATATGAATTCACTTATTATATGAGTGAGATTATATGTTATTTAAATATATATTCTCACTAGATCCATTTCTATAAGTTAAAGTACATAATAGATATCTAGCCAGTGAATTCTCTGACAAATATATTTTCCACTTATATTGTACACATATGTAATTACATATGTTGTATTTGTATATTGACATTGTATGTGTTTAAGTAAGATAGTTTCACTGCACCTGAGGTATGTAAGTAACACTGACCCTGTGTTACACCGGTGCCACTGCTGATTTAATGTTCTGTATTTATCATACTATTCAACAAATATAATAACATTCCATAATACTAATAGATTCATTGGCTAAATATATATAACGGAATAAAGTATGCCATATAATAATAAACCACTTTTATTAGTATTCCTATTGTTTTTAGTGTGATTTATATAAAACCTCTATCTTCTTCTTCTTCCTAGTCTTATTCCCAATATTATTTGTGGTCGGCTACTAGTTCAATCGGTTTTACCTGAATATCAGTTTTTCCACGGAGCGATTAGCATCGGACCTCCGCAACCCTAAGGGAGAACTGAAATTCGTAGGTTGAACTGTCAGTAAATTTGAGGGCACTTACTTCCCAGTAACGATTGCCATAGATGTTCATGACAACCGGGACCGACGGCTTTACGTGCTCTCCGAGGCACGGGCGTGAATCACTTCAAACTCTAGGCTGCTATTAGGAATTTCATAAGAAAAACCCAAAAACACTTCTTGGCCCGACCCAGGATTTGAACCCGAGGTCTATATATTCATCATCATCATCAACAACCTTTAACAGTCCACTGCTGGACATAGGCCTCTTCTTTGAAAGTTTATAAATTACTAAAAAATAAAATCCTTATTCCTTAATGCCCTTGGGGGCATCACGTCTGTATGGGTGGATCAATTTCGCTAATTCTTATATTTTTTATTAATTTTTATTTTAAACTTATTGTACATGTTGTACAAAGGCGGACTTAATGCCATAAGGCATTCTCTGCCAGTCGACCTTCAGGTGTAGTAGAAATGTGATGCGTTAGGTGCAGAGAGAAAAAATATTGTATTGAATAGACCGGCTTTGGCTTTGGATTATTTTAGTAAATCCAGAGTGACGCTGCGGAGCGAAGTTTAAAAAAAATTAGCTTATGTTTCTCCTAATATCATCAGCCATCTGCCAGTCTTTGATAATATGTCTAGATGGAGTGTTGCGCTGCATTCACAACAAAATCAAAGGCCAGATTTGCAGGGATGGTGTGCGTGCTACGCACACATTCGTAGCTTACAGGAGCGTGCATCACGTGGGAGCGTACTGAGTGATTGCCTAGCCCTTGAACATTTCCCATAAAGGAGCGAAAAATAATTATGTTTTGATTTTGAGATTTGTATTAATTAAATTTAAATTCATTCAGTTATATCTTTCCAATATTAGGAATTTGTGTATATTTACTAGGTGAACTAAATTTTCGTGCACTAGGTATTGCTATTAAAAGTTATTTATTCTTAGTTTTTCACAACAACTTGCTAAAAATATTCCCTGTACTTTAGAAGGGTGTCTGAGATTGCGTTACTTTGAAAGGCTTGACAGAGGCCGAAGCCAACTCACAGAGGCCTTCAATTTTGTTAGTATGCAATATACATTTAATTTTATTATTATGTTATATTTATATAGCAGGCAGCAGACAAGAATCTTAATGACATTCTCTTTTAATTTGTATTTTAAACAGTTTTCGTTTAGATGTGACATCCTGGTTGATATAATCAAATTTTATCTTATAGTAATATCTTAAATATAAATATTTTTCCAACCATATCCACCACCTTAGATTTAAAAATATATATTATATAAATATATACTTATTGGATTTATTAGCTAAGAGAAGACACGTGGGAAATTCAACTTCAATTAACAGACAACCCTGTAAGCATGCAGTCAAAATGGCGTTTGATCTTTTGATAAAATTTCATTACTTTAATTTATTTTTTTCACAATATGGTTAGTTAAAGTTTACTTAGCGATGATAGGTAATTATTTTTAATTGTTTTTAATCGTCCTTTGTAATTCCTGCTCACTTTGATTACGCAAATCTTCGTTTTTTATTTGCTACTCGATACGTGTTTATCGTAGAATGACCGCGCCGCCTGTGGTTACATAGGTAGTTAATAGTTACATACTCTTTGACACCGTGACTGATCGGCCGCGACGAGCTTATCACCTAATAGTCAGCGGATATTTTTTGGACGTTTAGACGCTCGAACTCTCTATGTAGACATGTTTATAATCAAAGCTGCCAGTAAAAGTCCCGTTAAAAGTGGTACAGCCGTTCCAGAGGTTACCCGGTACAAATAGACAGACAGACAAATTTCATATGCGTATAGGTAAAAAAACTATACATATTTTAATATCAGCTTAGGTACATACATACAAATCTTATTTTATATTACATACAGACACTCCAATTTTATTTGACTTGGCAAATGTAGTGTGTGTGTGTGGGGCTAAGACGTTTGTTGTGTGACTATGGCTATAATAGCGTGGTTTTTAGCAATGCGTACAACAAAAATGCATAAAATTACTGAAAATTGTGATGATACTGAAAAGATTTAGTGTAGATAACCGATTTTTGTTAGTTTTATAAACATGACAGTTGTCTCTAAACCAAGACACTCAATACACTGAAACTACCACTTAGAAGCGCAGTTATTAAAAATTTTGTTTGCTGATACTAACTGGGGTTTGCCCCCAGTTTAGTTCGTAGTTGGTGACGCTATCGTCGTCCTCGGTTCGCTTTGCAATGCGTAAAGAGAAAGACAGCTGTCGTAGCGTGACTGCCTAGGCGCCAAGCTGCAATTACGATCGCAGAAAACCTTCAGAGGGCTCATTAGAACTGCGCTTCTGTAGGTATTCATTGACCGAGAGTTGTCGATTTCTTTTTTTATTGGAGCTAATTGACTGCCCTAGTGGCACAGTGGTAGTGTATGCAGCAGTTAATTGACGTGTTGCGTTCGATTCCTGGGTTGGAACAAAATATTTTATGATTTGAAAATATTATGTTTCCAAGTTTGGGTGTTTTCTATTAGATATTTATAGGCTCTGATTAATTTAAGATGATGGATGGCGTCATGTGACACTGTTCGAAATGTTTATTTTTTGCCCTCTGAATGTTTATTTCACCATTTTGACGTTAATTTTTATACTTTCCTAAATATAACTCGTGCGAGCTAAGATGGCACCTGGCTCAAAACGAAACATGATACCGTTCCCCCGCGTGATACCCCTATGTCGTCTTGCGAGTAGCGTTGGCATCACTATTGCCGTAGCACGAATCTTTACATAATAATTTTAGTTTATTAGGTATTACCTAATGTCATATAAATTACTCCACGAATTTATTTTATTAATATATCATTAGATTCGTCTGGATAACCCAATTGTTTTAAGAAAGGTCACACGAAAAAAAAACAGCATGACGACTATGAGACGAAATAGTTTATAATAAAGAATATACACATATATACATATGATATTTAGAGACTACGATTAAAAGGCTTATCATGACGATTTAAAATTGTATTTTATAACCATATTTCAGTTCCTAATTTCATTTAAAATGATATTAGGTATTACCTAATATTATTTAAATCACTGAACGAAGAATGCATTCGGGTAAATAATGAATGAGGCCTGCTTCCTATTGGTATACATATGTATTTTCTTAACTCAGGTAGTGAAGTACCACTTAAGATAAAGAAGTATGTTATGAGAAACTACTTGAAGCAAAATAAATATTGAAACTTAATAAAACAAGAATAAAGTATATTTTACTTGCACTCAGTACTTTAAACGACTGACATTTGAGTCAGGTGCCATCTTAGGTCGCACGAGTTATAGATTTTACGGGTTTTTTTGTAAAGTCATAAATATCTTCGGATATTAAAATTGAGTCCGCTGATTAGCGCGTTCCATTTTTTAATAATATTCCGTTGTAGTTGTCAAAGTCAGAATCTGACACTTGACAGTGACAGGTTATGACATGGAGTTTATCTCGTAATGAAACTTGTAAATTCCTGATTAGTTTTAAAAACCTAACTTTGTTTATTGTCACATACCAAATCAAGAGCAACAACATGGCTAACTTTAACAACCCAAATGATTTTAATTGGCAGGCGCAAAACAGTAATCAGAATTACTCGTTTAACACTTCTAATACGTTCGCCGATCAAGCTCAGACATTAGGTGAGTACTTACTGCTAAGAAATCATCTGTTTTAATATTTAATATTTTTTTCAATTCAAAAACAGAGTTTGAACATCATAACTTTGAAATCATTTGTAAAAAAATTGAGATTTTTTTGTGAAATTGAAATGTGTGTGGTAAAATTCTTTACAGCAATAACTTAATAGTGCACATGATGATTAGATTTAGTCTAAAATGAAGTACCTAATAGAGAACGCAACTAATTGTGAACAAATTCATATCCAGAACATCCTTGCCATACAAACATAAATCATGATACAAAAACAAAGTTAAATGTAATAATCCTTGATAGAGGTATAGCAAGATTAAAGCTTTCACTACATTTTTTTTGCCAATTTGAAACTTTGCACACCTATCAAGGACCGATGACAATGCAATAATTCAATAACTGTTTCCCAATATCCTTATTAAGACCACCAGGATATTGCTCTAAGTTAACAGGAAAAACCCAATGCAACAGTGAAGCTTTAGACGAAATGACTAGATTACGAAATAGTTCGTAAGGCATTTTAATACTATTACATGTTCGCAAATAATTAATTCGAGTAATTATGATTGATTGTTCAATCTTCTACTACTGTAATATAAACTCTGTAATTAAAAAGATTAGCTATAAGAGCTTGGATTTTTAGTTTTTTTAAACTGTAATTTATTTTTTAGTTGTCTTTTACTACTTTGATTCTCATATATCTGCATCCTAAATATGGTCCTATTCTTGGTACTAACATCTAAAGAAACTTTATACACCCTTAACTTACAGTAATTAGTATCCCTTGTGACCTTATAAACAAATATTGTCTTTTTTCATTTCAGATTTTCAGTCTTTTCCAACAGACCAGCAGAACTACTCATTTGATCAGGGACAGGGTCAGATGACTGCAAACAATAACCAGTACTATAATCCAACCAGTACTATATTTACACCAGCTCCTGTACCCGGAGAACCTGCTGTAGAAACAACAGATTTTGATGAACCTCCATTATTAGACGAACTTGAAATCTACCCTGATAGAATATTAGAGAAAACATTAGCGGTTCTGAATCCATTCCATGGACAATCCAAAGCAGATGATGCCAATTTCCTCTTGAGAGATACTGACATAGCTGGGCCAATAGCATTTTGTTTAGCTCTTGCAGTATGCCTATTCCTGTCAGGGAATAAAGCACATTTTGGCTATGTTTATGGGCTATCTGTAATGTCAGTAATTTTAATGTATTGTTTACTAGCTCTAATGAGCCGCACTGAAGGAGTTTTTACTATATTGAGTGTAGCCAGTGTATTAGGATATTGCATGTTACCCATGGTTGTACTAGCAGGCTT
This sequence comes from Phragmatobia fuliginosa, assembly GCA_932526445.1. Classification (NCBI taxonomy): domain Eukaryota; kingdom Metazoa; phylum Arthropoda; class Insecta; order Lepidoptera; family Erebidae; genus Phragmatobia; species Phragmatobia fuliginosa. Next base: position 10,648,925 of record OW052068.1, on the reverse strand, counting down.
GGGTATTTTTATCTCTCTGGATGGATCAATTGGTTTAAGTTTGTCAGCTATTGCAGTAATATGGTCAGCACTTTCTGCCAGTAGACTTTTTGTTACTATGTCAGGTGATGCTGAGCAAAGACCCCTTATTGCTTATCCTTGCGCCTTAGTCAATGGTGTTTTTGCCTTATTAGTGCTCTTTTAAGATTAATATTTTATGAAAACAAAATATTTTATTACTTATAAATTTTGTACTTCATACATTATACATAAAATTAAATAAAGATATTATTAAACATGCATGCTTTTATACAAGTAGTAGATTAATGAGAGCTGAAAATTAATTTCTTAGGAGAAGAAAAGTTGTTTAACCATAAATGTATTATGAATATAAATGTCCCATAGTAATATATACAATATGTAAGAATTATCAATTTTTAGAGTAAAAGCAATACATCTAATATTTAGCTGCCTATAAATAAAATCTGAGAATTTATGTATTAAGTACTTACTTTTCTTACTGATTGTTATATTTAAACTGAAATTCTGTTCTTATATCATTATTACATGATTGATATTTGCTATAGGTACCTGTTTTCTTTTATCTATAAATATAGAAGACTAAAAGGATGATATCACTTTGTTTATATACATACAAAATGGTTTAAAAATGAATACATTGGAACAGAGATTGTGTTGGGTGGGACAATGATTAAGCAGCATTAGCCATTGTACATTTAAGATATATACTTGACGCAAGTACATTTTGCATTACTGCTTTGCTCTACCCAGCCACAATCAATTACTGGCGTAAAATACATATATAATCAGAGAAACATTAATTAAAAATTCTGTAAAATAAATCCAAAAGATGTTTTTGATAAACAAAACATTTAATAAACTAAGTATTACATTCGGTTGTATACTGTAGGTCGGTCACTGAAGAAGTTCTTTAGAACCATCACTTGGGCAAATGTAACGCATACTATTGCTAGTGTCTCTCCCATAGACCACCAGAATACTCTCTCATTAAGATCTTCTGCTCTCTTGCGACCTTGAGCTTCCCTTAGCCTGTGGTGTGTTTGATGATCAATAATTCTATTAAGGGCTGAGTGAATTTCTTCTGCAGAAGTCTCCAGCTGAAAATACAAACAATAGGGGATTTAGAGATATTTTATCATTGTAACATACCTATATTTTATTAAAGAACTAGTTGATGCCTGCGGCTCCACTCGCATCCTAGGGGTATAAAAAATAGATGCTGGCCGATTCTCAGACCCACTGAGTATGCATATAAAATTTCATAAGAATCGGTCAAGCCATTTAGGACAGTATGGGAACGAACATTGTGACACGAGAATTTTATATTTAAGATAATGTATGAAGCTTATATAAAGCCTTAGCACATTCAACATTTTCTTATTGATAAAGTTTGTCTGTCAATTATGTTCAGTCACTGTCTTTCATCCACTTGTTTAAACAATACTTTTCAAAACAATGACACAAAGTAGTTTCCCTATCCAAAAAAATAATAATTGTGGCACAACACAACCACAATGTTGCATCGATGAGAAATTAAAAACAGAGGTGATGCAAAAACTAGATATAAACAATATTTGCAGCCAGTATTAAGTCAGAATTTGAGATCAATTAGTGCATAACTTTATGAAATTTCTAGTGAAGTGTCTACAAAATCTAACACATATTTTATATATTGCTTTACACAGGCAGAGCCGTGGGCTTCTCGCCCACGGCTCTGCCTGCCTGTATATCTTTATATATATAATTCTTCTGTGAGTGTGTATGTCACTGAACTTCTCTCAAACAATGGACCGATTTTGATGAAATTTTTTGTGTGTGTTCAAGGGGATCTGGGAATGGTTTAGATTCGCAATTGGACCCGGTAGGTGGCGCTGCGATCAAGTTCTGGAATTTTAAAGTTGGGCGGTACGAAGTTCGCTGGGTCAACTAGTATATATATATAAAAATATCATATACAGAGATCAATATCTGGTCTTACAAAAGGTGGTCTAATCACTCACGGCGATCACTTCCAGACAACCTTTATTCTATAGTTGAATTCCTTCCTTAGCTGTCCCTATTTAATAATACTTTTATTTTATTTTAGTTCACTGGAAACAACATTAACATTTAAAAAAATTGTTTATTGGTCCCTTATAGGAAATCTAATAAGAATAATGAAATCTTAAAAGATTCTGTAGATTATCTGTCTCACTTCAATTTACACTTTGAGGTTTAAATCTGTAAACTTATTAAAATAAAATAAACCAACCTGTGTAAGAACAGTTGCATGTTCTCCAACACCTGGCAATGGTTTCTCAGGCCCCACATTTAATTCCATATACACCAACTTATGTGAAAATGTACTAAACTCATTACTGAAGCACACTTTGTATATACCTGGAATGAAATAATTTATAAAACATTTTTTCAATGAGGAGATCGATTTATTAGGAAACAATAGAACACAGGTTTTTAAACTCAAATTTATCCTCATTTGAATTACTATCAGTAATTAACACATTTATTCAATGACTAGGAAAGTATAGAGCCCAATATTTGCTTAACAAAAAAGACGTTATTTTTGCCTAAAGTGAGAAATAACTAGGAAGGTATTATGAAGGCAAACTAGTGCAGTAAATACCTGTTTGTTGTGCAGTAAACTGATGGGAGTCATACTGCATTTTTTGTTGCTGGTAAAGTATTTGTTTATTGGGACCTTCTATTTTCACATCGACATCATATTGACCTCCTGTAATAACCTGGAACAGAGATATAATTGTTATTAAAGAAATTTACATTAGAGGTTAGACTAAGGATATAAGGCCTATTCAAAGTGGCCTGTTTAGATGTATCTACTAATAGAAATTCTACGAAAAGAAAGATCTTAGTTTACCTGGTATTCAAGTGCCGCCGAGGTATTCTTTTCTATTTCTTGGAAAAAACATTCTACTGCACTATCAGGTAACTCAAAGGTAAGTTCGACGCTTTTAGAGAATATACCATGAATTAGTGAGAGCAATATAGTAGTAACTAATGGAGTAATATACATTTTATCATTAATAATTTTCCGTATAGCGTAGGTACAAAAATACTGCTAGATCTTGTTAAATTCTCAGTTCCCATCGATTGACAAGTGACATTTCACCACGTAATTGGATGCGTTCGTAAATAGAATACATTAAATGCACGAACAAATATTCACGTTGTACACACTGATTTTACATTTATATTTTATTGGTAGGTAATATTCATTCATTTTAAATTATCAGAAAGAGTGTATCAAGTTAATTTAAATTTGACGAACAGCTAAATATGATGAATGCACCGAGCTGATAGAGACAAAAAACCCGAAGGAAAATACGAGAGAAACCCATTTAATAACAAAAACCTACTTGCAGTAAATACTACGCTTTTATAGTAGAAATAGCTAGACTGAAATACAAATACTTAAATATTACCCATATAGAATAGAATGGAATAATCTTTATTGTACACCAGTTCATTCAATTTACATTTAGGATTCCATCAAAAGTATGGCTATGTATAAATGGCGACCTTATCGCTAAAAAACAGAAAAAGCAATATATGTAGTAGCAACATCAGGAACAGTCGATATTAAACAAATTAGATGCAGAAAATGTACTCACAAAGTTGTAGGGGACGCAATCTTTTGAAATTTGAGGGAATTTGAAATTCCACTTCTTTGAATTTTCAGAGCAAAAATTAGGATTAAAACCGAGAGGAAAAATATCAACAAATAATAATAAATAAATAAATATTACGGTCATTTTACACAAAACGCCATCTAGTCCCCAAACTAAGCAGAGCTTGTATTATGGGTAACTAGACAACTGATATAAATACATGAACATACTTTGTTTATTGTAAATACTTACATACCTAGGTACATATTATACATAGAAAACACCTAGACTCCGAATCAAATATGTATTTGTGAATCACACAAATAATATTTGGTTTGACCCGGGAATCGAACCCTACTGATCAAGAGGTCTCCTCTTGATCAGTAGTCGCATACGCCAACCACTAGACCAACAAGGTAGTCAATGATTACAATATTTCGTATTTCGGACCCACAATGCCATCTAGTCCCAAACCAAGTTGAGCTGGTACTGTACACTAGACTACTGATATAAAATAAAAAATAAACAACGGCTTAAAAAGACTTGAAGCGGGACTAACTGTCCTCGTCAACCTTTTATGTTTCACACCTATAGAGCAAACGGATTTGAGTTATCTTTAACTTCACTCTAGCGGCTACCCGTCAATGTCTGTGACCGCCACACGGGCCGCAATTGTGCGAAGGTTGTACGAGCTTATCTGGAGAAGTATCAAATTCAGACTCATTTCGAAGGCACGCATGGATACATGAGTGGCAGGTGTATCAGGTGTATGACATATTATAATACATAATTGGCCCCATACCATACGTTAGATGTTTTCTACAAGTTTTTGACCCCTAAATAAAGAAAAAATTAGAATATAACGATCTCTCGTCCCACATAGGTAGATTTCAAAGATTTAGGCGGCCATAAGTCATTTTTTCAAAGTCAATTTAGACGTAAAACTTTGACCGGTACCGTTAGAAGACACTTCCAGGAATCTATCCCCACTATCCCCACCCTTGGGCCATGTGCCATGAATTATTTACAGGTAGTCGAACCTTGACCTCCGTTCCCGGTGTATGTTACAGTTCTCGACGCTCTCTGTGCAACTTCTCTTACAAACTCCATATTTTTTTTGTGAAGGTAATTACCTTAGTGAAAGTGATGGATTCGCATAATTCAAGTATGAATCTTTAAAACTATATATAATAATGGTGTTTTATTACAGATTATCATATATATTTTTCACTTGAAAGACAAGATGTTTTTTGTACAAATTTATCATTGATTTTCGATTTCTCAAGGGTTTTAACTATACTTCAGGGTCCGTCCCACCTGTTTTTTTTTCTTATACGGTATAAACAGGGTCTTAGTATTATAGTAAAAAAAAATTAGCCGCTAGAAACCGCAAATCTCGGAAAAATCCTTATTCAAAGATTTTTTGTAAAAAAACATGAAAATAAAATATTTTTTCTAACGCTTGTAAAATAAAGTTTTCTTTGTTTAAGGGTCATCAAATACCTCTGGCGTGAAGGAAGTGACGAAAAAATATTTATTTGACCTCATGCAGCGACAAAACTTACCTTCCTTTGATGAGAAATGGGATTATTTAGAGAATTACTTGCTGGTGTGCTATGGTGATACAGAAGACAATAAAATAACTCTTAAGCATAAATTTTCATACGTTAGATCGCAAATGAAACAAGGATGGTTGAAAGCACATAAAACTAAAGAGTTTTTCGAAAAAAATAAATAGTCTTGGTTAGGTGGAACCTTTGAGATTCAGATTGAAACGACTCATCGCCAGGGTCGTCCAAGTAAATCGTTTTCCGATTCGAGTGAGCGAAGCAAGAGAAGGAAACAGAAGAAAAACGTTATTCTGTGGACCCTGAAGTAATAGTCCATGTTGCGCAAGTACTTTTACAATCAGATTGAAAAAGAAATGCGTCCAAAGTCCTGAAGGACATAACCAATTCGCTAACAAAAGTCAGTCAATAGAAAAAGGGTTATTCTAAGGTTAATGAAGCTATCCCTCCGTTGACCCCCTTCGAAGCACTTAAGATGTTTGTTGAAGCTGATCTCACACGTAAACAAAATGAAATAATAAGAGCAACAAACAAAAGACATTTCCCTTGTTATGACCTTTTGTTGAAAGTGAAGCAAGAGTGTTACCCGCTGAAATCGGAATAAAATTGTTTTGTAAATATCAAATGTCTTTAATTTTTTTTCATATTAGTATACTTATTTAGATTTTTTATATATATTTACTTATATAAGTAAATATATATATTTATATATAAATATTTATACAGTTAAAAGTCTCAAAGGGCCTCTACATGTTGGACCCATGTCCCCATGCAAGCCTCTCAAAGGACCGGGCATTGTCGTCATATATTTTTTTATTAAAATCATAATATTCATACATATTTTTAGTAAATAATGTATTAAAAAAAAAATTTTGAACTCAATACAGTGTTTCATTTTATAGTAACCTCTTTTAATTACTAAAACCCCATTTAAAAGCTGTTAACACAATAAAATGTTTTTGGCCGCCTAAATTCGCGAAATCTACCTATGTGCGTCCCCTGTTTAAAATTCATCACGTCAGAATCTAAAAGCTAAATCGACTCGCATAGAATAGGGTTCCGTAGTTATCCATAGTGGCACGTGAATTTAATGTTGTATAGATTGTAATGTTTAGGTACATATTATTTCGTTATTTTTGTACTAAGTATTCCACGTAAGCGCATTTTACAAGTTATATATTAGAGTAAAACTATTTCTTAGATATGTTCATTTAAAAGAAATAGTTTTACTTTAAAATTCATTACATCATGTTTTTTTTTGGATTTTTCGGCGTGTATTACCCCAGCAAATACCAAAAAAATTGGGCTTCAGAGAGGTGAGAAACAGAAAATTTGTGTGTTCTAAGGAGTAATTTGTTACAAATAGCAAAAATTTGTGCATGTAGTAGGTAGGAGTAGGTAGTTATTCAGCAAAAACAAATTTTCCTGGAGTAACGTTTCAAACGTTACCCCAGCAATTTTTTTTGTTAAGGCCCGCGACACCGAGCGTGAGAATTTGTGATTGAACACCCACATATATATTTTACATGCACACAGACGCATCGCGCACTGTCGCATACATACCGTAGCAAGCAATCACCGACTTTCGGTTTTTTGCTTATGTTAAATATCCATCAACTGTTCGCCTTTGTAGAACGTATTTTAATGTCTTACAACGCACGCAATGTATCTTGCCATAACGTAAAGCCCGTAGGATTCATTCAGTACAGAAAGTCATAATACTTTCTGTATACCAATCGAATGGTCAAAGATTATAAAATAATTTTACACAGTAAAAAATAAATTCGCTCGCGTGCATTGTCTGTCAACTCAGATCCTTTTAAATACGCAAGGTATTTAAAAACGGTTTTCATCATAATTAAGGTTACCTTTTAAAGAAGATTTATTAATGTTATTTTATTATTTTAAAGGAACACATAAATAAAGCCAATATTGACAAAAGTTTACGAGTTACATAAATTAGGAATAACCTACAGTAATACTTTTATAATTATACTTTTTTAATATTTCTTTATTATTTTATTTGTGAATAATAATTTCAAAGTAATTTGGAACAATGTAATATTAATCCTTATCTTAATAAATACTGTAGACATTTAAAACAATTTTATTCTACATGAAATATGTAGAATAAAATTGTTTATTACACAATATTATTTTAATAAATATTTTATAATACGTCAGAGCGTTCATCCAAGTTGCACCCGTAATTGGCCGTAATCTTACACTAGTGACTCTCAGTGTAAGATTTTATTATGCCAATAATGTGTGTTTAACGATACGTGGTCTTATAGGTATTTAAAAAACATTTAAAATTTGTCAAATTATACCCTCCTTTAAAACCAATCTATCCATTGTTGCAAACATCATGAAAATCGGTGCAGTAGTTTTTAAGTTACGTTATGTTTTGAGTTTAATAGACAGGTTGAAGAGGCAGAGGACTGTGTTTTTTTTTAATATATTTAATGCAAACGGCTCATTTACGCAATAATGTTACTAAAATAAATGTGAAAGTAACTCTGTCTGTCTGTTTGTCTGTTACCTTTTCACGCCTAAAACGCTGAACCGATTTTGATCAATTTCAGTATAGAGATATATGGGACCTCGAGAAAGGACATGGCTACTTTTTACCACGAAAATCGACACACTCGCGGGCGGAGCCATGGGCAAAAGCTAGTAAAACATAAATACGACTAGCGGTTTATACATACGTATAAAAGTGAAATACTAATCATCCAAGACCAAACCATTGAGTAGTATTACTTTTCATCATCAGCTGAACATCTTGAAAGATACGACTAAAGGTAACACACGTATACGAAAGTAACTCTGTCTGTCTGTCTGTTACGCTTTCACGCCTAAACCACTGAACCGATTTTGATGAAATTTGGTATGAAGATAGAACTGAACTTGGGAAAGGACATAGGCTGCTTTTTATCGCGAAAATAAAGGTAGAAGGGTTTGAAATAGGGGACGAAAGTTTGTGTCGAAGTTCCTTATTATCAAACATAAAATCAGGTAAGATTGTTTAATCTACCCTTACCATGTCGTGTGATATAATCGAATTCCACGCGGGCGAAGCCGAGGGCAGAAAGCTAGTTTATAATAAATAACAATAAATAAATATTTCAGACGAATGACACAGAATATCATCTACCAAATATTCGTGTGATCCGCAAATATTTATTTCGCAGTTTATAATACATAAACATACTTTTTTGTTATAAATACATACTTAATATACATAGAAAACACCCAAACTCCGAAACAAATATTTGCAGATCATACAAACATTTGGTCCAACACGGGAATCGAACCCTAGACCTCTTGGTTAGCAGTTGCATACGCTGACCACAAGACCAACAAGGCAGTATGATATATTACAATAATAAATAAACAACTATTTCGAACATCTTACACACGACATCATCCAGTCCCAAACTAAGCAGAGCTTATATTATTGATTCGACAACTGATATAAATACATAAACATACTTTTTTTGTTGCTTACCTATAGAATACACCCAGACCCCGAAATAAATATTTGCGGATCACACAAATATTTGGTCCTACACGGGAATCGAACCTGAATCCTTACTCAAGCAAAGTAGTCGCATGCGCTACTACTGCCCTCATCATTATGAAATGATGGCTACCAGATATTGCGTCTGGAATAGCATTACAAAATAAAAAAAAAATATAATAACTATTTATAACGTGCTTATAAAATTTTAGGGTTTCCCTATAAACTAACACTGAAAACAGCCAACACCTAAAAAAACAAATTTTGTGGATCTCATAAACATTTGGTCCGACCCGTGAATCGAACCCGAGGCCTCAATCGCATATGCTACCACAGCGCCACCGAGGCAGTCATATAAAATGAATTTAAAAAATCGGTCCACAATTGACAGAGTAATCAATGAATGTACAATAAAAAAAATCATTTTGTTAAACATAAATAATACTCCTTTTTTGAAGTTGGTTAATAATAATTTAAAATATAAAGATTGGTGTGTCTATTCTCAGACCTACCAAATATTATCAAAAGTTACACACAGTCACGTCGTCGTATGTAAACAATCAAATCTCTGTGTGCGTGACAGTGCGTGTGGAGCTAAAAACGAGCGTGCGCTCGCCTTGAATATTCGGAGAACACTGAATTTTTGGATCGCGTGAACTCTGTTTTATTGCAAATTATTTCTCCATACTAAAATGTATGGAACTTTTGCCGCTAAAAATTAATGATGTTTAAGATTAAATTATGACTTTCTGGTGAGAATTAATAGAAACCTTAAATGCTTAATCTCTTTTTTGTACTTTTTTCTTGCAACTAATAAAATATTTATTTCAAATAAAGCAACATAATACTAGATTGATTCCAAACAGAAAAGGTCGATTTCGGTGATTTTAGTCACTGTTGATGATTTTTTTCTCGAAAATAAATAATCGTATTAGTAATTTTACTCGGTTTCTCTATAGATTGCTTTATTAAGGAACTGAAATATTTTTTTTACTGTCAAATAATGAATTAATTTGTTTCTCTTGTCATAACCGTAAGTGCTTTTTCGAGCAGTTATGGAAACGATCCCCTTAAATTGTTTCAGACCCAAACGAATACATGAATAGATAGCTTTTGTTACGTATTAAATGTTAGCAAACAGCAAAATTTGTGTGCTTAAGTTATTGTCAATTTTACTGGGGTAATATTTTGAACTTTAACATGGCTGAACGCAGAAGTTTAAAAAAATACCATAGATATACCTTCATTTGCTTAAATTTGTTTATTCATTAGTTTTTAAATTGTTTAATGAACACGGATATAATTAAATGGTTTTGAAAATCAGAAAAATCGGCCAAGTGCGAGTCGGACTCGCCCATGAAGGGTTCCGTATCAACAAGTAACATTATATAAAAGTTCTTGTAGTTCGTTGATTAAATGAAAGGTAAATTGCTGTTTACGCTTTTAAAAAGAAACTACTTACTAGATCTCGTTCAAACCAATTTTCGTTGGCAGTTTACATGGTAATGTACAACATATAATTTTTTTAGTTTTATCACTCTCTTATTTTAGAAGTTAGAGGGGGGGGGGGACTCATTTTTCCACTTTGGAAGTGTCTCTCGCGCAAACTATTCAGTTTAGAAAAAAATGATATTAGAAACCTCTACATCATTTTTGAACACCTATCCATAGATACCCCACACGTATGAGTTTGATGAAAAAACATTTTTTGAGTTTCAGTTCCAAGTATGGGGACCCCCAAAATGTATTGTTTTTTGTCCATGTTTATGTGAAAATCTTAATGCGGTTCACAGATTACATCTACTTACCAAATTCCAACAGTATAGCTCTTGTAGTTTCGGAAAAAAGTGGCTGTGACATACGGACGGACAGACAGACAGACAGACAGACTTGACGAATCTATAAGGGTTCCGTTTTTTGCCATTTGGCACCGGAACCCTAAAAATGCAGTTTTGCTAGTAAACCAGTTATAATCAAATAAAAAGCTTTTACATGTAGCCATGGTTACATATATAATGACTGTAAATTTGGAATAAGGAATATGAGGATATAGATAAATATTATTAATTTTGAATGGTTTATTTAAGTCATTGAATACTCAGTTACCTATAAAACAAGGAAACGTGGCTAACTCTAACAAATTTAAGTATACCATCATTAAACAATCCTGTAAATTTCAGATATTAATTACTAATATTATTATTTTTAGCTTTAGGCAGCTGTTTAGCTTTTAGGGATGGGGGGAGGACGCACTGTTTACAAAAAAATATATATATTGCAAAAACTCGCAAACAGATATCTTAATCAAATTACAGCACATATTCATGCAAAGTTTCATCTTTCTAGCACCAACCGTATGAGCGGCTGGTCGAGGACGGACGGACGGACGGACATGGCGAATCTATAAGGGTTCCGAGTCATGAACTACGGAACCTTAAAAAGCTTAAGGTACTCCCTTTGTCATCAGCTATCTGCTAGTGTAATCAGTCCCGCCGCTCCAGAGATTAGCCGGGACAAACAGAAAGACAAACAAAACAAAATTTTTTTTTTGATGTAACTACCGTACTTTCATATGCAATAAGTGAAAAACTGTTCATTTGATATAACATACACCACTTCAATTTTATTTATTTGTTTAATTTACTAACTAAAGGTAAATAAAATGCAGGTTTAGAATAACAGTAAAACAATTTTAATCGAAATTCAAGTCAAATACATTATTGGAAAATTCAATTCTCACTTATACATTTATAAGAATGCTTTACTTGACGTAGAAAAGCCATGATTCCAACAAATAAAAATACTGTGTATATAATGTCTTAATAATTACACTTAAGTGCATAGGGACTAACGTGAAGTCGGTAAAATGCAGACAATACTTTATTGTATCTAGTGAGTGATTAGAATGCGAGACCGGCGTCAGCGTAGGTTGTGAAGATCTTCTCGATGGAGTTCGCGTACGCTGCTGTTCTCAGGTCCAAGCCAAGATTGAACTTCATGGCTGTCTTCATGATGGCCTGTGCAAATACAGCAAGTTAAGTTAGTATTTTCGTATAAACAACTACAAAAGTAATACTAATTTAAAAAATAATATAGTTACGGAAAGTATTTCAAGGGTCAAGTTGGTTTAACGCGATGATAACACACACAACATCTCTTTAAATACCGACATGAAACTACGTCCATCCTTGTAATGCAGGCACCACACTTCGTTATGCGCTATTCGTTATGTCTCTACGCCGTATTCGCCCAAATATTAGTTATGCGCGCAAACAACAAACATGCCATCCACACTTCGAACTGGTATGCCAAATAAGCATCAAATAAGGCAAATATGTGTGTTGTAGAGATGTGTCATTGTCATTTTTATGGTGAACGAAACGAATATACTCTCCACACTTCGCCGTATGCGCGCGAATAACCCGCATAACGAATAGCGCATAGCGAAGTGTGGTGCCTGCTTTACACAAGAGGGTACCGAAATACGTTAATATGTAAGTGTTAGGTTGCCCTTTATATACTTTTACGTTAAAAATGTTTAAGTACTGATATAATATATCATTATTCCAAATAATTCATTATTTTCCTTTGAAGCTAAATACTAAGTGCCTGCAATTAAAGAAATATGCTTTACTTACTATTTTTTGGGTATGTATTAGCATATTAAAACAGTTATGTAGTGTAGTCGAATGTTACGTAATTACTTCGTTTTCTGATGACGTTGTCTTAATCGTAACTTCAATCGTTACTCAACAACACTGAATTTAATGACATAAAGAATATTTAATTTTAAAAATTGTGTTGTATGACAGTAATGAGAATTTAATTTGTAGCTAGTAAAATATGGGTTGTTTGTGAATACATACTCTAGCGGATCTCTCCATGGTGTAGTCCAGACCAGAGTGCACGATGTCCTTCTCGGAGGCACCAGAGATCCTCTTTTGGAAAGACTCTGAGGGTGTTACGGGGATGCGGCCTCCGACGCGGCCGAAACGCCTCTCGAGTGATTCCTGTACGGATTCTGCAAATAAATAAAACATGAGTCGTCATTATTTTTTGATGAACCTATTGGACTAGTGGCTAGAGATCTTGACTGTTAAGCCAGAGGTTGTGGTTCGATTACCACCCTGGATAACTCTTTTTGTGATGAACATGATGATTTGTTTTGTTTTGTATCCATGTGTATTTTATCCACATATAATACCGTATAATACCACATAATATATCCGTTTGTGTGAATATTATAATATTTAGCAAAGGTTAACATATGGTTAAGCTGGTTGAAAGTTCATTATCGCCGCCTTGTAATTTCTAATACTTAAAGTGTAAGATGTCGAATACATAACTTGAAATCTTAAAACTAAAAATCAATGCATTATCTACTAGAATTGCTATACAAATATAGGTATCTTATAGTGACAACAAAGAAGATTCAGACAATTTGTTTCATTGTAAATGATTATGTAAGATGTTCCCAGGTTTAAACATTGTATAGCAAACTAAATCGACTTGGAAATATACTAAGGTAAGAGACGTGTTTATATTTAAAACGACCTTGTGAATAAACAAACAGATAAGCCAAGAAATGTTTGCAGTCCTTCCTCCATCGAGGTTATAAAAAGTAAGTTACATAATAACAAAAGTGCGAGAAAATAATTAAAAAGGCGGGTCAGAGTTTTTAAAATATATGCATAAGCTTATCTCGGTATATACGTATTTTTGGTATGCTTACCAGGATGTACATATATACAGCTTTAACAAACTTTAAATTGGTATCAATTTTATAAAATAAAGTAATATAGGTTACATTTGACGATGTTAGTTTAAAGTTTTTTGTAAATCAATGTTCCTATGTATTTTGTAATTGAGGTACTTACCTAAAGCAAAAACTATGTAATATTTATTTGTATGATGAATGTTGGGACATCCCGAAATTGTGTAAAAGCAATAATGACCTAGGCTCCTAGTCTAATTTTCTATCGGCAGCTGCCTTTAATGATATTGGAAACGACGACGTAACTCTTTTCTTATCAAGATAAGGTCAAATGAGATTTCAGTCGGCACGTAGTACCTTATATAATTTTAGCTTACTTTCCCTATATCTTAGACTGATTGGGACCAAATGAGGTAGACATTTTATTTTAGATTAAGAACAACCGTCAGAACGAAGAAATTCTAGGTCTGATAATTAAACCGAGTGCAGTATGCGTATTATATTAAGGGTATTAAAATATATATGTCAGTCCTTGACCATTTGCATTTCAAAATAAACAAGAATTTCAGCTATATACAGCGTATGCTGTTGAAAATAAACATCGACATGCCTTAAACAAACAGGAAATATGAAACTGCGTTAGGGTCCCGTTTACTTTGTACGACTTTAACAATGATATCATCTCACACTCAGTAAAGGGCGTTAGTTACGAATACATCCTCTTCCATACAGTAATTTGTAGCTTCATGATATCAATCACTATCTAATAGTTATTGTTGTAATTAGTGTCAGCCTAATGACTTTTTCTATTAGTAGTAAACAAAAATATATTCAATTTTCCAATAAGAAATTCGACGTCTCGAATGTACTGCGTTGTGATATTGTTTAATAGCCAGTGTAATCATTGCCAGGGGCGTCGTTATCAATAGTGCAGGGTAAGCAATGCTCACGGGCGCAGCGATAACCATGGCTCTTTTATTAAAAATCCACTCTTGTTAATGTTTGCACACGGGAGATTCACGGGCTAGATACGCCTCTGATCATTGCTGACTAAATGTGTATATCAACGCAATTAGCCAATCATTTTTGCACTCAGCCAATCACATAATAGTGAAACGAGAACACCTTGTAGTTCCAAATAAATACAATGCAAATATTAGGCATAAATGACTTACCCAGAAGGTGGTAGTTAGATTCTCTTTCATATTTGAATGTAAGACGTCCATATGATACGTGGTTCAGGTTCTTGAGCCATTCGAAGAAGGAGACGGTGACACCACCAGCGTTGATGTACAAGTCGGGGATAACGAGGATGTTGCGGTCGATAAGGATTTTGTCAGCCGCGGGTGTGGTGGGGCCGTTGGCAGCTTCGGCGATGATCTACAGTAAATACCATGACAGGTGATGTTAGTTCTAGATAAGAGGTCTATTGTGTGAATATCGGTTAAGTTTTCCTTTCTTTTCTTTAACTACCGAAAATATATTAGATCACTAGGGAGTAATCTACGCATCTAACTGATAGCTAGAGTTCACATCCAGAAAAAAATATTGTGTGATATGAACACAATAGTTTCTTCGGTGCCTGGGTGAAATTTATTTCATAATATGTACCTTTTTTGAGAAGTATGTTTGTATATTTATCGCTAGTTTGGTTAGGGGCTATATTTATTAGATACGTAAGACGGCTTAGGGGTGAAGGAGGTATAACCATGCCTTATTTTTTCTTACATGGGGTGGGTGCATCCCACCCCATCTTGATAGTTTTTACGTCAAATAAAAAATGTTAAAAGTAGTGATTATATCCAAATGATTAAAATTATTACTTTTAAAAGTAAACATCAAAACCTGCAAAAGATATGTTCATTTTTTGCTTTAGATTCTTACGTAACAAATATTAAACAAGCCCCCCTGGACCAGTGGTCAACTTATTCGTATTTAGGGGAGGACGGGGGCAAGAGCTACTAAAAAACGTCTTACGTAATAAATGAATGGGCCCTTACCATAGTATAGGCACTATGGTACTGCATAGTTCGGAAGTTACTATTATTACTGTTACCTAGGTACTTGTATAACGTTAGGTAAGCTCACTACCACTGTCAATGTAGCAATTATCCTGTAATGTGTGTAACATCCTCTTTAAAGAACGTACCTTAGCGTTAATCTTGTGGGCATTTTCCTTGTGGATAACTTGTTCAATAGCGGCAGGGACGAGAATGTCACACTTCTCGTATAGCATGTCCTCGCCTTCGTAGGGCTTAGCTCTGGGGAATCCAACAATTGTGCCGTTCTCGTTTCTGTAGTCTTCCAGAGCCTGCAATATTAAAAAAACGTTTTATCCAAACTATAAACACTGATGGTACATTATTACCGACATAAAACATAAGTAGTTAATAGTACTTAGTTAATGTGAATTAAGACCGTAGTATGTGGAGATTAATAGTCTCTGCCGACCCCTCGGGGAGAAAGGATTTAATATGTTCTATTGTTTCTAGGAGGTATCTTAGGGTAAGGTATAGGAGTATAGGACCTTAAATAGAATGTCAAGACCCGTGAAATTCAAGACATAATAGGTGTAGTAATAAAAATTCTACTATTTTTACAATAGATGGCTTTAGTTATCTGTATCTTGTATAAGTCCGATCGGGTTTTACTGAACGGCGTTAGAAAGATGAGATTTCGTACAAAAAAACTTTGCTTTGTGATTAGTTGACTCAGTTTCAGCCTTCAATTTCATGCAAGAATAACGGATTTCTTTTTACTACACATATTGTAATAAAGGGATATGTATATGTAGGTTATATAGTTCACACATATAAATAATTATTTCTCATATGAATAATTACAGTTCACTTAAATGAGATACAATTTGTAATAAAACCATTATCGTCATCTTGTGACGAAAAGCATTCTAATTACAATAGATGATATGTATCCCATACATAAAATATGCAGTATTTACCTTATATGTATAAAGCAAGGATTCGAGTAATAAATTGATTGTGGACATTCGAATACATCATTGCCGATTCAGGTTGGGAAGGCTGCAGTCTAGAAACGTAACCTTGCCGTTGTGACTTCATACTTGCCTTTTGTTCCCATTACATTTAATTACGAGTACACACCGGTTCATGGTTTCAGTCATTATATTTATTAATATTTTTATTATTAGATTATTGTACCTTAATCTGTCTGGATAAAATACTCGTATGTTGATTTCAATTGCACTAACAACCTACTGCTACTAGCAAACTAAAGGCAAGTAGGGGTTGTAGTGAAATGAGTTTATGTAGAATTATCTAGTATTACTTGTTTATAAAACATCTCATTTGGGTCAAATAATGATTAGTGAGCTAATATGCATATCAATTTACTTACATGTAACTATTTTTTCGGTATTTTCTGAATAGGTAGGTAAATGAGGTAATTAATTTCGAGGTCTACTGTAAGATGATACATAAGATCTAGATCTAGTCATCTTAATAGACACGACATTATTCCAAAATGAAAATTGTTGTTAAACCTTCTTTCAGAATTGAACAACGATAAATTTAAAGGTTCATAGTCAAGTTTGGCCTAGTGGCTTAAGCGGTCGCCACGCCGCTTCCTACTGCGCCAAGTGTCGTGGGTTCAAATCCCACGTAGGATAACACTTTGTGTGATTCACAATTTGTTGTTCTGAGTCTGGGTGTTCTTTGTGTCCGTTTCATGTATGTTTGTAAAGTCCCTCGCGACACAGGAATTCATATTCCTAATGCGGGAGTTGTCTTTTTAAGAGAGTAAGAGAAAAGAGAGTTTCCCTAGGTGATTACAAACAATCACCGAGGGTAAGCAACAACGACGCGGTTAGTACCTAGATGGGTTTGTTATGAGCGTACTGATGTTGTTCTTCTACTAGCATCGCGTGATTTAAATAAACCAGCAAGCCATAGCTTGATTACGCTAAGTGACGGAAGTGTAAGAATTTAAAATTCAAAAAGCATAAGAGTTTCACGCTCAATTAAATGGTTACTCATCAATGAACGGTGTGAAGTATATCTTATGAGAGTTTTTTTATTCGTATTAAATGAGCTCTTGATATACAAGTTGAAATGCAATATTTAAATTTTTATAAGGAAGTTACAAGTGTAATATCCGATTGTAAGGCCTCAAGTATTGAAGGTGTTTTTTATTGACTACATTTTCCAATGTCTTGTACACTACACGACATTAAAAAGAGAAAAACAAAATGATTGTATTTTGTTTTCTGATTTAAGTAGAAACCCAGTAAACATCCAAAAACACGCTAATTACTGTATCATTCTAAACTAACCTTTAATCTTATTTATTTGATGTGTACATATGATAAGATTACCTTTTATTTCAAATTTATACAAATCAATTCAAACCATTCTCGAGACACAGTTTCGATCCGAAAGTCTCTCTTGCTAAGTACAAACAACTAAGTTAATGACCAAAATTACTTGAATTTTCCATTCCTAAGCTGATTTACGAATGATTCGTTGTTTGACACGATAAAATAAATATGTTTGCGAATGAAATAATATAAGCATTTTTACAGACAGTAGGGTAACTGACGCTGTTAATTGGTTGAGTTCCCAATGTGATTAAGATTATTTAATAAGGTTATGTTTACTGAGTCGGATTACGCAGGAGTTTATTTAAGGTGTTAGGTGACTAGTGTCGTTTCTTTACTTTCCACGAACTTCATACATGTGTGTTGCGAAGATTGAAAAATGGATATAAAATTTATAAATATGTTAATGGACCATAAGGATCCCTGTTTCTCAATTATTGTGACCTTTATTGCACCTTTTTGCATGACTACCAAGCACATGGTATCCGGGGGATTTCCGTACAGTTGAATAAAAAACTTTCCTACACGTTCTTCAAAGTTTACAGTGTTAGGATCAACTTACGATCAGTTACCTTTTTATATCAAGTGGACATTAAGAGGCAACTGATATTTCTGCGCAAGCGTTTCCGATCTTGTTCCTCGTTACGTAACACCAAGCTAGAGTAATTAGAAAATGTTTACACATTGATAAAACCAACCAGTGTGATTGTACATTTTTATGTCTTACCTTAGGGTCAATACCCTCGGGGTTGTGGATAGAACCGTCGTGCTCGATGATTCCAATGCAGGTAGCACCGGCACGGACGAGGTAACGGCAGGTGTGTAAACCTACGTTACCGAAGCCTTGAACGATGAAGGTCTTGCCACCCCAGCCGGGAGTGGTGCCTATGAAGAAAAATAATCATTATTTACTTTCATATTCGACTCTATTTTGTATTAAATTCGTTTAATTTAATTATCTGTTGGTTGGCTTGGGAACTGAATTGGTGTACAGTATGTCTAGATAACTGCGGTAACGGTACTTCTAGTACGGTGTTGTTTTACTATTGCGATGAGAGCCTGAGAGGGTAAGTAGTATTCCAAGGGAATAGAAGAAGTTGGTATAAGTCGCATATGTCTTTAGAAAATGCTGGAACTCCTAACACAACAAAGACGATGATTACAATATGGTCATTATTTCCAGTTCTGACAATAACGGTGCATGTTAGTTGCAGATGATAGGTATCAACTGGAACTAATAAGCACCGTTTCTAGACATAACTAACAAGTATAGGGGCTGTCCATTAATAACGTGAGGCTTGAAGGGGGGCGGGAGGTTCACAAAAAATCACGAAATATCATAAGGTGGAGTAATATATCACCTCACCATGTATCACCAAGGGGAAGGGGGGGTTAGAAAATGACAAAAAAGGTCACGTGATTAATGGACGGACCCTAATCTCAATAAAACCGAAACTAAGATAGCTCATGCAAATTTCAGTGACCTCCATAATCTTATTGCTCTTGTAATTGGATCTGATAATTTAGAATAACGACTGTCGTTGTGTGGGCAGAGCTTCTTAGATATAATATCTCGTCAATGATACTGCTGCGTAACGTATTTGCATATCAGATGAACAAATACGCCGAATCGTGGACATAATACTCCGTTATCACACGTTTTGTGTATATAGCAAAAATATGAATGTCCAATCTTTAGACTTGTTTGTAATAAAGTAAAATTGTGTTCTGTTCATTCATAAACTATTCATTTAATATGCTAGTCGTGGCTATTGGGTCGAGTACTTACTTATCCATTGTAACTTCTTTTTATATAAAAAACCTACTCCTTTTCCAAAAAAAACATATGCAATCGTAGTATTCAAATTTGTAGAAAACTTGACAAATAATTGCTAATCTAGGACTTTCATTAGACATTCTGCAACCATTTTAAAGTTTTTTTAAACCTAGTATTGAATAATAGTGTAAGACATTTTATTACCTATTCAGTTAGGTTTATACGTTAACAAATTCTGATCTTGTGAAATAATTAACCAATTTAAATAAGTAGTATTAATATAATGTGTTTGGAGTTCTACTTACCAACCATGCTCATGTAATTGGCCTCGTTGATGAAATTCTCCAGACCGTGGAACACACCTCTGCCGGTAGCTGACACTCTTCCGTGAATTCCTCCCTGGAGGCAAGCAGAAACCCATTTTGATATTGATGTTTTTAACCATAACTTCCAATAACATAACCTTACCAAGGTTATTTACTTCAGTGGTAAATCTGTTGTTAAATAGTATACCAATCAAAAAGTGTATCAGTCAGCAAAAACACATAATCTAACCAAATTCGTAAAATTAATAAGTGAAATTGATTTGCAAACAAAAATCAATTAAGTTTGATATTTGTAAAGGAGGGAACATAAGTTGTAAGCAATGCTTTATCTAACGAGGACATGCATATATATCACAATTGTCGATTGTTGCTGATAATTATTAATCGGCAGGAACAATTTTTCTTTGTGATTTCGAACTATGGTCTGTCGTGAAGTATGAAATCACTGCCTTTAATTAGGTTGGAAAATTAAAGATCCTAACGTCCTACCAAAATATATCTCAAAGTATGTTTCAGAAAGTCGACATTAGAAACATGTTTTATCACACACATTGAAAATAACATCCATTGTTTGATTATTATATTATTATATGTTTGTTCATCTACGTTAAATAAACGAGAGAAACTGACAAGTATTAGTCTAGTGGTTAGTATTGCAGGACAAATAATATTTGAGCACGACTATTTATTTTATATGTGGGCGTAATTTGTCTATTAGATTATATAGTACACATACAAATGGTATACATATATATGTGTGCGTAGCTGTGGGTCAGACGAGGGATGTTTCACGTTAGTTGATTATAAGTGTTCTAATTTTTCTTACCTGGTTAATTGGTTTTCCAGTAACGCAAGCGTGTGCGTTGATGTCTTGGAAACCAACGGTTTTGGCGTATGTGTCTGCAATCCACGACATCTCACGTTCACCAGTACCCATGTCGGGGGCGGGTACATCCACGCCGGGCCCTGGACAATAATTATTATGCTTCAGATGTGTTTTAACAGACACACAAATATTTACCAGTCAGTAAAGAAATGAAAATCATCTTTTATGTTCTTCTTTTTACAAACAATGGTTGTCTTGCCAAAATTGCTAATTGGGATACGTTACTTATTTTTTACTGTGCAAATAAAGAAACAAAGGAAAATTATACAGATAAATAGTAGGAGATGCTTCATAACATTAACTATGAAGCCTTTATACCGCATTTCATAGTATGAAATGCGGTAAGTAAGTTTAGTTTTTTATTTATTTTCTAGAACCTTCTAGAAAATAAATAAAAAACTAAACTTATCTATATTTAGTACAAGACTGTTTTCATAAATTACTTATTGGTATCTGGGAGACCAAGCTTTACTCGGTTACTACTATTTATTAAAAACCTGTTTAACAATGCCATCTATTCTATCAAGGAGCTTTAGTGTTGCTGAGTTGGAATACAAAATACCAAGTCGCAAGCAATGCTAAGAGTTAATCAAAAGAAAAATGCATGAAAGCTCGAAAACTCGCGTGTTCCCGAACACGAAACTAATCTTGATCGATTTTTTACCCCCGAAAACCCGTTTCCAAAATGACAAAATAATAATGTATACATATAATGTATTTAAATAAATAAATATACTAGAATTGCTCGTTTAAAGATATTACGTATGTTAGATTGCTACTTTAGTAATTGTATTATTTATGATTGTTTTATGATTGATGCATGATTTAATTATGTGAATAAATTCAATTAACACTAATAAGTACAAACAGATTTAACAACAGCAACATTATGTTGATTAGGCTACCTTATTTTTATTTATTTTTCTGTTGTTGCGGTCGTAAGCGTTCTATCATCATCATAACTGATGATGATGATAAAATTACTGAGAAACAATCTAACAAACAATATTTGTTAGTTAAATAGTGTTTTAGTAATTTTGTACTAAATATTTTTATATAAAATTGTACTATTATATGAGGTGACTTTGAATTATCAAAGTGACTGTGTATTAAGGTAAATATACCATTGACTTTGTATATAGCCAGACTAAACGTATTTTTATGTATGATTAATATACGTAAATTCCGTCAACTTTTATATTAAGCTTAAATGATGGCTTTATATGAACTGTACATTTGTAAAAGGCTCGGTAGCTACAAGGTAGGGTGTACCTGAAAAAACTACCTGCACAGTTACACACTTCAGGTAAGGTAAGCTTGAGCTGAGTAGAAGACAGACCACTCAGTTGTGCTTGTGCAACAAACACGCTCTCGTTTACCTGTAAAGTTCTATTGTATGCGTTTGGCTACATCTAAGATCGAATATTCCATTTATAGTCGATTCGTACTACCAACTCTAGCCGAGCGACGAACCGACGATTTATTTTTTTATTTAACAACATTTCATGGAATTGTTATTTAATCTATTTTGTGAGACTAACTCTCGAATATTATTAACACTTATCTAATGCCATACATATTCCATTATGTTTTCCAAATATTATATGTCTGTCTTTACAAAAAAAAAAGTATATAAGTATTATATCAGTCAATCTAGGTTAAGTTCTGCTTAGTTTAAAGCTGGATGGCGATAACACACAAGTGTTACATGTCCGAAATATTTATTAATATTGATTATGGAAATTTTACATTTCTATGTTGTAAACGAGAATGTGTCCAAAACTAACTAAACACTTCATGATAATCTGTTGCTATAAAATGCACTTATGTATTACACACTGATTGTACTACTGTATCTGATTATCAGATTGACCATCGACGTCACCTGGATTTGCAATTCAATTTTATTGATAAAGGTATTGATATCACAACTTATTAAGTACTGGTCCTATTAGAAAGTATAATTCTAACTTACAGTACATTATTTAATAGAATAAAACCCTGTACTTATTCCACTACTCAATCGCTTAAGGTAAGCTCTAGATTTCTTTTTGTTCCAAGAATTTATTATATTGATGTAATTCACTGTATTCACATAAATATAGCACTTATGAAACGATGTCTGTAAATTGGCTCTGCCAATCCCTCGATCAGTAATATCGCGCAACTGTAATTTGCTTGCGCCGGTTATCGACCTGACGTACATACATGACAGTCGATGAACTAGTCTGTACATTGTACAAGGTTATAACCAAGGTAATTATATAGGTACACGTAACTTCGTTACTCTCGAATCAAAGTCAATATGAGTCTTAATACAAAATACACGCGTCTTCAATAACAAACAAAACCTAATTACGTGTACCAACATTGGCATTGTACACAACTTACGATATGTCAGGAATGTTTTTGTTGGATGTAGTGGATTGTCTGTTACTTTTTTGATTTCCTGTTATTTTTGGTGTTGATAGATGCCTAAAAATATGCATATACATATATTATTTCTAACCATAAGCATCTAAGATACTGTTTACGAATAATGAAAAGTTTAAATACTGACTTGGCCGAAGAACTTTGGTTATTTACCCATGTTGAAAAGGCATAATCGTTTCAGGGCAGATGAAAATGAGGGAAGTAAAAATAATATTACGAAACTATAGTAGGAACATAGGTACGTGTAAGGAAAAATATCTGATAATATGTTTATTTGGAAAAAGATTCTGGTCGAATCTGTTTCAAAATAAGCCATCAATATTGCCTTGGTGGTAAGTGTTATTATAGGAAGGTACCTAATTTACACCCTCTCTGTATCTCTCTACACCCCCAAAGACTGGCCGGTAGAGAAGCCTAGGGCATCAAGTCCACCAATGTATATAAGTGCATGAAGTTGTAAATAAATAAATCCTTACTCATATTATAAACGCGAAAGTTTGTGAGTATGTATGTTGCTCTTTCACACAAAAACTACTGAACGGATTTGGATGAAACTTTACAGTAATATATTTTATATACCAGAATAACACAGGCTATTTTTTACGGCAATAATCGAGATACACGCGGGCGGAGCCGTGGGTGGAAGCTAGTTATCTTATAAAATAGTCATGAAGAAAAAGGGGGACAATGATATATGTATAACAATATAACGTTTATAAAATACTTACCGATAAAGCCCTTCTTGGCAAGCTCCAAAGTGAAGCGACGTGTGATCTTTTCCAGCTCATGTTCAGAATACTCCTTGGGGTTGATTTTGATACCGGCCTTGGCACCACCGAAGGGTACGTCGACGCAAGCACACTTGAATGTCATCAAAGCAGACAAGGCTTTCACTTCGTCTCTGCTGACATCCATTGAGAATCTGATACCTGGTAATCAAAGAATGAGTTAGAAGACAGACTTGAAAGGGAGGACTAGGTTTACTTATAACGAGTATGCAATAAAGCAAAAAGGTCAAAATGTTTTAATAATAATTATAAATATATATTAGCTGTGCTATCGTCGAATATTCTAATATAATCTATTACAACACACGATAAAAGTTATCAAGGGCTATTATTACGTATTGGTATTATTTAAAACTTAAATATACACTAAAGTGTAAGGCTTAAATTTAAATCCTATTTCTTAGTGTGATATATGGCGCTTTATAGCACGTACGATTGGATAAAATCATAATAAAGATATATCAATATTAGCTAAGTAATATATTTAGGTAAGTTAGTATATCGTGCCTCTTATCGAACTTATTTAATTCAATTTAGCTAGCAACATACATTATTTCAATATCTAATTAAGTATCTTCGTTCCCATTTACCTATGTTTCAAAAATTAAAAAAACTCTAATTTTTAAAGTAAAATTACCCGTTTGTAACCTATGCATATTAAACTTCATTTAGCTAATTGCGTTTAATTATTCATGATTAAGATAAACAACATGTTTGTGGCCTAATGTCGGTGTATTAGTAAAATGATGGCACATACACAGACAAATTGTCATGTTTTGTAACATCAGTTTTACTTGCATTTTACTCGCAAATATTTTACAAATAACCACATTCATGTTTATCTTAATTTATATGCAGTATTTAGTTGAATATTTACACATATGGTCTAACTCCCAGACAGCATTTATTTTCTATAGAGATGACATGATGACACCTAAGAGTGAGGAGACGGTTGTGAGATTGAATGGGTAGATACCTATTGAGAATTGTTTTGACACTATAATTTCTTTGAATGCACAATCTTACTGGCTCAGAGTAAAAATGTCATGCGCAAATACTGTCCTGATCATATATAGTAGAAAATTATATTTGTCATAACCGGCTTAATAATACCTTAACATACTTCACCTTAAACTACCTCGGTAGTATGCTTTTCCATTACGGTAACAATTTTTAACGAAGGGGAATTTGATCCCTAACAGATTCCGGTTAACAAAAAAAATATATTTTAGTGTCACCGTGTCTACAAGGCACATACTTAATATTTAACTTTATAATAAAAATAAAATAAAAAAATATGAAAAACGATTACTGATCTCTATTAAAACCGTTTATTCTGTGTAAAGCGTTATGTTTTTTATTGTTTTTTCAGACTCACAATAACGTTTATTTATCATTTTCTAAATACATACCGTTAAATTTGAAATATAAATTCCGTATATAGGCAGGTTAAAATGTTTCAATACCTCACCTATAGTGGGGGCCACTGCCATTTTGACGGATCTGATACATTCAGCACTTAAAGATCTGTAGATGTATTCTATTAAGAAGAGGAGGAGGATATTACTTCAGTCCTGTGGCATTGATACCACGATTATTTATTAGATTCAAGTTATCTGTTAAATTTTATGCTTCTTTGTGTTGTGGTCATGGCCCACGACATAAGTTTTCAGAAAAAACTTCAGCATAAAAAAAATATTAACGAATCTCTCGAGATAGTCACGTTATCGTGAGTTTAAGTTCATGCATAATGTCAAAGCATATCAGGTATGTTTTATTATCCAATGCTAACATAAATTGAGTCACATTCAAGATTGTTTTTCTGTCGAGGTTATCAAAATGAATAATAGTGATAATCATTCAATTTTGATAGCAGAAATTTGTGTATTTCAGTTGCTAGGAATCGAAATAATGTAAATACCTACCGAATAGTTACGTAAAAAATGTGATAGAACATTTCATCAGTTTAGTAAATATGTTTATCAATCGCACCAGGCGATTCTATCTCGTTTGATAAAATATTGGCGTTCCCTGGTTTTTATACCTATATCTTAGCATATTTTAATATGTTCTCATTTAGCTGTGTTAATTATGACATAATTTACTTATAGGTAATCTAATTATCGAAACTACGGTACTAGAGGGTAGTGCAATGACAGCTAAATACAGCTCAATAAAATTTTGATACAAATCAGCATATATTAACGGAGGAATAAGTTATTTTATACCAGAACAAGCAATTTACCATCTGCTTGACAAATCAGGCACCGACATTTCTTTATTTTACAATTTTTCTCTTCATTAGAACCATCTTTCATAATAATTTTAAAAATGAAACATAATTTAAACATAATTTTAAAAATACCGAATTTGTTCAACTGAGGCTTAGCAACACATTTATCCATTTATTTTTATTGCTTATTAAATGTGATAAAATGATACATTGATTAACATAGTCTTACCCAAAAAACCTAGATATCACGCGAAGGCTCTAATCTATCCTAATAAAGCTGAAAAGTGTACCTGTTTGAGGATTACTTTACTTTTCAGATTTAAAAAAATGTTATTTTGGATGGAGAAATTCTTGAGGAAGGTTATGGACTATGTACAATTACTTTACTACTTAGAAATAGATTAGTTAGCATTAAATTCAGACAAAAGGACTTATGGGCGGGAAAATTACTTTTAAGTGAGCAAAGTCCAGGGCGAGAGCTAGCTTATCGTAAATTTCAATAGAAACTAGTCGATTGTTTTAGCCCTGTAAAAACTAAAAAAAAATTGATAAGGCAAGAAAACTGGTAATTCCCGATGGATGGACAATATTCCATAATGAAGTACACATGCATAATGTAAATACGAGACTGCAACGACGTAAGCGCTACGTAGGTCAACGATGGAAAAGACCTTGACATTAGATTACGCCGATACAGAATTTCTTTCAAAGGTTAACGTAAAATGTTGATATAGCATGCCGTTACTATTGACAGTTTTGGCACCAATGAACCAAGAACAGAATTAGCAAGTTGCCAGGCACGGAGTCAAACTCAAAGTCATTTAAACATGTCTGAATCTATCTAAATATAGTTTTTTGTTTCTTCTGAGCATCATGTAAAAACGTTGTATTTGGCAGATTTTTTGGTTTTTTTTTTATAGGAGAAGTCATGCAGGTGTAAGACTTTTTTGTCATTCTCTATTATTAGAAGTGCATGGTAAAAAACGAGACTGGGAAATTCTTTGGTCATACTAGATACCGCCTTGTTTAACATCGTCGGGCATCGGCAGAAAAGTTCTAACTATAGAAAGCACGTACATAATAATATTAATTGCAGCTAAAGTTTCACTATCATGTATCACTGCTAATTGGTAATCCTGTGTAGTAGTTAATTTTATGGCAGTAAAAACAAGTAAAAGGTTATCACTTCATCTTTATAATGAAATAATTTATCACCTTTCATTTATTTGACATCTAGACAATATCATACCCAAGTATCACTCTGTATGACTTAGAATTCTTGTTATCATTCTTATTTATATGGTTTAAAGAGTTATGATAATCTTAAGACATACAAAAACTGTTATTCTAGATTGCACAAAATAATATTTTATAAGCATTTGCGTCAAATGTTTTGAATCAGAACTTTTAAATAGAAGCCGTAATTTTTTTTTACAGTACAGTAAGCAAAATTTACATTCATCGACAGACCATGAAAGAATTTGTTCGAACTAAATTGAGGACAATAGCTGCGGCTGGCGTAGTCGTGCAATAATAACTTTTTGCCTCTGCCGTTGCTATTTTAGTATTTCAATAGACTTCGTACCTACAAAATTAGTGGTCATTCACATGTCTATTACAAGATATCTAGTTGATCGACCTGTGTTTAATATTCACCTTGAAAATCCAGGCTTCCGAGTTGCAACGGCTTATTATTATAATTACATTCAACTTATTTTTTTGACAAGATGATGAGTTAGGTTAAAAACAAATCACAAATCTTTGCCTAAGGCTTTGTTGCAGGGGAAAGTAATGCCTTTGCCGAATTATCCTAGATCCTAGTCCAGCAAAGAAGAGAAATGAAGGTATTTTAGCTGAAACTAGATCTGTATAACTATACATATTAAAATAGAAGGATTCATAAGTAATATTTTGCAATTGTGTAATGCAAACAGAATTTATTTCCAAGTGCATAACGTGATGTCAACGATTTTGTCCGATTTTTTAAAAATGTTGACTATAACAATTATATAACAACATAATATTCTAATGTAATAAACATAACTATATAACAAAATATGTCAACATATTTATGTTTAGCTATGTACAGCATCATGTTTGCCTTCAACATTTTCGCGTCCGTATTAAGCTGTGAGAGGTGTGTTTCGCCCCAGAAATAAAAACAAACTTTATCAATTTTATATTTAGATAATACAATTTGAGGAAGTGCGTCACGACCACGCCTCCCGTTGCCAACCTGCTAATACCTAAAAGACCTTTATCTTACCACTTCAAGTGCCTAATCTTTGTACAAATGCCTGTAATATATTTGCAGCAATAGGCGTACGTGTATATGGCTTTTGTTTATGACGCTATATATCGTTGTATATCGCTATATGTTTATATAAATGTTGTTACCAACCTCCACTTGCGATGGACTATGTAGAGACATGTTACATCCTACTGCCGTTGTAGTTTCATGTAAAGGAAGCGAACCTTTTGCTTTTAATCGGCCATTTTAGGAATTAGATGGCAAAAATGGGAGTACATTGAAAAGTATAGCATACAATGGCAGGAAAGGCTAGTTGTGCGAATGTGAGTTGGGGAGTGTGAGCAACGCCTTGTGAAGGTCAGTCAGTGTCGACGACTTACGTATATAATAATGAATTGTGACTTCAAATAGCTGTTGCTGTATGTAGCCCGAGTTTTCTTTATAGGTACAGTGATTGGTAACAGTTTTTCATAGCGATATATAAAATCACTAACTTTCAACCTACAAATTATGAAATCTTTCTTCTTCCTAACCCATATTATTTGGCAAGATTAATTTGAATCGGTTACCTACTAGTTCGAACGGTTTTATCAGAATATCAGCCAGAGCGACTACCTATGTCACATAATTTTGTGGTAAAAAAGTATTGTATTATTAAAAGAAAATAATAAAAAATATCACTAGCGAAACTGTAGGAAATTATAATAATATAATTATAGATAAGGTATCTACCTTATCAAGCTAGCATGCACTAATAGTTTTACGTAATCAACGGTTTTGCTAAGTAAATATTTGTAAGTTGTGACGTAAGCACAGACTGTCGAAAATAATGAATACGATGTTTGAATGAAATATCTTTTATGTCTTTAGTTCTATTTAACACTTCGTGTAATTCATTATCTCATTAGTGCCGCACAGGTTGGCAGTGATATCGTATCAAACTTCGTATACCACATTATATAAATTAAAACCTAGTATTAGACTATGAAAAACATTATCTTCCTAGCCTTCACGTTCGTATTGCGGATCGCAGCTGTTTGTGAACACCAAAATTATTTTGGGTGACTGTAGTAGCCACCCCAAATCATTTTTAATCGTATTTAACTGTATATCAATTTTTTCACAGAGCGATTGGTATCGGACCTCCGCAGCCCTAAGGGCGAACTGAATTGTAAGATTTGAAATAGTTGTATAATTGAGGTCTCTGATTTCCTTATAATGATTGCCATAGGTGTTTTTGTGTTTATAACAACCGGGACCCATACCGCCATCTTTCATATTCAAGGCTGCTATTAAGAATTTCTTGTCAGAATAATTCAAAAACAGACTGATCAGTGAATCGAACCCGAGTTCTCTTGATCGACAATCGTAAATGCTAGATCAACGAGGCAGGCTAATAAATACATGATTATTGACTATATTTACCACGTCCACACATCAATTACATACATAAATATTTAAACGACCTAATTTAAACAAGGTATAGTTGTTAGGTCCACGTATGCGTCTAAGTATGTGTCATTTAACAAACAACAAATATTTCCTGTAGGGACTATAATTAGTACTATAATATACTGTAGTAGGTAGAGTTGCCAGGGTTTTTTAACGTTATCCCAACCTACATTGTTTTTATGGAAGTTTGATTATTTACGTTAACACAGACATCAAACATGGTATAGGTTTTTTATTCGAAAAAAAAATATTTGACTAAAAACAATTAATTTTATATTTAAAAATTTTTTTTCAAGTTATGATGTGGAGTTACACAATGATTATATTGAATATTATTTTGTACAATTTTGTTGAACCGAATTTAATTTTGTTACGTTTTGGTTGGCTTTAGAGGTAGCATGATGGCTCTACGAAAATTGCCTCTTTAAACATGTATACGACGTTACTTCGTCTTACGATAAGTAACATGTTTTTTAATTGGCTTATTAGACAGAGTCAAATTAACAATTGGTAATTTGGCGTTAATGTCATCGAGATACTTTCTCCAGGTAATATTATCGACATAGATTTAATTTATCGAGGACTTTTATACAATTCGATAAAGTGAACGTCAGTTTGTCTCATTACTAGCTCCAGTCTTAAAACATTTAATATTCATATTTTGCAAGACAATGTGTTAAGTATCTAAGTCCAGTAGTTAGTGATCCAAACTTATGCAGGGCTCGTGGGTTCGATTTCTACCCAAGACAAATAACCGTAAGATGTGCCCGTCCATTTTGGTGGAATCTATATGTGTCTATATTTTAGGATATATGTTTGTATATTTATCAACAGTCTGGTTAACACAGTATAATGACGAGACTAGGGCGTGTAATAATTTATGGAATAGGTAATATTTCATATCAGGCTTTTAAGAACATTTCAGTATCGATCATTATAGGAAAAATATAATCAATTGCTAGACAAAAAAATGTGAAGATTATGTAACAAGTTATGCACGTATAAAGGAAAAAGGACGAAAAGAAAAAAGAAGGAAAGGTTTTTATTATGTTAATATTATGAAGTATCTACAGGGAATCATAGATGTGTTCATGTATCATTGTACAATTGGGTATAGTGTGTGTACCTATTTATATAAAATGTACAAATATGCTTTAAAGAATATTTGTACATATGTATTTACAAGACAAATTTCTTTTACTAATTTATAGATTCCTTATGTGTTTTGCCAGTAATAGTATAAATGTATGTATGTACTGAATTTACACATTACATAATTTTAAGAAAGGCATTTTGTTTTTCATTTATGTTGCGGCAAACTATTTAGTGATAATGTCATGTCATCTCAATATTTGATATAAAGTGTTTTACTAGCGCCAGTTTAGTAGTAAAAATATGAATATAATATTTTTTTAGGTTAAACGGACTAAGGAGGTCTTAACAAATCCTAAAATCAAGGTGAATGCCGTAACACCAGTAATGGTGGGTTAACTGGCATGTGACGAAAACGTTTAAGGTTATACTTAACTGTTACTACTAAGTTACTAGTCGCATACGTTAAATCTGCGCATGTTTCTATAATTCTTTATATTTGCAACAATATATTTAGCCCAAACGGCTAAATTCGTAGTGCCACACATTTCAACTAATATAACATTACGTATAGTCACATCACGTGTCGCGCGAGCTATAAATAAATCTTCCTATTAACAATAAGTATAATACAGATGATGTAAGCAAAGACAAGCAAAATTAAAAAAAATATATGGCACCTACCTCCTTTGGTTGGGGTTCTGTGTGTGGAATGTTGGGCTCTGTAGCCTCGAATCATTTCGTAATCACCAGAATCACGTCTAAGTGGAAACTGGATTTCAATAATGTGGTCGCATGGTTGCATGAGCTTGAGGATACCGGCTACCTTCTTTTTCTTCTCTTCGATGGATCCTCTGGATTTAATGTCCTCCACTAGTTTGTCTTCGATGACCTGACATGCTCTGTGAAAGAAGTACTCCACCATGTCGAAGAACCTTGGGTTTCCGCTGGTTGGAATATCTTTAAGCCTCTCCGGGATTTCATGGCTCGCATATGTGCGGCTGCATACATTTACTGCAGCAGGTGTGAGTTTAAGTATATTGCTGGCTGCTTCATTCTGGATGCTATTCTTTAACGGCGCGAGCGACTTCGCGATATTCCTCAGGTGGAGCATTGTGATTATCTTATTAAGTACAATTGTCAATAGAAATTCGGGCCGCCCTACTCTACACTAAATTTATATACACTGATTGTATAAAGTAAGGATGAGCTAGTGACGACCCGCCCCGACGGAATCCGACTCACTGAGTAAAGCGGTGTGCGACAAAAAATATAAGGCCCCTAAGTTTGATGCGGATGTCAGCTCTCGCTCTAACCAACGTATTCGATAAAGATATCATATCATCACGAAGTTGGTCACAAGACCAATTCGTTTCGTTTGGAAAAAGAGCGCACTGTGGAATGGAAGCCGAACAGTACTTGTATTATGGCAGAGAGATCGATATTTTTACTACATTTAATAAGATTAGGAACATGTTGAAACTTGAAACCAACCCTATACCAACCCGCCTGCCCAACGTGGTATAGTAGGCCAAAACCTCCTTTCTAAGGAGAGGCCTATGTCCAGTAGTGGACTGTTAAAGGCTGTTGATGAGGAACATGTTGACAAAGTGTGTATAAAACCATCACGATATGATTGCATTCAAACATCCATATAGTTTTATTATATACATTATATAGAAAACATCACTCAACAACAAATATGATCTCGAGAAGTAGTACTTTGAAAGCAGATAAAGACAGATTTCGCGGAAAGAATATTCTAAGGTAAATACTCCACTTCTCATTAGAGAAGTCGAACTTAATGTTTCACTAAGGTACATTCATGCCCTTAGTTGATTATGTATAAGCTACACTTAAAACTGTATAAGTACATAACGGTAACTTGTAAGAGAGTAGAGAAGGGGTAAGACAATCTGCCTCTTTTCTCATCGACCAAAGGATCTCCTTTCTCACTGATATCTATACATATAATAAATCTGTAGAAAAGTCATTTTTGTACATTGAAGAAATTGAAACAAAAAATAGCCAGCGTGTGAAAAGATAAGTAACAGAACCCATTTCCATCATTTTTGAAATTTTTGTCTGTTTGTCTGTTTGTCTGTTTGTCTGTTTGTTTGTGCGCACATCACGTAAAATCTACGAATTCAATGCTGACAATGTTTATATACAAAAATTATACGCAACTTGAGGTTTAACTTAGTTTTTGTTTCATCGAAATCGGTTCACTCTATCAAAAGATATGATTAATTTAGTGAGTTCAAGAAGTAAAATATTACGTTACGCAATTAAGTATAGTACTTGCAACGACATCTTAAGACTAAAAATAGAACTAATGTTGATAGTTGAAATCTAAATCCGATAGATGGCGTTGTGCAAATGACGTCATTTTCTGAATCGCGGTGTTAAGATTTTCCGCGCGAGGATGACGTCCACCGTGTTTACTAGGCAAATTGGGTTTCGTTAGGTGTCTTAAAAGTTCTTGCGTGTGTCGTAAAAGTTCTTTGGTTGCTTGGTTTATCGATTTTCTAAATTGGTCGAAAAAAAAGTATTTGCTTATCTTATTGGTTTCGTTTGGTCAACTTTGGTCATTGGTTTGAAGTACGAAGTTAAGATTGTATTTGATTTACTTCGTAGTTTGAATCCAATAGTGCCAATCGTTATACAGTAAGTTAGTGTTGCCAATTCGTTGAGTCACGACCACGAACAGACGATACGTTGTCACACTAGACTGTTCGACGCACCGTTCTTTTAAGTTTGTAGGCTATTCAGTCATAAGTGTTGTTAGTTTTGTTTATTGCTTTAATTTTCCTTGAAAATGCCTCAAAGAAAAAAAACTAACCTTTCGCTGCGTAGCCGAAATGCGAAAAGGATGAGACTTTGTAGGTCTCAGGAATCGGAAGAAGATCGTGAAGCACGGTTATCTGCTAACCGAGAGCACATCGCTCTTTCACGTGAATCGGAAACGTTCACCGAAAGGGAGTCACGTTTAAGTTCACAAAGAACACGGACCGCGACTTTGCGGTCTCAAGAGAGTATCCAGGAACGCGAAGACCGGCTGTCTGCTGATCGGGAGCGCCACTCTCTCTCACGTGAGTCAGAGACATTCACAGAAAGGGAGTCGCGCTTAAGTTCGCAAAGAACTCGGACCGCGACTTTGCGTTCTCAAGAGAATATCCAGGAACGCGAAGTTCGGCTGTCTGCTGATCGGGAGCGCCACTCTCTCTCACGTGAGTCAGAGACATTCACAGAAAGGGAGTCGCGCTTAAGTTCGCAAAGAACTCGGACCGCGACTTTGCGTTCTCAAGAGAATATCCAGGAACGCGAAGTTCGGCTGTCTGCTGATCGGGAGCGCCAGTCTCTCTCACGCGAGTCAGAGACTTTCACAGAAAGGGAGTCGCGCTTAAGTTCGCAAAGAACTCGGACCGCGACTTTGCGTTCTCAAGAGAGTATCGAGGAACGCCAAGCACGTCTGTCATCTGACCGAGAGCGACACGCTCTCTCGCGCGAGTCTGAATCTCTCTCCCAAAGAGAAGAACGATTAGAAATAGCTAGACATAACTATGTAGGTGTACAAAGAAACAATGAAAGTTATCTTGCATCTGAAAGGGAAAGAATAGATGAACTAAGACGAGCAGAAACAGCAGAACAACGTCAATCTCGCCTAGAAATAGAACGAGCTCGATACCATATGAATAGAGAAACAAATAGCGGAGCTGATGAGTCCATGGAAAATGACGATGCAAATATTTTATTACCTTGGGACAATAGGGAAAAATCAGGGTTCACATATTCGTCTAGAATTAATTATGCTGGCTTTACTTTCGTGGGTGACATGAGAGAAATTTGTAATTTTTGTCATGCTTTGAAATGGAGGAAAGAGACAGATGGAATGTGCTGCTCAAATGGAAAAATTGTTCTTCCAAATTTCCAAGATCCACCACACTTACTTATAAGTCTCCTGAATGGCGATCATCCCCAGTCGAACCGTTTTTTGGATAATATTCGTTTATATAACAGTGCTTTCCAAATGACTTCCTTTGGGGCAAAACAAATAACGGAAGGACCGTTCATGCCAACCTTCAAAGTACAAGGTCAAGTTTATCACCTTATTGGATCTTTGCTGCCAGAAAATGAACCCAAATTTCTCCAAATTTATTTTGTATCCGATTACACGCAACAGCTCAATGTTAGAAATCACAATTTTCCCCAGCTCAATGCTGAGCTTTTGGGTCAACTTCAAGAATTGCTGCATCGCGTTAACCAGTACGTTCGTGAATTCAAAGCTGCATTGGAGTCAATTCCACAAGGCAGCAATGATTTCAAAATTGTTATAAGTGCCGATAGACGTCCTGTGGGTGAACACCGTGGAAGACACAATGCACCCGTCGCAGATGAAGTTGCAGTTGTTTTAGTCGACCAGGAGTGTGAGAGACGTGATATCGTGTTGCGTACACGCGACGATCGCCTTCAACGCATTTTGGAAACCCACCGAGCTTACGACGCCCTGCAATATCCACTAATCTATTGTCATGGTGAAGATGGGTACAATTTTGGGCTGTACCAAGTGAACCCTACTACGAGAGTCACTAATTATCAAAAAAAAATATCTGCTCAACAATACTATTCCTACCTTTTACAAATAAGGCAAAACAGTTTCGTATATTTGCAACGATTTCGTGGTTTGTTCAGCCAATTTATTGTGGACATGTACGCAAAAATAGAAACTGAACGTTTAGTGTATATTCGCACTAACCAGCGACGGTTACGCGCTGAAGAATACGTGCACTTGCGGGACGCCATGCAATCAGATAATAACGTCGAAAACTTGGGTCGATTGGTTATTTTGCCATCCAGTTTCACAGGCGGTCCGCGGTATATGCACGAACGAACGCAAGATGCTTTTTGTTACGTCCGTAAATACGGCCGGCCGGACCTTTTTATAACATTTACAACAAATCCAAAGTGGACGGAGATTTGCCAGGCACTTCTCACAGGACAGGCGTCATACGACAGACATGACATTATTGCTAGGATTTTTCATTTAAAACTCAAAGTCTTGATTAATCTACTTACAAAGGAGAAAGTTTTCGGTTCAACTCTTTGTTTTATGTATAGCGTCGAGTGGCAAAAGCGTGGTTTACCCCACGCGCACATTCTTCTGTGGCTGGAAGAAAAAATTCGTCCCGATGCTATAGACAGTGTCATAAGTGCAGAATTTCCGGACTATAATGCAGATCCGATTTTGCATGACATAGTAAAAACACATATGGTTCACGGGCCATGTGGCCTCTTAAACAGGGAATCACCGTGCATGAAAGATGGTCAATGCTCAAAAAAATACCCCAGAGCACTGAAAGAACTAACTATGGCTGGGGAAAATGGGTATCCGCAATACCGGCGAAGATCACCGTCACAAGGTGGTTTCACAGCTACTGTCAGATTCCGTGGACAAGAAATAATTCTAAATAATA
This sequence comes from Phragmatobia fuliginosa, assembly GCA_932526445.1. Classification (NCBI taxonomy): domain Eukaryota; kingdom Metazoa; phylum Arthropoda; class Insecta; order Lepidoptera; family Erebidae; genus Phragmatobia; species Phragmatobia fuliginosa. The sequence goes on along the minus strand of OW052068.1, from coordinate 10,612,407 downwards.
GTTGGGTGGTACCGTATTCTCCAGTTTTGTCAAACGCTTTTCAAGCACACATTAATGTTGAAATTTGTAATAGCGTCGAATCTATAAAATATATATGTAAATATGTTAATAAAGGTAGTGATCAAGCCATGATAGCACTAAGAAATAACAACCAATTTGATGAAGTGACAAGGTATCAATCTGGCCGATACATAAGCTCTTCGGAGGCAGTTTGGCGCATTTTGAGTTTCCCTATTCATGAAAGGTATCCGCCAGTCATCCATCTTGACGTGCACCTGGAAGGCGGGCAGCGAGTTTACTTTCAGCCAGAAAATGTGGCAGAAAGAATGAACAACCCAAGACAAACCACCTTGCTCGCATTCTTTCGCCTTTGCGAAAGAGACAATTTCGCTAAGTCTCTGTTGTACAATGAAGTGCCACATTATTATACTTATAACAAGCAGCAAGGTGTTTTTAATCGCAGGAGACGTGGAACTGCTGTAGAAGGCGAGTCCGGCATTTTTAAAGAACACGTGATTGGAAGAGTATACACGGTGCACCCAAATAATGCAGAGTGTTATTATTTACGCCTTCTTCTTCACACAGTGCGAGGACCTACTTCTTTTGCTGAGCTCCGCAAAGTGGACGATATAGAATATCCCACATTTCAAGCTGCTTGCCGCGCACGGCATTTATTAGATGGCGATCAGCATTGGGATGATGCTTTAGCCGAAGCATGCGTCAGTGATAGTCCACATCGTTTGCGCCATTTATTTGCCATTTTGTTGACATTTTGTGGCCTATCGGACGCTGGGCAGTTGTGGCAAAAATATAAAGACGCGTTTGCCGAAGATTTTTTGAGACAGCAAAATATAAATAGTGAAACTTCTGACCAAGTACGTGAAAGCTGCCATAATAGGGCTTTGCTGGCTATACAAGATATAGTTACAAGTATAGGAGGGAACCCCCTCAGTCAATACGGCTTGCCAACACCGACAGTTGGTGGGGAACGAATTAATAGGGAGTATACATCTGAAATAAATTACAACCCCGAAGAGTTAGCAGAAATATTGCGAAATGGCTGTTCAAATTTGACGTCAGAACAACGTCAAATCTTTGATAGAGTATGCTGTAGTGTAGAACATTCATTAGGAGAAATGCTGTTTTTAGATGCACCTGGTGGAACAGGTAAAACTTTCCTCACTAAAGTTATCTTGGCTCAAATAAGGAGCCAAAACAAAATTGCCCTTGCCGTCGCTTCCTCAGGAATAGCTGCCACTTTATTACCAGGAGGAAAAACTGCACATACAACATTTAAAATACCAATCGACTTGGACCGCACAGAAAACCCTGTTTGCAACGTGTCTCGCAATAGTGATAAAGCAAGGGTTTTACGCGATTGCGCCCTTATCGTTTGGGACGAGTGTACGATGGCAAATCGTAAAGCTGTGGAAGCTGTAGATAGAACGTTGCGAGATATAAGACAAAATGACCGACCGATGGGAGGCTTAACGGTGCTATTCTGTGGAGACTTCAGGCAGACACTCCCTATAATACCCAGAGGAACGAGGGCCGATGAAATAGGTGCCTGTTTAAAGAGCTCTATTTTATGGCGTAGTGTCATATTAACTAATTTGAGCTTTAATATGCGAGCATATTTGGGAGGTGACGCAAACGCGCAGGTTTTCTCAAATTTACTACTTCAAATTGGTAACGGCACATACCCGACTCAAGAAGGAGGTAAAGTAACTTTAGTCGAAAGCCTGTGTTCTTCTGTTGCCTCACAGCAGGAACTCATTTCCTCTGTATACGGAGATCCATCAGAGATCTCGAACCATGACGCTGCTTGGCTATGCCAACGAGCTATTTTGGCACCTCGCAACGACCAAGCAGCAGCAATAAATTCTCAAATATTGGTACATGTTTCTGGAGAAAGTAGGGAATATTTATCTATTAACACGGTTTTAGAAGAAGGAGATGCCACCCACTATCCAGTAGAGTTTTTAGACTCTCTAAATACACCAGGTCTTCCAGCACACAAAATTTATTTAAAAGTCGGAGTACCAATCATTCTACTCAGAAATTTAAGCCCACCAAAACTATGCAATGGAACTCGGTTGAGAGTAACAAATCTCCAACGAAATGTCATCGAAGCCGAAATCTTAACAGGTTGCGGCTCCGGTGATGTTGTTTTCATTCCCAGGATACCCATTATCCCCAATAATTTTCCGTTTACTTTCAAACGTGTGCAATTTCCTGTAAGCCTCTGTTACGCTATGACTATTAATAAAGCCCAAGGCCAGACGTTATCCGTTGCGGGTGTAGACCTTACTTTTGATTGTTTTTCACACGGCCAACTCTATGTTTCTCTATCACGTGTTAGCAACCCAAACAACCTTTTTGTATATGCTCCGGGTAATTCCACCGCTAACATAGTATATAGAGAAGCATTAACGTAATCAACTATACCAAAGTCAGGACTCTTATCTAAATCATCAAAAAGGTGATATACTCTTATCTAAACGACGTTGTTTTGCTCTCGACAACCACGCGAACGAAGTCGCGGGCACAGCTAGTAAAATAATAACTCTTACGTATCATTATTTAGGTATATGATGTCCTTCCTTCTACATACTGATGCTTGTACAGGCGCTAAACTTCCCAATCATTAATTATGGTGATGAATGCTTACCTAGACATACTTCTAATCTCTTAACACACACAAGTTCTAATCACGACAGATATCCTTGCTCCAATCATCAACAACCCATAATATCAAACAGCCGGGCTCGGGGAACTTTCAGGGTTAAGTCTCCATGCTAGTCGAGTGCGGGTAGACCTTATAATATTTTTTTACTTCTATATCCAAGACACCTATTCTCTTGATCAGCCTTCCTTTGCCTTACAATAGTTACAATCTATTCTCCTATGCAGTGCACTTCCAATCTGTTCGAATTTTTTTCAAGAAAGAGTCAACAGAGATATCGTCTTAACCTTGTCACCTCAGATATTATTCAATTCATTTTATTTTGTAAGTATGTATATTCTATATACACTAAGTTGTGAATTCGTGTATGTATTTTCTCTTTTCGTCATTTTGTTCTATCCTTAAAGAACTAACTCAATGTTACTACATTAAGTGCGCCTCGTGCAATCTTAATGCAGAAAGTAAATCTAAATAAGTTATTAAATATAAATTGTTAATATGTCTAAAGTTTGGGACAAAACGGTTATGGGGGAATCATTACTGCTCCTAAGTTTTCTTTCGATCTTACGAAAGAAGTATTGAAACTCCCTCCCACCCTCTTATAAGAAAAAACAGGATATAGTCGATCCCCCTCCATCCCTTAATAACTACTTCTTTTAATAAATGAATGACATCTATGGAGTAAATCGGGTTTATATATGGGTCTAGCATAAATATATAGCATAGTACACTCTATCTTTATACAAGCTCAACGCAGATGCCACGTGTTTTATTTTCACAATGTATATTGTCAGGTTCGTTCATCAAAATCTAACGCAAAAAACATCCGGTCCTTGTTAAATACAAAGATTTGGGTCTTTTCAAAACGCCCTTTCATTGCAAAATCATTCCTATACACTATACAATTTTGAACATGTACCCATAGGAGCAGAATGCTGTAAGTGCCTCTAAAGAATGATGGCCGTTATTTAAAATTTGTAATCTCCAAGATTAACGGTTTCGTAATAAGACGATAACCGTTGAACTTCAAATTTTTAGGGTTCCGAAGTTTATTTCTCGAAACCCTTATAGACTCGTCATGTCCGTCTGTCCTCGACTTACCGTCCAAACGGTAAGTGCTAGTAAGATGAAACTTTGCATGAATACGTGTTGTAATTACGTCGACAAAGTGCTACAATAAAATTATGAAATTAATTTTTTTTTTTGGGGCTACCTCCCCTACACGTAAAGAAGAGATGTTTTTTTTCTCGTTGCTACCCCATCGTGTAGATCATTAGATAGGACCTTTAAAAACAATTCATGGTTTTTAAGACAATTTTTTGATTAAGGTATCCGTTTGCGAGAAATTAGGTTTATTATAAATGCTTTTAAACTTTAGCAGTAACTTCGTATCACTAAATATTATAAAATATCTAAAGTCCTCCACCGCGTTTGTCTATTCGCGATAATCTCAAAAACCACTGCACCGATTTAAATAGATTTTTGTATCCAGATAGTTTAAAGCAGGGCCGTAGCTAGAGTCGAATTTGAGGTAGGGCAGCATTGCTTAATGGTAGGGCGGAAGTAAAAAAAATATCATAATTGACGTACAGTCAATCTGGGTAACTTTGACAGATAATTGCGATATTTTACACAATATTATAAAATTCAAGCATACAACACGACTGTATTTTGCTTTGTTAGTGCTCTCATAACACTTTTCACCCGTAAAGATTAATTAAATTCTCTAAAAAAATATCAGTCCATAAGAAAACCTGATTTTCTAGTCTGTCAAAGTTACCGTCATTGCATGGGTAACTTTGACACACATAGAACCATTCATAGAAAAGTAGTAATTATTAGGTATATTTTGTATTATTCTGGGTAACATTGGTTTATATTTTTCTTCTAAGTGGGTATAACCGACGTAATAAAACCATTAATTTCCAGTTTTGTCTTATATTTTATAAAATAATCAATAATCAGTCTACGACATTTGGCATTGTTATACATATTTTTAATTAGTATCAAAAAACCTTTAAAAACACGTTTAAGGCAACATTTTTTGTGTAACTAAATAGAAAAGAAGCTAAAATAATTATAAAAAAAAATCATAATTTATGAACACTTGACCATAACATGTTTATTCACCCCACTCCATATAGAGCAAATCGTCGTCAATTATGTAGGTCAAATTATGTAAAAAAATACTTCAAAACACTGTCAAAGTTAGCCTGTATAAAAATTAGTAGTTATAGTAATTAGATAAAGAGACGTAATTATAGGCAAATGCTATATTAAAATACGATAATTCCATTACAATTGATTCTACAAAATCTCTCACAAAATATTCCAAAAGTTTTACACTGTTTGAATAGCATAAACTCGTGACATTACCCCTGTATGAAAGCCTATTTATTTTTAAGGTGCGCTTACGGAGTTAGTTTAAAAATGTAAAACTGTAACGGCCTGGCCACGAGTTTTGATCTTAGCGAAAAGCGGAGCGGCGTCGGTGAGCGGTGCGTTTGTCACGCCACGTACCCTCAGTAGCGGTTAGTTGCAGCGGCCACGGTGGACGTATTTCGGTAGTCAAAACGTGTTAAAAATTTACAAACATTTTAAAAATTTAAAACATTTTTATAAATAGAGATAGGTACTTAAATGGCGATTTAGTGAACTAGACGAAGGTCCTACCTATAAGAAGTAACTGATGTTTCCAAGTGTTCCTAAGTAGGTACTTACAGATAGAAAAAAACTTTAAAAACTTGTCAACTACTTACATTGCGAATAAGACGTACTAGTAGTTTCGTGTGTAGTTATATCTACAGACGAAACTACTGATATGTTTACTGTTTTGCTAATTAGGTATCTACTTACTGACAGAGAAAAAAAATTACTTTTAAAACTTGTCAACTATCCACTTACATTAAGTAAACATACCAGTAGTTTTGTCAACATATTAGTAGCTTCGTTTGGTAGGTACCTAGGCTCTATGTTTTTGTGTTATTAATTTAAATTAAACATAAGTACCATTATATTCCGGAAAACATTGTTTAATTTCTTCCCACAACCTTTTTATATTTATGTTGGGGATATTTTGACGTCCATATAGGCGATCTATTTAAATTTCTGTTATAAAAGCCTAGGTATCCATTACCGTCATAAAATCATCTAAAATGTTTTGTTTTTATTAACGCCGCTGAGTCCGTCACTCCTGCACCGCTGTCCACGCCGCTCTGTTTCGTGGCGTCGCACATACTAACTTGTGCCTTTGTTCCTGCCGCTCTCCACACCGCTCGCCGCTGTAGCAATTCGCTCGGAAAAAACCGCTAGCTTTTTCGCTATGAGCGGCGACTCGTGGCGTGCCTCGTACATTTTTATACTTTTGATATTACCGCTCGGCGTTTCGCTCTTAGCTGCCGCTCACAGCGGAAAGGTCGTGAATGGGCCGTAAGAAGTATTTGTAAATTGTATTGGTATCATATGAAAAATAAATCGAAACTAGTTCATGGTCACACTGTCAATGTTACCCGAATGAATCAAAGTTAGCCAGATTGTACGTAGTCAAGTGTTGAGGATATGTTGACCAAGTCCAATGTTCATTTTCTCAATGGCATATGACATATCATATGCCAAACCAAATGCTAAGTAGGTCGGATATGGCAGTCATTCCTCCAGTTGTCTACAACAACCAGAAGATAGCTCTGAGTGCAGTAGTAAATAACTTGCGGCTATATATGGACTCTACACTTGATTGGCGAGCACAAGTGACACATGTCAGCCAGAAAGTTACTTCGTGTCTTCGCGCTTTATACCGTCTTAAAAACTTCCTTCCCGCTAAAACCAAGGCTACGCTTATGCAGTCCCTAATAAATCCCCTGATCGATTATGGTGATGTGTTATTTTGACCTGCCTACCTCCATAATAAACCCCTTCTCAATAACTGCATTCAATTCGTTTTGGTTTCAATTCTCAAATATGTATCTGCTTTACGTTCCCAATTCGACAGCGCCGCAGTTTGCGTGCACTCACTTCTCTTTTTTTCTTTCCTCTTCTCCCCATCGTTACCTGAGTACCTCGTACCTCACTTTTGTCTCCTATTCTCAAACCATGACCAAAACCTTCGGCCAAGGAACAATATGCTTCTCCTTTACCCCCCTCGCACCTCTAATTTCCCTTCCCTTCCTTCTTCGTGCAGTCAGAATGCGCTACCTACTGAAATCAGGATGTCCACAAACCGCCTCACATTCAAAGTGAAAGTACGTGATTTACTCCGGAATGAATTGGCAGAACGATCACAACGATAATACCCGACTGAGTATTTAGATACGCAATATATATAATTACATTTATTTATATATGTATGTCTATGTATGCCTGTGTATATGTGGATTTATGTGTGTATGTATATATACGTATGTTTATATACATGTCTGGTATCTTCATCCACTGTTAAAAACCCTAATGTAATAATAACAGTAAATTTGTGTATATTACTTACAACTATTAAATTTGAATAAATGAAAATGGTTTACAATAAAGGTGATACCTACATTTACAACTACCTTGTCAGGTTTTATATCCTAAGCCTGCACCTACCACATCCTACCTACAAGTAGGTAGTAGAGCAACGCTGGTTTCAGCACGAATGGGCCGGCTCGACCCGGCCAGTACTACCCTCACACAGAAGACCATCCTAATAATGACAGCATTACTGCTGTCGTATTTCGTTGGTGAGTGTGAGACCGGAGGCCCAATCATTCTGCATCATTCTCCCGTCCTTCGAAGGCCGGGAGAATGATGCAGAATAATCTAACCAGGCTGCCATGGTAAGGGTCACCATGCTACATTGCCTACCCTCACAATAAGCATGGTGACCCCTACTCCTGGATTCTACTCATGCTTTCCATCAGGCAGAGTAGAGTCACTTTGGCAGGCTTAAATATAAAAAAAAAAAAAAAAAAAAAAAACATATTCCTACATCACCTGAAAGTTGACTGGCAGAGAATGCCACATGGCATTAAGTCCGCCTTTGTGCCTTTGCGCATTAAGTTTAAAATAAAATAAAATAAATGTGCTCTGAAGCTCGGGCTGCTAAATCAAGCACCACGTATATCACTGACCTCTAGGTCAGTGATGTACATTCAATAGCTCCTCGTAGACAAATAATTTGTCTAGCAGAACATGAGCATTGATCAATAGGTCTGTTAGTGCTACGGATAGGGCGCCGCCGGAAAACGGCGCGCAGGAGCTTCGCCCGACTCCTGTGTCAAGTAGAAGAGGGCTACCGGGTCCAGGGCGGGTTAAAGAAGTTACGCCCAACATTTGTAACACGTAAGCTCCGCTTTGCCACCTGGAACATTGGCACCTTAACCGGTCGTGCGAGGGAGTAAGCCGATTTACTCTCCAGGCGGAGGGTAGCCGTAGCGTTCCTGCAGGAGACTCGGTGGAAGGGCAGTAGATCCCGGTTCATTGGGAATGGTTACCAACTGATATACACACAGGCACCTGGTGGAGAGAACGGAGTGGCCGTGGTGCTTGCCGGGTGGCTTCAGACTGGCATTTTAGAGTTGATGACCGTCTTATGGTCGTAAGGGTGCTTATCGATGGAATAATACCCATCTGATAAGAGCTTACGCGCCACAGGCAGGTTGTAGCGAAACCGTAAAGATGTCGTTCTGGAGTCAACTCAGGGAGGTTCTTCGCGGCATTCCTTTGTAGCAGGGAATCGTTCCGGGTGGTGATCTAAATGGGCATGTGGGTGAGGGTTGTGTGGAGTTTAAGCGTGTTCATGGTGGTTTCGGTTATGGCATTCGCAACAAAGAGGGTGAAGACATTTTACGAACATGTGCGGCTACCGATCTTGCCTTGGAGACACGTTCTTTAAAAAGAAACCGGAACACCTTATCACCTACAAAAGTGGGAGGCACTCTAATCGATTTCCTCCGAGAAGACACACTATTAGCAAAGTGGCCAACTGCAAAGTCATACCCGGAGAGAGTCTCACTGCACAACACCGTTTCCTTGTCATGGACCTCTGTGTGAAGCCCAAAGACAAACATGTAGAACGCTGCCAACGCCGGATCAGGTGGTGGCGGTTTGATGAAGTCACGTCTCAAAAGTTCGCCTCGCCCTTCATTGACAAGTGCGCTGGAGCTGAGAGCAAATTGGTTCAAGACAGTTGGGACAAGATTCAGGCAGCTATTCTTGATTCGGCGACAGCGGTACTGGTCGTGTCTAAGGACGGACGCAAATGTAACAGGGATACTTTTTTTTCGTAACGTCGGTCCTAAGTGAAAAAATGTATGCAAACGACACAAAAATATTCATTGAAATAAATATATGAAAAATGACACGCGTGCACTTGCACGCAAAACATGTACGCTAGTTTTATTTTAAAAAAGGATTCCCCTTCCCATAGACTGTAATGTAGCCCATATTGCAATCTATGGGACGGGAAGTACCGTCTGCTTCACAGATATTGTAATTAAATAGACCCATTGCTTCATGTGATGCCGCTTCAAATGCTATATACAGAGCAAAGAATTATTATAATATGAAATGAATATACAAACTGTGGTATGTTCAGAAAAGTTTTGAGTCCTATCCCTTCCTTTTTTTTATCTCAAACTACAAATAATTCAATTATTAAAAAATATCTTAGTTTTTGATATTTTTAAGGTAGGGCATTCTGATTTCAAGGTAGGGCATTGCCCTGCAATGCCCTTCCCTAGCTACGGCCCTGGTTTAAAGCCTGAAAAAGGACGTAGGTTACTTTTCCCGTGATAACCGACATAGACGCGGACGGAGCCGCGGACGAAAGCTAGTGTTAAGATAAAAATAAGAGTTTACTGTGGTTCTTTTATTATTTCATAATAAATGTTTGTTTAACGTTACACTAAAATACATCAGTTTCGTAAGCTTATCGAAATAAAAATGTTGATCAGTCTACATGTTTGGTAGTCTACGGTCTATTTTATGTAAGTTACGTTTAACTCTATGTTAATTAAAGCATAGAGTCATGTTTTAATTTTTGTACAATTTCTTGTCTATGAGTGTTACAAAAGCTTATCAAATCAGTGATGCCATGCCAATAGCAGAACAGTTTGAATTGAAACCAACTTCAGTTTAGTGCGCGTAGGGCCCAGTGCAAAGGTTTACATGTAAGGCAGGGACAAAACAGTGTATTTACATCATTTTTGTTTAGATCGTGCGTTCGCAAATAAAACTTATTGACATAATTTCTCTCCCACCTTGTTGAGTATGATTTTTTAAATATATCAATATAGGAAAAGTGAATTTTATACAACTTATAAATTAAAACGAAAGAGTTACAGTGTTATTAATCATCAATATGTTTGAACCTACTTGTACAGTACCTATAGAGGAAAGGTAAACACATGACATGAACTATTAGTAGTTACCAATTTATATTTTTTGTCTTTATTTTAGATTTAGTAAAACATAGAAAACACGTAAAAATTGTAAGCATTGGTGTCAAACTTAAAAACAATAATACTGAAGTATTATTGTTTTTATGTTTGGCACCAATTCAGTATTCTAGATGATATGCAGTTTTGGTTTCAAGGACTCAATTTTACGAAAACTTTTGTATAAAGTTCAATAAGCAAAAAGGTTTGCAAATAAAATTAAAGTATTTTTTTTCTTCTAGTAGAACACGTTTATAAAAATATTGGCCAAGTGTGTGTCAGGCTACGCACAGAATAGGGTTCCGTAGTCACCCATAATGGTAGGTAGACGTTATATTAACTTATTATTTCTTTATTTTTGTACGAAGTTTACCAAATGAGTGCATTTTACAAGTTAGGCCCCTATAACTCTTATATTAAAAAAAATATCAAAACCGCTATACTTTTCCTTGAAAGTTCAATGTATGCGCTACTGTTATGATTTTTTCAGATTTTTTTTGAGCCAGCCGTTCAGCTTTAAGAAGGGGGGGACGCCCTGTTTTTAGAAAAATATGTGCTTTCAATTGGAATAACTCATAAACGGATACCTAAATCGAAAAATAGTTTAAGAAAACTCACAATGTTTTAAAAAAACTATCTAGTGATACCCCATACGATGGGGTAAAAGCGAGAAAAAAAAACATGGGGAGGTATCCCAAATAAAAATATTTTTCATAATTTTATTGTAGCACTTTGTCCACGTAATTACAACACATGTTCATGCAGTTTCATCTTTCTAGCACCAACCGTTTGGGCGGTCGAGGACGGACGGACATGGCGAATCTTTAAGGGTTCCGAGTTATAAACTACGGAACCCTAAAAAGCTTAAGTTAAAACGTGTGTGTTACTAAACTAGCCTATATAAAACATAAATTACTTTCCAGATCCAGAGCCATGACAATTCCAGGAGCGAATGAAACAACAGTTTTAATAGATATTCTACCAGATGAACTTATGTTGAGCATTTTCAAATGGCTCCCATTAGAGACAATTCTGGGATGCGAGAAAGTATGCAACCGCTGGAAAAAATTAGCTCGCGACGCAGGACTTTGGAGAAAATTTGTGCTCACTTACTCCGGCAGGCCAGGACAAAGGGAACTAAACGAGATAATCCTAGCAATTATCGATACACATCAAGATTGTATACGCTGTCTTAAAATACAGTACGTTTACTGTTATTCTGAGTTCAAATCAATAATCCAGAAATGTCCGAATCTCATATCAATCGAAATTGTAATGTGTCGCATTGGTAAAGATTTTGAAGAAAACATCACAAAGTGGCCAAATCTCAAGAAAATAAGTTTCAAAAACTCACTCCTGTTAACGAGAAACATAGATTTAATGATTGCTTACGATAGTTTAAATAATCTTAGGCATTTAACTTTATCCGATTTTGGTCTGCCCGTAGAGACTCGTGATAGTTTATTGAGATGTAATCATTTGAGTCACATTTTCATAGAGAAAGTAAGAAATCTCGATTTAGAATACATACATAATATAATCGAATCGAAAATGGAAATTCTCCAAGCTTTGCATATATACGGAGCAGATAGTGTAAGTGACGAAACTTTATATATGTTGTCCAAATGTAAATTCTTAAAAGACTTGGCCATAATACGTAGTGAAAATCTCACTGACGCGGGATTCATCAATTTGGCAAATTTAAGAATAGTAGAACATTTACAAATTTGGAATAACTCAAACTTTTCGGAGGCCAATTTACGCAGAACCTTGGTAAGTCCTTCCCTAATGCAACTGAAAAGTTTGAGTTTATCCAGAATCATCAACATTACTCCCATAATAATTGACGTAATTTCCGAATACTACAAGAATCTCAAATTTTTAGCTATTTATCAGTGTCCTCAAATCGTGAACACAGATTATGAAAAACAGTTAAAGTCTAAATTAAGAAACATTGAAGTTGTACTTTATTAAAAACTTCCTAGATAGTTTAGGAATGTTAACTGTAATATTAAATAAAAAAACACGGTGTACATAAAATCCACTTATATTTCACTGTATAAATAATGGCATACGGGTAATTACATTTTTCAATGAAACCAGGTGAAAAAAAACTTACAATTAAAATTAGTGCTAGTTTTTCATTAAAATATTTTTTATCTATATATAGAATAACCTCGATGTGATCTATACAAACATTAAATAAGCGATCTTTTATTATTGAAATAAATGATAAAAATACAATACACGGTAAAACCGATATTAGTAATAATTATACACGAACATTAATATATTTCGTACGTACGGATGGGTGATGTGAGGAATCTATAAAGACTTGTCACGCTATTGCGTGTACTGTCTATAGTTTAACGATATGTTTTGACTATATTTATGGAAATATCCATGTGTTTTGTTTTATATATTAAGAAACTAATCTTAAGAATTGGTAAATGCTATCATAATAATTTTAAAACGTTATTGTTTATCTCATTTCCATGCTCGTTTTGATATTGTTGCTTGTTCTGTTGATTTATTAAATATAGTTCATAGATTATTTTAGAAATTGATAAAATATATTTTTATTTTATTATTATTATATTAGAATCACTTCAGAAATGCTTTAGAAACAGATAATCGTAAGTGCCCCCTACTTATAGTATATTTTTAATAATATGTAAAACTAAGTCATCTATAATTTTTTTACACACATTGTAAATATATTATTTTTGTGATTATTGTACGTAGGTACAACTTACAATATTTTAACTGTGAATTTTATTTACAAATCAAAGATCTGGTTTTGTTATCATAGTTTAAATAATGTTATCAACGATTCATCTCGTTACTTTGTTTTTATTAAAAATTATATGGATTATTTGAGATATATGTGAGATAGTAAAATATCTACTGAACATGTATGTGCCTACATGTCGTGCGAATTGCTTTGAAGATCACATGTACTCTGAGATCACACTATACACGACTAGTGAATTCTCATCACGTACAATGGTCCATTTAAAGGACTAAGTGCGGAAACCGTCCTCCATAACATAGAACTAGTGATCGATATACAGTTTTAAATGCAAAAGTATGCTAGGTAAAATACTGTTTGCACAAAAGTTAAGAAAGTACCTACTAACTTTATTAACCGTTCTACAACGATAGCTCAAAGGCATTATTATTTTGTAATGATTTAAATATTTTGTAATGTAATCCTGTTAGGGTCACCTAACACAAATAAATAATAAATAAAACTGAATGACTTCAGTTTTATTTTTATCATATTATTCAAGAGGTAAGTATATAATTAGATAGTCATGAGACTCATGAGTTTAGTCTCTAAATAATCCATTAATATTTTTTTACATTTATATTTTTATTTGATGTCATTTCAAAAATATATGAATTAAATTTACAACTCGTTCTACATTAATTTCCCTTACATACCCATATGACGTTATAGCCAGAGCTATTTATAAGACGATTAAAGAGGCCCTCTGGATGTTACAGCAAACACATACATAATTACATACTCTCTACTATTGTTGTTGTTTGTTTGTAATTCCTGATAAAGACCGAGTATAGTCTCGGTCCTTATCAGAAATATATTCTGGCCTATTTAATTACGTACCATGTACTCTTATCTGAACTCCGTTTGTTCGTACATTTGAAAAATTATTGGAATAGTGATATTACACATGGTCACATGTGTTGATACACATTTGATATCTGTAAATTGTCATAGGAAGCTGTTTCTTTTCTATATTATATTAGCTAGAGTGGGTGGCCATGTGCATAACAGCTTGAACATTTAAATTGTCACTGTTATCGAGTCCATATTAACTACAAACAATATAAAGTACAGGTTATTCAATTATAACGAATGTTTCTGATCAACAGATTCAATAAACTACTACATATAATACACATTTACACCTATAAAATTGTTTCTATAAAACATCTATGCAATATTTTAATACATTACAGTACACCCCCGAATGGCTTTACCATGCGTCTTATATAACACTACCTACATCACAATCACGGAACTTTACCACGAGACGTCTGCCTACAGGGACCTATAAAAAAGTCGGACATAGTCTCACTAAGGGCTCATACACACGAACGGCATGTTGTCGACGGCAGCCGTCGACCTATAGCGACATTGCAATTGTAGCGTGCCGCGTCCCCCGTTTTGTCAGTCGATTACATATAGTTCAAGAGTGCGCAGGCGGAAATATGTAAACTGATTTCTAGTGAGTCTAGTGACGAATGATAATAATACATTACTTTATTGTACACCGAAACGACAAAATTGATGTGAATTACAAATTGTGGTCTAGAAGAAAAATGCTTGTATGTGGAATTATAAATTGAAAGAATACAGTAATAAAACAACAAAAAACAGAGCATAGATGGCTGCATGTGAAGAAGTTTCAGCGATTTTAATAATCCATAATGAAAGTGTTTTTATTTTTATTTTTTGTCGGCTTCGACAAAGTAAAAACAATAACAGTGTTTCTTCTCCGGAATCCATTCTACAACTTACTCATATACCTACTATGTGAACTGACGACGGCTGCCGTCGACATCATTCCATTCGTGTGTACGAGCCCTAAGAAAAAAGTGAGTCATTCAGAGTCGACCAACTTGATGTAGGTTGAACAGGCTGGCACGCACACTTCCATGTATTGGTCGACCATAATGAGTGCAATCATGGAGACAAAAAAATCTAAGTATATATAAATATCCTGTCTTGCGTAGTAACATGGTCATGGACCGAAAAAAATATAATAGAGAAATCACGTTTCGTAAGTAAGTGAATAATTAAATCACTTATTTCGAAATAAACTGTACTGCTTTCATTAGAAATAATTAATTATAAGGCCAAGGTACAAATAATTAAAATGCAAAATTATTATAATGATTATAAATTATATAAGAAATTAATAGTTTATTATTTAAATTCATTTATGAAGGTTAATATTATTTAAAAGTTACTACAAAGATCTTCTTAAAAAATGAAATATTGAGAAATGGATGAAATTATGTATTTGAGTAAGTATTAGAAGGTTACTTTATTATTATTAATAAATAAGGTTATTCACAAAAATATATTTCACGAAGATTGTTCTGTATTTGTTAGCAATGAAAACGTTTATTTTGTATTTAGATTAAAAAAAAAAAAGCCTTTTAAGTTAAAAGACAGCTCGAACACATGGCGCAATAAAAAATAGTAGAATACTAAAAACAAAATAATTTATTCATTGAATGTTTTATGGTAGAAATAATAATAACTTGGCCACCCTAAATTTACTCACACACAAAGAGCCTTCGCCATTTTGTGTCTCAGTTTTGTCTTGGCGATAAATCCTTTCGACTTTTTCATACATCCATGTCTACATATCACACTTCTTTACGAATGTCATAACTCAAATAAAATGTATGCATTAGATTAAGAATATTTGTAACTTTAAAATAACTATGTAACAAAATTGGACTAGCTAATTATAAACCTCTTTTGCATTTTATTAAGTAAAACTCCATTCGTGAAAAGGTGAAATACATACATATAATTCATTAACAACTATCCAGTACTAGCTCTTTAGCTCTGTATAACCGCACTGGAAGAATGATCTCGTGGACAAATAAACCTATGTTCTATTTCAAACATATCACAGTAGACTCCGTCGTTTTGGTACACCTTTGTCATTCCATACATACTTATTGTGAGAAGTCGAACTCAAAATTTAACTATGCTAACTAACGTTTATAAGTACACATCTATATACAATATATGAGATATATATCAAATATATATGTATCGGAATTAATCATAGATTTAGCAGGTCTAAATAAACGTAATCATGATGACCTTTTCTATTGAATTAAACTAAAAAGTAAGAAAGAAATTTTATTTTTATTTCACGCAGTTATACTAACTTATATCTATCAATTCTGATAAGCTCAAAATTAATTTGTTCTAGAATATTATACACGTTTTTGTACACTGCCTATTTTTTGGTCTCAAAGAGGAACGATTAAAATAAAATTCCGGCTAAGAAAATCATCGACAGTGACTTAATTTTATAGCAGAATTTACAATTATGTACTGAAATAATCAAAATATGGCGACGTAAACTGCAAATGTCATACGATTAACGAAAATAAAACGCACTCGTAACGAGAAGCGTCAGTCGATATCGTATTTAACTATGAGGTAACGACGATAATAACAATAATAAAATAAATCTAGTAAAAAGACTCCGCTAGAGACGAAAGTAAATTTTGTAATCCTAATTTATTCTGAGACATGTTTAAAACGGTTACAACATTCACTATCGCTCTAAACGGTCACAGTGGAGCTAGGGCTGCGGCTTCGACACGAACCGCCCTAAAGTATACATTCGACGTACACGCTTCGTTATAAAACGAACGTACGCTACAATATTTTAAAACACACACACTACTGGCTACGTCGTAAAACGTTCGGGGAGCTACGATCGCCGGCGAAACGAGAAAACGAACGGGTAATATTTACAGACGAGGGGGTCCGCTCGCGAACTGGCGGCGAGGGCCTCATCATCGCTTACGGCCGCGCATGGCTTGCAGCGCCTTGGCCATGAGCGGGGCGCGCTTGGGCTTGGCGTGCGCGGAGGAGGCGGGTGTGTGGGCGGGTGCGGGGGGAGGTCGCGCCGAGCCGCCGCGCAGTACGCCCGGCGCCGCCGCCAGTGCCGCCACGCGCGCTGCCGGGCTGCCCGTCGCCTGACGCGCCGTGCCGTGCACCATCTGCACCGCAACCACACTTATACACACACATACCAGACATGCACACGTCATGTTTCAACATATTCTATCTACGAATCAAAATTAAACCAATTTGAGTAATGAAAACGAATTTTATGCATGTACGACAAACGAGCGAATCGATAGAAGGTTTATGCTACTGCTCCACCTGCGTTAGCGTTAACGCTAATGTTAATGGCGAACTACGCGTTAGTTAACGCGTTAAAATGCGTTGGCTACATTAAGGTTACAATGCCGTTAAGACGTAATTCCTCGTCAATTAACGCGTTAACACACAACACTCACAATGGAGCCTAAAGCAGCTAAACTACTTGCGATAATGAGCCTCATAAATTATTTTATGTAATTTAAAAAGGGAGAAAAATGAAAAAAGAAGATAGTGGATGATTCATATACATCGTCGGCGATTTTTATGGGATTGCAGCTTTGGATTTCAAAGACATAGCTTTTATTGCAATAGCTCTAAAAACTTTTCGCCTTTTCGTTCAACCACTCCATTGTTGTTCTCGTACCTAAATGTAGTTCCCGCCTAAAACAAAGCGCAATCGTCCTTGCTATGCGAGCGAGTCCGATAGAATGAGACGGCGTTAATGTAGCCAACATCAATTAGTGCGCTAAGCTACGCGCTAAAACCCTTTGATGTGTCCAAAAAACCGACACTCGAGTTATCGCTTAACGTTTAAGACGCTGAGTGCAGCCAATGACCTTGAGCAATGGATACACCCCTTTTTGTTCGATAAAGCAGCGCCGCGTTTGAGACGCGGTTCGTTATCGGTACTACCACAGTCTCCGAGAACTAATATTCGTCTTTGAATTTGCACTCTGCTTTTAACAGATGGCCTTAGAATATTTTAGATAGGGCAAAATAAAAATGCTATCGTAATGGTATGATAAAAAAAGTCATGTGGCACTCGGAGACTGCCGCGGTAAAGTTATTGCATAGCATTTTTTATCAACTTATGCAATTTAATTATTTATTTATTTTTTATTTATATAGTATTTTTTTATTTAATATTAATCCAAGTTTACAAAACAATATACACTGTCTTTTTACCAACATACATTCTAACAATATTATTGCCAAACAATACAGTCATAGTATATAATATGAAACTATTCTGAACGCGACGATACCGTCAGAGCTCAGCGAGAATGTGATTCGTGTATGATGCAAAACTACATTCTGCGGTCCATCTCCTTCAGAGCTATTTTCCAATAGTCTTCTTTTGCTGTAAATAAATAGTCTATGAATTGTTAGTTAGATTTGAGTGACATTTCAAGACGTGCAGTATTTTACACTGTTCTTACCTTGGAACTTCAGAACATTGAACGTTTTGTGAGAATTCCACATTTTGCAACCTGTGATTAAATAATAGTATTTATTTGATTTAATATCTTTATTACTTAATTATTATGATGATAATATTATGCGGTTAGATACACTATCAAAAATGACTATGCATGAAATAAGGCCATCATATGATACATTGTGTAACTAAAATGGCAGAGTCTACGACTTTTGTAAGTCTATGTACGTTACGTTCTTCAAGACTAAAGCTGGAAACACATTATCGGACGCGGCTGATGGACGCGGCTAACAGCCGCCACTGTAAATTGTACATTATTTTATTAAAACACTAGTAGAGTGCCGTGGTAATATATTTTTATTCAATGTATTAAAATATTGACTCAGTAATATACATATTTATGATAATTAATTGATTTTAGTGGAAAAATAAGTGTGCGCAGTCGGACATTCGGACGCTCAAGGTCAGTCTGTCCACGACTTACGTCCGATAGTTTGCACAGCTGAGTGTATGTTCATACTCTAGATCACGGCTATCAGCCGCGTCCATTAGCCGCTTCCGATAATGTGTCTCTAGCTTAAGCTTGTTCCACTACACAGTTGACAGTTTTTAGGGTTATGAAACTACATTACGTCTTTGTAAGGATATCTAGTTATATAATCTTACATGTCAATCAAATTATAAGTTTATTAATAAAATAAATTATTCTTACCTTATAGCCTCCATCATAATATGATTTTGTTTTGATTTTTAATAAAGTTTTTTAGATTTATCAGCTAAATATAGCGCGCGAGTCGAGCGACATAGGTCCGTTTAGCAAGGCGCCTCAGCGCTCACTGTCGTTCTCCATAGGAGTGACAGAGAAAAAGCGCTTGAAATAGAAGGGCGTAAGTGCCAAACCACAAAATTCGTTATTTTTTGGAAATGTTGCAATTTTTTTAAAAATTAAAGTTAACCATTTCCTTCAGTTACATATGATACACAATTTTATTTAATTTCATTTACATTACTTAAAGCACAACTGTGTAAAGTCAAAATTTTACTATTTTCAGAGGCTACTTTAATTATTTTTTTTATCGAGTGAAGTTTTTCAAATCGTGTTTTGGAAATAACCACTATGTGAGGAATATGTTCAATTATAAAGACATTGATTTTGGTAATGATATGAGCGATAGGTTTTTATACAAAACGATCTTTATTTACCTCTATTTTGGTTTTCAGCCCCTTAACGGCATTAGTAATGCCATTAGCTTTTAACGCATTAAAACGATGGCCACATCTGCGTAGCGCACTAATTAACGCGTTAAGACGCAGGTGGAGCAGTAGCATTAAAAAAGTTTAATTTTTATTTTTAATCGATCGATAAGCAAGATTATATAAATAAATATTTATGTGATTATTTTATTCAAGTTTGTGGCTCAAATTTTAAAGATATTGTTTATATTAGAAAAAATATAAGTAATTATTCTACTCATCGCATACTACCCTAAACGACGCCGAATTTATTATTTCACAACTACACTTTGATAAAAAAATTAAATTTATTGTTTTTTTTTCATGCACCAAACATATCTTGTAATATATAAATTGCTTAAATTTTGTATAAACTGTTTGAACATATTTTTTGGTATATGAAGTATGATATTTTATGGCATTAATTAGAGCATCTGCGCTAATATCTATTCAGTTAACAAAGGTTGAATTTTATGGGTGGCATAAATGTGAACCAGAAATAATGGTAAAAATATAAAAACAATAAAAAATGAAATTATTTTACAACATTTCAATCATAAGCTTTGATAATTTAAATTCAATATGGTTCTTACTTGTTTCTTAGCAATATTCCGTGGTGGTTTTGCAAACGAATCGACATATGCCATTTTGGTTTGTTTAATGGGCGCTTTCTTGGCTTCTTGTGCAATCCTGATATTATTCGTGAGGGACCTCAATTTACGTTCTTGTTCTTCTCGGCATCTCTGCAATAGAAGAAAACGGGCCTTGGATGAAAATTCTGCTTAACTTACTGAATCATACTTAATGATTTACACTTAAACTTACAGCGTACATTTCCCTCCACGATTCCATTTCTTGTCTTTGTTTGGTACGAAAATTCTTCTGACAGAAAGTCTTCCATAGATGATCAGTATCTTCCATCAAATAGTTGTTGAAGTGTTCAAGAACGAACAATTGATCCGGATTTGCCTTGTCTACAACAGGCTTTAGTATTTCGTATGGCACGCCACCCGTAAATTCAAGGGCTGCAATTAAAAAGATAATAGAAATAATGGTTTATGAAACAACAAAAAAAAAAACAGTATTTTGTACTTATTTAAATCGACTTAAAATGGTAAAATTAAGAATTTTATAAATTAATGATTTTTACGAAATTATTTTTAGAACTTTTATTTGGATGTATATTTTTAAAAAAATTAAGAAGAAGTAAAAACTATAACACAAATACAACAAAAAACGACGCAGATTTTCAAAACACTGGATAAAACAACGCTACTGAAGAAGCAAGATTATCGACACAGACTAGCCATAGACACACGTTACATAGAAACGTACCGTAACACTGACAACGCGTGATTACGGCTTTTCAAACTGTGTACACTGATAATAACTGAGTCAGGTAACCTTCTGTACAGCAATCTTTATGTATGTATTCAAAAACCAGATAAACCAGAAGACACAACAAGAAACTAAAAGACGCATGTAACAGCGTTTTCTAATTATTATTTTTGATGGTAAAAACATGTATTTTATATTTTTATCTTACATTTCTAAAATAAGAGCCTATCGTTCGAGTGAAAATCTGTTTGTAGAGTTTGATTGACGACTTAGTTTACAAAAGCAGTTGTATTATAAATTATGCTTGGATAGGATAGTTGTAAATAATCATTTTCAGTAGCGTAAGTACTTACCATCAATATGTTCTTGAAGAACTTGTACACATATCTCATAGAGTGTCGGTACTTTTCCTATAACTTTATTTCCCGAGTATACTTTCGTTCTGCAAACAAAAACATAGTATCAATGAAACATGTTACTTGAGGAGAATCTCATAATACATACATGGAACTTAAGTAGTAAAGATTACCTTTGGTTTTTGGAGGATATGCCTATGCTAATACTATCCTCGTCACTAAAATGCGGTAGAGGTCGCGGCGGCGGCCGTGGCTTGTAATTCGGTGAGATTTCCGGCAGCGATGATATCTCTATAGCCGGCAATGGTGCTAGCTTCGCACTAGGAGCTAGTAACGCAGCAGGACTCAGCTGTAATTAATACATTATCTTAACACTTAACTATCCAGTTGCTTTTGTACTTTTTGTACTGATCAGTAGAGTCCAACAGACTCACTTTATAAATGGAAGGTATAATCAAAGAAAAGAAAGTTATTTTGTATGAAAAAGACAGTCTAAAGTACTTCAGTAATACATTTTTCACACTTAATCATTAACAGATATTATAAAATAAAAAAAACTGAGTGTAGAGTCGACATGGCATATATTTTTTTCAGAATGTTCAGAGTAGATATTGTGATTGCATTTATCACAACTCTGCTTAAGCCCTTGATCATTTCCAAGGGTAAATGCGACTACGCTTCTTCCTTTTCGCAGCATGTTTTAATGATTGAGGAGCTTCCTGATTTGACACTACCACATCTTGCATGGCTCGTAAGGGGTTACTTGATAGGTCTTTCTTGCTTTTCCGTATATGAGGTGTTACCGGTTTGGTTGCGATTACACGTAAAAATAGTCACTATTGGTAGATATATTTCACTATTATTTCCATTACATGATTGTCGAAAAAAAGGCAGAAAATGTCTATCGGATCTATTATACTTTGGAGTTTAGCGCGGAGGAATAATTACCTTATGAATACCCCCCGAATTATACTGTGTCGAAGCATTCGGCTTTGTCTGTCAGGTTCTGATTTTCAAGTTATTCAATTTCTTCCTTTATGACTGTCCATTGAATCTATAGTAATATTATCGAGAGGAAAGTTTTCATTGTTTGTTTGTTTGAAATAAATAGGCTCCGAAACTACTGGTCCGATTTGAAAAACTCTTTCACTATTCGAATCGTATTGTCCCCGGCACGTAACTTGGCAAGAGTCGTTAGATGCGCAGAAGTCATATTTTAGGTCCCTTTGGTACGCGCGCGGGACGCGAGGCAGCGCCGAGCCGCGCGCGCGATTGGTGCATTAGTAGACCCTTGCCCCTCGCATTGTGTCTACGTCCCGTTCGCTCCCGAATACACTTGCGTGCACGAAACTTGACACCTTCTTTTTGTTAAGTTTTGGTTACGAGTTATTGTTATTGTTTTAAATTTCGTTTTTGTTATAAGTTGTTGTTATTTTGTTTTATATTTATTTTTGTTGCGAATTGTTGTTGTTTTAAATCTATTTTGTTAGGGTTATTACAATGCCGAGACCAAACGTTATTTTACGCAGATAGGTCAGAAAAATGGTCTATGATGTCTATTGTGATAGCGAAAAAAGCTCTTAGACATCAATTTTAATGGGTCAGAGCGCAGTTTGCGCAGACTTTTAAATAATTTAGGTTTCCGGTGGAAAAAGCCCAAAACAATAGGTAAATTTTAATAGAAAAATCGAATACTATATTTTGACACGACTTTATTTTTAAATAAAAAAATACTTTTAAATGCATATATTTTAACTCTAATAATTATTAAACATCACGAATTATGTTTGTTCCTTATAAACACACATGATTAAAGAGACCACTTTTTTGTGCCACCAAGTGTACGATGTAGTGGCTGTGACATACTGACGGACAGACGGACAGACATGACGAATCTATAAGGGTTCCGTTTTTTGCCATTTGGCTACGGAACCCTAAAAACCAAATGCTATTGTGTCTGTTGGAAACTTATGGGTAGTTGAAATACTATTTCAGTTTTTAACAATAAATAAATGATTTATGTTACAAACATTTACTTTGCACATTTATATTTGTACCACATTGGCGAAAAATTAGATGAAAAGTAGAGTTTTATAAAAGTAAAAACTATAGTTTTCATGAAAACTTAAATGCAAAACTGTGTTCGTGAGACACTTGTGGATTGTGAAGTTGATTGTTGACAATAAAACACAAAGCATTATTTAATCAGCATAAGGACAACCTATTGATTAACTGGTTAGCGATCAACACTGCTAAGTGCCAAGCTTCTCCACCTCCACTCATTACGTCTATGGAGACTGCTCCTGACTATTAGCGATGGAGCTAGGATGACAACATGTGCGTATCCACTCTTGTGTTCAACAGTAATATCAAAATTAAAAAGGTACTAAAATATTTTCAATTTATAAATTATCGACATTTAAATTTACATAATACATTTTGAATCTCGGCTCTATAAATACTTACATCATTGTTTGGTGAGTGCTGGTGTGAAGTCGCCGATTTCTTCTTCGGTTTAGCAGGACTGATCATACCAAGAGCCTCGGCAAAGCTTGCACCTGGGAATTTTTTATTTCATACAGGAACATTTGAATTTCATACAGTATCATTACTAGCTAATACTTTTAAATTATAGTTAATAAAATGTATAAGCAGCATGATTATGACAAGTTAGATGCAAGATGTTGTAATACTTAGTGATTACTCTTAAAAGTGGAAGATTTTTTAGATAGAATAAAAATGACTTTAACAATAATTTTTAAAATATATCTTAATGAAATATTACGTCTTCTATTTTTTATTTTAATTTGACTGCACACATGGTGTACTGGTTCAAATGGTCATCTCACCACTTTCTATTATATTTTATAACTCTGTGATTCACAAATTAGTGTTATGAGCCAAGGTGTTCTGAGTATCCATTTCATGTATGTTTGTAATGTCACATAGTGTGAAGTATTTAATATATATATATACTAGTTGACCCAGCGAACTTCGTACCGCCCAACTTTAAAATTCCAGAACTTGATCGCAGCGCCACCTACCGGGTCCAATTGCGAATCTAAACCATTCCCAGATCCCCTTGAACACACACAAAAAATTTCATCAAAATCGGTACAGTCGTTTGAGAGAAGTTCAGTGACATACACACTCACAGAAGAATTATATATATTAAGATATTTACCTGAGCCACAATCAATTCCATCATCACTATCTGCTGCTTCAATGATTTGAACTTTTTTCTTTGGTACATCTGTTTTACTATGGCTGTTTGACTTCAGACTGCTCTTATGAGATGAAGAAGTTGGTTTCTGTTCAGACTTCTCACTCTTGTCGCTTTTCTTGTCTGAATGCGTTTTACTACTACTTGATGACTTGTGTTCATGTGACGATGATTTGTGATCACTGGATGATGAATGTTTTTTCTCACTAATAGATTTTTCTTTTGAAGAACTGTCTTTTTCTTTAGACTTTTCTTTGCTCGATGAACTGTTTTTTTCCATACTACTGCTATTGCCACTTTCCTTTGATCTGTGTTTAGACCCTTCCTTCTCTGATGAACTTTTGTGCTTTTCTTTATCAGAATTATGCGATTTACTGGAGCTCTTATGTTTGTCAGATTTACTGTGTTTCTCAGAGTTTGACTTTTCTTTGCTATTTTCGGTTTTGTTAGAGCTGCTAGACTTATGTTTGTCTGATGAAGACTGACTATGTTTGCTCTCTTTATCATTTTTCTCACTATTGGACTTGTTTTCTGTTTTGTGTTTTTTTTCCGAACTGGTCTCTTTTTCCTTTGGACTTTTATGTTTCTCAGAACTATGTTTGCCATGTTTTTCAGAGCTATGACTGCCACGTTTGTCTGAACTGTGACTGCTATGTTTTTCTGAACTGTGACTGTTATGTTTTTCTGAACTGTGACTGTTGTGTTTGTCAGAGTTGTGACCTTTATGTTTTTCGGAACTATTATTATTGCCGTGTCTCTCAGAGCTGTGATGTTTTTCTTTGGTAGAAGACTTTTCTGAAGAAGGTCGTCTTGCTTTAGTGTGTGAACTGTCATGTTTGGTGTGTTTTTCTGACTCTTTTCGTTTTTCACCGTGTGAAGAATGTTTAGATGACGATTTATAATCGTCAGTAGGTTCTGTTTTTATTTCCTTTTTAACCTTAACTTCTTCATTTGAAGATTCGGAAAGTTCGGATTCACTTTCAATGCTTCGTGAATTGTCGCTTTCGTCATTACTATCACTTGTTGATTCGTCTATTTTACTTCTACTTTGAGATCGCCTGTCAGAATCCTCGTCACTAGAACTAGAATGTTTTCGACGTTTGTTGGGCTCTTCTTCCTGGAATTGAAAAAAAGATAAACCTTAATATGAAGCTTCTCGATTTTATATTTACATTCTGCTGGATAGTGTACAAATTAACTTTAAAAGATTACTTAATTTTGGTAGGCCGTTTGGTATAACCACCAGATAGACAGACAGATAGAAAACTCTTTATTTGCACATGGTGTTATAGATTTACATACAGAACGTAAGGTAACCTCGGGATGGATTCAAATGTTTCGGAGACAGTAGGTAGTTGATGGTGCAAGGAGTTTTGAAGGATTATCGTTTACTAATTAATATAAATAGAAACATATTATATCTTCATATCGCTGCTTTGCATGAATACCCGCACAAAACACTGGTTTATAACACAGCCAAATGCAAAATAGTCCTTATTGATGTGAAACATCTATAGGCGCACGTAAAATAGATTTCTGGCCTGGCGACTGGCGACGCGTCGCCGCGGCACGCTATACGATGGTATATATAGACTACTATTTTAATAATTAGTAATATTTTATTTTATCATTATGACATATTTAGTTCCTATTACAATATGTTCTTTTCTGCATATTACTTTTACAAAATAATGGCGATGTTTCACATCTGCCAGGCGTCCCGTGACGGCTCACTTTTTTTTTATATATATATCCTTATAGATTTTAATAATCCTTGATTAATACCCTTACATTCTATTCTTCTATTGATATGACACATGAAAAGTTATGACAAAAAATATTTTGTTTAATTTTCAAATAGCTCCCCTGTATGACTTGTGATTTTGGTTTGTGCGAGTATTCATGCAAAGCAGCGATATGTATATTCATTCCTACATACATAATACATGCCAAGCTATATGCATTCATTTATACATCATCATCATCAGCCTATCGCAGTCCACTGCTGGACATAGGCCTCTCCCATTGCACACCACTGTGATCGATTTTGGGCTTCTCGCATCCAGCTCCTGCCAGCCATCTTACGCAGGTCGTCACTCCACCTCGCCTGTGGGCGTCCTACACTACGTTTACCGAGACGCGGTCTCCACTCAAGAACTCTTCTGCCCCAACGGCCATCAGTTCTGCGGCTAATATGGCCAGCCCACTGCCACTTCAGCTTGCTAATTTATACATATAATTTATAAATAACTATCAATTATATTACATCATGAAACAGATGATGACTGATTTAGTAAAGAAAAATCATTGAATCATTTTTTTCAACTATTTATCGTTTACTCTTTCCTAATCTTCACTGGCAAAAGACTGTTGTGTCCACAGGCTTAGGTTAGGCTTATTTTTTTATAAATGTAATTATATTAAATAAATTATGTGTTCATAAACTTAGGTTGGGTTTAACAGCCATAGGTAAAAGCAACCATTCAGAGAAAGATACTTTTATTTAAAAAAAGATTAAGGTGGTAAATTTATTACATAGGTACATACTTCGGAAAGCAGTAATATCAGCTTGTATTATATTTAATAATAATAAATACTTATCAAGCAAGGACTTATCAATGACATTCCGTCATATCTACATTAATAATTTTTTATTGTGAGAAAATTCCCACGGGTAATCACTAAACCGAGGGTGAAGTAGTATATTTAGCTTAAAACCATGCTGTACTCTGCCACAAATGAGTTTATAGCAAGAAACCAAGATACCCTATACATGAAGTGATCGTCAACTTTGCAGACTCATATACAGTTAATTAAACCATGTAGAACTCTAACATTAGCCCTTCTCGCCTATAGAGTGCGGATGGAGGATGACATGCCAATCGTTTCAGATATTAATTAAAATGCCATGAAACAAGACATATACAAGTAATAAAATATAATGCAATTGAAACTAATTGAAATACTCAAAAATCAATGATGGAAGACATATCTTAATATTGATACTAACCTCACTACTGTGATTTCTTCTCTTACCGCTGCTGCAACTACCATTCACATCTTTCTGCTCTTTTGATTTTGAAGTTGTATTTGATTTCTCATTATTGTCTAAATTCATTTGAGACTTTTGACCACTGTCTTCTGAATGATGACCGTTGTAAGTTGATGCTATAATTAAATACACAAATTATAATGTTTATTATTATACTTCCAGCTGCTACAGTTGAACTATTGAAGTGGCGTGCAATTGGAGTGGCCTATGTCCAGCAGAGGACTGTGATAGATTTATGATAATGAAGTTTGTAAATGATTTTAACATGATTAATACATCTACAACTTGATTTATTGTAAGGCACTAAACAATATTACCTCTACAGGTAGATTTGAAAATCTTGAAATCCATAAATTAAGGAAGGTTGTATATTTTGCTAAGAACAGGTTTCAGAGATTAAAAATGATGTTAATTGTACTAGCTGAATTAATATTTAGTTTTGAGTAAAATGTTTGACTAATTAATATCTAGGTTGAAATTTAGAATCTGTAGATGGTGGTGGTGAACAAAAATTGTTTGGTGTTTATTGGCATCACAAAAATATGTTGGTACTTCTATGACTGTTGTAGTATGTAATACTCGTAATATATAATAAATGGAAATTAGTAACAACAAAAGCTACTATATATCAAATGAATAAACAAAAAAAATGCCGTCCACAGATAAATTGACACTGTAAATAATGCAATAGTTAACTGCACGGTTGGCCTTGTGGTTTATGCAGTCTCCATGCTGCTTTCTACAGCACCAAAGTGTTGTGGGTTCAAATTCCATGTGGGACAACAGTTTATGTGATCACCAAATAGTTGTTCCAAGTCTGGGAGTTTTATGTGTCCGTTTCATGTATGTATGTAAAGTCCCCTACGAAATAGTATGTACATTTGTAATGGGAGTTTTGTCTTTTAAAAAAAGGAAAAAAAGTACCTATCTTTCCCTGTCAACAACCACCATGCAGGTTTTAAGGGTCTATATGTTAACATAATGTGTAATCATTTATCTATAGTTTTCATATACAAAAAAGGATATCAGAAAATTTAATTTGGTGATCATTAATTTGTTCAGTAGTCAGCTATCGCTAGTTTTAGCCATGTGACCGTATAATTATGCATAACTCAGTGTAATATAAACAAAAACACATAATAGCAGATTAAAATTTATTTTATCTATTGAAAGAAAAAATATAAACAAATGGAATAAAAACACATTACAATAAACATTCATGCATTAAAATAAGGCAAACTGTAAGAGTTCCATGCATACCTTTCAAACACTCAAGAATATGCTATTTTCATTTATGATCATTTCAGATATATTTTTATGTAATAGCTCTTAGTAGTAAACAAACTGTTGACATTATTATCACATTACACATATCATCAAACTTAAACCCAAAAGCAAAACTTCAACCGTTACAAGTAGTATTAAAATGTGGCTTGCTCACTGTCATTGTTTTGTTCCTCTGAGTCACTTTCCTCTGCTGCTACCATCATCTTCCACTTATAGACCAGAGATCGTGCAGCCTGTCCGACATCTCCTGGCTCCTTTCGCAAGGCATTTACTGTACGGCCTACACCAGTTTCCTGGAGATGCTGTACTGTCACACCCAAGCTGAACAGCTTGTCTATGCATTTTAAGACCTACAAAAGACATTGTTCGTAACTTCTATTGAAAAAATTAATACCGACATATGGAATTAAGTTTCAGTAAGGTTTTTTTAAAGAAAGGGAAGCTACCAGCGACATGATATCATTATATGTCTTAATACATAATATATTCATTATATATAATGTCGCTAAATATTGAAAAGTGCGTAATTACTATCTCATGTCATGGTGGTAATTTCTGAAGTAAATTCACTAAATAACAGTTTAGACATTGTTGAAACTCTAACGATTAAGGAAATTACATTATATTACATTATAAGGATGAATAAAACTGAAACTCACCTTCTGTTCATCGTGTGGATATTTTTCTATAGCACTTTGATAATGTTTAACTAAATCAAGTACCGACGCCATGCTACACAATTTTTATCATCACAATGTCAATTCTTTACCAATAAAGACTAGATGCCAGCTGTTAAACGGCAACCATTTTTATCATACATTACAGAAGTACACTACACATTTCTAAAACGTCATTGACGTTTCATATCACACCAGTGCTGCCAACCCTTAAAAACTAAAAATCAGTAGGTTTAGGGCAGGGATCCAGCTACCTAAAAATTGTACATTTATGGCTGGTAAAATAATTGCACCAAGTTCATAATATACTGTGACACAGTGTATCAATATGAACTCGGTATAGCTGAATGTTAATATCCAATCCAACAGTAAAAATTAAGCATAAAACATAAATAAGAGGCATGAATGTAAAAACATTAGGATTATTAACACTTGTATTACATATGTAACAGGTTACATAATAAACGACATATTATTACAAATGTAATGAAAGAAAAAAGTATAAAAAAACAATATTTAAGAAAATGTTGTTATTCAACATTTATATTATATATTAATGTTTTACTCGTAAACTAAGGCAGGCAACTAGGCAGGGCTATCTACTGTGGTTTTTGGTTAAATATTTAAAGAAAGCCCTAAAAGTTCTTATGGTAAGTTAGATAATATATTAATATGTTGTATTTGCAAAAATATTATTTAGATACTCTGTACCAGACTGAAAAAAACCTGTTTGAGTGTTGCTGACCATAAACATCTATGATATGGATATAAAAAGTATTTTTGTAATTTAACTTTAACTAACAAACCAAGCGCGGATCCAGGGGGGTAGTCATGGGGGTCATGACCCCCCCCTGGGCGCGGTCCGGGATTTAGGTGTAAAACTAAATAAAACTTAATTTTAGATTTTTTATCAGAATATTATTTAAACATTGACACTGTGAAACAACTAGCAACCTTATACATTGTTACTTTGTAGATACTACTCCAGTTTCTGTCATTGTAAATGAATATTGGCTCTGGATGGTGAAGTGGCAGCGGTGTTAGTCCATACCACAGTCAATTTCTAATATAATTTTAAATTGCGATATTGAGCTGTATCTTTTTTGTTTTTTACGCGCAGAAATCTTTTTGCACCATACCCTTCGTGGGGTAAAAGAAGGGCGGGTGTAGGACTACCGGGTGAACCGGTCTACCCACTAAACCCCACGGCGGCCTACCTCGGCAGCTCGGAGGAACTCTAGGATCGGTGTTGGGGCTCTTACCGCTCTACGCAGTAAGAGCCCCAACACCGATCTACCTTAGACGACACCCTCCGGCCGCACCAGGGGTGTCACTTGTCTCGGGTCGTTTGCAGCGGTCACATCTCCCCAATATGTGGCTGCAGCGACCCTTAAGAGACGATTGAGGGACTAGCGGTAGAGGTTACCGCATCCCCTTCACCGCCTCCTTCGAGCAAGATCGACCCTTTCCCGATCCCTCTCAGCGGACACATTCTGGAGCATAACGTCCTCACTCTTCCTACACTTCCCATTCCTCGTCACTCGCCAGCATTGCGGCGATTAATGCTGACGGTGATATGTTTCGTCCGATCTGTCTCCTACTCAGAACGGCAGAACGACTCCAACAGCGCGTTAGCACGCACAGCTCTGAGTTACGAGCCGTGCCTGCCAAGCCCGCAGAGCTTGCCTATACGCGTTCCGCAGTAGCATTCCGGGCTCGTGACTCTTCGCCTTTCCGACCGATAGAACGAATTTTGGTCGTAGAATATCGTGTCCATGTCGGCCAGAATGTCGAAGGGTGGAGATCGTGCCAGGACCGTCGCTGCCTCGTACAAAATCGTGCGGTAGCCTCGTACGACCCGTATGGTATTATGGCTCTAATACAGCAAAAAAATCCTATCCATAACATCCTGTCAGATGATTCAAACAGCATCTATGTGGCAATGTTTAGCATGACTGTAGAGTCCAATACGATAGCGACAGTGGCGTGTATTATGGCCACATTACCCGTTACTGCTGATCATGAGGTCAAGTCCTGGGACTTCTAAAGACAGGCCAAAAGTGTTATTGATTTTTCTCACAGCAATTTCTTATTAACAGCCCGAGTATGGAAGTTTGGCGGTGATCCACGCCATTGGTCGGAGTGCACGTTAAGCCATCGGTCCCGGTTGTCATGAACATCTATAGTTATCTTATTCGGAAGTCAGTGCCCTCAAATGTACTGTTTTTCAAACCTTCGAATTTCTGTTCTCCCTCGGGGTTGCGGAGGTCCGATGCCAGTCACTCCGTGGAAAAACTGGATTCAGGTAAACTGGTTGAACTAGTAGACCCCAAATGATGACTGGCTACTTGTTAGTATTAGTTAGTAGCGACAGCGGAAAGATCTTTCTCTACGTTACGCTAAGAGCTTCAATGGTTGAAGAACGTCTAACGTCTAACAAAACCGAACCGAATTTGTATATATTTGTTACCTGTTTATAAAAACTATATATTTTTGCAATCCTTGCAATTTTAACAATGTTTAATCTAAAGTTCGTAGCCAGAGACAAAGCAGTAAGTGCTGGTTCCCACTACGCCGGACCCGCAAATCTGCCAGAAACCGGACAGAGTGTTCACATTACACCGGAGCCTCGGACAGTCAAGTACTCAGCTCAGTTAAATTTGTACCTATGCACACGACGAAATTCTTGTTGTGGTGGTATGTTAATAGAAGGCAATATAAAAGAAAACATTGGGTACATTCTATTTTCGAATGACAGCAACCACTTTTGACGATTTGCGGATGAAAATGCGATCCAAATGATGTGAAGGGAGCGCGAGCTGTGGCGAGAGGAGCGCGGGCGCTGCGAGCGGGGGACAGATACCGGCACAAACTCATTCACATTACTCCGGTCCGGTGTTTTTACCGGGCGATCGTAGTGTCAAAACGCACGGTAAAAATGCAGGACCCCGGATAATGTGAATAGCTTCATATAACTTGTACAGCCACTAGTCCTTCCGGCAGTTTTACCGGCCCGGCAAATCTGCCAGTCCGACGTAGTGGGAACCAGCGCTTAGGTTTTCGTGAAAATATAGGACTTTTGCGTACTATATTAAATTTTTTCTATAATATATAGTACGCCGACCTGAAATATAGTACAATACTATCTATTTAGTAAAGTTGGCAACCCTTGTTTTTTTTTTACGTGTTGGACTCGTACCGACTAAAACCACACGGTGTGACCTCGCCTCAATTTTAGGAGGAGTCCAGGGAGAGATCACGTCCTCGCAGAAGGTTGCGACCGCGTTAAAACAACTGTCGCTACCGGCCATCGAGCTTATGACGGCCGGTAGCGAGAGATCCTCTCCGATGACTACAGTGAGGTCCCGACGCTGCACTGCCTATGCGGGGCAAACCGCCAACGTGTGCAGGCCCGATGTCTCACTACAGTCGCAGTGGTGGCAGACGGGACTCGATCCCCTCCTAGTGAACGAGTGCAGGTACTTTCCGAAGCTACTGTGCCCGGAAAGCACCTGCGTCAGTCGGAAGCCAGCGCGTGGAGTCTCCAGCCGGAACGATTATCTGACCATGGTGGCTCGGCGAGCGGCTTCACGCCACTCGCGTAAGTCCTCGGGCGGTGGGCGAAAACCGTTCTCCGCCCGGAAGTCAGCCACTCGCCGATAAACTTCGGCGAACACTTCCGCCCCCAAATCCTACGGGGGTGTTCCGGCCAAGTCGCATGCCGCCTCTGTGGACACCGTGCGGTATCCACGTAAGGCTCTTACCGCCAATATCCTATGGGGGTGCCAGAGGCGCGCCCTATTTTGGGCGGTGAGCCGCCACCCACACCGTACTGTGCCATTGACCGGACAACCCCCGTGTACAGCTGCCTCGTGGGAAAACTGGCCCCGCCCAAATGGACAATAGTAACCCTAGGGCGAAGTGCTTGTCGAAGAGCCACCTACCGTCTAGGACCAGCCCAGAAACCTCATCTGGGCCCGGACCGGTACGAGGACCGAGTTGACCTCGATGGAGGCGCCGACGGGTGAACCACGACGGAACCCATGAAACAAAAGGGGCCCCGTCTTATCCACGGCCACCCCTAAACCCAGC
This sequence comes from Phragmatobia fuliginosa, assembly GCA_932526445.1. Taxonomy (NCBI): domain Eukaryota; kingdom Metazoa; phylum Arthropoda; class Insecta; order Lepidoptera; family Erebidae; genus Phragmatobia; species Phragmatobia fuliginosa. The sequence goes on along the minus strand of OW052068.1, from coordinate 10,578,940 downwards.
GCCTCAATGCGCCCGACCACTAGAGAGACCCCTGTGGTGGGCAGGCGGGCCGCCTCCTGGAAGTTAGCCCTCCGGGCCGTGACCAAAGTGGCATCGGCTTAGCAAATTACGCCCAGCCCGGTGGAAGACGCCCTCGTAGGGCCCAGTCGTATCCCATGTTCCAGGAGTGGTCCTAGGACAGACCCCTGCAGAACACCGCACGACATGGCCCTGTGCCTCAAGGCACCATCTCGGTCCTCGAACATGACGGTACGCCCCTCTAAATAGTCTGCCACAAGCCGCCTCAGGTACTCTGGCACTCCGTGATAGCGGAACGCTTCCCTGATGCAGGTATTGCATGCATATGATGCAGACTATTAAAGGCGTTGGCGATGTCCAAGGACACCGCCAACACCACTCCGCTGCAGGTCACTGCCTCTTCGGTCTCGGCCCTAAGGCGCAACAACGCATTGACCGTGGAACGCCCCTCTCGGAAACCAAATTGGGCTTCCAACAGGTCGGGGTCCACCTCGCAGAGGTGCCGAACGATGCGGGCAGAGAGAACAATCTCAAACAACTTACCCGCCTCGTTCAGCAACACGATGGGCCTATAGGCCGCAAGGTTGGCAACCCTAACTTGATCACAGCTATGTGACCTGGCGCCAAAGCTGGATCCGCCCTTGTAACAAACTTCACTTAAACTTTAATTACTTTCTTGATTTCATTTCTCTTGGGAACACTGCTGCCATACTGGACGATTTACAGTATTACAAGCTTTGTAGATAAAATATTTTTATTTTACGGCTGTAAAAAAAATCCTAATTATGTTCCTTACAGTATGAGATCCAGTTGCAAGATTAAGGTCATGGCTCACTCCAACGGCACCGCTCCAACCCAGTGAGTAACTTGTTATTAGAATGTGACCCTTAAATTGTATGTCGTATTACATGTTTCATAACGTCAGTATAAAAAGCCAACAGCGGGATGTCTGCACGTTTGCTGCTACCTAAAAACCGTTCGTAGTGGTCAAAGAGTATGTAACACTATGTTGTAGTGGTCTCCACACTTCAAGCGTGCGGACCGCATGACTAACGCGCGCCGACTGCGAGCTGTGAGAGCTGTCAGCGAGCCTCCCGCCAGGTGCCAGCGTCGCCGGTAGCTGTCGCATACTTCATAGGTTGTCTAACATTTGTTTAAGCCGCTAACCGCTTACCTCACCGCAAGACGCGTCGCAATTCGCAACGGCCATGAGGTACCGCGCGCCGACTGCGAGCCGTCCGCGAGCCTCCCGCCACGTGCCAGCAAGCGAAACAACGCCTCATCGTCGCCCAATATCTCTTTCTCCTTTTACTGTCTTGTTCTTCGTCCAGAGCAATAGCGATTATTGCTAGTTCACGCAATGTAAACTGAGACATTATGAAAACGTGCGAGTCCTAGGCGTACTCAATCGCAACTGCATTGCATGTGTGTTATTCGCGATGACAAGATGCTTCCACCTCGAGCTTGCACCTCGCGGGCAACGCGTGTATAGCGCGCTGGCAGCTAGCGGTAGCCAAAATTCAATGCAGAGCCGTGCCGCAGCCGTGCCGTTACAGTGTGCCATGACCATAAAAATTTTCATGTTTTATGTATGTGTATTGGATTGGGGAGTCGTATACTAGTACTATTACTAAAGTCGGCGCGAGCACTTCTATATCGCGATACAATATTTGTAGTTACTCCGTGTAATTCGTTACTTTGTAGTTCGGTGTATCTTCGATAGATGGTGTTGTAGTTTTTTTTCTGGTGGGCTGTATGTGGAAATCGCCAAAATATCAAAATTTGAACTTTGAATTAGTGTTCATCAATTTAAAAAAAAAAATATATAACTAGACCTGGTTTGTTCAAAATTTTCACTTATTAAAATTTCTATGAAGGTATGATATTGTGCATGTAGGTAATAGAGACTTGAAGCGACGTAGGTCAGAGACCAAGTATGAGTGTTAGGTTAAATTATAGAGGGTGAGTTCAGTTATTCTAGGTAAATAAGGCTTAGGAGAAAAGACGATGGTAGGGGTCACAATAGTCTGCCCGAAGGCTTTATAGCCCAACGGTGCGCTATTGACCCACAGGCAGCGGGAGCAGCTCTATAAATCGTCGATGACAACTAACTAGCGACTGCCCGTATAAGTGAGAAATATACGCCGTACTACCGCATATAATGTAACTGTTATTGTAGTTATGTCGTTCATAATAAAAATCGTCCATGTGAGTGTCAGACCACGCATAGAATAAAGTTCGTTGTTTGTCACCCATAACCTTTTAGGTTAGATTAAGGCTTAGATAAAGTTATAGTTATAGTTTATCTAGGCCGTTATAGTTTCCCTTCAAATACTAGTAATTATTAAATTTTTCAAATTTCTTTGAGCTGCCGTTTAGCTTTTAGAGAGGGAGAGGCCTCGTCCTCTCCTTAGTAAGGTTTCTACGACCTACTCTACCAAGCTGGCCAGACGCGTTGGTATAGGATTTGTTTTGTTTTCCCTATCTTAACAGTCTTCTCTTAACATTGAAGTTCAAGGTAGTAAAGATACGCTGATTTTATCACGAATGGGTCGGCTCGTCCGAAGCGGTAATACCCTCGCGTAGAACGACCTGTTGCTGTTGTATACCGGTATTTCGTTGGTGAGTGCGAGACCGGAAGCCCGATAATGCAAGAGCATCTCGCAAGACCGTCATGGCGTGGGTGCTGCTGCATTATGTGCACTCACAATGAGGATTGGACCACCACTCTTAAATTCTGCTCATGCTTTCCATCAGGCAGAGTCAAGCCACTTCAGACAGACAGACTAGTTTGTCCTTTAGTAGCCTCTTCCGACAATATCAAATCGAGTTGATATCCTTCACATAATTTTGCAAAGTAGCTCTGATGCTGACTGTACTCGTAGCGTAGCTAATGCGATATTTTACATAAAAAGTTTATAGAGACAAGTATAAGTTTATATACCTATATATACATATATTTTTTTCTTTATTGTTTACACAAAATAGTACAAAAGAAAAGAAACATATGAGTTACAAGTTATATGTACGACTATGTGTACAACAATAGGCGGTCTTGTCGCTCATGGCGATTTCTTCTAGACAACCCTATAAATATCCCTACTATCCCTACTAATATTATAAATGCGAAAGTAACTCTGTCTGTCTGTCTGTCTGTCTGTCTGTTACGCTTTCACGCCTTAACCTGTGAACGGATTTTGATGAAATTTGGTATGAAGGTAGAACTGAACTTGGGAAAGGACATAGGCTACTTTTAACCGACATACACGCCAGCTGAGCCAAGTTGAAAGCTAGTATATTTCAGAATATAATATATGTAATTAAGGAATCATACATAGAGACACATTCATTGACTTCAGAGATATACTGACACCTACACAAATACTGATAAACATACATACGTATAAACATACATAGACATACAAATATACATATATATATATATATACAAACTAATATATATATATATGTAATTATGTACCTACTTACAAATAAATGTAATTGTAGTCTCTTGGTAATTTCAAAGCTTTCAAAAGTTTTGCTGATAATATATAGTTTGATACTTTATGACAGCAAAAGATTATGTATTTTGAGTGGTTATTAGGAAAACTAATGATAAAAATGTAGTTTGGACTCGTCTGGTTAGTTTTCAATTCAAGAGATGCACAATAGGTACACCTCAATCAACCAACCTTTTTTTTTACTTGTTTCCTCAGTTGTGACTAAGAAGAAGTAAAATAGTAAAAAAGAGACAGAAAACATTACTTGTGTTTCATTCATATGTTCGATCGAGACTGTAGTAGTGTTTAGATTCTTTTTTCTATTTCTCTGTTTCTTGTGTTCCATTAATATATGCGTTTGCCATAAATTATAGTTTGGATTTATACAGTAAATTTATTTCTTTGTATAGATTATTAGGGAGATACCAAAGTTCTAGGCAGCACAGGATTATAAGTACGTTAGTATCCAGCGCCCGCTTCCCACGCAGGTAAATTTGACCTTGCCGGTTTCCTTCGCTTCCCTTACACATCGGCTACACGACGATTTCTGTGTACTGCAAGTTAGTACACGTTCAGTGTTAATGTCGCCGTTATCTTGTTGCTCTTGCCTCCTTCCGAGGCGCTATAGTCCAAAAGGTCAAAGCAAAATCATAAATCGATCAAGTAGTCTTATAAAATTTGAATAGCTTTATATACCCTTTTAGAGTGACGTAGGTATACCATTAAATACAGATAAAGGAAAATGTACCACCACACCCATGTTGATGTTAAAGTTACAGTATACAACGCCTGTACTGAGTTTTTATTATTTTAAATGAAATCATCTTGCCATAATATTACAAACAGGCGTTTATATTAGTTTCTATACTAATATTAAAAAGATGAAAAGTTTGTTAGTTTCAACGCACTAATCCCAGGAAGTTGTGGTCACTTCAATTTATTTATTTGTATAGATAATAATCTAAGTGGTCCACATTCACTGCGAATGTAGACAATACAGAATGGTAACTCACATTAAGACGGCCCGAGATCATAATGGGAGGGAAACATATGAACTGGCAGTGAGTTCCAGTTTTTGACTGCTTGGCACAGAAATAAAGAGCCGAAACGTTTAGATCTAGGACGTATATCTACGATCTACCACTGAAAAAGTGAGGTAGAGGAAGGGTAGAAGGTGGGAAGAGTTCTTCAAAATACTTTCCATGACAAATAAATAGAGGACTATCTTAGAGGCCACTGTCATCTGCAGAAGCTAGTTATTAAGAAGTTAGTTATTAATATAATGAACCCTGGTGTGGTAAATATTGTAACGGGTGCGGGGTGAAGCTAGCCAGTTACTACTACTCCTATGTTATTGGCAATCTGTCAGTGATAGTTTTGTCATAATCAGTCTAGCCTTTCCAAAGATTAGAGACAGCCCGAAATTTTTTTTTTTTATTTGAGGCTACCAAAGTGACTCATGTGCCTGATAGAAAGCATGAGTGGACTCCAGGAGTAGGGCTCATCATCCGTATAGTAAGGGTAAGCAATGCAGCGTGGTGACCCATGCCATGGCGGTTTGCTTGGATGTTTCCCGGTTTCCAGAGGCCAGGCGAATGATGCAGAATGATTGGACCCCCGTCTCACACTCACCAACGAAATACAACAGCAAGGTAGTACTGCTCTGGTCGTCTCTACTACCGTTTAGACTTTCATTATTTTTATTTGATTAAAATCTGCTGTTTTGAAGTTATAATCAGACACTTTAATTATATTCACATGTATAGATTTTCGGATTGTGTAGTTTTTTAACTAACAAACTATTTGCACATGATTTATAAATAGCTATCAATAGGCTAGATATATACAGATGAATACGTGTTTGTTTTCTAAATATAGCTGTAGGTATACTTTTCTTGGCAATTATTATGCCAACCAGGGCGATTGTTATCAAGCGAGAATCACACTAACAAGTAAACGTGAACTGGTAATGGGAGTCGGGACCGTTGGCACCGAATTCAATACAACGTGCGGAAGCATTGCGACGGTAATCTGCCCGCGCAGCACTCGCAGATCGAGATATTTGCTTGTATGCAAATGGAGGCCCTTACCGTGCGACCGCGCCGTGAACAACCTGATGTGATAATACCCAACAGTCTCCATATAGAGTGATACTAACATGAGATACACGCGTAGATAAGGACGCAGACCGACATTTGGTAATAGAGACAAAGAGACTAGAGTCCATTATTGGTGACTACATTACAATAACGACTCATAACAATAACTTTGCATTCAAATTGTTTATAGCATGAAATAACAATATAGCTTACATTAGCATAGAACTTTCATATCGCTGTATAACTTGAGGGGAAGGCTCATTATGTAAACAAGATAGCTAGAAAAAGTATAAATAACTCATCAGTCCGGTTCGTTTACCTGCAACGACTTCCTGCGTATGCCAAGGAAGTAAGTCCTGATCGGCAAGACAGCGCGTGCGCATACCTTGTTATCTATAATTTTCTACAGACAAGATTTATATAGCGTTAAAGGGATCATCAGCTCAAGTGATTAAGGTGTTTTATAGTGAACTTGAACCATTTGTTCAAAGGTCAAAGCATAGTAATTGTAGTTACCATACACGACCTCGTCGAAGTCTCTATAATAAATATTACGGTGCATGCAATACATCATTGTAATTCACTTTACCTCTTGTTAATATTTAATATATTTAATATCCATATCACAGGGGTTCGAAGAGAGGAATGTGTTCTTCTTAAACTTTAGCTTCGATGTATGCGTTTATACCTACCGTATATATCTTCAAATTTTCATCCAAGATATTGAGGTACCTATAATTTTGTGCTTACTCAAATTTAAAGTGATAATGTTAACTTCTTATCGGAGGGTAAACCGCTTCGTTACGTTACGTAACTTGGTTTGTCTTCTGTCTTCTACGAAAGGGTTGGGTTCTTTTTTCTGACTATTGAGATTAGTGTATTCGGCTGCGTGCATTTGAACGTCTCTCTTTCTCTTTGGGGACTGCAGAATCATTTTGGGTCCACCAGTTTAAGAGTGATGGGTCTTAAAAACCAAGACCAAATGTTGGGTCGTCGGTTTCCACTAATTAGTATTAGCTCAGTTCTCTAATTGATTCTTTAACTTTACATATTAACACCTCTCAAATTTAAAAAAAAACATTGCCGTTAAAGGAACACGACGCTACCTCATGCCTGGCTACGACCATGATTTGTAATGACACTTCGCAATCTGGAGTTATTTGCTGTGGTGGTTGAACTTATTATTAGTTGATTTTCTTTAAACTAATAATACGAAAAACCATTCTAAGTATTGGTTGATTTTCCTACGGTAAATTTGTAACTACATACCTACATAATTTATACGTATAAGAGATCAGAACGATCTTTCTGTGTACGCTCTGAGTGAATAATCCACTTTTTCTTTCTTGTTATTATTTTCAAGTCGCTTGAAAACTAAATGTACTCAAAGAGTCACACCGACAAATACTAGGTGTGAATTATAATGATGCAACAATGTTGATTGAGCACGCATTTTAGAGGGAGACAAGCTGCCAGTTCATTGCTTACTTTTTTTATATAAATTCCACAGTTTTCTACAACTGACTATGACAAATTACACAGCAAGCGAGCCATTTTTCTTGTCTTTTTATGCTCACACAATTAGTTTTATCTTATCTTATTAATCTTTACGTAAGGCCAATAAGTATTGTCACATAATAGTTAAATATCCTTTTTAAGATTACGATAATGTTATTCTGTGGGAGAAGGATATAAATGACATGTGACACGCAACGCTTATTCTTGGTATGTTTATATTTGATATTGTATAGGATGAGATCGGATTACGGTATCGATATTCCTTTTATATTAATGTATTTTTTGGTCGCGGTGCTTCTTTAAATAAAATAAATTAAATGATAAATGTACTCATAAAAATTTAAAGTATTAATCTCATAATGTACCAGACTGATTTGAATAACTATTATAGTGTTTCATTATGATTATAGTATAAAGTGTATAACATATGACACCTTATAGGTACCTATAGATACCTACGGACTTCATTCCAAAGAAAGAAGAGCCTGTACTAAATTAATCCGGTTAACTGCTGACAAATACTTCTATTTATGTCACTAAATATATGTATTACGTTACAGATAAGTTACATACGTATAAAAATATTTATCCGTATTCGTTACCCATTAACTGGTGCTGCGTGGGAACCAGACGCAATCCCACTAAGGTAAGTAGGTACGTGGTGTGATACATGTAATCCCAATTTAAAGGTTTTAAAGACGCTGGCATCTATCTACTCCTACATAATCTTGCAATTTAGAGATATGTACTTCAACATAAAATTATTTGAGAGACAGTAGATTTATCACTTACACAGTGGTGGTGAATGATAGAAAATTAGAATAAATAAATAAATATTTTAGACATCTTACACACAACGTCATCTAGTCCCAAAATAAGCAGAGCTTATGTTATGGGTACTAAACACCTGATATAAATACATAAACATACTTTTTTTTGTAAACACATACATATTATACACAGAAAAACACCCACACTCCGAAACAAATATTTGTGGATCACACAAATATTTGGTCTGACCCGGGAATCGAACCCGAGACCTTTTGATCAGCAGCCGCATACGCAAACCACTAGACCAACAAGGCAGTCAGAATAACAGAATAATATCATGACATGGTGTTTTGACACAGGTTTTGTTTGAAATAAATGAATTTATTAGTATACTAATTGACCCAGCGAACTTCGTACCGCCCAACTTTATAATTCCAGAACTTGATCGCAGCGCCACCTACCGGGTCCAATTGCGAATCTAAACCATTCCCAGATCCCCCCCCTTGAAATTTCATTAAAATCGGTCCAGTCGTTTGAGAGAAGTTCAGTGACATACACACTCACAGAAGAATTATATATATAAAGATATATATATATATATATATCCCTACTAATATTATAAATGCGAAAGTAACTCTGTCTGTCTGTCTGTCTGTTACGCTTTCACGCCTAAACCACTGAACCGATTTTGATGAAATTTGGTATGAAGATAGAAATGAACTTGGGAAAGGACATAGGCAACTTTTTACCGCGATAACGGACATACACGCGGGCGGAGCCGGGGTTTCGCCCGCGGCTATATATATATATATATAATAATCCGACCGATTTCGGCCATGGCGACCATGTTGTGTGTGGGCTTTGATTATTGTGGGATATCTTGGGTCTGGATGGGTCTTCATATAAACTTTATTATATAATTAGCATTAGTGATTCCTAAAGGAGTAAATAAATAAGAGAAACGTTATACCTATAATTCTCATATCGACAGTTTTATTGAATAATAAGCGCTGTAAATAGCTCCTTAGGCCATTGAATATAGCGACCGATCTCTGACCCGTCGTGATTAAACAATATTCTCTATGTATGAAACTAATTATAACGGTAGCTATAAATTATATCAGTGAGCTTTACGGGTTCTCTCGTGTGCCCATATAGAGATGGGTTCTGAGTCCGATTAGTATGGACTTCCGAGTGAGTCAATAATTATAGTTCAATACCTACATTCCAATCTTGATATTGTATTACAGTTATTGTCGATATTCTCAGTAGGAATTAGTTACTGTCTTGAATCATTCACATTTGCACAGATTGACTGGACAGTTGGCGCCGAGCGCTGAACAGTCTGCGTTCCTTCCTCTAAAAGACAATTATTATTGTCTGATTATGAAAAGATTCGTACTTGTTCGGATGGTGTAAATCGCTTTCTGGTTTTAATCTATACCAATAAATAAAATTGAAGTGCCTGTTTGTAATATCAAATGAACAGTTTTTTTTAATAAATGCATATAAATATATTTATATAGTACTTCTGTCAAAAAATGAAATTTTTAATTTTTTTGTCTGCCTGTCTGTTGACATAATTTATTCGAATAACTTAGGCTCATTTTTAGGGTTCCGTTGCCAAATGGCAAAAAAGGGAACCCTTATAGATTCGTCATGTCTGTCTGTCTGTCCGTCCGTATGTCACAGCCACTTTTTTCCGAAACTATAAGAGCTATACTGTTGAAACTTGGTCAGTAGATGTATTCTATGAACCGCTTTAATATTTTTACACAAAAATAGAAAAAAAAGCAATAAATTTTGGGGGTCCCCATACTTAGAACTGAAACTCAAAAATTTTTTTTTCATCAAAACCATACGTGTGGGGTTATCTATGGATAGGTCTTCAAAAATGATATTGAGGTTTCTAGTATCATTTTTTTCTAAACTGAATAGTTTGCGCGAGAGACACTTCCAAAGTGGTAAAATGTTGGTCCCCCCCCCGTAACTTCTAAAATAAGAGAGTGATAAAACTAAAAAAAATATGTAATGTACATTACCATGCAAACTTCCAACGAAAATTGGTTTGAACGAGATCTAGTAAGTAGTTTTTTTAATACGTCATAAATCATAAACCGCAACTTACATTTCTTTCAATCAAAACAGTATTATTAAAACATTTATGAAAGTTACAACGAACTACAAAAACTTTTATATGATGCTACGGAACCCTTCATGGGCGAGTCCAACTCGCAATTGGCCGCTTTTATTTATACTAGCTTCGTGCCCCTGCATTACTAGCGTTTTACAACAAACATCGCGGGACTCAGCTAGTATTAAATACCTAATAATAAAATTATTAGATCATAAAAAGGGCCTTATGGGACTGGCATTTCCTATTAGGGTAAAATTACCTTAAAACATAAAGAGAAAAAAAAGATCATAAAAATATATTTAGTAATAAAATTACCTCTAAAATTAAAAACAATAATAAATAACAACTATACTTAGTAGTCCCCTAAATGTTAACAATACATTTAAGCTTTAAAGGATGGTGTAAACGAAAATATCAATAACGGCTACCTAACTCTCTCTAATTGGCCCCATAAATTTATGGGACGTTGCTGAAAGCAATCGCAATGGTCAATCTGTGTGAACTTTAGTTTTAAAGCACAGGTATAATATTATTTTCAAATAAAAAATAACAAAAATGTATTTCATACTTATACACTCGAAAGCAAAACAGGAAACCTAGAAACAATTTTATTAACAATAAGTACATTATATAAATCGAATGTGAGTGTCAGTGATTTATAGATTACGTCTGCTGACAAAAAGCTCTCATTTACAACTCAAACCGATAAACTGAGTTATCTCCCGATTCATCTCTGATGAATTTGAATTATCCTACTTTGCTTATACAGCCAGTTCAGAGCACAAGTGTAATTACAAGACTCGGACATTCTAACATTTCTTTTAACAAAGTACATGCATATTTTATGGAGAATAATTGCAGTATCGTGGCGAGTTGACAACTAGAGAGCCGAGAGCCTCTGGCAATGTCGACGGGAATTCCACGCCAAGTGCAATTTTCCATCGCAACCACTTCAATTGTGATTTTCATTACTGGTCCCAAGAGTTCGCGACCTACTCTAATTAGCTTAGATGCTTATGATTAAACGAGTCGGTCACGACTCGTCAATTTACCTCAAATCCATCGCGCTTTTGTGTTGCGAACTCGAGGCATCCGTCAGCTCGGAGTTCGAACACTGAGAGGTCAATATGTATTAACAAAAAAAAAAACTCCGACTTAAAAGCTGGTGATTCTTAATTAGGTCGTCATGTTTGTGTGAAAGTTATGACTATTACTGCTTTAGATAGGTTTTATCACAATACAGTTACTGTGAATATTATATTTAAGCAGAAACAACTTCTAAGTATATTAAAAGATGTTTTCATATACTTTGATACACTAAAACTAGAATTTTAGTCATTTCATTTCATACACATCATTTCACATCATACAAAAAAATATTAGCTTAAGATGCATTTGCATCGTGTATAATGCAGTATATATTTGCTCGGGTCTCGATTAAAACTGAGCATGCCCAAAGATAGTTTCGAGCACCCTTTTTTTTTTTTTTTTTTTTTTTTTTTTCTGTGCGGAAATCCCCCCGGATACCACCAGTTGGTGGTTATGTCGACTGCGGTACCGGGCCCGTGCCCGGGCCTGGCGGACCGGGAGAGATCTAAACCTTTCCCGATCCCAAGTTTCGAGCACCCTGGAAAAACTTGGTCGCCTATAAAATAAGAGCTAGTAATATTAAGTAAAATACAGTCTACAATTGAATTACAAAGTGACTTGTTCACCTAACACTTGAGAAATAAATTACAGATGTTGGAAAACATAGACATATTTCATTAGTAAATATATAATAAATAAAACGGTGGCATATGAATGAACATCGTATAACGGTAAACCTCTCTATTGGTGCTGATGAATACATTATTCTTATAGTGTATAAAATAGAGATGAAACGGATGTCCGGTAATTATCCGGCATCCGGCTAAGCTATCCTGAATATTTCATCTATTATTTTTATATTCTTTATTTAAGCTGCATTAATCTAGTTTCCATTTTTTACAGCGCAATTCCAATATCTACTTGTAATTATGTACCACTTCAAATAATTATAGGCAAACAAATAGCAACCTGGCAATGAGATATTTGGTTTTCCGCTCTCCGGTCAAACAAAACAGTTTCTTTTTTATGGTATCTCTAATGGTCTAATAGCATAACATAAACGTTTATTTTTTGTGAGATTTACATATAAATCAACGAATAGGTTTTTGCGAATAAAATATTATTCCGTATGATCACTGATCGCACTTATTTGTCTTTTGTGTTTAGCCACAGATCACTGCTATAACTGTTAACACAGTTATATTTATGGTGGTAGGCCGCATAAATGTAGGTGGTGTGTGATAGCGTATAACTGTGCTCAAATACGTGTAGACAGAAAAGACACTTATTTCATTAGGCCACATTATTTTATAAAAATGAAAATATGTATGGTACGTATGAAATATTGTTAATGGACTTTCGCGATTTTACATATTTTTGTTGTATAGCGGGACTTGTTCACGGATAAAACTAAAACTAAATATTAATATAATATTAATATATAATATAAACAAATTATTGATGAAATAGTTATATTTCGTTGAGTGTGACCGATATCGAATATACAAACAGGAATCTTGTTCATTAGTCTAATAACTAATAAAACTCCTAATGATGTTCTTGTTCCCATTGATCCCATGTAAAGAACGGTTTGCAGTTTGTACAAGTTGTTAGGTTTTCATAAACAAAGCAGTACGCAATCAATGTAATTGAGCTAGTCAGGTTTGACATTAGTCATAATGCCTGCATTAATGCACCTATTTGTTACCAAGTTAGCGATTACTTAAGTCTGAGAGAACTTAATGACCTTACCGCTACAGACGCTTGAGGCTTAATGTGTGCATATGGGCCATATGGGTATATTTTAAACTATAAAGGTATGTTGTTCAAAGGTATCTTTGGTTAAACTCGTAGGAAGATACAGATTTGTAAATGGTAACTAAAAGACATTATGTATACATTCCCTAATATGGTTCTTATTGTTTCTTACGTACCTTTGTTTTTCAGCTGCGAATGCTTTTCGCACCACACCCTTCGTTGGCAAACGAAGGGCGTGTGTGGGACTCCCGGAGCAACCGGTCTACCCACTAAACCCCGCGGCGGCCTACCTCGGCAGTCGGGAGGAGTACCAGGAAAGCAGTCCTCCCTGCCGTACTCCACTACTGAGTTATATCCCGGGGTGACTGAATTCACCCCCGCGGCAGGACGTTGCTGCGCCTCTCACTGCTGTATACATTGAGAGGCGGAACAAGACCCCGCCTTAGACGACACCCCCCGGCCGCACTAGAATGTCACCCGTCTCGGGTCGTTTGCAGCGGTCTCATCTCCCCAAAATGTGATTCTTGTGGAGCATAACGTTCTCACAAAAGCCCCGCGATTTCCCCTCCCTCGCTACAATACTCTATACCTATGCAGTATTATAAACGTTTAAGGTCTTTAGCTAGCGTTCATGTATCACTGTCATCATCCGCGGCCTTTAATAATTCATTGTAAACATAGATCATAAAACTTTTTTTTTAGATTATAGGAAAGCGATCCTGTTTCAATTCTGTGGCTCTGTCGTATGGGGTCGAACTGAACAACCATTCTTGATTCCTTTAATGATCATCAGATAATTGTGATTCTGACTTATCTCCTTTCACTCTTACTTATAGACGATAACATTTCGCTGGCTGTAAACTATGTAAGACAATGGTAATTATATTGAAGGATAATGTGGGCTACTTATGCATCAAAACCTCAATAAAAATCAGTAAAATCTCCCTTCATGAAAAAGAAAGACGTTACTTCTTTTATTGCATCTAAAGATGCAATGCAAGATGACCGCTAATGGTCTTATTACTATGGACTGACTTAAAAGCAATTTAAAACACTTAGATGATAGCTATGTAAAGTTTTGGAATAAATTTCTCACCTTTATTTTTTGTTCACAGAATAAACAAATCGACAGCTCGGGGTCTAAATGACACAGCAACGATTTATAGAAGAAATCACATGAGTTGTACGCCTTTTAAGCAATCATTGAAATGTGTGAGACTCCAAACCTCGATACAACGTAAAAATTTAATTCCGTTATATTTATAAATAGAAGAGAAAGACGCATTGCATTGCATTGCATGCCGAGCAAGGCTGGTAGTATACAGAAATAAATGATGTTGTTGCGCTGGAATCGATGTGAAGTTTTTAAGTGCGAACTGTTTTTATTTATATTGTCCGTGTTCTATTTATTGCCTTCATTGCGAAGGGGATTAAGTAATAAAAAATTGAAAAGTATTTCTCAATTGCAGTAGTCGTCAGAAATGTTTTTCTGTAACTTCAATACGAAGACAAGTATTTTACACGAATAATTAATATTAGAATAATTTGGATATTGGCCATTCTAGGCAGTTTCGTTAGCGTTTATAGGTACTGCTCTTCTACTTAGAATAATAATACAACTTTTCATAGGCTACTATAAAAATATTAAAACTAGAGGTCGTCGAATAGTCGACATTCGATCATAATAAATGCTATTTTAAAAACTCGCACAAGTAAAATTTTATACTCCTCCGCTGGTGGGTAGTTCTTGCTTCACGTACATATTTACAAAGTATATACTGAAGTCGTTTTCGCTGTCTGTTCGCTTAGACCTTTTAAACTACTCACCAGATTTTCATGTAGTTTTTAGCAATAGATAAAGTAATTTAAGAGAAGGGAAGGTTTGAATGTGTGTTTAGTAGAAACCCGAGAATTTCATAGATTGCCTGTAGATTATTATTAATATTATTTTATTTATTTGACTGGGCGATCAAAGTAGATAAGTCACTCGATGGTAAATAAGTACAACTGACCGTGGACCCTTTTTTTAATCCTGTCGCAATGACTCTAATCTTCCTGATTGAAAGCATGTATGGAATCCAAGAGTAGTCACCATCACCGTACTCATCGTGAATGCAGACAATGCGGCAGTGACCCACATCATGGCTGCCCAGTGAGATGCTTCTGCATCATTGGGCCTCCGGTCTCGCACGCTCCAATGAATTGCGATAGAACTAAAGCTTCGAGGGTAGTAGTCCCGGTTAAGCCGGCCCGTTTGTGCTGAATTTTTGATAACCTTGACATTGAAATACACAAAGGTTTTGACTCTTGCAAATGATAAGACCCAAGTGAAAAAATTGCATTTGTAGTAGGTACCGTTTTAACAGTGGCCGTGTTATAAAACTGGCCATATCTGTCGAAGAATATGTCTGTTACGGTGGTTGGAATGGTCAATCAACCAATTATAGAAAAAACCTTTTTAATTTATTTTTATAAGTATGTATTATATGATAGATAAATCTTCAAACGATAAACCGCCCATAAATGAAAAATTTTCATTAAAATCGGTCAGTAGTTGAGATGCTACGGGGGATATAGATTGCCAATAGTATCAAGCAGGCACCACACTTCGCTATTCGCTATTCGTAATGGGGGTTATTCGCGCGCAAACGGCGAAGTGTGGAGAGTATATTCGCCAATATTCGCTTTATTCGTACTCATCGAATAGCGAATCGCATATACGTCGACTTGTCGGTTTTTTGACACACTTCAAAGGACACGAATAAGGCGAATACACGCATCGACTGCCCACACTTCGGACGGGTAGTGAAGTGACCTGTGCATAACTAACAACCATAGACTATAAAACAGTTTTTGAAATAGATAAATCAATTAAACGATTAAAATAACCTATCATATGATCAAAATAATTTGACTTCATTTAAGTATTGTTTCTGTCAATTTAATAAAATAAAAAGGAAATTAAAATAATATGTTTCGTTCGTTCATTGACCATTAAAAATGACAATGCCCTGTGCATAACTAACAACCATAGACTATAAATCAGTTTTTGAAATAGAATAAATCGATTAAACGATTAAATTAGTTTATTATATGATCAAAATAATTAGACTTCATTTAAGTATTGTTTCTGTGAATTTAATAAAATAAAAAGGAAATTAAAAGAATATGTTTCGTTCGTTCGTATGGTTTCGTTTTGTTCACCATAAAAATGACAATGACACATCTCTACAACACACATATTTGCCATAATTGATATACCAGTACGAAGTGTGGTGGCGTGTTTGTTGTTTGCGCGCATAACAAATATTCGGGCGAATACGGCGTAGACACATAACGAATAGCGAATAACGAAGTGTGGTGCCTGCTTTATGCTTTCTTTTGAATTCGCCACTGTCGAGTAAAACATAAGGCAGCTTCAATGGGGACTGTTTAGAAGTATATTAGTTATCTACTTGATAGTGTTGTTGATGGCATGTGCATACATTGAACAAAGACTGAAAAATCAATTTGGATATATTACTGATTTGAAAATGAGTACTAGAGAATGTCTATTAAATTGATTAATTCAAATAAAAGCAATAATAATCTAAATGAACGTTTCTTTTCCACTTTGAGTGCCACTTATTCAGGTGACATCAATATTTGACACTCAAAATAGAAATAAGTAGAAGTTTTTGCCAAGTGTAAAAAAATAGCTTTGCGGTGGTGTCTGATATGGTTGTACCTAAATGTTTTTTCTTCCTAGCATATACACGATAAATCGGACGTTTGAATTAAAAGCAACTGACTGATAAGTAGACCGTTATCCTGAAGCCCACGCCTCGGCTAATGAGTTCCTACTATTACATAGCTACAATTTTAATTATGCAAACTGCTTCAGAACAAATAAAGAATTTTTTTAAAATATATCAAACAGCTTAGGAGCATCACAATTCAATATATTTTTATGTAATTATTTATCAATTTCCATACACTGGAGTTCTATCTTTAAACTTACTACATACATATATACATTGCACACTACTCACTGTTTCACAATCAGTCCTTACAAGACAGGTTTTGGATTTTATGATAAGAGATTTATTTCATTAAAATATTAAGAGCGTTATTTACAATTTTAGACATGAACTAAGTCTTGTATTTATCTCTACTATTATTTATTATTGCGTGTTTTCCCAGGGAGTCAATTAGACGACACGTTGATTGTAATGCTTTATTAATGACTCTCTTATCTCTGTAAGACTCCAACTAATTTTACATAAACTAAAGCTTATATACAATGTAATATGTAGACAGTTTTAGGTGGGGCGCTACTATGAAATATTATTTACTTAATTGCTTAATTGACAATATGTTGTTTATTCTTCCTTATTTAATATTTTATACTATTACTATTGTTTGACGGCACGTACGTTAACTTCAGTAAAACAATTATTTAATCACGTAGCCGTGTAAAGATCTATACTACTATTTTGCTGTGGCTTCGCCATAGATATTCCCCCTCTGAAGAGAAGAAACATCCTTATACCTTGTAAAAAAAGGTGTGATGTGCCTTTAAACTACGTTTGTGTCTCTAATTATAGTGGTGAGCCTCTTCTCTATCTTTTTGGCTGCAAATGAAGACCATTGTAGCGATGCCACATATAATTATCCCTGCTATCGCCATGCCAATTATCCAGCTTCGCATTCCTTGTACTTCTGAGGCTACCTGGGAGTGCAGCTTTGACCAGTCTTCTGTTGTTGGTGTATTGTTCTGCACCATGTTGATTTGTTCTTTCTCGTGGCTCGCGTTAGATCCCATGTTGTACTGTTTCGACGCTGGCTAGGTGAATGTCTATTGTTGTATAGTTCTGGTTTATATATTATAATTGGAATCTAACCGTCTGGTGGGAGACTCTACCAGAACGTGTCCTTTTTTCTGTTTGCTTATCTGCTTGTGAAGATTCTGTTATCTTGTCTCCGATTGTTCGTTCGCTTATCTTGCTATTGTTTAAAATAAATGCTGGTTTAAGTCTATCGATAGCTACACTTTTTTGTTTTCCGTTTATCAAGATCGTGAAGATCTTATCATTGCGACTGATGACAAGATAAGGTCCCTCGTACGGTGGTGTGAGGCTGGGCCGTAGTCGGTCACAACGTAAGAAAACGTGCCTATATTCCGCTAACTGTGGGTGTACGAATATCTTGTCGTTCTTGCTTTGTCTTTGTGGACGCGAAATCATGTGTTCTAAGTTATCCTTAATTTCTCTTATAAAATCTGCGTACGTTGAGTTATTTTGTGTCTCGAAAAATGCTCCAGGCAGTCTAATTGTTGAACCGTATACTAGTTCAGCTGCCGAGAATCCTGTGTCTTGCCGTAAACTCGTACGTATGCCAAATAAAACGGTAGCTAACTCTTTTGTCCAATTAATTGTGTTTCCTCTTGCTATCAATGCAGTTTTTAATGTTCTGTGCAATCGTTCTACTTTAGAATTTGACTGTGGATGATATGGGGTGGTTCGAATTTTTTGAACTCCCATTAAGTTTGCTAAATTTTTGAATATTTCAGATTCAAATTGGCGTCCCTGGTCTGTGGTAATGTATTCAGGGCATCCGAATCGGGTTATCCAACCTTCGTATACCGTTCTGGCTACGGTTTCTGCAGTTATATCAGCTATGGGGAATGCCTCTGGCCATGAAGTACAACGATCTATCATTGTGAGTATGTATCGTTTGTTTTGAGAAGTGGGTAGAGGTCCTACTAAATCAATATGTAGATGGGAAAATCTTCCCGTTGGCATGAATTCTCCGAATTGTGACTTTGTATGACGATGTATTTTTGCTCGTTGACATTGTAAACATGTCTCCGACATCTCATTTACGTCTTTATTCATATTTTCCCATATATAGTTAGCTGAAATAAGTTTCCTCGTAGTATTCTTACCAGGATGGCTAATGTTATGAAAACTTTCGAAAATAGTTTTCCTGAATTTGAGTGGTATAAAAGGGCGTTGTTTTCCTGTTGATATATCGCAATAAATCTTAATATTTTCATTTGGAAAGTGTATTAATTCTATTTTTAATGATTTATTGGCTTTTAGTCGTTTTAACTCGCTATCATTCTTTTGATATTTTTCTACCTCGTGCCAATCAATTGCAGAGGGTAAGGTTATCGTCTCGATAACTCGAGATAAGGCATCGGCTACCACATTCTTGTGGCCACTGATGTGCTGGATATCCGTACTGAATTGTGATATATAATCCAGATATCTGATTCGTCTAGGGGTATCATCCAATGATGGCTTCTTGTCGAAAGCATGCATTAGTGGTTTGTGATCCGTGTAGACTGTAAATTCTCGTCCTTCTATGAGTCTTCTGAAGTGTTTTATAGCCATATAGATTCCTAGCAGCTCTCTATCATAGGTAGAGTATTTTGTTTGGGCTTCACTAAATGATTTGGAGAAAAAAGCTATTGGTTCCCATTTTGTTTTTCTTCGCTGCTGTAGTACAGCGCCTGCGCATTTGAGACTAGCATCTGTCATTAAAGCTATTTGTGCGTTGCTGTCCGGATATGCCAATGTAGTTAATTGTCGAATGTCCTACTTGCAGCGTTCAAACGCGTGGTTTGATTCAGTATTCCACTGGATAACCGTCTTATCGTTTTTCTTACTATTAATTAAATATTTATTTAACGGTGCTTGATGCTTTGCTGCGTGTGGAATACTGCTTCTGTAGAAATTAATCATACCCAAAAAACGTCGTAACTCATTTACCGTTTGTGGTTTAGGGTAATTGTTTATAGCTTGAATCTTTTCCATAGTAGGAGTCAACCCTTGGCTCGTTATATGATAACCGAGGAAATCAATCTCCGACTTGGCGAATTCACATTTGTTTGTATTTATTGTTATGCCGTTTTTATGTAGGCGCTTAAACACCTCCTCTAAGTGTTCATAATGTTCCTTAAGGTTATTTTTCTTGTCAGCGATAAATATGTCGTCCACATATACAAATACGTAGTCCAAGTCTCTGAATATAGAGTCCATAAATTTTTGGAAGGACTGTGCTGCATTTCGCAACCCGAATGGCATTCTGATAAATTCAAAAAGTCCAAAAGGGGTTATTATCGCTGTTTTCTCTGGTTCAGCAACGGGCAGTATGTGGAAAGCTTTCTTTATGTCTATCTTGCTGAATATTCCTTTTCCGCTTGCTACATACGTGAAATCGAGTAGCCTTGGCAGCGGGTACCTGTCTGGTACTGTTATTTTATTTAGTGCGCGGTAATCTCCGCATGCTCTCCATTCGCCATTCTTCTTCTTGACTAAATGGAGTGGCGATGCCCATTGACTGCTTGAAGGACGGCATATTCCCATGTCCATCATATCTTGGAATTCTTGTTTTGCAATCCTGTATTTGTCAGGAGGTAATGGACGTGCCCGCGTAAATACTGGGAAACCCTTTGTTATTATTTGATGCTGTACTCGGTGCTTAGTCTGTAGATTCATTGATCTAGGCTTTGTAATATCTTCATATTTCTCTAATAATCCCTTTATTGGTTCCTGTAGAGAAGCGTTTATAGATCGCACGGATGCAATTTTTGTTCTTACTATTTTGGCAGGCGTTTTCAGACCTGTTTTTTTATCGATCAGTTTTTTTCCGTGTATATCCACTAATAACTGATAATGATTCAGAAAATCAGCTCCCAGGATTGGCATCTTGACATCGGCAATGGTAAATGTCCATTTAAAGCTTCGGCGCAGTCCTAGGTTAAGCGTTAAAGTGCGTTCCCCGTATGTATTTATAGGGGTCCCGTTTGCGGCGAATAATTGGTATTCGCATGCTTGGCTCTCCTTATTTGTGCTATTTATAACCGAAATGTTAGCACCCGTGTCGACTAAAAATCTATGACCACTGTTTGAGTCAGTTATAGTTAGACGGTTTGCTGGGTGTATTGCACAGAGGCCCGTCGTATTCTGTGCTAATTTTAGTTTTCCGATAGCCTGTTATTTTTAATTGTATTCCATGAACAAGGCTTATTGCATCTATATGAATCCTGCTTGAACCGATTATGGAAATAACATAACCCATTATGTGAGTTTCTGTGGCGCGACCTTGACCGTGAATGTGGCGTATGTCGTGTTTGGTATTTGCTGCGTTGCATAGGTCGATTCTCGCGTATGCTGCGTAATGCATTTATTTCTATTCGCATGGCTTCAAGTTGTGACGTTATGTTTGTAACTAGGTTAATGTCAACCGCTGTTTCTTGAGTATTTCTTTTGTTGTAGGTCAAGTTTTCGTATATTTTATCGGCTAACTCGCTCAAGTTGTCTAACGACATATTGTTTGTAACCGATAATATCGCTGTTAGCGAAGCGGGGAGTTGCCTTAGCCACAGCAGGCGAATAGTGTCGTCGTTTATTTTTCCACATCCAGCTTCTTTCATTTTTCTCAGGAGCTGGGAAGGCTTCTGGTCTCCAAGGTCCATTTCTGCTAGTAGTCTGTGGAAACGTCGGTGTTCGCTCTCTTCGTAGCAGTTTATTAGACGTTCCTTGATGGTGGAGTACTTGTTTTCGCTGGGTGGGTTAGTTAATATGTCACTGACTTGATGGACGACCTCTTTTGGTAGTTTGGATATTACCATGTTATATTTGTAATCTTCGCCCTGTTTTTGTGGTGCCATTATTGCTTCAAACTGGGCGAACCATAAACGTGGGGAGTCTGTCCAAAATTGCGGTAGTTTGTCTGTGACCGTGATAGCAGCAACTGATTCGCACCCCGTGTCGCCTCTTGAAGGAGTTGTTGTTGGAGCCATTTTTGGGATGTGATAATTTCGTAATGCTATTGTTCTCTAGATTCACTGCTGAACACCATATAGGGTTCCGGTCGTCCCGGTATTATATCAGCACTAGAAACCAATAGATCACGTCGGGGTCACCAATTATTGCGTGTTTTCCCAGGGAGTCAATTAGACGACACGTTGATTGTAATGCTTTATTAATGACTCTCTTATCTCTGTAAGACTCCAACTAATTTTACATAAACTAAAGCTTATATACAATGTAATATGTAGACAGTTTTAGGTGGGGCGCTACTATGAAATATTATTTACTTAATTGCTTAATTGACAATATGTTGTTTATTCTTCCTTATTTAATATTTTATACTATTACTATTGTTTGACGGCACGTACGTTAACTTCAGTAAAACAATTATTTAATCACGTAGCCGTGTAAAGATCTATACTACTATTTTGCTGTGGCTTCGCCATATTTATAATATAAAATGTTACCTTAATCTGCTCCAGGAATCCTAATTTCGGAAACGCAACACTTCATATAGAAGTTGGAATCTTGTAAGGGGTCATCCATAAATTACGTCACACGAATTTCATGATTTTTTTGCCCCTCCCCCCCCTTGTCACAGCTGGTCACATTTGTGAGACTCCCCCCCTCACTAGTGTGACGTCACATAATTTGCAAATTTACATTTAGAAATCATTGAGTAAAAACAGGTTCCGAAATCAGTTTTATTTCCATTTAAATTATTTTTAATAAAATTAACATCAAATCAAACAATTAACAAAACAAAAATTGATTAATTACATAAATTATAGAAAATAATAAAACAAAAAATTTTGAAATTGCGTGCCAGGTTGCCCATAGAATTGGGTTCTGTGGTCACCCATTATGATAGGTAGATTTAAAATCGTGTCCAATAGATAATTGTTACGTTAACTTATTATTTCTTAATTTTTGTACGAAGTTTTCCAAGTGAGTGAGTTCCATTTTACAAGTTAGACCTGTACAACTCCTGTAATAAAAAAGTTATCAAAACCGCAATAGTTTTCCTATAAGTTTTAATATATGGACTACTATCATGAATTTTTCAGATTTTTTGAGCCATCAATTATAGCTTATAGAGGGATGCCCTGTTTTTACAAAAAAAATGCGTTTTAAAGTTTAATAACTCGCAAACGGATACCTAAATTGATAAATCGTTTTAACAACCTCGCAATGTTTTTAAAAGACCTATATGATATATAATATAATGATATCCCACACTATGGGTAGCCTCGAGAAAAAGAAAACATCACCACTTTACAAATAGGGGAGGTACCCCAAATAAAAATATTTTTTATATTTTTATTGTAGCACTTTTTCGTGATCGTAATCACAACATAATATATATTCAAGCAAAGTTTCATCTTTCTAGCACCAACCGTTAGGGCGGTAGGTCTAGGACGGACGGAAGGATATGAAGAATATATAAGGATCCGAGTCAAGAACTACGGAACCCTAAAAATGATTGAATAGGTATGTTAATTAAAGAAATTAACAAAATAAAAAAACGAAGCCAAGATTTATTGTTATTTGCTATCCTGTTCTCAACGTGACTCAGAGATTAGTGGGTATAGGTTGCCCAGGAGTCCCACACACACCCTTCATTGTCCCCAAGAAGGGTATGGTGCGAAAAGCATTCCCCGCGTGAAAAAAAAGTATAAATATTTATATAATATACTCTAGAAAAGTAAATGTATTGGCCCTATCTTCTTCAAATCAATTTCAAATTTGTCACAAATATTTAATTATTTGTTCGACTATATTAGATTAGAATTTACTTTATTGTACACGAAATACAGTTTTTGCAGTTGAAAGTTTCTGTAAGATATGTACAATGGGCGGCCTTATACTAAAAGCAATCTCTTCCAGGCATCCTTTGGATGGACTATTCGACAGAAGAAAAAGGTGATTAATCACAAAATAGTAGAACTAAGAACGACGTTGTTTCATCCGCGAAAGACAGTGGTTAAATTAAATAGAAAAAAAGAAAACAAATCACCGCTAGGCGCAATCAAAGGGCGCCTGGGCGGTCGGCGCGTAATACTAGTAGAGCGAGTGGTCACCAAAACAATTGGTGTCTTATATTTACACAGATATAGTTGTATATGTTTTTGAGGTTTTCATAAAGTACTAGTTTAAAGTTCGTGTTTTAAGACTTAGATTACAATAGATTTTGAAATGTGACGTCACATAATTTAGGACCCCTCCCACCCCCTTGTCACACAATGTCACACTTCGTCGACCCCCTCCCTCCCCCTTAAGATGTGACGTAATTTATGGATGGCCCCTAATGGATGAGTTTGAAAATTATTAAAGAGAAAATATAAGTTGCCTTTTATTAAACTTAAGACTGCTATTTTTTTGTGTTTAGTATCATCATCATTAATGTCAGTCTATCGTAGTCCACTGCTGGACCTAGGCTTGGTTCAATCCTCGGCTTCTCGCATCCAGCCAACCATCTTGCAAATGAGACAATTAGTGTAGGTACACGTTTGATTTTTTGTTACCTTTTAAGTTTTAAATGACGGTAAATGAATATTGTGCTATTTAATTATTATTGTATTATTTTTAACTAGCTTTTGTTTGTGGCTCGGTCCACGTGTAGTACGGTTATCGAGGTAAAGTGTAGCCTGAATCCTTCAAGAATCAAAGTATCTCTATGCCAAATTGAATTGAAATCGGTGCAATGGTTTTGACGTCAAATCATTACAGACAGACAGACGGACTATCAAACAGACAGTTGCATGCATGGCATTAAAAAGGTGGCTAAGCAATTGTGATTTTTCAGTTACAGCGGTCCATCGTCGGCGGTAGTCACATAAGATCCGGATGGGTCGCTTCATGTTCGCTTCTATCCCTACTAATATTTTAAATGCGGAAGTCTGTCTGTCTGTCTGTCTGTCTGTTACGCTTTCACACCTAAAACACAGAATCAATTTTGATGAAATTTGGTATGAAGATAGAACTGAACTTAGGAAAGGACATAGGCTACTTTTTACCGCGATATCCGACATACACGCGGGCGGAGCCGCGGGCGAATGCTAGTACACCATAAAAGAAATATGATAGTATAAGATTTAACGATGTAAAACTACTTATCATGTTACATGTATCTGCAGAACATACCGTTTGGCGTTTAATAAATAGAAACTGATTTGACTTGACAAGAAACTACCGTATTGTGTTACTGTGTGTATTGTCGAGCATGGTACGAGTAGAAACTTCTACAATGCGGAATTAGTTAATGTTTTTCACTTTATTATGTTATGTATGTCATTTTATGGTAAAAAGTATTTGTTATCTGAGACACCAATTGCAAAACTCTTCTTTACTGCACTTTCAACTCCACTTATCTGAAAGCAGGATTTCATTTTGTTATTGTTTGTTTGAATATAAAAATAAGAGTTCACTTGCCATACTTTCACACTTTTATCATGAATTGTACACGGTACGGACTTGTTGTCTTCGTGGTTGTTTTGCTTAATGGCCATGAAGCTATTAAGATAGTATACTATCTAAAGGACATAACGAACATAAGAGCTATTTTTGGCTATGTTAAAGTGTCTCAATCTTATAAGAATGAAGTTTACAGCATGTATCGCTTAGTGGTTTAAGCGGTCGCCACTTGCTTCATACGTCGTCAAATGTAGTAGGTTCAAATCCCACGTGGGAAAATACTTTGGTTCATTCACGGGCTATTGTTCTAAGTCTGAGTGTTCTTTGTGTTTTGTTTATGTATAAAGTAGTACGCGACACAGGATATGTTCTGAATGCGAAAGTTGTCTGTTATGCCGAATGTTCGGTGTAATTAATATACTATAATTCATATATGTACATAAAAAATACATTACAGATAACCAGTGTTAACTGAATTCAAGCTAAAGTAAGGACCTACGGAGGGACGTGCAGACAGACACATCGAAAAACTATAAAGTTTCCTTGTTAGGGCAATAGAACAGAACAAATCAATATTGTATTCCAAAAATACAAGTTAAGTTAGAAGACGTTCATAGCTCATTAAAAGTCCATTGATGTGTAACTTAAACATTTATTCATAAGAATTGGTTGCCTCTAGATACAAGAATGCGAACAAGACCTTTCTCTAACGGATTACATTAATTTAGAATTGATTTTGCACGTAGAGTTAGAATTGTTTCTATTCTGTTACTAAGACATTTTACCAAAACGTATCAAGGCTATTGCTTTATATTTTTAATTTAATAAAAAAAAATATACAACAGGCTTGTCTTCTGTTACTTCCTCATCATCATCTTCATGAACAGTCTTTCATAGTCCACTGATGAACGTAGGCTTCTCGTAAGAAAGGACGCTTTGACTTACTATACTGCACTTTTTTTTACTTGTGGAAACCCTTTCGGATCGTCACCCCACCGGGGTTTGCGGCGGGGCGCTGTGTCGGAATCGATCCGACTAAAACCACACGGTGTGCCACTCTGCACCTGAAATAGGATGGTTCCAGGAACACCTGTATTACACCATCTGGACCACTACTATATTGCACTAGCCTGAAGGTTTGTTTTAAGTGCTTTCTGTTGTCTTCCGTAGTTTGTTTTTTAATCCGTTCTTGGAACACCCACAGGATAAATATGGGTTATGAGTGTGGGAGAGCATAATAATGATTTTTCGGATGTTTATCCAATATCGATAATTCATTGCATTAGTAGATGATATAATAAATATACTTTAAGGATCTCCATAACGTGTTTAAAATTTGTGGAATCTGATAGTCCAGTGTGAACGGATAGAGATAACCTAAAAGAACTGGATATAAAATACAACATATTTTATGAATAAAACTCAAAAGGTTATCATCGATATACATATGTATGTATGTAGGTAATTGTCGCTTTAAATATATATATATATATATACATACATATATGTATGCCTTTCTTGTGAAAATCATAGAAAGCTACGCTAGATATTTTAATTTTTCTGAGTGACTTTTCTAAGCATCACAGTGCGTAACCACAGAATACGAGTATATTTTTGATCTAAGAAAAGGAGGTTTGCTAATGTAGGTTGTGGTCTTCGGTTCTAGTACCGTAAGTGTCCACACCTGCCGAAACTGTGACAAGGTGTAAGATAGACATTTCACGCATTTTTTGCTCTGTTTTGAGGTTATGCTAACTTCAATGATCGGTACAGTTGTAGGTGCACTTACTAGAAATAAAATAATTAGGGTGTAATTGAAATTAAACTCACTTTGTACTTCTTTCTGTTCTACTATAAATAGTTGAAACGAAGTACAAGTGACTAGTGAGTTTCATATCAACAATGTATTTTAACAAGCTCCACCAGGTGTCGACGCTCGAGAGAATAAATTAACTATATAGAAAATGATTGAAAAAGGTCTTTCAAAGACGCATTGAGTTCAGTATTTGAGAATAAAAGATATACCTACTGAAAAAACCCCAGCTATAATAAAACCAAATTAAATAGAAATTCTTAAAGATAAATATAGGTATATTGTTACTTTTTCTAACGGTTCTACTTG
Source organism: Phragmatobia fuliginosa (assembly GCA_932526445.1). Lineage (NCBI taxonomy): Eukaryota > Metazoa > Arthropoda > Insecta > Lepidoptera > Erebidae > Phragmatobia > Phragmatobia fuliginosa. The sequence goes on along the minus strand of OW052068.1, from coordinate 10,551,713 downwards.
TTTATAACTGTATCTTGGTAGGTAACATAAAGAAAATACCCGAAAATCGGACGTTTATAGCCGAGCGATAATGTATATTACATTACATTAATATAGGTTCTAGGGATGTAACGGAGGTAATTTTATCGGAATCGAAGTCGGAGTTTCTAAATTTGATTTATCGGAGTCGGAACCGGCGTCGGAGGCGAAGGCATGGTGAAAAGTGGTCCAAATGTCTGTTGTAAATGAGATTTTTTTGTGTGAGCAAATCCTTAATTTTAACTTAACTATAAACTTTATACACGCCGCGGGGAGAATCCTCCGCCCCCGATATGTGCTCTCTATCGTCGATTGTTTTTCACTTGTTGTTAGGTTGTTCCGCACACGATGTATTCATACGTTGTAGTCATTTGTTATATATTTTGTTTAAATAAATATATAAAAGTGATCTGTTTTTCCGATGGAAACCAAAATCAAGTTGTATTTGTATTTTTCAAGTTGTACAAAACAAAACCTCCGATGTAAAAGTTTCGGAGCCGAAGTCGAAACCGAAGGTGTAATAATAATCGGAAGTTTCGACTTAACGGAGTTGGAGTCAAAGCTCCGTAACATCCCTGATAGGTACATTTATATATATATATATTGCATGAATATACGGATGGTAAGGTAAATATTTTAGAGCGGTACAGTATAAAACTTTAGAAAAATATAATTATGATTTTTGGACCCAAATCTTCCAATAGAGGTGAAAAATAGAATCCTTAATTATGTAAGAACTAAGAGTATGTCAGAATTGTTACAAATGGTGTTGATTAAGTATCTCAAATTTTTCAGAAAAATAATAATTTACTTAACGAAAAAATTTAAATATGTAACAATGATAAATGGCATGTTATAAACACGACACGTACCTACACATTATGTCTTAACAGGATTTAGACAGAAAACAACTTTTCTTTCATCTACACAGAAATAAATCGGACGTGAGCATATAGCCGCAGCGAATCACTTGGCCTACTAGGCTCGAGATCTACTGGGATTTGTGCTTATAACTATAACCCAATTAGGAATCGTTTTGAGTCACTAAAATAAAATGTTACTTTTATTTTATGCCTTATGATTGCTCCTATATTCAATTACAGTCTCTATGATTGTTCGACATGTTATAGCTATTTGCTTGTTTATGGGTCACGACTGATGTTCGTTGTACCGGATATGCAACGCTAAATTAATCGCATACCAAACAGTAACCGTTGCCAAAATATTGCACGCGATACCGCGTCCGTTGTAATTACCTACGACTGGTTGTCTAATTTGTTCACCGTAATAAGTTCACGCCGACCACTTTTTGTTAGCACAAAAACTTAATACAAACGATGTGCCAATAATGTTATTTTTGTTTTGCATATTGGATATCGGTGTCTCAAACATGTGTAGGTGTCGGTAAGAATACTTGTCTTTATCTAACTCAGTTTAAAATAAACTTTGAACACTTCGTTCGTTCGTTGAGTGAATATTTTTGTAATAAAATTACAAATTAAGTTATGTATGAAATGAGGGTCTGCTCTGTTAAATATATCATGTAAAAATATTTATCTATGCTTTTATTCTAACATTATAAAGAAGTAATGTTTGTGACGTTGTAGTAGAGAGTAAGTAATATCTGGTGGACCGATTCTGAAAATGGTTTTACCAGTAGAAAACCAAAAATGACAATCGCGATATCCAAAACGCACTGGCAAAGCTAGTTATTATTTATTCTATTGTTAAAAACCTCAGCAAATTTTCAGGTACCGTTTTATTTAAGCTATGTATATTATATGTAGGTTAGTAATAAATTTAACATAAAACATTTTGAAATATCGAATAAAGAGATTGTTAAGAATAAAATAATTTAAAGGGTGTAATAAGGTAAGGTTTTTGGTTCTCATCAATAGATTTAAAAGTTAAACAAAACTGTACAATTAATAGTTTTAACATAGATTAAGTTAAAAGCCATCAAAGAGCCATCACAGCCATCACAAAACTGCCATAAATAATTCCCTAAATTTATCATTACCGCGTTTGCCACGTCGTCGCACCTTTTATTCTACATCATAATTTCAAGTTCTAAACTCTGCAAACGTAATAAATAAAGGAACTCACTTCTCAATTATAGTATTTGATACTATAAATATTTAAAACAGTGTATAAATTTATAGTAAATCACTTATAGTGAGTGCAGTTCCTCGCAGCTGTCGAAATTCGATGTAACAGCCATTCGTACGTGAACGGAAAACATCTCGCGCCTTATTGTTACATGTTAGGCGCTGGTAACATCCGTCAAGATCCCATTTCGATAAAATAAACTAATGACTAAACACACCTGTAGTTCGCGTAGGATGGGTCTGTAATGACGATGAAGATAGCTTCCAGCAGTTTGATATTCGCACAATAGATTCACCGTTCAAATCACATCCATTTTGTATGTGTTTTTGTACTGGTAATAAATATTTATTTATCACATTTGATTAATCAGAATACAAGGACTTATACTTATATTATCTTGGTACATCAATCTTATGGAACGTTTTGCTATGTACTTATGTGGAATACAGTTATTATAACAGGACTTTTAAAAATATTATTACGTATTGTTTTTGATTCATTGATCCACGATGGTATTTGATTATCGTTGGTGCGGGAATTCAAAACATTTCTACCAACTAACAATCACGTATCTCAAATTTATTTACTTGTCTTTTTCAAAAACTTCTGATCACGTTCTGAAATTGATGAGTTTCGTACTGTGTCTGATATTTCATAGAAGCTGTGGAGGAATGGGTGTCGTGTCCCTCCAATACAAAGGGAGGATCCTCCGACTAGGCGAGGTGATCGTACCTGACGGGCCATGGCCTAACAACTGTTAGGCCATGGCCCGCCATACAACAGTTTATAATCGGTTCAAGAATTTCTATATCACGATTCAGGATTAGTAGTTACTTCGTGTAGTACGTTACGCCGTAGATCGTTGTATCGTGGATAGACGACGCTGTAGTATATTTTTCGCTTGCTCTGTAAGTGGAAGTCGCCACAAAGCTTTTACATTCATTCATGATTTATTCTATAAATAAAAAAATGGATAAGAATAAAATTACAGGAATCAATTACACGAGTTACTACGATTCTTAACAGTGTAGGTGTAATTAATTTATACGGTGAATCGTAAATTGACTTGAACGACTTTCATTCAGAGCATTTATGACTAACCTAATTAAAATAGTTATAGGGTTCTGAAGCTTCTCTGTTTTCAAATGTCGTAATATACCTACATCATTTCCAATGTATTGTAAATCAAATTGTAATGAAGAGCATTTTTAGACATGGCTAACAACATTCACATGATTATACAGTTATATTGTGATCTTTGTTGTACCATCAAAAAGGTGTTGCATAATCACAAAACATCTTTGTATCATCAATACTTCTGTATCGATTTAGGTCCAGAACATACATACATTGGGGTTCCAGGGATTTCCTCTTTAGGGTTCACCTGGTTTCCCAGCTATTGGTACCTGAGAGCGTACGGTTTTAGTCGGTTCAAATCCGATTAAACCACTAACTGGTCGTATCCAGGGGTTTTCAGCACTATGTGTGTGCAAAAAAGGTCCGAAACATATAAGTAAATCTGGCGATAATGACAACAGATAACTGATGTTAGGAAACACTCGCTGTGTTGAAATGAAATTTATATTATAGTTTTAGTTATTGATCCTGTATTAATTTTATTAAATTTAAATTTTATTAAAATTAGTGTTTATTATCAAGAAAATATGATAGCGTATCATTCACGGTCTTCATGTTAAATGTAATGCATGACACATACGAGGTGTGACCTTTGTATATTTCAACTGCGTTAAAAAATTGTCCAAAACCTATAATACACATTAAACAAAAAACAGAAATCGAAGTCGCCTTTTTCTGGCATCGTTGACGAAATTTTAAATAGATCTTTGAGTACTTACCGGCTTTATGACTACATCTACTACCCTTTGCTAACACTAGCAAAGGGATAATGAAGTCGTATAATACAGAGGTAATTGTACGGGTAATGTCGTTGACGCGATGTGGTTTGTTCGGATGGTGGTAAATCTTGGCTGCTTGGACTAATTGGCCATATTGTGTTATTACCAACGTCGGGGTCATTAGGCGGGCACGAGCCGCGCGGTGACTGCGACGAACTCAGCCAACGACCTACACAATAAGTACATAGGGAGTAAAATTTGCATGACGCTCAGGAATTTAATGGTTTGGGGAATCTTATTGTAAATGGTAAAATATAGAAACATTAAAACACCGGAAGGTGAGGAAGTACTAATAAAAAGTACTACTATTTTTGTCTACCACAATCATTCATCGTTTAGAAATTATGGTCTGATGTCTGTATGTAGTCTGTTGATATGATATGATCATTTTCTATATAGCGACCTCTTCAATATTGCTGTCTCTTCGAGATGCGGCAGTATTCACCTCGCAGCCCATTCGTGACTTGCGTTATCTTTAACAATAACTTTCTTAGCCTTTAATCTTCAATAGTCTTCCATCGGAGAATATTAAATTTGCTACTATTGATTTTCATTAAAAGAAAATTGCCCGGGGAAATGCCAGAACCTTTTGCAATGGCATAATACGGAAGAAAGTGGCATGGCATATGAGCTTGATCTGGTTAGTAGTTTCTTTCTTTAGAGGGATCTTGTTTCGCCTTCAGGTTGCATAATCCCTTCATTTCATGGGTTTTGTGGAGGTCTGAAATTTATCAATTAAGTCAATTGAGAACTGAAACTCGAAATTGAATTATATTATCATCATCATCATCTTCATCAGCCTATCGCAGTCCACTGCTGGACATAGGCCTCTCTCATTGCACATCACTCTGATCGATTATATCACTATAACCAAATTTCCAACAAATAAAATAATGTATTAGATCAGCTTTATAAAGAATTCGCAGGTAATGAAAGTACTTAAACTATATTGCAGTGTGTAGAAGCACGTAGCCACAAATTGTATGACTTATTGTTCGTGTGTCGACGTCTCCCCTCAGGTGCTGATATAATTGGAGAAACGGGTAGGTCAATGGGTGATGACCGCAGTTCGCAACGAATACCACTTAATAACAACACCTGAATAGATCACCGTAACGGTTATTGTTCCTCGCCTAAATTAATGTTAATTTGACAGGCTTCGAATGAATATGTGAACTAATAATACACTATATTGAACAAAGAAGTGCGCGAAAGTAAGTAAAAAATTAATTTGATTAGACAAATCTGTGTCTGAGAATTGTATCAATCGGTGGCAGACGTTATAAAGTTTTGGTGGATTACTTCTTAGAGATGTATTAGGCACGAAGTCACGTTGCAAAGTGGAACACTTATAAAACTGTGACTTTTCCCTACAGCATTTTATTTAGTGAGAAACGTTTGATTAGTTACATGTTATTTTCTAACTACAAGATCAGTACATACAGTACTACCATCAAAAAAAGCACTTTTTAAAACTTGTCTGTCTGTTTGTTCCGGCTAATCTTTAGAACGGCTAAACCCATTTTGAATCAGCTTTCTACCAGGAATTTTACTGGTAGTGGTAGAAAGCTGATTACATAAGGAGAAACTTAGGCTATTTTTTTGAACTAACTTCGCTCCACGGCGTCACTCGCGGTTTTAGAACGATAACCGCGGGCACCATCGCGGGACTCAGTATAATAATATATTGGTAATTTATAGTACTATACAACATTTTATAATATATATATACTAGCTTTCACAAGCGGCTCCGCCCGCGTGTACGTCGGTTAACGGTACCGTAAAAATAAGCCTGTGTTCTTTCTCAGGCTCTAGACTATCCGTGTACTAAATTTCATTTAAATAAGTTAAGTAGTTTGTTAGGTGAAAGTGCGATAGACAGACAGATAAACAGAGTTACTTTCGCATTTATAATATTAGTAAGGACATCGTAGAACTCTTTCGTCTTAGGGTAAGGGTAAACTTGATACAAGAAAATAAAACTAATGTTTTTTTTTAATATACGTATAATTCACCGTAATTTTTTACTAAAATACAATTTAATAAATACACCTTAGTACCTAGTTAATAGTTTAAGGTTCAGAGAAGTAAAATCGCTAAGAAATCTGTTAAATTTGAATATCTGTGTAACCAGGTATCGTGTCTTTACACTTGTACATAAAAATTGGCCAGGTGCGTGTCCAGCCACGCATAGAGCAGGATTCCGAAATCATCCATAATGGAACGTCAATTTCAAATCGTATTCAATAGATAAATTGTAATGTTTACTTATTAATGCGTTAATTTTGTATGAAGTTTATCAAGTACGTGTATTGATCCGCTAGAAAACCAAGGTGTGTGTCACCTTGGTTTTCTAGCGGATCACTTTGATTCACAAGTTCTACCTCTATAACTCTTGAACTAACAACGTTATAGTTTTCCTTTAAAGTTCATACTATATCATATCATACTACCATCATGTTTTTTTTCAGATTCTTCGAGCTAGCCGTTTGTTTTTAAGGGGAGAGGGGGCGCCCTGTTTTTACAAAAACAGGTCCTTTAGAGTTATATAACTCCTAAACGTATTCGTAAATGAAAAAATCTTAGCAACCTCTCAATGTTTTTAAAGGACCTGTTTAATGATACCCCACACGATTGGGGTGGCTGCTACAAAAAAAAAGTCATCCCCTCTTTACGTATAGAGGAGGTACCCCAAATAAATAAAAATATTTTTAATGATTTTATTCTAGCACTTTGTCAAGTTTCATCTTTCTAGCACTAATCGTTTGGACGGTAAGTTAAGGACGGACGGACGGACATGACGATCCATGAGGGTTCCGGGACATGAACTTCGGAACCCTAAAAAAGAAGCAACTTTTTGATCAAGTTTTAAGAATTTACAATCTTTATAGGTTAAAATATTTTTAATTACCGCTATTTGAAAAAACGCAATAAGCAATCGAAGTAGTTCTAACCGGTTCAGTACAACGAACTTTTTTACCTAGCGGTCCCCTACTTATTGAAGTACAGTAGTTCATTTCTCTCTGGAAAGGCCCCGACAGTAATTATAAATAAATAAATTCACCGAAAAGCGAATTAATATAGCGGCATATTGAGATATAGAAAATGTCATTCGATTACTGATTCTGAGTCCTTTAAGCAGGGCGTGAAAACAAAGCCGCCATAGTTATCACCATGTTGCAATGTCTACATTCGCAAGAGGTGACTGCTCTTTTATTTTAGTAATGCTTTCCATCAGGCAGAGTAGATTAATTTTGGTAGCCATTATATAAAAATACTGACAAGAAATATTGAATTGAATTCCCATCTTATCAATCACCTTGGCCGTTTCTTTAATACTGACTTGGTATTAAGTGTACATGGGCATAAGAATATTCAATTGAAAATTCTCAGATTTGTAGTCAAGTTTGTAAAATAATATTTATGGATTCTGTTCTTCTCAAATTCTATGTGGTCTATGTCTTGCATCGGTTGTTTCCTTCAGCATCACTTATCAATGAAGGATCGTTCAGGTAATCACAAAACTTATGGATGTAATGTAGAATGAAAAGAAGGCTAAGGTTAAGGCGAGGTTATAAGCAGACATTCGGCAATCAGAGGGGGTGAGGTGCGGTACGTAAGCTCCGCCTACCGGGGGGACGCCGCCCGCTGTCGAGAGCGGTAACCACGGACCGCGGGTCATCGAGACTTGTATGTTAAACTACGGCCGATATAATCTTGGCGAGTCCAAACTTAGCGTAGATGGTTCCGCAATAACCTTTTTTTAGGAACAAAATGTTGGCATGCGGCGACGTAAGAGGGCGGTGGTCTAGGCTAGAGATTGACCTAAGTAAACACAATCGACCCTTTATTCAATCAAATATCGTAGTTCTTGGTTTTTGTTTACATAAGATATAATGGATTTACAAATATTAGTAAATTTTGAAGTGAATAAACGAGATTTCGACTATTATAAAAATACTAATAAATCTTTGCTGGGATAAAATATATCCTATACAGTGTAAAAAACAATCATTTATTTAAAAAATATTTTTTATAATATTACTAATAAAAAAAAATAAAAAAAAGTCGTGTGGCACTCGAGGACTGCCGCGGCACAGCTATTGCATAGCATTTTTTATCAACTTATGCAATTTAATTTTTTTATTTATTTATATAGTATTTTTTTTTCTTTGATATTAATTCAAGTTTACAAAACAATATACACTGTCTTTTTACTAACATACATTCTAACAATATTATTGCCAAACAATATAATTATCCTATTAACCGAAAGACAATGACAACTAAACAGAGAACATAATAAATAGTAATATGAGCATATCTATGGAATGAAAAAGGAAAATAAAAAAAAAGACTTGAGAGGTGTCAAGTGACACCCGGATGGAACGAAGTTACACGCACGGCTTGCTAAAATGTGTCGGTATACAGAGGAAACCTCATACTCTACTAATATCATTAAAACTTTTCTAAACACGCTACAATTAAATTCTACTCTAGTACTTGTAACTTAATATTTTGCTTTGTTGGAAATACATTCATACCATATAGTATCAAAGTACTCGTCAAGACGAATCAAATGAGCCCAATCTCGATGGGGTTTCTATGGCCCCCTTCCAGCTCCATCATCAGACCCTGGTTACCATATACTGTTAAAGTACTCGTCAAGACGAATCAAATGAGCCCAAACTCGATGGGGTTCCTATGGCATCTTCCAGCTCCATCATCAGACCCTGATTACCATATAGTGTCAAAGTACTCGTCAAGACGAATCAAATGAGCCCAAACTCGATGGGGTTCCTATGGCCACCTTTCAGCTCCATCATCAGACCCTGGTTACCATATAGTGTCAAAGTACTCGTCAAGACAAATCAAATGAGCCCAAACTCGATGGGGTTCCTATGGCATCTTTCAGCTCCATCATCAGACCCTGATTACCATATAGTGTCAAAGTACTCGTCAAGACGAATCAAATGAGCCCAAACTCGATGGGGTTCCTATGGCCACCTTCTAGCTCCATCATCAGACCCTGGTTACCATATAGTGTCAAAGTACTCGTCAAGACGAATCAAATGAGCCCAAACTCGATGGGGTTCCTATGGCCACCTTCTAGCTCCATCATCAGACCCTTGTTACCATATAGTGTCAAAGTACTCGTCAAGACGAATCAAATGAGCCCAAACTCGATGGGGTTCCTATGGCATCTTTCAGCTCCATCATCAGACCCTGATTACCATATAGTGTCAAAGTACTCGTCAAGACGAATCAAATGAGCCCAAACTCGATGGGGTTCCTATGGCATCTTCCAGCTCCATCATCAGACCCTGATTACCATATAGTGACAAAGTACTCGTCAAGATGAATCAAATGAGCCCAAACTCGATGGGGTTCCTATGGCATCTTTCAGCTCCACCATCAGACCCTGATTACCATATAGTGTCAAAGTACTCGTCAAGACGAATCAAATGAGCCCAAACTCGATGGGGTTCCTATGGCATCTTCCAGCTCCATCATCAGACCCTGATTACCATATAGTGTCAAAGTACTCGTCAAGACGAATCAAATGAGCCCAAACTCGATGGGGTTCCTATGGCATCTTTCAGCTCCATCATCAGACCCTGATTACCATATAGTGTCAAAGTACTCGTCAAGACGAATCAAATGAGCCCAAACTCGATGGGGTTCCTATGGCCACCTTCTAGCTCCATCATCAGACCCTGGTTACCATATAGTGACAAAGTACTCGTCAAGACGAATCAAATGAGCCCAAACTCGATGGGGTTCCTATGGCCACCTTCCAGCTCCATCATCAGACCCTGGTTACCATATAGTGTCAAAGTACTCGTCAAGACGAATCAAATGAGCCCAAACTCGATGGGGTTCCTATGGCCACCTTCCAGCTCCATCATCAGACCCTGGTTACCATATAGTGTCAAAGTACTCGTCAAGACGAATCAAATGAGCCCAAACTCGATGGGGTTCCTATGGCATCTTTCAGCTCCATCATCAGACCCTGATTACCATATAGTGTCAAAGTACTCGTCAAGACAAATCAAATGAGCCCAAACTCGATGGGGTTCCTATGGCATCTTTCAGCTCCATCATCAGACCCTGATTACCATATAGTGTCAAGGTGTCAATAGCTAGTTTCTCACTTTCAATCATCCATTTCTTCCGATTTTGCATTTATTACCCTTAATACAAGTTTATAATTTGCAATAACACTATATCTGTTTAGACTTATGGACCTTACTATTTATATTAAATAAAAAAAAAAATACAATTTACAATGTAAAAAAATAATAAAAGGGAGAAAACCCACGCGAAGATAGTAGTATGTGAGCCAAGCGCTATGTACTTGCGCGTCAGTAATATTTTGGCACAGAGCGTCCGGAACCGACTTCCCACTTCGAGCATTGCTCGCAGACTGATTCGAATAGCGTAGCGAATATTACGTCTACTAGTGACTCGAATAAGGTTGAATATCATACGCTCTGTTTTTTTGTGTTTTTGCTCGTGAGTCTTTCTTAGGCGCTTACGTTTGTTGATTAATGGGCTTTTCGATTTATTATGACAAATATATTAATATAAATAAAAAAATAGCCAGTGATCGTTTTAAATTATCATATTTTTTAATTAATTATTTAAAAAAATTGTACTGTTATCGCTTAAAATACGGTGTATTTCGACGATTAAGTGTAAAAGAAAGAGGCAAAGGTTATAATTTATTATGTAATTTTAGTAAGTTAATCTTAAAATTCAATTCGGTAGAGCTTTTGTGTAGATCTTTATCTATACATGTTATTTTTCTTATCTCAGTACCATAAAGCTGTACTTCACACTTGACGTTAAAAGATAGTGCGTTTTTGACAAATCCCGATTAAACCTCGCCTTAAGTAAATATTAATACAAATATTAATTGTGTAAATGATAACACATTTATTTTCATATTGAATATACAATTCATACAATAAAAGTGACCAAAAGTAGAATACATTACATGTTTTATTTATGCAACTAGGACTAATTAGGGCTATACTTTACGAACTATACAATGCATCATATAAAAATATCAGTACTCAAATATAACAAGCCACGTTGTCATTAAAAATGTATTATGCATTTTACTAATTCTATGTACATTCATAACCAAAAGTGTAAAAGTAACGTATTGAATGACTTCAATGAATGAATTCAAGGATCCGAAGTTACAATGTTAACAGTATGTTATCGACATTATACAATCCTTGTGATGGAATTCTTTTATAAAATAGGGACAACAGTCTTATAAAGCTGTATTATAATCCTATTACCTTATCAATTAATTAGCACAACTGCAACATTTTTGTCCTTTTTTTACCTCTAAATTTTCAAGTAACTAAATGGGAAGACACATTACTATTAACAAGCACATTTATAATATCTAAAAACTGAATTTATGTATTAGTGTAGGTTTTAGCAAATTGTTTATGTTTTTTCAATGTGTCTCAAAATATACATTCACGTCATTACCTACTCTATTCATGCCTGAGTTATTCTAAGTTTATACAGTTTTTTATTTACATGTATCTCGTACCAGTTAATATTACGATTCTATTTAATGGCCGTTTAATTAAGACATAAATCGTTAATAACGGGTCGTAACTCATATAATCAATCTTTTCTGTGGTACATTTTATTATTTTATGTTACAAGATATAAGACAGATCAAGAAACTTACTATATTTTGTGTTTCTAAAATAATAAAAACTAAAAAATTAAGTTCTATATGATTATTCATCATTGAGATTTAGTAGAAAGTAGTTTGATAAGTCTGCGATTACATATTATGAAATGAATTGAATTATAACGTACCTGAACAACGAGAATCACTCATTGGCAGAACAAATACAAATAACAATATACCATAATATACATATTTACTTAGTGGCTAAAAGGCACATATTTAGTAAATACATTTACCTTAGAAGCTAGATGTTGATGTCTGAAATTCCGTCACATAAATCCAGTATAGGTTATAAACAATGAATTTGAAACTTGCCATCATCACTTAAACCTGGTAAACATTATATACTGGTGCTAATTTTGTTGTCGCATCACTAAACTGCAAGTTTTCTAGAATTATCTTTTATTTTCTTAGTTTAGTGATGCGATTTCCAAAATGATGCTTTTGTGTTGTATGTATTTAGATTAAATCATTTTTACTATGAATTACTATTATATTTCACACATATACTGGTATTGTGGTCAAAACTCATTTTTGAGAGATACCTTCGTATTTAGTAACAATAATCTGTCTGTACAGTGATACTAACCTTGTTGCAGTAATAAGGACTAGTCGAGCAAGTATATGTGTGTTTATAGTAGCACTTCAAATACATAGTATGATAATCCTGTACACAAAACATAGATAAATTAACAGGTCTAAAACATTGAAAATTTCTTTCAAAAGTGTTTATAAAACAGTGAGTATGACAGAATCGGACGCAAATAAATTCAACATGTCTGCATATGCAATGTGCCTATATTTCCTTAAATCCTGTTTCGGTAGTACATACCTAACGGGATTAAATCATAATGATTTTAAAGGTTACTGATCTGTATTCATTACTCGATATCTTAAATGTAGAGACGACGGTATTTAAAATGTTTTTAAAATATGTTATCTGTAATATTCAACTATTACTGTATTAATAAAAACAGATACTCTTAAATATATTATATATACTGCTCATTCTTTTATTTTGACAGTTCGATTAGTAATCAATTAGTGATGCCCTCACACGATGCTGATTCGATTAAAATATTAATTGATTCAATTCAGGAAGAATCTTCCATTGATTAAAACAGTCAAGAGTTGGTTTTAGGTAAAAATATTAAAATGGTTTAATTTAAACTTCATCGACATTAAATATACGCGAGAAGTAGTGATCGTTTTTTACGACGAGTCGAATCTGCTCTGTATTATCTTTTTTACATTTTAATTAATATACGTTTGAACTATAGTTATAAGGTTGCAATGAAACCTAACACAATATTAAAATTTTATCAATTTTGAAACATTATTGAAACCTATTTAATATATATGCAGTGATAAATGCATGTAGCTGTAACCATTTTTATTACGTTATCCATAAAATTGTAACAATAGTTATTACTACACTAAATAAATCATTCTATTCACTGTAGTAATAACATTTAAATTTACCTGTAACACATTTAACTGTAGTAATAACTTTTAAAACATAGGTACATAAAAAGATAATTTGTAAAAAAATCTGTATATTTCTAAATTTCGTGAAGACTTGTAGTTTTGTTTTCTATCAACCGTAAACAACAAAATAAATGAATAACCAGAGTTTAAGAGTAGAATCTGATAAAATACAGCTTTACCTTCTTATACGCGAACATTTTATGAAACAGTACACATGCAGATTTAAATGTTATACGATTCTATTACTTGGCATATACCTACTTGTATATCATGGGAGTAATGTGATATTTATTGCAGGTTTTTCAATCTTTATCAAGTTTTTTTGTTTACCAATATGCCAATAGCTTCACTTGTAGTACAAATTCACCTTACACAGGCTAGGGCTACATCAAGTAATCAATAAATCATGAATGCTATACTAGAAGTGAATTTGAATATATTGACTTACAACAGTTTAGACACTCTAGTGCTATTTCTTGTAATCGTTTTGTAGAATGACACACTCTGTATTAACTCTACTTAGTTATAAATTCACAGATAACACGGTTCATTAAAAAAAACTCTTGAAACTTTTTAAAATTATAACATTCTACATAATGTCTTTGACTCAGAACTTTGACGAAGTAAACATATTTAAAGGTTCATTAACATTTTTATGTTGCTCGCTGTTATTCTTACATTATTTAAATTACAAGAAAAGTATCTTTAAATGCACACATAATATGACATGTACGTCGAACAAAATGAAGTCTTCAGCACTAGTTGAGTGACTAGGAAATGAAATAGCTTAAGAAATCTTATCGCATATCATTACGGCTGCTATGATTACCCTTACATAGTGGCAATTATACTTTATACATAATAATAATATCGTCCGAGAGATTGACATGATTTTGGCAAGAAAAGTGAATATGTGGGTACATATAGAGAGAGACAAGGCACCGTATAGGTATTTAACACAAAATAGCCGTTGCACACCGAGGCGAAGGTTAACGAAGTGTTATTATAGAACCGCGTCGGATTAGTTTTTTCTGATCGGATTCTGAGCCCGGACGTCGCAACAGTTTAGAGTAATTAAGCGGTCAGCTATGTGCGTAATTACATCCTAAAATAATGCTTAAAAGTTGCGCGAGGACGTTGAACTCTCCAGCAAAAAGTTCTAAAATATTACCTTCCAAACTTGTACAGTCGGGTTGTCAATACACGTCACAGGAATATGGACGTGCCGCCAGAGGCGTACGCGTTTTACCTAGGGTTATCACTAAATGTAAGACAAAGGAGTTGAATCTATTACTTGAAAACATAAAAGTTTACTATAATAATAAGAAAAAAAAACTATCAACATATATATGTATTTACCTTAGTGCAATGTAAAAAAACATATTTAATTGTAGAAAATAAACATACAACACAGGACAGTTAGTGACAACCCTATAATAGTAAAACGTCAAGCTCTTATCGGTTCAACAGTTTATTGATCGCGAGAGGCTTCGGTAGTCGCCAACGCCCGATCATTGTTTGCTAATGAGATTTCGGAAAGCACAGGTGGTCCACCATCTAGTTCATATAACTAAAACAAATATGTTGTCATCTTGACAATAACAAATGATTCCTTTTAATTTAAAATAATATTACGCGTTAAGTTAGTACAACTAATAACACTGCTATTGTTTTCATTGGGAATTCTAATGTAACTTTTAGATGTTTATTAGCTACATTTTCCTTATATCTTAATTATTACGAGTTCACGTAATTACTTACAACGTAAAAAACGACGGAAGCTTCACAACAAAAATGCATGCAACGCATTCAGAACTTGTACTACATAATTAACGTTTAACAGGTCCTGTGGGCTACAGAGAGATCAAAATTTCGCACAAAAATATAAATACGTGCCGATTTTAAACAGGAATGAAAATCAAACTATAGGTACAATTGACGGAAAGTGCTTAAACTAAAATGATGAATATTCATCAAAAGGACGTACTAAAAGGCTTACACTTCACAACACAAAGCACATATGTATCACTACCTGGGAAATTAACACAGTGGGTGCCAACTCTTCGCCATTAGTATCAGAAATTTTGAGTTGATGCCTTTACCATCATCGACCGACCTTTGGTTTCATAATCTGAAACTTTAAGCATCTCTTCTTCTACAATAGAAAATAAGATATCTTCATAAATTTACAGCGATCCGTCGGTCCTTTGATTTAAGTACGGTACTAAAACCGTATCCGCCCAATTTTGAATAGGCAATGTATATAGACAATTTATTCCACAAAGTACATACCTAAAATTATTATGTTACGTAAACTTATGTAATATGTCTGTAGTGATACCCAATAAGAAGTCGAAAACTTCCCCAGCATCGCTCTCCATCGGTTCGTTTTCTTCATCTTTGCATACCTGCGAAAGGTGATTAGTCAAATATAGTAAATTTACTGATTTATGTGTTTATTGTTCGGTTCTTATGAATAATTATGCATTTATTAAGTAGGTTCGAGAATAGGACTCAAACTATTTTTTCTACCCCTTGGCAATAAAGTATTTCGGCGTAAAAGCATGACCAACAGACAGACTTACTTTTGCATTACTAGTAAGGATACTATGTATATAACCCGGGTAACATCAACTTAATCAAAATTTTATTTAAACTAAACATCAATATGTTAAATCCAAATATTATTGTAAAAATTTAAACATGCTAACCGTAACTAGATATTACAAATTAAAAGAATGCTTACAAAGAGTTGAATGATTTTAATTTCGTGTGACTGTCAAAAAAAAAGTTATTGCAGTACAGCACGACTGTTGTATCATCTGTGGTGTTGTCGTATTGTATAAGTTAACCTCCTACGTTTAAAAAGCTTACCAAATTTAAATATATAATACCAAATTGAACTTAGTGTTTCAAAAGTTAGTGGAAGTAGTAATCAACAGTTAATGCCTATTGATCTGTACTCAAAATAAATATTCTCCTCATGTTTAGTATATACATAAATACATTTTGATCTGGCTAGGTTAAGAATCCTTACTAGTATTATAAATACGAAAGCAACTCTGTCGGTCTGTCTGTCGCGGTTTCACCCCATAACTACTAAATCGATTATAGTGAAATTTTGGTACACCGATAGTATAGAGCCTGAGAAAGGACATAGGGTTAGGGCAAAGCTACGCAAAGCTAGCTATACTAGATATTACATAGAGTTATTCAAGCTTTGTAAGAAATTATTAGATACTAACTGCGCCCGCGGTTGTTAGTGTAAAGGTAAAAGAGTAACTTAGGTGGCAAGTAACCAAAGTTACCCATTACATCATCAGTTGTTAGAAAGTAAAAGTCCCGTCAAAATCAAACAGATGTTTCAATATACTTCATGTTCATCATGTTCATCAAACAGATGTTTCAATATACTTTGTATGGGAAAAGAAAAGTGTTGCTTTTACTATTTTCCTCCCAATTTTTGTTTTCTGCCTCGACAACAACCTACCTTGTGCTTTAACAAAAATATAAAAATAAGCGAATCGGATCAGCGGTTTAGAGTTTTGCGCTTAGCAACACATTTGGCGATAAATTTTTATATATGTAGATAAAACGATTGTGCATTACAAGTGCCGAGTAAAAGCCGTGGCAAAAAGCAACACCAGACAATATAAAACAACATTTCACTGGTAAGTTGATACTACGTGTTATCTGGGAGCTAATGTAACAGTCATTAAGGAGTCGTGAGCATTAATTAATGTTTAAGTTTTTTATGTTACGATGCCGTTATAGTTCCTATATACTTTGCAAACATTATGAATTGTATACATCGACGCCCCCCTGCAACAAGTCGGTAATGTGCTATTATGGACTTTTTGCTGTTATGTTAAAATCGTAATCTTTGAGTCGGAATACATATTGTGAATTTTTTTTATAATTTTCCTACTTACATTTTCGGAGATATTTGCAATAGCCATTTTGTTGTAGGGAAATTGTAAATAAATTAATGACGAGAAAAACATCATAACACATTAATACCTAAGTGTTATTTTTTTCGGTATTCTGTAAGTTGCTATTACTGGGTTATTGTAGTGAATAATTTGCAGTAATTTCCGGTAAACGCACACTCCATATTTATTTCAGTGTATACAGCATAAGATAAGGTAAAAATTAGATGAGGGTTTCAAAGATAACAAGGGAGTTCACGATAACAGACCTCGGAAAATGAGTACTGCTAAAGAGTTAACTATTAAAACGTATATTGAACTGTTTCTAAAAGTAGAATCGCTCTACATTCGGAAAACATATAAGCGGGAATATCTTTCAGAAAATTCAAATATTTCAAAAATATATAGCTTTTACTCTGAGTGGTTTGCAAATCAAAATTACAATGAGGTTACATGATGATGATACAAGTTACAACTACTCATTTTTAAAATCAAAAAAAGATCAATGCCCTTCGTGTTCTAGAGGAAAATCATAGATGCCATTTAGAAAGAAAAGAGATTATTACAAAAATTAAGAAAGGCGAAATAGATACTGCTGATAAAAATATTTCTACGGTAGCAATTTTTGATTTACAAAAAGTTTTAAGTACTTATACCACAATCTGAAGTGGGTATATTTCACTACAAGCTTAAATATCCTGTATATAATTTCACAGTTTTTGACGTTCTTAGAAAAAAAAGCTACTGTTAAGTATGGCACTTCCAAATAGCACAAAGAGGTAGTACATCAATAGGTAGCGCTTTTCTACATTTTTTTAATACTAACTACGAAAATAGCATAACCACATTTTCACTTTATTCTGATGGATGTTATGGGCACAATAAAATTAGATATATTTTTGCTTTATATCTTTTCCAAATTACTTAATTTTTTCTGCCAAATTACTAGGCATTTCTATTACCCACAGGTTTTTCGAAACGGGATACAGCGAGAATGAGGGAGATTCCATGAATGCATGCATTGAAAGAAACTTAAAGAATTAAGTGGTATATACTCCCGACCAATTATATAACATTATTTTAATCCTCCAACTTGTAGAAAATAATAATTGGCGGACGTAATGGAGGTTAAAGCGACACATTTGCAGGAAAATAAATTGGTTTTTAGATACAATTTTGAAGACGCATATCCCGAACTTGATACTAATCCACAATTCTCTTTAAATATTAGACGGCGAGGGCGTAAACGAACACAAGTCACACCTATAGTTCCAGGTAATATTGAGTTGCAACAAGCCTACCACCAGCCCATTCCAATCACCAAAGCATATGTACACACGGATTTAATGACTTCATGTAAAAGTGGAGCTATCAAACGATTTTATCATTCCTTTTATGATTAGTTATCATTTACTGAAAATGTGGATGCAACAGATAAAAATGAGAGCAGCATTTGAACGGTAATATGAAAAAGTTGTTATTAAATTTTTTATTTAGTACTGTATTTTATTATTACGGTATTTCTTGCATACAGAAAATTACTAGAATAACTCGGTTACGATATATTACATTCACTAGCTATAATAAGAATAAACGTTATAAAAGTCGATAGTATGCTGTTACAAATCAACACTCTTCATAAATTTACCACAATAATTCCGTAAGTTACCATTGCTGAACAATTAAACTTTTCTCGATTCTGTAAAAAAATTTTTTTCATATTGCAGCCGACAGGAAGCATATAATTTATATCAGATGACAAAATGGCATTTCATAAAAAAATAGCTTTCATTTGATGTATCAATGACCGTAATACTCCTAGAGGTTAGAAAGTTATTCAAGAAAAACAGTAAATTATTTTTCCTGTAAAATTTGCTTTTTTCGATTACCGACTTATTGCACGGGGGCGTCGACATGTCTTTTGCGTACATGTACGTCTATCGGCTTTTATCTTATTTAAAACTTTAATAGTACATGCAATTAAAGGCTATCTGACTAGATCAATTAAGGTTTTAGAGTAACAAATGTTTGAATTTTCAATGGTAAAACATCCATAAACCGTTATTTTTAGTTATAGTTTATTTCAACCTCAGTGTTTGAATTGAGGCAATTTTTAATATTAAATATTTTCAAATTTGGACTTGAGTTCTACTATATGGCTTATGACAACACTGCAGTAGCAGCAGTGTTGTGATAATTTTTAGCAGTGCTTATGAAGTTGTGATAATTAATTAAATTGTTAATCATCGATTAGTGTGATGACCTTTTTTTTCGATAATTTTTCTTAATTAAAATTTGTTGATAATTTCACTTAATAGCTTACTACCAAGCTACTACCAAACTACTACGCGAAATTATAATTTACTTGTTGATAACTTCTCGTTATAGCTTACTTACTACTAAGTTAGTTTAATTTGCTAGTTGATGACTTCTCTTTATAGCGTATCTATTACTAAGTAAGCTTCACCAACACCATACACCAACCATATATAATATTATATAAGGATATGGTACTAAAAATATTTTTCTGTCTTATGAATTATAATGTATTGTTTTGAATGGAATAAATGACGAATAAGAACATTAGTACACATATTTCTATGTAAGTATAGGTATTTAAAGTAATGTTTTAAAAATACAGATGCGATACACGTTATTTTATTATGTGATATATGTAAGTAAATTTAGATCCTAAAAAAATGCTTAAATAAAATACTACAAGAATCTGAGTGTTTATGGCCCGAGTTCAATTTATGTCACTTTGTATCATAAATACATAAGTAAAAATTTAGATGAAAATAAACCTTTGGAACAGGCCGGCTTCAGGACAAAATTTCAACCATGGACCACATTCACACAGTAAAGCAGATAGTGCAAAAACGCAATGAATATAATAAAACACTTTATATGGCATTCATAAATTCTAACAAGGCATCTCATAGTATAAGTTATTTGGGAGAGCCTAGAAAATCAGGGAATAGCAGGCCATTATACAAGCATAATCAGATCTGTGTATACAAACAGTAAAGCAAGAATACAAATGGAAACCGTGGGTCTTGAGTTCCAGGTAAGTAGAGGAGTGAGACAGGGTGATCGATTGTCCCCCAAGCTGTTTTGTGCAGTGTAGGAAAATATTTTCTGAAAGCTGACTGGTCAGATCTGGGTTTAAATATCTATGGAACAAAACTGAATCAACTTAGGTGCGCAGATGAGTCCATAGTCCTGTTTGAGGAAAATCCAATGAACCTTGAAAGTATGATCCAAAGTAGATATGATATTGAACACATCAAAAACAAAATTACTTGCAAACTCAAAACAAATACAAATAAAAGATGGTGACCAGCCACTACAATATGTGGATAACTACTCATATCTGGGTGAGCTTAAATCCTCCAAGTACCACTCGGAGAAAGACACCAAGTTAAGAATAGCGAGTGGATAGAAGAAACTAAGTGTTTTAGTCAAAAAATGAGTAGATATACAATATAATAATATGAGTCTTGTCTTGCATAATATATAGATGTGAAACTTGGGCATTGGCACAACAACTGAGATAAAAAATTGCAATATTGTCAGAGATCTATGGAGAGGAGTATTATAGTTGTATGCCAAAGAGGGCTAGGACAAGTGACTAAATTTGATTACTAACCAAAATTGACCAGAAAAAGTGGAGGTGGACTTGCCACATGATGAGAAAAAAACAGGGAAAGTGGAGCAAAATAATAACAACAACAAAAAGAAGGGAGGACGAGCTAAACCTTACAGCGGAGCGTAGCTGGAGGGGAGTGGCTGGCGATAAAATACAGCCGAAACAGCTATAGGAGGCCTTTGCCAGGAGGCATGCTCAACTATATATAATATATAGAAAATACTATAAGTCACAAACATGACACATTAAAACAGTTCAGAATAAAAGGGGCTTATAATAATAACACTAACTTTCTGTAATAGTTATATTATATTTAATATTGAGAAAATAAATATTATGGAAATGAAGATCATTAATTCGAAAATGTAACGAAGAATACTTCCTTTTAAATCGAATTTAGTTTTCTCACTTGTTTTTGTATGAAGTGAAATTAACAGAAATAATGTTGCAAATCACTGCAAGTTCACAAACAAATGATACAATGATAGCACATAAACGCGTTGAGATAATAATTTAATCACGATATTAGCCACGCTCGAGGGCAAATCGCTCCGTTTATTTAGAGATGGAAATGAAAAAAAAAGAGAGTGACACACATTTAAAACAGGAGAGATGATATCGCAAAAAGTCTAATGAATGGGCCACGACAATGAGCATATTTCGTGTTCATTGTTGGCGATTTCTCAGAGCGATTTGCTAATAGCGGTCATTAGAGACCGCCTCCGGTCAGTTCTCGAGGTGTAGCGTGCCGACTACCGGATCCGGTGCCTTACAATCACAAATAAAAAACATAATTATTACTAAAACGGTAACACTTAATTGATCCTCCATGTGTAGATGGTCTTACGGTAAAATTGGTGCCATGTTTTTTTCGAGAGCCGACATTCGGGCGTTGTGTTGCTTGTATGTCCGAAGGAGTGAATGTATTGATCACTTACTGACGTTAATTTAATATGTGAAAGCTTAATTACGAATTACGGCAAGCTTTACAGCGTACATCTAGTTTTATTGTGATTTGTTCAGCACTACCAGGTACTATAATTAGCTGGTATTAGAGTTCAAACATAGTGTTTTAAAGAAATTAGTAAAAGAACGTAATGTTAGAAGGTGTATTATTACATTTCAATTATTTCGTAAAGCTACACCTTTCGTGTTTTTATTCATAGCTGCCTTCATTTGTGCCTATCTAATAAGTTTACAGAGCGTAAAATTACTGAGAAATCATTGTAGCTCAGTAATATGAATGTTAAAACTATACCAACATAATTTGGCAATTTTCCTACCATGGAAGTTAGGATCAGCGTTTATGTTATTTGCAACAATATCAAACTAGTAACGTTACCCTTTACAAAAATGATGATAAGATATGAATATAAAATACTAATGCAGTCGTCAGCGAGTTACATTTAACTTGTAAAATAGCAGTTACGCCCCGTGGAGGATTGAGATCTGCGACACTCGTGAGCACCTGTGCAGGTCATTACGCCGAATCTACGCGCGGCCGTGCAACGGTATCGAGAGGAGCTGACAACAAATTTGTGGACAAATTTAACGTCATCTTGTGAACGACAATTTGTATTTCTTATTCGACGTAATGAAATGATGATGCAAAACTTTTAAATTTAATAATACATACGACTAGTGATAGAAAAGTATAGATGCGTAGATCCATATATATACTGATAGTCATTTTGAGAACTCTATATGCTTTCAAGCAGATATTGGATGACCTCTTAATGGACGCCTGTCGGTAACTATAAATATTTCTTATTGTAGATAAACCGATAAATCAAACATTTATTTGATTGACAACGTATCTATAGACTTCAACAGAGCTTGAGCAATATTAAAAAAAATCTTTAATACAGAATACATTAGAGCAATCTAAAAAGTCTTTGTAATTTAATTCCGGGTATAGCAATCAATTACTATAATATTATATATACAAAAACTAAGTAGGTAGGTCGATTCTGATGGGAAACGAAAGTGTGCCATTACAGCTTGAGTACAAAAAGAATGATACTGATCACGTACAGAGCTGGAGTATTAAATTTTCCGCTTCGTTTTGGCGACAAACGGTTAGTGAACGGTCCAGTGCGCGTGTTGGGCTTGCGACTACTTCAATTTCGCGAGTAATGCCATATAGACGATGCTCTTAATAATGGCGAGTTTTCTTTAAATAATTATTGACTTTTTTTTTATTTCGTACCTTTCTCACTTTTTTATTTCGTGTAAATGAGACAGAGGCTTTGCTTATTGATTAACATATTTATCTTAATAGTTTAATATATAATATACAATTAATTATAGTTTGCTTTGAATGTTAATCGTGTAATAGACCCAAAATTAATTATGTATGATAATTAATTTCTTCTTAAAAAACGCTAAAATCACAGTTTTAATTGTATTAATTAGCATATAGGTTTCGATATTATTGATCACACTTTGAATACGCTCATATGACAGGCGTTAGGCGAGTTTTACGCTTTTAACTGATTTAAAAATAGGATTGCAATTTAGATGCTTTTTAAATTTTGTGACTTAGGTACCGTCTTATACATTAGATTACCTTAATCGGAAAGTACGTTGATCATTATACTACAAAGATTTCAAAAGGAGGTTTTACGTTTAAAATGTGTGTGTTTGTTCTTTGTTCATCCCTGGTTCTCTTACAATAAATAAATAGTTTAAGAAATACTATAGTGAATCTTACACTCAGGTACTCCCTAACTGTGATTACTGTTATATTATCTGTAACTAGGGCCACTAGTTTGCCACGGCTTTGCACAGATAGATATAGATATTTAAAAAACATTTTAATTTGACAAATAATATACTAAAACCTTCCTCGAGAATAAATCTATCCATTACTTTAAGTTTATCGCGAACAGACCAGACAAACGCGGCAGAGGACTTTGGCAGTACATAAGTGTTACTGGATGATAAGGCAATTATATTATTTAACTAGGTGATGCCCGAGGCTCCGCTAGCTTCCAAGGGGTATGAAAATTAGGTGTTGGCCGATTCTCAGACCTACCCGAAATACAAATCGGAACAGCCGTTTCGGAGGAGTTTGGTAACAAACACCGCAGCACGAGAATTTTATAGATTAGATACAGGTCAAGATACTGCATTTTCTGCACCACTATGTATGTTTGGGAAATATGTTTGTTACTGTTTTTCAGGCATTCGGTTTTGCCGTCTTTATAAATTAATTATTATTAATTGTTGTAGGCATAATTTACGACTAGAACTTCTTATATATGAATAGTAATGAACATCACTTGTTTAAACTTATTCATTTAAAGAGTATACTATCATGATATCTGATTCTGTTATTCTATTTAAACAGTTAACACCAATAGTGATGCATAGCTCGACATGCTCTACACAATTGATGGATGACTGTCCAATCCACACATACGCCAATTACTATTTGTATCGATCGCCTGTAGCGACAATAGCAAATGATGCGGCAAGGATCTACCACACCGACTCACAACCATTAAGTTAGGCCTTCTTATTTTTCTTATTAGTTTGTGTTAATAGCATATCCAAATAGATAGGCTATTTGAAAATGCTATATTAAGAACTGAGCCTATATCGAAACGATTCTAAAATAAAATATTATTGCTCGTTAAGTTCTCGGCTGTGGGATCGCCTTTTAATCGCATCTTTTTTAATTAATACTCTCCTGTTTCCTTTTTTTAGATTATTTCAAAGTGTCATTGGTTTAAGTAGACGGATCTATGCATACGTGCATTATTTGTTGTATTAGAAAAAACCTTTTGTGCCAATTTCAGTCGATGTTGAATTACAGTTTACGAAAGTCACAGAAAGTCCTATGTCAGTCCCTAGTAATGGAGTTCTGTTGATTATCTCTTGATTTCAACTATATTTTTAAAAATAAGTATTGTATTTACGCATTTATTGCACCAGTGGTTTGACTTAAACATTTAAAACGTATTAATTTACTACTTTTCACTCAAAAGTCAGGTCAGCGGTTCCAAAATCAGGTAATTTAAAATTTCGATGCCATTAATTGACACTTATTAGTTCAGTTTGTAAAGCCCATAATAATACAATTAGCTTTAAAAAAGTTTTGATTAGCTTTCACAGAAGTACAAAGATAACTACCATATTGTTTAGTTAGGAATAATAATTTCAAGTCAAAGCAAGTATTGAAAGTAAAAATCGAGCAAAAACCTACGCAGGCCTCTCTATTTAGAATAGTCCGGTAGATTTATGTCGCGAGACAATATGGACTGGCCCCAACGAGACCCATACATACACTTACACAAAAAGTTAATGAAAGTAAGTTGAAAGTAAGCTTTCACTTGTCGGCAGTATTGTACGGTGCGTCAATTGTCTTCAATACAATGTCAATTGTATTTCTAAAAGTTTTTTAAACAAGGGTGGCGTACTCCCAGACGAACATTACTAGTCTAGCCGGTCAATGGCATACAATTTACCATAGCGTAAACTTTAACCAGATGACGCACACAATACTTCATGTTGTAGATAATATTACTCGTATTATGTATTTTTTTGCACCAATGTAAGCTTACTATTTTTGGATTTCAATTGCGTTTAATATAATAGTACCTAGGCGACCGAGCTTTGCTCGGTTAATATTATTTCTTCTTTAACAACGCCATCTATTCTCTCAAGTTATTGTAGTATTGTTGTATTGGAGTACCAACAACCAACCAACTACATGTTACTGAAAGAGAACTATAGATGTCGCAAGCGATGCTAAGATAAACGAGAAAGAAAATAGCAGGAAAACTTGATCATTCGCATTTACCCAAACATAAGACTAATCTAGATCGATTTTTCACCCCCGAAAACTCCCAAGTATTAAATTTCAGCGAAATATTTGAAGCCGTTAAGGTAACGGCTCCTAATATATATATATGAATATTTAAAATTTATATAATCATTATTTGTATAAAGATCTTGGATAGATTAAATTAGAAAGACAATTTCGAATATTTTTTTGATGAGTAGTCTTCGAATATATGTAATCGAATAATTCTTATCGAGTAGCGTATTGTGTTTCCACGACTGTGTTCGACATGGAAACGTTTTTGCAAACGATTTGCACCTAACCCCATTTTAGCTTGGTCTATCGTATATATTATCAAGTAATAGCTAAGGAATGCACATAGCACACCTGTATGTTGGACTGATAAGCTTGCGCACATTGTAAAAAGATTGAGAAAGATCGTACAGGCACGTATTTTGAAAATAAAATTTGTATTAATTACGACCATTCACTTAGAAAATAGATAAGAATAAATTGGGCTCGTATTGCTTGGGTGTTTTGGCCTAGCCCTTATTGTGCGGGTTACGTATTATGACTAGATGAAGTAACTGCTGGGTATGATCGATCCACTACTACATATTACTTGTGCTCATTAATTGTTTGTCCTGGTTGAGAATTTAACTGACGGTCTCTCAATTAACTGGTACAACTAAAAATTTGTAGTATTCTATTTAGTCATCTCTCTCAACGATGGACATGTCCATGGTATTTACATTTCGTGCTTATCATCTTTGAAGATGTAGCATTACACAAAATAAAATTGCAAATACCTTATTTTTATGAGATGAGCATACATTTAAACTGTTAATTATTTGTTGTTGTAGTTATCTCTTATCATTGCAACAAAATCATCTTATAAATTCTATATCTAGATAATAAAACAAACAATTTAACATCAACGCATGCTAAATAAGCTCTAACACTTATTATTACAACGTAATTCTTTATGCATACACACTGGACGTCCTCATTGGCTGCTTATTATACATCATGTTTAAAATTCTGTATGTACATTATATCTTTTTTTAAGACAACTCCCGATCTTATAAAAAATCTGTATCACGGGGGATCTTGCAAATATAAAATAGATAAAACTAACACAAAGAATACTCAGAACACGATTTGTGTGGTTTGCACAATATCTGCTTTTTATAACTTATGGTGTGTAAAAAGCGGTCAAGTGCGAGTCGGACTCGCCCATAAATGCTCCTGTAGCAGCAATTAACATCATATAAAAGTTCTTGTAGTTCGTTGTAACTTTGATCGATGTTTTAATAATACTGTATTGATTGAATAAAAGGTAAATTGCGGTTTACGATTTATGACGTATTAAAAAAAAAACTACTTACTCAATCTCGTTCAAACCAATTTACGGTGAAAGTTTGCATGGCAACGTACATCATATATTTTTTTTAGTATTACAATTCTCTTATTTTAGAAGTTACAAGGGGACACACACATTTTACCACTTTGGAAGACCTATCCATAGATACACCACACGTATGGGTTAGATGAAAAAAAAAATATGTCAGTGACGAAATATGGAATTCGTTCTTTTTCAACTTGCTATTCACTTATTAAAACTGTGTGATAATGCCTTGTTAGTTAGCGTAGATCAAAAACAGATATAAATTGAACCATCAGCTATCCAGCAGCATTGTTTGAATTATAAACAGAGCGTCGACCGTTATGTAGAACGTATAGGAGAAACAAATTGACTATTAAGTTTGTGGTTCGACGCAACTTACATTAGAGCAGTGTTCGATATTACTTGTATATTACTTGGTAGAGTATGAATGACAGTAGGCAAGTTAATTAAGCTTTTGATTAGAGATGAACAAAGTAAATTATACTCTTATAAATTTGTACTGTATCTCTATCCAATATGTTTAAATCGATAATTGTGCAGCTTCAAAAGAATAAGCAGCTGAAGTTTCGCTGTCCTCAATTTATATTATTATCAAACAAACCAACTTATTTCAATGATTTTTTATAAGTATTAATCAAACTTTTCCTTTATGTTACCATGACAGAGCATAATAAGTTTCAAAATACCACCGACATAATAAATGTTTGACAACATACTTATAGATGCTTCAAGTCCATTAGTCATTTATTCGACAGCAGCACAAAGTGATAGCAAACAATAAAGCGAGTCTACACGATTATAATGAACATGAAACGTGTCCAAAATATATTGTAGAAAACGTGAAACTTAATTTAAATTTATGTTTACAGGTTAAATAAAAACGTCGAGTAACGTGTAGACCGTGTTGTTAACAAGTTTTAATGTGAATATTTTATGTCGCCGACGTGTTTAGTTACAGGGGCTAACTATTCCGTATCAGCAGTTTTGTTGAAAGCAAAACCAGACAATATTGTCAAGAATTCACGGAGTTATAAACCTTTAACCCCCACGTTAGTAGTTACTTGCATTGTGATCTGTGAGAGTCAGTCTGTCGTTGGGCCAGTGCAATGGCTTTGGAGTAATTAAAATTTGAGCTCGAGGGTATTGGCCGCTAGTATCCTAGTATTAACGACAAAATAGCGAGTGGAATAAGTACATTTCATATGATCTTTGAGAAACAGAGTTAAAAACAGAGACAAGGTAATAATATGTCATCAGTTCTAGTATCAACAGTTGCAATTTGAATGTTGGTTATAGTGAGACATATATAAATAAAATTGGTATGTTAACCCTTTTAAACTAGTCGCTGTCAAAGGAACATAATGTGTCAATAGTCAACGACTTCATTTATAATAAAAATTGATCATTATTGTAAGATATAATTAAGATTTAAGTAAGTTTTACACT
The DNA here is from genome assembly GCA_932526445.1 of Phragmatobia fuliginosa. Classification (NCBI taxonomy): domain Eukaryota; kingdom Metazoa; phylum Arthropoda; class Insecta; order Lepidoptera; family Erebidae; genus Phragmatobia; species Phragmatobia fuliginosa. Next base: position 10,523,235 of record OW052068.1, on the reverse strand, counting down.
TAAATGTTAAAAAGTGACTGTTTTGAGACAAGTGCAATATTAATTTGAGAAACATTTTTTTGAAGCTTTGGTATTACAGGCCAGATGACTTGTGCTTGCAGCAATCTAGTTTAAACGAATGTCGCTTTAAAATCTTCGTTCAAACGTAAGTTATCTTGTTGAACTTTTTATTATATGAGATGACTATTCGTGGTGCTGGTGCACTTATTGCTAACAAGGTTACGCTTCGCTTAACCTGTGAGAGACAAGTCCGTGAAGATAAGAAACTGAGAGCATAAAATAATCGTATAATAGACATGCCAAGAAAAAACTGGATATAATCCGCTTGCGTAGACAAACTTGCTAGGACAGAAACTCTATAGATTTTAGATAATGTATCATAGAGTCATAATAATATATTGAAATGTCATACTTTGGATGTCATGGCAATCAGTTAAATGAAGTTGATGTGATAAATGTTCAAACAGTTACTTCTAAAGAAATGAATTAGTGTAATTGACCCTTATAACCAAATGAATTTGTCTTAGAAAAATAATATAAACAATTATTTATATTTACTAATATATTAACCTGTTCAGTTGGCGGCACGTGCACGGGCGCCTCCCAGGCTTGTCACAACTCTCCCCAAATGATGGCTCTTTTGCCGCGGTCGACAGATGCTAGTAATCCAGACTGAGGATGCCACGATACTGCTGTCACAGCTGACCTGTAAAAATAGAAAATGTAAAAAGCTATAAAATAAAGAGATGCACCGTCGGATTTGTAGAAAAAATTGGTAAAGTAACAACGCTTTACGCGTTTCATGACATATGTTATGTAAGCACAGGGATAAAAAATGTTTGGGAATACTTATACTAAACATTAACAAGCTTTATGCTAATTAACTGGAACTTCCAAATTCCATACAATCAAGATTTCGGTATACTACCTACACAATCATAATCATTAAGAAATTTTGTTTCTTCTTGATTTGTTTTGCCCCTCTTTAAAAACGAGATTCTCAAATCGATTGATTGTCCCTTTAGTGTAGTAATAATAAGTGTAGTAGTTTTTTTAATCAAATAGATTTTAGTAACAAAAATATATAATAAGGATGATGATATCTAGCTACAAATATAAGCATATTCAAAAGAAGGTGCAGTTCAGAAAGTGTCAGACACAATTGTTGTTTAAATAACCACTTAACAGTTTAAGAATGCTATCGCTATTATGTGAGGTTCATACAAGAAATTTTGACAAAATCTAAGCCTCGGGTCATAAAATGACTGCGAATATGACATTAAGGTTTATTACAGAACTGGAGCATTTTTGTATGTTGCGTACACCGTTACACTTCTCAGAATACTATTTGAGAGTGAACGGTATAACGCTTTATATGGTAGTACATAACGAAAAATATGCCCACATTAAAGCATGTCACTGCCACTTATAGATATTCATCATGACGCCTAATGATATAAAATTTAAATATGATCAAAATACTGACTATTGTATGTTAAAATTTTAATTAATTGAGGGTTAACAAGGCCCATTTAATAGTCTCGACTACAATCCCCATGGATTTTTTCGAAATTGTTTACTAACTGTACACGGTTGTGATTGTCGGAGGCCGCTTAAAGCCTATATATCGTATCTATGCAGGGCGAGGCTTCTCATAAACAAGAATTAGGGTCGGGTTTGTTCGGCTCGTTTACACATACTACTCCCGGTTGTATTACAAGTCGCGCAGGGTATCCAATACGAGGAGCAGCGCTATCACGAACAAATCTGGCAACCAGAACTTACAATAGTTTCCTCATTGCATTCCAAAACAGCTTTTATTTTTATTGCAAGATTGCATTAGAAACGTAACGATGGCTATTTATTTTAATATAGGTCTGAAGTTTTCAACTGTTCATTTAATCATTCACATGTACATTGAATTCTATTGGCAGTTAATGGCTTTGAAAGATTATATCTGCAGGGCACCGTTTTATATTGTTGTAAATAATAATTAAGAATGAAAGTTGTAAAAGTCATAAACTAATCGATTTATCGATAAAATTAATTTGTACGTAAAATATAATTACGCGGCCAATATTTCTATAGCTTATATATGGTTACAAATGAATGTTTTTCTACATGTACATATATATTATTTCTTAGCCATGCGTTGCGATGATTCATAACATCTTTACACGCCTACCATGTTCGTAAACAGGTTACCCAATAAAGTAGTTTTAAGAATCTATTTACGTCGGCCATTAGCTTAACCGCTATAAAATGCATATGCTGCAATTAATAGGGACTTATAACATAAGCATCGGAAATTCACTCATATGACCTAAAAGTTGGAATCGATGACAATGTTGTAACATAAGCAATTGCCAATAAGCACTGTTATGAATAGCTAGCATAACTTAAAATAGAACAGATGCAGTTAGTAAGACCACAAAGTATTTTATTCTTTCTATAGTCGTTGGGGGTATAATCATTACAGTTTCTTCATCCCGTAACATCAACTTCCGCTAATAACCCTCAATGTTTATTAGGCAATAATTTCTCTACTGAACTAATAAACTATATGAGCAGAAATTATTAAGTTCAAACACGCGATGTTCCAGTGCATCATCATCTGACGATTGTAGGCCTTTTAAATATAAATGAAACCTTAAATAGTATGCACAAACCTAATTATATAGGGTTCGTTCCTTTCCTTACCTAACATTTACTAATTATCTTTTACATAAAAAGTTTTAGACTGTAAGTCAGTGCTTGTTTACTGCAGCAATTGAGCAATTGATAGTTACTAAAGTAAAGACAAAAAATGGACTTCTATGGACCTCCGGTCTCGTACTCACCAACGGAACACGACAGTACGAATGATGTCATTTTAGTTTGGTACGTCTGTACTAAAGTAGTACCCTGTGGTACTGCTGGATGGCCCTCCCTCTTGAAATCGGGATGTCCACTAACCGATTCGTGTTCAAAAAGAAGGTACATGGTGTAGGTACTAATATATATTTGTAAACATGTAAATAGGTAAGTAGATAAAGATATAATATATAAATAAAGGCAAGAAAGCGTCTCGAACCGAATACAGAAAATGCAGGTAACCGGTTCCACTTGCAATTTAATTAAACATTAAGTTTATAAGAAGAAAAGCCTGCGAAACAGTGAGGTTAGCTAGTAGTTGGTAAGAAATTAGGTTGTAGTAAGTAAGTTGGTACTCAAGGAGTAAGGTAGTACTCTAAAATAAGTGAATCAAATCGGTTCGAGGTCTTCACCAGATTGATTACATGCCGTCTCACGTGATTTCGATTTCCACAAGTACGCTCTAGACAGTAACCCCCGGGGAAAGTGTAAGTCAAGTATGGATTTTCAAAATAGGTAGGTAGGTAGGTCAAAGTACGCGAAGAACGAAGATAAGGTGTGGAGCGAAGTTAAGCCCGAGACTCATAAAAGATCAAAATCATGACTTCCCGCGCAGGTGCGCTGCCACATCCAGAGTAAACAGGACATTTAAGAAGAAGGAAAATAATATTTTTAAGGTTTTTATTTTAAGCTGGTATCTCAAACCTATAATGTGGGTCATAGAGGATAAAGATGAGTAACCCTTACACAACTTATATTGTGTCACAGAACAACGCAGTGAATTCTGTAAGGAGTCGTTTCGGGATCCCCAAAACTCAAGCAATCTTGATAACTTTAACATCGTACTCAAAATCCTAAAATGTGAGGTCACAGTAACTATCAACCAGCTAATGAAACAAAAAGTTCAAGGCTCTAAAGAAATTATGTCAGAGGTTCTGAAGTTGAAAACAATATTTTGTTAATATTAAAGGAGTTCGACATGGTTATGTTTTATTACCATTACATGTTGGCATGTCGGTTACCGCGGTATAAAGTAGTAGCCTATGTCTTTTCTCAGGCCCTAGACCGTGTTCTTAATTACATTGAAATCGGTACAGTAGTTTTGCCGTGAAAGCCTGATAGACAGTTATTTTCGCATTTATAATATTAGTAAGGATAACATTTAAAATAAATAAAACTAGGTTTTACATCAGTTTTTACAAAAAAATGAGATCACATTTATTTAAATTAAATTTTTTTTATCTATTTGTGAGCGATAACATGAAACGATAAGGTGGTCAGTGATAAATCACACAAGTCGTCGACAACTAACGTTGTGTCGCACATGTAAAAGCTAATTTCGTGATGCGGCCCCATGCTGTGAAGCAGCGAACAACGACACATCCCAGACAGGTACTCTAAGAATCAAAATGTAAACACACACATCTTCTATTGTACGTTTCCGGAAACTTTCGACCTCGTGTTCACTTTGTATGATAAACGTTTCTGTAGTATGTACACTAATTCATGGATAATATTTGTGAACATGAATGTAACACGTACAATCAAGATTAGAATACATTTCAAAAAACGCATTCTTTCCTAAGGTTTTAATCCAAGTAGTTTACCGTAGCCAATTCCACATGGAAATTTTCTATGTCATTTCATACTACTTTTACAGCTGACATGAGCCCAGAGAAAAGTCAGTATGTTATGCAATACATAGTACCATAATACCCTAACGTAGGTAGACCCTAAATTTTAATAAACATCTAAGCACATAAACGTCCCCTAAAGGTTGGTGGAAAAGAAAATATCACTAAGGGTAACCTAGCTCTCTTTAAGTGATCCCACCAATTTAATTCGTAAAAACGGCCGTGAAGGTCATAAATGATTGCTGAGGTATTCTTCAATATGTTCTGAAAATATTCACAGTAAATTCATAACTGAATACAAAGTTTTGTATTAAATGACAGTTTTTATATCACATATTTTACTACGAACTACTTATTAAACCAGAAACTACATTGTAATTTGAAAAGTAAATACTTGTGTTTCAAGAAATAACGACTAGTTTACGTCGTTTTTGCGATTAAGGACATATGAGTAATTTCTTGTCGTATGTTGAAGAGGTAAAAAATGGGTCGAACGGAAATCAATCTTTATTGTTCAACATATTTTACCTCCAGACTGCCGCGTTCAAATCGATTTTAATCGGATACGACGAGAGTTTTGTGTCGCAACGGTATATTGCAAAGCCTCTGTGCTTACAACATTGTAAACGACAATAATTAATATAGCAACCTTAATATTGTATATTAATTATTGTAAACTAATTTAATATATACATACATGTATTGTCATGCTATCAAAACTTCACTAAGTGCCTTTAACATTTCATAAAGAACTTCATATAGAAGTCTGTTCTTAGTGTTTAGTTTGCATATATATCCGTCTGTGGATCGACAACCATAAATTTTGTTATTTTAGAAAAAAGTACAATTTTTAACGCTAATCTCTGGAACAGATAGCCGATTTTGACGAGATTTTCACTGGCAGATAGCTAATGACATAAGGAGTAACTTAGGCTATTTTGGTTTAGACTAGCTTCGCTTAGCAGCGTTACTCGCGATTATACCAATAACCACGAGAATAGGCCGCGAGATTCAGATACTTCTCACTGACATCATTAATGTGAAAGTAACTCTGTCCATTTGTCGCTTTCACGTTAAAACTACTGAACCGATTTAAGTGAATTTTGGTACACAAATAGTGTCGAGCCTAAGAAAGGATTTATTTCATACAGCGACAACCGAAGCGAAGCCCTTTTGAATCAGGTTCACATCGATTTTATGACAGGACTTAAGGAATACGGATTTTGCTATGCTATTGTGCACAGCATCCTGGACTTGCACTGACCAGGACCAGGAAGCTATACACAACAGCATAGCCAAAACTATTCTTCATTATTCAAATATATATTCCTAGGTACATCTATGTAAAACTTTTAAATATAACTGAAAATAACTTATACTCCCGGATGTTTGGGATACTAGGAGGATCAGTCTAAGTAGTGTGCTATTAAGAAGCCTAAACGCAGCAGTAGACAGCGATTAGCTGATAGTGATGATGCTTAAAGAATACGAATAATAATTATAAGTTTTAAATGACTTTACTGTTACCTATGTATATAGTCGTAAATTAGAAATTTATATTTGTATAGTTTCTTTTTGAGTGTTCATAAAATTGTATAATCTGAATTATTTATAAGAATTGCATTGAGCAGGTGTGACGATAGCTTAATGCCAAATAAATATGCAATGTTCGCTATGGGAAAGAGAAATTTGCAATGGTAAGACAGCTCGCGCCAATGTTGACCTCACGATTTCAATTGTCCATGCGAAATGTTACAGGGTACCGAACGATGTCACGGGTAAAACAATTTCAATTTAAAATTCAAGGTCAGAAATGTTATGTCAATTTATTAGGAAATGCAGAAATTCTATTAAATAAAATAACGACTTGATAACAATAAGGTAAGTGTTTAAGAACCATAATAATCCTTTCGTTATAACAATAGTTGATGTCTAAAATAAGCGGTAAAATAATAAACATTTGTTATTAAGTGATTGTTTACTTATTTGCTTTGTATGGCTGTTTTTACTTGTATCAAGAGTATATACATTAATGGAAACTCTCGGTGTTTTAGATTAAGAAGATTTGATATACTTAAATATATTTATATTACTTTGTGTCTTATGAACATAATATAATTTTAAAGTCACGACATTGCTATCCAAAACACAAGCATCCGCTTAGTTTGGGAGACACTGTCAGTAAAAAGCACTTATAATATAAATTGTATCTAACTTTAAGTCATCCTGTAATTGGTATAACTTCGAGAAATAAATATTATTATTATTATGATACTCGAATAAAAATTGATGTACATATTTTCAAGTGACACTTGGTTTGTCAACGCGTTATATACAATATTTTGAGTTTAGTATGGATAAACTACTGAAAACTTCGTGTGTAGTACAAAAAAAATAAGGGTGTAATTAAACAATTTTTTTTCGAAAATCATTCGGAAAAGGATGTGGATCGCAGTCAAATTGTAGAGCTGAGTACGACCTTTTTTTTTCAACGTCATCTAGTCCCAAAATAAGCAAAGCTTGTGTTATGGGTACCAAACAACTGATATAAATACATAAACATACTTTTTTTTTGTAAATACATACATATTATACATAAAAAAACACCCAGATCCCGAAACAAATATTTGTGGATCACACAAATGTTTGGTCTGACCCGGGAATCGAACCTGAGACCTCTTGATCAGCAGCCGCATACGCTAACCACTAGACAAACAAGGCAGTCGTTGTCGACCAACAATTAGGCGCAAGAGGTGCGGTCTTTCAGTGCTTTATGCAGCTTTGAGTGTACTCCCCACTCCCCAAACGTACGCGTCTGCCAGATGTCATCGAAATAGAGAATTCATGAGAAGAAGGCTACCATACTTACCACTGCACTTTATCTAACAAAACATATGAAACCTGCATGGGAGAAGCTCGTACCAATCTTATAATAGCAGGTTTGATCTTCAACGACAGTACATGTAAAAGATTAGACTAATAACAATAGATTTATTGTATTTTTGCTGCTCATTTTGTGTGTGGTTGTGTGTGTGTGTGTGTGTGTGTGTGTGTGTGTGTGTGTGTGTCTGTCTGTCTGCGTGTGTGTGTGTGTGTCTGCGTGTGTGTGTCTGTGTGTACGTGTATGTATGTTACCATTGTTTTTAAAAGAAGACAACATTCGTTTTTAGTGTATGTTACGTTATAGTATTACGTTCATAGTGGAGCCACGAATAAAGCTTCATAGTAATGGAATAATCTCACTTTTGTTTTAGGTACGGTGCATAGTCAATTTTGATAAGTATGATAAAGTCATGATTACATACGTGTGGTCCTTGAGTATCGTCTCCAGCCTTCCCGTATATGTATTCCATACGTACACAGCGCCGTCAGCAGCGCCAACAGAGATCAGTCTCCCGCCTGGGCCAAATGCCGCTCGCGACCAGTCGCATCCAACTTTAAACGACTCGTGACTGAAATTGTAATATTCACCTTGTAATATATTATAATTATATCTCGTGATACGTTATTTCAAAAAAAAAAATTCTAACCATCAATAAATTATGACATTCTGCACAAACGCGTATATAATATCAAATTGGTTTGCATTAATGTAATTGAATTTTGGAAACTAACAAAAGTAACTACTGTTGACTTTAAGCATTGACACTTTATTACTATATACTAGCTTTCGACAGCGGTGTCGCCCGTGTGTGTTTCGGTTACCGCAGTAAAAAGTAACAAATGTCCTTTTAAATCGTGATATAAGAGAGGCTCTATATGTTTACCATATTTTATTTAAATCGTATCAGTAGTTTTGTTGTCAGACAGACAGTTACTTTCGCATGTATAATATTAGTAAGAAAGTAAGGATTTTGTTACTTACCTAAATGACCGTACGATCGTGTTCATCCTTAGATCTATTAATTGTATTGTATCATCTCGAACGCAAGCCAGTAAAAAATTATTGTCTGAAACGATAGTTAACATGAAAATTAAAAACAACAAACGTGTTATTTTTTGAGCCCCATTGATATTAATTAACTATTAGATAATTATTATCAATGGGAAATATAGAAATATTAGATTTATTTGTTATGTAAAATTCGAGGACGCTCATTTAAGCAAGTTTGTGAAACGTTTTATTTGGGGATATATTCTTTTACCGGTATTTTTTATTTAAAAATTATGATTCACTGATAAAGATGATTAAAATCTGTGATGGCAATCAATGCCAGGATTTGCGAAAACTTTTTAATATTTTGATAATTAATAAAAAGCACAGGATAATGATAAATTAAAAATTAAATAATTTTAACAGTTCTTTGTAGTTTGTGCAATAATAATTAGATATGACACTAAAATCAGGTCTATTACAAAAGGGAACTAAAACGACAAAGTGTAATGGAGAGTCAGCTCATTAAGCTTTTGTACACTGACATATTTATGAAAGCGAAAGTCATTCCGTGCATGATAGATTGTCGATAGCACTGATGTATCTGGATCGAGCGTGATGGCTAACTGTGAACTGTCTACCTTTTCATTTGTCGGATAAAATCGACGTGATTTAATCAGTTTCCAAGGCAGTGACGTCCCGACACTCCAATTGATTGAAGGTATCAATCTCAGTATTTCGTGCGATGCACAAACCGTTACTGACAAAAAAGGGAGCGATCAAGAGACGTGTAACGGAAATGGGCATTGCGAACCCGTCACGTTGTTATGCTGACAACAATACCGGTACTAATGTGCGATGCATTAAATTACGAAAATTTACAAGTAGTTCATAGAATAAACATAAATTTGTCTTTTGATGTAATCATTCCTTCGTTAGCTTTATAGTAAATGAGATATAATGATAATAATACTTCATTTCAATAATCAGTTTTTATGTACAGCGACCGTTTAAGTTGTGGCGACTACAAAATATCGTGCGAAAACATACAATAGCGCCATCTACCTAAGAAATACTGAACTAATCGTCCTGAATCGAGTTAAAGAGATTCTCGCGGCGATTAGCATTTAAACAACTGTCCCACATCAATTGTTCGGCCGTGATCCTCCCTTTGTGTTGAAGGGACACGACATGCGTTCCTACACCAAGCGAACAATGACTGGTCACTGCATGATGTTTATAAACTATTTTAAAGGCTATTAATTAAAAATAAGAAAACACAATAAATTCAATTTAAACTGATCTGTCTTGACAAACTTGTGTTGTTTGTAAATATAAAGATGTACCTCTACTTAGATCGAGTGATGTTACTTTGCCTTGAAGCATAATGTCATTTGCTGACATTTCTGTCCTTATGTCCCAGAACCTTATTCTTTTGTCGAAATGTCCCGAAATAATCGTCGAACCAGCGCCATCTGATGTCACCAGATCATTACAGGATGAACCAGCAAATTTAGTTTCTGTACCTGTTAAAATAATACAATGAATTAAGAATCGTTTTAATTTACTGCTATTTGGTTATAATTTATGGGATTTGTGTTAGCCGACAGACACTGTTATAAATAGGAAACTTCGACCTTCATCATATTTGGTCTAGATATCTTTTATGAAAAACCGCAAAGCGCGTGTAATATTAATGAAGTTTACTGTTTCGCAAACTAGAATGAAATACAGATGTTTGATTTTAGGGCATAAACGAGTCAAAGTTTTCGTTCAGTTTAGCACATTACAGTCTCAAAAGACATGGTTAACAATGATCCAGATTCAGATCACGACCCGATGATCTGCTGGTAATTGGTCACCCCATGTAATATATATCGTGTAGGGGAGGTACCCAAAATAAAAATATTTTTGGTAATTTTATCTTTCTAGCACCAACCGTTTGGGCGGTAGGTCGAGGGCGGACGGACATGACGAATCTATTAGGGTTCCGAGCTATGGACTACGGAACCCTAAAAATGATAGTCCTGCTCAAGGGCATTACAAGACCAGCATCACATCTGTCGTTATATATAAAAGCCGAAACATCCTTATCACGTAAAAAAATTATAATTAATAGTCCGTAATTAAACAAAAACTGTGTGATAAAGCTTACTACACAGTTACTGATTATTTAAATGACAAATTTGCTTGGGATTGATGCTGCTCTCTCCCACATTTTAAAGTGATGAACATTTCTAATTTGTTTATTTTTTCGTTGAAATTGAACTGTATAGTTTGTTTTTTTTTGCTTTTGTTTTTGTGTAAGTTTGTAAATGTGAGTATAGTGTAGGCTTGTAATGTTAGTTTATATTTTAGTAATTTTCTGGTGGTGTTTCCACGGCCTACTCAAGTGTCCTGCTTGCGGCAGTGTCGTGTTCCGGGTTGTGGATCCTGACTACATCGGTTAGGCTACACGATGGCTGGGGCCCGTATGCCGTCTGTATGGACAGGTCGACTCAAAACTATGGTCCTTTCTTCAAAAGGCCAACCCAGATCCTATACTGCACTCACATAGTTCACATAGTCTTTAATGTTGTAAACGGACTTAAAAAAAAAAAAACACACCTCTGTGGTTTGTTTCGGCGTTTCTTCCCAGAGTGAGTCGTAGTCGTCCTCGATCTCGTCCTCGTCCTCGTCACGCCCATCGACGACGACGATGGGCGTGACGAGGATTCCAAGATAATTTATTTGTAGTTATTTCGTTTATCGAAGTCTATTTACCGAAGCCTTTTTCTTATTCCAGCAGTTTCGTTGACATATTTGTGGCTTCCATTGAGGATTCTAAATCATCATTATCGACTTTCGTACCTGGCATAATATGATGATTTCTGTTGTAATCAAAATATCAAGAAACCATCAATGAAAATGTACTCAGCAGCCCACATTCAGGAGAAAATATTTAAAGAAAATCTCACATTAACTCGTGATTGCCATCATTAGATCTTAAGTAATCGAAAAGACCACCTGTTGCTTGTAGATACATAATTGTTACGGTACATCAAACTAAGAATAATTATATTTTACATTTGATATCAATTAATCTAACAATGTGGCAATTAAAATGAATACATTAATTATTACTATCGTGTTAGTTTAATTAATATTCTTTAATAGCCTATACTTTTACGATCGTTGAAACTATTTCATAAAGACATATTTTTTTATCGTTACTTTAGAGATTAACCGTTAGATTCCTGTCTCAGGGATCATGAGTTCAAAAATATTTTTTAATTAATGAAAAGGCCTAGGCTCTCTCTCTGAGCACGTTAAACTCCATAAAGAGCCGTAGAGTGGGATTGGTAAAGGTCCGATCCCGCTCGGAGGAGGCAGTGAAAGCGGGACAGTCTTGAGGGTAGGACGGATTTGTCTCAGGGGTAACTCTAGTGACCCCGGCATGTACCTCTATCGTGAGGTACGGCAGAGAGCACCCTAGAAGCCACTGATGCGTTCCTGGATTTCTTCCTGACTGCCGAAGTAGGCCGCCACAAGGTTTAGTGGGTAGACAGTTCGCCGGGAGTATCACACCGGCAGCCCTTCGTCTGCCTCACGAAGGTACGGTGCGAAAAGCATTCCTCGTGTAATAGATAATTACTACATTTTTTTTATTTAATCCTGCTAAAATGATTTCTCTCCGAACTCTGGTCATTCCCGGGCGCGCGGGCTACCAGGGGTTCATCTGTCACCCCCAGGCTTGCGCTTAAGGATGATAAAGGTCGTTCGCCGCCTGAGACATCTACGGTACCGTTATCGGGCCTACCGAACCAGGAAAGTTCTAAATTTCTCTCAGTCTATCTCCACCATCCCTTTTGCTCTGCCCAGACCACGCCGGATCGTTGAAGCATCCTTCCACTGCTTTAGCCAATATTAGAGGTTTCCGTGACTCTTCTCAAACCAAAAATCAATGGAGAAAAAAACATGTTTCAAATAAGTTGAAAACCAGATACACTTTGTATGTGTTGTAGTGTGTTTAGGTGTGAATGGGAGAAGAGAACCTCATAAAAGGAACAAGTTAAACAATTGTGAGCACTATGACCAGCCGTGGACTATTAAGTGCATATAATGTGATGTGAAATTTATATTGACAATTAAAGAAATGAAATTAGTTTAGATTTAACATTGGCTTTATGGATACTGGTACCGTATTTATAACATTACAATAGCATAAATCAACTTAACGATATCCGTTTTAGTGTGTTCAATTCGAGAATAAAAGGAAATATAAATTAGCATAGTATGTGCCAATTAGTCTAAGACAAAATATATAGGTACGGGATGTACTAAAACGTGATGTTCCTCGCCCCATTTAAAATACAATCGTTCTCGGAAATATTTGCCCCATCTGTGCTTGTATAACACAATTACAGCAATAAACGGATAAAGAAGGCTCGATAGTTTCAACATATTTATGAGAAAAAGTTGAAGACTGTGTATCTTACCTATAACCACAGCCTATGTACGCTTATTTGTGGTATTAACCATTTTCATTGTATAATAAATAATTATATTATTATTCGTAAGATCACCATCATACTTTTCATCTAAATATAAATAAAATTTAAATACAGACCTGTGCGGTATTTATAATGTTTTGAACTCATTAGTAATGATAAGTAAAACACCACTTAAGGTGCGATACCACCAGGGTATCCCTTGAGAAAAAAAATCTTTCATAGATACGCATGAGTAATAAGCTCACAACTTATAAGTTACGCTTGCGTAGAAAATAAATTTACTGTCGCTATTCAGAGATTAAATGCAAATTTTTGAAGATAACAGGTAGAGGCATTTTGAAGGATTTTTCGGTTTTGAAATTGGATTTGGTTTATAGATTAAGGGGTACTAATTTGATTTATGTCTTTGATAGAAGTACCTCGGAATTATAATTATAGGTAAACTTAGCCATGAAATTAAAAAAAATATGAATTTTAATTCTTGTTAACAACATAACATACACACATATCCACTAACAATTTAACGCTAAAGCAATAAGAATTCAAATGCATTTAATGAAAATCTGTTAATTTGAAATAACAAATAGCTTTTGTTTTTTATTTTTTTGTACAGTTGTATAGACCAGCTCCTCGACTAAGTTCAGTAAAATAAAAATAGGGACAAAATCATTCTTTTCTCAAAACCATTCTCAAAATACCTATTTGCTATAACTCTATAAATTTTGGATCAAAATATTATAAACGCGAAATTTTGTTAGTATGTTTGTTGTCCTTTCACGGAACGAGCGAATGTGAACTGAACGAATTTGGATAAAACTTTAAAGTAGGATGGCTTATATATCATAATAACACATAGGCAACTTTGTAGCCGTGGGCAAAAGCTAGTAAATAAATTATTTGTAATATTATCCCAAAACACAATTACCTCGATATCCAACATTTAGACGGGCTACGGATATGAAATTGAATAAAATATTAATTATTAAATTTAAATTGCTACAATTAAACACTGCAGACTATGCACCTGCATTTATTACTCACTAAGTAGTTTAAATATATATTTGTATATAAATATAAATGTTAAATGGATGAAAACCAGAATTACTGCCAATAATAGTGTCCTACTTATCCTCATTTCCTGCCATAAACATCTTTCATTATATATCTATATTATATTTATGTTATAACGTTGTACCCAATATTTAAATTTACGATACAATACTTGTACGATTTTATGTAAACTGTTAGTATAAATTTCCTTACCGGCACAAATTCGAAGGAGAAAGTAAATATACCATTACCATACCATTAATCAAATGTTGTGTTCGGCTTTTATTTCGCTGTTCTTTAAATTATATTTCTTACACCTCAACAGTTAATTCTAAAATATCTACCTAGACTGTTTGTAAATATGATATCTAAGTTCTACTTATTTATAAAGGAACATGAAAAAAATACATATACAGAATAAATTTCTGCTAGAGGCTGAAAATAATAACTTATTCGTATATGCATATCAATAATTTATAATATATACACAACATTTTTTGTACAGAATAGTAAAAAATTATATATATATCATAATAGAAATTAGACAAAATAAAATCAAACAACGATATTTAGCACTACATCTTTCGCTTAAATATCCTGAATGAATCGTGACAAATGTGAAGAACACCTGAGCATCCACATATAAGGCATTCTATTCGAGACTTATGGGCACTAGTGGTGAGTGTTTGCCCGCGATTGTTCTGCAGAATGGAAAAGTTTTATTGATGGGGTGTCGCACAATTCTATTTGGTACCTTTAAGTTTTTATCTTGTTTGTTTCTTCTATCTCATGAATGTGGAATGACCTTGTCAAGTTAAGGAGTAAAAGTATCAATTTTTTTACCATATTTTAAGAACCATCGACATCATTTAAAGTCATCAAATGTATCGAGTTTTGAATCAACAACCAGTATACACAATATTTAGATTATCTCATATTTAGATTTGAAAAATGCAAATAAACAGTGTTATAACGCGAAAGTATCGACACATATGATTGTCAAATATTTATTATGGGTAAAACCAGAGATCTATTTTGTTATTGTGTACATAAAAAACGGGTCCAGTCTGTTATCTTGAGTAGAGACATAGTAAAATAAATCTGTTGTCCTTGTACTACGATATAGGTTATGGTCAGTGTACAGTGTAAAAAATAAGTTTATAGTCATTAAAAAATCTGAAACGCAACGGTTTTCAGATCTTTTCCTTTACTTATGTTACACGATATATCTTTTAATGGCGTCAACTTATCAGTTTGATTTTTTAACTGCTGTAAAGGACCATGGATATGAGTATTTGACATTAATTTTAATTAATTTTAATTAATGCCTCCACGCTTACTCCTTTTGACAATAGGGTCTTGAAAGACGGATAGACACAAAGAACCAACGAAGTGATTATATACTGTTCCGTTTGTGGCGTACTTTAAAAAGACAATTCTTTCTTACTGCTATATTTTGGTTTTGAGATATTTTCTCTTTCTTAACATTTATTGACTTTATTGTTACTCACCGTTTACACCGAAACAAATGATTTATCCCAGGACCGAAAAATAATATAATTTGTCAATACACGATAGTTTTTTCGGGTTTAATAGGGAAACAAGTTAAGTTTTATTTATCAAATACGTTAGTTTCTATTTTACGACCACATGATTGCAATATGATGAATACGACATTATTATCTTTTACTTAGCATAATCGTAATAATATGAACTATTATGATTATGATAAATAAAAGATAATAAAGACGTGTATGAACACGTGTTTACAATTTAGGGATTGACATTACAAAAGTGTTAAGACACAATTCTTAAGCGATAACAAAGTTTTAAAAGAATAGAATTTAAGCTACCTATAGATATAAGCTAAAAAGGTAATTACTTAACAAAACCAACACAATTGTAATAAAGACAGTCAGAACTTAAACTTCATTGTTTTTTCGTTATAAGATAACTAACTCCATACTGATTTTATATTCATATAATGCGAACATGTGTCCACTTTATAACTATTTAGATAAAATGTAGTATTAAGATATTTAAAGATAGCAGGAAAATTCTTTGATTATAAATAGGAAAGTAAATCTGTCTGCTTTTCAGTCGCAGCCCGCTGTCCCGATTTTACTCTTTATAAAATGTTCATATAGTGGGTTAAATGTGAAAACCGTTTCATGAGGAATAAACTTCAAAAAGGTTGGGTCTTCTAGTGTTGGAATAATATTTAACTAAGATATGCATTTTTGAATAGCTTGAATTTACTCTAAAAGTATGTGAAGAAGTTATTCCCTTCTAAAAGAAATGTTTTTTTTATGTTTAACAAGCCTATTGAACAATATATGGGTATCACATTTATAACTTTTTTACAACTTACTAAAATATAGCCAGTGACCGTGATAACATAAGCTTATGGCTACTTACACATTTTACTTCTGAGGTCCCATATTTTAAGAGTTCTGTCGTGGCTTCCTGTGATGACTTTAGTTGGTTCGCCGAGAAATTTCGACGCCATTACTTTACCGCTATGACCAGTCAGTGTATGCTGAAACAAATCAAGAATATACATAAATAAAACTAATTAAGATTTCCTGTTAAAATTACGGACAAAATTATCATAGCCCATGAAATACAAAAGTGTAGTTAGTAATTATTGTTTCAATCGCTCCGCGTCGTTGTAATGGAATTTAAATTAGCTTGTATTAATTGGCTTCATGCAATAAGAGTAAAATAAAATTATAGGGTCTAAAGATATAAAAAAATATGGCTGAGAATGCATTAATGAAGCATCTCCGATGCTTTGCTATTGGGTAATAAAATGCAAATGGTGCTACTGTCAAGCTACCAGCCGACATCGACAGAGGTTTACACGTGGCTCCGAGCGCGCCATGAACAACGATTATTGTTTTTTTCTTTATAGCATCGTGATCTCTTCACATAGTTCCATTAAACGGAAATGAACCAAATAGACGTGTCACGAAGAAAATAGCTGAGATTTTAGCTTATTTGCATCTAAGGTAATATTGTTTTATTATTACAACAATTAATATTAATTTTAAACTTTCACGTATTCATACTGATTAAATGTGACTGATTTTCACTAAAGATCAGGTTTCACTAAAGAGCTATCGATTGGACTTGGAAATGCATTTGTTGTATTTGAACACTTTTTTAACGCCCGTTAAAAAAAACTCTTGTGCGAATGAGGCCTTAATAACAACATAAATAAATAACTACAAAATTCAGCAATCTTCAATTTAAACGTTTTTCTTCAGTACCATCATTACATCTAAGCTTGGTGACAATAAGATCGCCATTGGTCCATTAGGTATATTTCAAACTAAAAAAATAATTTTAGAATGGGTTCGGATATGATACATAAATAGACGCTTAAACAGGTTTCTTTAATTGATTAAGTATCAGCCGTGACCAGGGAAAATCCGTAAATATTGCCAACCAAAACTACATTACAAACTTTCTCAATGTAGAATTGCCGTGTTTGTCGCTGTCTACTAAGTTTATTACTATTTTACTAATAAATTGTCAAACTATTTTACTGGAATCCAGACATCTAAACAAATTTATAACATGCATATATTCCACAGAACAGTAGTTAAACAATCTGAACACAGTTAAAATGCCCTCCTTCACAACTCTATGATAATGCCCGAGTGGACAGCTGACCTGTTCTGGCTGTTCTTAATTACAAACAAAACGCGCCGTTATTGGACAACACAGCCGACATGTTTCATTCCATTTATGTACAGTAAATAGAAACATAAACAAAGACTAGAGACGCATATTGCAGTGAACAACGCTCTGCACTCGTCCGGCACTCCCTCATGTAAATTAAATACAACGGGATTAGTGTAAACGTTTTTCCACTTACTTAAGAATTAGGCAAACAGCCAACTAATTGGAATTGCCTCGTTACTGTCTCTAGGTTATTTCACCTCTAGGCGAGATGGCGACAACATGTTTTGTCATTAATGACATTACAGTTATTACACTGACTCTTATTTTGAGAACGCAGATTGCAGCACGTACTGCAAATTTAGCTAGCATTATAAAATATTTAAAACGGTATGATATGCTGAAAAAAATGCCCGTAATAAAAACGTTAATGTCATTACGAGCAGTGATTGACCCTTGTGAACCTCAAATTATTCAAATTTAAAAGCAATCAGTGGTATATATATATGAAGCACATTTGATTTGCATTTTAAATAATAAATATCATGAGATGTATAATGAAAAGTAGTTTTATTTTGCATCATTTTTTTTCGAGTCCAAACCAAGAAGCACGATTGGCGAAGAGGAATTAATTAAATTTAAATTGCAAGGCACCATTACCCGGCAGGTAGTGTTCCCTGTAAACGCGCAACGGGACCTTATCATTGGTTTTAAAATTTATAGTATAACGGCTAATTAAGAGTACTCATTTGGTTTGTTCGTCCCGTCACGAGTGTTGGGAGCTTATATTTAGGACTATTGCTATGCGATAGTCGGGGCACACACTAATTGAGGGGTTAAGCGATATCATCCGGACAAGGCAAACGGACTCTTAACGAGCTAATATAAACTGACATACGTAGTACATTACCCTGCATAGACCTCCCAATGCTTACAATTGGATAGTTTCCATTTATAATAATCAATATAATGTTTAATGGTCTAATGGATGAAATAAACATAATTTCCGATTAGAAATTAACTACGATAAGTATAATTATATTTTATCAATGTAATGATGGTGCACTGACAAAAAAGAATTAGTATCCTAAATTATCTAGTTATGCAAAAAAGGGTTATCCACGATGTATTATATTTATCTAATAGATTAAAATATCTATGTACTGTTAGAATACAAGTAAATACTATGAGCGCAGCCAGTGAAATAACTTACTCCTTATAAATCAGTTGATTTGAATTGCGTTCTCATTAGTGATTCCAGTTGCAGTGCCTTGTGCAGAAATACACAACTTATTACTTTGGCTACATGGCTATATCCATTTACAAAGTATCCACCTTTAGCTACTGAATACGCGACTTATCTCTGTTTGATAAGTGAACAAGCTAACAAAATAAGCGCAAAAAATACTGCAGGTCGGTTGGATTCATCTTAGTCAGGCAGATTTGAATTGAAATAATACTGTCAAAGCGTCTAGCGTATAAATAGGCTAATTTTGTGATACCATCATATTTTTGAATGTAGACATGCGCCGTCACGGAAACTGTAAGATGCAAAAAGAATTTCAAAATGTTTATTATATGAATTGAGCTGGCGCCGGTTTTGACTACGTGGACGTAGTCAAAATAGATTTTGTGATAATATTTTATCCTAAAACATTAACATCTTTTAGGAAACTGTTAAAACGCGAGCTGAATAATATCAAAAATATAATTTACAGTTAAATAGTAGGCGCTACTTTGTAGGTAGTGTGTCACGCCTTGTTTCTAACTACAAAGTACTTCCTCGTGTGCAGTTATCAAGAGACATAAACCACGACAGGTGGTGGTTAAATCACAGCAGAAAACGCGATATGAAGAGCGACAACAGATGCAATCAACTAGTAGCCCTCGAAGGCTGTTGCCATTAGTTATTTACAGAGCTTTGCTACCTACTTCTTCCATGAAGTTTATGTTATTTATTATTCTATCTAGTCTTGTGGCTGTAACTTATTCTATAGCTAGCTTTAAATTGAATTATGATATTACTGTTGAACATGAAAATTTAGGTGAATCTTTTTATTATGTTAATATTTACTTTGACTGTACTATTTTGCCTAGCCTAGTTCTTAAAGCGGTATCCACGCCACTCTCTACTGCGCTGTGTTGTGTATTCTAATTTTACACGGGAAAACACTTTGTGTGATCCACAAATTGTTATTCTGAATCTGGGTGTTCTTTGTGTCCGTCTCTTGTATGTTTGTAAGGTCCCCCGTCAAACAGGGATATACTTAATGCGGAAGTTTTCTTTCTAAAAAGAAAAGAAATACATACATAGAGTCACGCCCCTTTTCCAGAGAAGTAGACATAGACAACTGATCTCCACGTACTACGGTCCTGTCACACCTCTTTTGCATCATCTAAATTCATCAATTGCTACACGCAATGCTCTGCTCTCATCGGTTCCTGGTTCTTTTTACATAGCCTTTTTAGGGTTCCGTAGTTTATGACTCGGAACCCTTATAGCTTCGTCATGTCCGTCTTCGACTTACCGTCCAAACGATTAGTGCTAGAAAGATGAATCTTTGCATGGATGTATGTTTTTGTGACTAAGTGCTATAATAAAAAAAAAATGGGTACCTAACGTGTAATTGTGTAAAGTACGTAAAGTGGGGATGTTTTTCTTTTCTCATGTCTTGCCCATTGTATGGGGTATTATTAGATAGGTTTTTTAAATATTAAGAGGTTGCTAAGACGATATTTTGATTTTATTATTGAGTTATTTAACTTTAAAGAACATTGTTAAAACAGGGCGTCCCCCGTCCCCCCCTTTAAAAGCTAAACATCAGGCTCGAAAAATCAAAAAAAAATTCGTCATATACATTGATGTATTAAAAAACCCAAGATACACACTCAGCGTCTCAAAACCGTCCTCATAAAATAAGCGCACAATTTAAAATTGTGCTACTATTTCAAATAGTATCGCGTCGCTCGCGTCTCTGTGCGCTCGTTAAAAATGCCGAAGTGTTCGATGCGGAATTGTAAAAATATTACGTGAAGAACGTTAAAAAAGGGATGGGATATCGTATTTTCGGTAAGTAAAAGAGTTTGTTAATTTGTTTTTGTTGTTTTTATGACTAAATATCGGAAGTAATATGTGATTTTGATTTAATTTGTCTAAAAACTTCACATAACGGTCCAAGTATAATACGACAAATTTCAATGGCCGCTTTTTCAGTGTAAGAACGACAATTACACAACGTTTAATTTTAGTCGCATAATCCAAACGACCCTGTTCTGAATTTAATGGAGTCGATTTTTTTTATTGTGTTTAAATTTTTAATTATAAGTTTATTTAATTTGAACTTTTTTGTATTTAGTTTTTAATAAGTTTTTATTCGTTACAAAATATATAATAATAACAATAATATAGTTATTAATCGAATTGCAAAAGGAAAGGAGGTCGTCCAATCGATGTTATTATTAAAGTTCGTAAATATTATATTACCTATTATATCGATTACTTAGGGGACAACTTATGGGTTCGCGACATACTGCATGCTAACTTTCACATGGATTAGAAGATCGAGGTTTGTGATTAGAAGCCATTGTGGGTCGAAAAGTATAACGGCGGCTCCACATTAGTGCCGTGAATTCAGAGTGACACCCCCCTGGTAATAATATGTTCTACTACGAAAAATTGAAATAAATGATTTTAAGAGTTAATATTTGTTTCATTGATGTACACATGTCCTACCCAAAAACATATTTACGCTCGGATAAAAGTATAATTATGGGCTTAGAACACAATTTAAATAACTCTTAAAATACTAACTCAATGTATTTAAATAAAAAAAATTACAAATATTCGTATTCACTCCATGTTCTGTCCTGCCGGCTAGCTTCGGTCGTAAAATTTGATTGGTCATTGTACACTGCTTTGTAATAAAAACTTTAAACAATGCGCGTAAGGTTGAATTTGCAAAAGATATGTTTATAGCTTAACTGAAACTACCCACATTGATATTTTTACACATCAATGATTAAGTAGGATAGTTTCGTATGCCGCTTTTGTTTGAGACTGTGCATCTAGGGTTTTTATATATCAATGGTCATATATAATGAACTTTACAGGAAAACTATAACGGTTTCGATAACTTTGTTAGGTTAGGACTTATAGGGGCCTAACTTGTAAATATGCTTTTATTAAAACTTTGTAAAAATGTAACAAAATAATAAGTAAACATAGCAAAAACATATTGAACACGATTTTAATTGTAATATATAATTTACGTGCCATTACGGGTGATTTAGGAACCCTATCCTATGAGTGGCCTGATACGCACCAGGCTTATTTTTTTATGTTAAATCTGATGAATGATTTTGATTTTTTAACTTTTTATACACTTAAAACAACAAACATTATATATTAGCATTATTATAATATCACTTTATTCACCACTATATGCAATATTTTGATAGAATCAGTAAAAACTTAGACAAGTATAAAAACAGAGCTATATCATTATTTACGAGATTTATTACATTCAACAGGTTTTTCTTACCAAATCTGTATTTTTCTTAGACTTTTTAAGTTTTTTAGGTATACAAAATGATATCATCCATTTATTTCTACGGAAACGTAGTCGTAGCTAGTTACATACAATGATAAAAGTGGGCGTGGTTTACTGATTTATATGTGCCTTTGGAATAATTAGAAAGGCGTATAATACATGATATATTTTTATTAAACACTACAAGATTACGTTTTGACAGAGTTATGTAATCCTTTTTCAAGACTATTTTATAAATCACTTTTACTTTAATAAATTTTGATTGTTTCAAGTAAACTTGTCGTAGATAAACTCCCTTAATTAAAAGTACAGTTAGGTAAGGTTAGGTTAAAAAACTTCATGTCATAGGAAGAGAATGACTCCTAGCTCCTGCCTCTGCTAAGAAAAGGAGATCATTTAGGTAGCTAATGAACGTATGTCTGCTATCATTTTAATATCAGTATTAATCAATTTATAATACTGAGTAATTTCCGCAGAATATAACTTAGTTTTAAAGATTAAGTTTACAAGAAATCAGGTTCAAATATTTTTTTTCATGATTTTATTAACATTTTTATTATTCATTTTCATCCTTAACGTCTTGAATAATGTAGCAGGTTATAAAATCAAAGTGGGATTCGTTGTAATGATGTTTTGATAATAGGTCGTACAATATTTATTTACGGTGACACGTAATGAACCGTAAATTAGAAGGTAATACATAAATATTTTAACATCTCTATATAACGTTCAATAAAATGAAAGAATTAAAAACTAACGAGCGTTTATCAATCTAAGTGTTAGCATAAATCCATTTACAGATGATTAAATATGTACTTAACTTCACCGTTGTAATACGAGACGGTACAGTTAATCAATAAACGAAATGTCTGGCCTCGTGTGCGTACCGTTTTAAACTGTGAGTATTAGATGCAACTATTTGTCACAAACGTAGTACTATGAACAAAAAAACAGTGGTCTAATTGTTCAATATCATTTTTAGAACTCCGAGCGTTAATACCTAGCTCTTGCTCATACTATCAACCTGAAAAGTTTTTTATGCACAACATTGGCACTAAAATCTTATCTTAGTTCTGGTTCTAATTTGAAAAAATATTCCAATACTACTCTTAGAATTTTCCTCTTTCTGTTTCGTTATCCTCAATTCTGAAGGTCGTGACTCCTATATGAAGCTATTATGCGGAGTGCTAGGTAACTTGCAACCTGTTTCTGTCTTGGGAAGTGTGTAAAACTGGGTTTGTTCAGTGCAACGGGCTATCTTCGTTTTAGATAGCCTATTTATTAAAGAAGGTTGTATATTAAATCACGCTACGACCAACAAAGTCAATAATTAAAGAAACTCTTGGATCAAGTGGGATATGAACCGACCGCTTAAACCACTAGGTCAACCGTGCAGTTTAAATATTTTGTATGTATATTTTGTATTCAATTTATACTTTAGTTCAATCATCATCATCATCAACAGCCTTCAACAGTCCACTGCTGGACATAGGTCTCTCCTTAGAAAGGAGGTTTTGGCCTACTATACCACGCTGGCCAGACGGGTTGGTTTCAAGTTTTCCTTCTCTTTGCATTGGTTTTGTCTTGCGTAGTTTATCCCTTAGTCGCCTTTTACGAGACCCGCGGGATGAATAGGGGTTGTATTCTTAAAAAAACAATATTATAAAAATATATCACAATAATAATCACTCTTTTCATTTGGCGGATCTTTTGCCTGCTATAACATATACTTATTATTCTTGTTACTACTCTGATTAGTATCGTTACTGCAAAAATCAATAATTAGAGAACAGGTTACTATTATTAGTCTGACAACAAAACAAGTAGCACCCAGCGTTGTTCTATGCCTATGCGCTATACGTAATGAAGATAGAACTACTGGCAGCGAAGGCAAAGCGGTGTGCGCTCACGACGCGACATCCTTGCCGATTTATGTGTGGGAGCGCTGGGTCGTGACCCTACCACATGAAAATGTTAATTCATCTTCAATTGCAGGCATTACCAGAACTACATTTAAATAGACCACCTCTATTTTATTACCACACGACGTTCTTCAGACTTTCAACTAAAATTTGCAAAACCACTAATATTATGAAAATTATTTTGCAGAAATATAGCATTTTAGATATTAAATTAAAGATTTTTGTTTAATTACAGACAGTAGGACATAAATTGTGTCAAGTCTGATTGTACGGTCTGTAAATCCTGTAACTTTAAATAATCAAAATTTACATACATACCGCAATGTTTTTTAAAGTTTAACGTAAAACATTAATAGTTTTTAATGTTTAGTTCAAATATGGAATCATTGAAATTAACATTAAAAACTAAATTTGGGAATATAAGAAATGATGTGACCGTGTTACGAATAGTTTTAATGCTCTCATAGCGTGACTCCACCTTCTCTAATGATGTTATAATAGCGATATTGGGAGTTATCGTGAGAGTGCTAAGTAATTGATAGAGCAACTTGCAGTTGTATTTGCAATTGGCCGTGTTAATATACTTAACTTTGAAATTCAAGTTCAAAAGTCGGCTATCTTTATTATACGTTATTATTATAACTAAAGAGTGCTACATTTGGACTTGGGGATTACTAAGTGTACGTATCCATGTGTTATGAGACAGGGAAGGTATATGGTTCATATAATTAGATGAGTTTAATTTCCACGGCGACTTCATTTACTTTAAACAAATTACTTTTATACTACACCTGATCGGAACAGTAGTCAATATTCCCTGAAAATGAAAAGAGAAAGTTAGTCTTTTCCTTGACCTAAATAAGCGGGAGGAAAAAATGTATGAAAATCCATTTCTAATGTGTTTTAGCGGGAGAGAAAGTTGTATGTATTTTCATTTCTCATGTGTTATCTTATCTATGGCGCGCGCCTGCCCAAAGAGTTTTCATATAATTTAAATATGGAATCTCCGTGCCACTGACATCCTTTTGTGAAGAATAAAAAAAACAAAAGAAGCGCGAAATATTTATAAATATTATGTCAAATTCTAAGCTAAATCACATACAGTCGTCCCACGAAGACGTCTAGACAGGGCAATCGTGCGGGGCGTGAGGGGTGAGACGGGGGAACGGCTGCCCCGAGCTGCATACATTTACAGTGTTAGCAGCTCGGGAAACAACTTTCAGGGCTGTCGTGTGTCACTTTAAAATATTATTATTTTGGAAAATAATTCAAATGGTGCATACGACGTGTGTTGTGGAAGATTGCAAGTCGTCATCTGAAATGAAAATCCAAGATGGCGAAAATTTGCAAATTTTTTGACATGGGTATCATGTCCATGGTTTACGAAGTCACTGAAAACGATTATGGGGTTGAAATGAAAATCCAAGATGGCGCCTACTAAAATTTGCAAATTTTTCGACATGGGTATCATGTCCATGGTTTACGAAGTCACTAAAAACGATTATGGGGTTGAAATGAAAATCCAAGATGGCGCCTACTAAAATTTGCAAATTTTTCGACATGGGTATCATGTCCATGGTTTACGAAGTCACTAAATATGATTATGGGGTTGAAATGAAAATCCTAGATGGCGCCGACGAAAATTTGCAAATTTTTCGACAAGGGTGTAATTTTTAAGATTTGCGAGGTGCCTGAAAATAAAAATAAAATCAAGTGTCTTTCGCGGATTTTTTTTTCATAGCTACGTGCAAGTGTACTAGATCCAACATGGAGGACATTATTTAAAAAAATATAGTTATGAGTGTCAATTTTGAGGTTTTTTAGGTTGACGATTATGAAAATAACAACTTTTTCAAATTCAAGATATCCAAATACGGATATTTCTTTAAATTAAATTACAAATGTTTGAAACTAGAATACCAAATTTCAGACTAATCCGGCAACAGGCCTTTCCTGTTGCCGGGTTGACCCCCTTATATATTTCAATTACTTGATTTGACCCAAACAAGGCAAGCTAAATGAAACTGTTAAAAAAACTATATTTTTGATCATTGTTAATTATTGCTTATAATAATAATCATAATGTTGATGACGATGTTGATCTAAAATAAATAAATTTATTAATAAATATTGTTTACTTGAGACAACCCTAGCAGTTGCGACAATGTCTAGACGTTGCCGGCATTTACCACGAGATCAAAGGCGTCGTCCTACTGTATGTTTCTTTATACTGTGGCTAAATTGTGTCTTACATGGTGTCTTACGTTTTGATTTTATTTTATAAATACTTTAAATGTTCCTCACAGGTGTAGTATAAAGCACTGTGTAGCACTCGGGTGAAAGTCCCATTCCTACCTCGGGAGTATTGTGGCCCTAGGCTGCGCCTTCGGGCCACAAACTGCTCCCTCGCTAGTAATCGGTTCCTTTCCTCCCTCGGTGAACAATGTACTATTCTTTGTTCATATCATACTTCAAAATATGTATTAAAGGTACTATATGAGTCATGGGTACTGTTGCGTATCATTACTTGATAAAATATTTGGATTCTGTAATTACTGTATTTTGGTTCTGATTAAGAATGTTGTTCTAATTGACGAATTTGAAAAAGTTTGTTAAAAAAAGCGGCCAAGTGCGAGTCGGACTCGCCCATGAAGGGTTCCGTAGCAGCAGGCAACGTCATATAAAAGGTCTTGTAATTCGTTCTAAGTATGTTCGATGTTTTAATAATAGTGTATTGATTGAATGAATGGGAAATTGCGGTATACGATTTAAGACATATTAAAAAAACTAGTAACTAGATCTCGTTCAAACCAATTTACAGTGGAAGTCTGCATGGTAATGTACCTCATTTATTTATTTATTTTTGTTTTATCATTCTCTTATTTTAGAAGTTACAGGGGGGTGGGGAATACACACACACACATTTTACCACTTTGGAAGTGTCTCTCGCGCAAACTATTCAGTTTAGAAATAAATATTTTAGTAACCTCAATATAATTTTTGAAGACCTATCTATAGATATCCCACCCCACACGTATGCTTTTGATGAAATAAATAATGTTTGAGTTTCAGTTTTAAGTATGGTTTCACAGAATACATCTACTGACCAAGTTTCAACAGTATACCTTTTATAGTTTCGGAAAAAAGTGGCTGTGATAAACGGACGGACAGACAGACAGACATGACGAATCCTTAAGGGTTCCGTTTTTTGCCATTTGGCTACGGAACCCTAAAAATGATTACGGAAAATACAAAATATTTTCTTTGATGTATAAAAATTGTATAGGAATAAATGCGGATACATTTCTTGTGAATTATTTTACCAATACTTAGTTCTACATATCTTTGTATTTTTCTTCCACATTATACAAAGTTTGTCCATCTAGTGGCGAATTAATTTAATCATATTTCAATAAAGCACGAAGTGATTTTTATAAAACTATGAATTTTAAGAAATTAGCTATAAAATTTATATGAAATATAATGCCATTCATTGCACTAGAACGTCTATCCGAGTACGTTCTATATCACTTCTACACGATAAAATACAATGCACACACAACCACTTTATAGCTTATTTCTTTATCTAGGGAAAATATAAAAAGTTGCGATTTGTCGCTGCCATTCTAAAAGGTTAACGTTGACAGTCTACGATTACAAGTCGAATCAACAGCAATGACGTCAGGACTCATGATAAGTCTTGACGTCATTGCAGTTGCATAAGCAGCGTGACTAAAGATTCACGGTGCACATCTGCTTATCCTCCTTGTATTTGCTCCGTGAGTACAAATTATTCTTTCGTTGGCTGAAGTAATGAAAGGTAAACGATTAAATATTATTATAAAGAATAAAAGTCATGAAATGTTATACTTGGCTAGGGAATTATTAATTACAATATTGTAAATGTTATGTAAAACCTCCCCTCCTCCTCTATCTCCAATCCTTAAAAAATATATTTTTCACATAAAATATTATAATATTGTTCAAACCAAAGCAAAATAATTCATTTACGAGTAATAAATAATGCTATAAAACAAGAAACAATAAATTATACTAAAGATATTAGCGCTAGTAAATTTTTTGTTTCTTTTTGAGTAATGGAAATTTTAAATTAGTCTTACATTTTATATTGTTATTTTATGATTATGCCGTCTTAATGAAGTGTATGGCTTGTAATTAAAATGAATAAAAAAATATTTAAGAACAAGATTTTATTGAAATGAAAAATAATAAAATAAAGTATTCCATGAATCCATTTTTTTTATTGTTGTAATGGTATAGGCGTTTGTCTTCCATCTCACCTGGTGGAAAGTGTAGATGAAGACGAAGATGGTACACGCCCATCCAAAAGAAACCGGTTCACTCTACTCTTAAAGGCTCCAGAAAGAAAAAAACTTAAAACTTAACTTAACTTGTAAAAATTTCGTATTTACTTTAAAAACGTTTTACCATATAGACTCCCAGTAAATTTAAAGATAAATTGAACGAATTCAAACTCTATGTGTCTTTTATTGCATGGCTGTTATGGCCAATTCCTAGCATTCAGGATCAAAGTTCCTATTTAGGATCATTATAAAAAAAACAAGCAAAACCCGAGATGTTGCGTCGTTTTATCGCGGAGCTCCTATGGCCACATACCAGCTTCAGCATCAAACCCTGGATATTATATAAGATCAAAGCACTCGTCAAGACAAATAAAATCCTACTCTCATTGCGGTGATGTTGATTTATTGCATAGCTACTACATACTTGTTGAGGTAAATCGTTCGAGTTCAAACTGTATGGGGTTTGATCGTTTTATCGCAGAGTTATGGTGACCACTTTCTAGCTGCAATATCAGACCCTGGTTACCATATACTAACAAACGAATCATCAAATCAAATCCAACAAGCCTAAACTCAATGGAGTTTTGTCATCTTACTGTGGAGTTCCTAT
This sequence comes from Phragmatobia fuliginosa, assembly GCA_932526445.1. NCBI lineage: Eukaryota > Metazoa > Arthropoda > Insecta > Lepidoptera > Erebidae > Phragmatobia > Phragmatobia fuliginosa. Next base: position 10,494,237 of record OW052068.1, on the reverse strand, counting down.
GGCCACTTTCTAATTTCAGAATCAGATCCTGGTTACCATGTGATATTAAAGTGCTGGTCAAAACAAATTCAACAAGCCCAAACTCAATGGGGTTGTGTCAGTATTTTGCAGAGTTCCTCTAGCCAATTTCTAGCTATAGCATCAGAACCTCAATATCATGTAAAGATGAATTACACGTCAGAACGAATCAAATGATTCTAAACACGTAGATTTACGCCAATTTATTAAAGAGTTGCTATGGCCTCTTTCCGGATCTATCATGAGATCAGCACTATGTCATTATAATATTGTATTGTCACGCGATATATATATGTCTGCAAAATTTCAGTATAGGCGATTGAGGTTATCTGCTTCAAAAAATTGAGTTGCTAGATTCCACCCGAACAAACATAATTACATACATTACCAGTTAAATAAAAGCTTGTTCTAATATTCAATGATACAGTCAACTTAGTAAACTCAATGAATAAGTCAATTTATACAATATATTTTGTAAGATATTTTAACAAATCTACAAAGAATATCTTAAAACTAATCGACAGTTACCCGTAAATCCGAAAGGACGTGTAGGGGTCACTGGTAAACTTAAAGCATTAAGTTTTTTTTTTTAAATTCAATGGAAAAACTACCGACTGCTGTCCACTTTAACCTTTAATATAATTACAAGACATTAGGCTTGGTATAGCACTTTCTTTGATATAGTATATTTATGTGTATAACTTATTGGTTTCAAATAGGTTTTGGACTGTGCTATGTATTATGTAATACAGTAACTTTTCTCACACACCTCTCTATTTATGTTTGCCATCAGCTGCTGAATTCCAGCCTACTTTAAGCATACCCAGTAAACGGTAAAATTTTAAATTGATTAGAGGCCCTGTGTATTGCAACTTCTTTCCACTTTTACTGCACGCATGAGAATAGTTTTGGTATGGTTAATTATTCTAGGTCAACAAGTTTGCTAAATTGGATGTTAACACGCAATACTACTTCATTCATGTCCCACGGGTTCCAGACTTTCTATACCTTTCTCAGGACTGGTAACTCATGTTACGGTCAAGCGCCAAATATTCAAACTATTCTGTAACTCAGTACCATCTTTTACATTCCCTTACTTAATTTATTTAAAGCCATCCATATGGAATGAAAAAATAAGAATATAACTTTCTAGTATGGTATTATAAAATCAATTCCTGAAGTTCAATAAAGACTTTGTGCACGAATTCACGCAACACATTTTTGATTCTTCATCATCAGCCTATTAGGGTCTACTGATAGACATAGGCCTTTACAATTAGATTTTTCGTTTAATAAAAATTACAGATTGTCGCTACTGGAACATAAAATTAAAATATTTACAAATTGTAATTTAATTTTTCCTTTAAAAAAAGGAAATGATGATTAGCATACCATCTCCACTTTACACAAATAAACATCATGTTCTTTAAGTCTGTAGAACACGAATTATGTCATATAGGGGTGATAGCGATCGGTATCAGTTGGATAGCTATCAATATCAGAATAATACATATTGCTAATACAGGAATTCCATTCAGACTCAAGCTTAGATGCTTAAACGTCATGTTCTGAGGTGAGCGCTAAATATTCCGTTAATGATTTGGATTACAGTGTAGGCAAAATGTAACGAACAAAGGATAATTCTCATTTTGTGTGGCGTGTGAGACAATGCGCAGTCCAGGCGCCCACCTAGCGTAACGCGAGGTGAATGAATTCTAAATCAGTTCACACTGATGCGAATGCCCAGCACCGTACTGAGCTTTAATACTCGTAACTTTACTTCGCATGAGCAAGCATCATGGCTACTGTTCATGGCATCTAGATCACAAACCTACGAGAAGAAATAATACAAAAGAAATTTATAAAAACGCGTAGTGTTAGCTTAAAAGAACAGTCGAATCAAATTATGATACCCTGACCAGCAGCTTAAGTGTGCCGTATCAAATGTGATTTACGTAGCTAGCATTTTGTAAGGTTTTTAGATGAACGGTCTTTGACTTCTTGTACAGCAAATAACAGAATAGTGATTGACTACTTCCTGGTATTTTCGAAGCATAATTAACCACTAAAACATTGAATGAATACATACCAATTTGTAATGTTACATTTATATTACGGTTCTTAATAATATTATTCTTTACAACATGAATCTGAGAATTTAAATTACGATAAAAATCAAGAAGTAGTAGGTTAGTATGACAACGTTTACATTTATCTTTGTGCTGTTGTCACCATGTCTGGTGATATAGTATGCAGAATGCAAAAGAAGTCGTTGATGAACGGCGCTCAGTCGTATGGCATAGTTGATCAGATAAAAGATGTTGACCATTAAAAAGTTATCTTGCAACCCGTTACTGGATCAAAGTGCAAATTAACTGACAACATCACACCTGTTTTCCACACAGTTTTGGAGTCTAAGTGTTTAATTGCTAGTTATTATAAACGATTCTTCATTACGACCCGTAAATTATTTTTGTATTAGCGTGTTTCATTAAGATTTCTTTATTAAACCGATGTTGATACGTATACAAATATAAATACTATAGTATTTGAAGTTTATCTTTGTAAAGCGTGAAAAGCGCAGGTATTGTATGCTATCGGTAAGAGGCCATCTGCCTTCGTATATCAAATTAACGGTGCGGAACTGGGAACTGTGTAGTAGTTGGTGAGACATACCGAAAATTGCACTTGTAGGTGTGTACACGCACATAAATATATCTGAATATACATAACGTTGTGCGAAAAATCTACCAAGCGTTACTAAGTGTCTTTGTTTGGCAAATGTCAGTCTCTTTAAAGAATAGCATTGATTTTAAAGTGTTAAGATTTAATGACCCTGAGAAAATACTCAATACCACAGGGTAGATTTTATGAGCATTTATTATACCATCGAAGGAAACATCGAACGAATAAATGAAAACTGGCTTACATGATAATTCTCTAATATACTGACAGTAAAATTTACAAAGCTACAACGCTAATAATATACATATCAGTTTGTTGAATGAAAACTATCAAGCAATGAATATCCTTTTTGCTATCAAGTTTTATTTAAGAATGATTTGCGTTTCTCTATTAAAAATATACAATAGTGGTATATAATAACAGTGAATCTGTAGCTTTTAAAGTCCATGGATTGCAAAAATATTTTATAGGGACAAGGATATAAAACTCAGTTTATGTAAAATAAATAAACACAGTGATATATAAACTTGTAACATTATGGCTAAACAAAGACATAGCCGTAATTTCGTAATGTACTTAAACTAAGCTTGTGTGTGTATAACTTAAGTTACAACTGACTTAAAGTTTTTATTGACATGATAAACTAATAAACATTTTATTGCACCATATATTTTTATTAAACGTGGCATTTCAACTCTCATTTCTAGCGCTATGCCATATTCACACCATATATAATGTCAATTCTTTAAAAAAAAATCTGTTCGTGAAAGTAAAAACAGAACTAAAATAAGGGTACACCAATGAACTCGAAGTCTGATTGCTAAACTACCATCCGAGCCACTGCAGCTATTATTAGTGCAGGATCATAAATGATTCCATACGCTCTGCCCAGAGCGGAGAGAATCAATAACCACTGGTGTAAGGTTTACTTTCAGAAACATAATGAGCTTGTTTACGATTTAATTAACAAAGAGATTTAGCATGAAGAAATATACAAATAAATTCTATAGAATAAGATTATATATAACGCTAACACAGGTGTTATGTACGACATTCGAGTACATCATTTACATCTTGTATAGGTAAGCATAGAAATAAATTTGCAAACTTAGTTTGAGCAGCAACGATACGAATCGTGGGAAGAAAAAGTTAAAGTGCTATATAATTGTTTAAAAACATGAATAGTCAGTGAATTAACGCGTTAACGTTTTATGTACATACATTGTGCATATGCATATTCAGAATGAAATTCTTGTTTTTTTTTTAACAAAATAGTTGTCTTGTGGTGGTGGCTATTATTTGAGTTATACATATCAGGTATTATTTGATCTATGTGTTTTCACCTATCTATTATGTAACTTATACAGATAAGGTGAGAATCTAAAGAAATATTAGCAATAGAAACCTGTGCTTACTAGTGAGTTATTTTATGGGCACTGTACAGACGGGATTATAAAAATACATTGAAATGAGTCTTACTTGTGATAAATTAAGAACTAAGTCTATACTTATTAAAACTATCCCCTAACGTGACAGTGAAAATATTTACACCCCACATACACATATAATTGTAACACAAATGATTTCATATATTCATTCGTAATTACATATAAGTATTTGATACATTTTGTAAGGCGATATTAGATGCATACTCAATTTCATCTATACTAATATTTTAAACCTGAATAATATTGTAAAGCTAAAGAGTTTGTTTGTTTGGTTGAAAGCATCATCATTATCAATGATGAGGAACTGCCATTTGAAATTTTTTTCAGATAGTTTAGATAGCCCACTTATCGAGGTAGGCTATAGGCCATATTTCACCACGCTAAGTGAGTGCGCTGCGTAAACGCTTAAAATTTGGCAAAAGTGATGTATAACAGAATTAAACCCCAGTAAACGTTCTATACAAAAGTTAACGATAGCAAATGCCAATCTTTAAGGTTTGCTCACTATAACCATTTTTATGGGAAACTAATTTGCTCCTGCGTATAAGATTATGGGGCTTTGTGGGTTAGCTAGTCTGCAGTGCTGACCCACGCAACTTTGTATGTCTCCGGCTGCCTGTAGTGTGATGTTATAAAAGCGTAAACAAATTAGTTTACATTAAATGGGTTATAGTAAATAGTATATAACATATTATATTGTATAGTCAAATCTGTAGTAAATAGTAAATTTTAGATCGTTTAATGTATATTTATACGATTTTCCTTTAACAGTACATAAATTGAATTCTATTTAAAGTTTGTTAAGATGGTGGGTTGAATTGACGGTGAAATTGTTATTTAAGTTTAACATATTGAAGTATCGATTCTCAAGTCCAAAAAATACAATTGGATAACATTATAAAAATATGCCAAGTGCTTGTGAGTTCACGCATAGAATAAGGTTCCGTAGTCAGTCATAAAATCATTATCATGAGGCTTTAAAATCAAGTCCAATAGATAATAGTTATTTTATATGAACTTTTCCAAATAAGCGTATTTTAAGTCAGGCCTATACAACTCCTGAATTAACAAAGTTATTTGAGCCCAGCCCTATTCTTTTAAAGTTCACCATTTAGCTTTTAGCAGGAGGGGAGGAGGGGGGGGGGGGGGGAGGGCGAGTTATGATCTACGAAACCTTTTTGTTAACGTGCTAATTCCTTGTATGCTGATTGTACAAGCTGTATTGTTTATCGAACAAGCATACAACGATAGTCCATTATTTTCTAATTCCTTTGATTATTTTCTACACTTTTCTATAGTAATGAATTTACTTTCATTATTCTTAGTAATATTATAAACCCGAAAGTTTGTGAGTATGTATGTAAGTTTGTTTCTCTTTCACGCAAAACTACTGAACGGATTTGAATGAAACTTTACAATAATATAGTTTATAAATTAGAATAACACAGGCTACTTTTTACTGCAACAATCTAGATACACGCAGGGGGAGGCGCGGGCAAAAGCTAGTAATACAAAAATTAAGATTTATTTAGCGATATTTACTTTCTATATTTATTGAGTGGTTTTCACGCTAAATTAAAAAGTTGTTTGCAAATGGTCATGATATGACACGATTAATTTGCATGAGAAAATTAAAATAATAATAATAAATAAATATTTCGGACATTTTACACACAACGTCGTCTAGTCCCAAACTAAGCAGAGCTTGCATTATGGGTACTAAACAACTGATATAAATACATGCATAAAACATACTTTTTTTTGTAAATACATACATTTTTAAATAGAAAAACACCCAGACTCCGAAACAAATATTTGCGGAACACACAAATATTTGGTCGACGCGGGAATCGAACCCGAGACCTCTTGATCAGCAGCCGCATATGCGAACCACCAGACCAACATGGCATTCGTTGTAATGAATCCAGTAATATCACTTGGGATTGAGTTGTTAATTCTGTACATATTATGAATTTCGATTTAACGCGACGATTATTATTATTTATTATTATATTTATTATTTGTCATAAATACATCTGTATTTTACTTCTTTACTGAAACATCTCCTTCTCAAAGCTAGTTCAGTTAGGAAAGTCAGAATTAAAAAAGAACGCGAAAGTGATCTAGTAGCCTATTTGCACAATAAGTGATTTCATTTCATATCAGTACCACCCTTAGAATGACCAAGTACTGACTGCGAAGTAAGTTATTTCGAAAATCAATCATACTTATTCACGGACAAAATAAACATTACAATACAGTTTTTATGTCGTAGTAAAAAATGAGAATATCCATTTAGAATTTTAAGTTAAAACATCATTTGTCAAGGGACAAGGAGCGTGAAACTAGACACAATGATGTTTGACCAATCGGTCACGCGCGGCTCCTAGACAAGTAATCAAAAATAATGAAAAACAAAAATGAGCTTTTAAATTTGTTTATGATTGAAACTCAATTTTATTTTCAATAGTCGTCTATACAATATTATAATACTGAAATGAATAGTGTAACTGTTAATGTTTCCAGCAATATTAAATGCTATTGTTATGAATTTATATGGTATTACATATTTGTAGTTACATTTGAATACCGCGTTGTAAAGAACAGAACGCTTCCATTTCCTTAAAAGTTTAGTAAATATTTGGTAAAAAGGGCTATCACAATGGCGGTAGTTAAACTTATAGAACTACAAATACAGATCAAGTTTAATTAATTGTTAGGGCTTTACGCCTACTCAGTTAATCACCTACAACTTTGAAAAATATGAAAAATGGCGGGGGGGGGGGTTAATAAGGTTATAGGTTACCTATTTTCTATTATATTATTAATTCTTCTTATTTTTTAAGTGGTGTGGGTGCGTCATTGGATAGGTCTTTCAGTATTTTTCGTAGCAAACGACGTCAGAAAGGTGTAAAGTTGGATATTTCGAAATACGACATTTCCGCTTTCTGCAATCGATGTAAACAAAAATTAGGTAAAATAAGGTATAATAAATAAAAAAGGTATAATAAGGATAAATAGTAGTATTTGGGTATAAAAAGTTGCTGCAATAGATTTATAAGCAGATGGATAGCCCAGTGTTTTGTTATCTCACAATCTAAAAGCCTGGGAGACAGATTGAGATCGTGGACGAGTTTACCGGAAGGATTCCGCCGTTGTTAGACAATACATATTTGTTCGTCGAGCGAGCAGATCCTCAGTACAGACGGCAATTACGATAGTCTTTATAATTAGAAAACACTCTGATGATATACGCGGATAGTGAGGGTAGAGGAGTAAAGGTCATCGTATACATTAATATCGACACATGGTTGTGACCGTAGTATTAGAAGTAGATGCCGTCTACTCATGGTCACATGGGCTGTGGTTTGCCGTATATCTAGACTTAAATTTAAATTAAATAAGTGTGGGTATATGGATTTAATAAACTACGCCTTTTGCCATGTAAATATGCCTTACAATGATATTTAATGTTTTTCTTGGGTAGCTAGATGTTATGCTGATAAAATATTTTATTGCAAATAGCTTTAGTTAGGTTATGCCACATAAAGACAGTTTTTGTTCATCACGAAAAATGAACTACGGTGGTCGTTACTATATTATCTTCTTTTCGAAGTAAGAATATAATATACTAATATTACGGTTTTTGCCTACCTGGAGTATAGTTACTCATGAACGCTAACCTTTATGTGATGGTATCGTGGTTTCCGGTGCGGGCGCCGTTCTTATCATGTGAGAGATCAAGCCTCGGGCCTGGAAACGACACTGTTGCTCCTCTTAAATCCAACCCACATATTGTTAATGCGAAATCCAGCAACAGAACGATTTTTTAGAGTTTCACTAATTTATTTATTAAGTTTACACATTAGAGTACAAAGGCTGGCTTCAGGTGTTCTCTATCAGTCTACCTAAGGGTGGTAAGGAAATGAATGAAGATGTGCACTACGCTTTGGTTAAGATTGTTTAGAAAAGCAACTATAATCAGTAATACATTTACATATACATGCATACTTAAACACCTATACATACATACATTCGCATACATACTTTTGGGACTTTTGTTGAAAAAATATACACACATACATAATTAAATATACAATACACGACATGGTGTTATCGTGTGTTGCTATTAAATTACATAGATGATCGAAGTAGAATTGATATACTTTTAATGTTCTTCAGTTTCATCACTTTTAAGATAGGTATATATTTTAAGTAGAATAATTTTGGCAGCCACCAAGACATTTGTTACGTATTATTAATATTATCTGTATTATAAAATAATTATTTGTAAAAGTAATACTTTTATACAAACCAATACCATTAGGTATTGTACTATACAGGCAATCAAGTCAAGACTTATCTGTGGCAATAAGTGACAAAACATGAATGGATACCGAATGCAAACTTAGACAAACAGATGATATAAAACATTGTATTTTTTTAACATTGGATTCTTTGTGAAACATACGTAGGAATTCAGGGTCAATAAAATCTGAACGAAATAACAGTAAAATTGTTCCTTTATTGATGTAGGATTTTTTAGATAACATATACATATACACCTACATATGTATGAGAATTCGTTACATTAGTAATTAGTACAAATACTGTTATGTCGACTGTCTAAACTAAAGTAGCATTTAATATGGTTCTTTCGAATTGAGTATTTCAAAACAAAAACATAGAATATAGTTTACATAGTAAGTAGTAGTATATATAATGCTTGAATATGCTGTTTTTAGTGTTCTTTTTATATTTAAGCCTACCAAAGTGAATCTATTCTACCTGATGGGAAGCCTGGTTGGAATCCAGGAGTTGGGGTCATCATCCTCAATGTTAGTTGTAAGTGTATACAACGCAGCATGATGATCCACAACAAGGCAGCTTAGTGAGGTGTTTCTACATCATTCTCCCCCGTAGATCTGGAGAATCATTACACCTTCGGTCTCACACTCACTAACAAAAGACAACAGCAAGAATGCTGTCATTTAAGGTGGGTGTACTGCCCTGGTCGATGAACATTACATTCATATTGTATTGACAATAGAATAAAATTTTGGAAAGCACTTGATCAAAATAAGACAAATTTCATGATATTTTAGTCTAGGGATGTCAACGACAGAATTAGTACCATTGTCTGTCGCCTGATATTACCAATGCAAAATTTTAAAGACTTGGAAGATTTTGGATTTAACTTTAAGCAAAATGAGTACTGTAATGAGATATTTGTGTTTAGGTCATCGACATACAACACATTCTGTATTGTGCGAGTGTTGGGGATGGTTTGGTTACGGTGTGGTGTTTGTCGACGCGGGCGAGTGGTATCCGTGCGGTCTGCTGTAACTGTTGATAATTAAGAGTGGTTGTGTAATGATCATTGACGGTAACGGCGTGTGTTCCGCTGCTACGTGCTTCCGCGCTACACCCACTGCCAAGTCACGCTTGAAGTTTAGCAGCATTAAATGCAACCAAAATAGTTTTTTCGAGGTAGAAAATAAAATTATATGAGTTGAACTTGTGAGTGGCTGTCAGACCATGGTCATCGCACGGAAAAAAACATTATGTGCTTAATTATAAATCACTAGCTTTAGCCCACCTTCATGTTTGTCGAATATAAATAAGTTTTTAATTTTTAAAAACTTGTTTTTTTTTAATAACTCATACACAAACATACACACACTTACAGTGTGTGTATGTTTGTGTATGAGTTATTAACTATTACTCTTAACTACTGGTCCGATTTGAAAAAAATATTTTAGTATTTAGATAGCCCATTATATCGAGGAGTACTCTAGCGCTACATTTCTACAAAAAAGTCAAAGGCAGTTTAAAAGTTGTAAGAGCGGTGCGTCTACTCGCCAGTAGAGTCGTAGCGATGCCTGTCGACGCTATGGCCAAAGCCAGTTTATCTTGAGACCTAACTTTGGCTAATAAAAAATTAGTAACAAAAGTTATGTCGGCTCCTCCAGGGGCATCAAAAAAAATATATCTTCCCCTCATTTAAACTAACACTGTTCAAAACACAATTATAAGCAGTCAGCTTATCATCCACTAACTTAGGTTCGTCTTCAGAAATATACTCACTTAATTTCTTTAAATCATACGGTTTCATCCTCCAACGGATCCATGTTACTATCTGAATTATTCTTATTCGATGCTGGAAGTTCAAAATCAAATGATTAAAGATTTATCATATATCTCATGAATCTTATCTTCAATCATCATAAGTCCTTCATTGTATATATGTTGTATATATGTATATTATATATATGTTTCTTCAATCATCATAAGTCCTTCATTGTATACTATGCTATCATTAAATTGTAATGTCATATGCTGTCTGTCATAACGTTTTCTATTTGATATATCTTCACACCAATCATTACGAAACTTAATCCATATCTCGAAAGGTTCAGATGGCTGACAAAACATGAGGATGATGGTAAATTATTTTCTGAACTTTGAGGCTTACTCTGATTTCTTACCAAATCTAACTCATAAGATAATAATTGAAATCTAATGATGTTAAAGAGCAACTTTATTTTAAATTAAATATCTGTGATGAATAATATATTTATTTAGATAAGGATAAATATCGAATTTATAAAAAAAACTTCGCAAATGATACATTAGAACAAATTTGGTTAGCATAAAAAGTGTTATAGTCAGCCAACCTTAATGCTCTCGCGGAGTTTTTGTTAGAAATTTTAATGGGGAACAATTATGTCTTATATAATTTTTGCGAAACTTTAACCGTTTATGCAGCGCACGCAGTGGAAGCTCTCAAGAGGAAAAAATCCCCCGATTTTGAAACATTCTTCATTGGTGCTATATTTTTAGTTCTTTTCGAAAAGTATATAAAAAGTTGGCTGAAAAGTGTACGCAATTGATTACTCATCAAGAATAAAACTCATTTTTAAATTATTTATAACCTATGAAGTTTTGACAGTAGATATACAGAGATACATTTTGACATCTACGATCTAGTTAGATAAATCGTAGTCTATCAAATAGTTATCGGTTCAAGAAAGTAGGAATTCATATTAAGTGCATCAAAATTCATACATTCATGTTTTAGTTACACACGTGGTACTATTATTTATTTATAAAAAGTTCCTACTTTATAACCTCTACCTGCCTACACGGATCTGAATAAAATATAAACACATATCGAGCTGTGATGCCTGTGACTGACATTGAAAAATATCTGACAAGGAACGTTCAGCTACATGCTCGCGAATACGTCCCTAATAAATATTTATGGTTTATATTTTTTGCATTTAGTTTCATAAGTAATGTGAGTCAATACTAAGACGTACAAAGAAATGAGTTATTGTTATTCATATAAGTTTATAGAACATAGCATTCCATCTGTACCATTAGAAATACAAGAGAATATTTGTAGGAAAACAGGAAACAAAAGGAACATATAGTAGAGGGCCCACGCCTCTGCGGCATGGTATCCACACGATTGTATTTCAGGTATGTTGAGTTGAGTTATCGCCGCTCGTCCGTCGGGGCCTTTGCCTTCACGCGGCGCTTCCGCGACCGTCGCGTGTCCCCGCCGATATGAGCATGACGCCCGCGGTCCTTTTGATAATGCTAATGTTTCTACGATAGCCTCATGATACTAGGATTACATACAATGACCGCGCGAGCTAAATGGATATCAACCAAAGGCTGTGGATTCCGACGTTTAGAAATATTTTCAACGAAGGGAAGATAGTCATCGCAAAAGATTAATAGGAATGGTAAGATATTGCTAACCGAATACACAGAATTTTCTTTTATAAATAAATGCTTATGAATAAGGCTTGGCAGATAAAAGCATTTTAATGATAATTTCCAAGTTATCGGTAAATGACTGTGTCAAATTCATCCCAATCCAACGGCAGAACTCAACGTTGCGGAACAATCGGTCGTAAAGTGACAATTCAACGTTTTACAGCACTTGTTTGCAGTCAAAGAATCTTAAGTGGGCGGGTTGTGTCGTAAAGAAGCACTTGTACGATTGTGTATTAGCAAAACGCACCGAAAGTCGATAATTACAATGCTGGCAATGCCTAGGCGTTGTTGGTTATGGAGGTTTAATTAACTATAACCTAGAATTTCTTCATGAATACATACATATGTTTATCTAGGGTGTAAAGACATTATGAGGATTCATATCCAACTCTGCAACAATTATTACGAGTGCAATTAAAATTACTAAAATATATTTATACAATTTACACAAAACTTTCTATATTAAATACACAGTATAATGACCACTGTACATTTAGTTTATCATTAGCAGCCTGTTGCAGTCCACTACTGGACATAAGTCTTTCCCAAGGCCCACCTTGAGAGATACTTTTGAATTTGTCAAGACATGGTCTCCACTCCAGAATTCGCTTACTCCAGGTATCTCGGTTCAGCAACACCAATCCATTGGTACTTCAACCTACACGTTTGCCATATGGCTGATTCCAATATACACACATCATGCCGCAGATTTGGATTAGTCACCAATGCTAGTAAGACCCAAGTATTGAAACAACCACCTCTAGAGGATGCGTTGGGGATTGATGTGGTATCGATTTGAACATTACCGCATTGGAAGTGACATTAAGCTGCAGACTAAGGTCCGGGTCTATGAGGTCATTGTTCTGCCTACACTTTTATACACTGCAGGAACATAGTGTTGCTATAAGGCAGTATTGCGAGGCTAGACCACTTCCACCTTAAATGTATAAGATCCATTCTGCTGTCCACTCACTGTAAGGTATCACCGTACGTCATTACAGGGAGCACAGAGTTCGTTTTGATACAGACTAAGTTATGTGACCTCTATGAAAATCAACTGTCATTTATCTCGATTTTATGATAAAGTCTCAAATACTCGTAGAATGTTAAATACGACCCTTTTTTACCGTACTCCTTCTATAAACCGGTAATATTCTCTAGAGTAGTAAACATCTTTTTGTGTACTTAAAATACTATTACGAATGTATATAAATGACGATAGAGGCGAAACGGCACGACGACAACATTGAATCTAAGCGAACAATAAAATTGGGAGCGTCGTAGTACGTGATAGACCGCGATCATTTGCTCGATTTGATCATATTAATTGACAAAACCGTTATTACATAATGACAACCTATTGTACGATTAATTTGATAAAATCCAAAGCACATCTACACAAAGAAACATATACGAGAAATTATGAATAAAAGTATACCGTAATAGCTCTAGAATAGTAGGTTCGGTATCAGAGGACATTACAATGTTCCTAATTTGCGTATCCAATATGTAATCCAATAGAAATAATGTTCTACGTTTTTTTTTATATTACATTGTCTGTTTTTGGTTTATGAATGTTCAATAGCTGTATAAAATATAGCACTTATTTCGGTTATTCATTTGAATGCAAGCTATATGGTTGTAAAGCTATGGTTGAGATTGTCTTTCAAATTATTATTCATTTCATTCATAACATTGTAAAATGTTTTTAGTATGGGGAATGATTGCGAGCAAATGTAATGCTGGTTCGAATAACATGATGAAGCCGGCAAACTGCGTGACTTTGAAAATATTAAATTATAAAACAACTAGCCATAATGACAGACTAAGATTATGATAGCAAGTAATATATAACGGTAAAAAATCAACGAATTCCCACATGCGTCGATCTAATGGTAGTTACCAATAGTGAGCACCATTACTGTTCGAAGTGAAAACATTACGTGTGTGAACCCGTAATTTATAACGAAATTCGTAGACCATTGAACTCGAAAGTGATTTAATAAGGGGCCCAAAGATGAGATTAGCACTTAATGTAACTGATTTCAGTAACATTATAAAGATGGTGTGAACACGATGCTTTGTGGTTTACTGATTATGGTTTTTCTCTCAATAATAGTTAGTTGCATCATTACATAGCACCTTTACACACGATGAAGATATTAAGATATTATGGATTCAATCTGGAAATATATTTAGGAATATTAGCTTTTATCAAATCAATGCCAATTAAATGTTGAAATAGAACAGACGCACACGATGATTTATTTATCAGGTACCGGGTTGCACATCTGCGCCTAAAGACAAGTTGCTGGGAAAAGGGCGGGCGAGGCGATGAGCTTGTCGATACAGGACAGTGCTCACTTCCTAACATAAATTCGGTGTACGGGAATCGGATATTATTATTCAATCGGACGATCGAGGTTCGCGCGGGGGCCATAAGTCACGGCGACGCGAGCGCCGGCGGCTGCCGTGAGCGGTGGCGCACGACCGCGATGCCATCGCGTCTGCGCGGACCGCTAGACGCTACGTGTGCCTGCGACCGCGGTCGCTTCCGCACACTTCCGATACGCACACGCCGCGCTCTATTAAAATGCTTAAACCCTTTACTAAGATGAAGTAGTATCTGTTGTTTTCTACTTATTGACATAACGACGCATTGCTGCTGTCAAAAATACATAAAAACCACAGAGGAAACGTATGTCTCAAAATTGCATCTCACTTGGTGCAGAACCTTTTGAGTTTTCACAGCAGATTTAAGAAAGTTTAAGTGGGAAAAAGTCCTAACGCAAATGTGCAGCACCGTCTTTTTTTTATATAGGTAACTAATGTCTTGAAGAAATAATTATAATATGTATGTAAAATTTAGTTATGTCCTTTTATGTTATTTTTTACTACCGTTATAACCATTTATTAATACTTAACTATTAATGAGCCAAAAACTTCATTCATATGCATTAAATTAATATGTACCTATTAGTCAACTGTTGAAAGTATAAAATTAAATAGTCATAAATTAGACAATCAACAAGGCAAAAAAAGAAATAGATAATTTATTAAATTCCAACTACTGATATGGCACCAATAATAATAATTAATAATAACTTAAAAATATATAAAAGCGACGCCAGCAAACTAGTATCGTAAAATAGAATAAAACGCTACTGTGTCAATATATGTCACAAAAATAAAAACAATTGTGAGTATTAAAATATGACGGCAATGTTAAAAAATACTACTTAAAACAAAATATTTACTGATGAGCTAAACTACAGAAAATATAGCAGAGGCCTAAAATAAATTAATCAAGTCCTTTAGTACTAGTCAGAGAGTAATTTATTAAATTTTATGTGTGGTTTCGTGTTGAAACCATGCTTAAATTTAAAATTAACATAATATATTAACATTATTTATTAATAAATTACCATTATTTTTCTTCATGTAATTTTAGCTGGTAATAAATCACCTAACTCTATCCATTCATTTAATTCATTGACAGTGCTTGAGAATATGTTTTTTTAGAGTTATTTGTATATGTATAAATATGTATATAGATTACTAGCTTTTGCCCGCGGCACCGTTTGCGTGTAGGTCCGTTCTGGCGGTTTTATAGTTCTGATTCAGTTATAGTGCGTATTTCTACCATTCTAGTGAGATGATTTTTCAGATTTCGCTTAAAGATCGTAGTAGTAAGTTTCAAGTTTTGACCTCGGCACTCGGCACAGCAAAAAAGAGCCGGACTGTTTAGTTCGGGAGCGTATATATATTAAGGCTAGCACGTGTTGTTGAGTGAAGGAGGAAATACATATTATGTGAGTACAGTCAAAGATTTACATACAATATAAAAATCATTATCAATTTCACAGTACAGAAATATGGATGTGGAAAATCCCTGCGTTGTATGGGGGAATGCCCGTGTTATATGGCAGATTGAAATGAAAACGCGTTATAAGGGTACTGAGTTATCGGGGGGATTACTATTATAAGATACTGTATATACCTACTAGGATCGCTCCTAATAACTTAGGGGATACGAACAACACAATATTGAAAACACATACATTTTTGTTCTTAAATAAAGTCAATATTTTATTACACTGCGATGTTTTAATACCTAATGCCATATAATTGCAGAAAAGCACGTGCCAAATACGTCTTCTACACAATATACGTTATAAAAGCGTCAAGTAATAAGGAACAGTGCCATTGGGTGTTATGGGTAGGCAGTCCTGTCAGTTACGCATACTCAAGAGAAGCAAGAGTAGTGCGCGGCTAACGCGGGCCTGGAGTCGTTGGTCACGGCCGTGGCGGCCTCCGACGACTTCATGGAACAAGGCAACATGGTACACGAGAATATCTTGCGTGCTGTCTACTTACAATAGTGACCGTCGCAACAAAACCGTTGACACAAGTTACAAGCGCTGATATTTGAACAAGATTTGATCACAATAGTACTAAAAACTGCTGAACTCAAAACTAGTAAACCGATATAAATGAAACTTGGTACACATGTAGTCTAGAGCCTGAGAAAGAACAAAGGCTATTTTTTACTGTGAAAACCGACATATTCGGATGAAGCTGCACCCGAAAACCAGTGTGCTATATATGTGAGTTACAAATTTACTATTTATCAATAAAACTTATCCAAATCACTTAAACAATTGATTTGGATAAGTTTTAGTAGAAAATATAGTAAGATTCGCGGCATTCTTGAGCCTCTGTTAATATCTGTTTATTGATAATAGATTTTTATGGGTAAAGGTTTTCCATTAAATAAATTGAAATTCACTAATTTGTCTGTATCTAATCTAATCTAATTTAAAATACATGAAAGTAGTTATTGAGATGGGTTATATTGACACCAATTTTAACTATTTTATTAACTCATACATATATTTGCGATTTTATAAAATAAAGTACAAGCTAAAATTTATTGCATTTATCTTGTAAGGGATAAGCCAAACTATTGCATTTTTTCGCCATACTAACCAGGATATACATATACTATACATAATTTTGATGAACAATGAAATAAAGATTTTAACCAGGCTGGAAGTCAATGAAAGGTTAAAACGCTCCATGTTCATAAAATAAGGCTTGACCTCAAAGGTCATGGGACAAAACTCGCTTTGTATTTAATCTACTAAAAGAAATTACTGCGGGTTCGCTTCTAATTGATAGCACTACTGTATTTAAAGCATCATCATTAAATAATGGTCTTATGAAATATTCATACGGCTATTGTCTTTTATCCCTATAGGGCTTCGGATTTTATTTATTACCTGAAATGACGTCAGGTACTTGTTAAATATTACCAGTCCGCTGTTTGTGTTTTGTTCAAGTAAATACTTGAAGTAGAATGTAGTTCTTAACCAAATACAAAAACGGAGGTTCTCAATTACATGCATATATAAAACTTTTAAATATGATCACGCATAACTTTTTACAGCAAAGGCTGATTTCGATAATTCTTTTTGTTTGAAAGGGTTGAAGTTTGTCCCATATAAATTTGCATAAATAATTCTAAAGGTGGCAAAATAAACTCTAAGGGTGGCAAAATAGATTGATTGTGTACGTATAACTATTTATAGAGTAGTCCGATTTCAACAAAAAAATATTGGAAATTAAACACTTGCGTTAGTTTCATAACGTTTAAAAAAATTGGCCAAGTGCGTGTCAGACCACGCATCGAATAGGGTTCTGTAGTCAACCATAAATGTAGGTAGATTTAAAATCGTGTACAATAGATAATTGTTATGTCTATTTATTATTTTTTATCCCTTTACTTTTGTACGAAGTTTTCAAGTGCATTTTACAAGTTAGGCCCCTATTACACATGAAATTATAAAGTGATTTAAGTTCATAATATGGACTATAATCATGATATGTTTCTGATTTTTCAAGCTAGCCATTTAGCTCCGTTCAAAAAATCGCTTTAAAGTTAAATTAACTAAATTTAACTTTACGCGCAAACGGGTGCCTTTAACGAAAAAAAATCAATGTTTTTAAAAGGCCTTTCTAATGATACCCCACACGATGGGGCCGACGCGACAAAAACAAACATCACACATTACGGGTAGGTTCCCCAAATAAAAATATTTTTGGTAATTTTATTGTAGCACTTTGTCGATGTCCTTACAATACAAATTCATGCAAAGTTTCGTCTTCCGGCACCAACCGTTTGGGCGGTAGGTCGAGGCCGAACGGACGGACATGACAAATCTATACGGGTTCCGAGTCATGAACTACGTAAAACTAAATATATATAATATGTACCAACTAGTAGGTCATAAAAAAAGTATATATAAAACTTTTTAGCAAACAATTAAACAATTTGAAAAAGTTATAAGTAGAAAATAATAAACAATTATTGCTGAACCTTAATAATTAACTTCTTCAACTAGTGTAAGCATACCTAAATAGTTCTGAATCGGCGCCAAAAAATCATTGAACAAAGATAGCTAAATTACTTTAACTTTAAAGAAATAAATAAATTAATAAACAAAGGCGTGTCATCACGCTTTACGTAATTAATGAATTTACAGACTACTAAAGACAAAAGCTATAAAAATTCTGTTGAAATTCAGTTCCGATCTACTCTCGAACAAGTAATTTCGTAGTGAAATGTTAAACGTCGACTGTAATTTACTATTGCGACCAAAGTTAAAGTGATTATATGCCTTAGTGATACTTTACTACTTTTATACTAAAATGAGAGTATTAAATTGTGATTGAAAGTTAATTGTCATATTTAAAAACACGTATCTGAATAAAACAAACTCATTTTCTGTGACATTAGGAAATCCTACTGAATTCTGGAGTGTTGTTCTGTTGAAACTTTTGGCGTGCAATTATCTTATTACGGAACTCTTAATTACTTGAGAAGTAATGAGGACTTCTTTGTCATGAAAATTTCCTCAGTCATTCCCTAATGTAGATTCTATTTTTAAAATTCATCTATTACTAGTAGTGACTATAGGAGTTCAACTTACCAATTACCACTAAATATATGTTTGTTTGTGATCATGGGAATGGAATTGGTTTAAACTTTTCAGGTGCAGGTAACCGTGATATAAATTGAGGTCAATATCTACCTCTATCAAAGCGGCATGCAATTAAACACATGTTCGAATATTTCTTCGAACAGTACTTTAATAGTGGAAAATGTTTGACCGACTTCGCCTTTTAACGATCTTCGAAAGTCGAGTAATTATAAACTTAACGTAGCTTGTTTATTCTAGAATGCTTCATCAACGTAGTAAAATTTAAGAGGCTGTTGTCTAATAGTTTTAAGTTAACATTTTTTAGATGTATTAGTTTACTCTTAAATCTGAAAAATTGTCTGAACAGGGGCAACGTGATGACTTAGCCATTAGACAAGAAGAGGCGGTGATGGCTAGAGCGTGCAATGGCCGTGAGAAATACGCCGCGAGACGATACTTAAGCGTGCGCACCCAATTCTTTATGCAAATGCGAGGGCGCTTCGCTTCTATCGCCCACCGACGCCATCTAGCACCAGCAGCAACGGGTCCACCGCCACCGCATGGGCTACCTACTTTTATTAACAGTCAATAATAGAGTTCAGACCTAGAAGAATAGGGTTGTCTGTTTTATAGTGATGGATTCAACGGAAGTTGAAAATCTACTTCCGGTGAATCCACCAACAGAATCCATAACATAAGTTATAATAAATAACAAATAAATAATTCCAAAATCTTACACACAACGTCATCTAGTCCCAAACTAAGCAAAGCTTGTATCATGGGCACTAGACAACTGATATAAATACATAAACATATGCTTCTTTTGTAAATGCATACATACTATACACAGAAAACACCCAAACTCCGAAACAAATATTCGTAGATCATACAAACATTTGGTCAGAACCGGGAATCGAACCCGAGTCTCTTGATCAGCAACCGCACATTCTAACAACTAGACCAACAAGGCAATCTTTAGACACACATGAGAGACAGATATAATTATGGAGCACATACACAAGGGTAAAATAATGTTATTGTCGTTTTCTACTCTAGGAATAGTACGATATATTATGGTGATATTAGGTGGTAGTTAAACAAGACTTTTATATTCTGAAAAATTTGGGGGATAGGGTAACAGTACTTTTGGTAAGTATCGTCTGCATCAAATACATTGTTGACTAACTTTATTATCTCTTGACTATTTTTATATCTTAAATTCAGTAGTGATTTATTTTGTGAACTCTAGAAAAATAGTCTGTATTCAAATTGAAATAGATCTAGACATAAATGATTTTGGAGTACTCATGAATTCCATGATACCATTACACACGTGCCAACCCTATTGTGTCGCACTAAAATCGTGCATAGACGCGTACCAAGAAACCGAGAGAGTTAATCGTACTGCAAATGCACTTTCAGTGCTTTATTGGCAGCATTAGAAAGGGACTAGGCTGCGTAAGGCTTTATACTGCAGATCACAACAATAGGGTATAATAACGACAACGGACGGCTCGTTACCATCCGGGCATCTCATGTCGCAAGAAATTGCCTCCCCTATTATTGTTCAATACGGTTAAGTGGGTAATAAGAGCAAAAATTTTGCGAACAAGCTTGTATATCTGGTATAAAAGATTATTGAAAATAATGACATTAGGAAATAGAGATCAACGTTGCCGTTCTGTGTAGTTTGTACTAACTTCTTATGTCTATTTTCTTCACAACTAAATAAATACCCTACATACATTTACAGACATCTGACACATAATGCGATCTAGTCCTAAACTAAGCAGAGCTTGCACTATCGGTGCTAGACAACTAATATAAATACATTTATACTTTTTAATTTGTAATTACGTACACAGTATCGTTACGTACACAACCTCCTTTTAAGGAGAGGCCTATGTCCAGCCGTGGACTGTTAAATTCTGTTGATGATGATGATGATGATGTACACAGTATACATAGAAAACTCATAAACAAATATTTGCAGTTCAGACAAACATTTGGTCCTCGGAATCGAACTTGATCTCAAGTACAGCAGTTGCATACGCTACTAGTGCACTACCGCACCGAGACGCTGAAGTTTGTCTAGACATATATTGCGGAATTTTTCTTAAATAAGGTGATTGATAAAACGACAACTCTTTCATAAAGTTTTATCTTAGGTACTAATATTATAGTTGTGACAAACTGTCTGGGTGTATGTGTGGGTGTTCATGACTCCGCAAAAACAACTGAAGGATGCTGGATGAAAGTTGGTATAAAGGTTAGAAGTACAGGACTTCCAGTAAATAGTATAACCTTTATACCAAATTTCATTTTTCAGGACCAAAAGTTCAATTTTGAATCGGTAGCTGCGACGAGCAGCGATGGCAACGTGGAGCGGAGGGGATACAAAGCACAAAAGCGGCCAATGGGAATTCAGTACCATGGTTTAGTAATAAACACCATGTGTTCTGTGTACGCGAGTACTACCGTAATAACGATTCTTTTACTCTAGCGCAACGAAAATTTTGCGCTCATAACAACATACGGCGTAGAAATGAAGCTCCATCGATTCAATTGATTAGAAAATTGGTACAGAATTTTGAGGAGACATATTCAATCACGAATCAACAACGATCCGGCAGACTTAGAACAACAAGAGATCCCGAAAACGTCGAGCGTGTAAGAACGTCTATTCGTGAAAATTCTCCACTCTCTACTTGGAAGCGGTCTAACGCCTTAGGCGTGCCTAGAACATCTTTGATTCGTATTAATCACAAAGATTTACATGCGTACAATTTCAAATGGTATATAAATTAAAGCCTCAAGATTGCGCTCACAGGCTCCAATTCGCAAACGAAATGTACAAAAAGTGATATCCAAAAGAGGTGCCATTAACTGGCCACCTCGTAGCCCGGAATTATCCCCAATGGACTTCTTTAAATTAAATCATCATTTGAAACAGACCCTGTGCAACAGTTTATATTTTCCCGATGTAACATACGGTATTGTTATTATTTAAATTTGTTATAGATGTTGTTGGGTTTTGTCAGAATTTGTAAAGGTATCATCATCATCATCATCAACAGCCTTGAACAGTCCACTGCCGAACATAGGCCTCTCCTTATAAAGGAGGTTTTGGCCTACTATACTAAAGGTATACGTACGCGATACTTGAAAACTATTGATATTTTCTTTCCAAACAATAAATAAATTTTCGTGTGTTAAGGAACCGCCAAGTCACAAAAACATATTTCCCTGAAGATGTATAATTGATCATGTTTTACTCTCAATATTAAATCAACTAAATAAAAGTTGCTTGAACCTAAAATGTGTTTAAAATTGTAACGAATTTCTTCATAAGTAATAACTTTTATAATCAATTCCTGCGCAATCTTAATAAAAGGTGTCAAATAGTTGCAGATCATTCTTAAATTTATTACAAGGTTTTATTTAGTTTCTTCAAAAAAGCTTGCAAGTTAAATTTGACTACTTTTCCGGTTTCCAATAGAGCTGAAATTTTGGCAATGCAATATTATGACAATATGGAGCTGACTTAATGCTGGAGGTGGCTATAGGAGCTCCGCAATAGAACGACACACTCCCATCGAGTTTAGTTCAGTACATTTCAAATAAAGCTTGTTCTAAAATGAGTTTTTTGTGTTTATTTATTTTTATTAACATTTTCTATTATGGATAGGTGCGACGTACAGATTTGTATAGAAACAAATGTTATGAACTTTAAAACTGGTAGTTACATTATAGTAAGTAAGCTAACGTTAAGTATATACTTCTACTCAACTCGACATATGTACACATCACTTATTTAGCTAACTGTCACTGCTTTTGGCACAAACAAATACTTTTTAGGCACTCGATAGTTTTGCAAGCGACGGCGTTCACATTATTGTGACACTTATTTCTTTTATGTAGCATATTTGAAGACTATGACTGACTCAACTTGTATTGTAATTTTAATAAAAAATGTACTTAGTTTTGAACATAGAGAAACAAATCTATTATAAATACTACTATATCGTAAATTAACATATTTACGTCATAATCATTCTATTTACCCCTTACCTAATTCATTTATACGGTACTGAAATTATAGCTTTTTTATAATTGTTGTAATTTCTTTTAAATAGACCGCTTATGTAATTGGATTAAAACGTAGTACTTATGTTGTTAATTATAATATAAATCACACTAACATTACTATAAATTAAGTCATTATGACTGTAGCAGATATATATCTAGCGAGATAACAGTCTCTTATTCACTTTTATTATGAAAGCTTCGACGTTTTCAGGCCACGGTGTCTTAATACTAACTGACTTGTCTACATGCAAGTCACCTGCTCATGTCTATGACTCAGTTCGCGAAGGTAGGTAATGACATGACATGAGAGGCGCACGGCGTTTCCAGATTGAATTCGACAGTCGGGATGATATTGTTGGAATTACAAGCGTTTAATCACGGAGAATAAGCGCGAGTCGCGCAGCGCGAGCCGCCGTCGGCTCCGACAATAGCTGCACTGTCACGCCGAACGTTGAAACCCGCGCCCGATCACGACCGCGACATCGGAAATCAATAATCGGATGATTTAGCCACCGCGCCGCGTGCGAACCTGATTAGACACGATAATGCCTGCTGCGTCTACTGAGCTCTATGAGACTGTGGCCCGATAGCTTTTCATTGCTAAGAGAGAGACTAACACACAAGTATATTATTTATATACTTGTACATATATAGATTGTGCAAAAAAGGGAATATTTGTTAATGGTATACGAAAGCATTTCTATTTTCTAAGGCTTTGCATTATTTTTCAGTGATAATTTTTGTTTAAAATTTTAATTAAAGTTTGTTTTCATTCCATCCTTTTCTATTTCTTTATTAATATTTAACTTTATAGTAATGAAGTGAAATGAAAGTGTTTTATTCAAATTCCACACAGAGAAACCAAATAATAATATTAACACACTATGTTTAACACAGACGATCAGCGTGGGCCAGAACGGGTTACCATCTCAGCAAGATGCTATACGGTTTTGACCATGCGGTGCTGGTTTACAGATGGCACACTCGATAGAGCAACCTGTTCGTGTGCATTACAGCCATTATAAAAAAGAGAATCAAAACAAAGTACCGAAAAAGAGTGCGATTACTATGTAAATCATTATTTTAATTTACTAAACAATTTTTTTTTTGAAAATGGTCACTATAAGAATTAATTAGGTTAGCTAATTACGTAACAACTTAACACAGAAGTTTCCTTAAGAAGGAACGGAATAAATTACCCGACTTGGTATCATATGGATCTTACGATGTTTTTGCGGTCTCGGTAGAAGAAATCGGTTATATTTGACTTGGATTTTAGAAGTTATGTTTTTGATGGCATTGTATTTTAACGGGCCTTTGATGAACGAAAGGCATGAAGTACCTAATATGTTTGTTTATGACAGCTTCACATGGAACAATGAATAAATATAAAAGTGACTTTTCTTTATAGCTTGTACTGAATTCCAATCGCTAGTTACAAGTAATATGCTATGTTAAAATTGTCTTAGATAGGTCTGTTAGACGAGTATGAGTAATAAAATAGAAAATGTAATGAAAAATAACGGTGTACACATATGAATACATAAATCAAAGACATGTTTATATATACGAGTATATGTACAGTACTACAGGGTGGACCAAAAGTTCGTGTATAATAATGATTTAAAAGAAATTAGTTATTTGAAATAAAAACTATTAATTTATTATTAAAGTACACACATGGGATTTTTTTTAAATTACCTCATCCACGCTGTAATTCTATGTGAAGAATACGAATCAAAGATTTTCTGGGCACGCCTAAGGCGTTAGACCGCTTCTAAGTAGAGAGTTCAGGATTTTCACGAATAGACGCTCTTACACACTCGACGTTTTCGGGATTACTTGATGTTCTAGGTCAGCCGGATCGTGGTTGGTTCATTGTTAAACCTGTCTCCTCGAACTTTTCTACCCACTTTTAGTACAGTATATTGAAAAATATTATTAATTCAAAAGTACAGACAAAACTTATTACATAGTACCAAGCTTTAAAGTAAAAAAAGAAAGTGTTACAATAAAGTACTATATAAAGAATCATAATGACAGGAGATGCAATACAATCGATTGTTAAAGAGTACCTTGTCCAGTATTTGAATTCTGCAGGTTTTCGCATAAACTAAATAACTTAAACAACATCTATAGCTTGTATCAGAGTTCATCATTTAGTTAATACGACGATCAAATAACAAACTGAGAATGAATCTTTGACCAGTACTTAGCTGGAACAAAGCTTAATTACATTTCGTGAGGTATCAATGAGCGGTGCAATTACGTCAGCGGGTTCCATATAATCGGTGCTTCGAGTGTTATTCCCGGGTATTCTATCGATGCATCTAGAATAATCTACCATTACCATGATTTATATCTGACCGATCATGTGCTGGGTTGCTTAATGACAGGCCGAGGCTCTCTAAGTCTTGCACATATGACTGAATATTGTATAATGGGTACACGGTTTGCCACCCTTGCTCAAAGACACATCATTTTATCCTAAAAGACTACGAGACAATTCACAACACGGCTAGTAGTAGTTTAGTTTATCTACTCACTACAATACTACTACTGATAGGTATGAGCTAATTTTTGATTAGATAGCGTAATTTGCAATTCAAATATAAATCTTATGCTACAATGTTTTAAGCGGTAAATAATGTTAATGAGGTATTTAAGAAATTGAGAATATACAATATCTTGTCATAAAAACTGTTCATTGGAACTTAAAACTGCTAAATGTATTTACTGTTACTAAAAAAATTATTGTAAAATGTATGTATAATTTTTTTTTTAATGTAAATGATTGCCAGAAAAATATTTGTTTAATTTCAATGTTGGAGATACAAATTTTAAATATTCTATATGGTCTTTTTCATAGAATACACAAAACATTTAGTTTGAAGGTTTAGTTACATAAAACCCATTGTTTGTAAACATAAACAATGAACAAACTAAATAATTACTTTAATTTACGTATTCGTTCCTATAAACATATTGGTAGAAGAATAGTTTACTACATGATCACATAGTAATTAATGTTAGTCTGTTGCATAAGGCTTAAAGCTGAATTTAATTATGCAAATGGCACTCATGACATTAAGCCCTCTCAAGAACTTAGTTCTTTTAACTATATTACAGTTTAAGATAACACTATTTAGTATAGTCTAAAAAGTCCTCTAAACTGTAAGCGATCGATTTTCGATTGGCGAATCATTATAGCACTTGTTTTTATTCAATTCAATACAGGTTTAATGTCTGTTATTTTCGAACAAGTTTGTCGATGAATAGCTGGATACTATAAAAAATAATGAGAGGAATTTAAGTTCACCAATTTAGTCGATTAAATGCAAGCAGAGCTAAGGTTGATACAATAAAAAATTGTTTTGAAGAACTATAAGAGATAGATAACTATTTTTTTATAATAAATTCTGAGTAACAGTTACTTTAGTTACAATATGCAAATTTAATTAAGATGAATAAGTTTCATAATGCTAACTAAACTCAGCCACCGTTAAATATATAGATACATGTAGATGATAATGAATAGTATTTAACTTAAAATTGAACTTAAAATTGAAATTATATAAAATATTAAACTAAGTGGATGGTTTGTACGAGAAAAGATCTTAATTTTACAACATTTAGCTATATTGTAACAGCTGGCAAAAAGAATCAGGACAGATTGTACGATTAGATATCGATTTTAGGTTATTACGAGACACAAAATCGGCAATTAATTAAGGAACTTTTATTCCGAAAGTTAAATAACTGTTAATTGTCTTAATTGGTGACATAAATCAAGATAAAGGAAAATACACTTTGATAAAAGTATCAAAGTTTGAATTTTAATTTATGAATGCTCTAATATTCCCTAACTTAAATTACCATTTTTAAATAAATATGGTTTTTTAATTTTTTCTATTCTGAAAGTTTTATTTAAGCTATTCTAGTCTTTCACATCATATTCTACTACTATATACATATACTACTACTTTGAGGTTAACGTACTAAAGACAGTAGACCTTCACTGTAGCACGAAAGGGCCGGCTTCACCGAGGTGGTACTATGATCACACAGAAGACAAATCTAAAATGGTAGCATTCGTGATGTCGTGGTTCGTTGGTGATAGAGAGAGAGAAACCCGAGGTGTATTGATGCAGAAGCATCTCAACAGGTTGCCATAGTGTGGGTCACCCTATGCTGCATTGTCTCCATTCGCAATGAGTATGATGACCCCTAGTCTCGGATTATACACTCATGCATGCCATCAGGTAAGGATGACACTTTGGCAGACTCATACATAACAAACAAGTAAGAATGTGGGTTGTAATAGATACTATCTATAGGTATTTATTGCGTATATCAACACCACAGAAGTTTTTTTAAATAATGCATTAGAAAAAAAGGTTGTGACCAAGGAACTAGAAATTTAAAAGACATACCTAAAAAGTAATTTTACAGAAAAAATACTTTAATTAACCAAAATATCAATACTTATTACAGTTAAGGATGACTTATAAAAAACAGGAAAAAACATGTTTAATAAATTCGGGTTGAAATTTGACCATCTTTATCGCGATCTCTACTTATTATAGATTCTGTAATCATAATATATTAGTTGACAGTATTTTTATTTGTTTTTAATTCGTTAATTACTATTACAAGCATCAGTTTACCATAGCATCTTATTATTACCGTTAATCTTAAGACGTTTCAAATTACCCTACAGATTAAGGGTGGCGATAATCTCCAAAGAATTTAAAGATAAGCAATCCTCCCAGCCAAGTTGCAAACGTTTTCCGTTTTCTATTCTGTTGTTGTATTGGCTAATGTCATTGAGTCATATGATCAAAACAAAAAAATACCTAATAAAATAAGAGAATAGACTAATGGATATGACGAATCTATAAAGGTTTACTAAACCCTAAAAAACTGGTTAAGTACTGGTAGGACTCGCACACGATGGGTTCCGTACCATTTTCAATAAAAGCGGCAAAGAACATGATTGTTGTATGGGAGCCTCCTTAAATATTTATCATATTCTATTTTTAATTATTTCTTGTTATAAAGGCAATAAATACATCACCTGTGAACATTTCTACTGTCTAACTATCGCGGTTCATGAGATACAGTATACATAGTTTATATTAGTTTTATAGACGTTTGTTCGTTACTGGTACTACGATTTTACATTTAAATTTTTTTTTAATCACCTACAGAATTTTCAAAATGATATGTGTGCAAAATTTTCAGCAAAGAGCGTACTTGTATTTGAATCGCTGGTAACGCACTATTCCTTCCTTACGGTGCCTCTCCATTAATGGAGGTTGGCCGTCAGCTCTGCATATTCCTTTCTGTTCTTAGCCAGACGAAACAGTTCTTCTACGCTGGCGATCCCAGTCCATTCTCTGATACTTCTGAGCCACGATTTTCTTCGTCTTCCGACGTGGCGTTTTCCGGATATTTTTCCCATCATAATTAGGCGGATAACGCACTATTAGCGCTTGAATTTCGGGCGTTTATGAGCCGTCAGCTCAATTATCGTCCCCTATATCACAAAAAGCATCATATTGCTATTTTAGATGAGATGAGAACAGTTATAATTTAGTGCCTTTAATACGAGATTTGGACGTGACTAATGTATGAACTTTTAGTCAATAAAAGTTATGAAAACGTTATATTCAAGTGATCAATGTGAATATAAACTTTATTTATTATTGCGAAAGCGTGAAAGACGTTGAATAGGCGTCAAAATCTAATTATCTTATTTAACCGGGTAGGTATTCTATAGGCAATAACATACAAAGCTATTGTATGTCATAACGGTTCTATTTAATATATAATATATAATAAATGTATAATAAACCATGGAACTAAAATCTGTCAGTAAAATGGTATGGGAAATAATGTATAAAACGTATAATAAAACTGTATTTAGGATGTCTAAGTGATGTGTAAGCTTAAATGCCTATTTATATACGTTATGATTCTTCTTCCAGTTTACTACATATGTAACCTCTGTCTACCTATAAGATTTGTACAGTACCGTGGACTACTCAGAGTATGCTCTGCTTATTAAGTCCACCAATGTATAAATTTATTGCATTACGTTTGTAAATATCTAAACGGTTATATTTTGCACAGATATAATGGTTGCTTATATACACACTATCTAAGAATTAGATAGGCAAAGTCACATTTAACTAATGCACGTTCAACTTATAATAATGGTTAACTGTACCACTTTAATAACAGTTATTCAAAATATTTGGTCAAACTAAATGTCAAGGGATGCAATAGTTTGGCGTTGTCGTAAATCACACGGCTCGGCGCCCATGCGTCGCGCCGCAATGTCAATAGGACTGGTTAAAGGTATGTGGATTGCAAAAGAGGAACAAAAGCGGGGTTTGCGACAAAGGAAAGCGTTATGGCACTTGACCAATAGGAGTACTTACATTCAAAGTTAAAAAACAAGAAACAATACTTACAAACGCTACGTATACAACTAGCTACAGATATATACTTAGCTTTATCTTTGCAAAGGGTACAATTAGTTACAATTTAATAGCCATAATTAGTTATTTTGAGCCTCAATTTTATATACCTTCCTTGTTATTCAAATTTCGCATTCTTTACCCAACTGCGTAAGAAGGAGGGTTTATAATTAAGTTTCAAAACTAGTTAAACATTCCCGTGACACAATATATTCTGAATAATCAAAAGTATATGTGTGTGTTAGTATCTCTTCTTCCTGTGCCGAGCGGTTAAAAATTGGAACTCACTACCAGCTCACGTTGTTTCTTTCCCATTATGATCCCGGGTTCTATAAGAGGGGCGTGAAAAAGCATTTCACTAAGCCGGGTCGGCATCACCACACTACCTGCATTCGCAAACAGCTACCAGACTGTTCCCCACTCCTGGATTCTACTTATGCTTCCTATCAGGCAGGTGTAAAAAAAAACCTAATAGAAAGTAGAGATATACCTATAGTAATTAATAAAACCTAAAATAAACTAAATAGAAATGATAATGATGCTACAAAATCAGTATAGTTATATTATAGATATATTTCATAACTAATAGATAAAATATATCAAGAATGAAAGTATATCTACACTAAATTAATCATATTTCTTTAAATTTACCTAATAAGTACCGATACACTTTCAAATAAATTATATTTTTATCCGCTAATAGAAACGCTCCGCTCGCAACTAGTAACTATACAATAAAGTAACACTTTCAGTAGCCTTAAATGGTTTGCATCGAGACGCATGATCGTAAAAGGGGCTTCGGCTTCGCATTAAAGAGTCTGGCAACGCATGTTGATGAGCATCCCGGTTACTACGACTGATAATCGGACGCGATACTTTTTGCTATCGACATCTGCTAGCAAACCGATTGAAAAGTAAAATGATAGTTATTATAATAACTTAAATTTTTCTAAATTAAATTTTGAGTTTTGGAATTGAAATCCTTATTACCTACCTGCCAACTGTTATGTTATTTTGCTTACAAAGAAAGAACTATGCGAATTACAATGTATTAAATGAATGAAGCGTCTCAACTTTTTATTGAAATTCTCAGAAAAAAATAAAAAAGGGAACATTCTTCATTAACACCTTGTACAAAGTAATCGGCGAAATGAACAAATAAAACCTAAAAAGTCATACATTACTTAGCCTAGATTGCCGATTCATTATTCAGTGAGGCGCCAGTAATCAGCTCTTGAGGCATGCAAACCGTTCACTATAAATAGGTGCATTAACGACTCTTATACGCCGGCCAAACTTATACAGTCACCAACAGGGCCGTAGAACATGGCGCTAGCTTACATAGTAAAAAAACTGTGTATATCAGGTTTTTTTCGAGTGCTAAAGTCTGTTAGATATGTGTAAAAAAATCATAACTATTCCTTCGAGCTTTTTTCCCAAATTAGGTTAGGGTCAGCTTTTCAGTCTGGTTTACTACGGTGCGTCTGTACTTTAATTTTACGCGGAGATACCTATTGCCATCAGACCTTCACAACTGTAGTATATCCTTCTATATTGTCGGCTCACAGTCGCACGTGTCCACTAGCTATTGTTGCTAACAATCGACTGAATTGTGTCATCTTGAGATGACACAATGCTTCCTTCTCATTTATTCACAGTAAACAAGTGAATAAATAACTCAATGACACCTCATTCATTCTCAGTGAACGAGTGAATGAATAACTCACTGACACATACACTACAACAACCCAAGTAGAAGACCATATCGAAGTGTTGTGAATTGCCGAATTTTTTAGACAGCCAACTACATATTATACCGACAGGTACAGATACGGTAACCGGGAACGACGGCTGTTTAGAGGGTATTCTCAGGAATAGTAAGCTCTTAATGTGTTAAGAAGGAACACTGATACATTCTGCGCTGACCAGGGTTGGCATTATTTCTTTTTTTTTGGGTTTTAAAATATCTCTTTTCTAAAGATGACCTATGTACAACAATGGATTGTAACAGGCTGTAGATGATGATGATCCATGATACTTTTGTACACAGCGTATTATTGTTTTTCAACTGTTCGAATTTACAATTGAAAGTAATATTTTGTTTATACAATCTACAAAATTTTAAATATTTAGTTTATATAAATGCATGTGAAAAAAAACATTTTTATGGATATAAAGTTTCATGACTATCTAAATATAAGTCTATCTACATTAACTATTCTTACAATATGTTAACCTCTTCTTTAAAATTTAGCAAAAACAGGAATGTGAATTTCTAAGTGAATTAAGTTTCAATGGAGACGTGCAAAAAGCTACAATAAGTATAGATACCTAATCAATGTATAGTAAATAATTAAATACCGACCAAGTGCGAGTCGAAGTTGCCTACCGATAATTCTGTACGTAGGATTTGGTAATAAGTAATTACAATTATTTTAGATTTTTTGTTTGACATACTTCGGAGATATATTTTTAATTTTGCAGCGTAGTCGTAAAAAAATATAAAATATATTTTGTAAAGTGCATAAAATATAGTTTTAATTTGAAATTTCGACCTTTTAGAATTAATTACAAATATGTAGTTTAGATAAATTAAATTTTAACTCAATACCTACACATGTTCCCGAAGTAAAGGGGCTTGACAGACGTCAGACTGATGGGCTACAAAATTATCTTCTGTTTTTTTTACTTTTGAGTTACGGAACCTTAAAAGTGTGCAAAGGAAACGGATACAAAAAAAGCGTGTCAGCTAATAAAGCAAAAAGTAATCTGTCATTGCATGGAAAGTTTATACAATGACAGTTAAGTAGTACTACCAAGTCTTACTAATAAAATATATAAAGTGAAACATTGCAAATAAATGAACTATGATCGCAATTCGACAATAATCGCTTCTAAGAATAAACCGATAATAATGACCACTATTTATATTTTGAATGTGGGACAGAGTGTATATTTTAACATACTTCCTACAATTTTATGAGACTATAATATACCGTGTACATTTGTATGTTATAATCTGAGTGAAAGGTATGATTTGCACAATTACTACTTTATAATCATGTTTTCATTAGATTCAAAATAATTATAGAATGGAATATAGCATATATTTGACGTACTTGCGTTCTTACCTAGCATGGAGCAGGAAATAGATTATTTGCTACGTTATGATATATTCTGCGTGCATGCATTGGTCGTTGTATGCGGTGCTGGTAGCCTCTATGTTATTAGTTGGACACGGAATGGAAGCAAGGCATGGCAAGGAAAGTAAATTACTTGAAGTTCAATTTACATGTTATATTTAGATCTTAAATTTGGGCACAATTTAACAGAAAAAAAAATTGATATGTGTGCTTATATAATAATATTAAAGAATTTAACCACCAGGTTCTAAGAAAATTTATATTTATTTCTTGCTATCTTTTTATCAACAATCCATAACGTCCCCCTGCTTGGTTCGGGTCTCCTCTCAGGAGAGGGTTAAGGCCATACGTCCCCAAGCTGGACGAGTGCTGTTTGGGGACATGTAAGACAATGTTGTGGTTACGTAAATCTTGCCGGTAAATCTTTTTTTAAGCCGCCCGAAGGCCTTC
The DNA here is from genome assembly GCA_932526445.1 of Phragmatobia fuliginosa. Taxonomy (NCBI): domain Eukaryota; kingdom Metazoa; phylum Arthropoda; class Insecta; order Lepidoptera; family Erebidae; genus Phragmatobia; species Phragmatobia fuliginosa. Next base: position 10,461,148 of record OW052068.1, on the reverse strand, counting down.
AACTCAGCTTTACGACTATTATATTGTGATAACCGGAACCGCCTGCTGAACCGTGTTCGTATGTAGTCGGTATTTCTAAAATCTATATTCGACAAAGGTATTCAACATTCTTTCGCATGCAGACCTACTCGTACATGATATTAAAAGATGAGAATAGTATGCTAATGCATAGATGTTTCTTCAGTATAGTCGTTACTGCGAAATAAAAAAGAGAACAATTTATGTGCTTGCAGCACACTTGAATGTCGGGTAATGTGGAAATTGTACTAGAATATTTTCCTGTAATTTACTGGATAGCATTTGTACTTTTCGGTTTACCCAGTATTGGTGTGACATACGTTCGTTATTGTTTAGAATGTTTCCCTTTGATTATCTGTTGTATTTTAATAAATTTTAGCACGGTAATACATTGAATCTTGAGGACTAGGCTACATTCCCAGATTTCCCATTTTTCGATAGTACATTGCATCGAGAGTAAATTATGTTTCTAAATAGAACTAACTGTGTTTGTTATACTTAGATGAATAAAATATCATATTTGCATTTAAATTTAATCAAAAGTAGTAATGGAAAGTACGTATGTGACTTAAAGTAACTTTACACAGGAATCTATGTAAACTTATTACTGAGGTATTGATATCTATGTACACCTTTTACTTATTAATTGTTTTATTGAACGGAGCAGTTCGTTTATTGAATATCCACTACATAGTTACGTACAATTAGGGATTTTCTAACATGGGCGATTCCCATAAGGGTCTTCCTCATTAGGTAGGTACACGGTTGCAGTCTACGCATCGCGGCTCCACGCCCTACACGTCTGCCCTATTAAATATTCATCAGCCAGCAAATTGTAAAGAGTCGCTTTTATGGTAATTTAAATATTGAACACCGTTAAAATTTATTGTAAAGCCTTGATACAACGTTGTTTATCCGATCCGGTTGTCCTTGTCATCTAACTATTACATATATTATGATCGTAATTATCGTAAAATAAAACCATAAAGTCCACCACAGTTTGAGCGATGTGAAAATAGATAATACATATTTCGGAAATCTGACACACAGCAATCAATATTATGAGCAGTTTAAACGTAAAAGACAGACAAGTGTTACTTTTGAATTTATAATATGTATAATGTTTTATGAATTGCTAACAAGGATTTATCTAACTTGTCCTAATTCCAGTACACCAATGGACCGTTTGTTCACCTTATTAAATCTAGACGACATTTAGATGTTTTTTTTTTGCACAGATTAAGATGAAAAACTATTTAACTGTTGACATAAATCTCCATTAAAAAGATTTGAAGCTATCACGAACTCACCGCAGGGAGGCTTATCATACAATTTCTACTCAGTACGACATCTTTCATGTATTTGATACGAATAGTTCTTCAATGATCTAAAAAACGACCTAATCAAGCACAACTATACTGAATACTGACAGAGACACTTGATACGAAAGTTTGCTAAAACAGTACCATTTAATGTGGCTATGAATATGTATATCGAGAGGATGCAGATACGATCTGTATTAAGGCTTGTTTTATTTTCGATTCTAATATAAAAGATACTAGTTTATATCGGAACGTTTTTTAAAATGTTTAGAGTGTGTTATGAGTGTAATGTAAGTTTTTTAATCAATTCAATTGTGATAACCATGTCATTTTATTACGCTGTAAAATACAATGAAATTAATGGAATTCAAACAAAGTTCAACTACAATCCGTGTCTCGTGTTTAATTAAACGGTCAATTGCATCGTCACGAAGCTATAATAAAACAGGTTGAATAATTTGAAAATAAAGACTAAGGCAATAATGTTTCATTTCTCTTCAGTATTTAGCCGACATGGTTGTAGTAAATGTGCAGTTAACAATAAAACATAATCAATCACATAGGAAGTGGATACTAGTATAGTGAGAACGCCGACTGAACCAAACTGTTTCATATACTATCCCATATTGACATATTTCTGTTATTTTTCCGTGTAATATTAACACATTATTGTTAATTGATTAGAATGCGTCATATTCTTTCTGAATCACTGGAACAACAAAATATAGTAAGCAACTAAAACGATCACAATGTGAAACTGTTTGAGATTATTAGTAGTTTAGCAGATTCGTATCTAACCAGACTACTATTAAAAATTCATGTTTTGAAGTCCTTTCTTTTAGGTTCAGAGTCACAAAATTCATTTTTACCCTCGATTAGCTTTAGTCAAAAGTGATCTATTATAATTATTTACTAGCTGAGTCGCACGGTGTGACCTGCTGTTATTGTCTGTCTATTTAAAGACTATTTTCCTTCGAACCGCGTGAAGGTAATAGGTAATTTGTTCGCAGTTCATTGACGATTACGAAAAAAAATTGAGCTAGAAGCTATCTAGAGCTATCTTAATGTAACGATAATAATGTAAGCCTCAAAGTAGAGTCAAATCTTTCGATGAAAAATGAACAATATCGTCGAAGATCGTTTGTCGAGATAAATGAAGTACCTTTGAAAATATAAATAGGTATGTGCGGAGCAGTCAGTGCAGGACTCAGGCTACACTCAATTAAGATAGTGTTTGTAACTTGGTGTTACATTTAAAGTAAGTGGTGACAAAAGGACTGCCTGGCTGCTGATCAGGTTCGATTCCCAAGTTGTTGTATTACCTGTAAATATTCGTTTCGGAGTTTGAGTGTTTTATATATGATATGTACCTATGTATTTACAAAAAAATGCACATAAATGTATTTATGTCAGTTGTCTAGTAAACATACTACAAACTCAGCTTTGCTTTGTTTGGGACGAGATGATGTTCGAAATGTTTAAATGATATTTTTTATTAAAAAAAGTCTTGTGTCCTGAACGTGTTCATAATGTACAAGTTGCTCACAGTGTATTATGTGGTGTACCATTGAGGTTTTTTATTTATTTCTGGACCCTTTGTTTTTATTTCTTATATGATTGTAGCTAATCCATATATAAGATAATTACCTGTTAAAAATATATATAGAATAAATACTAATTGACAATTCCTTTACTCGTTATTGACTTAAAATTAGATGATATGTGAAGAGACATTTTAGGTATATTATCAAATTCAATGTGGTTAGTATGTTACACATTCGTCATATATAGACACAATCGCTGAGAAGAGCGCTAAAATTTCTGACGCAGATTAATAGATTCATGTATAAACAAAAATGAATACTAAATTTACAAAAAAAAATGTATTATGATCACGATCATTAGTAACTGAACAAACAGTCCTTTTAAGGCTAAGTGCCAAAAAGTATGTTAATAGCTAGTTTTTTTTAATAATTTTCCTTTCACTCTACTTTCTTAATAGCTCCATATTCATCTTTTGCACATTGCAATACAAAATAAGAATATAAAACATAAATACAAGTAAGTTTTTACTACATCGTTATGTAGCACTTATTGCTTGCCAACATACCTATGAGTACAAATTAAAAATTACCCAAACATAATCTAATTACAATATTTTTATGAGGAAACGTAAAATTATTTGCGAACCAGTTTGGTTAAATTTAATGCGTTGTGATCAAGTTTATGAAAGATATTTTGACCTCGAGGTGGATGGCAGATGATCGATGGTAGAATTAAACATTTACATATTTGATAAGTATGATGGCGCTTTGACAAATATCATATATAGGTCTCCTCTTAAGATTACAATCAACACCGATACCCACATTAGTTAATTACCTTAAATTTATATGTTAATTTCAAATAGTGATCGATGTTAATGTTCTATAGTTAAAATCAATTTAAAAATTAATAGGAACCATATTCAAGAAAAAAAGGAGCACATTATACCCGCACCGTAAAAATTCTTGTTTTAGCAGTTGAATTTACTTTTCATTAATATTATCTATATTAGTATCTACATTGCACCCATGCAAAGCAGCCAAGCCAACCATATGATAGAAAACAATATTTAAGAAAGAAAACACTGAGTGTTTAAAAAAGAAGTTAAATAAATAAATATTTCGGACATCTGACACACAACATCATCTAGTCCCAAGCTAAGCAGAGCTTGTGTTATGGGTACTAGACAACTGATATAAATACATAAACATACTTTTTTTTTTGTAAATACATACATATTATACATAGAAAACACCCAGACTCCGAAACAAATATTTGTGAATCACACAAATAATATTTGGTCCGACCCGGGAATCGAACCCGAGACCTCTTGATCAGCAGCCGCATACGCTAACCACTAGACCAACGAGGCAGTCAATATAAGAATATAGAAGATTTAAATCGCAATATAATATTGATGTAGGTAAAAGTGTGATACCAATCCACAACCATATATAGTAGTGTTTCTATTAAGAAGGTGATTGGAAAATGCAAATATTTATTTGTAGTTGAGGCCCGCGGCTCCGCTCGCGTCTGAGAGGTATCAAAAATAGATGTTAGCCGATTCTCAGACCTACCCGATATGTACACAAAATTTAATACAAATCGGTCCAGCCGTTTCGGAGGAGTATGGGAACGAACATTGTGACACGAGAATTTTATATATATGATTTTATACTACCCGAGAATAGAGATATTATAGCGTGGTATAGTAGATAAGGCTTACGTCGAACAGTGAACTGTTAGATGCTATTGATGACTACCCTTATATTTAACGCATAGCATAAAGTCTCAAACCAGTCGCTAGATTAGCGGGTTTCGTCTTATAAAAACTGGCAAGATGTAAGTGAATGATTGAAATCTAGAACGTCCTCATTACAGACAGTTTCAGCTCCAATTCTCAGTATCAATGAGATATTATTGTAAATAACACTTCATTCTTAGTCAACTTTGCTTTCAACCAGTTGCTCTGGTGTCTTTGACCGTGATGATATCTACAGTTAGACAATGAGAATAAAAAAGTCTGATAGATGAAGACAAGCTTATTTGCGTATCTGGTACCTGTATGTGAAACAAACAGGGCTTGGGGTGAATTGTCCGATAACGGTCAACGGCGCCAAAACAACAAGATACTCATTAAGTCATTCAATATAGGAATCAATCGTTGCACGGATTTTCATCGGCGAATTAATTCGGCGGACGCGAGATCGAGTAACGGTGCCGACGTGCCATTGACATTCGTCAGCGGTGGACGTAGTGGCCGTCGCAGTTCGTTGTTCGTCGTGCAACGCCTCGTCACTCGTCACCCTGACCATGAATTACGCGTTCTGCTTGGTTAAGCTAAACATGTAGGCCTAAAGTTATTATTATATGTATTAACATTTTCAGTTATTATTTATGTCTTAGTGGATATATAATAACAAAGGGAAGAAATAGATAATGTATGTAAAAGTGTAGGTTGTTTTAGAAAATAGTTATATTGAATACGTCAATATATGCTAGAACTACGTCAAATATTGAAGAAAATCAGTTTAATATTTAAGTACACAAGCATTTAAATGTTCTGTCGGTTGCAAAGTGAAATTTTATTACTAAACTGCATTATATCCTATTATTGAATGCATAGATGTTCTGACACTAAGTTGAGCTATCGTTTTTTGGATACTGCCCTCCTTATAAATTGATTTCTATTATTACTTGCTATCGCACTAGGAACACTATCGATATCGAGTAATTGGCACTTACAGAATAATAGACATGCCGACAATAATAATATATTCCAAACGTACTTTCTCAACATTCGTATTAACATGGGTGATGGTAAAGGATGAGTAAAGACAATTTAAGCTTTTCAAGGGGAAAATTGTGAATTAATAAAAATATATCCATCAAGTGCAATGCATAGCGGTAATTGAAATCATATATATGACTATGCCGCACTAACTCGTCAGAGGCAGCGACAATCCTGGTAAGTTACCCACCTTTTGATATCCTAGGGGAGGTGTCATATTCCAACTTAAAGGGCGCTGCAGAACGTTTAAATGGGACGATGTAGTTATGCTAATCAGCCATGGATCTGTGAGTCGCCATGCGGATATGGACGCAACAGTCTATGAGTAACTAGAGTAGTAAAGCTGAAGATATGGTTGGGCATGTCCATATTAAATGCGATCGTCTTTCTGTTTTTTTCTAAAACTACGTAGTAGCTTTTTTTCGGCAGTAGTCATATGACAACCATACGATGAGCAAAGTTAAGTTTGGAGTCAGTTGGTCTCCGGAATGCGTCACATCACATTGTTATTGCCTTATTTACGTATCACAATAATATATTTTTACTTGTAGTGTCATATCCATATACTCTTATAACCTTCTGGACGGAATAATTATGTATTTAGAATAATTCAGAATTTGAAAATTTCATGTGAGAGCTGACACACGCAGTCTCGTCTGTCTGCGTTTTTATTAGCGTAGCGAGATCTTATAGCGCCTAAATAATTTTGATTCCCACCAAAAAGGTTATAGTGGTCCAACATTAAAAGATAAACATTTAACCTTTTTAAAAACTTCAAATCAAGGAACAATTCTTTTATATATTACTTTCACGAATCTTTAGCCATTTACGCAGCGCAAGCAATGGAAGCTCTCTATTATTGTGTATCAGTTGTAATGATTATTGTAAACGTTAATAAATAGATTAATTAAAAATATAGCTTCCCCCGCAAATGTATAATCGTTATACATTCCTCAAACTGAAAAACTTATCAAGTTTCTCAAAAAACCTACTCATGATCTCCTAAGTAAAACTTAAAAAGTTTTTTTTTTATTTAGAGACTTATTACATAGTAATGTTAGTCTCATAGTAACTTATCCTATGTTAAACTATATTACTAGGTCAAAGCTTAAAAGTTAAATTGTAATAGGGTGCTATGTAGAAATTAAGACGGAGTTGGTCATGAGAGCTCTTTTTGTGTAGAAATCGTCACATGTTGTTTTGAGCAAAACATTGATGAAAAAAATTATTCTGCTAACATAATTTATTTCAAGTTGGTCCAAATGTCAAACAATGAATCAAATTTTATTATAGGAAATTAATAAGTAATAAAAAACAGAAATTATATTTATAAAAATATTAGAGTCAGTCTAATGTCCACAGGTAGCTTAATTAAATATTTTATGACTTTATACTTGCCTATTTTTGCTAAGCACCTCTACCAAAGCCATTATAAAAAATGTGGTAGTCAAAATATCACATTTACAATACAGTTATGTCGTGGTAACTGATGCCAATTCTAATTTTCGATTATTACAAATTAAGTATTAAATCAAGAGTATAAGTGGAAATTTATTGTTCTCAATTTATTGAACAGCGAGCCTATTTAAAACACCTGTATTAATACAGCTGGGCTTGCAAGGTTCTTACAACGTACATACATGCAATTCTATGTTTATTGTTTTACGAACTATAATGGTGAAATATATTTCAGGAAACATTTTGATGTGATGTAGGAGTCGAATTTACTACAGTTGTGTGTGTCCACGATCCATTGACCTTCTATTCTTGATATAGCACACAGTATCATTATAAAAGTTATTGAACAAGATACCTAATTAATAGTTTCTAGTGAAGACATTAAGGTCGTAATCTGATCAACAAGAATTTAAACCACCATATTTATTTACTATTTAGGTTGAAATATTATATTGATATTCTATAAATTCATTAAAACCAATATTATGTGACATTATTCATATGTAAATCGTAAAGTTTATACAAATCTTTCTTGGATATTTAGTGTATAACAGTAAAAAGGCTATTTATCTCATTTTGGAACCGGCTTAAAGTGACAAATACTTTGTGTTATTGCCGAAGTATAAATAATCATTTGAGTTCTCATGTTGAAAAGAAATATAGCTAATAATTAACACTTTAGGATTAAAACGATTTGAAAGTAGGTTTTCAAATTAAAACAAAAATAGCAACTAACATGCTAAGAACTTATCGATTTATTTTTATACGAATGAGCAACTGATTTCGAAAAAGATATAACTTATACACAACCATAAATCTACAACTTTTGAGTCGGTTGGTAGGTAGTCTTTAAATGTGTTGTACTATTTATAAAACTATCTAAAGCAACTTGGGGATGAAACATAAACTACACGGAAGGCATAGAGGTTTAAGCGGTCGCCACTTCTTAAGCCCGGTTTCCACCGCGGGCGGAACGGACCCATTAATTACTCCTTTTACCTCGCAATACAAAACTGCATACATGTGTTTCCACCAACAAAGAGTCGCGTGTAAATGACAACGAGGGCGAAAAGAGTAAAAATGAGCTGCGGACTCGGACCGGAGTCAATAATGAGTCCTTTCAATTGAATTTTACAAAGTAGTGTTTCCACCGAAAAAGAATTGAGCGGAGCGGACCAAACGAGTAAAATGTGCCCTCTGCGTCGCGGTCTCGCCAGCTAGTTTGAAACGGACTCCCTCATATAATAATATATACTTTTTCTTTCGGTATACATAATCACTGTCCTCACTTGAATACGTATCACTCGATAACATAGCGAATTCACTCAACAAAACACTACCGCACGTAACCAGTTCAAAACTCCAACTGAACTCGCAATTGGAAATTGACTATTAATTTTTCATTTTCCGTTCAGCTCGCTCCGCCGAGTCCGCTCTGTCATTATCCGCTCGCAGTGGAAATCAACAGGCAAACTCTTTGTTGGTGGGAATGCAAACCTATTTTAATTGAAAGCAGTCCGTTACGCTTGCCATTTCCCGCTCATTACCCTTTCGCGGTGGTAACCGGGCTTTATTGTTCCGCGATCTCCGCTCTTCGACATAGTGGCGCTTTTTCGTTTGAATAATTTTTTGCATAACCAATGTTAAGAGATCTATAGTATTACATGTTTATTGGGTACAGGGGTGTTGTATGAAATTAATTTACTGTTCCAAAAAAATCTGTCAAACCCATTTTAGACCTATCAACAACAAAAACTTCGTTATTACAAGTTATCAAAATTATTATTTAAACTTTAAATTATGTGTGTCAGTCAAAACGCATGGCAAGTGCAAGGCAGCTCCTTGACCTGTTGTTGCGGTTTATTGTATGTACCGTTATTTCTGCGACAGGTCATAGAGCCTTTCTTCACATGGGAGTTACGTCTTTATCCTATCACTAATTCCCTAACACATACAAGAAGATATAATATTTAATGAATGTAGAAAAATCTTTTATTAATTATAGATTATACTAACATACAACTGTTAAAAGATGTTGATAATAAGTATAACTAAAACATACCTATGTGATAATATAATATGTAACCTACCTATATCATACGTAAATTAATTTCTTATCATATTTATTACAAGAACAGTTGATTAGCCTTCAACTATTCTATAATTCATTAGAATAACCAACATTATTTAAATCCATATTACATTTCGTTAAGATAAATGGAAGCAAACTGCTTAATTACTTTAGTAAAGTTTTAAAACATCAGATGCAGCCCTGTTTGTGGACTGAAGATAAGAACTAAATTTAAAATTAAAGGCTGGTCTTATAACATGCTTAAATAAGCCAATGTATTTTGTGAATGACTCATAAAAACATTTTAAAATGTACAGTATTCTGCTCTGGCGAAATTGCATGCTTTCTTTTAATATGGTGTCATGTTGAAAGTCACGTGGATTAGTGACGACATTCGAACACTGACACCCTTATCGCAAAAGCAATTCAAATCTAAATATGGTATGTGAAACAGGAATATGGGATTCAACTTAGACTGTAAACCAATAAAAGCAACTATAAAGTGAAGAAGATGGCAACGACCTGGCGAAGGTGATATAACAAGCTGTTGCCTTATTAAAGTTTTTCATATGCTCAACTCCAACTTCTGTTCATTTATGTACATATTTCCTGTCTCAGTATTAGAATGAGGCGAGGTGGAGTGACGACCTGCGTAAGATGGCTGGCAGGAGCTGGATGCGAGAAGCCCAAAATCGATCAGAGTGGTGTGCAATGGAAGAGGCCTATGTCCAGCAGTGGACTGCGATAGGCTGATGACGATGATTATGAAGTATTAGAATTACAATTTTCATGAATAGGTGTAAGTTCTTGAGTCATTATTATATAATCATCACCAACAACCCATAATGTGACACTGCTGGGCTCCGGTTTACTCTCAGGAGAAGATTAAGCTATACGTCCCCACGCTGGTCGAGTGCTGGTTTGGGACTGGCAAGACAACGTTGTGGCTACGTTATCTTGCCGTTGGACGTTTTTAAGCCTTATGGAGGCCTTCAAATAAGCTTCCCGACTGTTATCTTATGATAATAACCGGGTACGACTGATTAACATAATTTGCGAATCACGGAAGCGCTCATAACATATCATGTGTACAAATGGTAACCCATCTAGGTACTAACCGCGCCGTCGTTGCTTACCCTTGGTGATTGTTTCCATTCACCTAAGGCCACTTGGCTATGAGTGCTTCTATAATTACATAATATGTTATGTAAAAGTGTATATATCAACAAATTTATAATGACTTAAAAGTAGGTGATGTGGAAGGCAGCCTTGGCGCTCCACATTTTGTTCCGCGAACCACCTGCCATCTGGACTGTTGGTATGACCAAGAAAATAGCATGTGAAAAATGGAAAGTGGAGTGATTTGTTTAACCCAGTATGTTAGTGTCCGAAGCATAACGGTGTGCGTTACTCGAATGAAAGCCTTATAATATACGCGCAGGAAATCAAAGACGCGCTACTTTATTACGCGCAATATGTCAGAAATGCAAGCACTGGTTAATATCCTATTTCGGATAGTATCTCTTTGGTTGTAATGATGGTAGACTATTTTACGAGTAGTTGGCTACAGAGTTATCATTAGAGCTTTTTAACAACGTATATAGTTATATTGTCACGCACACTAACCACTTAGCGTAAGAAGAAAAGAGTAAACTGTTTTATATCTTAAATGTTTAAGATACTTTTATGTATGATATTTTTTTTCTAACATCTCACCTTGACAAATTTAATAAGACTGAATGAAGCGTAATGTAATAGTTTGCGATCGGTCTAAACCATTGTTTCTTTTGGGATATATAGTATTCATACTGATTTTTGGATTCTCATTAGCACTCGATCAATAATATAGTCCTGCCATCCACGATCCAAGTTCTTTAAGATAGAGGACAGCGCAATGCTTAGTACAAACAAGAACTAAGGAAGCGTTTTGTATTACCCAGTTTACACTACTAATAGTATTGGAAGGTACTGATTAACACAGTGTACAAACAGAAATACCAGGGAGAACTATAACGTTTGCAACTAATAATATAAAAGTACTAGGATTAGCATTGACTGCGTAAAAAAAAGCTACATTGAGAACACTCACATACGGGTCATTAAAATACTTACATTTTTTGTGTTTTGATTAGTCAGGAACAGTATGAAACCAGCGCTAACTTACCTGAAAAGAAATAAGTATCAATATTACTTTGCCGTAATCGGGTAATAATAAAAATATGTGACCCATGCCAATCAAATCGGACTACCATGAAAAAATATTTTTATTTTTCGAGTAAATGTAATATATAGTAGCTGATGCCCGCGGCTCCGCTCGCGTTTTAGAGATATGAAAAATAGATGTTGGCCGATTCTCAGACCTACCCGATATGGAGACAAAATTTCATCAAAATCGGTCAAGCCGTTTCGGAGGAGTATGGCAACGAAAACTGTGACACGAGAATTTTATATATTAGATGACACTCATCAATAATGTGGCTTTTCTGTTGGTAAAGAACTTTCAAAATCGGGTTAGTGGATCCAGAGATTACTCCACAAACTCTATTTTTTTTTATAAAATTAATTTAATAGATTATATTCTAAGTTATGTTATGAGGGTCGGTTTCCACACTTAGTCTTTTAGGTGGACTATTGTACATGATTAGATTATACATTTATATTATCTCTCTCTTAATATCTTAAACAAAGTGTTGTTAAGTGCCAGTTTACATTTCTGTTTCATGATGGTAATATTTAATAAAATCTATAGGGTTTAATAAAATCTTAAGTTAAAAATATAAGGAGGAGGGTGTTCTTTTTGTGACAACATAATATTCTTACATTCTGGCTCATAAAACCCATTACAGACAATATGTCTTTAATGGGTCGTATTAGCGAGATTGAAACAGTTAACATAGGATAGGTACAAAGATGCGTGATATATGATTTCCGTACAGTAATTTAATTCAATAGCTCCCGATTAAAAAAGCATGGAAATACCGTGTAGGTTTTCTATATGGCTGTGTTGAAATTAATGAGAAAAATATTTTCTAACACTTTACTCAAATACAGCTGAGCGCTAATATATTTTAATTTAATATATTGTTAAAGAGATATAATTTATCTTAATTCATTAATACATTTATTTTTCTGTTTTTAGTACACATTTAGATACTATTATTTACATGATAATTCTAGGGACACAGGACTAATGAATAGTGAGCATAAAAACTTAATAACTAATAACTTGTTATCTAAAAAAAAATTGACTAATTATAATAGTCTTTAAATTACGTATTAACTTGAATTTTTAAACAATAATTGTCGACGAAATAAAGTACTTTTCTCCCAGAATGGTCGGGAATGGTCACGGCCCATCACTGTGATGTCTGCCCTGAAGATCACCGAATGCCCTCTGGCACCCGGTGCATCTCTTGCAGCATTGCGTTCCACACCGTTGAGGATCTTCCACCCCGTTAACAATAAAAAGTTCTCTCGGATGAACACCACTTCCATTTAAAGTATTCATCTATTTAGTGTTAAGTTTTTAAATAATATTTAAGTTTGAAGAAATGAAATGAGCCAAACTAATTGAGGAGCAACTATCAATAAAAGAGAAAAAAAAAACAATATAAAAAAGCCACCTTTTATTTTCAGTAGCTAGCGGGGAAAATCAGTTTTGCACACATGCCGAGACAGTTAGCACGCGCGGCCTCGATCGTGATACGAATATTACCATTTATAGATGAGGGAAAAGTGAAACTGATATGTATTTCCATAGTCACATCAAGTAAAAAGACTTTCAACAGGATTCTATGACTCACAACCTAAAATGGTAAATATTTATGGAGTGTCATGTATATAAATTAATGAAATTTGTGTCAAAACTTACGGTAACAACTTCCTACGATTGGATATTACCGATTCTGTTAAATATAACGGCGTGACATCTTTAGGTTATCATATAAGAATGAATACAAAATGTAAAAAGAAACTGATTTCCTACAAAGTTCATACTTTTGACACATTCATGAAATAGGTACTGAAAGAGTTGATAACTACATACGATGAAATTTTCAGCTGTTTTAGCAAACAATTATTACTGTGTTTGTGGTAGACGCTAAGGTTAGCCTTAACATGGTTTTTGACTAGGCGATTATGTTTTCTCGATAGATATGCATCATAGAATTTACTTCAAATTTATATGTTGTGTAAAAAAAATAATGCAAGGTTTGTAAGAAACACTATCACAAACACCTCTGAGTGGAACTATTACAAGGGTCAATTAATACCTACGAATAAAAAATAATAAATTAAGTAATATCCCAATATTACTTCTTTTATTAATATTTATAACCACCACCTATGCAAGAAAGAGACATCTACACGGCTACAGTCCTTGGATTTTGAAATAACTGAACAGCTATTGGTTATACCTTCGTAATTCTATATTTTATGCACATAACGACACACTCATACATTCATACACACAAACATACATGCAACACACACACTCACTCTCATACGTAAACACACACTCACCACATAAACTCACACATTAAGCATGCCTACTAAACATATTTTATGTAATTTTTCTTATAATTTATACTCTCAATTGTCGGCACTTAATGGAACTTGATGAGGTGCATTGCTGGGATTGTGCTCGCTTGTGATTCTGTTCCACTATTTAAGTAGTGAAGCGGAGGTGCGGGTGGGCTTGGTTTTGGCAGTATATTTTTTCTGTCACCGTAAAATTCCATATGTTCGAGATGGGGCCGGGAGATCTGTCACACAGGGGTAACCCTAGTATAAACTCTAGTTTCTCACAAAGGAATATGTAATAATTTATTGGCAAAATTGTAGTATAGTTGTATCTGTTTGTATCTAGTATTTGTGCCATATATTATTTTGTAAAAAGAAAAAAATAAAAAAATAAAATATATTTTCTGTGGTAATACACATCCTGTAAGTTTAACCAAGTGATCGAAGCAAATTCATAAGTTTAATGCTATGCTATGGGATAGTGATCAAGAACAAGTCACACAGTTTGTGTCAATTGGCGTCTTTTTGGGACTATAAAAAAACTGGATTAAAAAACTTTCTTCACGTTATAATGTAGTAGCTTTCGCCTTTAGACATAACCATATGCATGCACCGTTTGTATATGTAAACGCGTTTTTATGTATGATATATTTGAGTTTTATTTATGTCTCAGATATATAATATCATTTTTATTTATATTGCTTTATAATTTCTTAATATCAACTACCCTAGAAGTCATAATGCCTTCTATGAGATGAGTTATGAGTTTTCAATGTGCCATAGCAAAACGAGACAAGGTACGGCTAGTCATATAGAAAAGTTGTGATAGTTTTCAGTTGAATCCATAGACGACTAATGAAGTTTCTTAGGATTCGTTATGCAATTAATCTGCAGTATCTAAATCGCATGTAACATTCACAATAAACATTATAATTTGTAATTTTATAGTGTATATTTACGTTGTAGTGCGTTCATTGAACTTTTATAGTTCTTATTTTATTATTACATTATAATGCTTACATATGTCTTATAGCTCAAGGAAAATTACGGACTCACACATCCGTATAGTCTCTGATAGTGCATCGGTACTTAAATCCCTAAATAAAACCCATGTCACTTCGAAACTCATAATGGATTGTCACAACGCGTTAGAACGCGTTGCGACCTCCGGCCTGAATTCAGTGACAATACAATGGATAAAAGGACTGCTGGCTAGTTGGCTAGGAGAGGGTCGGGCGCAGCGGTTTTCGGACCCGAACTCGTGGTGCCCGTCCCATTCGCCCAGCTCCGTGGTTGGCTGCAAGAATTTACCCGCACACAAGTACAACACCACTGGCTATCTGTCCCAGGCTGCAGACAATCAAAGGAAGCCATGCCACTTCCTAATGATAAACTAACCAAATGCTTATTGCGTTTGGACAGGGACAGTCTGCGGCTGGTGGCAGGAACTATCACCGGACACTGCTCACTAAACAAACACTTCCACACCATAGGCATAACTGACAGTCCCCTATGCAGAGCATGCTTAGGGGCAGAGGAAACGGTGTCACATGTACTCATTGAGTGCATAGGTGTCACCGAAACACGGAAAAACACACTTGGATCTCCTAAATCTGTTGCAGAATGTCTGGACAGACTCGGAGACCTTATCCGCTTCTGGAGGGAGGTGGGCTGGCTGGAGTGATGACCGCCCTCACGTACAATGGTCCACTTAAAGGACTAAGTGCGGACACCACCCACATAACATAGAACATATATCTTATAGCTTAGCTTATATCTTAAACCACTGAAAAGTCATGTTCACTTATACTGTAAGGTTTCGGTAAGTCAATAAGTGAAGCTTGTGGTACAAAAACAGTTCGAGTTTATTTGGAACAGTTGTGGTATTTTTTCATTGTCAAAATATAATTAATTATTTCATCATTCGATAAAACATTACTTTACCACGAAAAGCTCTAATATAGTGATGGATTTTTAAAAAAAAAACATATTTTTAAGAAATGCGAAGATATAATTTAAGTAAATAATTTTAATCAACTTAAGAATAGAATAGTAGTTATTGTACACTAATCATAATAATAAATAAATATAATAATAAATATCTGGACAACTTACACACAACATCATCTAGTCCCAAAGTAAGCAGAGCTTGTGTTATGGGTACTAAACAACTGATATAAATACATAAACATACTTTTTTTTTTGTAAATACATACATATTATACATAGAAAAACACCCAGACTCCGAAACAAATATTTGTGGATCACACAAATATTTGGTCTGACCCGGGAATCGAACCCGAGACCTCTTGATCAGCAGCCGCATACGCATAATAGTATAGTTCGACATAAACATGGTTAAATATTAATAGAAGATATTTGCAACGGGTAGCCTAATTGCTGAAAGCAATATATTCCAGGCAACCTTTCTACCTGGCAATCTTCTTTCCAGGCAGTTATTGGATCAATAAGTGTACAGAGGAAAACAATGAAAATCAATAAGCTTTAATTTATAAATTTAATACTAAATGACACCTTTTATTTTAATGTTCTATTTAAATGTAATATTTTGATGTATAATTTATTGTCTAGGAATGCGTTTTGCACGGTAAAACAGATCCCAAAAAATACTGTTACTCGCATGGATGGGTGGAAGGCGGTGACGACTGTATCACAATTTATATTAGTACGGTCGTCGACGGCAACCTCTTATTCAGTGCTCACAATTGTTTTTAAATAAGATTAGTAGCTATAAGAGAAAATTGTAAATTATTTAATGAATAAGCTATTATTATTATTATTCTTTGGCTTGAACAAAGGCAAAAACCTTTCTGAGCATAATGTGGATTAAGTTGTCTTATAGTGCCAGCGTAGCCTGCCCCATTCACAAATAGCGGCTTCTTTGATATTTAAGACATTTCGTAGAGGTGTCTGTCGACGCGAAATATCTCGACTTGCTAGATAGAGCATCCTATGCTCGCTTCATTGAAATTGATTAAGTTCAGAAAGGCGGCTAGCTAGTCTAAAGGCACGATTTGCAGAATGGCAGAGCGTTGCTCACTCGCTGAGATCGATGTGCCATCGGATTATCGTCAACCAACAAGAATTGTTCACCATAATTAATCGTACCTGCAAGCCATAAACCTTCTTAACATCACTAAAGACAACCAGGCCATTGCGAGGTAGATCAGTTACGTTGCATATGACCAAGTACATTTACTATTTTCCCTGGCGAATTTTTATACAGTTCACTCCTGGGATTTTTCAAAAGAACAGTTTTAAAGATATTGATTAAAATAGAACTCTGGAGGAAATAAGAATATGATTGTCTTTGACCTCATTTTCATAAATATAAAGAAAGGAAAAGAAGCTTATATGTTAGAGAAAATACACCAATACACTTATTAGTCGAAAGATAAAGAACCTTTAGTGGCATATGTTCAGAGCGAATAGCACTGAAGAAAAGTAAAAAATATGGTATGATAAGCATAATAATATGATAGTACAAAAGAAGCAAATAACGAAAGATTCTAGTTGATATTTTTTGCTTACGCCGGAGCATATGAGTATGTATATCTACACGGTGCCCGTAGGCAAAAGCTATTATGAAAGATAGCTGTAGTAATTAGGTATGATATTAAATTTAATGCTCTAGTGTTAAGGTTTTATAAGCATGTGTAAATAAGACTTCTTACTAAGAAAAGATGATAATAAAAATTGTATTTAATAATAGTTAAAGACCAAAAAAAATATATATACAGATAAAAAAAAGTGGCTTGAAAGTCGCAAAATGGTGGAGTGCTATATCTGAGCGACGGTGATGAAAATTTTATGATGTGGATCGATGGCGGATTAGCGCCAAGCCCTAGGGTTCGAAGTGTTCGCCATGGCCGAAATCGGTCGGATTGATTGACAGTATTTCATATGCAGACTTGGTCTTATACAGTTGAAGACGGCAGGATATAGTGAAATAATGGTTTGTTTTGTTAGACACACAGAACTTCTTCGAGGCCAATTCGATACTAACCCTCTGAGTGACCCTGGAACTGAACTTGTTAATATCCAGGATAATATATACTGGCTGATGCAATTAGGGATGACGTCTCAAACCGAGGTGATATGACAAACCGTATCTTTTATGCGATGGATGTGTAAACCTGCGTCTTTTTATAATAAAATGGACTAGATTCAGTTAACCCGTATCAGAAACCTCGGCGAAGGAAGTTCCAAGTTGTATATACGGTTAAAGAATCTTTATTTCTCAAAAAGAATTACAGAATTCACTTACTGAGAAAACATACACAAATGTAAACAAAATAAATCAGTGAGCGTTTTCACCTATATTATATAAAACAAAAGTGGGTAGTAAAACATATTTTGCACAAGATTATAAACTTGTTAAATACTCATACATATGTAAACACGAGGAACTTATGCGACTGAACCAAAGATGTGGATTATTTTAAAACTAGATATGACATTCGATGGTAAGTACAGTATCGTAGTTTTTATTACAATGTTTTTTTTTTGAGAAAAACAATATAATATCAATCAATACACTTATCTACTATTTGATACCCTAATATTCTTTTCAAAACCAATTAATGCACAATGAACCAGTAATGAACCTTTACATATTCATCACTAGTCCACCGCACCTCCCAACTACCCCAAAAGATATTTGTTTTTAAATAGTTCGTTTCTGATACCTGTATACTTATATGAGACAAACGATATTATTATTATAGTTTTTTTTTTTTTTTTTGTTATTGTTAATGTTTTTAGAATGCTAAAAAATATAAATTAATAAGTTGCCATTATGTGTTCTTTCAATATTTTTTTAAATTTGATCAGTATCGTAGTATTTTTTATATTCACTGGTAATCTATTGTACATTTTGACGCCTTCAAATTCAATATTCTTTTTACCATAGTTCGTTCTAGGTGGACGAGTCACAAGATGGGTTGCGTTTCTTAATTTCATTCTTTGCCGAGTATAGTTTGTTGTAAAAGATAAATTTGTATGTATATTTCTATTTAATATTTTATGTATTAAAATGCACGTGTAGTATATGTAAGTCTGCTTTATGGTCATTATTTTGGTTTCATCATACAGTTTTTTAGTAGAGGTACGAAAATTGTAGTTAAAAAGAACTTTTACTAATTTATTTTGTGTGCGTTGCAAGTCATCTAAGACAGTTTTACCTGCGGTACCCCATATTTCAATTAAATAGTCAATGTATGGTTTGACTAGAGAATTATATACTAGGTATCTAACTTTGTGAGGAATACATTTCGTTATAGTAAATAAGCAACCTATAAGAGAAGTTAGTTTCTTTTTTATTTTGTCTATTTGCGGTTTCCAACTTAGGTGGCTGTCTAGAACAAGGCCAAGATATCTTTCAGTTGTCTTTCTGTGGATTGTTTCGTTATTAATTACCAGTGGTATATCTGTAATATTTTTTTTATTTTTAGCTGCAAAAACCACATAATTAGTTTTTTGTGTATTTACAGTGAGTAAATTATGTTGAAACCAATCATTTAACATGTTCAAATCATTCTGAATTTGAGGTTTTATAGCATCGATTGAACAGCCGTAATAAAAAAGGCTGGTATCATCTGCATAAAGTGAGATTTCGCCCTTAAGACCAATCTGTGATAAGTCATTGATATAAATTAGGAACAAAAGTGGCCCCAAGATTGAACCTTGAGGAACTCCATACGTAATAGATTTTGAAGAGCTGTAATGTGGACCGATTTTTACTATTTGTTCACGGTCATTTAGATAAGATGTTAATATTCTTAGAGCTTTGCCTTTTATACCTATATCGAACAATTTTTGCAATAAAATATCGTGACTTATTGTATCAAATGCCTTCTTGAGATCAATGAAGACACCTAGCACCATTTGTCTTTTGTCAATTTTATTCCTAATTTTAGTAATCAGGTCAATAGTAGCCGACAGAGTATTTGAAAGCGGACGAAAACCATATTGTTTAGCATAGAAAAAATCTTTTGATTTTAAAAAGGTTTCTAGCCGTGTATAGATAACTTTTTCAAAGATTTTAGATAGAACTGGCAGTACCGAAATAGGGCGATAATTACAAGGGTCAAGTCTATTGCCAGATTTATATATGGGAGTAACTTTAGCTATCTTAAGGCTACTAGGGAAAGTGTCAGCCTTCAAACACTCGTTTATGCACAGAGTTAATTCTTCTGTTAGTAAGTTTTTAATACATTTAATTACTTTAGTACTCACACCATCGATACCACAGCTAGTGTTGGGGTCTAATTTATCTATAATTTTACTAATTTCATCCACAGTTACCGGTTCAAAATAGTTTAGTTCAGTTGCACCGCTTATTGCAGCAGTGGTTCCGGTGTTATTTAGATTTATTTTGTATTTATTGGGAATTTGGTTTGCTAAAGCTGAACCGATCGTTGAAAAGTAGGTGTTCAGTTGCTCGCATATTTCTAGTTCATCTGTGATAGTGTTAGTCCCAATGACGAGTCTATTTGGGCCAATTTTGTCTTTAATTTTATTTTTGGATAGGTCGTTGATAAGTTTCCACAGTTTACGTGGCTTTGTTAGACGTTCTTCAAAAGATTTCAAATAGAATTCACTTTTTGCCTTCTGTATTTTTCGCTTTGTTTCTACCTTAGCTTTATTGTAGTCTCTCTGCAGATCTAAGTTCGATGTATTTATTTTACAAGCCTTCCATAATAAGTTCCTGTTGTTAATGGCCTGAATAATCTCGCTGTTGATCCAATCTGCACGTGGTGGATTTAGTGTTTTACTTTTAGCGATTTTACTCTTATTTAGGGCTAAAAGTATCTTCTCTTCCAGCCCTTCGTACACTAGTTTCTCAATATATATCGGGTTGTTTTCAATATATTTATATAGTTTAGTATAGTCGATGGCAGTAAAGTTAACTTTTCTGGAAGGGGTAGGCTGGTAACGCTTTACTTCAAAGAATATCTGTTTATGATCTGACATAGCAGATTCTATTATGGCAAGATGAAAACTGTTGTCATTTAAGTTCGAACTGACGTGATCTATAATAGTTTTGGTTGACGTCGTTTCACGGGTGCAATATTTTTTGTTTATTTTATTCACTATCTTGTAACCATTTTCTTTTAGCATGTCCTTATATTTTCGAGTGTATGAATTATTTGAATCTAAAAGGTCTATGTTGAAGTCACCAAAAACTATAGCTCTCCTCTTATTATGCAATTGCTGGGAATAAGTCTCAATGAAGTTAGCCGTATGTGATTTATCAGGGTTGTAAATGACACCGACATCTAAGCCAAACTTATTCACATGTATCCATAGGTAATGTTTATATTGGATGCAGTAGTCTTCTATGTGGTGGTGCTTCAAATTGTTATGTACGAAGATAGACACTCCACCTCCTCTTTTGTCTTGTCTGAAATTGTAATAGTGTGTGTATTCTGGTATCTGAAATCTTTTGGCCATCTCTTCACTTTTAAACCAAGTTTCAGTAAGTATGACCATATGTATACAAGTTTCAAAGGATTCAAGGATACACAGTAATTCATCAAACTTGCCTGGCCGTACAATACTTCCAGCATTAACGTAGAAAAATTTTAGGGACTTTTTGCTATATTCAATATCTGTATATTTGTTTATGACTTGGTAGGTAATTTTACTGTGACAAGTTAGTTTTTTGAAGTTGATTCCACAAGTGTTGATTGTTTGTCAGTCATCGTTATTATCTTAGGAATACCCCTGACGTACTTAATTTGAAGGTTTACCTCTCCATTAGCATTACGCTTATGGAGTTCGTCTATTAAGGTCTGTAGGTATTTTCGCTGGTGGGGAGTTTGATCGGCATATATTCTGATGTTTTCCATGTCATGATTATTTTTATTGCGCAGAATTATTTTTGGTATATCCGGTGACTTGAAACATACCTTGACTGCCCGCGAATGGCCTCCTTTGTATTTTCCAAGGCGGTATGTTTTTTCTGGTTGGGGACAGTCATTAAAAATTTTTTTGGTTATTTTAAAGGTTTCTTTTTTATCATACTCTTTCCGTTCAGCAGCTGACTTTGTGGTGCTTTCAACTATTCCATGAATTATTATATTATTGGCTCGTAAATGTCGTTCCTGCATTTCATTTACCAAACCTTCGTAAAAGGTAGGTTGATTTTCTTGGGCAGTTGAAGCTATTGACTGTATATTATAATCAATATATTTAGGATGCGACAAATCGTAAAATGTTATCATGCGTATCATTTCTTTTAGTAACTTGACCTTCGTTTAAAAAAAATAAAGACCCAGACATGCACGGAAAATATCGAGGGACTGAAGCACATTAACCCTGTGGCTTGGAACCGATGTGTTTGAAGGAGTTAATATAAAAAGTACGCAACGATATTTTTTTTTAAACAAATGACGGTACAAGATTCGTCAATGTACCAGTAGGTAAGATGTGTGGATTGAGCTTTTAGTCCGGTCAATTTAGACATTACGAAAGTGCATAAAGTCCCAATATGCTGAAAATCAGTAAAATCGATCAAAACATAATTATAAATAATATTAGAAGTTCCCCATCATTCCCGTGTATGAAATTACCTTTCAAAAGGTCAAAAGTAAAAAAATGAGTTTTTCGCGATTTTCAGCAAAACAGTAAGTTTTATCATTAAAGCACCTTAAACAAAATTGTAGATCATAAAATTATCTATAAACTCATTTTGTTGGCCTTTGACCTTGTACATTTTTTTTCCATACACGGGAATGATGGGGAGCTTTTAAATATTATTTATAATTATATTTTTAACAATTTCACTTTAACGATTTTCAGTTTGTTGGGACTTAATGTACCTTTACTCTCATTTTTTGGTCTAGATTGACCGGACTATTTACTCATTGGGTTATTATTAGAACCACTATCTTGAAACGAATTTATTATGTCATCATCAACAGCCTCTAACAGTCCACTGCTGGACATAGGCCTCTCTTTTAAAAGGAGGTTTTGGCCTACTATACCACGCTGGCCAGACGGGTTGGTAAAGGGTCTGTTTCAAGTTTTCCTTCTCTTGGCAGTGATATTAGCTGCTTATTTCGTTCCTTTAGTCGCCTCTTACGACACCCATAGAATGAATAGGGTTGGTGACATTTTGTATTCTTAATCCTTCACCACACGGACGATATTATTATGTTATACGTAAAAGGTAAAGTAATATTATTTTTGGTGTAGGTAGTTAAAAGTTTTTTTGTTTTTTTTTTTTTTTTTTTTTATATTTAAGCTTGCCAAAGTGACTCTACTCTGCCTGATGGAAAGCATGAGTAGAATCCAGGAGTAGGGGTCACCATGCTTATTGTGAGGGTAGGCAATGTAGCATGGTAACCCCTACCATGGCAGCCTGGTTAGATTATTCTGCATCATTCTCCCGGCCTTCGAAGGGCGGGAGAATGATGCAGAATGATTGGGCCTCCGGTCTCACACTCACCAACGAAATACGACAGCAAGAATGCTGTCATTATTAGGATGGTCTTCTGTGTGAGGGTAGTACTGGCCGGGTCGAGCCGGCCCATTCATGCTGAAATCAGCGTGGCTCTACTACCTGGAAGTAAGTTAAAAGTATGGCTTAATCATGGTGTAGACCTGAAAGAACGCTAAATATTTCATTCGTTGTTATTTCCTATCCTCCACTCTCGTATTTTAGGGGGGGGGGGACCGATTTTTTTGGCCGATGGGACTTCGGAAGTGATATGGTCCCCAAGCTAGTTGGCACAGCGCGTGCATTATCACGACTGCTGCCAAATATGAGGGGACCCGATGACTCCTGCAGGAGACTCTACGCGGGGGTTGTGCGGTCCATGGCCCTTTATGGGGCTCCAGTTTGGGCGAAGGCCCTGAAGGCCAACAACGTCGTGCTACTGCGACGACCGCAGAGAGTGTTGGCCATTAGGGTCATAAGAGGGTATCGCACAATTTCCTTTGAGGCGGCGAGTCTCCTGGCCGGAACTCCACCATGGGACCTGGAGGCGAGAGCCCTTGCTGCTCTTTACCAGTGGCACAAGGAGGCGCAGGAGTTGGGCCCGGAGTCCTGAACCTCGAGAAATCGAGGATCAGAAATCCCAGCTCCACCAGGTTCTCGTGGAGGAGTGGAAGGAACGACTTGGGCAACCAAGCGCAGGGCACACCGCTATTGCGGCCGTAAGACCCGTTATGGAGGATTGGCTCGAGAGGCGTCACGGCAGCCTCTCATACCGCTTGACACAGGTGATCACTGGGAAGGGATGCTTCGGAGATCACCTGTGTCTAATCGGAAAAGAGCCAACGCCTGAGTGCCACCACTGCGATGGACGGACCGTGGATACATCGCTCCATACGCTGTCTGAATGCCCAGCGTGGGCGGCGCAGAGGGGAGACCTCGCGACGGCCATCGGAGTGGGTATTCTCTCGCTCGGCAACATGATTGCGGCCATGGTGCGGAGCGAGAGCGCGTGGAACTCCGCCGGTTCCTTCTGCGAGCAAGTTATGCTGGCGAAGGAGATGGCGGAGCGGGACCGGGAGAGGCTTAGAACTCTCCCGGTCCGCCGGGTCCGGGAACGAGTCCGGTACCGCAGACGACTCAGGCGCCGGAGGTCGCAGAACGATCTCCGTCCTCCATAAGCGCTAGCCTGGGGGTGACAGGTGAGGCAATCTGTCACCCTAGCAGAAGCAGGCCGGGGTGGATGCGCCATGCGCTTTTATTATGAAGAGGGTCATCTACTAGCCGTAGGTAGACGGCCCGAGGTAATTCGGGGTTCCAGGGATTTCCTTCCTAGGGTACACCTGGTTCCCCGGCCATTGGTACCTAAGACGGTGTGCGGTTTTGGTCGGTTCATGTCCGACATAACCACCAACTGGTGGTATCTGAGGGGATTTCCGCACAGAAAAAAAAAAAAAAAGGGGGGGGGGGGACACACATTTTTCCACTTTGGTAGAGTCTCTCGCTCAAACTATTCAGTTTAGAAAAAAATGATGTTAGAAACCTCAACATCATTTTTGAACACCTATCCATAGATACCACACACGTATGGGTTTGATGAAAAAAAATTTTTTGAGTTTCAGTTCCAAGTATGGGGACCCCCAAAAAGGTATTGTTTTTTTATATTTTTTTGTGAAAATCTTAATGCGGTTCACAGAATACATCTACTCACCAAGTTTCAAAACTATAGTCCTTATGGTTTCGGAAAAAAGTGGCTGTGACATACGGACGGACAGACAGACAGACAGACAGATATGACGAATCTATAAGGGTTCCGTTTTTTGCAATTTGGCTACGGAACCCTAATAAAAGAGATAAATTGTTGTTGTTATATTCGAATATACTCGTACAATAAAATATTTGTAGTTATGAAAAGAGGCTTTCTACTAATAAATAAAGAAGTAGCTATTTTACTTCTCTAGTTTGCTTCCCATAGAGTCCATAGACTATCTGTCCTACCTGGCGCCTACTAGACTATCTGTCTACGTAATTTCATTTGAATCGGTTCAGTAGTTTCAGTGTGAAAGCGCGACAGATAGACAGAGTTACATTCGTATTTATAATATGAGTAAGGATGTCCAGTGCGGTGGTTGTTTTTTTTTTTTTTTTTTTTTCAAGTTAAGTCAGTGTGGCAACAATACTATTCTCCATCCTTTCCATTTATAATTTTTAAACATATCTTAAATAAATTGTGATGACATACAAACAGAATGATTTCAATTTAATAGCTATATATAAATTATCTGGTATGTAATATATTAGCCTGCCGCCGTTTTATACAAGTTTGGCTACCTTTAACTTTTGACCTCAGACATTGGTGTCGTTGTTGATTCTGAGTAGTACAACAGCTATGTCTAAATATGGCGAGTTGTAGACATAGAGCAGTTCTATGTTACGCATGAAATAGTAACCAACCAGTTTGAATTTATAGGTACAAAATGAGAATTTGGCAGAAGCTAAATGTAAATGTACGTTAAACTTAGTTCATAGCATTTTCATAAATTATTTTTTTGGCACCACCTTGATTTTCAATACAGGTTAAAGTTTCGTGTGATGGAAATATAATTTTTCGAAAATAAATTCATATTTATTTAGTTAAAATACGTATTTTATTATTTAATTAAACTTACAACTAAGAGTAAAGTTGTCATTATCGAGTATATACATTAAAATTTTTTGTTGTAAAATGAAGGGTTACTGAAAAGACGATTAAATGATAAATTGTCTCTTATATTTGTTGTTAATCACAATATATTGTATAATAAAGTACTCCACCGCGTCTGTCTGTCTGTTTGTTCGCGATAAACTCAAAAACTACAGCACCGATTTAATTGAAGTTTTGTAACCAGATAGGTTTCACTTTTCTACACTAAAGCCTGAGAAGGGACAGAGGCTACTTTTTTCGCAACTGTCATAGATGCGGTCGCAGCCGCGGGCGCAAGCTTGTAGTTTATAAATTGATTCGTGGATGGCGTTGTACTTTTTACCTTATTTTAAAAATCGCTGTTAAGGTTCTCCGAGACGACTATATAAGATCCACGGGTTAGTTCAATACATAATCTGATCTGTACTTGTTTTATTGTGAACCTAAGTAAAGGTACTAATTAACTCATTACGCAATACTGTTACGTTTCTGCTATTGTTTTATTTAATTTTAATGAGCAGTAAACCATCTGGAGAAAAAGTAATCCTATAATATTAAAAAACAAGAATTTCCTTATAAATATAATATA
Organism: Phragmatobia fuliginosa; assembly: GCA_932526445.1. Taxonomy (NCBI): domain Eukaryota; kingdom Metazoa; phylum Arthropoda; class Insecta; order Lepidoptera; family Erebidae; genus Phragmatobia; species Phragmatobia fuliginosa. Next base: position 10,434,687 of record OW052068.1, on the reverse strand, counting down.
ATAACAAAAAAGGTTAAGGTGATTTATATTTCGTAATCATCGCATCACGTAAAATGACAGGTGGCGCCATTTAAACCCGTTCTAAGAGCACTATATTTTATTATTGTTAATGTAGTGCAGATGCTGTCCGCGAATTGTTCCTTGTAAATGATAAATGGATTAAAATAGTACAGTTAATCTAGTCTTCGAGCTACGTTATAATTAAATGTTATGAACATCAAGAGAGCTTACTACTAGGAAATAAGTTATAACCGACTCGAAAAAACAAAACATATATGTACATTACGTTTTCGAATTTTTGAAACAAAAAAAAAGGATACCTAGTAGTACATTGTATAAAGTTTAATCGTAGGGTGGTTCAAACTCTAAATCGGTGTACTATTCGACTTCGTTATGGTTAATATATGCACTCTTGCTGTTGTAATTTTTTTATTTTTAAATTTAAGTGGGTCGTTATTACATTACGAGTATGCATTAAAAGTTCACTAGACATCTTAAATGATTGTTGATATAAAAACTCTTATATCACGTAATTTCGAGCTATAACTTACTCTCCGATGCGTCTGCTGAAGAGTCTATTATATTTGCTTTCACAGCCTTACTAAGCATACTTACTTGATGTGTGAGAAGTAGTATACTCTGAGAGGGCTCTCTTTAGCATTGTTTGTGTAAAGAGACTGATAAGCTGTATGATGAATGTGAATTATAACATGAGCTTGATACCGTTGTGACATCTCTTTCTGTGTTCACATAAATTTTACAGTCAAGAAAGAAGTAATAATTTATTTGGAGACTACTCGACTATGACTTAAGATTGCACCTTATATGTGCTATTCATCATCATAGTTATTCTGTGTGTGTATTTGTGCTCACATTGACACTACGTTGTTTTTAAATAAAACAATTCAATTCAAATTCAATAGAAAAATGGACTGTAAGCTAATTAGATTTGGGTACATGCTGTAACAAACAAATTTAGTCTACTGAATTGTAATGTTGACAAGAGAATCACGGCCATTCGTTGGTAACCTACTCTCTGGTTTAAAACCTAAGTGTATCTAATTTGTATCATCGTTATTATAACAGAACGTATAACTCCATAACAAGGTTCCTCGAACCTAAGGTTAAAAACTCAGGAAGCGGTTTTTTCATGCGTTTGTTGCGGGCCCTCCCTTTTTTATATGTAGACCTACCAAACTGACGTCTCTGCCTATTGGCCCTCCTCACTATGAATGTGACAATGCAGACAGGCAGACCCTCACTATGGAGGTGTCGTATGATGCAACTGCATCATAGGGTCTCCGGTCTCACATTCACCAACGAAATACGACAGCACGAATGCTATTATTTTAAGTTTAGTCTTCTGCGGGAGGGTAGTACTGCTTCGGTCGAACCGGTTATGGTGTTGAAATCAGCTCGCTTCACTATCTACTAATTTTTAAATGTTAGTTTGTAGTAACCGGGTATTGTTTTTGTATGTATGCAACTCTAAAATGTGAATCTGTGTAGATTTCGCCCATCAGTTGCTATTCACTTGCTCTATACGGCTACTCGTTGAAAGTACTCATGAAAACACGAAAAAAATTCAACGATCGTGCTTATAATTGATCAATCGAGCGAGTTTAATTGAACGTTTCCATGTCTGGTCTAATCGATTTAGCTATCAGGTGCGTAGGTACCTGCATGGCACACATAACGACAGGTTGACCCTGACCTATGTAAGTTAGTTAACGCAGAAAAAATAAAATATGTGTCATATAAATCTTCTCTTTAACACTAAAACACAATAGATGCGACTAAAAAACATTTATTTTTATAATAAAGAAAAAGTTTTATCTTTAGCGGCTGATTGACTGTAATTGTATAGCATTTTTATTTCTTACCACTTAACTACTCGTTCTTATTTTTTAATAATCGATTGATAAAATCACCGGCTTCCGGTATAATTAAAGCATAGATTTATTGCATATAACAAGTGTATAACTGTTAGTGTTAATTATTAAACTTATCTAATATGTGAAATTGCATGTCGCAATAAACAACAAGATGCGTATCACTGAATAACAAATGAATGAGTAGCATCATATCCCAGGGCGTAATAGACACTCAGAATGGAAACATGATGTGAAGCATGACATAGTGCTCATAATCTTGGGAACATTCTTTCATGATGTAATAATTGAGAAGGAGGGAATTAATGAAATAGCGTGAAACTGTAATGAATCGCCAGCACTAATGAAGGCAACAAGTTCATGATCACGAGATATAGTAATAAAACTTGTTATCAGTGATTTAACGATTTGATAGACATGTACATTTTTTCATCATTTTAAACGCTTTTGTATTTTGTTAAAGCTTTATATAACTTCTGAAACGTTGTATAACTAAAACTTATTTTTTTTTATATTGAAAGCCTGTCAAAATGACAAAATGGTAACTCTCACTTTACCGGCCTAATGAGTTGCTTTTTGTCACACCCCGCTTACAGGAGTTTAGAAACTTTTGAACTTTCACTGCTCGGCACAGGAAGAAAGAGCCGAACCGTTTAGTTCGACATCGTATGTCGACCTCTCTAAAGCGGTGACTTTCAAGGTCAGCACGTGTTGTCGTGTAGAGGAAGGGAGGTGGGAGCAGATGGACAAGTTATTCAGAACACTCCATAATAAAGTCGATAGAGATGGCCATAGAGGCGACATTTATTCACAACTGCAGAGGCTCAAGGGACTTCACGCAGGAGCGATCCTAAGTCTTATAAAGAAGCCGGGTACTCGGGCGAGTTGCGGAGCTCGATCGGGACAGGATTAGAACTCTCCCTGTCCACCAGGCTTGGGAACAGGCGAGATACCGCAGACGAATCGGGCGTCACAGATCGTTAAACGATCTCTGTCCTCCAATAACGCAACCCTGGGGATGACGATATGTGAGGCCACCCGTCGCCCTAGCAGAAGCTTCCCTTTTGCTTCTGCTAAGGTGACTCGCACCTTCTTAGGGACAGCAAGAGAACATGGGGGTTTCAGGTATTTCCTTTTGATATCCGTGGAATCGGTATCCCTAGATCCTCAGCTTCTAGTATCAGAGACAACGTTCGGTTTTAGTCGATTCCAGTCTGAAATAGCACATAGCATAACTGGGTATCCGTTGGGGATAATAAAAGCTCTAGTGAGAAGAACGTAAATTTGCTTATACGAGGATTAACTTATTTATGTACGTGAATCATGTTATGTTCTAATAGATATGTTTTGTTACAGGAAATTTCAGATTAGAGTTCTTGAGCTTTACGTTATTTATCGATGTTATTTTCTTTATATTTTAAATAAAAACGCATCAGACGAAACTCACCTAAATAATGAGTCAACTTTCAATAAGGATTTCCTTTACGGCTTTTTAAACATAGCCATAAAGTGAATTCTTCTATTGTAGGTAGTAATTTTGTTAGCTATAAGAGGTATACGACGATACAGTTCTCCCGACAGAAAGACTACAGCCAACCTATGGACGCTTGCAACTTAGAAGTCACTGGTGTATTGTATTTTTTACGCTCCATGGATTATAGTAACTGAAGAGTGCAATTTATCATTTCAATTCTTTTATGTTTCGATCAATTTATACTGACCGTAATCGGAATCAGCCTATGACTACAACAAGTGAAACCAGATCGAAATGCTATATATAAACCAAAACTAGCCCGATTCCATTCAAAATATTAGTCAAGATCAGTTTCAATTATGAACGCCCACTAATGTATTATTTTAATAGGTTAATTATTAATTTATTTTAATCACAAAAAAATTGCGAACACTATTTCGGTATTATTTATTATATATTATTATAATCAGAATATAAGTAGGTAAGGTAGACAAAACTAAAGGCCCCTTTGCTTGTATTCTTTAGGACCATATATGTACATAATAGATCACGAGGTTAACATTGCCGCGAATGAATGCAATGCAAGACGCAGATTGTTTGATAATTAGTTTTTTCTAAGAAGATGTGAAATTTTAATATGTGAAAATTTAATACAAAGTACATTTTTAAGGTTCAACTCGATTCTAAGTTTAAATATTTTTTCATTGAAGTCATTACTATGGTTATGATGTGTGTGGTTTTTCTTTCAGTGTCATTGTAAATTGGTGTGGTCACATAGGCAATTAAGCGAAACTATTTATTTACTTACATATAGAATGATTAATACTAAGTTCAGAACGTCATTTGAAGATAAAATGAGGTTTATCAAATTTGATCACACAATATGACTACTTATCATACATTTAATAACTTCACTTTCTTTAGGAAAAAGGCACTAAATACGTGAAAGTAAATAGGACCAAAAAGTCAAGAGAAGTCAATAAAAAGCATTTAATAAACAATATTAGTTCAAACGTATTAGAAAGTGCAGGTCGTCGACACAATCTATTCTTTGGCATATGTCATTAGGCAAAACGTCGCGTTTGTTCAATTTGAAAGCGAAATGCTTTTACATGTTCATTCAGAATTGTGAAGATGAGAGTAAAAGATTGAGCAATTTAAGTAACAATTGAACTTCTTACAATAGTTATTTAACAAGTGTTGTTAAAGTTTTAAATATGTTTACTCCTAAGTATTTCAAGATACCAGCGTGCACTTTCCACATGCGCTGTAATTGGCATACATTAGTGGCACAGTGGACAGTTATTTGCGTTAAGGTTTGGAGATTAGTTAATTTATAGATCGTCTCCTTCGCTTTCATACATTTAGATAATTTCTTTGAACTAAAGTTATAGAAATAGCTTAGAACAAAAAAGGAAAAACTTTTTGTGTGACCCTTCCAAGATCACCGTGGGATCGAGTAAGGAGGAGTAAGTAATTGCGATCGTTGATTGAAAACAATAATTTACTTAATTTATCTGAACGCTCAGACTATACCTTATATATACCTTAACAAACTTTCAATTTCCTCAGAAAGCGAAAAACTTGAGAAGATTCTATGTTACATTTAGCTGCACATTTAAATTGTACCTCGACGCGGCAACGTTTTAGTCCAAAAGCTACCACGTTAATATCAGTCACACTATTCTAGATTTTTTATCTAAGGACCTGATTAGCTAGATCAATATTTCAAGTATGGTATCCTTCATCATATTCTTTAGCGATAACAAGATTCAGAATAGAATATAAATTGTTTGTATTTACGTCAACTACACTAATGCTATTGAGTATTTACCGTTACATTAGGGGACCTTTCTCTACTGATAAATGTGACCGAGTGATCCTTGATCTGCAATTGAAAACTATGAATAATAGATTCGTGCGATTGCTCTTAGTAGCACATACATAAATTTTGCTAGCTTAGTGTACATGTCTATGTATCTGTAGATGCTCATATATTTAAATTATTGGAAAACATTGCTGTTTGACATATTTCAATTTAAAAGTTTTCTTTGATTGTCAACCGCAATCGTAAGAGTATGAGTAGAGTGAAAGATAAACTATATGGTATTAGCATTTGGTGTGAGAAGCGGGATATAGTCCATCCGCGAGCGGGTGAGTCCAGCGAACAGCGCGACATGTACGGTGGATCGCCGCGGGTTGGTGCCGCGACGTCCGAGCGTTTGTCCGGCGACCGCTCCATCTCTCCCTTTCTCTCTGGCCTATCGCTCTCTCTCTCCGTCCTTCGGCGGCTCGTTCCTCTTCTTCTTGCAAGGTTAAGGTTACGTCAGACGTGTTATGTTATAACCGTTGGGGCGCACTCTGGCAAGTTCAGTGTCTCGTCGAGAGTGGCCGCGACACTAGGTCCGCGACCATCGCTGAGCGCGAATCACCCCGAGGACTGTGCGACCCGCCTGTGATATTCGAACAGTGAAAAGTTCATGAACTACGTGTAGAAATTTTGTTTGAACTATACATTCGTCACGTGACGCGATTTTCTCGATTTGCACATTTGCAGCCCTCAGAAGGTACGTTTCTTATATATTTAAAACAAACTTCGTTTAACATTTCATAAAGCGATATAAAATTTCAAGTTAATAATATATGTTCTCTAAAGTCTGAAGCTATCTGGAGTGTACAGGTGATCCTGTACAATAAACTTGTTTACTAAATTTTTAATAGTACCAGCAACTAGAAAGACTGGCAATTAATTAATTTCTTGGCATTTTATGTATTTTATTTAACAAAAGTGTATTTTTTATAATCAATACTGTCCTTATCATCTTAGTCGAAAGATGTTCACCGCTGATCATGGCTTACCCCAACATTAATAAATACTGAATTACACTAAAATATAAAACTAATGAAACAAGCTATTATGTCCATATGTTATATATATTGAAGTTTAAAGTTAATAAAATAAACGCACACACTCGTATGTTAGACATATATTTTGGGTTCAAATAGAATAATAGTGTTCTCGTGGAAAATCAATAATAACGCAGAAAAATGAGTAGTGTGTATTTTGTACCGTTACCATGTGTGTGGAGGAAGGTTTTTGCGCTCATGCGCGCTTGTCTTCAATCGTGTATAGAGCGATAAGCTCCGATGCACTGCGCTATATTTAGAGTCGCTTCGTTTAGCTTCCATTCCACAAAGATTTATTCTTTATTAAACCACTTTGATTTTAACTTATGTACAACGCTTTTTAATAGTCACTATTAAATGTATAAAGAATAATACCAAGCCTCATTAATAAGGAACTTATAAAAGGAATAAAGCTAAGTATATTTATCTAAATATGTTTAGTCTTACAGCTAATTACATTAAGAACATGACTGCTATAATCAATGCGATGTCAAGTTTCGTGGTTCACGCGAACAAAAGACATCAACGCAATGTGTTAGCACGATAAATCAGAATTTTAAGTTTAGAACTTTAAAACAACTCTTAAATAAAATTTCTATTGTTTTTACGTAAATATTTTGAAATTTATTTCTTTTCATAAGGAATTATCTTTGATGTCGTAATTTGTAGATGTATATAGTAAGATGTATAACATGTATTTAATTTTATAAGTAATGATACACTAAACGCGAAGTTTCAGCAAGTAAACAGACAGTAAATAGTTGTAAAAGTAGTTATTTGTTTATTTATATAACTAATGCAAAATTGCAGTAAGCAATCATAATTTTAGCGATTGACAAGATTTACTTATTATAGAAGATGAAATATAATTATATATTAAAAGAAATATACGTATGTATACGCAGTTTTAGCCACAAACAGGCGCAATTCCCACGAGTTTCAAAGGGAAGTTATCTAGTCTATAACCTTCCTCAATAAACAGGCTATCTAAGGTAAACACATTTTATGGAACTTAAAATTGGCATGACAAACCTATAAAGCTTTTATAATATTTAGTTTTCAATTTGAAAAAGGTTATGGCATCTCTGTATCATTCTTGCGAGTGCCAATATTCCGTGATGTCTTGGCAATAAAATAAAAGTATCGTTAATGTAATTTTACATTAAACTATTTCACTTATAATATGTGTTGCTATTGCTCTGGGTATATGATGTATCGATATTGTTATTTAAATAGCTTTATGAACAGAACTATTGTAAAAAACTATTATGAGCCAGTAGAATTAAAATGATGCATGTGGTCCACTTTAAACTGAATATTGCACTAACTACAATTCCAACAAAGAAAAGTATTAGATTTATTCCCACGTTGGTTAAACAGTATTAAGGACTCCGGCCATTACTACCAGTGGTATCTAGGTCTGCAATTGCATACAAAACAACTGGTAGCGTTGGCGAACCGCAAAAGTGTAACAAACGATCTTGGGTGTACGGCCGAGGTTCAGGTCACGGTGATGCTAAAGTTGTACGCGTTAGTGGAATTAGATCACGATCCAAAAACTTATCTAATATATAAAATTCTCGTGTCACAGTTTTCGTTGCCATACTCCTCCGAGAAAGTAAGTAAGTCTGAGAATAGGCCAACATCTAATTTTGAAACCCCTCAGACGCGAGCGGAGCCGCGGGCATCAGCTAGTAATGTTATAAGTTTAAAGATTGTAAAAAATCCTTTCTTTACTAACAAAAGCGTTTCTAATTATTTATAGATATGTACCAAAAACGGTGGTAGTAAAAAATACTATTATAACATTAAAGATTACGATATCTTTTATCTCCGAATGTGTAAAAATCGCGAAAGTTTAAAATAACCAGTTAAAATAAATATATTTCTTAAGCTTCAACACTAAAATAAATGATGTATTTCATAAGTAGATTTGCGCCTGATTTTGTTTTTCTCACATTTAATATTAATACATTTAACATTTAAACTCCCACTTTCAACTTAGAAACGTTCCGATGTAGAACTTCATAAATACTTTGATTAAAATATAAAAAAAAAATAGTGTACCTATTAGCCTTAAGACTTAGGAAATAACGTTAGCGACATATTTATTACTAAAAATATTCTAAAATAGTTAAGTGTTATTAATTATAAAAAGACATAAGTAATCCTTTAACTAACACTATAATTTTGCTTTCGCAGCAAAACTACTAATTGATTTAAATGAAATTTGGTACGCAGATAGTTCAGAGCCTGATAACGTACATAGGTTACATTTTACACCGATAACCGACACAGACTCGGCCGGAGCCACGTCAGTTTAAGCTAGTATAATCATAAAATGATTTCTTTAAAAATTTGGTTTTACTATCATCAAGAGCAGTTAGTGCTAAGTGACGCGAATATAAACTAAAGGCATAAAAAATTGTGTATACAATTCAGTTGACCCGAATGCAAGCTCAGTGAGATTATAATTAAGAGGGTCACGTGAGAACAGCGATGGCTCGCAGCGAGGTTCGTGACTGCGCCTGCTCCGACGACACGCCATCTCCGCTTAACTATTGGGCACAAGGAGATACTACGCCCTGATTTCCTGATTACATAGTTACATTATGTTTAAAACTATTACTAGAGTATAATCCTTCATATTAAATATGTATTTTGCGTAGATGTATTAGCATTAAACAAATAAATTTCATAATTTTGTAAAAAAAACAGTTGATCAAAAAAACTCTTTTAAAAGTTTCAAGTGAGGCCATGTAATAGAAATCAGAATCCACCAAAATGTTATTATTAAAAAATTGGCCAATTGGCTGTCAGGCCACTCATAGAATAGGGTTCCGTAGTCACCGAAAATTATCAGTAGGTTTAAAATCGTTGTTTTAATTTCCAAGTGGCACTCACTTGGAAATTGTACAAGTTAGGCCTCTATATCTCCTACAATAAAAAAGTTATCAAAACCGCTAGTTTTCCTTGAAATTTCAATATACCGTACGCACCAACCGTAGGTAGTTCGAAGACGGACGACGGACATGGCGAATCTTTAAGGGTTCCGAGTCATGAACTACGGAACCCTAAAAAGCGATATCTATTCAATTTCAATCAAATAAAACGATTTGAGTCGTGACTGTTTTTTTAGCCTAATAAAGTGATTAAATCCATTACCTCGATGACTTTATGGATGCTAAAACCCTACTTTAAGTGAATACTGATTATCCTGCATCTCGTAGCGGTATTCAAAGTTATTAACTTCGAAGTATGGCAATAAATTTAGTTAATAATGATTGAAACATGATAACTTAGAAATTCATAAAAGAAATAAGAAACACCTTAATCTATCGATAAAAAATGTTGTCATGATTGTTTTTTTATATAGAGTAATATATGTCTACGAAGCTCGATTGCTCCTATTTATAAAGAAACATTTAAAAGGCGGTACTAGGCGGTCGTGCGCGGGGTCAAGATGAATTCCATCAGGCTTGCTTTCCATGAAGGATTTTAATTACGGCGTGTCGGGGTGAATGACCTGTGGCGGGCGCGGTGCGGGTGCGCGTCTACTTTTGACGGCTACTCCTTTAACAGGTGTCCCGTAACTTAATTTATTTTCATCTGCTATAATCGAAACTATTATTGGTGAACGTTCGCTAAAAGCATTTTTATCTACGGTGACAGTTTTTTCAATTACAAGACTTAAATATGGCTCAAACATAAAAAGTTGAAAGACTACCGATTTCTATAAAAGGTATTTGGGATGCAAATATAGCTGTATAGAATGATATCATCAAATTGTAAAAACTAACATAAATATTTAAAAATAAAAAGCAGAACAACGGTAACAGTAAACTGAAACTTTTAGCAACATCGTTAAATTCCGGCGAAGAAATAATGATGCTCGTGTTTATTTATGGTGTGATGAGTATGTAAATGAGGGAACCTGTGCGCCTCTTAAATCAACAATAGGTGTGGGTGTGAACGGTCACTGTTTCACTGCTGACTCATCTTCGACACAAATACTTGACTGCCGTACCCAAACACAGATCACAGTAGATTAGCAAATTTAGGAAACAAGTATGCGCAGTAAAATTATGTTAAGATCGTAGTCTACTTTTATTACGTCTAAATAAACCAAATTTTAAGTGTTTGTCTGTTACTTCAAATTAACAGTTTTTCACTAAATGCATATGGGAATAGATACGGCACTTATTTTTAATTTTTGCCTCTGTCTGTCTTTTTATTCAGACCAATATCTGCTACTGTTCAGAACGTATGAAGGAACTTTCACCGGCAGATAGCTGATATTATAAGAAGTAAGTTAAGCATCATTATGGTGAGGCTCTACTATTTGCAGATAGTAGAGCCACGCTAATTTCAGCATGAACGGGCTGGCTCGACCGGGGCAGTACTACTATCACACAGTAGCCCAACTTAAAATGATAGTATTCGTCATGTTGTATTTCGTTGGTGAGTTTATGACCGGAGGCTCAATGATGCAGAAGCATCTCACTAAGCCGCCATAGCGAGGGTCGTCACCATGCTGCATTGTCTTTACTCATAAAGAGGATGATAACCCTTACTCTTGGATTTTACTCATTTTTTTGATCAGGCAAAATAGAATTACTTTGGTGAGTATAAATATTAAAAAAACATAGAAAAATAATCTTAATGAAAAAGTAATCAATATTCGATTCAAAAGCAACAAAATGTTGTAATTAAATATACCTATATAGAGAACTTAAATAAAGATAAAATCATAACACTAAAAGATGTTGAACGTTATGAAATGTTACCTTCAAACATTACAATAAAAAATTTATAAAGATGAAGACAATTCAAAGATTCAGTAAGGGTCTGTTGGAGTGCATAATTTAAACATAGATCATTGTTAAAACTTTGGAAAACTATCAATAATTTTCTGTATGTACCTTTATAAAATTTAATATCCTATTAATATCATAGACACGAAAGTTTGTATGTATGTATGTTTGTTGCTTTTTACGCAAAAAATACTAAACGGATTTGGATGAAACTTTACAGTAATATAGCTTATATATCAGAATAACACTGGTTAATTTTTACTGCAATAATCGAGATACACGTGGGCGGAGCCGCGGGCGAAAATTAGTTTATATATATAGAGGTACATTTTAAAAGTGGATATATAAAAACATTTTTAAACGAAAATATTTCATTGTTTTAGTATTTGATAAAAAGATTTATGTCTTACTATTTGTGTCTACTTTGAAACGAACATAAAATTATGTGATATACTGTTGTCCTAGATAAAGGGGTTAAACCAAATTATACACAGTGAGGTTTAAATTAGCTTAGAACGTATAGTTTCTGAGCTTAAATGGAAAATGTGGTTGTAAAGCGTTTTATGCCCTATAATATGTTGCAAGTGGGGCGACTTACAACGCCTGCAATGTGCTTAAATTGATTACGGGCAATACACGCGAATCGTCTAATAAAATCACTAATGGAACGGTACCAGTGGCGTGCGTCGCATAACGGCGCGGTTCTGTAGTCGGTCCCACGACTGACACATTATGCAACCTGCGCGGGCGTCAACGAGCACATTGTGAGCTATTGATCGCGGTCGCGATCGAGTTCCCGACGAAAAACTGCGTGCACCGTAAGTGAAACTAGATGCAATATTTTATTACATTGGCGTGCGAGACAACCACAGATTACAAGTGTAAATGCAAGGATTAAAATTATTCTTCATTGTAGTTGTATGTATAAGTATTTAATAATCTACTTTTAAATTGCAATGACAATCAACTCTTCAACATATTAAGGATGTATAAAGCTGAAAAGATTGTTTGTTTAAACGCACTAATCACAGGAACTACTGGTCCAATATTGAGGACAGCTACAGGCCATATGCCATCACACTACGACTAATAGGATCGGATTATTAATTCACTTTTTGGCATAAACGGGAGAATATTAACCCTTTTTGAGGGTCCATTCGTGCACTGCGTTAGCGGTTAGCTTCGCAAAAACCAGATACGACGGCTTATTTTTCCCTATTAAAGTAAAACAAAAAACTAACTGCACTTTAACCTTATCAAAACACACAATATTCATTATTTTTATTGTTACTGATCAATGACGTGATGTATCTAAAATGGTTCCTTAACATGATAAGAGTTCACAAATATTTTCAACTTTTACGGTAGTGAAGTCGCAGAAAAAAAAATCGAGACTTCATAATTTATCAATATATTAAAAATGTAACCTAATTGGTTGTAATTTTGTGAATTTAATATAATTGCATCATCTTATTACTAGCCTTTCTTAAATCCTTAGTATAAACAGTTTTACCTCGATGTTAGTTTTCCTACGGAGCGAATGGCGTCGGCGGACCTCGCAACCCTAATTGTGAACTGAATTTGAGAATTGAACTATTTGACTGTATGTTTGAGGGCACTGACTTGCCGGACTTATCAACCGTGTTAAGTCTTGGTGGAATATAAGACTGATATTTTTACGTAATATATACACATATGCCATAATCATACACTCACAGCTACTAAATATATCACTTTAATATGTCAAATCAGAAACTGCACTAATGATTTCGCTGAAATTTAATTTGGGGTTTTCGAGGGTGAAAATCGGCAGTAAATACTCGTAGTATTAGCCGAGTAAAGCTCGGTCGCCCGGAACTGATATTTAAATACAGAATATACAATTAGCTCATAATTATGACAGAACTGTAGTAGCGGGGTATAGCAATTCTGCGAATGTAGCACGTACCAGTAGTGGAATTCGACTGCGGTCGGTATTCGCTTTACCACAGGCCGAAACGCATGGTCCGCAAATTAGAAGAGAACTTCTGTCAGATTACTTGCGGTGAAACCCCACAGTTTAACGTTCAACACCTATATTACTAAGAACCAGTATGTGACCTAAATAAGCATTACGTTTCGTATTTATTTGGCGTGGTATGTATGTGGAATGTCATTTGCACTACGCGCCGCTATTCTACACCGCAATGGATATGTCTTTGTGGTCTTTTACTTCTGTCTTTCGTTAGGTTTATTTGCGTTTTGAACTACTAACTGTAAATATGTGCAGACAATAGTGATGGTTTTATCGACGAGCTATATTTTGCACATCCGTGCTAAGGTTTACTGGAAACATATTATACGTTATCTCAAGATTTCTGTTAATTTCTAAATGATTTGGTTTCATCGTTTCTTTCCCAGCTTGAATTATAAATAGGTTATGTATACTAAATAATATGTTTATATTAGGAATTGCAGAAAGGCCGAATTATCAAAAGATATAATATGTTTAAGAATTCATAGGGAAACTCTCTTCTATTTATTTATTCTCTTCTTTTAAAGAAGACAACTCCCGAATTAGGAATATACATCCTGTGTTGCGTTGGACTTTACGAGAAACGCACGCAAATCGAGAAGTGATTTGCGAACATATATCAATCGAATTAACTAAATAAATAAATAATAATTAACATTTCTGACATCTTACACACCCCATTATGGGTACTAGACAACTGACATAAATACATAAACATACTTTTTTTTTGTAAATACATACATATACATAGAAAACACTCAGACTTCGAGACAAATATTTGCGGATCACACTAACATTTGGACCGAACCCGAGACCTCTTGATCAGCAGTCACATACGCTAACCACTAGACCAACAAGGCAAACAAAATTAAATTATGATCGTCTTAGTCAAAATACGTCCAGACCTAGGCCTCCCCCCAGCTTCTCCACAGCAATCGGTCTTTGGTGCCCGCTTTCAAATATTTCCCGAGACCATCATATCAGGTCGTCAGGCCACCCTTTTGGGGGCCTACCAATATTGCAACTTTCGGTGCGCTGCCGAATAGCGGACGTTGTAAGAATACAATATATATAGGAATTGAATCATGAACTTGTTTTGCTTAATTTGCGTGGTAAGAATGATACATTACTAAGGTTTTCTAAGAAAGAGTTTACAACTGCAGGACAGACAGGACGTTAATATTTTGATATTTTTGCTTATATTTACCTATGAATAAAAAAAAAGTATTGAGAGAACGTTCTAAACTTACGTTCTAAACGTAAAGTATAGGGACAGAACAGATTAATCAACAACGGTCAGTTTCTTGCGTTTATCTTGGCGGCATATATGAGTATACCTATCATTAATGCTTCCGATTAATTCCTTCATATACGCACTATGATAAACAACATGGTTCCACAACACAAACTTGCGTGGCGAGCGGAAATAAGAACATCGCGGCATCGTGAGATTCCTTCCACGATTTATAAGATATAATCGGTCGGATGCAAGACTATGACAATACATAATTAAAGAACCATGTATTAACCATCTTGCTATGGTGTAAAGAAATACTAGGATAATCTTTTATACCTTAGAATGCAAAAACATATTCAAGGGATAGCGACGAGAATACTAATTTTCAAAATTGTTTATAGTATTATTTGACTTTGCTAATTAATTTACTATTATATTTAAGTAAATTGATTTCTTTTAAACATGTTTTACACCAGCCTCAGCAGTCACTTTGGAAGGCTCTTAAGAAAAACCAATAAAATACCTAAATTATATAAAATGCCACAACCTTTTCTGTACAGTGAATAACAGCCTGTTTAAAGCGCGATGTTGGTAACTAACGAGGCTATTTTATGAGTTTTGCGATCGCGTAAGGAGATGATCCCTACCAGCTTAGGTGCGTCGGCAGCTGGTAGGTGTTACCCAGGTCAGGGTTGTCGGGGGCCGAGCTATCTAATCGGGAGTCGACGCGTCGCCGGTGGGCGTCGATCGGGATAGCGCGCCACCACTGCCGCGCCCACACGCCAATTATGTGGGAAGAGGTTACGATTGCGCGAGCGATACCGCGAAATAACGCAAACAATCCCACCTGAGTAGATCGCTTGCATTAATCGGGAAACTATTACCAATACCACTCCAATTAATGCTGACTGATAAGTGTGTATTTATTTATTTATTTTATTTATTTATTCAATTAGGGAACACAAACAGTAGTATATAAAATGTACATAGGTTTGTTATTAAAAAAGGATTAAACTTAGTAAATATACTACCCACTACGTTTTCCACAGATTACTTATTGGGGTTCAAGGTATATAAGCAAAGTTAAACAAAGTTAAGTTAAGCAAAGTTAATCATAAACATTAAACTTTTGTTGTCTATAAAATGATATATAAGTAGTAATTTGCCACTTGCTACATATTAACTGGAACTTCTCAAGAGTATGAGAAATACCAATAACAACAGCAGGGACTACAAATATCAACATCATCGTGATACATTGCATGCTTGATACAAAAGTGTTGAAAGAAAAAAAAACAAAGCAAACAATGAACAGTGTTCTTAAAAATAATCTAAAGTCGTTAGGTCCACTACCGATCGCTTAAAACTTCAATAACATATTTTTTAAAACTTAACTTACTGTGATGTAATATATCTATGTCACAAAACCTTTTATTATAAGTATCAACTAAGCGGTGAAGCGGAGAGCGCACACCAGCATTGGTTCTACAAGGACCAGTGGCAAATAGTCGTCTGGTGCGCACCCCGCGCATTTGTACTGCTCGAGGAATCAGGTAGCACAGCCTATGTACTAAGTCTGGGCAGTCAAATTTATTGCGGCACACACCGAATAGAGTCATGGTATCGAGGAGAATCCTTCTGGACTCCAGCGTTAACAGATTATATTTTTTAAGAAGTAGTTGGTGTGATATTTTTTTATGAAAACATCTGAAGTGCATTGCGCGAAGATACTTGCGTTGCACCACTTCAATAGCTTCCTTATACTTCACGTAATGTGGATTCCATATAGGTACTGCATATTCCAATTGTGGCCTGATTATCGACTTGTACAGATGAAGGAATGTAGGTTTCTTAGGTATATTCTATGAGTATTTGATAAATTTAGATAGAACTTAAGGAAGTACACTGTTTAATTTACATCCTCTAATTCAAGATAGATAACATAACAATTGGAATTTTAGCAGCGTAATAATATTTAGGATAAAGGCTTACCATAAAGTTGGACAGAAATATTATTCTAGTAAGAAGTCTGTATTTATTATTGTTAGTCGTTCCACATATTAATAAATTAAAAAAAGTGATTTTACAAAAAGTGATGGCGTTTCGTGCCGAGACCTTCCAGTGCCAATGCGACATGCATCTTCATCCAATTCGATGAATATGTTTCACAACTGTTGTATTTTCAAGGTGCATGCAACCGCATTCCTTCAATTTCGTAGCACTTAGTAGAAGCTTCCTGTTACTTTTGAACAATCTTAGATAGTTTGACTAACATTACACATTGGTATGGTGTACGGTTGCGAAACGACTCCATAGTAAATATGAAACCACTAGTTATTTTTGTTTTATATTATAAAGACATTAACGAAAGAAAATATTTTTATTTGAAGTTTAAATTTATTACAATATTTTTAATTAATCTTCTATTTTATAAGACACATTTAGGCGGTGTGTGATTAACAGAAGATACAGTGATGAAAGTCACGTTAGGTACTCTGCCTCTGATTCCTGATAAAAGACCGCTATCTGCACACTCATAAGTAATTTTAATGAAAGGAAATCTTAGTTCTATTTAAATCCTGTTACTTAATTAGTTGCTAAGGCTTCCGTGCTAAACACCCGGTTTCTAATTAAAATTATATTTTTAATTATTAGACTGACAAGATATGATTTCTGCTGTAATTAGCCTTATCATCATGAGTAAGCTATTTTAAAATATAAACACAAATTGTAATGCAATTGTAATGAATATTCCCTTGTAAAATAACAAACGTTTGAAGTTTAGTTATCCCAGGAAAGTGTACAGAATAATGACAGAAGGGCGGTTCAGCATTATTACTCTAATGTCAGGTTGCTTCGTCTTCGTTCGCGAGCGTTACATAGCATAGCATCTCTAGCGTTAGTAAAACTAAAAAATAACACAAATAACCGGCTTGCCACAAACTCTATTAGATTTTCAACTTACTTTTTGCAGAGGTTGTCGTCGCCTAACTCGATCTCGATGCGGACGTGAGAAAATTGTTAATCTTATTTTGTTATAGTAGTTTGCAAGGAAAGATGATGAAGCGGCTTTTGAATTGAAAACTTATTCAAAAAGATGACATCGTTCGGTAGCACTCAAAGGATTTAATTATGTACTGATATAAGTAAAAAATACGACTACTGATTATAATGTTAAATACTTACTACTTCTATAAGGTATACCGTAGCCAATTACTTATTACATTTGTCAAGCACTGGCATGATACTGTTATTATAAAAATTAATATTTTACATGTTAAAAACATTTCATCGTGATGAATTAAAATATTTTCAATTATGTTTTTTTTTATATAATTATATTGGTAATATGGTATATTAAAAATTATTAGATGTTGGTAGAGACAATATTACTGTTCCGCTAGCGAGTTTAATGTAGAAAGGAAGAGTGCAAGTGTCAGAGCGCAGAGTTGCGACAGGGAAAGCGTTTTGCCATATCACGAAAGGGAACTTTAAATCTACACTTTGTACGTTAGGTTCGCAACTAGTCTGATTAGATCTGACAAGACATCTTACACAGTAACTTTAAGGGACTGTACTCGTGTTAATTAACTGTTTGGTGTTTAGTCAAAAGAGTCATTGACGTATCTTCAGTCCTCAGCAATATTTAAGTTTATATTATTCATAGTATTCACGTGATGCTTCTAGTTGAACTTGTCCGAAATTTTACTTTCCTTTAACCACCTCGTGGAATATTATGAGACGGTTCGTCATTGTCTATATCAACGCATAACGGTAAATCCTGGTTATAGGGATTTGCATGGCGATTCCATTACAGAGACTAGCAGGCAGATGTTATTAAAATAAGTTTAAGATGATTCTGCTTTTGGCGGAGGCGATAAAGAATAGACGTTGCCAAGTCGTGAGCTTGCTCCGAGCTTTATTGCGTTCGGGATGAGATCGAGCTCTACATCCAAGTACGATGCTAACGTAAACAAAGAATGAATTGAGGTGTTCCGCAACCGACGGCGCGCTTACCGCCTGACGGACGGCGCGCTGTATCTCGTTAGCGGCACATTGTTCGCGCGTAGGGACCAACACTGACATCTACACTCCGTACTGTAATTGGCTAGAGAAAATATAGCATGCCGCATGCTTCCTATTATTCGCTGCTTTAGATTATTAATCATTGTTAAAACATTCCGCGGTCAGGTGGGTTGAGTTAAGAACCAAAAGTGTTAATCAACTTTTTATTTAATCTATGTAGTGGCGTATTTCAAGGACACGAGAATAGAAAGTGGGTCTACGGATGTATTTGTAGTGACAGGGCGATGCAATCGCGTGACAAGTCTCACTTTGAACATTATTATTCCACGTACGATGCTAAACCACTTATTCGGCTCGTGGTGACCGTTACCCGTCGCACGCACAGTGCCTGCATCAATGGCATATTTTTCCTCAGCGAAACTCTGCTCACATTCGCCATTCAAGGTTAACCCGGTCAGTGTAGCGCTTTGTTTACATGAGTGTCGCGACATGAGACTGCGGACGTTCACACCTCACAGTCGCTTGACGGCATCACGACCCAGTGTCTCATGCCAAATTTTTAGATTAATCGTGAATAATTAATGAGTTCTTAAAAACACATTGATAAATGTATTTCGTATCCATTATATATTTTACATATTTATGAAACCAGAACTTAAAATTGATCACAGTGGTGATTTTATATCATTAATATATATCATATATTTCAAAGGATTACTTCAAGGATTACTACAATCATAATGCCCGATTAATAATAATCGGGCATTATGGTCAGGCTTCAGCTCTATCTAAGAATCTTCATTAGATGAGAAATATGAGTGCGACTATGTTAGAGATGATCCACAGATCTAATCTAAAATCATAAGTTAATAAAGTTTAGTACACAAAGTTATTCGATTAGGCAATCTATAAATAAAAGCATGACTAACCATAATCAGACATAATTTCTGTAGAGAAAATGATAGAAAAAAAGTTTAGATGAGAATTATGTGTTTTACAGTTATGTCATGCACTCAATATACATGATGTATGTACTTATAATAGAATTAACGAGTTAACAATTGTTACAGGTGTTAGAGCCAACTAACTGCTCACCAAGCCAAGCGTGGACAAGGTAATTAAAAATCTGTCAATTCTATTCTATGCGGGGCCTGACACGCACTGTCAGGCCCCGCATAGAATATTCATAACTAACTGGTGATATCTGTGGAGATTTCCACACGAAAAATAAGGGGAGGCACCCTATATATAAATATTTTTCGCATTTTGGTTGTAGCACTTTGTCAGCGGTAGGTCAAAGACGGAAGGACGGACATGACGAATCTGTAAGGGTTCCGTGTCATGAACTACGGAACCCTAAAAAAGGAATGTGGCAGTTGATTTAGCTACTATCAAATTTACAATAATGTTTATTTATTGAAATCTAAAATAATTTAACGAGCAATTATTGTTTACAAAAATATGTAACTAGAATTTTATAATTTAGATAAATATTTATCTAAATTATAAAATTCTCGTTTCGTGGTGTTTATTACCAACATCCTCTAAAATGGCTGGACCGTATTTATGAAATTTTGTTTGCATATCGGGGGTAGGTCTCATAATCGGCTACATCTATTTTTCATACCCCCTAGCCGCGGGCAACAGCTAGTATATATATATGTATATATATTTAAAAATATATTTGTGATCTTGGAAACTCTGTAACAGTTCTAACGATTTCGCTGAAATTTGGCATTTCACGTTTTGCTGAAAACCCCCAGTTTTCAGGGGTGATAAATCGTGAATTGCTTGAAAAAAAGAATTGCTTACAGTAACACTTGGTTGGTCCAACACAGCAACACTACAGCTACTTCAGAATTAATGGTAATAAATAAAATATAAACAATTAATAGCAGTAACCGAGCCAAGCTCGGTGGGTCAGGTACTATTAATTAAAAGCACACATGAACGAGTACAATCCCACCTTCTAGGGTCAGGGAAAGGGCTCCGATAACCTTGCTTATTCAGTGAAAATGAATGAAAGAATTGATTAAAGACCGGTTTTCTAGAAAACCTATTTTAATAAAGCATGCCCTCTTGTTGAACACGGCCCTCTTTTTATGTTTCTCTAAAAGGTTTCAACAAAGATTTATGAACAAAAAATTGACATTTGCACGTTAGCGTCTTTGTATACATTTATCTAAAAAAGGGAAGCAATGCCGTAGTGTAACTACAAACCCTACAAAGAAAGTATCACATGTGGGATGTGTGCTCATTAATATCGAAAGTATACCACATCCGCAAGTTAGTGTCATGTGTGGGGTTGTTCGACCTGTCCGTACGCATTGCACCAGTTTCTTTTAAACTGGTCTTGCTACATAATAAGATGTCTTCGTTGTACTAATTGCACTTTTAAATATACAAAAGGAATTTAGATGCAATAACCTCATGGTTATTGCATCTAAATACTCATGTAAATTGTGCAACTTAGTAATAAAGTGCGTACGCATTTTTTAGTAAAATTAACTAGAAATCAGTTAATAGAAATAGACAAGAAAATATTTTAAATGTTGATCTACTTTTCCACTTTTTATAGAGAATAGATTGAAGCAACAGTAAACGATTGAATTGGATAACATTATAACTAGACAGTTAAACTACAGCGTCAATGATATCAATGACACACTGCATAAATGAAAAACATGCATGGTGCATCAGCGATATGTGGTAGAAATGAAAATTGAAATCCGGCATGATTTAAAAGTTAGTTGTTTTTTATCTCTGTTGAATTTCTGGTACATTAGCACGCAAGACGATTAGATATTTAGTATTTTTAGTTGTTCCATAAATAACGCCGGCTAAACAACCAAAAAGCATTTGAGTTACATCTATTGACACAATGTACGTAAGCACTGAATGCAATTGAAATAGATTGAGGTTTGTCACGAACACAGGCGATGCAAAATGTGACACGGCAAATGACTTTTTCAGTGATTTGAATTTAAGGTGCGATAGGTGGACATTCGCGTGCCTGTCCAATACGAGCACTCGTCATGCCATCCGTACATTTTAACGAGAGCGCGATCGTCCTCGCCGATAGCGACAGTTTAATGAAAACCCGTTGAATAATGCATTTATACCAGCGTTAAATCGTGAGACCACACTATCAAACTTACTATGAGAAAATATTACCCAGATGCAAATTTAAGTCAACATTGGTGACGATAAGCTTCAAAGTTTAAGTTAAACCGATTAGTTTATAGGCAATCACTGAAGAGATACATTTAAAGAAATTGGTATCATGGCAATCTCATATCAATACATAGATGATAATTTAATTTATGAAAAGAAAAAAATCACTTAATTATGAAATTTGGCGACGTTCAGGATATCGACACTACGAGTAGAAACAAAGATAAACACGTGTTGCCTACCACTAGATTACAGAAAGTAAGCAAGTCTTTTCGATTTCAAGGTATACGATTTTTTCATGACTAGTAAAGTATATATTAGTAAAGGCGGAAATATTATCATATTACAGAATATTAGATACATTTAGACTTCTTACAATACATTTAGACTTATGTATAATTGGAGTAGTGCCTACTATCCTAGTATTGACAGGGCTATGTTGGAGGGTGTAGAGTATGCAGACGAACGTCGTGCTTGGTCTCACGCTGCGACCCGCGCTCACCTTCCCTATTGAAATGTCAGTTCGGGAACCAGTGACGAGAGAATCGTAAAACACAATGTTAAGGTCACATCATGACTTCAATAAACAATTCTTAACATGGGAAACGTGACACCGTCGCTGTAACTAAGACCTCCTGAAAGTGTGCCAAACATGTATAAAGTCCGACACAACGTGTTCTCTTGTTTGATCCTAGTCTGTTGACGTTGTGACAATATTTCGGTTTCCGGAGAATAGTTAAGCACAAAACATGAATAAAAAAGAAAAATCTACTTCATTTAAAAAGGCCTAACTAAATGTAAAATTAAGTAATTTTAAAGAAAATATATGTTTAATATCAAGTAACGCCAAATCAATGAATTAGGTGTACACAAAATAGCTTAAAAAATTACATTTGTAGGTTATTTTGAAGTCGGAGTGCTAGTATCATATTAATAAATAATATAATAACAACAGTAATAGGTAATTTACCGTGGTTTTATTCATTATAATCTGTCAAGTTTTAATAGCAACATAGTAATAAATATTAGTGGTATTTTTTTAAGGAGAATATTAGGTATGTCATATGGTGTAAACTGTAAAGTTACTAGGGGCCAAGTGCTGGGGCAAGACGGGGCGCGATGCAATACCATAGCCATACTACCGTTCCCGCGTTCCAGATAAAGCGTGAGCATGCCACTGCATACTTGCATCTAAATATGCTAACAGGATTGAGGTCACTCGTGTTACTAATAGATGCACATACCCAGTTTAAAAAGAGCGAAGTACATTGTGGTGATCTGTAACTATGGCTGGTAAGTATGTCATTTTTAGGGTTCCGTTGCCAAATGGCAAAAAACGGAACCCTCATAGGTTCGTCATGTCTGTCTGTCTGTCCGTCCGTATGTCACAGCCACTTTTTGCCGAAACTATAATAGCCATACTGTTGAAACTTGGTCAGTAGATGTATTCTGTGAACCGCATTAATATTTTTACACAAAAATAAGAAAAAAGAGTTTTTGGGGTCCCCTACTTAGAACTGAAATTCAAACATTTTTTTTTCATCAAAACCATATGTGTGGGGTATCTATGGATAGGTCTTCAAAAATGATATTGAGGTTTCTAATATCATTTTTTTCTAAACTGAATAGTTTGCGCGAGAGTTGCCCCCCCCCCTGTAACTTCTAAAATAAGAGAATGATAAAACTAAGAAAAATATATGATATACATTACTATGCCAACTTCCAACGAAAATTGATTTGAACGAGATCTAGTAATTAGTTTTTTTTAATACGTCATAAATAATATACCGCAATTTACATTTCTTTCAATCAAAACACTATTATTAAAACATCGATGAAAGTTAAAACGAACTACAAAAACTTTTATATGATGTTACTTGCTGCTACGGAACCCTTCAAGGGCGAGTCCGACTCGCACTTGGCCGCTTTTTAAATAGAAGAATCTGTCTCTTTAGTAATAATAAAAAAAACTAAATACTATTACCAGAGCCGCGGGCAAATGCTACCTAGATATATATCAGTGAATAACCCTCAACGTCCCACTGCTAGGCTGCTCCACTCCGGAGAGGGTTAAGGCCATACGTCTTCACGCTGACTGAGTGCAGACTGGAGAAGGACGTAAATCTTACCGTTGGATGTTTTTAAGGCGCCCCGAGGGTCTCCAACTAAGCTTTACGACGATCTAATGATAACAACCGGGACCGACTGCTTACCGTGACCTCTGGAATCACGGAAACGCCATAACATATCATTGCTATCCCTCGGTGATAGATTTCAATCATCCAAGGCCAGCTAGTCTATACCTATACAATATATATGTATTTAAGTTTTCAATACTACTTACGCATGGAAAGGGTTTACCTAAACTAATTCACATATATCAAAACTTGCATTTTTAATTTGAGTTATTCACAAAAATAACAGCGCTATATAAAATAATACTAACCAATAAAAAAAACAATCCGATTTTTTGTGTTAACAGGACACTAGGCGAGCGCTAACATAGCGGGTTTTACTTTCTTGCAGTGACCCCTCAAGAAACTAGTTAAGAGAAAGTTGACTAAGTACGAGTATCTTCAATATATTTAAGTTTAAACAAACGTAAAACGATATTAATTTATGAAAACCATTAAGATTTGTTTAATAAATATACAAAACAACGTCTCAAGAATAACGAGAGTGTATCGGCGGCGAGGAAATATAATTTCACTATTTTAAATTAGGTACCTGTTGACGTAATAAAGCATCCACCATAGAATGAAACAATTCGCTCCAATACAATACACACATCCAATTAGAACAGTGGTATCGTGCGTATCCACCGACCCACGTGTGTTGAAAATAGTCACTTACTCATAAATATTTATAACGAGAACAAAGCCGTCTTTGTATACTTCCACATTCACTTGGAATTATAATGGTTGTCTCACTAGTATCCCGTACAAGAGCCAAAACGGCTCGCATTAGGAAGAATAAAAGATTTTAGTAAAGTTTTCACTTGGCAACCGACACGGCGAATATCTCAAATAGAGATGACATAGTTTCTGGAATTTGTAATGGGAAAACCATCCGTGCCGAGAAGACATCATTGCAGTTTCTCCCTATTTATATTTGAGTTTAGATTTAATACAGTTTTTGTAGTTGTCGTTTGACTAAATGTAATAAATCATAATTCGGTGACGACCAGTATCTTACGCCTGGCATTTTCCATTGCGATGGTGGCGGATATGACCGACCAAACGGCAGTCAGACCGTGTCGTACGGTAGTGGTACAGTTATCCTGGATAAAGGCGGTTACTGTGTCCGCCGCAGAAGTGATCTGTCAATTAGAACCGCATAACCTTGTTCACATCGGTGATCGCTCGTCCAGTCCTAACGATTACAATTACTGTCTGCAGTCAACAATGAAGTGTATTCGATTTCCGTTATGTAACATTTCGGTACTTAGAACGTAGTTAATTCCGACTACGAACGACTTACGAATCATGAAACCTTACCAACGCAAGGTCGTCAATATCGCTAAGTTTCATTGCAAAAAAACACGTTATACCCATACCGATTCTTTGATAATTCAATAGTAAAGTAACAAATTTCACGCTCCGCATCAAAAAATATTTTTGTAGCAGTACTCGTTATTTTTGTTCTATTCTATAAATCGATTTTAGTTTTTTTAAGTAAATAGTCGATGTAACTTTACAATCTTTTTAAACTGTCTCATTTTATTTTAATCATTTTTTCCTAAGCTAGTTAAAAGAAGATAAATTAAATAAAAAATAAGCATATTTCTTAAATATTTTCAATGTTCTGATAAACGCAACTTTAAATTAAATACTTTTGGTATTAATATTTGGTATTATGAGTAAATCTCTACAGGCGTAAAGATGCACAATTATCTCAAAGCATTATGGGTATAGAGCTAAAACCGTTGCATGAAATTATGAATCGAAATGGCTCGAGACACAATCACGATTTTCATCACTGTGAAATCTACCAACACTAATGCAGTCCAGTGGAACGGTGGCTATAAAAATGCGTGGCATCACGTAGACATAGTTCCAAAATAGCGTCGTGCTCGTTCTGCGCCCGCGCAGGTCGACGCCCGACTTACAAAATTTCATCGAATTATATCCAAACTTACTGCAAAACAAATATTCCGATTGAACGGTATGTTTTTGATATTTGATTTGATCTGATGATACCCTAAAACAAAGTGACTGGAGACTTACATACCTATAGAATTAAAAGTACAAAAATCTTATGACTAGCAAACTGATATCTTAGGTACCATTTGGCGAGGGTGAGAATGGAATATAGTTTATCTACATCTAGTATATCTACAGTTTAAACCGAGCTTTGTATGAACAACACCATCTAGTGTTTTAGAGGTAGAGAATCATTAGAGTTATTTTAACGTTATCAACTTTTCAGCTTCGATCTCGGGTGATATTTCTGCTTAGGTATACCTATGAGAAGGCTGCATTGCGTGGGTGCTTCCGTGAGGTACTGACTGTCTACGAAATCGCTATCATGACTTCACGATCTATTGATTTAAACCTATAAACCTTGTTTTGGATACATTAAGAGCTGGTGCAAAGCTCACTATATATTGTTTATTTTGAAGCTAATGGAGAAACGTGTGGCACGCTGTGTGATTTTTATTCAACTATATTTTGATTCTAACTCCTAAAATAAGAAAAAGGGAGAATAAATGTTGTTCGCTTTCAGATATTCTGTAGTAGTTTAGATTTCAGACAAAGTTTGTAGCCATATTAAGTAGCTTTTGACAAAAATATGTTTAAAACATACAAATCAAATTGAATTAGCAGGTTAGTTTATATTTAAGGGTTAATTATCATGGTTATATACCTACAAATAACAGATCTCTAGTTATTATACAACAAAAGAGAAGTCTATTAAAAAAGGAATGCACGGCACAAACACACGCTGTTTAGTCACGTGCCGTTTGAGAAATGTCAATATTTATAGGTTGCCGACCTGACTTCCTTTCCTCCATATTTTAGAAAGGATATTATAAAACAATTAGATACAATATACTAACGTCGGTTACGAACCCACAGAAATATCGCTTGTTTTATTTAACATTATCTTCTGTACATTCTGAACACGTTTTAAGGTGCATATGTATGTTCTGGTAGGAAAAGCGGAATATCAACGTGGAATCGTGAATCGAATGCATCTGATTAAATACTGATATAAGGAGGGTATGAATCCATGAGCAACAATTCGTGTTAGAAGTTTCCGTTATCTAATGTAAATTTATAATGTTTGATAACAATGAGGGTAGAAACTTCTTTCTTCAGTAGGTATCTCCAAGTAATAGAAATGAATCACTTTTTAAAATGTCTCACGGGAGACTCTTTGCAATTGTCAAATAGCAAGCCTATTACAATACTATGTAACTAGGTAACATCAAAACATATTAAAAGGCTACTTACCTGTAAAAACGTAATAATGAAATAATTGTCTATGGCACTGTTATGTTATTCATCGTTTGATCTTGATAATGAAGCCTGAACTAATGAAATGTCTGTTACAAAGTGTAAATATATTAAAGATTATAAAAAAGTGCGGCCGATTCCTATCAGTTTTACTGTCTAAACAAATAAGCTGTCCACAAAAAATCTTATATTTGCTAGTGTCAGAATTGACTTCCGAAGTTACGGCCAAAAAAATCTACAAAAAATTTGCATGGCAGATAACTATCATTGTGTTTTTCTATCGTTTATAATACAACATAATTAAAAATAGCTGTCATAATACAGTCATCACATAATTTTAGCTTAGGTTTAAGATATTTCTTTAGTTCCCACATTGTACTATAGAACAGGTCGGTTACTATCCATATAGTTAATGTATTTTTACTACTATATAGGCAGTTATAATATGAATAATGGTAAACACATTATTTAAGCCACCAACAATTATTTAAAAAATTGGTATATTTAAGTCTTTTACAAGATTACATCAATCATTTCTGGTTATGGATTTAGTACAATACATTGATTGCAAAAATATAAACTACGCAAAGAAATAAATATTTATATTTCTCCATTACGTTACAATATCTATTTGTTTTTGTACGATAACAGTAAAAAAATCTTAACCTAAGACTCTCGGTTTCTTCCTGTAAGTTTTGTTTAATGCCTGTTTCTGTTATTTGACTGTGAAATTGCGATTGTAAGCCAGTCGAGCGTGTTTGCATAGCTATAAAACAATCTATGGGTGTCCGAGTGCCGTTTAAGGTTCAATGATCACTAAGATCAGTCAAGACTACTTCTGACGGATCGGTAACTTTTTCTATCGATACGATTCGTTTGGCTTGGTCGTCAAGCGTGGGATAGCAATGATTGTTTGATTGGTGACGTAAAGGTATGTAAAGGTGCTATGATTTGATTAATGGAACAGATTGAGAAAATTGAGTTGGCACAAGATTAGTGGCATGTGTTTTATTTAAATGACGTGTGGTCGATGCAAAGTGAAGCGTTCAAGTTTTTTTCGACGGGTTACTGTACTTTAATTAGAGTTGAAGCGGAAACTGGCTCACTTTCATATTATCCTTATATTGATTGATGTATGTTGTTCACTTTATTTTGTTTTAGTAGTTTAGGTTACAATGAGTTTTTATTACATCGTATTTCACCTTTACCATGACGTGATAAACGAATAACATTCATAAAAATATTTATTGTAGTATTCCAAAGATCAGTACATCATTCTAGTACCATTACTACTTTCCTCATAGAAAGTAATGATTATAACAGGTAGTACTTACAGAAAACTTCCAAATTATTTTAGTGTAGAATATGATTAAAGTTTTAATTCGCTCCAAAATTGATTAAAGTTCGTAGTAATAAGGAAGACGCACCTTTGTGGTCAAGAAATTGATTTAGAATGAATAACATTGCAATATACAGGACTTTCTTCCGTATAAAAACTATTACATAGTAATATCAAATCAATCCGACCGATTTCAGCCATGGCGACCACGTGAATGGTGAAGTTGGAAATCTATACAAATAAATAAAATTGTAGTGTCTGTATGTAATGACAAATGAACAGTTTTTACATTACATTACATTACATATATGAAAGTACATTAAATACGGTACTTACATCAACAAAGCAATTTTAATTTTTTTGTCTGTCTGTACGTTTGTACCGGATAACTTCTCGCACGGCTGATAACACAAGAAATACTTTGGCTCATTTTTTTAGACTAGTTTAGCTTAGTAACCCGCGATGCATTACAATAACTGCGGCTATCAGCGAGGGACTCAGCTAGTTATATAATACATACCATACGAATAAACAACATGCTCTGTACGGTATTCTCAGTAGTATTCAAAGGTTTACCTGCAACAAAAATACATAACGTTTAAGTAATAAGCATATTTAGGCGAGAAACAGTTAATTTACGTCCGAGTATTTCACTCGGGCCGTTCGCCTCACGGCTAATTAAAATTCATAACATAACTACTTTAAGAACATAAAACGTCTTGTGAGATTAGAGGTTGTAAGTATCTTATTATTCGATTCAGTTGATTTATAAAAGTTAATAAATATTAATATTTCAGTTATGCGTCATATAATTAAGGATTGAAATATTAAAATAGCAACATAGCAATATTTTGGTGACAAGAATACAATTTTTTTTTCATCTCGGTACAGCTATGCTCTTGACCATAAACTACTAAAGGGATAGTTATATAAGCAATTAACTGTCACTGTCACTGCGCCGTATATACTACAAGACATAATTAGACATCAGCTTTATCCATAAAAAAAGGTTAGGCATATGACAGTTTAGTGACAATCAATCTGTGATTAGCATACAAAATATTGTATACTAATATATCTGTAAATATATTTGGAATCGATCGTCTATTTATTATAAACAAATTAAAATGTATTTCAAATATGTTACACCATATTATGCTTATTAATCGCTTTCACATTGGTTAAGGACTTTGAAAATATTTTCTGTTACTTATGTTAATTATAAAAAAATATTAGAACATACATTTGAGTAAAAAAAAATTTTAGAGCGGATTTTAATAAGTCTCGAAGTTCATTTAACTTGTATTGTGACCCTTTTGCACTATACCAAACAATACAACAATAATACACACAAATAAATGTGCTACGAAGAAATAAACCATACACTAAATATGCAGCAAGTCACAACTCTATGTCTATTAAACCTAATAAAGGTTAATCTTGAACATAAAAGTTTTAATTACGAGTTGCCGCGGGAAAGCGACCCTACTCCTTTCTTAAAATGCATGAGAAAACCACGAGCCTGCGCATGTATTAACATATAATTTTGCACCTGAGTATATGATTAGTGATTGTATTTACCTGTCTGTAATTCAACATGTCATAATTAAGATACAGTCATGTGTTAACTAAGTAATTAAGTATGGCGCTTTTCTCTTGACCGCAACTGGTGTTAGTTTGTGGTCGCTAAGCCCAAGGTTACTAACCTCGTACATAATACCATTTGATAGGAATTCGTGAATCTTTAGAAACAGCACGTCATTATGTTTTATTAGCAATAGAGGAAGCACTTAGAGTAAATGTACGGCAAATAACACCTTTCGTCTTTAGAGATTGTTCTACTATCCATGATTGCACCCATTACAACAATAAGTATTGCTTTATATTTTTAAAACAGTACATAATATATAACTCTACATTAATAAAATCAATTAGAGTCCGTTCATTAGTAACGGTAAATTAATAAGATAATATTGTATCATCCACTCATAATGATACCAACTATCCAGAAACAAAAGGAAAAGAAAAAATACCGAAGTACTGTAAATCAACGAAGTGCAAACAGAGGTACAGTTAGTTTTTCTGGCGTTACACTGAGTGACTCGTCAAAGTACTTTGATAAGTGTATATATCATTATTAATGCACCGGCTATTACAAAAATTGATGCACGAATATGACGAAACCAGTTGCTGAGATGAGTTACCGAGTCAATTTACCGTTGTTCCAAAATAAAATAGAGCCCTAATGATTGATTGCCTTAATTTAATACAATGTTGATTATTAGGAAATAAAGGCTAATGACCACCTTTAACGGTTTATGAAGCGTTTATTTTCATGTTTATAAAAAAAAGAGCTTGCATGAATACAATATGTATATATTTACAAAAAGAATATATGCATTTATTTCAGCACAAGACACCCATAGCACAAGCTACACTTCGATAGGGACAAGATGGTCTGGTGCGTCAGATATACTTTAATACTTTTATTTATTTACTTTATATTAATTTATTGTTTTCAAGATTATGTGAAAAACATAAAAATACTTAAAACAATCACGTATTCTGGGAATATCCAGGTGAATATGATGCCGAAATCTTCGTACATTGTTAAGTACTAATTTTAAAAAGCTTTAAGAATGTAGCCAGTAGGTATCTTGATTTCCAAATTATTTGAACCGGTTTTTAACATTATCCTGTTACTTTTTACCGTTTTACAGCAATGAAATATCACCAACATGCGGCACACAACGTGCAAGCATATGCATGAATGTCGAATGTCCCTCAATTTTAAACTCATAACTACTACTTATTTATTTGAATATTATCATTCAGATGACAAGAACAATTGTTTTTTTTAAGATTATATAGTCCATGATTCGGAACACTAATAGTTTCGTAATGTCCGTCTGTTCGTCCGTCCCTAGACTAACCGTACAAACGGTTAGTGCTACAAAGACGAAACTTTGCATGGATGTGTTTTCACTACGTTGAAGGAAAATATTTCAGGTACCGTACTTCCCTATGTAAAGTGGGGGATCTGTTTGTTTTTTTTTCGTTTACCCCATCGTGTTGGGCATCATTAGATAAGTCTTTTAAAAACATGCGAGTGGTTACTAAGACTATTTTTGATTTAGGTTTACAAATTATTACAATAACACAACTTGATAAGGATTTTTTAGTTATAAGAAGCCACTCACTTTCCCTCAAACGCTTAAGTTTTTTCACATTTGATGATACTCCATGTCATGAATTTTAAAGAATAAAAACTATAAAGGCTCAGCTTATTTAATTCAGAAGCTATCGAGGCCTAACTTGTACTTACACTTACTTGGTAAACGTCGTACAAAAAAGTGAAAACTAAAACCCAATTACGACAAAAAATGACACAGCAGGATAATCGGCACAATTATCCATGTCCAGACATACACATATTCAAGTTTGAAAAGCAACAGTCACACGTTACACGAAACGTGCCACAACAATACTTTAACAACGCGTGACTACGGCTTTTCAAACTTTTATATGTATATCTCTTACAATCTCACGGATAATTGTAATCATTGCGTCGATTATCTTACTTCTTCAGGAACGTTGTTTAATCCAGTGTCCTAACAATCTTGTTTTATACTTTTTAGCGTCGCTTTTTATCGTAGTTGAATTTTAGATTTAACTTTTTTTTATTAAAAATCTTTTGCCTACTTTTTGTAATATGATTTTATACTCTTCATTGCGAAAGTTCCTTCGTGGCGCACATTGTTTTAATTTAATTACGATTAATTTTCTACCGTCGCCTAGATATCGGTATTATCAGTATAACAAATGAATATCGTTGTGACTTGGGCTTAACAATTTCATTAATTTAAATTTCAGTTAGTCTCACTACTGTTTGTTAGCTTGAACTTTATAAATTTAACTAACCAGTGAACCTAATGCCTATAATAAATTTGGTCTGCCCGGTGATCCTGGTATAAAACAAAAAAAGATCACGTAAAAATTAATTTCCATGGAAATATTTTTTTTATTCTTAGGAACTAAATATTAAAAACATTTCATGTTTTAAACAAGTAAGTGGATTAACTTCACAATCGCACTAAACAATCTAATTTCATATTATCACTTGTGAGATATGTACACGTGTTTTCATGCCTTTGGTTGAGAAGTTATTCTATTTGTTTAAAACTTTTAATACTTATGTTGTCACTGTAATATGTTGTTACGTTGGCTAATTAGGTAATAACATAAGATAGAAGGTCCCTAAAGTAGGGACTAAATAAAATAACCGAATTGGTACCAATTATTATTAAGTTATTTATTTATTTACTTAAAAGATTCCCTGACAGAACAAAATCGATTCAGAACTAAAATAGATTTCATGTTAATTTAGAGAACAATCACGATTAAGATTAGTTCAATGTGAGCACACAAGTAGTAATACAGGAAATGTCTGGGCAATACGAGTATCTACCTCGAGGCGTAGCGTATGCATCGGGAAGCAAACGTGTACATACCATAGAACAAGCAGAAGGCGGTCGAGATTTCTGCCAGAGGCTTTTAATTGACAATAGCGATAGCGAACGACCAGTGCAGATAGGCTGGATGATAGTATTTTACCTTTAACCTAGTCGTTACTGTACGTGATAGCGAAGTACCACAAATGATTATGGCTTCTAGGTTATTAGATTTTTAGAATCTATATATGTCTAATAACAAAAGCTATAACTGATGTCATATACCCATATGGTATGAAAACTGTAAGTTATTTACTAAATCGTCAGCTATACATTTTTGGTTATACCAGACATGACTTTAAGGCCCGAGGCATTATGAATGCGGAAATCGACATTGACAAAAGAGTTATAGCGCTTATAAACGTTATGCTGATTGCCAATCTCGAAGAACATAATTCTAAGAGAAAACCTGGAGTGACATAAGCACAGGCGAGCTTAGAGTAAATTAATAAATAGTGAGCAGACCACCCATGTACAG
Source organism: Phragmatobia fuliginosa (assembly GCA_932526445.1). NCBI lineage: Eukaryota > Metazoa > Arthropoda > Insecta > Lepidoptera > Erebidae > Phragmatobia > Phragmatobia fuliginosa. The sequence continues at coordinate 10,401,362 of OW052068.1, read as the reverse complement.
TTGCTGGATCATTAACTAAACAATTAGTTTTACTACCTCACCAGTTACTTGCTGAAGCTTCAAGTTAGTGAATTCCAAGAACTATATAATACCACTTTAGAAAATAACCAATCATGTGTTGCTCACATATACAAACCAACTGGGCAAGAATTTCGTTAATTGTTAATATAGTTAACTGCATCGCATCATAAGAAAATCTTGTAATGTAATTAAAACTGTGTTTAATTTAATAAATTAGTTATATAGTTTTGTTGTTCTGATTTATATACCTCAGTGTAGTACTGAGAATAGTAATCTTACATTTGAGAATATTGATATTTAACATTTATTTTGATTTCTAGAGCAGCAGGTTTCGACAACATTTTATATTTTAGCAATTAATAAATTTGTCGAAAGTCTTACAATCATAGCCATTATTACATTTTGAATGTGAGTACCATTATTGATTCATTACGGTTTGTGTGCACTTCTAGGATCGTCTTGAAATATTCCTGAAAAGTTACTTAAATTGCCTCATCAGCATCAATAACCATTAACAGTACTCTATTGGACATGGCATGATTAAAAAAAACTCCCTTGGCGTGTGAAGTTCATTAATAGTATATATAAGGACTGTTTATACGTGCACAGAGTACGAGAGAGATAAACACGGAATTTCACAATAAGATGCATACAGATATTATCAAACAAGTCTTAACGCGCTAGTTAACGGTTGTTATAATGTCGCATTAAAATGTACATAACGTATTTTTCTAGTTTCAAAAGCAACCGCTGTCATCATATTCTAGTTTGTTTTACGAGTGTTGCTTAGAAACATATGACATTGCGCGGTAGGCTAAGCCTTGCATGCAAAGATGTTGGTTGGGATATAGTGCACAGTAAATATGATCTCATGGCGGGATCTATGTGAGCATAATTGGACATTCGCAGTAAGGCTCTGATTCCAAAGATAAACATGTCGAGGCCGTTGTGAAGGCAGTGTTGTCAAGTGTCCATCCAATATTATCTGCTCGCGACATCTGTATTCTGAGGTCGGTTTTTCTATCTGTGAGCAATGCGGTGGGCGGTAATAGCGTCCGCCCCAACGGGATTCGAGCCGTCGAGCGCCGACATCGTTTCGCGTCTCATCGCATGGCCGCAATACATCGCTCCACTTAAATTACGTGCGAACTTGTTCCGATTAACCATAGCGTATTCCCAACACTTGAAAAAATGTCTTCTTTAAATTGACATTTTGTGCAATTTAATGAAGTTTGATACCATATTTAAAGTACTTTATCTTATAATACATTTTATTTTGTCTGTAAAAAAAGTTGTCAACAAGTAACTAAACATATATATATCTATTTATCGTCCTAGCCATTATTCCCAAGATCATTTGTAATCAATGGCATAAATATAATAATAAATAATAAAAAACATGTAAAAAACAATTAGGATACTAAGCAAATGCCGATGACTTGACAATAACCTCAGATGCAAAATATGGATATAATTTTATCAGAAATGCATCATTCATATGATTTCAAACAATATTTTTGGCAAACATATTGTTAGAGTACGTGTGAATCCTTAAACTCACTTCAGCAGAAGCTTTTCTCTCTTTTCAATGATATAGCACTGTAAATAATGGGTGTAACACCTTCAAGTGGGCAATGTAATTCCGTTATACCGAAACAGAAATGACGTGTTAGTTAATCACAGAATTACTGATTGCTATTTATCGGCAACATTAATCATTCAACAAAGAAATAAAAAAAAATTAATATATATGTGGTTAGTTAATTATTTTTGGGCGGCACAAATTCGCTTATGTCTAGAGGCATGACTGCTATTAGAAGTGTATTTTGTACTCAATTAGAGTGATTGACGGTTTGTAGTATAAACATAAGTAATAGGTTTTTAATTTAACCGGAAATACTTTCATATGAATGAGCAACCACCTAACGGTTCGTTTTATTTATGTTAAGTTATATGTTGGTACATTTTATATATACTAAAATTTACAATTTATTTTGATCTACTTTAGATGATATTTTTATAAGGACTACGTTGATATTTTTAATTCACTCAAACACCTTTAAACTACATGACCGGTGTCTTTTCACTTTACTAAATTCATTAACTTTTAAATAAAAGCATGGTTATCCGTGAGCATCTTGTTCGCCGGAAGAGTCGTAAAACGGTTTTAACATTAGTGTTTTTGCATTCGCCATCAGTGGTACAGGAGTGTATCGTCGTTCCCGTACACCGGGAAACAATCAATTACATATTAGCTTAATGTAACATAGATAGTCCGCAGTACACTCTAAGATTTGCATGGTCTATGCGAAACGGTCACCTGTCAACGGCGCTAAGGTATAACGGGTCAAAGTCAGCGACAATCAGTTTAATGCTTCGTGCATATATTTTTTTGGTACTCTAACAAACTTAATACGTGCGTGCGTAAAACCATAATTGAAAATAGTGTTATCCAAATACATTTTATCAATTTAAAATACCATGAATCTAATATGGTGATTGCCTGAATGTAATTCTATTACTAATGTTGTTTAGAATGGTTTTCATCATAAAATACCGTAGCATCGTGTGCAGAGTATTAATCGAGTAGTGCATATTAATGAAAATATTATTAGACAACAGTAAACGATCGTAAAGTAAAATTAGATTAAAGTTTTATGTTAGAGGTTTGTAGTATGCAGGTGCGATAGAGACTAAGAAGAGCTGCAACAATGGCAGCGTGCGCGGTAGGCGGGAAAGTATCGTGGTAGCCAGGGGGGGTGAAATTTCTGCATTTACAAAAAGCGCTTTATACCAATTGCAGGAAAACGTATCCAAACTATATTTAGAGCAATCTAAGTATCATAAATAATTAACAATAGGTGCGGAAGTAAGTATTTTTTTAATAAAGGCTTAGACGGGTTAGACAAGTAGAGCATGAAAGCATAGACGCAAGTCTAGTAATAAATACGCAATTGGGTACAAACACGAACTCGATACCCTTGTTTTGCAAAAAGTTTTACGTGTTACTTGAATACGCACAAGATGATATGTAAGACAAAAAGCGCTTTTAATGAATCTGCATATTTTTCACTTGCTATTTCTTGCAGCTTCGCCCGCGTATCGGTATGCTTGATGTCGCGGTGATCATTTTTCGTATTACAGTATGACACTATGAAACAAATAACGTGACATGACTCAACGTCGTAAGGATCTTCTTCAGCTACGATACTTGTTTAATATAATCATTTATTCGGTCTATACAGATAGGCAAGTTATAAACCTGTAATGTAATTTTAAACGATGAGAAGTTTTGCTTCGTTAGCTTGGTATGACTTGAAAGGTTATAAAATGATATTAACTCACGCATCATCTTTTCTTTTTTTACCGCATTATCTATTGTAAAGTTTTCGCGTAATGTAAAATTTAAAACGCATATTATTATTGTGCATTTGATTTTTAGATAATTTTGAAAAAATTGGACAAGTGCGTGTCAGGCCACGCATAGAATAGGATTCCGTAGTCACCGATATAGTAGTTAGATTAAAAATCGTGTCCAATAGACAACTGTTGTTTATTAATTAGATCTTTAGTTTTGTACTGTATTAAGCCCCTATGATTCTTAAAAGTGATCAAAACCGCTATAGTTTTTCTTGAAATGGGCTACTAACATGGTATTTTTCAGATTTTTTGAGCCAGCCGTTTAGCTTTGCAAAGCTTTAGCACGCAAAGTTTCATCTTTCTAGCACCAACCGTATGGGCGGTAGGTTGAGGACGAACGGACGGACGGAGGGACATGGTGATGAACTACGTAATCCTAAAAATAATAATAAAAATAATGAAGGTTATAAAATTTGGACATGAAATCTCTAAATTTGTTCCGTAACTAGTTTATTCCATGCCCGTTACTCTTGGACCGGTCGATGTCTACTTAGTGATACAGTTGGCAACATACCAATTAGTGACGACCGACATGTCTTGAGCAATTTCGTCATTGCGTTCTTCAAAGCCGGCGCAGACTGCATAGATTCTATCTGCATACATTAGCTTCCCTACTAATAAACGTTAAGTAACTGTAGATTATCACTTAATTATGAGAATAAAACAAAATCCATGAAGCGGAGATTCCTCTGAGTATTTAATAGCATTTCTGATTTATTATCTGTCAAAGTTTCTTTGTTTTTTACTTCTGATCGTATAACATTACGTTTGCGTTTTTTACTAGCATGTGAAATATCTGCAGGTAACTTGGGGGAAATTATTGCAACTTCAAGCTTTACCTTGCACCGCTTCGCTGTGTAGTTGCACTGGCAAGAAATAAGGAGTGATTTTTTCATGGATAACAACAGACAATTAACATCGGGGAATATGTTTGTACTGATATTTTTACCTTTCCCAACATCTAAAAACTAAAAGTAAATTTAATGAAATATATCTAATAAGCCAACCTTAAATAATGACGACTATCGGTTATTGACGATTGAAAACATAGGAAATGTAATCTAATGCATAACTATAATGTACTATCATTAATCTTGTTTACTGTCGATCGATTTAATATTCTGTTGTGATATATTGAATACAAAGATATTTGACAGTAAGTTTATTAAACCAACATTGGTCCAACGAACACAGTCGGTTGTATTTTACTGTTCAACATAGTTCAGAGATAATTTTGAAATGTCCGCATTAAGTTTGAGATTGTCCGTTTTATAACCTCATACCAACAGTATATTTTCTCATTCATTTTACAAATTAATCTTGTATTATATTGACTGACTTTCACGTGTAAGTTGGATTATTCTGCGTCTTTAGTGCCATTCGCCCATCAAAGTCTAAAATTCAAAGAGTTAGGTTTGTGTTTTAATGTAAGCAAGTATTTGCAAATAGCTACAGCAATGTCGAAATTTACATAGTTTTAACTTCGATCCGATTTTGATTTAAGATGTACCGATCTGATTTCCCCTATTTAACTTCTCCAACGTTATATATTTATTTCATAGCAAATCGGAATTGAATACATATTTACATATATAACAATAAAAACACAACAACGGTATGTTTATACATGTGTGAAATCCATTTTCAATTTAGAGCTTTATTTTTCGCTAAGCCGCAATGTAATTTACCACGTGTACCTATTGCTGTGAAAATTGAAGTAAACCTGTAAATCGAATCAATCACGAGCGTGTTGCTATTACTACGTGAGCTGTGATTTCCTTGTGGTGGACAATTCTAAAAATACTTTACTCGTGATATACAAACCAACTGACGTGGCCATCAGTAGAAAAAACTCTAGAAACTAAGTGTTGCATGTACCGACAAAGTTGTAATAAACAAATGAAAAGAGGACTTAGCGAGAAGATATTAACTCGACTTTGCTCTCACATACCAATTTGCAACCACTACACCTCATTATCATACATCATAACTCCTAAGGGTTTACTGATTCATATTTCATCCAGTATCGAAGTATGTATCACTGATGTGATATGAGATTGTATTTATCAGTCTGAGTTCGCTTCGTCTGCTGTATGAGGATAATACAGAATCCATCTTCCCATCGTTATTACGGTCCTAATATGCACACAATATAGTACAGTCTCTGTCAGTTGTAATATTTCGCAATATATTCTCATAATCGGGAACTATCGATTTCTAATTTAGTTTGTAAGCTGTATCCACGTATGTGCAAGAAAATTCAGAAAATGACTGCACGCGTTGATGTCACTTGTGGATTTAGTATTAGTTCTCTATTTAAGCATAAAGTTATTTTATTTAATGTAATAAGAGATGAAAGTTACAAATAAGATATAACGGTATAGGAATTTTATAAAAAATATGAATAGGGTATTCTCAAGTTTAGGCCGTATATAAAAAGAATTGTAACGAATTCGATTCTTATGGGCATTGATGAACGAGATTGAAGAATGATGGGTAGTGAAAGGGTTCACCCGGCGTAAGTCTCGGTCGCGGACACGACGTGTACTCGTGCGCAACCCAGCGACGCACCTACCGTTATATAGCACCACTTAGCTGGACAGTTAACTTCAGAAGCGACTTGTGCTTATGTGTGATGACCAATTCCAGCAATCACATTTACTTGCCATGTATATACTCAAAATTACAGCCCTCAGACATCCTGGTATTTAGACAACGTAGTTGGTATTGTAAGTGACAGAGCTATGAGCTATAATAGCGTAAACTAACAAGTAATAACATTACGTATTTTTGTGAGCATATCGGTAAAATCGTACTTTGGTAGTGTCAAATAATGAAAAGACGCGACGGTCGTGACTGAGGCGCGTGCGCTGGTCTTATCATGCGCTACTTATGATTATCATGTCTAGCGTTCGCGTCACGGCGTCTATTGTGTTCTAGTAGACACGACGCGAGCTTTTTGCTAGTTGCGACATTAAAACCCAACTAGTTCAGTTGCAAAATAAGGTTAATTAATAAAAATAGAAATTTCATGTTGTGTATAAAAAGTTAATTGCATTTTGCTGACAATAGATAAAAAAATAGAAATCCAGTTTTTTTATTTACTTGACTTACTAAACGCAATTTTACCCATTCATTTCGTTTATTAAATAATTATTAAAAAAAAATGTATGACGAGCGTCTAGGCTGTGACACAAAAAACTTTCTTTGCTGTTTGGCCAACCTTACGATTATTATTTAAAAGGGATGCCTTTTCAAAATAAAGCTACAATTAAACAAAATAACTGATACAAAAAATAGACCGAAGACCGAGTAGAAGGAGCGTTTGCTGTTTTGAGTTAGTTAAAGTTGAAATTGTCTATAAGAGGGAATGAAAGTATTCATAAAATTAAGCTACTGATGTTGTTGATTCCGTGGTACACATCTCGGGAACGAAGTGCTTGACTACGTGGAAGAGGAGTGTGCGGCCGCTTCGACCTCCGCGAACGCAATAATTGAGCATAGAAATCAAATTATAGATGATTGATGATGCCGTTACCGCACGACCGAAGCCGCAATGACGCCCGCCGACCAGACCGTATCATTTGCGTAATAGGAATTCGACAAAATATATAATACCTACTAAAAATTATATGGACTCGCTTAATATCTGGCCTATACTTTCGGATAATTTGATTTTACAAAGAGTAAGTCATTAAACTACATTTAACGTAGAAATTGATTTGAAACCGGTATGGTTCAGTCAAATCAAATGAACAAATTAATATATGATGTTCGTTCTGTAAAAATCAAAACCACTAGATATATTTTCATTTTCAGGCACCATCACTTTGAAAATTTATATAGCCTTTGTCACTACCACAATCTTAACTAATTCAACGATACCTCATATTTCAAAATCCGTCCAGCCGCTTGGGCTGTAGGACGTGCAAAAGAAATGGGCATACATACATACAATCACTCAAACTTTACCCTCCTTCTGACGCAGTCGGTTAATAAGAATGATACGATAAAAAAACGGTAGAATGGTACATAGAATTGGCACACTAAGAAAGCAAAGTAGAAGTCTGATCAATATTGGAAACCCTGATTAATGTTATTATTCCAAATAATTAGAAGATAACAAGTCGAAGTCTTCAACCAGTGCGTCCTACCCGTCATGACATACGGAGCCGAAACGTGGACACTCACGGCACGGCTGGTCCACAAATTCAAAGTCACGCAGCGTGCTATGGAGAGGGCTATGCTCGGAGTTTCTCTAAGAGATCGTGTAAGAAACGAGGTAATCCGGCAGAGAACTAAAGTTATCGACATAGCCCATAGGATTAGCAAGCTGAAGTGGCAATGGGCTGGCCATATTAGCCGCAGGACCGACAACTGTTGGGGTAAACGTGTTCTTGAGTGGAGACCGCGTCTCGGCAAACGTAGTGTAGGACGTCCACAGGCCAGGTGGAGTGATGATTTGCGCAAGACGGCTGGCAGGAGCTGGATGCGAGTAGCCGAGGATCGAACTAAGTGGCGTGCAATTGGAGAGGCCTATGTCCAGCAGTGGACTGCGATAGGCTGATGATGATGATGATGAAGTCTAATTCTACAGGTTCAACAAAGCAGTCTAGTCATGATCGGCAAAGAGAAAAAATTAGAACACACTCCTTAAAACACTGAAAAGAAAAGTATCAAGTCATCTTGAATTTCAAAATGGTTTTGGAAAACAGTTAACAACTGTACATGTGACTTCCTACTTCTCATCAAGAAGTAAGATCTGTACGGGTAACAGTATCTAATTTTGCTGAAAGTGCTACATCACTATGAAATGTTAGTAATTTAATAATCTCTTACGACTAAGAGAGAAAATCAAGGGATTAAAGATTATATTTAATAACAGTTATGTCTCATTAAGTCACCATCACGTATGTTGTATTGAAAAAGTAATTGATAAGATATTTGTAGTCATTTATCATTGTAAAATAAACCACATGAAAGAAATACGCTGAAAGAAATGAGTAGTAGTGTCATTAAGTTATAAAAATAAATTATACTAAAATATGTTCAGGCAACCTCAGAAGTAATCAAAGGGAAATAAAAGACGAATGAAATTGCGTACAAAACCATATATGTTGTGGGCAGAAATATAAACAAATTGCGATGTCGCCCTCGATAATACACCAAGTGACCACAATACCACCATCTAATAGCCAACATTACAAGGGTCGTGTTATTTATACGTGAATAGATTATAATAAAGATGGTAATTACTGATGTCTCTCACAAACAGGTCTCGACACGATGTTACAAGTCGTCAAGACAACATTAATGAAAGACACGGATGCACTGTAAACCTACTTCCGATTGTGCTTCGAGACTACGCTGCTGTGAACAATTGTACAAGATTATAGGATTTAAACACAAGTCCGTCATTGGGTTAGCATGATTAATCGTGAAGAATAACTAGGTAGGATTATACGAGTGTACTTTCATTTCGCACGTTTCATACTCTATCGAATATTGGAAGAGTTATTCTGAACACAATAGAATGATTTTTAGTAACAAAATTTTGTTAGGAACCTTGTGAAGATGGTACATCTAAATAGCACGCCTTTTGTTCGTTGATAGTAACCCACGAAAAGTTCATTTGTACATATGTTTTAAATTAGCATCGTGTATATATTAATAAGTTTTCGGATTTCATTATTAGAGAATTGATTACTGTTAGTAATAGCTGTAATTATGATTTACATCTGTAGTGGTTTATTAGGACTATCTTTTAGATTGAATAGATTTATTACTAGTAATTGTAACATATTATTCAAATAACCCATTCAATTATTATAAAACCACCAAATACAATAAATTAAAAAAACAACGCAATTTGCACCTGCTTACTGGAATGTAAAGCCTTGAGCCACATCATGGAAAGTGGTACAATATTTCAAATCCTTTCAATTACTTGTATCGTTCAAATGCCGTAAAAATAAACGTAGCGTAGTCAAACCTTTTAAAGTATATTGAGTCGTTGGTGTTTAGGTACTTTTTAACCGACTTCAAAAAAAAGGAGGAGGTTATCAATTCGTCGGAATCTTTTTTTTTTTTTTTTTTTTTTTTTTTTTATGTATGTTCAGCGATAATTTCGTCGTTTATGAACCGATTTCAAAAATTCTTTTTGCATTGGAATGGGCGTAGCTTACAGGTGGTCCCATCGTCACCATATCGGGATCTGATCATGGGATCCCAAGGAAATCGAGGGAACTCCTCAAATATCATAGTCACAATGTCGCGATTTGGGTACTCGGAATAGTTTTTCATTGAAGTCGGTTCCTTTTTGTTAAAATTATTAATAACAGAATTTATAACTTAATGCAAAAAATATAAATTATTGCCTGTAAGAGATTGCCTCTGAGCGATAAGGCCGCCACTTGCACTTCCTTAGTGTTACGTGAGACTTATAATTATCTGGTTTACAATAATTGTAAGATATAATATCATTAGTATAAATTGATTTGCATTGCCTGTTTCACAATATCTGCGCCACATTCTTCAAATGGTCCGATGCGATAATTTTAAGAAAATATTATTTTGCTATAACGTCCAATTGCACATTCAATTCACACACAATATCAATTGTATTTAGTATAAAAATCAGAATAAACACAAACAAAACATATAGCTACTGACTTCTTCCACGTGTATATTTAGGTAATAATGATTAGCTTTTTATAACTCTTGAGTTCATACTTACATCTTAACAAGTTTACAGTGGTCAAGGTAATGGTTTCTAACATTTAATTTCTGGGCATAATGAAAACAGCTTATCATACCCGGATATTCTTGACTACAGCTTATCATACCCTGATATTCTCGACTAAGTAGGTAATAGGCCAATTGCATATTTTGCAGTGTTAGCCATGCTATTCTTAAGCGTGTCATTTACGGCTACTAAATGAGATGAGAAAATAATTTATAAAAAGAAGTTCCAATTTTTACTACTTCATCATCATCATCATCATAAGCCATCGCAGTCCACTGCTGGACATAGGCCTCTCTCATTGCACACCACTCTGATCGATTTTTACTACTTATAAATGTGAAAATAACTGGCTCAAAATCACCAAGGTGCAGAATTGGCTTTGCTAGCAATGTAATGTCTTAAATCTTGACTTAATTGAGAATTTTTTTTTTATAAATTACTTCAACTAACCTGTTTTGTGTGTACATCAAACAATAACACTAATTGATAAAGTAAATTTTAAATAAAATCAATATACATGCATGGAAAATCATTTCGGGAACGCGTCCTAATGTACAATCTTCAGCAACAAGTTCAAAATATAATATAAAAATGTAAAGTAATTAACACATTTCATTACTTAATACACCGTATTTTTTATACAAAATTTAGTTTTAGAAAGGATACTAAAAGATTATTTATTTTTAACAATAAAAATGTTCAATATATTTTGTCCGATACCGCACAAGTCATTTGAGTGAACGTATCGATAATCGATCAAAAATAATTTTAAGTGAACGCAGCCATTCGGTGTCTAACGTCAGTCGAGGAAGAGAACAATAACAAAGCAGGCTGTCAGAGTATTTATCGTCAAATAAAATAAATCTAAATGGTAAGTACCTTTCAATTCATTATTCGTAGAGCGTACATCAATGGTCCGTCAATTCGTGAACGCAATTATTACATTTAATTATTAAAGAATTTTTTTTTACGACACGAAATAACAAAGTAACCTCAAATATTTTCCTATTGATAAACCCAGATCGCATTTTGGATGGCCGCCGTCTAAACAAAGCGCGCGCTTATGTGAAATCGTCATTTCGTGAACGGTCATTTCGGAAACGTTCCCGGACATGATGGCACGTTCTCGAAATGACTGTTGCGTTGTCGGAATGATGATTATTATTTCTAAGGGCGAATCATTTACAATTTTTTAGTGTAATTATTTTAAAATTTTGTTTCTTTATAATTACAGCATAATGGAAAATCCTGATAAAGAAAAAAATAAAAAACAATCTCAAAAAAAGCTAAAAAGGATAGTGTAGCTTATTTGCGCCAAAGAGAAAAGGCGAATGCTAGAATAAGAAAGTTTTTGGATAAGATGACTGAAGAACAGAAAGAAATTAAACGGGCTAAGAACAGAGAATATTACAGAAAAAAAAGGCAGAGAATAAAGTGAAGAAAATTACTGATATGACCGAACGAGAGAAGATTTTGAGGAAAAAAACCGCGTTTCAAAGTCTTTGGATGCTATTGGACATCACAAAAGTGTACTGGCAAAAAGGACTAGACGTTTTAATACAATTAAATCGATACGAATATTTTCATAAAGAGCTAAAACTATCGAAGCTTTCTAGCCTTTGTAATATGAGTCGTGCAGTTGAACCTGAGGAAGTTTTTATGCCTGCAATTGAATCCCCTGTTGACGAAGAGCCTATGATGACAGATAACGATTTGAGATTTAAAAATAGAGTAAGCATTTATAAATTTGTATACAGCTCATCTTCCTCGGACAATGACGATTTAGAGACAATATCTCGTCGTCAGCAGATTAAAGATAAATAGGTAAAATATACATCCAAATCTCATATCCCTGGGACATTCTTGCTTGTTAAAGTTCCTACTGAGAAGTCAAATGTTTGCTTCAGATATGTTGCTACCTGCCAGACATGTGTCGATGACGATGATGGCGAAATCTTAGTAACCTTTTTGAGATCTGTGCGTAACAATATTAGAAAATTTAAGCTGGAACCAAAGGATATATCAAATATTGATTTTGAGCAAATAATCAGTATTATTCCAACACCAATGCTGAAGAAAGAAAAAAGTCAAGAATATTATTATTTTGATAATGATATGGATGTTTACGAAAAATAATAAGTTTTGTTTTGTATTTTTAATGTTTTTTTAGTTAACTTGTTGTTCGTGACAGAATTTATTGTTGATTTTCTTACATGTAACGTAATTTTTTGTATAATGTGTAGAAGTTTAGTGAAGTAGACTGTGATTTTAGGTCAAAAGACTCAAATTGTAAAAACTGATTAAAACTTATAAAAGATAAAATATGAGTACCTAGTAGAAGTTTAACTAGACTGATTTATGAAGATGTTAAAACTGAATTATAATAAAAATGTATTAATAGTAAGAGTAGTTTTTCTTAAGTGTAAACAATATGGCAATATAAATAATTACTTAGTTATTTAAACCGTTGTTTATAATTTAAATATTTCCTTACTTCTACCTAGTTATACCAATATCATAATTTCGAGAACATTTTTGTCATTCCGGTAACGGTTGATCATTTCCGGGAACATTACAATATTTCAATAAAATACACATAAATGGAGGTATTTCAATATATATATATATTTATTACATTACAGAACTTTTATTCTGTACTTGTAACGTTAATTCGATTATAAAAGTTTTAAATATTTTAAAGTTTCTTAATTGTATGCGCAATAAGAGCAATTTCTTTAATTTTTTGACTTGTTTTGCTTGTAGAAAATTTTGAATGTATTGTTTTCATTATTGCTTATTTAATATAGATACATAATATGCCCAAGTTATTAAACAAAGCTTAAATTATGTGCTTTGTTTGGTTTTTGTGGATTTTATGAAACCTAGAAAAACGTTCCCGAATTGATGGTTTTCTGTAAGATATTTACTACTAAGCAATGTTACTAAAAAAATAAAGAATTCTGTGCGCTGCCCTGTCAAGGTTTAAAAATATACAAATTATGCAACAGTACTAATAGTCATCATTATAGCTTGCAATTTTTTTTGTCATAAAACCGATTTTGAAATTCGCAACCTTGGTGATTTTGAGCCAACTATGTTTTTTTTTTACACTATGATCGCTAGACTCTATTTTAATTTTATATTTATAGTATACTTTGAATGCTAAAGGAAAGATATTGGATAAATACCATGGCAATCGACTTATAGGCGACTAAAGTACGTAATCTATAAACATGGAATTAGTGAAATATGAATCATGTATAAATAGAAAAACATTATTAAAAATTTACTTCGTACATGAAATAGTAGATCAAAGATTAAAACCGAAGATGCAAATAGCTACTTGCAAAGAATTTATAAATCTCCGAACCGTGCCTCAGTTTATCTCCTAGCTATTCACGTGCCTGCTATGCACATGTAACTATTTGAGTTCATCCATCGCCTAAAGGCGCCAGTTCTTTGTAAGTTATTACTAGTTTTCTGTTCTGACTTATAGAAGTACAGGCTATGCTCTAGGCATAGAAGTCTTTTTATTATTTTAACAAAGTCGTAATTCTGTATGTTGTATTTATATTAATTGACTTGAAGAACATCTTAAAGTAATAGACTTTAAATTACAGAAGATATTTTATTTATCATATAATTTTGAGTTGCTTTTATTGTAATTATCGTCATAATTATCTCAATATTTATAATCAAAGAATTTATAGTTCAACCACTTCTAGAAGATGACAATATTGCAGCAGATATGTACGCAATATGGTAACCTAAATAGGATTAATTTACATGTAAACACATATAACGGTAACAGGTTATTGAACTTTTTTCTTCAAGACGTTAGTTTTTTTATTTTATTCAGTATGTATAACTGATGTAGAATTTACATAAAAATTTAATCTTATATAGGTTTTGATCTGTTAGTTTATCGCGAAAAATATCACAATAATGTGAATTGTTCCAAGTACATCTACACTTGAAACAAGTCACGTTTAATGTGATTTATATATTTAAGTCGCAGTAGTATTTCAAAGACAGGCATGGAATAATGACCGTGTTGAAATCTGGTCGACTTAGCTTTGTAAGGGGCGGGGTGTCACAATCACAGCCGTCACTCCTATCACGTAAGGAAACCACCACCCCATTAGAGTCGTAACAAATTACAATTTCATTCAATGCTAATCCGCGGAAGGTACCCTTAGTGATGAACGGTTGAACTTAGACACGCCTAGTGGTTTATGCTCAAGCGGAATAAGCTGTTTGTGAGCTCTATTGTATTCTGATGATATTGTCAGCGTATATCTTATACAGTCGACGAATACATATTCAAACAGCTTCTGTAATTAACTTTAACGGGGATCTGCTTTTATTAACCGCTACGAGCGACGTTAAGCCGTACAAACTAAGTAGGTAACATAACTAAATTGCAATAATGTTCATTATAGCATTATAAAAGATAGCGTTTTCGATTTATGATTCATAAATTTACCTGTTTTTAGTACAGATGAAAATTGTTGTATAGAAGAAGTTCAAATAAATGTACCGTACGAAACTTTATTTTCTAATTTAATATTGTGGTTTATCCGCTATTCAACATTAATCAATACTTAATGTTAAATGTATGCCGAGAGCGTAGTAAACAGTATATCTTAGAATAAATCATTCAGCCTTTATATTATTAAGTATGGCAGTCGACGTATATAATGGAATAAGAGCACTATAAAGGAAACTCTTTGACGAATGGATCAATCGAAGACCAAAACAAGATAAAAAGATTAAAGATACAATTTGAGCAAAAACAAAATAAACAAATCGATATAATATATAGGTAAATATCCTTATTACTAAAATGTCTTGCACCATTATTGACATTTTAGTATAAGTATAAGGAAGCTAATAGTTTAAATTAAAATACTATTTATGACCAATAAAAAGTATAGTAAACATTCTGACTCAAGTAACATCAACTTTGAACATAATTACTTCAGTAAGAAATATCTGTGCGACAAATTTACATATAGGCATATCACTCGAAAGGAGCACAAGAAATCGAAGACGATACCCATAGTGTGCCAACCAGTACTGGTATGGTGAAACGTAAATAGCAGGTTGGAGGCATCCGGCTCATTGAATGCGCTGACCCCATCTGATCGGTACTCCTAGCAAGCTGAACGTGCCCGCACATTCGCTGTGCCAATGACCAAGAGAAAATGCATTGACTATATCAATATTTTAACGATTTTTTCATTTATTGCTATTTCTAATCGGAAGTTTAGAATACTTGAGCTTAGATTGAATTACTACAAAATCATTAAGCATTACATAAAACATTACTCACTTTCATAATAATAAGTAATTGCTAAATCTAAGTTTTAATAAACCCACAAAACAATGATAGCAAATTTATTAAATGAGAGTAAAATTATTATTTTAATAACAGTATTATTTAGAATAGACTAAAACTTTAGTTGGTTTTTAGGTAATAAGTTGCTAAGTAGTGCTCCAATACATAAATTGAATGAATAAGAATATTAATTTTATTTTAAACATACTTTTGTTGAAATAAATATTACAAAGGTGAAAGTTTGGGAGTTTGTATATTTGTTACTTTTTCACGCTCAAACGAAAATTCTGACATAATTATGTATGAAGGTAACTGAAATATTATTGTATTCCGTTCGTGGAAAGTACAAGTATTAAATACAAGTATAAAACATAAAATAGCGAGCCGAAGTTAGTCAACTATGCAGGAAAACTTGGCTAGTTAAACTAATACATGATTCTAATTACAAACGAATAATATTCTCAAAGTGCCGTACTAAAAGGGTGACCGGCTTAGAGAAAGCGAAGTTATAGTGTACTTCCGGCCTACGACCTTTGCAAATAGGCCAATGCATTATGCATAAGTTCTTGTATGAATTAAAAGGTATCACCTTGTGTAAAATATACAAGTAAACATAAAACGCTGGTTATGTCCCTCAATAACGGAACAGATAAGTACATAAATCTAAACTGCCTTTTAATATTTACAATTAATTTGCCTCTGTAACAACTGCTAATGTTGTGTATACAATAAGCCATTACATCAACGTTATCATTTTGTAGAAAGTTAAACAAAAAGACACTCATAAAAAGAAAATAAAAATGGTACCCAACGGGAATTTGCTATTAATAGACACTTGATTTTTCAAAAGAACGACTTTAAGTATGAACCGTTAGGGTAGCAATTTAATGTTGATGTGCGAAATGGGTACTACAACATCTAAGTTAATTTACAGCTCGTGGGAGATACAGAAGTATTCATGGGAAAAAGGTTTTCAAGTGGCATTAAATTATAATGCACACGATGTTGCATGCTTAGAACGTTTTAGCGTGCCATTCTAACTTTCTAGGTTAACTAAAAGTATACAGGACGGCTGTAAACACAAATACACGGCAATTCAGAATGTTGATTTATTGAATATGAAAAAAAAATATAGAATGTCTTTTCTTGTCTTGTCAACAATAACTAAATGTCAAAAATTTGAAAAGTAGAATTAATCTTTTTACAACAAACATTTGAAATGGAAAAAAATTGTTAAATGTTGAATCAATCGGTGGTATGTAAACATTTTCTCATAAATCGACTTATAGATTAGTAACTCAAAGCGATGATCAGTTAACCACGATCAACACTCCTTCTATTGAAGACGACGTCTTCTAATTTTAATACCTTGCTATTTGAACTTTGCCTGATAAGATGATGGAATTTAACGCTTGACTAACCTGCATCCCGTTATGTTTATTTCAGGAAACTGTTAGATTTTTAGGCAGGGCTTTATTTTGAGAGATTTCATTGTTGAACAGAAAAAATAATTAATAAATAGTGTTTATAACACATACAATATACTTCTTGTAATCCCATATGTTGAATAGTTTTAGTATACGTGTATGTAATTTAATTTCCGTAATAGACCTGCAAATCGAATTAATTTCCAGGCCTTGAGCGACACAAGATATGACGCATGAAATGAATTAGGTTTTCTTGGGCGCTTTACATTGAGATAATGCGTGTGCGACGATTCGTATCGCGCTAGACTTATAATAACTTAAGTAATTACTTGTCTGCGAGGCATATATCTCATTGAATAAAACATATTAAATAAACAAGTTTTAATAAATTCAGTAACATGTAACATAACAGAGAGCAATGATTGGGGCTACGAACGCGTTCATTACAGTTTGATTGATTAAAAAATATCAATCACACAATAAGACGTCTTAATTTTAAAGGCTTAACAGTGTTAATAAGATTTAAAATGATGAGAACGAAAATTAAATTAATCCCAAAGAAAAGACGTGACATTCAATAGGTCAAATAAAAAATATTATAGCTATAAATAATTGGTACGTAACACATAAATTAGGGATAATACACCGTAAAAAAATCATATTGATATGTGAAAGCACGTCTAAATTTTTCCCATGACTTATTCGAACCGTGCATTTTTCTAACAACTTTATGAAGGAGTAATGATACGTCTATCGTGATTCACTCAATGCTCTACAATACATGTCTTATGTTCCTACAGTACTCTTGCGAGTTAATTACAATAAGACGGGCATCATTAGGCTAATGCCCTTAGACAGCGGACATAATTGTACCTCCTTCTATTATCTTGTGTAAACCTAATCACGTCAACCTGAACACTCATGTTGTAAATTACGAGATAAGTGATAGAAAGATTTATCGATTAAGTGTTTAAAGCTGTAAACTTTCAGTGTATTTTAATACATTTGACAAAGATACATAACACTAAACATTGGAAGACTTCGTGATATTAAAATCCAGCAATTGAAACATTTTATTTGTTAAATTAATAATAATGATTCCATTAAAATCTAAATATGGAAGAAGACACAAGTTTCACTAGTTGTATAAAAGGAGCTGTGAGTAGTATACGTGTCATCGATAACACTGCAAACGACTCTTGATACGGGTGCAAGATATTGAGCGATTTATCCTATCTAGAAAAAATGGTTGCGTGCATAGCTTAACGACTTTATATACTGTAATGTAGAGATCTTCCCATGCAATCACGTACTTAAATTGCCATAAAAGTTTTTTGATCAACACTTTTCTTTTGTTACAGATAATGTTGCCACGGCCCCTCTCAGAAAGCACAATGAGGTTGTTACTAACAATAGTGCTAATGGCGTACGCTGCAGAAGGTGCAAAAAAGTTTGAAGGGACGTTAAGGTCGGCAGTAGACGCCCCACCACAAGATAATCTTGCAATAGAATCTGCAACACCAGAACCAGCCGTGGTGGCTGCTCCTGAAGATTACAAGAATCCTGGAGCGCTGTCGTCACAAACAGACGCCACTTCAGAAGAAGCAGACGACACGCCTGCACCTGTACCAGAAACAGCTTCCGGAGGAGTTCCACCTTCTGCTCCGAGTGGAATTTCCGCTCCTTCGGCACCCGCAAATTCGTTAGAAGAATGCGATCCTGAGATGATTGGATTTGAACTTGTTACTGGGTAAATTTCAGTTTAATGGCCTTTCGTTTTTATTAATTTACCAGTTGCTATCTATTCATCGTCATCATCCTTAAAGTAAATAATCAGCCAACGAGCGAAATTATCACAGTACATGGGTTGATTCAAGAAAATGCTTCTGATAATGTTGGCGGTTACTTTTAAATAAAAATTACGAAAATTTTAGATATTTTTTTTTGCATGTATTATAATATCTTTTTTTCATTGTACAGATACGTGTTTTCTGCGCCGTCTCACATTCTTGATGATATCCCCGGCACACTTATGCTGACCGACTGCCTAGAGCAGTGCCAGGCCAACGATACTTGTCGCGCAGTCAACTATGAGACTGGCCTTTGCGTTCTCTTTAGTTCTGACGCTGACCAACTACCTGGTAAGTAAATTACAAACAGAAACAAAATCTAATTTAATACGCTTTATCAATTATATTATAATACGCATTCAGTAGTTCTGTCTACCCGTTATGCCGATAGAGGTCAATATTTAAAAGAATGGTATTAGTGCCACTTTCAATTACTATGGATATTACCAAAAATAGTAGGTTATTGGAAAATAATAGAACATAATTTTATACACAATAACTAATGACTCGGTTCACTTCTGTGTGAATCTACATCTATTTCTTGCGTGAATTTGACAACCAATAATTTTCGTCCTTTGTCACAATAATAGTATTTGTAATAATATAAATACACAATAATATGAATATTGTGTATTTTGTACATGTTATCGATTAGAGTTATGGCGCTAGTGCTCTCATTTCGTCGGACGGACAAAAAGCTACGAGAAATAAAAACGGACCGCTTAGCAAGTGTTTGAACACATGTTAAGCGTTCCGATTTTTTTATTCTGACATATCATTTGAATGCTAATAACGGTTTGGCCACTTATTATACCTTACGAGGATAAAACTACTCTCACCGTCAAAACGTAAACATGACTGTTATATTATTGATACAAGACAGTATAAAGTGATTTGACCCCGAAAACAGAAATCGGAATCCTCGTTAAATTCTATGTTTAATTACTTACAGCAAAAGATTCTTGATAATATCGTATTTTTATTGATTATTTTTTTACACATACTACTTAACACTTACATTTTAAAAACCACGCCTTTTATTGGGTAAATTACGCTACCATTTTATAAACTTGTGCTAAGAATTTTGGTAAAAAATTAAATAGGTAAATGCAGATTACTTAGTTGCATATTTATGGTTACTAAAACAATTTAGGAGATGAAATTAGTAGGGGCATAATTCATACTAATATTGTAAATTCAAAAGTAAGTCTATCCGTTTATTTGTCTGTAACGTTTTCACGGTTATACCGCTGCATCGATTTTAATGAAATTTAGCATGAATATATTTTTATTTTTGAGGAAGAGCATAATCTACTCTTTTCTTCGATAAACTAATCATTGCACGACATACACGCGAACGGATCGGACGCGACGGAGAAGCTAGTCATCTAAAAAGCTATACTAAATTCATCGGAGCGGAGTCGTCAGTTCAAGGAACTAGATGATGAGATCCAATTATAGGAACACAAATCACTTTGGCCGAGACGGTGCGCGGATTTTCAAATTCGCTAAGGTTGAATGCCTCTTCATCCAGAACACGTGCGTGAGCGTGAACAATTTAATGATGAATCGAGCACCCCTAACTCATATTTATTGTCTAGGACTTAGACGCTATAATAAAGCAGAACTAAATAAGTTAATTCTAGTTACTTTTTATTTTTAATAGTAATAAAAATGTGATAGCATTCATTAGATTTTTGTTTGCAGGTGCGTTGACGAAGTCGCAGTTCCCTGTGTTCACGATTTACGCACAAAAGTCATGTCTAGGCGTGCGGCCTTGTGAAAGAGCCTGGTGTTTCGACCGTGTACGAGGCTACCATCTCAAAGGACGCGGCAAAAAGACACACACAGTCAGTTCCAGGCAGATGTGTCTTGACCTCTGTCTCGGAGAAAACGAGTTTGTTTGCAGGTTAGTTAAATACCAGACAGTATATACCTACATATTGGATTGTTACGAATATTTTGATAAACCCATGAAAATATTTCATAACCCATTACATGTTGTAGTAAAGCCAAAAAGCTAGTATAAGTACATTTATTTTTCTTTAGCTTTTTTTAGCTTATTCATACATTCAAACCGTTTTTATTTATTTTAAAATATACATTATATCAATACAATTCGGCGACTAAAGGCACAAAATAAGAAGCTAACATCAATGCCAAGAGAAGGAAAACTTGAAACAAACCCTTTATCAACCCGTCCGGCCAGCGTGGTATAATAGGCCAAAACCTCTTTCAAAGGAGAGGCCTATGTCCAGCAGTAGACTGTTAAAGGCTGTTGATGATGATAATATCAATACTTACATTACAGTAATAAATATTAGCAGCAGAAGTTAAAAATCCTTTATGGGAGCTGAGAGCATGACGGAGGAGTAGGATATTGGTCACATTAGACAATTCTTAACTTTTTAATTTCATGCATCTGTTCCGATAAGATGCAGCTGGAATATCCATATCCTATAGAAAAGATAACTCATATTTTTACTATCGACATAAACGTAAGATTTATATTCCTGTTCAAAACCACAATAGGAGGATGCGGTAAATTTATTGAAATCACATCCATATTACCGAGAAAGGTTATAGACACTGGGTTTATCAATAGCTTATAGAAACAGCGCAGTCATCACTATGTTATTGTGTTTAACAATTTCTATGGAATCTATTGAAAAAAAATCTAGAAAAAAATTGTTAGCAAGGTTAACTGCTTTTCAGTACAGTAGCAATTCGTCTTTAAGTATCTCTTATTAATTGGTAGACACTGACATCTGTTCCTGAAATGTCTCATACTTGGAAAATGGTTTTAATCACCACTCAAATTTTTACAATATATTCGTGCAATAATTATAATCAGATAACAATTAAACTGTAGAAATAAGGGTACAAACCGTATCTGAAGTGGTTTGCAAATAGGGTAAATTTTTGAGCTCAATCCATGATAACTTTTTGAGCTTTTGAAAGGTTCACAAACCAAATTATCGTATTTACATACATATATAAATTTTGAGAGTTTAATAACTACTCGGATAGATTAAACATTATAGTCAAGTTGATCTGTATCTAAGTCAATGATATATTCTAAATTAACTCACTTGTAATTATTGCCATGATTTTAAAGGAACAAAATAAACTTTCAAAGTAGAGCGCTGTGTGGGCGGAGTGGATCATGAATAACCCTCGAGCACTATTGCTCTCTCGACACGACCTTTGCACGGTTGTACAGACATGGACACTTAGAACAGTATTAGGGCAAATAATATAACTATTTTTAAGAAAAAATTCTAATGAATTATAGAATAAAATTGGTATCTAAATTCCAAAGTGATTAAAAAGGTATGTGATCAAAACAATTCTTTTTGATTTCAAATTTCTTTAAATTAACTGTAATAGAACACGTACATGTTATCATCATGTGGCTGAAAATACATCTTTTACGCAAAGTTTTAAATGACTTCTTAATTTTTTTTTTTAAATCATACGAGTATTATTAACACATTTATAGTTAATTGCCTCCTGTTATGTAGACTTCTTTATATTGACGTCTTTGAAATCGTTGTAACTAATGAAGTGTAGGCTGACCATTAATGATTTAGAAATTCGATTTATTGAACCATTTCTTATGACAACAACAATTAAAGAGTTTTTTTTTTTTTTAAAAAGACAACTTTTTTTTTTTAAAAAGACAACTCCCGCATTAGGAATATGAATTCCTGTGTCGCGGGGACTTTACAAACATACATGAAACGGACACAAAGAACACCCAGACTCTGAACAACAATTTGTGAATCACACAAAGTGTTATCCCACGTGGGATTCGAACCCACGACACTTGGCGCAGTAGAGAGCGGCGTGGCGACCGCTTAAACCACTAGGCCAACCGTGCAGTCAATTGTCTACTTCAAAAACGTTAGATGACTGTGATTATTTACCAATTTAGTTTGAAATAATTTTATATGCAATTTAAATAATAAGCTTTTTGTAAAAAAATTAAATAATCAGAATGAAGTTCCCAGACCATTTTTATGCAGTCATGAAATATAACTCTCAAGGCGTATAGGTCAATATGCATACGATTTAGCACACACTATACTTGAAATAATCATACAACAAAATATTTCAGTCTTATCACAAAGTCGGCTCATTAGATATCCATACTAGTACTAACTAATTTAGAGATTAGTCCGATAACTAAGTCAATCAGCTTTCACCAAGTTACCATAGATGGTGGGTTGTGCCGTACATCTTTGTAGTTAGTTCAGTGGATAAGTCACAGGCTCTTCCTGGTAGCCGCTACGTTTCTGAATTCTACAAACGAGCATTATATACAAAGCAGGGAGGCCAATTGAACAGCCTACGTCTCAAGCGTCTAATGTAGCAAGACACGACTGTCCTATTGTGTTTATTTCCTTGTACGGTTTTTGATATCATTAACATAAATAGTGTACTGCGTCAGACGCTCACATTCGAAACACGTATATCCGTTGGCGTGTTCAGGTCAAACCTGCGCTCAGTAACGATTGCGAATTGCAGCGCTAATTTGCTTCTGAATGCGTGCACTATGAGTACATGTGTTTTCCAATATAATGGTCAAACGTATTACAAATTAGTTCGCGTTTCTTGTTACCGTATAGAAATCTTCAATTCATGTAGTCAATCCTGAGTCATCATCGTAATGCATTTGTAGTATTGCCACTTAGCACAGTTTGGTTGTTTGCACCTATTTCAATAAACCGTTAAATGAAAGCGCAATAAAAAGTCCCAATCGATGACCTAGTGCGATTTTTTTTTACTTTGCAGCTTTAATAAATAATAATAAATAAATATTTCGAACATCTATGACTGCCTTGTTGGTCTAGTGGTTAGCGTATGCGGCTGCTGATCTAGAGGTCTCAGGTTCGATTCCCGGGTCAGACCAAATATTTGTGTGATACACAAATATTCGTTTCGGAGTCTGGGTGTTTTTCTATGTATAATATGTATGTATTTACAAAAAAAAGTATGTTTATGTATTTATATCAGTTGTTTAATGCCCATAACACAAGCTCTGCTTACTTTGGGACTAGATGATGTTGTGTGTAAGATGTCCAAAATATTTATTATTTTTTTATCTTCCCTAAATAATCCTAAACTAAGCAGAGCTTGTATAATGGGTACTAGACAACTGATACAAGAAATACATAGGAATACTTTTTTTTGTAAATAGATACATATGGTAAATACCCAAACTCCGAAACAAATGTTTCCGGATCACACAAACATTTGGTCCGACCCGGGAATCTAAACTGAAACGCCATGATGTTGTGAAAGAGGAGTGAGTTTTTAGGGATGACTATTTTGGCATGGTCAATAATAATTTAATTATGAAGCTTAAATGCTTTCGCACAACAGTGAAATAATTTTCATTTTTCTCACTAAAGAAAACGCTACACTTGTATATACAGGGTGAATTTTTGACACGGGACAGTAAGGACAGGTACCTTAACCGATATAGTTACAGGAAAACGCTTTTAGAAGACTATCCATATTTTTTTAAGATATTCTGAACTGCATTTACAGATTTTGGAAAAAATGTACAGCCAGCAAGAAAATGGTCATTTTAAGCAAAAACTTTTTTTGATGCCAATCGATCCTGTTTCTTATAAGGATCAAAAGTCTCTACTGGACCGACTGAGGTTTGAGTACTAGAAATGTCAGAAATTGCAAAAATCTTTTCCCATACATTTGTACGGAAATAAATAATTTTAATATGTATTTTAGACACAGATAAACATAACTTACATTTAGAAATAATAATTCTTTGGATAGATTTCATTTGCTAATGCATCTTTCAGCTCCTGAATACTATTGTAATTTTTTTTGTGTACCACGTGTGACATCCACTGTGACCCGAACTGCCTATTCAAACTGGTGTGGCGGAGCGCCATCTTGCTGAAAATAAACTTTTCGCAATGTTGTGATGAAAATGGTTTGGAGATTCTCTAAAATGACATCGTTATACAAGACAGAATTAAGAGTACCTTTATAAAATTCCACCATTACCACTCGATACTTGTCGCAGTGGATACTTATTCGCGTACCACACCAATGCAAATTCCGTGTTCCTATTATTTACAAAATACGCTTAATACAAAAGATGCATTAACAAGGATTTAAAATGATATCTATCCAAGAAAATTATCGGCTGCTACTAGCTCAGTACAAAAACGAGTGTACAAGACTTATCTATTCGTTAAAACGGCGGTCATTTTAAACAATTTATTTCGTAGATCATCTAAATGTAAGTTATGTTTGTCTGTGTCTAAAATACATATTAAAATGATTTATTACCGTACAAATGTATGGGAAAAGTTTTTTGCGATTTCTGACATTTCTAGTACTCAAACCTTAGTCGGTCCAGTAGAGACTTTTAATCCTTATAAGAAACAGAATCGATTGGTATCAAAAAAAGTTTTTGTTTAAAATGGCCATTTTCTTGCTGGCTGTACATTTTTTCCGAAATCTGAAAATGCAGTTCAGAATATCTTAAAAAATTATGGATAGTCTCCTAAAAGCGTTTTCCTGTAACTATAACGGTTAAGGTACCTACCCTTACTGTCCCGTCTCAAAAATTCACCCTGTATATGTGATATATAGTATTTATGTGATAGCATGTAGTGTTGGTGTTAATTACCAACACTACATGGTATCATCTGAACACTCTATAACTAATGTTAGGTTTAGGTAGAGGATAGAGAATTAAATATAAACTTTTAAGTAGTCAAGCAAGGTTCGACGCGTATACCGTTGGATACAAATCGTCGTATCTCCATTGGAACGAAAAGGCGGTGCGGGCGCAACCATGGTGGCGTACATCGCGATCGTCGACGGTCACGACATTTGGCAAATACTTTGCGGACGCGGCGGACAGGGTGCGCCGCGGTGTGGGAGCGACTTGCCCTATCGCTTCCTACTTCAAAGATACAATAACTGATTAAACACATTTTTTTAAGTGCTTAATTGAAACAATTAGAACTGGTAGTTCTTCAGAGACCTATATTATATACATAAACTAATATAATTTTACTACCAAGTTAAGGGTTTATAAATTTTAGTTGGCATTGTAACATTTATAGATCAATTACAATAATTTAAATAATAAATTTTAGGTACGTCTTTCCTGGCATGTAGATAATCGCGAATAGCGTGGGATTTAATTATAAAAATAAAAGACTAAAAATTATAGCCTATTAATAAAATTATATATCATTATGTTTTTACTCTCGGCCACCAAAGACGACTGTTATAAAAAAGTATACCTGACTTACATAACGCTTATAATAAGTCTTAAGTTATATAAATTATGTTCCAATTGTTTAAGAGTTAATAATAGAGTCATCACTTTATAACTTATGACTTGCTCTAAAAAAATTTGATTGATAGATAATAATTATTAGTGCAGAAGCTCTTCATCACGAATTAATGACTAATGTAGGTGTTTAGATTTAGATTAAGATGAAACCTTGATATGATCGTGATATCACGAAGATATGGTTCAATAAATTGTAGGCAAGTGTAAGTCGAGGCATTGTTACAATAGCAACTGATATAATAAGAGATGTTAAGAAGTATTAGTGACATACTCGGTACCATCAATATAAACCATACTAATACTTTAATTAAATATAAATAATAATAATAATAAATATTTCGGACAACTTACACACAACATCATCTAGTCCCAAACTAAGCAGGGCTTGTATGTAAAAAATTAATTTAGTAACAATAGCCAACACATTTCAAATTGAGTTCCTAATAACTACGTTTAAAAATAAGTAGACTGAAACAGAAAGTTCCCTAGTACATACAACAAAGAAAAGCGCGCATCTCTTGTGAATATCCCACAGGTTAGCACAGGGTCATCTGATCGAGTTCGATTGTACATCAAGAGAAAATATTGAGTTAGATGAACAAGATAATATTATATGGGTGGTCAATGGACACGAGCAATATTATACGCTGTACGTTTTGTGGATAATATAAGTAGACTATTCGTTCATATTTTCTTACACATTGTTATTTTACGGTGCATGATTTTGAAAATATGATCACAAAGGAACATCTTCCAACAAAAGAATTTTTAAAAAACCTTCTACAGTAAACGGAAAAACCTATCATCAGCAAACATCTAAATATCATATAATAAAGAACCGTGTTGAATAAATAAAGTTATTATTAAAACTCGTCTAGACTTTGAAAGTAAAAGTATAATTTTGTATCCTAATAGATTAATTGATAGAACATAGTATACTACACACATTTTATCTGTGGATTTATACGCAAAAAAAAAACACGATAAAAATGAACGGTTAGAATGACACACATAGGTATATTAGTAGAGAGCTTTTCAGTATCATCGAGCAACATTCACCTGGTAACAGTTTTAATCACGCGCTACGTTATTCCAGATTCTAAAATAACTTGTAAGTCTTGAGTTGTACAAATTTGTAACACGAATGAAGGAGGTATAAAATGATATGATGAAAGGAAAAGTTACAGTTCGAGTAATCTTTACAGTAGTTATTTAAAATATATATAAGTAAAATAAATTGGAGAGGCCTATGTCCAGCAGTGGACTGCGATAGGCTAATGATGATGATAAAATAAGTAAAATTGAAGTGTCCGTTGGTAATATCAAAATAACTTTTTTTAGTAAATGCATAATATGAAAGTAAATACACTACCTTACACTAAAATTTTTGTCTGTTTGTTGCCGGGTAATCTCTGGAACGGCTGGGCTGATTTTGATGGGGCTATGTGGATTTATTCATATAAATTTAGATTTAGGAAGTAAAAGCGAGAATTGAAGTAAGAGCAAATAATGTATTTGTACTAGGTTTTACAATACTAGAAACAAGGAAGAAGAGTAAAGTTGATAGCGTTTTTAAGGCAACGGATAACCGAAGGTGGCGGCACACCGCCATCCGCACATAGAGTTCCCAACTCTATGTAAATTTTCTGCCGCCACAGGCCTTTATTGTCAGCAAGCTGATGACATAAAGAGTAACTTAGGCTCTAATTTTTATTGTACTATCTTCGCTCCGCATACAATTACGAGAATTTTAGATTTAAGCTGTGTAGCTCATGTTTTTAAGTGCGTTTACAAAAAGTTTATAAACAGTCTAAAACGTTGTTGCAGATCCGCGAATTACAACAACAAAACTGGAGAGTGTGTCTTATCTAACATGGACCGCATCACATTGGCAGGAACAAACTCTTTCCAACCTAACGAAGGTATAGTATAATAAATATATAAAACAGTATAAATCTTGATGCACTAATATTTCAATATACATTAACTCCTTATCCAATTATAGATACGGACTATTTGGAGAACAATTGTGTTGAAGAACCAACCAAACTTTGCGAATTCAAGAAAATGGGTGGGCGTATCCTAAAAACAGTGGACTCTGTGTATCAAGATGTTCAAACGATTGAGGAATGCCGTGAGCTCTGCCTGAACTCGCCCTTCCGTTGTCACTCATACGATCATGGCGATACCGGCGACCACGTATGCCGTTTGTCTCATCACTCCCGAGCTACACTTGCTGATATCCAGGTACATCAATTATACTGAACTCACTTGTTATGTCGATTACAAAACTAGAGTTAATGTTTTTCAAGAATTGTTTTATTTTATTTTTTATTCAAGTTCGTCGACAAGCACTTGGCTACTTTTAAGGTTCGTTTTTATTTCCAATCTGTTTATAGGATCCTTACCTTGAAGTCCCTGAAGCCGCTACCTATGAGCTATCATCATGTTACAATGTATCTATCGACTGCCGAGCTGGAGATATGGTAGCCCGTATACAAACCTCCAAACTATTCGACGGCAAGATCTACGCTAAGGGTAGCCCGAATTCTTGCGTTGTTGACGTCAGCCAGAGTCTCGAATTTGAATTACACATGGGATATAACAACATTGAATGTAATGTTAAGCAAAATGGACTCGGCAGGTAATAGCATAATATGACTTGTGGTGGTTATCTTCGTTAAATACCTGAATATTAGGAAAAATGAAGAATACTTTCTTTTTCAGATACTTAAATGATGTTGTTATTCAGCATCATGACACCATTGTTACGTCTTCTGATCTTGGTTTAGCTGTGACTTGCCAATACGATTTAACTAACAAGACTGTAGCAAACGAAGTAGATCTTGGTATTCATGGAGAC
The DNA here is from genome assembly GCA_932526445.1 of Phragmatobia fuliginosa. NCBI lineage: Eukaryota > Metazoa > Arthropoda > Insecta > Lepidoptera > Erebidae > Phragmatobia > Phragmatobia fuliginosa. The sequence continues at coordinate 10,372,347 of OW052068.1, read as the reverse complement.
ATCATTACTGGTCTCTCAGAAGAGGTCATTGTCGACTCACCCAATGTGGCTATGCGCATCACTGACAGAAATGGCGATGACACTATTGCATCTGCTGAAGTTGGAGATCCTTTGGTAGTTATAATTTAATTATGTAGAAATAATCTGTATTTACTTTATTTCTGGTTCTTTATATAAGTATGTTTTACTTTTAGGCACTCCGTTTCGAAATTATGGACCCCAATTCGCCATTCGAGATCTTTGTCCGCGAGCTTGTGGCTATGGATGGTGTTGATTCCAGTGAGATTACTCTCATTGACAGCGATGGTTGCCCTACCGAGCACTTCATTATGGGACCACTATTCAAATCCGCCAACAGCGGAAAGGTAACAATATTATTTTGTTAAATAATAGTACAATGTGACTATAGTCTTGACTGAGATAAGTTCGTCTTCCAGAATTTGGTCATTTTGCACATGAAATACAACAATATTTTTATATTTTTAGGTGTCAAATATTACAATATGAAATTTTTGCTACACAGGAAATCAATACCAATTTTATGATGAATATTTCTTCTAAAATAGTGATTAACTCTTCTTATAGATGCTGTTATCAAACTTCGATGCCTTCAAATTCCCGTCGTCAGAAGTTGTCCAGTTCCGTGCTTTGGTAACTCCATGCATGCCCACGTGTGAGCCTGTGCAGTGTGATGGTGGTCCGAACGAACTCCGCTCTGTCATGTCTTACGGACGTAGGAAGAGACGTTCAACTCCTGCTGCACCCACCGATGATATGCTCCTCGTGCAAACAATTCAAATCACAGACAAATTCGGATTCGACAAGCAGCGTGCCAAGAATGTCACGGAGGATTCAGTTTATGTCAGAGAAACTGATGTTACTTGCGTCAACACAGCAGGTGCTATGCTTGCGGCCGCTGCATTCTTAGCAGCTCAACTAGTCGTATTAGCAGCGTGGACCTGCAGTTGGCAGCGACGACGTGCTGCCGCAAAAGCGGCCGAATTACTTCCAGGTCCCAACGCTCCTTCCGCCCTTTGCAAAGTCTACGATGCCAGTTTTTCTCGTGCGCACCAGAGGCACTTCTAAATAACAATAGACGTGTTGACGTAATCAGCGTCCGCAATAATAGTATATTTCATTAGTTTAAAAACCCCCGTCGAGTTCTGGCTCGTACGCATATTATGTCGGCGAGCGCAGGACTTCGATAGCGGTTATTTAATGGTTAGTGTCCAAAAGTTTCCTCACCTTGCATCAAGCATGGGTCAATGAGTGTGGAAATATTCGACACAGAGACGGGGACGACCGCAAGAGCGTGCGCGAATGTGGATGAATGTGAGCAGAGGCGCGCAGTATGACCGTGTTGTCTTGAGTGTGTGTAGTGTATGACGCTCGCTTGTCCCCATCTCCGGAGTCGTAGTCGGGACTGCGGCCGTGAATCGTTATCTAGATCACGTCGCTCATTCGTTCACTTTACACTCGGATATTTCTTTGCGGAAGTTCGATAACGTATTGTACCATTTTTTTTTAAAGTAGCGTAAGCCTGATTTTAATGATTTCTAGAGATAAGTAAAATATAACATTTCAGTAAGTACCTTTTAGGTAGATAACCCGAACGTGCGATCTTAGTCAAGAGATGATGGATTGACGGCCGTCCCGGCATCATAATTTATTTAATTTAGGATATGTACTTTTTTACGTAATTTATGATTGAATTAATTACTATTTAATAAAAAAAATATTTAAATAAAAAACTATCTAAACAAACAAAAGCTAACGACTTACAAAAAATGTGCTATTTCATGTAAATTTAAAGTATTTTATGATAATATCTAATAGTGCCTTAGTAATGAGATGCTGATATAATAAAATGTTGCTTGAACTTTAGATTTCAACGACATTTTACCTTGTTTTATCCGTCCAAATTGTCATTACATGAATATTTTTTTCAAAATATTACGTCGTTTTATTTATTCCTACGTACTTATTAATTGATGCAATCACATTTTAGATCACACATAGCTTACTAAATCGAAAGAAAAATGCAGTAATTAATATAACAAACTGCTATTTCTTTAAATTACATACCTTACCGGTAATAAGTACATACTTTTGAAATACGTTAAGTTCCAATCAGGTTGCATGGTCACAAACTGATTTGCCCTATCGTACTGCTGCGACCACTCAATCTGTGACCACAACCAGTGCAATTTGGTTAAATTCGTGATGGCGTTAATTACACTTTTAAAATATAGTAGGATCACTGTGCATAATAGTTTTGTGGTGTAATCATAACCCAGGCAATGTTATGCATCCGGGAAACGAACTGCTGCCAAAAGAAGCAGAAAACCTTATTATAGAGATTTTTCTTTGATTAGTTTCTAATTTAATGTTCTAATATGTTATTTAATATATACGATGAAAGTGTCAGATAACTACGAATCCTTGCAGAACTGAAAATTCGGAACGAGTAGTTAGTTAGTAGAGAACATTTTTCGTGTATTCACAGTAGTTCTTAAATAGTGTGTCTTAAAAAATATTATTTAATAATAATATTTTTTAGAACATAATACTTAAATGTGCTTAGGCGTACATGTACATATGTAATTAAAAGAAATATGAATTTAATTACCAAGAAACTCTGGAAAAGCAAAAAGTTTCTTGAAAATCTATCAGATATATTCAAAAAATGCAAAAATTTAGTAAGCAGTAAAATTTCATCTAAGTTACATTATTTTGGCTTTTGCCCTCTCGAAACTGCAAACGTCAATGATATGAGATCTGACGTAGACTTGTCACCATCACGTGTGAAGGGGCACGACTCGTGTAGTTCGTGAGAAAGATAAGATCAGTACGCGCGACGCGACACAGGCACGCGACTTCAGACACGTGCCGCCACGAACAACTGAACGCGACCATTAGTAGCACCGCAACAAAGAATTTGTGCTAAACCAACGTTTCTAGATTTAGATTAGAACTAAAGTGTTGAACGTAAATAAATTAAGCCTGTTTGAGGTTGCCGCTAGCTGAAAAATACTTAACACGAATTAATTTACACGAGCTCAATACACACGAGTGCAAAGTAATTTTGTTAGTAAAGATATAAAGAATTTGGCTTGTGACAGATATCCCTACACTGTGAAGCGTTGGTTTGTAATATTTTCATTTCATTTTTGTTTTTTAATTTGTGGATGTTGATTACAGCAAGATAATAAAGTATCCTTCCAATATTTGTAGGCGGATTTATTGAGACGAAAACTCTTTTGTATTCTTAACAGTATCGCTTAAGCATTTACTAAATTTGTCAAGTAAATAAGGTAAGTGTATAAAATATAAAACGTCTGGATTATAAAACACGATTCGAATCTTTTTGTTAAATTAAATAGGATCAATGACCTTTGAATGATGAAAAATGTCGTGGGAAGAAATACATGTCTATAAAACCAGGCTATTGTAAAGTTTTGTTAAGCAAAAAAATACAAATTCCTATCGTAGGATCTGTACAATAATCATAAAAATAACAAAGTTTACATTCCTAGTAAATAAATGTCAGGGGCGGACAATTCTACAGGAACCGATGGAACATATGTAATTTTCGTAGAACTATAAAATTCAAATATTGAATGCAACATTGTATTGAAGATAAAGTCGTTTACAATAATATGAAATATTCATAAAAGAGAACCGATGGCGGCCACCAGAATTGCGAAGCTCGGATAAAAAATATAACTTGTATAATCCTGATGCATGTTGTACATCGCTCGATGTCAGGGGACAATGGCACTGACAGCATAATCTTTTTATAAAACGTTACATACTATTTTAATAGTATGTAACGTTTTAAAATATGTAGTATGTAACGTTTATCTACTATATCCTATCCGGGATACTATACGTATATATATGTATATACGTATAGTATCCCGGGTCGGGCCAAAAAGCGTTTTTGGGATTTTCTTAGGAAATTCCTAATAGCTGCCCGGAGTTTGGAAGTTTGGCGGTGATTCACACCCGTGCCTCGGAGAGCACGTAAAGCCGTCGGTCCCGGTCGTCATGAACATATATGGCAATTGTTATTGGGAAGTCAGTGCCCTCAAATTTACTGACAACTAGTTCAATCATCGAATTTCAGTTCTCCCTTAGGGTTGCGGAGGTCCGATGACAGTCGCTCCGTGGAAAAACTGAAATTCAGGTAAAACCGGTTGAACTAGTAGCCGACCCCAAATAAACTTGGGAATAAGGCTAGGAGGATGTTACATACTATTTTAAAAAGGAATGTCTTCAGCACCTTTTGGCAATGCAGCCATACAGGATTATTTTGAATACATAGAATAATATAGAATATGCTAAGCTTGTACATCGATATTAATTGAAATATCTTCGAACTTGCATCATAATATAATACATATTATAACTTCAATATACTCTATGTATATAAATGGGCAAAAGAAAGAATAGGAGAGAGAAAAGTTAACGATTTTTGTTTCTATTTTTTGTTAACTTGTATGCTTTGAACGTTCATTGCGAGTTTTAAATTATTTTTCTCGTATTGGTTAAACTAAGTATGTTTTAAAACACAATTATTAAAATTTTCAACTCAAAATAAAATTAATTCAAATGCAAAACTAAGAATTAACAGTGGTATAATATAAGTCTGTTAGGTGGGATATTTTTAAAATAGTGCCTAATTATGAGACACTGGCATTTGTAAAAACGAATTGGCTATCCTAGTGTACGAAATGGTTAGTGTATATACAGAATTACATATTTATTTATACACAATTGTCAGTATTCGTGCTATCGTATTTCGTTGGTGATGGTGAGACCGGAGGCCCAACGCACGCATCTCATCATCGCAGTAGTGAAGGTCCCCAGGCTGCATTGTCTGCATTCACAAGGTGGAAAGTGGCTCTTACTCCTAGATTCTACTGGAATCCATGATGGATGGATTCCATCAGGCAAAGTGGAGTCACAAGTGTAGGTCTAAATATTAAAATCGGGCAACTGCATGTCTGGTCACACATAGAACAGGGTTCCGTAGTCGTATTAAATGGCAGGTGGAATTAAAATGGTGTGCAAAAGATAATTGTTATTTTTACTTATTATTTCAGTATTCTTGTATGAAGTTAGCAAACTTGCAATGTTTTTAAAAGACCTATCTAACGATACCCCGCACAATGGGATAGACGCGAGAAAAAAAACATCCTCACTTTACGTGAGTTTTCATGATTTTATTATAGCACTTTGTCAACGTAATAGAGACACATATTCATGCAAAGTTTCATCTTTCTAGCACTAACCGTTTGGGCGGTAAGTTTAGGACGGACGGACATGACGAATCTATTAGGGTTCCGAGCCAAGAACCTAAAATAGAGATCCCGGTTGGATCCCTGAATTACTTACGTTAATAGTATTGCAAATAACTTCAAAAAAGGAAACAAACTCTCAAATGAAACACATTAAACAAAATTATAATATTGAATTATAATATAATTATAATATTAAATTATAATATTAGACAAAAAAAGGAACCCTTATGGATTCTTCATGTCTGTCTGTCCGTCCGTATGTCAAAGCCACTTTTTTACGAAACTATAAGAAATATACTGTTAAAGCATAGTAATTAGATGTATTCTGTGAACCGCATTAAGATTTTGACAAAAAAATAGAAAAAAAACAATTTTTTTTTTCATCACACCCATATAAAGCATGGATAGGTCTTCAAAAATGATATTGAGGTTTCTCTGATGTTTTCTTAACTGAATAGTTTGCGCGAGAGACACTCCCAAAGTGGTAAAATGTGTGTAGAATGATAAAACTAAAAAAAAAATATGATGTACATTACCATGCAAACTTCCAACGAAAATTGGTACGAGATCTAGTATTTTTTTTAATAGGTCATAAATCGTAAACCACAATTTACCTTTCATTCAATCAATACACTATTATTAAAACATCGATCAAAGTTACAACGAACTACAAGAACTTTTATATGATGTTACTTGCTGATACGGAACGCTACTGCTACGCTGCCCTTCATGGGCGAGTCCGACTCGCACTTGGCCGCTTTTTTAAAGAATATTTTACTATATCATAATACATAAAGTTGCTTACATATTTTATTACAGTAGACATACTACTAATACACGTAATTACATATACAGAAATTTACATAAATACATAGGATACCTACATATAATGCTTATAACCCATGTCATTACATATTTACAACAGTAAGAAGTCCTTTAGCCCCTACATGGCCAAGTAATAATAATTGGTGAGATTGTTTTAAATGTTTGCACAGAGGACCTTCCTTATTGTCTCAGGCAGGTTATTCCAGAGTCCGGCTTGTACCGAGAACGACTTGTCAATGAAATTTGAGTTGTGCATGAGCATTATCAATTTTAAACATTCCGATAATATCAGGTGCCTACAATGTGAATTGTCAAGGAACTCAAAACCTTTTCAGATAGGATGGCGTATGTAGGATGTACAGAAAACTGTATAAAGTGGAGAGAATATGAACATTCCCGCGAAGGCGTATAGGTAACCATTTGAGCTTATCACGTTACTCAGAGGTGTGATCATATTTACGTATAGATAAACTGCTCATGCTTGCTATGGTGATGTTAGCTATAGCTATAGCTAACATTACCATAGTCAAGGATAGTTCATTGTTCTGTTTCCATTCATGATTCCCACAGAACCAACAGCAATAGAAAAATGCAGTTTATATTAAATCATACTGATTTTGAGGTTATTTGGTGACAATAATCTTTAGGTTTTTATCGTTGCCCAGAGTGATTTAAAGATTTATAAATAATATTAGCTATTTAGTTAACTAGTTGGCATATTACTATTTACCTAGGTAACTTACATTATGAAAAGGGAAATATAGAAGTTAGCGACTCGCTTCGGGTTCGTAACAATCCATATGAATGTTTTATATAATTTATATAAAACTTAAATGAAAGTCCCTGCATCCACTGCGACGTTAATGAAATAAATGGTTCATTTATTTTGTTAGTGTTATATTTTAAACGCCTAATTAGAACATTGTTCATATTGACCGCTTCGGTGGCGCAGTGCTAGCGTATGCGTCTATGCGACTCCTGTGCTCGAACGTCTCGGGTCGAACCAAATGTTTGTATGTTCTCTAAATGTTTATTTCGAAGTTTGGGTGTTTACTATCTATAGTGTGTGACAAAAAAGTGTGTATGGATTTATACCAGCTGTCTAATGTTTTGTGTTAGATGTCCGATGCAAAATAGTTTGTCTAGTATGAAAAGTAGTGCAAAAGCGTAAAATATAAAAAGTAAATATTGGTAAAAAAAATTAGAAAGTTTAATAAACGGTAAATGACATTTTGAGGTAGCAAATGGTTTCTTGACTTTACATACCATAAAAAATTTAAAAAATATTCTAAAAAACATAACGGTGTTGATATATAAATTAACATTTGTGTACTTTAGACCAAAACCTCCTTTCTAAGGAGAAGCCTATATCCAGCAGTGGACTGTTGAAGGCTGTTGATGATGATGATGATGTACTTATAATAAATAAACAATGTTTATCTCACATAACTAATTTATTTTATATCATCTTTTTTAATGTAAACGAACTTTTGTTCCATCCTTTATAAACTACTACCGTTGTTATTGTGAGTTACGCCGAGAAGCGAAGCTAGTTAAAAAAAAAAGCATAGGTTACTCCTGTTTCATTAGCTATTTGCCAGATAGAGTCCCGTCAAAATTGGTCCAGATTGACGATTTTTACGTTACTTTTGAGGTTTCATAATTTTAATTTTTAAAATTTTATTATACCACCTACTTGGAGTTACTTCTTATTACTATAATCTTAAGAAAAATTGACAATTTATAATTTTTCATCACCCTATTTAAGGTTTCTTATTTCATGACTCGGAACCCTTATTGTTTCGTCATGTCCGCCCGTTCTCAACTTTCCGCCCAAACGGTTAGTGTTGGAAAGATGAAACTTTGTTTGAAAATGTGATTTTATCACATCGACAAAGTGCTCGAATGAAATGACGAAAAAGGTTTTCTTTGCGTTAGCTTCCCTGCTCGTAAAGTGAGGATTTTTTTCTCGCGTCCACCTCATCATGTACATTTACCTCAACTGGGGTATCATTCAATAGGTTTTTCAGAAACATGAAAGATGTTTTTAAGACAATTTTTGATTAAAGTTTGCCAGTTATTCTACTTTAAAGGGCATTTTTTGTTTTAACAGGGCTTGTACCCCTCTAAAAGCTAGACAGCTGGCTCCAAAAATCTGAGAAAATTAATGATGGTAGTACATATGCCAAACTTAGAGGGAAAACTATAACGGCTTTGATAAATTTATTAGTTCAGCAGTTATAGAGGACTAACTTGTAATATGTGCTTACTTAGAAAGCTTCGTACAAAAATAACAAAATAATAAGTAAACATAACAATTATCTATTGGACATGATTTTAAATTCACGTGCCATTAGGGCTGGCTGCGCATTTTTTTATCGCCCTATCTCCCTTGCATGCGCTTGACCAGTTATTACTTCACGCTCGCATATGCGGTATATACCGCGGACTTTCAATGTGTCTGGCAAGAAAAAAACATTTAATTATTGAGGTAATATTTTTATAGGTCCTCAAGTAACATATATAAAATTTGGCTTTATACTATAACGAAAGTATAATTTAAATTTATTAAAGTTTAGGGGTATTTGGCAGAGGGTAGAAACTGTGATGAGTGTCAGGCAATTAATGACATAGTTTCCAAAGTTATTCCGGAGAAAACTTAATAAATGAGCTTTATACTTTAACGAATTTAAGGTCCTACTATACCTTTACTACCTGTTACCTGCCCAAGTAACCAGAACCAAAACTCTAGTCTATACCTAGCTAGTTTAACTAACCTATTTGTCGGAAGACAAAATGTGCTAAATTGGAAGGACTGAAAAAGTGCAGTCGATTTAGATTAATTACGTGGGTATTTGTTGCGCAATTTCTTTACTATTAGCATTTTTACATTCTTTACATTTTTTTTATATATGAAAAAAACACGAAGCCATGAAATAGTGCATAGATAGGTCTGGAAGGTGCAATTTAACAAGAGCGAAATTGACGCACTACTTAAATTATATTACTTACATAATTGTAATATAGTGTAAAAACACGTTGTATTTATTTATCAGTGTATCGATTATTTTAGCTGGTAACACTTTTAAGTGTCTGAAGTTAAGACACTGACGCAGCACCGGGCACAGGCGCGTGTGAACGGTAACCACAGGGATGGGAATCATTGACACTTTAAAATAATAATAACGCGATTGAATTTTCTTTTAGATTCAAAGTTCTCATAGTGCGTCAACTTATTATTCTTCATATTGTCACAAAATCACACATTCAATCCAATTATATCCCTCAAATAAATGCAACAAAACGACGTAAACATAATATATATAAAACTGATACAATTTTCAGAACAACACTTGCACATTGATTTTATTGCTTTTTAGGCCCTTATATGTACAAAAAATTAATTCCCTTCTTTTTATTTACGACGCTAACAAATTTCAGTTAAAAAGAAAGATGACGACGTGGTTACAGGATCTATCATACAACGATACAGAAAACCTACTTACTCCATTAAGATAGGCACGTTAATAAAAGATCTAATAAGCTGAAAGATAAGACACACACACACACACACACACACACACACACACACACTCACAAACTCACACACACACACTCACACACACACACACACGCACACTCACACACGCACGCACGCACGCACGCACGCACGCACGCACACACACACACACACACTCACACACACACGCACACTCACACGCACACACACACGCACACACACACTCACACACACACGCACACACACACGCACACTCGCACGCACAGTCGCACGCACACACGCACGCACACACGCACGCACACGCGCACGCACACACACACACACACACACACACACACACACACACACATATATATTAATTCCAACCATATTCTTATTTTAATTTGAATGAGATGATATAAGAACAATTGAGAAGTATCACCCCATTGGGTCAGAGAGGTGGGAGCCTGGTGATCTGTAACACAGGTTTTCCTAATATAGACACCAGTCTCTCGCAAAGGAACAATGAAAATTGCTACTTAAATATTGTGTGTATTACCTGTACTGTAACCTTTGTGAAAGAATAATAAATAAATTATATTATTATTATTTTAGTCGATTACTCTCAAGTCATACGTCATAGACAAGGATCACAGGTGACAATGATCTTATCCCATCCCTAGATGATTATTGATCGTTCATTCGTTTGAGAGTTCCTTTAAAATGGAACGTCATCGTTGGCGATCATAGTTATCGTGGATCACCTCGAATGAGCACCACGTGATCGGTGGAGTGTCTTTTATTTTTAGTATTTAAATGGGCTGCTATTCAGTGTTGCTCGACTGCCTCGTTGGTCTAGCAGTTAGCGTATGCGGCTGCTGATCAAGAGGTGTCGGGTTCGATTATATTTGTTTCGGAGTCTGGGTGTTTTCTATGTATAATATGTATGTTTTACAAAAAAAAAGTACGTTTATGTATTTATGTCAGTTGTCTAGTACCCATAACACAAGCTCTGCTTAGCTTGGGACTAGATGATGTTGTGTGTCAGATGTCCAAAATATTTATTATTATTATTTCGTGATTGAGAGCTACAATAAAGTGATTGTACGAAAATATTTTCCTCGCCCGCCAAACTCACGTGTACCCTCAATTAAAATATGAGTCCTACTAACGATCCCAGTGGATTTGAGTTTCTGCATATTTATTTTGAACATAATGTTTTTTTTATTACTTCAGTGCTGCAAGTAGGCTTTTTCATAGAAAGAAGTTATGGCCTTATTACAAATATGACTACATTATTAATATTTACAAAAAAGGTGAACAAAAACGGATTACCGTTACAGAGAAGTTCCAGTTGGGGTTCAATTTGAGTTCAATGTCGGTCAATAAATGAGTGGGCGGGATCTCCAATTTGTTGACGTTGAGATCCTGATTGTATGTTTATGTAAGGATTCACGATGAGAATATACAAAATGGCCACTAAGGTGGGCGGGTCGCGAGTGGCATCCGTTAAACCTACCTATTGATTCCAATATTATTGTAGAAAACTATAATAGAAAACTAAGCACAATTATTTCTTAGAATTTTAAAACATACAATAATTGGTATACATATACGGCTGCAATTTATAGACGGCTATGTATCGGGTTTCAATATAATTCTTTTTTTCCAATTTCTCCAAAATCTTTTATTTTCTTTCTTTTCTTTTTATTTTCTCTTTCATTCTTAACATTCAATATGAATTTAAACTAGTCAAATCATTTGACGGACTTCAAATGGGATTTGTAAACGAAGGTACGGATACGGATGGAGGGTTAGTAATTAGCTTTCAATAACGAACGGCTAATTAAAATATTATCCGCGTTTATTTCTTGGCTTTAACAGTTTTAAACCAAAGAAAACTTGATGAAAGCCTCACAGATACACTTTTATATTTTTTAAACAGAAAATTACATTTTAAACGCGGCTTTAACCGCGTATGTCGAATATCCAGGTTAAAAGTTGCATGTCCTTAATGTTAGCGGTTTAGTTGTGACAGCGTGACAGTGACATATTATATTACTAGCTGACCCGCCGAACTTCGTACCGCCTTAGAATATTAATTAATAATAAAGTATTGTGTTTAGTTATTAACTGATAGTGACAAATAGACAGCAGCGTCAACTAATGGGCCCCGGCCGGTATTGCCACAATCGCTTTCTTCCTGCATTTTAAATCTGTGATATCTTCAAAAGTATTAATTTAAATTACATACTGTAAAGGGCCATATTAATCTATATTAAATACACAATGTATTTAAGGTACTTAATTGGATAAGGATTAATACTGTATTGCTTAAAATTGCTTCGTAAATAAGCTATTATTTCTCGTAAAAAGAAAAAAAAAAGGTTATTGTGGATTATCCCTAAGTGTGCGTCCATAGTGCGAGCATAGCGCGGTTGCGGCGACGGGCGCGAAATATCAAACATATGAAAAGCGCCTTTGCGTCCACACTGAAGTGACTGACTAAGGCGGGAGCCTAGTGCGGCGGTCTTGAGCGACACAGCGCGCGTACTTTTCAAACACTCCTATCCGCGCGTTCTGGCCACACTACGGGCCTAGTCAGCGAGCGACCTAACGAGCGGTTGGCGGGGGTAACAAACCAGTTCGGTCTTATCGCGCGGCGTTTGCGCGTCTGTTAATTGTTTGTCGTAAAATACTGAATTATTCATAAGTGCGATTCATTCTAGACCACCTATATGGCAAACCAAAACATCAAGCATCATAACAAGAAAGTTATTGTTATTTCAACAAGAACAATTTCAAATAGCAAATCCTAATCCGTAGTTTGCAAGACCTGTTATAAGTCGAAACGCTACAATAGCTCGCACGTCACTGTGGCCACTGCAAGCCCCCGCTCGTCGCGCCCGCTTATGCTTCAGTCACCGCGCATTCAGTACTGACGCACGCTAAGAGATGGACATATACCACCGCGGACTTTTTTGTAGACCTTTTTAAGATGTACAATACTGTAGTACATTATTTTGATCTATCTCGTAGGTTACAGCCAGCGTTTGCAATGTAAGCGTAAATAAACACACATTGGAAACGTCTAAAATTATTATCTACCATATTATGCATGTATTATACATAAAAACCTTCCTTTTGAATCACTCTATCTATTAAAGAAAATGGCATCAAAATCCGTTGCGTAGTTATAAAGATTTAAGTATGCAAAGGGACAGAGAAACCGACTTTGTTTTATACTATGTAGTGATGATATATGCAGTATATTTTAAAAATAATGAGTTGTTTAAAGCTCACTACAAAACAGATTTGTGCTAAAAGTTATGTTTATACATTTATAATATAATATATACAATTAGTTTTGAAGCTGAAATGGGTATTCACAGGCTCGCGTGAAATGTCGGAAGTGATCAAAGTCGGATCACGAAGCGCGGACGCGCGCTAACAATTCGCTAATAGATGATCGTGTTCGTGACCTCACATCTCAAGCTCAATAATAATGTCCAAAATAACGGATTTTAATTTATTATGGGCTTTTTATACACTATAAGTTACATATAAAATGAGAAAAATAAGTTGTAAGGACAATATTTCATCAAAAAAAAATCACCTAAGACAGTGAATAAATAATAATTTTAGTTATGGTGTAATATGCGAAAATATGGTAACTACAATCAGTAGATTGCTGGTCAATTGCTGTCATAGTTTATGAAAATAATAAGTTGTTACGACTTGTTTTTGCATTATATTAATTATTTAAAAAATAACTAGATTTACAGTGTTTTTCAAATCAGTGGCAACCAAGTATAACTCGTGCGAGCTAAGATGGCACCTGGCTCAAATAACAGGTGTTAAAAGTACTGAGTGCAAAAATGTATATTTTATTCTAGTTTTTTTAAGTTTAAACATTTATTTTGCACTAAGTAGTTTCTCATAACATACTAATTTATCTGAAGTAGTACTTTACTACCTGAGTTAAGAAAATACACATGTATACCAATGGGAAGCAGGCCTCATTCATTATTTACCCGAATTCATTCTTCGTGCAGTGATTTAAATGATATTCTAATCCTAATATCATTTTAAATGATATTATGTACTGAAATATGGTTATAAAATACCATTTTAAATCGTCATGATAAGCCTTTTAATTGTAGTCTCAAAATATCATATATTCTTCTATATTTTAAAGTATTTCATAACAATATATTTTATTTCTCATCACAAATGTATACAGTACAGTGAAGAAGCTTAATCTAAAATATCTTACATACTTCTAACATTTGTGAGAGACTGGTGCCCGATATAGGTATTGGATACCTGTGTTACGGGTCACCAGGCCCCCAACAGACTTAAAAAACAGATTCATACATTATTTATTATCAAATGCAACAGCTATCAATCATTGATGAGATATAATGCTAGGGAAAGGATATACACGTGTGTGTGTGTTTTTTGTGTGTCTTTGTGTGTGTTTTGTGTGTGTCTGGTGTGTGTGTGTGCGACTTGTGTGATCAGCGCATCGGGACCAGTATACTCTCCGTTGCATCATAGTCTAAAGTTTTGAGCCATTTACATAAAGTTACATAATGATTGCCGCATAGGGTTGAATTTCGTCTCATAGTCATCCGGCTGGTCGTTCTCTTTCGAGTGACCTTTCTTAAATCAATTGGGTTATTCAGACGAATCTAATGATATATTAATTAAATATATTAAATTCGTGCAGTGATTTAAATGGTAGGTATTAGGTAATACCTTTTAAACTATAATAATTATGGCAAGATTCGTGCAACGGTAATAGTGATGCTAACGCTACCTGTAGCCACAATACTTCCTACTTTATTACACGTCCTTAGATAAGCCACATATCATAAGATACAGTCAAAGATTAAATAAAGCAATGATAGGCACGCACCATTTTTAGTATATAAGCGCTATTGTTAATTCAATTAAATATACTATACTACAATATACTACCAGAGACTATCACACCACCTTGAGTCTCATTTATACTCCTTACCAAAATATCGGCAAACTGGTGACCCCGACAATGAACAAGGAACCCGACAAACGAACGAAGAAGATGAACAAGGACATGGCAAATGCATAAAGGACCCCGAAAAAAGAAGAAACCGACATGGCGACAAAAAGAAGAAAGAACCCGAAATTTGAACAAGGACCCGACAATTAAGCAATGAAGAAACTGACAACTGAACAATAAAGATACCGAAAATTTGACAATGAAGAAACTAATCTTGCCTTCTGAAGAAGAATATATAGTAACCTAGTATGGCACTATTGCATAAAGGACCAGCCACGTTGATGGTTCACGCAGTGAGGCTATCGTCGCTCTCCAAAAATAGCAATGATCGTTATTCAAGTCTCAGCCAACCAGCAGCCTCGGCCTCAACAGGGATACCACACACAGGACGCGACTGCTCCAACCTGGTTACCCCTTCGGCCTCATCAGCGCCCCGACTCACTGGGGACTTCACCGCAGCACCGCACACCGCTTGCGATTCCGACGCACAGGAAGCAGCGGACTTCAGCCCCGACTCACTGGGGACTGGCGGCTAACAGTTCCGACTCACAGGAACTTGCGGCATCGTGCCTTAATTGCACAGTACTCGAAATGAATTGCTGACGCTTTATCACAAATAATAGGAGTAATCTCTATGCATTCAACGCGAGATTACGACCAGAAATGTAGTGCGCAGCAGAATTATTCAGAAATAAACAAGGCCTGGAAAGGTGTTTGAGCAAAATAAAGACGTATTACGATGATTTCAGATCGCAGCTAAAGCATGATATCACTCGAATACTGTCGTTACCCAGGAGAGAACGTTCAGATTGTTAAAATGCTGTTTACATAAATCCACACGTATTGATCAAGTAAGTTTATCGGTATGTAATTCACTAAACGATACTATAATAATTTTGCTGACTACGTAACCTTGAAATATTATAATTAATGTGATTATTGTATACTTCGTAAAAAGTGCTGACAAGTGAAGGTCGCAACTCTCGGTCATATGTTTGTTATGTATCAATTTGTATGTTATTGACATAGTTTATATTCACTACCTAGGAACTACCCCGTGATGTTAAGATTGTTAGGACATAGGTTATGTGTATTATTATATATTATAGGTTATGTATATATTATTAATTTAAAATGAAGATTATCTGAACTAACTACCGTAAATTTTTGAAAGAATGTATTTACTAAGATTTGTTATAATAATTATCCTTTCAAAAGGGGAGGACCTGTGTAGCCACAATACTTCCTACTTTATTACACGTCCTTAGATAAGCCACATATCATAAGATACAGTCAAAGATTAAATAAAGCAATGATAGGCACGCACCATTTTTAGTATATAAGCGCTATTGTTAATTCAATTAAATATACTATACTACAATATACTACCAGAGACTATCACACCACCTTGAGTCTCATTTATACTCCTCGCCAAAACATCGGCAAACTACCCAAAAGACGACAGAGGGGTATCACGCGGAACGGCATCATGTTTCATCTTGAGCTAGCCATCTTAGCTAGCACGTGTTATATAGCTTTTTAGGGTTCCGAAGTTTATGACTCGGAACCCTTTATAGATTCGTCATGTCCGTCCGTCCTCGACTTACCGTCCAAACGGTAAAGGCTTATTTTCATTGGTCGTTAATTCGGTCGTATACAGCAGGCGGGGAGTCTCCGAATACGGGCTATCGACTAATGAAAGTAGCCTTTCTATATCTTGGTCGATATACGGCATGCGGATATTCAACAACCAATGAAATTCATCGGTCGGTGTAAAGCAAGCGTTACGAAATGTTATGAGGAGAACTGACGTGGCGCGGGAGTACAATGACTGATCGTTTTACCGATTTACAAATGCTTAGTAGAAACGTATCGAAACTACCCATGTTTATGGAATGTAACAAGTGATTTGTATAAAACCGCTTTGTATAAAAGCGCGTACAAGGAAATTTGGAAAAAGCTAAATATTCAACAATCCGCATGCGGTCCCTATCGACTAATGAAGACGGCTATCGCATGCTGGCCCTATGGCATGCTTGAACAGAAATCTCCCGTATCCCGCATTCGGACTCTAACGACCAATGAAAATTAGCCTTAAGTGCTAGAAAGATGAAACTTTGTAATGAATATGTCATTGTGTTGTAATTACGTCGACAAAGTACTACAATAAAATAATGAAAAATATTTTTTCCCCTACACGTAAAGTGGGATGTTTTTTTTCTCGCAGCTACCCCATCGTGTGGGGTATCATTAGATAGGTCTTTTAATATCAAAGGGTTTCTAAGAGGATTTTTTGAAATTCCACTTTAAAGGGCACTTTTTTGTAAAAACAGGCCACCTTCCCTCTAAAACGGCTGGCTCAAAGAATCCGGAAAAAATCGTGATGGTAGTCCATATAATGAATTTTAAAGGAAAACTATCACAAACTTGATTACTTTATTAGTTCAGGAGTTATAGAGGCTTAACTTGTAAAATGCGCTTCTTTGGAAAACGTTATACAAAATAACGCATTAATACGTGAACTTAACAATTATCTATGGTATACGATTTTAAATCCACGTACCATCAGTGACTTAGGAACCCTTTCCTGTGCGTGGCCTGACATGCACTTGGCCGATTTTTTATTTATGATCTGGTATGCAGTGTAAAATGTATAAAAATGAATCCAAAGAAGTCATCTTTAGGGATTATTCTGTTTATTATATCAATTTTTAAAATCGCAAAAAGAAAACACATCTTCACAAAAAGTAGGGATTAAAAAAAACCAGAACAGGTTTCAATTCTCCCATGTAAAAATACAATATTTGAATTAATATTCAATTGATTAGACATTATTACTTTTTAGTTTTCCCTTATAGGTTCGTCATGAAAGTCCGTCCGTTCGTCTTCGACTTACCGCCCAAACGGTTGGTATAGAAATATGAAACTGCATAAATACTGTTTGTATGAATATTGTCTGTTTTGACTTTTTGTTACGGTCGGTTTGGTTTGTTACTTAGAAAATAAATTCATGTCATAACGGAACCAAAACATTTAAATAAAAAATAAAATAAACATATGTGACACGCATATCTTGAGAGAATAGTGTAAGACTACATATTAACACTAAAATGCAGAAAAACTTCCGTGCAAATTTCACGTAACATAAAAAAACTAATACATACACTCTACTACCTACATACATACTACCTACATACATATACCTACTCTACATACACAACTATACACTCGACTATTATAATTTGGAAGTGGTAGACATCATGGATGGTGATCTGAGATCGATTAATTGAAGAATCGATTTTTCGGACAAATTTATTAAATTGATATTTTGTACTGTATCGATTCAGTGAAAATGACTTACCCTTAATCTTTGATCGCCGACTGTCCACACTCGACTCGCGAAGTCATTGGAAGCCCCAACAATGTATGCACCTGTAGAATCAAAATCTACAGACATCACAGCTGCATTTGAACCCACAAGAGTTCCCCTACTTTCTATCATACCTGAAAATATAAAAGTCTTTTGTTAGTGTTCGGATTTTAAGGTCTCAATAGAAGCATCTCAATAGGCGGCCACAGTGTGGGTTACTGTTGCTTTGTCTGCATTCATAGTGATTATGGGGACCATTACTTAGGTCTACTTATGTGTTTCATCAGGCAGAGTGGAATCACTTCGGCAGGCTCATAAAATAGTTATAGTAATTGTTTTGCCGAATACTACTAATTTATCCAATAATTCTTAAAACGACAGCAAGTTGACGACAATAACCTTGACTTCTAATAAGAATGAAATAAATTATAGTTTGCAAAATGTGGGTGTTCAAGAGCACTACTTATCATAAATGTATTTTATTATATATTTAAGCCCGATGGAAAGCATGAGTAGAGTCCAGAGGTAGAGTTCACAATCCTCATAGTGAGTACAGAAAATGCATCATGGTGACTACACCATGGAAGTCTAATGAAAAGATTGGGCCTTCGATCTCACACTCACCAACGAAATATGATAGCAAAATTGCTGTCATTATTAGGTCGGTCTTCTGTGTGAGGGTAGTACTGACCTGGTGAGCTGGACCATTCGTGCTGAAATCAGCGTGACTCATACATACTCATATGCTTATGTACATACATGTGTTTAGAAGTATAATTTGAGTCGGTACTATACGGTTTAAACATTTATCCGTTTATCCATCACATGTTTGTGTAACAACGAATAAACGGCTCGCAAATCTTATCGCAGTGCCATTACACACAAACTTTCGTGGAAAGTAAACACAACGCGTATTGCGCTTTAAAAGTGTAATCTTGTGGGAATCTACCTCTGTGGTGTATATATTCTGCTAAACCATTAAATAATTTATGAAAAAAGATTTTTCATTTTCATGAATAGGTATTTACTGTATTAAAGTATAGCCCGTAAGTCGGTTAACTTATTTTTTTTTATGTTTCATTCTTATTCTAAGGTTCTTGATGTCGACTGAGCATATTATGTAACTGTAATCGTAATAGGCATCTACAGGACAGGCTGGTCTAACCGAGGGCCACTGAATATGGATATGAGAAATATTGTGTGTATAATTTGGTATTTTTTTTAATCAGCCGTTAATAAACAATCTTCATTAACTGTGTACGATACGTATATAGGTATTTTAAATGCATACATAGGTACTTATGACCCATTTAAATAAGGTTTTTAATGGTAACTTAGGGTTTTTAAAACATGTGGAGAGTTGGTTTGACTTACATTTAGAAACATCCCACAATTTGACTTTTCTGTCTGCACCTCCTGTTGCAACAATTCTATCCGTCGGACTCCATTTCACAGAATTAACTTCACCGTCATGCGCATCCTGTGATAATAACATGAATCATTAGAACCTTTTTTTTTAGTAAAATCTGCTAAGGCGATTTTACTTTGCCAGATGGAAAGCATCAGTAGAATCTAAAAGTTAGGACTACAACACTCACTGCGAATGTAGGCAGTATGGCAACATGCACTATGGTTTACTGATATACTTTTTCACGCCCCGCTTTAACCTCGTAAGGCCCAACGACCTAATTTAATGACAAAAATATTTTGACGTTACGGCCCAAGACAGTTTTTAAAATGATTAAATTACGGCCCAGCGACCTAAAATTATGACATGATCAAAAATTTACTAAATTTGATTTTTTCGAACAATTATACTTAAAACTATGACCCAGTAACCTAAAAAAAGGAAAAATTATTTCAACATATTTTTTGCATGGAATAGTTAACTTTCGGTATAGGAAATACCATTTTAACACTTTTTTACTAAACCAAAGTTCTGGGCCGCAACTACTTGCGCCTATTTTTAGTACATTGGGTCGTAGTGTATATCGTCCTAAATTTAGGTTGGGCCTTACGAGGTTATAAGACCTGGGATCATCATAATATAACAAAGTAAAATAATTCTAGCCAGCTCAGTGTGTGGATGGGTGACATTTTTAATATGTTCCAGAAGAAAGTGTAACCACCTCCAACTTCCACCAGCTCTCCTTCACTAGCGAGAAGAGGTCGAATGATGTGTCTGGCCGACGGTAACTGTATGCCCTCTACCGTGACCCTAGGTCATCCACCTTGCCTTCCTGAATCGCTGAGTGTACTACGATCAATTTTTTTCAGATTTTTTGAGACAGCTTCTAGGGAGGGGGGGGGACGTCCAGTTTTTGCAAAAAAATGTCCTTTAAAGATAAGTAACCCGCAAACAGATAGCTAAATCAAAAAATAATCTTAGCAAACTCTCTATATTTAAAAACCCTGTCTAACGATACCCCACACAAAGGGGTAGACGCGAGAAAAAAGTCATCCCCATTTCCCACTTTACGTGTAAGTGAGGTACCCCAAATAAAAATATTTTTCATGATTTATCATCGGTTTAAGCGTAAAGAGGTTTGGTAGAGAAACACTAAAAGTGTTTTATTACATTACACACTTACAAATCTCAGAGCCACTTTATTCGGTAATGCTGTGGCATAATATGGCATGGAGTCCAATATTTTTTCGTCAGTACTGCCACCAGACCCGCTACTCCGACTCCCACTTTCCCTCGCCGCTTCTTCAAGCTCTTTTCGTACCTTATCATTTTTCTTTCTGGAAGAATACAATATAATCTGCATCAGAAATTCTTTAAGTTGCACTCACCACGTGTTTTAAAACCGCTATGACCGCTCTTCCGGGAAACCATAGTTGCAAGTGCAAAATTTTGGCATAAATTATATCGAAAAACTTATCTTTCACCCAATAAAATGTATTATTATCAACATGCACATACAATATAACAGCAATCACTGTGCGAAATTAGTATTTTGCCATATGCGTCCAAAGCATCTTGCTGAATCCATATTTACATCAAGTTTTAAGGGCAGCAGGTAAAAATATTGCACAAAAAATCATGTAAATGACCCATAAGTCATTAATATAAAATACACTACTTATCTGCAGGCCTCATGGATACATACAAGGGTGGTTACTGACTTGTCTAAAACACATAGATAACTAACCACACAACTAACAACAATCAAGGAACTTTTAAAAGGTTCTTTGCTTCTGTAGAATAATGATATCATAAATGTATATTCAATTTATGTAATTGTTATTTTTGTCTAAATATTTTTGACATACAGTTTTAAGGATCACATAACACATTTTATATATCTATTTAATTTAAAACAGCTTCAAAACCAAAAATTGAGGAGATTTCATATTTTAATTTAGAAATCTCGTATTACATACAACAATTTACATTATTACAAAACAGTACAGTAATAGGTGTCATAAAAAATATTCTTAAATCAACCAATTAGACAAAAAAATATTCATATTTAATAAATCATTTTCATCAACCATTCTTAAAATGCACTGTTTCAACGTATTTTATAACCTATTTGGATCACACAATTTACAACAAATGGGGACAGCCCCATTCTTCACCTAGAAAGAAACCCAACCTGGATGAAGCACGGGGATTATAATAATAGGGTCTCGAGCTCAAACTCATAACATTTTTGTGCATTGATGCAGTTAAATTTATTTTCTTATTGGTATAGTTGAAAAAGACCTTAATTATAGAAAAGATAATTTTCATTTAAAATATTTTGAAATCATCAACAGCCTGTAACTGTCGACTCTGGACATACCTACTCGTAGGTCTCTCAAATAAAATTGTTATTTCTCTCTATAATTAGGGATAGTTTGCGAGTTATAATGTCTCAGGAAGAAGATTCTGAAAATACAAGCTCCCAATAAATATGTATACATATATTCGTTTTTATGACCCTACTTATCCTCAGTTGGAGCACGAGATCCTATATAATCCATGTGTTTCATCCAAGTGGAAATTCAAGGCGAAGCACGCGTCTATAATTTGAAAATATATACATTTGCCTATAAACAAATAATTATACCTAATGTACATGCAGAACGCACAGTTATGATGAAATTAACTTCAAAATACAATTACCCAACTATGTATATGTTATTTTCCACTGTAATTGTTAATCATATACATTCACACATTATTTTTATATAGGTTACCTATATTATTAAAATATGCAAAGATATATCAAACGTTTTATAACCAATTAAAGTAATTGATAAAAATATTAATGATAGATTGGGTAATAAATTTGGCCAACTGAAAGGAGTAAACTAAATTCACGAATATTTGAATCTACTTAGTAAAAACACATATTTTAAGTAAATAATTTAAGTGAATAGTTAACTTTGGAATTTTTGCAGTTTTTATTGCATTGCATTCTTAGACATACAAATAAATAGTGACGCAATGTTCATTTACTCGTTAGTCTATTTTAGAATTCGGTAGTACGTATGACCCAAGGGCAATATTTCAATTTCGTAAATCGTCGCATAGCCGATTACTACTGCGACTGGAACAGAATTTACGTATCGTATTAATATGAAGAAAGTAGTTACTCAATGTGAGTGAAATTTGGTTCAAAAGTCGCAAACTGAGAACATGCACACATAATCAAATGAGAATATGTAAGTAAATAAAGAAAATGACGCAAATAATATGTACGTATGAGTTTGTGAGCAGTGACAACGAACAAACCAGAAATTATGACGGTCCACTCAAGTATGAAATTATACATGATTGCCATAGTAATTTTTATGTATGTATAACATAAAATGTAACAGAAAAAACATTTACTTTAATAAAACCAAAAAAAAGATGGAAAAATAAATAATGAGTCAGTTTCAGAGTGCAGTTAAGACATAAATATATGGGCCAATTTCATGAAGAAAATATGTTCAATAATGAACACCACAATGCCTTCAAACCACCACATCTTCATTCACATTATGTCAAACTCACCCAAAACTAACTCTAGCAAACGGTTTGATGAAAAACGCGGTAGGGTTGCTTGACCTGTTGAAGAAATTAGACAAAAAGAAGCAAAAACAAAAAATATGGGTTCTTATGCAAGCTTTCTAAGCCTGGCACACACAAATCCCACACTAATAACGACATTTTCCAAATATATGTAAATACAGATTGAAAAACACAAATAACATCAATAAATGTGCTTAAACTACTACTATACTTGTCAAGTATCAATCAACATCAAACGATTGTTTTCAAAACATGTTTAAATGTCAGAGAATTAAACTCGAACTTTTATTTTTAAAATTGAATTTTAGTTTGCCACATAAAACTAAAATTTGGCAGTGTTTTTGCTTTTGGCAATATCATTCATACGTGACAAGTATTCTACAGTGCAGTGCACATTAATACTATAATAGCAGCGACATTCACTTTTAAAATCATTGCAGCTCCAATACTCACAGGCAAAAACAATTATAACATTTACATTGAATATATGTATTATACTACCGACCGAATGCCCCATAAAAATAAATTATCTTATACTTTTAATTTTAATAAGATTAAAGTCGCTTTCCGTGGACCGATGTCCATTTATGACAACAAAACCTTACAGACTGAAAAATTAAACATGCTGAAGGATTTAGTCATTAATATACACTAGTTCTATTTTCAGTAAACATAATTAAATACTCACTTGATGAAATGTTCATTTTCTTCATTCATTTTATCAGCATCCTTAGCTTTATATTTTATTAATCTTTCCACTAAAGACCTATTCTCATCCTACAACAAAAGAAATTCACTGTGAATAAAAACGATTTTGTATTTCATGTCATCATAACAAACAAAGAAATATTACCCTTTGGAAAACTTTACGCATATTCACCTAAGTATAATAATAATTGTTTAAATAAATTACAAAATACTTGAAAATTATCTTTAGAATCAATAGCTGACACAATGCCACGCGAAATTTCTATCTGACTGAATGTAAATTACTTGAGACTCAGCTATACGCATTTCATACAGAGCCATTATCACGTGAGTATCGTAAAACATACAGGGTGATATATATTTCATGACGCTCTAATACTAAAACGGCTTTTCGGAATAATAGTTAATTACTCGAATGACACACAGTTTAAGTTTATGGTGGGTGTGTAAGCATAATTAAAAAGGACTATGTTTGTTCAATTTGCGAAATGAATTATGAACGGTGTAGAACTTTAATCTTTGCATGTTCTATTCTACAAGTTATTAAATTATTATTAAATATGAAAACGATGGTGTAATACTTGGTAATGCTTTGCACATAAAACCCATTTCTTTAATAAGTACATATAGATTTACGTCAGGAAAATATGGGCCTTAAATACGGCTTTGTCTACCTTCATAGATGAGAGACTTGGCTGTACGAGTACATTTCATGTCGTAAGTACATTTTATGTCGTGTTTAATGAGAACCCGTAATATTTTAATTGAAATCAATGGGCAAATATTAGTACAGGTACACGATAGTTCACAATAGCAGAGAGTGAACGAGAAGAACCGGAACGTACTGCCCACGTCTAATGATTTAAAAACTGCACCTAGCATCTCCCATGCCACTTCATGAATATAAAAGTAAAAAACACACGCGCTTCATGAACTTTTTTTTTTCGTTTGTGAACATAATTTTAATTAGTATTTTTTACCTTATTGAAAGCTTTGAATTCTAGAGTATGCGTTTCGGGAATAAAGTTGTCAGACAAATTAGCAATGACTTCTCGTATTTTTTTTTATTCCAAAGAAAGCATCTTCACTGTCGCTATACAATTTAAAATATTACCAAACGACATTTTATGGTCATAGAAGATCGTATAACAATTAAATAATTTAAATACTATTTATTTATATTTTTAAAACAAATGACGGCATGCGCGTGTGTTTTACTTCTTGAAATTAAAAATCTACATAAAAAAGTGGCCCGTATTCGTTTTTCTATCTTCGAAACTTAATTCGAATTTTTTGTGATAATCTGTCATTTTGTTGATAAATGTTAATTATTTTAAAACGTTTATTACAAACATGTACAACACAAAGTACATCAGCACCTTAAATTTGTAAAAAAAATCTAGTTTTATTTGTTTTTGTGATAATTTCGTAAGCTTAATTGCAAAATCGTATTTTAAGAAAATTAACAGACTTTTACTCCTACAAACTACGAAGTTTCAGTTATAATGTTAGGTAGTTAGTACTAAAATAACAAGAACATAAAATAGCGTCGTTGTTACATGGTGCACACTGATAGTTTTGCTTACTGGCCACTCATAAATGTCTATATTTCGAATGTTAAACTATTTTAAATAATTATTATTTTTATTTCAAGTATAGTTTCGTTGGCAGAACATAGCAAAAATAGAAGTAATACGAAAACTATTTTAGGGCGATGATTTTAACGAATTTAAGAGTTCACATAAGACTGCAGTGATTGACTTCAAAATCCAAGGAAGCACTATGTGAGCACTGTAAGGCGTTGGTATGCGGAATTTCATCGTGGCCCGTGATCAAACTCGTGAAGTCGGCCGTCAACACGAAAGAAAATGTGATGATTGTCGTCAGACGTTTGAAGAAAATCGGCATATCACTTCACATTTGAGCATCGGTATGAGTCAAATTCATAAAATATCAATCAATAATCATCATCAACTTATAAAAGGTAAGAAACTGTGTTGTCGCTGGATTCCAATGTAAAGTGTTGCAAATGTAAGAATATTTTAAAGCTATTTATTTATTTTATACAAATTGTTTTTTTTTATGAGTATTAATATATTATTATATATGCCCATTTTATTATTTATATATGCCCAGCGCATTGCGCGGATTAGCCAGGAACTCGCTGCTCATCCCACAGGTGGCCGTAAATTCTGGCGACTGGCTAAAGCTGTGCAGTGAAACCACTGCCAGCCCTCGCTACCACCGTTGAAATATCCCGACGGATCGCTTGCTCATCAGCCGAAGGAGGAAGCAAATTTGCTTGTTGACCTCTTTGCGTCTAACTCCCGGGTCGATAACCATGGCAAGTATCCGCCTACGATTCCGTCCTGTGACTCTACAGCGGGAGATATCCGTATTCGGCAGATGTCCGTGTTGAGCTTCGGTCACTCGATGTTCGGAAAACCAGTGGACACGACGGTACTCCAGCTGTATTGTGCTGAAGAAGCATTATGACAATCTTCTTGAGAAATTTAGTGACTTCAAATATACTGGCATCAGGAAGCCTTGCCCTGCCATCAAGGGTTGCGGAGGTTCGATGGAAGACGCTCCTTGAACTGATATTCAGGTAATTTAGTATATTCAGCTTAATAATGGTGGTAATACATAATAAAGCTAGGAATAAAGTACGTTAAATATGAAACACGCTGAATATTACGTAAAGACAAACTAGATTCAACTTGGAGTTGTGCCAAAATTTAAATGATACTATAAAAATCTGAAGTTCCAGTGGAAAAAATTATCATAACGGCTACCAGTAGGTACTATGCCAAAAATATTTCACTCTATATAAACAATGGCAGGCAGGCATCAAACGTAGTGGAACATACAGTTTTTATTATAAGACAAACAAACATCAATATGGTTTAACTATCCATACATAAAATCCTTGATTTATGATCTAGTCATTGAGGGTAATTGGAAAGTGTTACGTGGTATTCTGTATAACAGTCGTACATATAGGAAGTGCCCGTTTAAATGTTTCTACTGTTCGTTCTGTTGTTATCTATTCAGCCGTCAAGTTCGTTTAGTGATTTGTGTATTCTGATTTGTAGGTAAAACTGGAGGTTAATAGGTTCCAACGGTTACTTTATGGAATTTCAGATAATATTATAAATGCAATATAATTTTCTTCGGTTAAACAGTTAAGTAGTCTCAGCATATTTACATTCAACTAATCATCATAAAATTTCGCATCCGCATTATAAGAGCTACTGAAATAGCTTCATGTGATGAGGAAATATTGTTGATTTAATGAGTTAATTTTAATAGCTTTTCACGAATGATGGCTAAACTGGATGAAGAAACTCATATGATTGTCTATAGTATTTAATTTTTAAATAAGGTATTTCATTTTCTTAGTGCGCATTTTAATTTTACCCCAAATTATATTTATTTATTTTATTTTAAACTTATTGCACATGTTGTACAAAGGCGGACTTAATGCCATAAGGCATTTATCCTAGCTTTCGCCCGCGCACACGCGACTACATTGAGCTTCGTCCAAGAGAGTCCAAAAGAGTAGACTATGTCCTTCCTCAAGAATCAAAGCATCTTCATGCCAAATTAAATTGAAATCGGTGCAATTGTTTAGCCTTGAAAGCGTAACAGATAGACAGACTGTGAGACGTCATCATTATTATTACTTTCGAATATATCGTAAGCATTATTGCTTTCGAATGTATCATAAGCATTAGTATAAAAAACAGTGATAGGTATAAAGCAACCTGGAGACCAGACAGTTTGATATGATATGTTGTTAGAAAAAAACCAGACTCCTATTTAAAGCTTCGATACTTTATGTTTGCCGTTGACTATTATTAGTTTTAATGTGCATTTAATGAAGAAATTGGAAGTGTGTTTTCTAAGGATGTGATATAATATATATCATCATTATCAAATCAAGAATTCGTTAATTTAAAAGCACCAAAAATTTTAATTCACGCCACATTGCAATTAGATTATATAAATAGTTTACACTTGATAGACTGTACGACACAACGGTCACCATTACAATATTATCATCATCATCATCAGCCTATCGCAGTCCACTGCTGGACATAGGCCTCTCCCATCGCACACCACTCTGATCGATTTTGGGCTTTTCGCGTCCTGATCCTGGCGCCATCTTACGCACATCATCACTCCCCCTCGCCTTTACAATAATATACTGCAAATACTACTATCGGGTTGATCATGACGCCATAATTAAGATGTTTTGCTTCAAGTATCAGGGATGATATATGAGGGTGGTCCGATAAGTACTTAGCCTACATAGAAAATAAAATATTTTTGGAAAAGTGGCGATTTACTTTTCAACATTCATCATTCCTTTTATCTGGATATACTTGACCCAGCGATGACTCTAATTAAAAAGAAGTCACACGGGGCCAAATCTGGCGGATACTGTGGATGGGGCTAAATCTGGCGAATTTTGTGGACGGGACAGCAGTTCGTAGCCGAATCCGACCAATATGACAAAGGGCGAGGACAGGTAAGAGCAGAGGTGTGAACCGGTGCGTTATCACGGTGGAAGAGCACTTTTTTCTTCTTCATTTTTTTTCTTCAATTCGGCGTCGAACCGGCCTAATAATGCGGCATAGTACAGACCTGTGACGGTTTGCCCTTCTCCAAGTAGTTCATGTGGATTTACATTACCTTTCCGGTCGATGGGACAGTCTTCGCCTTCTTCGGTGTGCATGTTCGCCGGGTGAAGTCCACTGTTTCGACTGTTCCTTGGTCACTGGTGTCTACCAGTAGATCCATGTTTCATCGACTGTCACAAAACGACGCCTTCGAATTGCGATTAATCAGTGTGCTTATTGTCCGGAGTGAGCAAACGCGGCACCAATCGCGCCGACAGCTTTCTCATACCCAAAATTTCATGACGTCTGTCTAAGCTATCCCGCGCACCTTCAATGAGGTCTGCTAATACGAAATCGTGGATTTTAGTCATGTTATCTTTCGTGATAGCCGTTTTCGGGGCACCTGGATATGGCTCGTCAAAAACTGACGTGCGACATGCGATTTTCCCTTCAAAAATCAAGAATAGAATCACCAGCCGTTATTGCTCTTTATCCATCATTCGAAAATCCGCGGACACTCCTGCTTGCAGACGCGTTTGAAACAAAACTACGAGTATGATCGGGCTGAAATTTTGAAGGTCTATTATTATTATGAAGACGTCTATGAGAATGTACTACACGATAATAAACTTAGTCTTGCGATACTGGCGCCATCAGGTGGTGAGGCTAAGTATTTATCAGACCACACTCGTAATACTTTTAGAGAAGAGCAAGAGACAATCTACAAATACTTCAGACGTACTGTATTAGAAACAAAATAGAAGGCTAAGTGCAAACTTTTAGTTAAGTAGGCATAAATCTTAATATATTGAATTAGGTACCGACTGCAAATAAGTTTATAATCGCAAAATTATGTTTTTTTGTAGTTTTCGGATTTTTTTTACTCGCAAACTGACATTGCTTCATGCAAAATTTTATGATGTTGGTTCAATTCGAGTACCCACCCTTAAGATATTGATCAAAAATCAGTTTTAAGGGGCATTAAGGTCACGTTACACAAACACATATCTGAAATATGCTGACCCCTAATGTCTGTTCGTTCAAGTTTCTTTAGGAAGAGTGGAACAGTCAGTATCAAATCATTGCTACACACACCTTTTTTTCCTGTGTGGATTCCCTTCGGATACTACAACTGGTATTTATGTCGGACATGAACCGATCAAAAGCCCCACGTTGTCTCAATGTACTGTAGACGGGGAACTAGATAGATAATAATAATAAATATTTTCGGACATCTTCCACACAACATTATCTAGTTCCAGACTAAGCAAAGTCTGTATTATGGGTACTAAACAACTGATATTATTACATAAACATACTTTTTTTGTAAATACATACACATTATACAGAAAACACCCAGACTCCGAAACAAATATTTGTGGATCACACAAATATTTGGTTCGACCCGGGAATCTAATCCGACCTCTTCATCAGCAGCTGCTACGCTAACCACTAGCTAAACCAACAAGCATAGATCCATAGATAACTCTTTATTTGCACACCATATTACAGAGTTATTTGAATGAACAAAGTAATTAAATATCTAGTGTACAAAGGGCGGCCTTATTGCCAAAAGCATGCTTTTCAGGCAACCTTACGATGGATCAAAATGTTACAGCCTGGCTACGAGTTTTGGTCTTAGCGAAAAACGGAGCGGCGTCGGTGAGCGGTGCGGCCACGAACCCTAGTAGCGGTTAGTTGCAGCGGCGACGGTGGACGTATTTAGGTAGTCGAAACGTGTTAAAAATCATGGCGTTATAAAAATTATCCCCTGTCTGTTTAGAAACAACTTTTTTTTTTAAATATGATAGAATGAGTGCACGAACTAAATAAAGATCGGTATTTAGATGGTGGATTTAGTGACCTATACGAAGGTCCTACCTATAAGAAGTAACTGATGTTTCCAGGTGTTTTGCTAAGTAGGTACTTACAGAGAGAAAAAACTTTAAAAACTTGTCAACTACTTACATTGCGTATAAGACATACTAGTAGTTTCGTGTGTAGTTATATCTACAGACAAAACTACTGATATGTAAACTGTTTTGCTACTTAGGTACCTACTGACAGAGAAAAAAATTAACTTTTAAAACTTGTCAACTATCCACCTACATTACGTAAACATACCAGTAGTTTTGTCAACATATCAGTAACTTCGTTTGGTAGGTACCTAGGTTCTATGTTTTTGTGTTATTAATTTAAATTAAACGTAAGTACCATTATATTCCGGTAAACATTGTTTAATTTCTTCCCACAACCTTTTTATATTTATTTTGGGGATATTTTGGATCCATATAGGCGGTCTATTTAAATTTCTGTTATAAAAGCCTCGGTATCCATTACCGCCATAAAATCGTCTAAAATTTTTTGATTTTATTTAACGCCGCTGAGTCCGTCACTCCTGCACCGCTGTACACGCCGCTCTGTTTCGTGGCGTCGCATATACTAACTTGTGCCTTTGTTTCTGCCGCTCTCCATACCGCTCGCCGCTGTAGCAATTCGCTCGGCAAAAACCGCTAGCTTTTTCGCTATGAGCGGCGACTCGTGGCGTGCCTCGTACATTTTTATACTTTTGATATTACCGCTCGGCGTTTCGCTCTTAGCTGCCGCTCACAGCGGTAAGGTCGTGAATGGGCCGTTATAGAAAGACAGTGAGTAGTAGTTGAATATACATGTTTTTTGAACCTACTATTTGCTAATAAATATAATTACAAGCAATTACAATTTTATAGTTACCCATTAAATACATTTACCCATTATTACAATAAATATACAATACATACATGTATACATACTACACTAATAAACATACATATTTATTATACATACTTAAATTATTCAACATATAGTAATGAGAAACAGTTTCGTTACACCCCAAACGTGATGGACTCAATTAAGATTAATAAATTCCTGTAACATTTTCTTGAATTTGTTCAACGTTTGCGCTTGCCTGATGTTAAGCGACAGTGCATTCCACAAACGCACAGCTTCAACAGTGAAGGACTGGTCATACATTTTTGTGGAATACTGTGGCATCTCCAGTTGTAAGTCTTCGGATGACCGCAGACATTTTTCATGTCTGCCTTTAAGGAAATTAAATAGTTCTTTGAGGTAGAAGGAAAATGTTGTAAAGAAAAAATAAGGATATGAATATTCTCGAGAATTGAGAGAAGTACTTGTGCAATCGCAACTTTATTTGAATTTGGAAGAAAGTTAGGAAGAAAGAAGAAAGTAGTCTTCGAAGAGATCCGGCTGCAGCAAACATCCTACGACTGACCTCGTGCGTCTGTCAACCTCATGACAAGGTACTTTCTATATAGATACCTAAATTTTCAACACCAGGACTGCTTTCAGATGTACTCTAGAAAGTAAAACCCCGACGCATCTCAAGCCACTTGCTAATGACCCCATCCTGAGTGGGAACTCTGGTCATTCCCGGTCGCACGCACTACCATCCTAGCCTGCTTCTGCTAAGGTGGATAAGGTAGATGGCATCACCCGCCACCCCCAGGCTTCCGGTTATTGTTCCCAGACATGTAAGATCCGAACCTTTCTAAACCTCTCCTGATCCCGCTTTGCAACGCAAACGTAAACTGGGTGGCAAGTTCTGAAAAATTTGGGATTTAAAGGCAATAATGGTTCACCATTTCAGTTGTCCAGTCTGTATGGGATTAGCTAGAGTACGTGAAGACTAAACATGAATTTAAAACATAACAAAAAGAAAACATAACTAAAATGACTGCACGGTTGGCCTAGTGGCTTAAGCGGTCGCCACGCCGCTTCCTACTGCGCCAAGTGTCGTGGGTTCAAATCCCACGTAGGATAACACTTTGTGTGATTCACAATTTGTTGTTCTGAGTCTGGGTGTTCTTTGTGTCCGTTTCATGTATGTTTGTAAAGTCCCCCGCGACACAGGAATTTATATTCCTAATGCGGGAGTTGTCTTTTTAAATAAGAATAAGAAAAATACCTACAACTACTTTTGTCATGCAGGTTTACGATAAAGAATTACAATAAAAAAATTAAAACAACTAGGGTATGTAGCTGTTCATCTATAATAATAGTCTTTAATAGTCCACTTACAGGACACTCCACTTCTTAAAAAATCACTACCACTGTCGTTGCTGTCAACCTGATAAAAGCTCCAAATTGTGATAGGCCGATCAAAGCGACGTTACAATCAGTAAAAAGTAGTAAACAAATAGTTTTGTAAAGATGCAAAGATTATGCAGACAAGTTCCTTACAACAATAGGTCCGTTTAATTTAATTGATATTTCCAAACTTTAAACCACTGTGTGATCCTGCAGGTTCCTTATTTCATAAGATTGAATCTGCTAATGGCCGTACTTCTTCAAGCAAAAAATCTATACAAATAATTAAATTTGAAGTGACTGTATGTAATATCAAATTAACAGTTTTTTTATGAATTGCATATGATAGTATATACGTCACTTATACCCAAAAAGCAATTTTTAATATTTTTGGAACGGCAGAATCGATTTTGGAGGCACTTTAGCTAGTAGAAAGCTGATGAGTTGGGGAACAACTTATTCATTTTTTTTAGACTAGACTCAGCTTGTAAGTTATTAATATATTCATGTTTGTACCTTTTCTTGGATGAAAGACAAGATATGATTTTTTCTATAAGGCCTTCCCTTCCACGCCAAAAAATTATATTAATGAGAATTATATTATGCAATAACAAAGTACCCACCTATCTACGTAAATATCTCTATCTATATTTCTTTGTTTGAAATGAATAGGCTCCAGAACATCTTGTCCGATTTGAATAATTATTTCACCATTAGAATTGTACAGAAGTAGAATATTTTCAAAAAAATTGAGATCCGTATGAAAATTTCGATAATGTAAACCAAGGTGTTAAAAAATACCAACAAAAAGACACTTGTTACTTACGCTGCAGAAACTATTGACAACATCAATATCTACATAAAAGTCCGGAATACCCCATGTCTAACTATTACAGTTAAGACACAATAGCTACTTTTTTATGTTAAAATATTGAATATGTATTTACTTCGGAACAGATTAGAACACATTATTCATACCTTGGTATTGCTATTAATCTTCATGCAAATAAGTCACTTCATGTTAAAGGCTATATCAGTATCTGTAAATTACTTCTTAAATTATTTAAGTCGGACATTTCGTTTAATATTTCATGAGTTTAATATTTGTTAACGTTGAAATTTAAAAAGAAACGCCCTAAGTGCCATTAGTAGTTTTATTTACTGCAGAGTTTTATTTATATATGATGATGATAAACCGAAACCATTACCACCAATTATACAGTTTGTTTTTTCAAATGTCAACTTGATCGAGCATTGGTCAAGAGTGGTCAATTTTTATTTTGTATTTTTTTTTCATAAATACCTATATCTACCCGTGCGAAGACGGGGCAGTCCGCTAGTTGATACATATTTGTAACTATTTGACATTGCTATTTTCTAAAAATGAGACATTTTTAAACAATATTTTTACACTTTTTTACTACTTTTCGAACCTAATAAATATAAATTAAATGACTATAATATATAATACAATTTAAATGATTCTTCGTTGTTTATATTCATTGCTTGATTTAAAGACGATAATATAAAGTAATCGAATAAATAGGTTACTTACATTGTCATTTAGACATCATTTAAAAGAAACTTATGTATTCTGTTACAATATCCACCCTAATAATACATAATATAAATATATTAATTATTTTCAATAACATTGTAATTGTAATTATTTCGGTGTCACTTGATCATTTAAAGGATAACTAATTACTTATTTATATTCTCTTATTTGAGGCCATAACAAATGTTCGAGTATGGACCGAAGCACACCACCGTACAGTGCGGTGCGCTCGGCGCAACAGACGAGCGCACAACGTATCGCTCGGTCCAGCCCACAGAGTATAAAGTTTTATCTCATTGGTATTACAGACAAGATATAGGTAACGCCATCTATGTTCGATTTTTCTAATAAGGTTATACATTACGTACAGGGTCTGTGAGACTGATTTATATTATCTTGGGAACCATACTTATACAAAACAAAATATTTGTTTAGCAATTTGGAACTTAATACTTGATATCATCCTTACATTGGTGGCGCTCTATATGTATGAGATAGAACTAGTAATTTTAATGCTGTTAAGATGAAAATCTTCAAAAGCACTTTGATTGTCTAGTCTTCTAGTGTATGTCAACCATCTTTAATAATATTTACGGTGATGCTTCCACACGATCGAACTAGGTACGGAGTGCACCGAGTTCGGTGTGCAAGCGATCGAAACAACCGCACGGATAAAAATAATAATAATGTTCGATGGACTGTTCTACACACGACTGAATGTGGTCCAGAGCGCATAAGTTCATGGCCCGCTTTGGACCATAATCTACCAAATGTTAAACCCTTTACATTAAATTCATACCTTCTTATATATCAACTGCATTAGGTACTGGTATACAAAAAAGTTTATTCTAATAGTCAATCTAGCTTACATTGCACAAGTATGCTTGGTCTAAAACTAGATGTAGCATTAAACATTATTAAGGGTAATTATTTAGGTATAAAAGATGCGATATAAAGACATAGAACGAAAATGGAGATGATTGTATTTGTTCAGTTGTTATAATCCAAATACATATCACGTCTGCTAAAATATGTTATATATACATTTATATAGTAAATATTATCTTTTATCATGTAAATGACTTCCACAAATTTACATTTTTAAATTAGCAGACATTTGTAATTTCAGCGTGTGCCCGAACAAGATAAATTTTATTCAAACCAATGAAACACACCACCTCCAACTATGAGTCTAAACCATTTGTTTATATGTGTATGACCCCTAATATTTAAAAAAAATCTTAGAAGTACAAATGTTTAGTACTTATTACCTACTGTGATTCACCAAAAGTGAAGTATATAAAGAACTGCATACCTGGGCTTTTCTTAGCTTTTCCTCTATAGAAGCAAAAGCTATCTGTAACGCTTGATGTTCATCTCGTAAAACTTGATTTAATCCTTGCAATTCAGCCATATTTGTTTCATACATTTGAATTTCTGCTCTAAGGGATGCTATTAAAGCTGTGTGTTCTGAAATTCTAAAAAAAACACATACCTATATTTATTTATAAAGAAACTAGACATGTTGATAACAATTATTGTCACCACGTTCATTAGAACAAAGCTATTGACACCACATTCATTTGAAACAGGTCAGTAGAGTAGTAACAATGGAACATAAATAGACTACCAAAACTAATACACTTTGCCGTAATAGAGTAAAAATCACAGAAGACTTTTTGTTTGCCAGAATAGAAGTTACAGAAAACATAAAGCATCTATTTTATTGAACATGTTTACGATTATCACCCTTCCTCCAATCAGATACCCAATAACATGTACATTTACAGATAAACAGTTTTTTTTTTATAAAATGTTATCTCATATTACATAATCATTCGTCTTGACAAGATAAAGATACATTTGCATTGAAGAACAAGATCAATTCTCATTAGATAAACCACCGAGAACACATCATTATCTCATTATTTCACTTAAAAAAAATAAGTACCTTGCCTATACCTAGGTATATAGTACCTAGATCATGAATGACTTAAAATAAATTTAAATTTTAAAAGTTGGTTCTAAAAAAAATTTATGTAGACCAGACAGAATATTATTAAAATATTTTATTGAGCACCCAAACCAGTCTTGCTCAACTACAATCTCATCAAGTAATTAATATTCACCTGCCCAGTGATAGGTTACAACTGACATACATTCCATATATAATAGCAAATATATTAAATATTTGCTTTTATATTTTATTGCATAACATATCATATTACAATGAATAATGACTATTTTTTAATTGGAATATGCTATTGATTGATTTCTCATTTAACTGATATTAGTTTATTAATTAATGTATCTATTGGAATACTCATAACTGGAATCATAAACAACGAACTTTTTAAGCAAAAATCTTCTTTTTAAATTTATTTGGGACAGTTTACAAGACAACAAATACTGAATACTCAGTACCAATTTATTTAAAGTAAATTTAAAATTATATGTTGGTAGTTTATTATATTGTCATTTTTGTATAAGAAAAGTAATTCTATACTTACACAATATCTTTTGTTTGCAACTGTTTTTCTAAATCATGTACTTTTTCGTTTAAACTCATTATTTGTTGAGCATTCTCTCCTCTGCGTCTATGTAAAGAGGTTAGCTCTTCTTGTTGTAGAAGGATTTTTTGTTCCATCGCCTGTATTCTTTCATTGCTAGCTGCCCCTGCAAATTTGTTAAACATTTTGATACAGTGAATCAAAAGATATGAGAGGCACACTTCTGTCAAATGGGTTGGCTTGAATGAGGTTGTACTACCCTCACAAAGAACACAACCTCAAATGACAGTATTCAACTGTCAAGTTTCATTGGTTAGTGCCTATGATTCAGGAGCATCTCACTAAGCCACTATAACTTTTTGCAATGTCTGCATTTACAATGAGGTTGGTGACCTTGGATCTTGGATTTCTATCTTTACAGGCGAAGTAGTTAGTAATAATTTTGCCAGACTTAAATGAAACAATGGCTGTTTCATCTGTAGTTATACTACAACTCTTTTTGTTAATTAACATATTAGTCTGAAACATTCACAATTTTTTTGAAGTACCTACATTTTTTTTTACAAATTGATGTTGTCTCCTACTTCTTCTCATTACTCATCATACTGTATTTCATGGAAATTAGTGTATTAAGTGAGTCGTAAACTTGTTGGTTAAGCCATTATTTTTTGAAATGTAATTGTTTGGGTTTCACACGGAACCCTTATAGATTCATCATGTCCGTCTGTCAGTTCGTCTTCCACTTACTGTCTGAACGGTTAGTGCTAGAAAGTTGAAACTTTACATGAATATGTGTTTTTGTCACATCAAGAAAGTGCTACAACAAAATCACTAAAAATATTTTTATTTGGGGTACCTCCCCTACACATAAAGTGTGGATGTTTTTTTTAATTATCTATTGGACAACATAGGAAGAAGATATAATGGGATAAATTAAAATGCAGTGCACAAAATCAAATAAGAACTTGAAATAATATTTTTTTAAATAAAGCTTTGAATAGTTTTATTTTATTTCATTAAACACAAACACATACTACTAAGTTAAGCTAGAAATGCATTTTGTAATTAAGTTAAATTGTACATTAAAAAACACTCACCAGTACTAGATAAAACATTGTCTGTCCCAGAGAATCTTATCCTTTCATTGAGCAATGTTAATTGGAGATTTTCAGTTTTTAAAGTATTAACATTGTCAAATAATCTGCTTTCTGAAAACATTAATATTATGTATTTGTTATTAGATAAACTTCATATTTTCGGCCACTAAGATAAACATGAGTCGTTTATGATAAATAAAATTTAGTATACAAATGTATCAACATTTGTATGCTAAATTTTATTACAAAAATCTTTAATACAAATTTTAATTTATTGTACTTAAATTATAGTTATAAAGAAGTTACATTTATTACTTTTGAGTTTCATAATCACTGCAATATTCCTAAGAATAATTTAAGCTTGGAATATATATAGCACCAATTGTGTTACAGTGTTAACCCAGTTTTTGAAGGACATGCAATAATTTGATGTTTTCAAAAGGAGATATAATAATATATTTAAGGTGCCAAAACCAGTAGTTGTTGATGGTTTTTCTCTCTTGAAGTTGTCGCGGAATACATCTATCTA
Organism: Phragmatobia fuliginosa; assembly: GCA_932526445.1. NCBI lineage: Eukaryota > Metazoa > Arthropoda > Insecta > Lepidoptera > Erebidae > Phragmatobia > Phragmatobia fuliginosa. The sequence continues at coordinate 10,334,176 of OW052068.1, read as the reverse complement.
AAAAATTAAGGATTCAGTTGGGCTGGGCCGCAATCTGAAAGTTGGTCAGTTGGTTGGATATTTGAGATTCCCAACACACTGGTAATATTTTATGTATATTCAATTAAGAAGAAATGTGTATAAATTTTACATGCTTTACAATCACAATGTGACTTTATAAACTTGAAAGAACTTTAGAAATATTATGTTTTGCTCATTTTGTATAATTTTTTCTTGAAAAGCAATATCACTCTAATTTATTAAACATTGTTTAAATTATCACAAATACAGAACTGGACCCACTGTAATGTTTATTTTTGTCATATCATATCATAAGGAGACTATGGTAGTATTTGTGAACTATCTAATAGAAATCATCAAATGTGTTTTAAACTGTGCCATGCTTTGTGTCTGTTTGTAAAGCAGTAATTAAAAAACTATAAATAAGTTTCACAGACATTGTAACAAATGTTAACAGCTATGATAACAAGTGCGATGGATCATAAGCTATTAATGTAGAGAACAATAGTTTATTAGCTTTGTAATTAATCTCATTTATTTAATATTTATTTATCTAAAATGTCAACACAAAGAAGTCCATAGGTTAAGTTACTTACGAAAGGAAATTATATCCTGAAACGAAACTGTTTCTATTTTATTTCTGGCCTGTAGTTGGCTTATAATAATGCTCCTCCACTCACCACCTTCCATTATTACCGCACAATTAATGTTCTAGTGTAAAATAACAATTTCAATAACTTGATCAAAACAAACAGATGTCATGTTCAGTACAGCGCAATGCTAACAAAGGGAGAAACCAAAGCACAATTTTGGAGCCAACAGCTCCACAGTCCACTAACTGAATAATCTTATTAATAATAGGAGTACAATAGAAAAATCAAGGATTTCTCTCAATTTTTAAGTAATAACAATTGACAGTATAATATCAACTGACAGTTTGAATGACAATGACAGTTAGCCCACACACTTTTTTATTGATGTCACTGACAGCTAAAACGATGGTAATTAAATAATTACCATTGGTCTTGTCTTTCAGTGAAATTATAGGTATATAGTGTACTATATAATAGAGATATATGTGTTTAACAATAAACTTAAAATTTATAAATTATTATACCCTTTCTTAGCAATTATTTTAGTAAATAAATATAAATATTTCGGACAATTACACACAACGTCATCTAGTCCCAAACTAAGCAGAGCTTGCAGGGGGGAGCAGGGGGTGCAAGAAAGGAGCCTCCACGTTGTGACGTACTACTATATAAGCCCCGTACGTCCGGCGCACCCTGGAAACAATCGGTGTACCTCCTGTCGATTGGCTAATCCTCTCACCACGATGGCAAACATGAACAGTCCACCCCTAACACCGGCCCTGTGTGTAGTCTCTATTAACATCGAAGGTTTCTCGCAGGACAAATCAGAAATACTCGCTGACTTATGTCGTACCACCCACTGCGATATTCTTTGCGTACAAGAGACCCATAGAGACGAAACTCAGGTACGGCCACACATCCCTGGACTTACACTTATTGCCGAGATCTGTCACCCAAAGCACGGTAACGCAGTGTTTGTTGCTCCCGGCGTAAGCATAAAATCAGCTAAGTCTTCGACCCAGAACGGAACTGAAATTATCACACTAGACCTTGGCCATTGCACCGTCACTTCCCTTTACAAGCCTCCCAGATCCCCCTTTCAATTCTCCGCCCCTGAAAATTTCATCAACCAGCCTATCAAAATTGTGATGGTGACTTTAATAGTCATAATACGAGCTGGGGTTACAACTCCACGGACATCAGTGGGCACGCTGTTGAGGAATGGGCGGAGACCAACGGCTTGGTACTTATCCACAATCCCAAACAACCAGCCTCCTTCAATAGTGGCCGCTGGAAACGTGGTTACAATCCAGATCTGATCTTTGTCAGTGAAAACATAATCTCGCAGTGCACTAAGACCGTGTGTACCCCCATTGCCCGCTCACAGCATAGGCCAATTATGTGCAAAATTGAGCCCGTCGTGCGACCTCTTAATGTTCTCTTTAAGCGCCGATTTAATTACTCTAAGGCCAACTGGCAGCGGTTCTCGGAGTCGGTGGACGGGGCCCTGCTGACCGTTCCGCCAATACCACAAAACTACGATCGATTCGAAGTCGAAGGAGTCCCGACAGGAAAAGTGGGTCAACACTGTTACAGATATCGATATGACCTGTAACAGTAAGAAGGCAATGAACACCATTCGGACACTGACCGGAGACCCACCACCGCCTGCACCTCCCTGCCCAGTTACCGCGAACCAAGTAGCACACCAACTTCTCCTAAATGGAAAGTCGCCGGGCCGCCTTCCGAAGATTCCGAAATCGATTAGCCCCGCAAGCGGAAACGATGACATCATTAAGCCATTTAATCTGACTGATGTCGTCTCAACCATAAACCGCCTCAAATGTGGTAAAGCTTCAGGAGTAGACAACATATCCGTAGAGCAGCTAAAACGCCTGGGTCCTGCTGCTATATCTTGGCTGCTGCTCCTTTTTAACAACTGCCTGGAATCCGCATCTATACCCCGTGCATGGAGAAAGACTAAAGTTATAGCCATACCAAAACCGGGAAAAGCAACAGATAATCCCAAAAACTTTCGGCCTATATCTCTCTTGTGCCATACATACAAACTTTTCGAGCGACTGCTGCTGACTCGGCTCACGGGTTTTATAGACCCGATTTTAATACCAGAGCAGGCGGGGTTCAGACCTGCAAAATCATGCTGTAATCAGACCTTAAAACTCACGCAACATATCGAGGATGGCTTCGAGCTGGGGAGAATAACCGGGGCTGTTTTTGTCGATCTCACCGCAGCGTACGACACTGTAAACCTCGGGCGACTGTTATGGAAGGTGGAAGGCATGACGGGTGATCTTAAATTTGTCAGGACACTCCGATAGCTACTACATAATCGTCGCTTCCAGGTTCATCTTCTTTCAGATCGGAGTCGCTGGCGATCTCGAAGAAACGGCTTACCACAGGGCAGTGTCCTGGCCCCGCTCTTATTCAACATGTATACCAATGACCAACCACCCAGTCCTAACACCTCCCGCTTTATCTACACGGATGATCTAGCGCTAACAGCTCAGGCGTCCAGCTTTGAGGAGGTGGAGGTCAGCCTCGGTGCGGCTCTCCGCAACTTAGATCGGTACTACGAGGACAACTCACTAAGACCAAACCCATCAAAAACCGAGTCTTGTGCATTTCACCTTCGAAACAACCAGGCGAATCGAAAGCTCAACATCATGTGGCGGGGCGAACCTATTATCCACAACCACCATCCAAAGTACCTGGGTATCATCTTGGACAGGTCTCTTACATACAGGAAAAACTGCGAATATCTAAAAAAAAAGGTACACGCCCGTAACAACTTACTCCAGCGACTACGTACCACCAACTGGGGCGCCTCGCCGCGGGTAATGAGGACATCTGGTCTGGCACTGGCATTCTCTGCTAGAGAATTGGCTTGCCCCGTATGGAGCCGATCCGCTCACACAAGGCTAGTGGACGCAGCACTAAACGAAACCTGCCGGATAATTACGGGTTGTCTTAAACCGACCCCGGTTAAGATGCTGTACCCACTGGCCGGAATAGCACCTCCGGCGATTCGGAGGGCTGTGGCGAGTTCAGCGGAGAGGACTAGGATGGAGAATGACCCGCGGCATCCCATGTACGGCCACACCCCACCCCAACAAAGACTAAAGAGCCGCAAAAGTTTTGCACACGCTAACCACTAGACCAACAAGGCAGTCAAATTATTTGCTGATTAACTCTGTTTTTAACCGATGAAAAAACGGAAGAGGTTCTCAATTCGACTCGTAGTTCGATTTGCACGAGTTATTGGAGTAGTACGAATTCGATAATATTTTTTTATTGGAATTGGTACACCTCTAGGTAAGTCCCATATTATTTCATTTTGAAATCAAGCTTTAAGTAAGATTTTTATATAATATTTTTTTAATCCAATGTAAATACAAAAGTAATGAAATTGGTTTTTTCATTCAATTCTAGTACAAAAAAAATTAAAATATAACTTGAAATCGATATCAAGCACTTTTCAATTGACCAACTGACTCACTTGATTAACAACGAGAAACTAAGTATAGTAAATCACTATATACCTGAAAGAATTTAAGCAATTGCATCACACAGGCAAATCTTAGTCACAATTTTTCGTTTAGCGTTTGGTTTATCTTAGATAAAAAATTCTCGTATGTACATGTTAGTTACCATACTCCTCTGAAACGACTTGACTGATTTGTAGGTATGAAAGTTTATGTGCATATCGGGTAGGTCTGAGAATTGGTCAACATCGATTTTTCATACCCCTAGGACGCGAGCGGAGCCGCGGGCATCAGCTGGTATTTATGTCTAAGTATTTTGCAACAACTTTCGGTTTCTTTAAAATTCGTTTGAAAACCTTTTAAAAGATATTTTGAGGACCGTGGTTTGAGGTTTATTTTAAGTATCTAACTAAGCACTGAGATGTATAATCCTCACGGTCTTAACGATAAACAGATAATCATATCTCAAAGTAAGAATTAATTTGGACGCCTGATCGCGTACCTTGAGCTCTCAGCTCTGACTCTCAAAACTTATAATTGAATTTCCAATCCTTAATTGAATAGTAACAGTCGAAGTCCAGATGAATGAGATCCTTAACGTAGGATGATAACGATGATCGTATAGGTCTGTAATATACATTATTTCTTAATATCTTAAATTTATTTTACAAACAATTTATTGAAAAAGTTTAATTCACTATTTGATAATAAAAAATAAAGGAACCAGATTTATTTACATCACCTTGACTGTAATCTGTTTTTAGGTTAGAAATCGATAGTAATAGTCTCTTGATATCTGTCATATTAATTGAACAAATGGAAATGAACAAACAGTGCGTGTCAGAATAAGGTAATTCATGTTAGCGTTTGGATTTGAAATCGTATACAATATATTCTCTTTATTATTTTTTAAATATATAAATATGAAAAATACATTTAAAAATATAAAAAAGAGTAGACTACCGACTTCGGATGCAGGGACCAAGAAACCAGTGGTTAGGCTTCCAAAGACAGGAACCTCCTCACTATCTATCTATCTTCTTAAAGCAGCGTTCAATAAAGCCACCAAGGAATGCAAGAGGGCTTACAAAAGAGCGGATGCCCAGCGCATTGCACGTATTGGCCAAGAACTCGTCGCTCACCCTACGGGTGGTCGTAAGTTCTGGCGACTTGCCAAAACCGTGCAAGCTAACCACTGCCAGCCCTCACTACCACCGCTGAAATATTCAGATGGAACACTGGCCCACCAGCCGCAGGAGAAAGCGCAACTGCTTGTTGATCTCTTTGCGTCGAACTCCCGAATCGATGACCGTGGCATGGATCCGCCTACTATTCCACCGTGTGACTCTACAATGCGGGATATTCGTATCCGGCAAAAGGATGTCCTTGCGGAGCTACGGTCACTTGACGTCCGGAAAGCCAGTGGACCTGACGGTATTCCGGCGATAGTACTAAAGAACTGTGCACCGGAGTTGTCTCCTGTATTGACGCGCCTATACCGCTTATCATATTCCTCAGGAATTGTCCCGGAGGTCTGGAGAGAGGCGAATGTTCAACCTATCCCTAAGAAAGGCGACCGCTCCAACCCGGCCAATTACCGACCTATAGCTGTCACCTCCATTCTATGCAAGGTGTTTGAGCGGATTATCAACAGCCAATTAGTCCGTTACCTAGAGGATCACTCATTATTAAATGATCGGCAATATGGCTTCAGACCGAACCGATCCACAGGTGATCTTCTAGCGTGCATGACACACCTTTGGGGTGAGGCTATGGATAGGCATGGGGAGTCTCTGGCCATCAGTCTCGATATGGCCAAGGCGTTCGATAGGGTCTGGCACCGTTCGCTTCTCTCCAAGCTTCCGGCATTCGGCCTGCCTCCTAAACTCTGCAGCTGGATTGCCGCTTTTCTGCACCAGCGCCGCATTAGAGTCCTTTGCGACGGCGCGGCCTCCAACTTTCAGCAGATAAATGCTGGTGTACCTCAGGGCTCCGTCTTGTCGCCTACACTGTTTCTTCTGCATATCAATGACATGTTAGCCCTCGGCAACATACATTGCTATGCAGACGACAGCACAGTCCATGGTCGATATTTTGGAAGCCCTGCTGCTAAGGCGGCGGATATCGAGGAAAAGCGAAGGGTGCTTGTCGCTGAGCTCGACCTGGTTCTGAACCGTATTTCTCAATGGGGTGAAGAGAATTTGGTCGAGTTCAACGCCAAGAAAACACAGGTGTGCGCGCTCACTACGAAAAAGTCTCCATTCCTTCCTCTCCCCACTTTTCAGAACACTCAACTGCCACTACAGGACAAGCTCGGTATCCTGGGCATGGATGTTTGCCGGGATCTCAACCGACGGGAGTACATTGAGAGCGTCACCAAGGCGGCCTCGCGGAAGCTAGGTGTACTCAACAAGGTGAGACGGTTCTTCACGCCGGAGCATCTGTGTCTTCTCTACAAGACCCAAGTTCGTTCCTGCGTGGAGTATTGTTCTCACCTCTGCGATGGATCTGCGCAGTACTTGCTTGACGCTCTCGACCGGTTGCAGCGGCGAGCAGTCCGCATTATAAATAGTCCCGAAACCACCGAGTTCCTTGAGCCTCTGCAGTTACGGAGAGACATCGCCTCTATGGCGGTCCTCTATCGCCTTTACCATGGAGAGTGTTCTGAAGAGCTCTTCCAACTGATCCCTCCCTCTCCCTTTCTTTACAGGTCAACACGTGCTGGACTCAGAAGTCACCGCTTTAGAGTGGAAGAAATACGCACCAGAACAAAACGGTTCGGCTCTTCTTTCCTATGCCGAGCAGTCAAAGACTGGAACTCACTACCAGCTCACGTGTTTCCTTCCCACTATGATCCCGGGTCCTTTAAGCGGGGCGTGAAAAAGCATCTCACTAAGCCGCCATAGTGTGGGCCGCCATACTTACTGTCTGCATTCGCAGCAAGTGTGGTGGCCCCCACTCTTGGATTCTGCTCATGCTTTCCATCAGGCAGGGTAGAGTCACTTTGGATGGCTTATGTATAAAAAAAAAAAAAAAAAAAAAAAAAAAAACTATACGTGCCGTCTCAAGGAGGACTGCCTTCTGCATCAGATCCTTGATCCAGCCGTCTAACGTGAGCTTCTTAAGGTGTTTGGTCACGGCTCTTGGCTATCAAACCATGAATATAAACTACTATCGGAACAATAATAGCCGAATCCACATTCTACAAATCGACAATCTCGGGAGATAAATCCAAATATTTATTTGTTTTTCTTTTTCAATCTTCACGAGATTCTCGTCATGAGGAACAGCGATATCGACAATCATTGCGCGGCGCTCTGATCGATCTATCATCACAATATCAGGCTTATTGGCAACAATAGTCCTGTCTGTGGTAATAGATCGATCCCAATATAATGTAGCACGATCATTCTCGAGAACTGGGTCGGGCATATACCTCTACAGGTACGTGCCCGACCCAGTTCTCTTGTAAATTTACAAGTTGGTATTTAGGGCAAGTTGCTGATGTATAATCCTGGATACTTGGTTGTGTCTGTGCAAATATTCACCGCGTGACATGCCCGACATATGTCAACCGTACCGTCTTTCAATATATATTTCCGATAGTCATGATTACTTGCACAAACTCGTCCATATTGCACCATACAGGAAGTCAGGAAGTCGATGCTTTATAGTCTATATGGGACCCGTTCAAAGCCCCATCAAACCGATCATGAAGCTCTTGCCCTTCATGCACCCCCATATCGGTATTAAGAAAATATTCTCTGAGATTGTACCTATATCTCGCGATTATGTAGGGTCTACGTTTCAAAAGTGCCGTTGTATGGTTTACTTGAAATAAAATGGTTTGATTTGATTTGTCTTGATTTTGATCTTGATATTTAAAAATCCACGACCCCCAAACTTTTGCGGGATGAACAATCTCATAACCGACATGCGTGCAATCGGAATGCAGTCAGCAAGGTGCGGACTCTCTTGTCAAGGGCATCTAATTCGGTCTGAGCCCATCTAAGTATACCAAAGGAGTACATCAGAAACGGCATGACCTAACCATTACAGGCTCGCGCTAAGGCATAAAGTCCTTAAAAGTCTTTTGTCAGGTTGTAATAAGTTACAACCTGACAAAAGACTTTTAAAGACTTTATGCAGGCAGCCAAAGAACCGTTACCGCAACGTTTGTTTCATATCAGATTCTGGCATTCCCAAGGACTGTGAAAAGCATAGATACTTGTAGGTTTCGGTGGCAGAGAGAGACCTGAGTTTTGTTGAATCTGAAAGTTCTAATCCTTCAGACTCCACAATCACACCTTTCTTTACATACATGACAGCACACTTGTGCACACCAAATTCAATAGATATATTGATAAGTTTACTTATCGTTTCATTATTTATGCACTAGGTCTTCCAGTAGGTAAGTGCAATTTAGAAAAGGGGCTTTTATAACTCCTGAACTAACCAAGTTATCTAAGCCGATTTATAGTTTAACTTTAAAGTTCATAACATAGCCTACGATAAGGTTTTTTTTAGTTTTTTCGAGCCAGTCGTTTCGGTCATGACAAAACAATAATGATTGTTATTATTTAAGTAAGTATAGGTTTCAGCACAATTAAAGAACAATCGCCATTTTTCTCGGTTTCCTGCCATCTGTTTAATCTCTGAATAACCTAGCACTACAAGAATTCAAAATGCGACACCTATTCTCTAATTATCTTACATTATGTAAAAGCGTTTTTTGAATTTGCTATATCCTATCAGAGTGTACCTGATAATTTAGACTCCATCTCGTATTAAAATGTTGCAGGATACAATTCTGTTGCAAATGAGAATAGTTAAGCTAGGTTCTTTAAAAATTTTCATTTCTCTGATCAGGAAACCTCTCGATTTCAATGCCCTGCTCACTATGAAATCATAATAACTTTTAAACTTAAGTTAACTATCCAAAATTATACCCAAATCTCTAATGGTATCGACCTCTTTGAGTGGGCTGTGATTTGTAGAGTAACAAGAGTGATATAATTACCCATTTAGTCGTAATAATTTAGAACGCTGTGTAATTTTCTGGAGGTGGGCGATTATAGCCACAATACAGTTTATAACTAATCTTTCGTACAAATTGTATACTATTTCCTTATTCTAATAAAGATGTTTAATAGAGATTATTATTATAACATGGCGGCCTGGTAAGATGTTTATACATCAGTCTCCCGGCCTGTTGAAACCGGGAGAATGATTGGACCTCTGGTCTGACACTCACCAACGAAATACGACAGAAATAATGCTGTCATTATTAGGATGGTCTTCTGTGTGAGGGTAGTAGTGGTAGTACTGCCCCGGTCGAGCCCGCCAATTCATGCTGAAATCAGTGTGGCTCTATTATTTACAGGTATACCCAAATTCAATTAAGATAACAAAATGTGAGAAATATATTCGACTAGGTTGGACACTGTTGCTTTTCTAGGACGGAAACCATGCAGATCATTATCCAATACAAACAAAATGAAAGCACATTTTTTTCTGCATTAGCTCTTCAATATTTTTCCACATGTGGTCAAAATGGATACCAATACCTTTTTTTTGAACATCTAACAAACAACATCATCTAGTCCCAAACTAAGCAGAGTTTGTGTTAAGGGTACTAGACAATAGATATAAATACTGTTTTCTCATTATAAAATGTATATACGTACATATTATACTGAGAAAACACCCAAACTCTGAAACAAATATTTGCAGATCATACAAACATTTGGTCTGACCCGGGAATCGAACCCGAGACTTCTTGATCAGCAGACTCATATGCATATTAGTCTGTAGGTTGCAACATCAACAGCACACGATTTAATTATTGGGGTAATGTGTGCAACCTTCCACTGAGCTGTAAAAACACTATTTTAAAGAAAATAATTAAAAATTGTGATTAAATAACTAGCCACCTGACTTGTCCCATAATCACAATTTCAGCATAGCGACATTTCGACATTTAGCATATCTGTGCTGAATGTTTTTTAAGAAAGAGAGGGGGTATTAAATTGGGTCCTGGTCCCTTGTTACAAGCAAGAGAAGATAACTCATCAAGAATCTCTTGTCTATAAGTGTACAGCTACTAAAAGTGCTATATTTGCACGTAACGAATTTACGAATTTACATTTATATATTTCCTGGCATCCTTTCTTCGTGCGGAGATCCCTCCGGATGCCATATGGTGTTCCCTATGTCGGACTCAAACCGACCTAAAACCACATGCTTTATTGGGCACTAGAAGTCAGGGGATCAAGTGGACCCTCGGAAGGAAAACCGGGAGCCCCGATGTTCCCCCTCTGCCAAACAAAGAATTCATCCCAGCCTGCTTCTGCTAGAGTGACAGATAGCCTCACCTGTCACACCCAGGCCTGCACTTTTGGAAGACAGAGATCATTTTGCGATATTCGGCTCCTGTGTCGGCTGCTGTGCCAAGCCCGTTCCTGGGCCTGTCAGACCAGAATTGTTCTAAATCTCTCCTGGTCCCACTTGCTCACTGAAAGAGAAAGCGGATTTCCATGCACTCTCGCTCAGTATCATGGCCGGAATTATGTTACCGAACGAGAGAGTTCCCATTCTTATGGGTACTATCAGATCTCGCGTCGGCTCATCCTACGCCTCACACTCTGCCAGCGGTGGCATCAGGCGTAGGCTTTTTGCAAATCCGATACAGGTGATCACCGTAAATTTATTTTCCAGTCATCACTTGTGTCACCCGGTATGTGAGGGTTCCGGGACGCCTCTCGAGCTAATCCTCCATAACGGGTCTTATCACTATAATGGCAATAATAAGATACTTTGTTTTGTAGCAAAGGATTATTATTATTTGTGATAACTGTAACTCCTAGTGCTGGATGATGAGAATCGACAGGGAGGAGGGATGATAACGCTTCATTCACCAATACTATATTAACTAGTTTTAAAATACGATTTGAAGGATTTGTTGTAGTGTAGTGTAAGTAATTACAGGCAAGCACGTCCAAAAAACAGTTGTTGTGGTTGCTACCAGGCCCCTTCCACTCCAAATAGCCAGAGTCTGCACTGTATTCCCAAATAATCTTTCCCATGTTTAAATTACCTATTATCATAGTATTGAAATCATTTCTATATTTGTTGTTGTTTACTTTAGTGAAGTTATTGAACAGTGTCTCAATCTCATTGTAACCATCTAATTGGCGGGTTAATGTAGACTGAACAAATACTGTGGTCGAGGGCCTATTCCCGCAGCAAGCGGAACACACACCCCCATCGATGGCCCGTCGTGGTCGTCGTCGGGGCAGCGTGGGTGATGTTCCGCCTGTCAGGGAATCGGAGGTAGGGGCGGCTGTTCTACGGATCCGGTCCAAGAACACCGCCCCCGAGCCGGACGGGGTTCCAGCCCGAGTGATGGCCCGAGCCCTCGACTACATGTCGGACCACCTCAGGGGAGTGTTGGACGCTAGCTTGGCGTCCGGACGCTTCCCTGAGCGTTGGAAGTGCGGGAAGCTGGTCCTGATACAAAAGCATGGACGGCCTGCCGATTCGGTCGCGGCCTACAGGCCCATCGTGTTGCTGGACGTGGCGGGCTAGTTGTTCGAGAGGGTTCTCTCTGTCCGCATCGTCCTGCACCTCAGCGAGGTGGGGCCCGACCTGTTGGACGCCCAATTCTGTTTCCGAGAAGGGTGTTCGACGGTCGACGCGATCCTGCGCCTGAGGGCCGTGACCGAAGAGGCGGTGAGAGGCGGTGGAGTGCTGTTGGCGGTGTCATTGGACATCGCCAACGCCTTCAATAGTCTGCCATTCGGCTGCATCAGGGCCGCACTCCAATACCACGGAGTGCCAGGGTACCTGAGGCGGCTGGTGGCAGACTACTTAGAGGAGCGTACTGTCGAGTACGAGGACCGAGGTGGCGCCTTGAGACGCAGGGCCATGTCGTGCGGTGTTCCACAGGGGTCTGTCCTAGGACCACTCCTGTGGAACATGGGATACGACTGGGCCCTACGAGGGCGTCTCCCCCCCGGGCTGGGTGTGATCTGTTGCGCAGACGACACCCTGGTCACGGCCCGGGGGGCAAACTTTGAGGGAGGAGGCGGCGCGCCTGGCCACCACGGGAGTCTCCCGGGTGGTCGGGCGCATCGAGGCGCTGGGTCTGCGGGTGGCCCTGGACAAGACGGAGGCCCTATTATTTCATGGGCCCCGTCGTGGTCCGCCCGCCGGCGCCTCGATCGAGGTCAACTCGGTCCTCGTACCGGTCCGGGCCCAGATGAGGTACCTGGGTCTGGTCTTCGACGGTAGGTGGCTCTTCGACGAGCACTTCCGACAGCTTGGTCCTAAGCTGGTGGGCACTGCCTCCGCCCTAGGGCGACTTCTGCCCAATTTGGGCGGGGCCAGTGTCCCCACTAGGCAGCTGTACACGGGGGTTGTCCGGTCGATGGCACTTTACGGTGCACCGGTGTGGGCGGCGGCTCTGTCCGCCCAGAACAGGGCGCGCCTCTGGCGCCCCCAGCGGATACTGGCGGTCAGAGCCATACGCGGATACCGCACCGTGTCCACAGAGGCGGCGTGTGCCTTGGCCGGAACACCCCCGTAGGATTTGGAGGCGGAAGTGCTCGCCGAAGTTTATCGGCGAGTGGCTGACTTCCGGGCGGAGAGCGGATTTCGCCCTCCGCCCGAGGACGTGCGCGAGTGGCGCGAAGCCGCTCGCCGAGCCACCATGCAGAGATGGTCGCTCCGGCTGGAGACCCCACGCGCTGGCTTCGCCGCCGAGGAGGCTCTTCAGCCGGTCATCGCGGAGTGGACAGGGCGGCAGCACGGGACCCTTTCCTTCCGGCTGACGCAGGTACTTTCCGGGCACGGTTGCTTCGGAAAGTACCTGCACTCGGTCGCTAGGAGGGAACCGAGTCCCGCCTGCCACCACTGCGACTGCAGTGAGGACACGGCCCAGCACACGCTGGCGGTCTGCCCCGCTTGGGCGGCGCAGCGCCGGGTCCTCACTGCAGTCATCGGAGGGGATCTCTCGCTGCCGGCCGTCATAAGATCGATGGCCGGCAGTGACAGTTGTTTTACCGCGGTCGCAACCTTCTGCGAGGACGTAATCTTGCAGAAGGAGGCGGCGGAGAAGGCCCGGGAGGATGCAATCCAATCGGACCCGATCCGCCGCCGGCGCCCGGGGCGGCGTAGGCGCGCATACCTGCGTCTCATGCCGCCCTGAGAGTGGCCGCGGATGGGCGGGACGGGTTTCCCGTCCGTCCGCAGTGGAGGCCAACCGCGAGGGGGCGACGTCCGCGTGTGACCGGACGTTGCCTAATTAGAGAGTAAAATTTTGAGATGGTGCCCGCAACAGTGCGGGCAGGCGCCGGTTGGAGTCCAGAAGGAAATCCCCTCCCTGGACTCCTTCCAATACAAAGGCGCAGAGAGGGTCACACCGTGTGGTTTTAGTCGGTTCGAGTCCGACACACCACCCCGCCGTAACCCCCGACGGGGTGACGGTCCGCGGGAATTTCCACACGTTAAAAAGAAAAAAAAAAAAAAAGACTGAACAAATATTAAGCTGTTTTCGCATTTTGTCCATAGTTCTTCACATTGTGATTCCCAACTAGCTCGTCGTAACAGTTCATATTTATCAAGAACCACAACCAGCACACCTTGCTACCATCATGCTTGGTGGAAGATGATACAGTAGTTGTTGATTGGTCAGGCCTAAACACTGGGTATCGTTTATCAAAAATCATATGATCCAGTACAGTGTCTTTAAGCCAACTTTTGGTGCTAACGTTCAAATCATAGTCGTAATTAGTTCCCTTACATTATGATAGTACATTTTGAAGTTGATTTTTTTATTTTACAAATTAGTCGTGCAAACAAAAAAAAACAATGTCCAGCAGTGGACTGTTAAAGGCTGTTGATGATGATGATGATGAAACAATACATTTTACAATAAGTTTATATTATAAATTTCAATTTTTCAAAAGAATTGATTTTGAAGTTCTTTTTTAACAAATATACGACTATTCCGTACCCATACAAAGTTATAATTCTTTTCCTTAGCAGTTATTCGTGTTGATGCATGCATTTTTTTATTAGACAGAGTAAATTTTTATTGTAACAAAAAATGGACGCTTATCACAACCAATACCAATTTGACTGAGCTATTCTTCGTATTAAAATTTCTGGCTGCGGTCAGTAAGTTATTCCTACAACGGGGGCTTGCCAAATTGACGTTTATTTATGTAATATTTCTATCTATCTAATTCAAAGTTCTGTGTCTGTGGACTGATCTGTAAAAACGTAAGAAATTTTAAACTTTGGTTTAATAAAAAGTTATCTTCTCTACCTCGTATGCTTTGCAAGGAAAAGCTTACTAAAGTTATGTTGGATATTGACAGTGGCAGTAACTTTCAGAATCATGGGTTATATCTGAATGGGCTAAAAATGACATTTAGAAATCATTATGTGAATAAACTGTCCTTAAAATAAATTTAAAAAACAGCTATAAAGGTTAATCTATAAAAAAAACAGAGGAGAAATTGTTTTCAAAGTTATATTTTTTTTTATTGTATAAATAAATCCTCGAAACGTAGAAGACATTATGCGGAGTTAAGTATCTAGTGCATGTGTAAATAAATCGATTATAAAGTTTGAGAATCACCGCCCGGCTGTTGTAGAGCGCAATATATTCAGCTTAATAGTGTAATTTTGCAGGCTCTTGCAATATCTTGCGGTGAACTCAAGCAACCCTCTGCCGACCTCTGACAGATGCCAGATTGCAAGCAACACTGTCGTTAGCAGACGAAAATAATATACTTCATGGTGCTACCTGGTTGTTTCGGAATCTTTAGTATTAATCAACGTGTATAAATCTAATAATATATACCTACTATTTTACATGAATCAAACTAAAAAATAACAACTTGGTAATATGAACAACACAAATAATTTACAAAACATTGTGAATAGCCAAAACCTTTCTGTGAATATTATACATAGAAACCTATTTGGTAGCGTGTTATCTAAAGATATAAAGTGAGGCGTAGTGCAATAAAAGGTCGCGAGTTTCAAACCATACATTATTTATAAAGGGTTCTATTGACAACAGCTCCTGAAATCAATATAGAAATAAGACGTGCAATGAAATTCTTTAGTCCAATCAAATAAGAAAAGTCAAAGTGAAATTGAGAAGAAAGCGTAGTAGCAGTCACTACTGAATTATTCAATATTAAAAAAAGACTCGAAATATTTACGTTTTGTTCATAAATAAACGTTTGTGAACCGTTTTTTGCCATCTAATATAACTTTTTGCCTTTTTAATCAGGCACAAACCACAACTCGATGAGCCTTAGGCTTAGATTAATGATGTTGTTATAAAAATTACTATGAAATGGATGACTTGATTTTTGCTTTTCAGATTGTTGGCAATCACACAATTCTAAATAAAATTTATCGGTTGTTGTAAGAGACGGCCTTAGGCAAAATTAATAAATTAACCACCAACTTAATTTAATGTTTTTACAGTAACTTGTGAATTAAATAATTTGCAAGACACAGTTGCAGTGTTTCCAGTATTCCAGCTATACGAAAACTTAATAGTCTGGTATGAGATGATGGGGAGATACCATTATGAAATGTTATTAGCATTGAAAATGGGTAGAACTTTGATATCTGATGCCAACTGCATCGACATTTTGTACAAGCACACATTATACCGAGGTGAGCCGTTTGTGGGCCAAGATGCTATGAATCTTTTCAATTTCGAAACAATTCAATTTCGGAAATCTTACACACAACGTCATATAATCCCAAACTAAGCAGAGCTTGTATTATGGATATTATACAACTGATATAAATACATTATAATTTTCTTTGTAAATACATACATATTATA
Source organism: Phragmatobia fuliginosa (assembly GCA_932526445.1). Lineage (NCBI taxonomy): Eukaryota > Metazoa > Arthropoda > Insecta > Lepidoptera > Erebidae > Phragmatobia > Phragmatobia fuliginosa. Next base: position 10,318,202 of record OW052068.1, on the reverse strand, counting down.
CATAGAAAACACCCAGAAGACTCCGAAACAAATATTTCCGGATCACACAAACATTTGGACTGACCCAGGAATCGAACCCGAGACCTCTTGATTAGCAGCCGCATACGCTAACCGCTAGACAAACAAGCGTAATGGTGTCCGAGTACTCAGTCTATTCATATGGAATCATTTCTCCTGACCAGAAGAACCTTTTTAGGGTTCCGAAGTTTATGTCTCGGAACCCTTATAGATTCGTCATGTCCGTCTGTCCGTCCTCGACTTACCGTCAAAACGGTAAGTGTTAGAAAGATGTAACTTTGGATGAATATGTGTTGTAGTTACGTCGACAAAGTGCTACAATAAAATTATGAAAAATATTTTTATTTGGGGTACCTCCCCTACACGTAAAGTGGGGATGTTTTATTTTTCTCGCGGCTACCCCATCGTATGGGATATCATTAGATAGGTCTTTTAAAAACACAAAAGGGTTTCTAAAACGATTTTTTGATTTAGGTATCCTTTTGCGATATATTCCACTTTAAATACTTTTATGTAAAAACTGTCCCCCCCTCCTCTAAAAGCTAAACGGCTGGCTCAAAAATCTGAAAAAAATCGTGCTAGTGATCCATATAATTAGCTTTAAACTATAACGGATTAGATGACTTTATTAGTTCAGGAGTTATGGAGGCATAACTTGTAAAATGCGCTTACTTGGAAAACGTCATACAAAATTAACGCATTAATACGTAAACATAACAATTATCTATTGGATACGATTTTAAATCGACGTACCATTATGGTTGACTGAGGAACCCTTTCCTCTGCGTGGCCATAAACGCACTTGGTCGATTTTTCTAGCACAAAATGTTAGATTTTTGTAATATAAAGTGATAACGCTACCAGTAGGCGATGATGTAGAGGAGTTTAAAGATGTCGGGATGTTAAAAGTTCATATATTAAAATCGATTAAATATAGGTTAGCCTAATAATATGCAACCTAAATTAAGGTATAAACATTAAAAATTAAATACGACACTTGTACTTAATAAAATTTTATTTGTTTGATTTTTCGAAACCCTTGTAATTCAAGTCTCTAATGGACCTTCTGCGACGCTTAGAACCTGTAAAAATTAAATATATTGATGTGAGATAATTGACATGCCTATGTGTAAATGATGTATCTAATTCATTTCAGAGAGAGAAGCAGGAACTGCAATCAACTCATCTGTAGGTATCAAGCCAGCTTGATGTTTTTTACATACGTATTTACCCATGCAACTAAAAGTGGATGACGTTTTTTGCACTAATTGAAATATAATGTTTTATAATTTTATTTTAAGGTGTTCCCGGAACCTTGATAAATCATATCTTGCATCCGTTACAGATTTTCCGTAATGTCTTTAAAAACTGCGTAGTATTTTGATTTCTACCCAAGAAAAATATTTCTAACGCCATGCTAAATTTCATTCAAATTGGTGAAGTGGTTTAGCCATGAAAGCTTAAAAGACAGATAGACAGACAGAGGATTTTCGAATTTATAATTAAAATATTTTAGCTCAAAATTTTAACTTGGACTGATACTCAGTTTCCGTCAATTCAATTGAAACCTTGAGGTAAGAAAAGATTCGGCTCTCATAGAATTTATGGAAATAGTATCCAGTAAAATTTTGCTTATTATTGATGTGTGTATAGGCATATGGCTGTCTGTTTCTGTGTGAGGTAATTTTGTTAGTGAAATTACTTCGCCTTTAACCTACTAGTTTTTAACAGCACTTTAACCGAAATCATCAACCTCTTCGTGGTACTTATCCAGGAGCAGGTTATATTTGTTTGTATCAGGGGTGTAAATGGAGCCATCTATACGGCGGTATAACCACACTACTACGGGAATCAATAAATTTTGGGCCTAGTGACGGGCTGCAGCGTCACCGGATAAATGAGTCTCGCCACTGCGGTAACAAACCCACCTGCCAAGCTTGCTGATTATGGCAATTTTCCCCCTATGGACTGCAATCAATGTCAACAACCCCCAGTTCCCGGCAGTCGTATAATTCCTGGTCATGGTACCAACATTGGTAACGGTGCGACAGGGGGTGCGAAGCATCCCAGGGATACAGTAGAGTACATATGTACGTGCATGTGGCGATGTATAATGGACGCACTTTGCGGCCGGACGATCGCCTTTCAGAGTTAGAAGCAGAGGTGAACCATATTAATTGGCATATTTTGGGGTTTTCAGAAGTCTAAATAGAAAGTGAGTATATAATAGCCCTAGATTCCGGTCACCTCTTCTACTTCCGACAGTGAGACCAATCATCACAAGGCGGTGTCGGATTTAGTGTCCATAAATCGCTCTAGGGCAGCAGGGAGGATGTAGGCAGCAAATCGTCAAGAGTGGCGTATCTAATGCTGAAAATAAATAAAAGATCCTTCAAGGTTGTCCAAATATATGCAACCACGTCCACGGATCCTGAAGACGAAATAGATGCCATGTACGAATACATAGCTAAGGTTTTGTCTCCTATCAACACTACTTTCATAGTTCTCATGGGCGATTTCAATGCAAATACACAAGACTATGTCGAAACCAAGGTAGGACCGTTCGGTTATGGGAGCAAAAATCACCGGGGGCAAAGGCTGGTAAACTTTCTCGAAGCCCAGGAGGTGAAGTAACTATTTCAGAAGAAGCCTCAAAGGAAGTAGACCTGGCCAAGCCCCGATGGTGCAACTATGAATGAGATCGACTTCATCATTGCCACAAACGCCAAATATTCAAGGATGTCTCCGTGATCATTAGGTTTAACACCGGGAGCGATCACCGACCCGTAAGAGGCACCCTGAATCCATGCATCAAAACAGACCGAGCGCGTTTTATGAAGTCGATGCTGTCGATAGTCTGGTGCGGATCGTCCGTGAGGTGGGCTCAAATTACTTTCGACCGAAGAGCAGTGGACGTAAGTCGAAACTCACAAGTGAGACCCTGAATCTTATGAGGAAAAGACGAGAAGACGAGATATTCGACAGTCAAATTCTCGAGGAATTGAGAAAGCGATAGTCCAAAATAAGGGAACAAGTCTTCGCCAAGCCAAAGGCTTCCTGTAGCCATCTGACCAAACTCAAAACACTACAAGGCATCATCGTCACCTCTAAATCAGAGGTTCTCGCTGAAATAGAAAAGTTTTATGAGGACTTATACTCCTCAAGAAACTGCCCACCCAAGACCCACAGCGCGGACGATCTGTGTTCTAGACTAACACGCCACCTTAAAGACGAGCTTCCTGACATCGATCTGGGCGAGATTAGAGTGCCACTCGAACAATTAAAGAACAATAAAGCCCCGGGTTTAGACGAAATTACAATAGAGCTCCTAAAAACGGGAGAAACTCCCATGTTAGTAGATCTGTCAAAACTGTTTAGTTACGTCATTCGTACTAGCACTGCACCGGAGGCATGGAGCAGGAGCTTGGTGGTATTGTTCTTCAAGAAAGGAGCTAAAAGCCCGCCGAAAAACTACCGCCTAGTATTATTCCTAAGCCATGTGTAAAAGTTATTATCGAGGGTCTTTACAAACCATCTTCCCTTAAATTTGATGATTTCCAGCCCGTGGAGCAGGCAGGGTTTCGAAAAGTCTCCACATTCACACGCCTAGCAAATTATTGAAAAGACAGAAGAGTATAATTAGCTTATCTACCTAGGGTATGTGGACTATGAAGAAGCTTTCGATACCATCGAGACCTGAGCTGTCATGGAATCCTTGCAGAGATGCCTGGTCGACTGCCGATACGTCCAGGTGATTGAGAGGTCTTTACGAAGGGTGCTGATGTGCAGACCGCAATTAGGTAAACGTGGTGTAGGGCGCCCTGCGCGATGAACCGACGATTTGATTAAGGTGGCTGACAGCGGATGGATGCGGACTGCCCAAGATCGGGATGGTTGGCGCTCCTTGGGGGAGACCTTCGTTCGGGGTGCTGGCTAAAAACCTCCTCGTGGTGCACCCTGGTAACGCTGGTGGTAGCACTGTTCCTTCACATTTCCTCCGTGTCACCTGGAGGAGAGGATTATCGCCAGCGGCTAATATTCTAGCAGAAGAAGAGGAAGCCGTTTGTCGGCTCTTGGGCAAGGCCTGATCCAGCAGGGTGGGCGTGTCTGCCGGTTGCCCTGCTGGCTCTTCGCTCTTCGGAGCATGGAGGAGGAAACCTCAGTAAAAAACCAAAAGGTGGGGCCCTGTAGGGGCCACAGTTTTTCTCCGCTGGTAACGGTGGAGTAAGGAGGACGGGCTCGGCGTTTACTTACACTACCACCGAGCAGGCAGGGGGACGTAGTCTTCTTGCCACCGTCGGCATAACGTAATCCCGGCTCTGTCCGGGGGCGTGGGTCTTGGCTTAATCGCCCGGACCGCGAGGAAGAAAACCTCTATAAAAAATTACCCCGAATCCCAAGTTCTGGTGCGTGGCCAGGGATTGCATGGCTGATGGGAAGTTCAGTTGCGAGCGCACCCCAAGCCGAGGTACCTGCGGACCCCTCGGTTGGGTTAAAAATTTACGCTTGCCCGGGTATTGGGGGATCTCTGCCCGGGTCGACCTTTAGTTCTTCCCCACTCGTGGGTTTAATTATGGTTAACAAAAATAATAATAACACAAAAAGAAGCGGAACGGAAAACAAAAAAGACAACGAATGGAGGAAACGGAGGCGTGCCTCCAGGAGGCCAACGCCCGTCTGACGGCCCAGGTGACTGCGCTGAGCACACAGTTCGCCCAATTCCGGGCTGAGCGGACTCAGCAAGTGGCCCCGGCCCCACCTGGACCGTCCCAGGAAGGGGTTCCGGCCCCGGCGACCAAAGGCTGCGACAGCGCCGACCGCACTCCCCGTTGTGTCGTATGCGGCGGCGGCTTCGGCTCCGGCCCCTGCGGCTCCCAAAAGATCGGGGAAGGGGGCCAAGGTGCCGGTGAAGGCCCCTGCTAAGGCACCGGCTCAGGCACCGGCCAAGGCGCCGGCCAAGGCGGTGCCTAAAACGGCGGCGTTCGTGGCCGGAGGTCCCTAACTCGTAGAAGGCGACGTCACCGCGGGGTCGGTGAGGAGGGTCCACCTGAGCTTCATGAGGAGTACCGAGAAATTCGGAAAACTCTGAGGCTGGCCATCTGCCGCGCCAAGAATGTAAGTAGAGAGGAGATGCTGGAAAGTCTCGAGCGTGACACCTGGGTTCACCCTTATCGTGCGGTGTGTCAAAAGCTCCGCACGACAGCCCCACCCCTTACAGAGACTCTCCAGCCCACCTTCGTGCAGGAAGTGGTCGAGGGCCTATTCCCGCAGCGGGCGGAGCACACACCCCCGTCGATGGCTGCAGCCGGAGACGATGAGGGCAGCGAGGTTGATGTTCCGCCCGTAAGGGAATCAGAGGTGGGGGCGGACCTGTCGGACGCCCAATTGGGTTTCCGAGAAGGGCGTTCGACGGTCGATGCGGTTCTTTGCCTGAGGGCCGTGACCGAAGAGGTAGTCAGCTGCAACACCTTCAATAGTCTGCCATTCAGCTGCATCAGGGAAGCGCTCCGTTACCACGGAGTGCCAGAGTACCTAAAGCGGCTGGTGGGAGACTATTTAGAGGAGCGTACTGTCGTGTACGAGGACCGAGATGGTGCCTTGAGACGCAGGGCCATGTCATGCGGTGTTCCGCAGGGGTCTGTCCTAGGACCACTCCTGTGGAACATGGGATACGACTGGGCCCTACGAGGGCGTCTCCCCCCTGGGCTGGGCGCATCGAGGCGCTGGATCTACGGGTGGCCCTGGATAAGACGGAGGCCCTTTTATTTCATGGCCCCGTCGTGGTCCACCCGCCGGCGCCTTCATCGAGGTCAACTCAGTCCTCTTACCGGTCCGGGCCCAGATGAGGTATCTGGGCCTGGTCCACGACGGTAGGTGGCTCTTCGACGAGCACTTCCGTCAGCTTTCTCCAAGGCTGGTGGACACTGCCTCCGCCCTAGGGCGACTTTTGCCCAATTTGGGTGGGGCCAGTGTTCCCACGAGACGGCTGTACACGGGGGTTGTCCGGTCTATCGCACTCTATGGTGCACTCTATGGAGGCGGAAGTGCTCGCCGAAGTTTATTGGCGAGTGGCTGACTTCCGGGCGGAGAGTGGTTTGCGTCCTCCGCGACATCCGCGAGTGGCGCGAAGCCGCTCGCCGAGCCACCATGGCTAGATGGTTGTTCCGGCTGGAAACCCCACGCGCTGGCTTTGCCGCCATGGAGGCTCTCCGGCCGGTCATCGTGGAGTGGGCAGGGTTGCAGCACGGGACCCTTTCCTTCCGACTGACGCAGGTGCTTTCCGGCACGGTTGCTTCGGAAAATACCTGCACTCGGTCGCTATGAGGGAATGGAGTCCCACCTGCAGTGAACACTCGTCCCAGCACACGCTGGCGGTTTGCCCCGCATGGGCCACGCAGCGTCAGGCCCTCACTGCAGTCATCGGAGGGGATCTCTCGCTACCGGCTGTCATAAGATCGATGGCCGGTAGCGACAGTTATTTTACCGCGGTCGCAACCTTCTGCGAGGACGTAATCTCGCAGAAGGAGGCGGCGGAGAAGGCCCGGGAGGACGACCTCCACTCGGACCCTATCCGCCGCCGGCAAACCGGGCGGCGGAGGTGCGCTTACCTGCGCCTCATGCCGCCCTGAGTGTGGCCGCGGATGGGTGGGAGGGGTTCCCCGTCCATCCGCTGCAGTGACCAGCCGCGAGGGGGCGACGTCCGCGTGTGACCGGACGCCGCCCAAACGGAGAATATAAAATCGTGACGGAGCCCGCAACAGTGCTGGCTGGCGCCGGGAGGGGTCCGGCAGGAGATAACACCCTGGCCCCCTCCCTAAACACAGGCGCAGAGAGGTCACACCGTGTGGTTTTAGTCGGTTCGAGTCCGACACACCACCCCGCCATAAACCCCAGACGGGGTGACGGTCCGTGGGGATTTCCACACGTTAAAAAAAAAGACCTTCGTTCAGCAATGTACGGCGTTAGGTTGGTACACAAGGTTATATTTAAGAAACTTACATACGTACCTAAATACTTATTAAAACTGCAAATATACCACGACGGTATACGAGCTTAGTAATGAATATATTGATGGAATTTTTATTGCTCTAAAATATCTTTGTTGACATGTAAAATCAATTAATCAAGTCAATCAATAAATCGTAACGCAAATGTTATTGTTAACATGAACTCACTCCCGCTAAAATTTAAAAAAATTATAGATTTTACTAACCATCACTCTCGTTGTCAATTGTTTGAGAATTCTTAGAATCCCTTCCACGAGTTTCTGCAAAAATGCGTTTTCGAGTTGCTATACTAGTCGAGAATATTATATAAAAAAGTAAGTCCTTTTATGTGAAATAATGAACAAATACGACAAAATATACAACTGATATAAATAACGGAAAGAAGAAAAAGATAGAAGAAATAAACCATTACTCCTTACATGATTTTTTTAATGCTACAAACACGACAGACAAATGTAATTAAAATTTGATGAGACATTATAATATCGACTGCCTCGGTGAAGCAGTGGTAGTGTATGCGACTGCTGTTCTTCAGGTCTTAGGTATGATTCCCGGGTCGGACCAAATCTTTGTGTGATCTGCAAATATTTGCTTAGGACTTTGGGTATTTCTATGTATAATATGTATATATTAACAAAAAAGTATTTATAAGTATTCTATCAGTTAATCTAGTTGCCAAAGGAAAAACTCTGCTTAATTTGATACTAGATGGCGTTGTGTGTCAGATGGCCGAATAGTTATTATTAAACACTGATGTAATATGACGTGCTTATTGATGTAACGAAGGGCCACCCTTATAATAAGCGTGTTTTAAGAAAAGTGTATATGTTAGTATGTGTGTTATTTCTTCAAAAACATCTAATAGGCTCTCATCACTTTCTGGGATGGACATGAACTACCTCAGTACTGAATGTTGTTTATTTACAAAAACATTTTTCTAAAAGAAGTAGTCATGCATATAACACCAATCTGTGTCTGATATGATGTATTGCAGTATAATGTAACTAAATATACCATGAAATACCTACTTTAAAATAAACTTTCAAATTATAATTTTAAAGGATAGTGTGTTCAATGATAATGCACTTACTTAATTTTACTGAAAGGTAGCGTTACGGATCCCTACGGTCAACCTGCATTTAGGCAGTTAGGTATTTAATAAAAACAATCATGTAACATAAAATTAAAAAGTAAAATACAATCAGTAGTACATATTATTATACAAGTACTATTAAATCATTATTGTGTAAGGTAAGTGAACACAAAGTTATGAAAAAAAATTATCATTTTTCACATCTTTTTTTGGTAGGTCAAGACAAGAAAGATGGTGGGAGACTGATTAATTGGCAAATGATTAAGTAAGTTTAATGGTATAGATAATATAGGTAGCCGCAGGGTTTTGTGGGTAGACCGGTTGCTCCGGGAGTCCCAAACACGCCCTCCGTGTACTCCACGAAGGGTATGGTGCGAAAAGCATTCCCCGCGTAATAAAAAGGTAGCATCCTTATCAACAACCTATAACAGACCACTGCTTGATATAGGTTTCTCCTCAGAAATGAGGTCAAACCCTTAGTCATATATATTAACTTGATACAAACAAAACTTCAGTACCTTCCGGTTCAAATTCTTCGGCTCTTAGCCCTCTAGTACTGTGCAGTTTATCTGTATCTAAAAAGGAAATATATAGTTATGTATATGAGCAGCAATATCTTAAATATGAGATTTAGAAGCGGATTATAATGACTTTAGGTATTGTTCACAAGTTAACATACTTAAAATAAAATATTTCGAATTAATAAAATGACTTATTATATATTGTCTATCTCTCTATCACGCGCCGCTAAGACTGGCCGTATCGTACCGGACCCTTTTCCGAGCGTGGGAATGATACCAGAGACATGTCACCCATACATCGCCAAGTGCGTATGACGTACCTACGTACTATGCATGAGTGTGTCCCTACAATGACCATAGATGAAAGTAAAATATTATTTATAGTCCACAAAATCTGATTATTTGACTTTGCTTATCGTACTGTTGCATTATTATGCAACAGTACGATAAATTGATTTGGGGAATGCCGTTTCTGGTTATAATTGAGATAGGAAAGACGGTGATTTTGCTATTAGCATTTGACAATACTCGGTTGTTCTCCTAGCTGTTAATTTTCAAATTCTATTTACTTGTTTTAATGCCTGATTGGTCTGAACTGGCACAGAACAGAAAAGAATTTCGCATTCTACTGTCGAAGGCCAAGACACACTTTGGGTCGCTGAGCTAGCGAAGTAAGTATTTACTTAAAATATAGGTATTTCTTGAAGGGGATTACTCTTATGCAGGCACTACACTTCGTTATGCGCTATTCGTTATGTGTCTACGCCGTATTCGCCCAAATATTAGTTATGCGCGCAAACAACAAACATGCCATCCACACTTCGAACTAGTATGCCAAATAAGCATCAAATAAGGCAAATATATGTGTTGTAGAGATGTGTCATTGTCATTTTTTATGGTGAACGAAACGAATATACTCTCCACACTTCGCCGTATGCGCGCAAATAACTCGCATTACGAATAGCGCATAGCGAAGTGTGGTGCCTGCTTCAAACTTGCTAGTTTTCTTAAGTTACACCTACTTTCAGCTCATTTATGTATATTTAATTATTTTAGCAACTATCATACCATACGTTTCATCACTATCACTGTCATCTGAGGGCTCAGCTTTATTTTGCTTTTCTTTACTCATATCTTTTTTATCTGAGTCAGCGTCACTATTACTTTCGCTGGAGTCTACTCTTTCCTTTGGTTTCTCGTCTTGATTTACTTCGGTACTTTCAGCATCTGCTCCTAAATAATGAACCGTCAAATAATGATTAAGTAACAAAAAATATTATTTATTTCGGCGTATTGACACATCCAATAAATGTATTGAGATTAAATTTAATTTTAAAATAAATATGAAGGAGTTTTTCAACAATCTAACAAAGTTCATAACGTTGTTGGTCATTGTGCCGATTATCCAACGAGATATTAATGTGTCATTTTTTAATTACATTGTGTATACCTCCTGTAACTACATTGCCTAGATGGAGCTGTAGCTTTAGTGATTATAGTTGAACCGCTGTAAGCTCCATCCCTATAAGTTATTAATGTTACAAATGAATAGCGATAGTCTAAAGTCTTAAGAAAAATGACACGCACAGCCTCAGATTACGAATGTTTTCTAATCTCGTCAGTCACTCTAGGCGGACAACGACGCTGGCGGCACGGACTAAACGCCAAGGAACGAAACGAGAGGGTCAAGCTGCCGGAGTATGACTATTGCGACCCTGATTAATCTTGATTCATTGCATCCTTTACACAACATGTACATGAACAAAGTCACAGGCAAAAGCTAAAATATAATATAATTTTGAAATGTATTCGTTTCTGTTAGTACTCGAATACGTTAACTATATATTTAAATAAATTGTTTATCAACACTTACTCGAATCCCGTTTTGTTTCAGTTAACACAACCATCAATATCAGACTCTGAAAAAAATAAATAAATAGAAGGAAACTTAGTTTGTACTGCATACCATACCTACTTTTTGAATTCAGTTCTTCATCATAGTTGAGGATTTTCGATCCCAGTCGCTCCTTACAAAAAGTTATATTTAAATAAAACTGGTTGAATCAAAATAGTAAAGGATACAAAGATGAGTTTTTACTGCTGCTTGTTACTTTAGAGGAATAAATATTAGATTATTATGCTTAACTGACTTACTAACCTTAAAAAAAGTTTTTGTAAGTAAAGATGTAACGAATCTATGTATTTTTAATCTGAGTGGAGAGTATCTGTAGATTGTATTTAGAGAGTTTGATACCTAACAGTCCTGATGGATATTAAGAGATAGACTGACAGTGAAGTATATACGCTACGCTAGTACGAATTTCCCATTCAATTGGAATCAAAAACAGAGTAAAATACTCTTTCGAGTAAAAATCATAACAAATAGAGGATAAAATATAATTAAAAAATAAAAACAAAAATGAGATTTTTTTCCCTTTCTCGAAGATGATAAATATTAACAATCCATATGGTAAGCTCTATAGAAAGAAAAAAGAGTTAAAATGTTATAAATGGGCATCTCAGAAACACAAGAACAAGGAGAGAACACTGTAGATGGGAAAGCAAAATTAATATGATAACAGGAGATACTGAGCAGAGTAACGATAGAAAAGAATCAATGAAAAAATTTGAGCAGACAGTTAACAAGAAGCGGCTTGAGACATAGACATTTAATTGTGTATTTATACTAATTATAAGAGCACAACAGGCAAGCCAAAAACACATATTGATAAAAAGTGAAAATCGGTTACATAATTTCGGAGCCAATGTGAGTCAACAACGTAACATGAGAGTTATGAAATGATGATGGTTCAAGGCTATTTAATAAAATTTTAATTTATCATGAAATAAGTTATTTCTTACCGTCAAAATGAGCCATGTTCTTGGACTAGTTTTACCTAGCAGCATGATCGAGTTTAAAGATATTTCATAACCAATGGCGTTTTACTATTGGTTAGTAATCAAAACATTTAACGTTCCGCCATGGTTTTAATTAGTGTGTATAAAAACAAAATTATTACTGCGCTATGTATCCGTAAACAGTTAACCTCTTAATTATATTACTCATGGTTTTGAGAACTAAAATATATTTACTTTTGTAATAAATAGCGTAATTTTTTTGTTTTTATCGTTTAAATAAAAAATAATTATATATTTGGGAAAGAAATCAGAGTAAACGACTGATGTACTTTCACGATTTCAAAGCTTGTTGCTAAATACTATGTTGCATTAATGTTGTGCTACTTAGGCAGTCTCAGAGTAGATTTGTGTTCCTTGATGCATTTTGAGAACGCTTTCATTGAAACACGTATTCAGACTAAAAATGATGCATAAGATTTCGCCAATTCAATTCCCAGGTGGTTAAAATATTCATTATTACAGTTTCATTTTTAAATTTGAAATCCTTTGTTACGAAAAACGTGCATGGTTGAAGTCAATGAAATTGCCAGCTCTATGTAGGTAGTAGAACAACGCTGATTTCACAACGAATGGGTCGGCTCAACCGCGACAGTACTACCCTCACACAGAAGACCATCCTAAATTATTAGGGTACATCTTATATTCGTTGGTAGGTGTGAGACCGTAGGCACAATCATTCCGCATCATTCTCATGCAGAATGATGCAAAAACATCTGAACAGGGCGCCATGGTATGGGGTACCATGCTTCATTTCTTACCCTCACAACGAGGAGGTGACCCCTACTCCTAGATTCTACTCATGCTTTTCATTAGGCAGACTAGAGTCACTTTGCTAGGCTGAAGTATAAAAATAATAACTTAAAAACTTCGTACAAAAATTTAATAAAGAACAGATGGACGATAATCGGTCGCGCCGCTCCATAGACTACCCGAAACAAACAAATAGACAGACAAACTTTTTTTTAAAATGCTTAAAAAAGGATGTAAGTACCGTATATACTTTAATATGCATTTAGTAAAAAACTGTTTATTAATTTGGTATCGCATACTGATACTTCAATTATATTCCTAGTTCCCTCTAAACATAAATAAATATACAACTTGTAAACGTTAAATTTTTACGAAAGTTTTGAGAAAATACACAAACTTTTATTTATGTTATATTATTTACGTTAAATGTCATTTTTGGATTACGTGTCAAGATCGTTTACAAAATTAACCTTAAAAAAAGCGGCCAAGTGCGAAACGGACTCGCCCATGAAGGATTCCGTAGCAGCAAGTAAAATCATATAAAAGTTTTTCTAGTTCGATGTAACTTTCATCGATGTTTTAATTATAGTGATTTGATTGAAAGAAATGTAAATTGCGGTTTAAGATTTATGACGTATTAAAAAAACTACTTACTAGATCTCGTTCAAACCAATTTTCGTTGGAAGTTTGCATGGTAATGTACATCATATTTTTTTTTTAGTTTTATCATTTTCATATTTTAGAAGTTACAGGGGGGGGGGGACACACATTTTACCACTTTGAAAGTGTCTCTCGCGCAAACTATTCAGTTTAGGAAAAAATGGTATTAGAAACCTCAATATCATTTTTGAAGACCTATCCATAGGTACCCCCACACGTATTTTTTGAGTTTCAGTTCTAAGTATGGGGACCCCCAAAATTTATTATTATTTTTCTAATTTTGTGTAATAATATTAATGCGATTCACAGAATACATCTACTGACCAAGATTCAACAGTATAGCTTTTACAGTTTCGGAAAAAAGTGGCTGTGACATACGGACGGACAGACAGACAGACAGAGAGACAGACATGACGATTCTGTAAGGGTTCCGTTTTTTGCCATTTGGCAATGGAACCCTAAAAAACAACTGTCTCTAAAGAAAATTCTAATTACGGCAATTACATCCCATACCTAATGCCAAATAGCTAAGCTACATACCAACATCAACTTAATTTTACTATTGTTGGTAGGTGGAAAAGAGTAAATTGAGGTAGCTCAACACCCCCTTACCCCGCAAATTGTCACGCATTGTTTTATACAAAAATCTCATTATTCATCTACTCTTTCTATTTGTTCCGTGACTATGCCTTATTTTACTTCAATTAGGGTTGAATCTATTTATTAAAATTATACGCTAAAACTTTAATAATAATCGAAACCGGACCACTCTAAAAAGTTATACATGGTCATAACAATCGGTGAGTAAACAAACAATCATCTCCTATTTTCTTAACCTTAGGGTTTGAATTCTTTCCCCAAATTAATATGAGACCAATTTTGAAGTAATACCCTTTCAAAAAAAAAATGTTAACGAAATTGAACTACTTTATAAAAGTTATGCTTGGTCATACTTATGTATTTTGATTTCATAATTTTATTTATAATTTAAGGAAATAGTTATGAAATAAAATGTACGTGATGCTGTTTAGTTTGACAATTAGAAAAATTCGGAGTGTTTAGAATCATAAAATACTTTCATTTCATACTATGTACGTAGAAAAAATACATTTCTGGGGATCAAGGAGAATCGAATTATAAAACTCATTGCACCGATTTGAAATTAAGTAGGTAAAAGATTAATGTTATATTACGAACTATAAATAATGATAATAATAAATATTTTGAATATCTTACACACAACGTCATCTAGTCCTAAATTAAGCAGAGCTTGTATTATGGGCACTAAACAAGTGATTTAAATACATAAACATACTTTTTTTTCTAAATACATACTAATATATATAAAAAACACCCAAACTCCGAAACGAATATTTGTGGATCACACAAATATTTGGTCCGACCTGGGAATCGAACCCGAGACCTCTTGACCATCAGCCGTTTACGCTAACCACTAGACCAGCAAGGCAGTCATGTATCACGTGCACATCACAACTATGTATGTGTTTGTAGGTTTATGCCTAATTAAATCGATCTATAACATAATATGAGCAGAGATAATTTGTGCCTCTGACAAGACAAATTGACCAAGTTTTAATGTTGAATAATTTCTAAATATAAAATGCTATAGTATAATCAATTATTACACTTAAAAATTAAATATTTAAAAAAGACAACTCGCGCTTTAGGAATATTCCCGTGTCGTAGAGGATCTTCACAAACATACATGATACTGCACAAAGTACACCAATTTTTAGAACAACTATTTTGTGTATTTATTGTCGCATGTGTGATTTGAATTCCTAATAGCAGCCCGGAGTTCGGAAGTTTTGCTGTGATTCACGCCCATGCCTCGGAGAGCACGTACAGCCGTCGGTACCGGTTGTCATGAACATCTTTGGCAATCGTTATAGTCAGTGCCGTCAAATTCACTGACAACTATTTCAAACTTCGAATTTCAGTTCTGCCTTAGGGTTGCGGAGGCGATGCCAGTCGTTCCATGGAAAAAACTGATGTTTAGTTAATGCCGGTGGAAGTAGCTAACCCCAAATATTATTGGGAACATGGCTAGGAAGAAGAAGAAGAAGATTTTTATTAAAGTCATAAAGCCATGGTACTTTAGTATAATTATTCAGTATTTGACAATATACTCAGAGCAAAATAATATGACCTTAGAGTAAAATAATAAATCAGCAATATTCTTTAAATCAATTTTCCTTGAATTTTTCTTTTTAAACCAAAAGTTAAAAAACACCAGTAGTCTGAAAGATTTGAAATATATTACGGAAGGGCTGCAAAGTATCACACTAATAAGTCTAAATCTTTTCAATATTAATATTTTTTTCGGAGGCTTCTTGTATACTTATTCTCTTTTACACTTACTATTTGTTTATCAATAAACTTGTCTGTTGTAAAGTGGGGATGGTGTATTTTATTTTTATTGAGTAAACAAATATATGTGTGTCTTGCTGGAGTAAACTCAAAAACTGTCTCAACAATTCAGATTTGTTAGAAATCCTCGCAAAAACCGACAGCTTAAAATTTACATGAAAAGTACGTGGCTTAACGCGGCAGCGGCGCGGTGGGCGTCAGGGACGTGTTTTTACCTAAGGCCTTAACTGCTCACTCTTTATTCAAAGTTTGCTTCGAGGGTTATTGGCTAAAGAGATTATAAAATTTTGTTTGGAAGGATTGGATCCAAACCTTTCTATATGATTGCAGGCGGGATAGAAAATGGCTTCAAAAGTACAAGAGTATCTTGATTACTCTAGATAGATAATCTTGTATTTTACATAATTGGGGAGTTAGGTATATACAGATTTTTATGCTAATAATAGAAACAATAACTATAGGTATGATTAATATCAATAGTAAGGTAAAAAATGTATGATATTGGTATAGATGTAAGTAACAAATGGGTAAATGTTTTGTTGTTACTACCGATCGTGTCTCGAACTCGCGTGACGTTTTACGAATAAAACTATCGCATGTCTTCTATACCTCATAAACTTTGCGCTTATAAATGTCTTGGGAAAAGTTTTGGTCTGTCAAAACTTTTGTTATGATGCTGTCATACCTATACATATATCTTTTTTTTCGTAATATTTTGTTAGGCTAGCAAACTTATTCGTTAAAAGTTCGTGTGATCATATTCCAGTGTTAGCACCCACCACCTTTATGCTGCTACCTCAGGTAATGATTTTTTTAACATCTGCAATCCCCCACGGATCCATATCACCATATGTGAAAATTGCACCGACTAAAACCACACGGTGTGCCTGAAATCCGGGAACTGGTGTTATTAAGAGAGCCAGACCGCTCCCAATGGATAACTTCACTATTTAATACCAGATTTCTTCCCAGTGTCTTAGGAAATGTCGGCGCCTTCTTGCTGTAAAGTCCGAAGAGTAAACATATTGTAAAAGATTTACTCACAGAAACAAATATATCATTTATCGTGGTTCAATGAACGTAACTCTCGTAGTTCTTGGAACGGGGGCCGAAGCCACATCACATCTGCCAAATAGCCAGAGCCGGCACTTACACCGGTCTACCGTACAGCGCTATCGATCTTGTCGTGGATAAGGCTCAGATACTTCATGTTCAAATAATTATGTCATTCTTTCATCATTATTTCATAAGTGTATATATATTAATCAGTATATAAGTAGATGTCAGATCTATTGCACTCAACGCAGATAGGATTATTTGTAAATTGCGATAGTAAAATCTCAAGAAATCAAAAGACAGTACATAGAAAACAAAGTTCAAAATGAACTTAATATTGTCGACTATGTTGTCATTCCTAGCTGGCATGTTGTGGTTATATTTACGACTATTTTATTGGTATAATTTATTTGCAATTTCAGAAATATTTTTTTGGAAGTTTATCAGACTTGACAAAATTATGCAACAGCACCATTTACTAAAGGAACACTGCACCACGAAGAAACACGAAATGAATTACATGGAGTAACTACTGATTAGCATATATATGTCACCGTAAAATTGTAAATACCGTTGACTATAATCTAACGTAGTGTAGGACGTCCACAGGCGGAGTGATGATTTGTGCAAGACTAAGTGGCGTGCAATTGGAGAGGCTTATGTCCAGCAGTGGACTGCGATAGGCTGTTGATGATGATGATAATCTATCTTGCGAGGTTGTAAACTGACGAAAGATTGTTAACCGTAACTACTGCTTACAACATTGAGGTTAATAATCTATCGAAGTGAAACTTTTAAATCACAATTTGTCGCGCAACTAATTGTCAACTATTCGAATGCTATCTCTGATTGGTAGGTCTTACAAAAGGCCGTTATGTGTCCATAGAGTTAGCTTAGGTTTATTTTATTTCGCGAGGGGGCGGCGTCTGTGTGTGCCGGACGCCGCCTAAGAGAGGGTCGTCATCCGAGACGGTGCCCGCATCAGGAGCGGGCAGGCGCTGGAGAAGTTCAGAAGGAGATCCCAAACTGGACCTCTCCTCCTCCTAAACGGAGAAGTGCGGAGAGGGCACACTGTGTGTTTTTTAGTCGGTTCAAGTCCGACACACCACCCCGCCGTAACCCCCGGTGGGGTGACGGTCCATGATGATTTTTCACACATAAAAAAAAAGGTTTATTTTATTTCGAGTAGATAGGAGATGCTGGAGAGTCTTGAACGTGACCCCTGGGGTTGCCCTTATCGTACGGTGTGTCAAAAGCTCCGCAAGTCGCACCCCCCTTACGGAGACTCTCCAGCCCAGCTTCTTGCAGGAATTGGTAGAGGGCCTATTCCCGCAGCGGGCGGAATACATACCCCCGTCGATGGCTGCATCAGCCGGAGACGACAGGGGCAGCGAGGCTGATGTTCCGCCCGTCAAGGAATCACGATACCCATTCTCGCCACAAATTAAATATTAACTATGTTTTACAGACTCTAGAGTCTACCTTTGACCACGACCGGTATAACCTGTTCGTTGAAACTTCCTACTATAGAAGGTATCGTAACCTTTTAAATTCATCGCGAGTAAGTCCTTTAAGTAAGTAAGTGAAAACTTAGCATTGAACTAAAAGGAAACGGGGACAAACGGGGACAATTTATACGTATTATACTGATGTGAAACAGGATATTGCTTGCAGCAGGTACCTTAGCGCTTCTTAATCGATCAGTCGTAGTAGTAAGTAGATGATTGACAATGAAAAGTTTATGTTGTCAGTCTTATGTGACATACATCTGTATTGCTCTATTTGTGGGTTGCTAGAAACGTACCGGCAGATGAATACTCGAGTATGAGCCACTATTAATTCTTACTAGATTTAGTTGATTGGTCAGGGAAACCTCGATGCAGACTGCCGATTTGGTTGCCGAATTCTGATAGACGAGGAGAGAAAAGTTGATCTAAATATATGGACTTTATTACAGTTCCCCTCTACAGTACAATACATATTATAAAGTCCTCCGGCGCGTCGGTCTGTCGATCTGTTCGCGATAAACTCAAACACCATTGCACCGATTTAAATGAAATTTTGTACCCTGAGAGTCTAAAGCCTGAGAAGGAACATAGCGGGAAGGGCGCAACGCCGTGTAAAAGCTATATAAAAAAACTATAAAAGAAAACTTATATTAAACTGTATTTTATACAGCACACAGCATTTGTTACACAGAGCCATATTATCTGTAGCGAATGCAATAAAATATGAATTTAAAGTTTTCATCTCGATATTAGTATGAGTTAGATGAGGTTATATTGACCCCAACCTCAAATACAAACCTGATAAACGTAACTAAAATAGGTTATTAATTCCTATAAACTAGAAAAGTTGGTGATGATGATACTAGGCTTCTTTATATTTCACTCTGTATCGTAACTGCTAAAACTCTTTAATTAACACACAAATGTAAATTAACCACAAAACATTACAAATGTTTTTTTTTTGTTATTGAGCGCTTTATGTACAAATCTAACTAAAATTATAAATGTGAGAGTTTGTGACGATGAATGGATGTTTGTTGCGTTTTTACACAAATCTACTAAACGGATACAATTGAACAGTAAAAACATAGGCTGTGATAATCGAGAAACATGCGGGCGGAGCCGCAGGCAATAGCTAGCACTTAATATATTTTATGTAAATGGGCTCCAACGTACGTAATCACATTTACTAGTAAACTTATTATAAGTTCCCTTAGCAATTCTTCATTTCATATTAATTTTTTCACAGAAGTGCATATGCTTAAGTGTATTATCTGTTAATTATTTTGAAGAATAGAAAGTCGAGCGCAAGTAAGAGTCGTGGTCCATAAAAAGGGCAAAAATCACAAGAATTAGAGAGATGAAGTGATTTCAAAACTAATTAGGGATTTGCTCTTAAATCGAGAGAGGAAAGGACCTTAAATAGTCCTCTTGCTGAAGCAAGGTACCATCCCAGGTATAAAAACCTGGATTGGTTGATTTACAATTGCTGATCGAAACTACATTTTATAGAAGTCATAAAAATATTTTCAGTAATAATTATTGTTTTTGTAAAAACTGGAAAAAATCACAAGTAACTCATGATTTTTTCATATACTTTGGCAGTCTATAGCTCTTATACCCCATTGATTTTGGCATTGCGCTTTCGGTGCGGTAAATTTTGCAATATAATGAAACTACTGATACCCATTTAGTCCGAATCGATATTACGGTTATAGAAATACGTTCATTTAGCAGTCGATGGTAACAGGCTGATGATGATGATGGAATATACTCTAAGTTAAAATGAAATGAAATAAATTGTTATTCACAAGACAAGTTTACGTAACTCTAAACGGTAGGTATTATTAGTAGAATATGTTTTTGAGAATAAATGTTCTGTATTCCTTAAGTCCTTGTAGCCATTAGCGGTCGATGTGTCTTGAAATGAACAGCATCTCCTCAGGCAAGTTTGATATCTCAAGAAGAAAAAATAAGGATGTGTAACTACTTTTTTATTGCCATTTCGTCAGCAATTAAATGAATTACCGTTCAACTTATTTATGAATCTCAGACCGGTTTCAGGAAAGTTGACTTGTTTTTTATTTTTGTTTATTCTTATTTCATACCTCCCTAATTATTCCAAAACTGAATCAAAGAGTGTAAAATATTTATGCAAATAAGAAGAGCACGAGTTTAATTTTTGAACCCTTTTTACACACCTTTACCCACAATTGGAATATAAATTATTTATTGGTCAAAAATTTAGCAAATACTTTTAAATCGACAGAATGGGTTCAGTGATTCTGACATTATACAGATGTCGTCATTTACCGCTAACAACGCCGACGGCAATGAAAATTAAACACGTTTTGTAACAATTAACCACACGTCAGCAAACGATCGGTTCTATTTCAGTATTTATTTCGTATCAAGGGTTATTTACTCAAAAGGGTACTACACCCGATGGTTTGATTCTAATAAATGTGTTAAGCTAGAAGTATCTAATTCGGTTCAATGTTTTTTTTTTAAATCACGAATAATAGCAAATCACTTAGTCATTAGTAGCTGATCCCAAATAATCTTGTCAATAATAAAGGCTAGGTTAGAAGATGATGATATTTTTTTGAATACACAAATTCTTATACATAGTATTTTTAAATAAATACAAAACAATACAAGAAGATTAGAAACCACATCCAAGTTGGTTTAGCCACTTATGAGGTTAGGGCCTTATGGTATTTCATTCACACTAACAGTTTTTTTTTTAAATCTGTTATTTTCAGTGTCTGATATTCCCTTAATTAGTTTTTCTTCACAATCTTGATTGTCTAGTTGCCGTGTGGTAAAAAGCTCCACCCCATTGCTGCCCGTAGGTGACGTAAAAGTTGACTAAGGGATACATACAGGGAGATGGGCAGCAGCATCCTACTGAGTACAGTCGATATCGGTCATCATCATCATCATCATCATCATCACCATCACTCCTATTAACAACCTGCCTGCCAAGTATGGAAAACCCCTCCTAGTCCCCGGCGACGCTGTTGTTCCTGTTACCTGACTACGGTAGCGGTCAAGGAAATGGCGGGTTCAGGAGGTGCGAAGAATCTCCCGGTACGATCAGGATACCACAAATGACGACTGGACCTGCGATGTATAATATACGCACACTGAGGACTGATGAGAAATTACTCTAGTTGGTGGAAGAAATGAGCGGGTTGTGTTGCGACATATTGGGATGAACTTGATCTTTGCAGAGAGGGGTGAGGAATAGACAGTACTCCAATCTAATAACTTGCTCTATTTCCGGGATGTCGATTACCTTTTTTTTAAGCGAACTGCCTTCTATAACTCTAGGTTCCAATGCTTTTGAAAAAACAACATCTAGATCTATACAAATAAATACAATTAATGTGTCAATATCAAATGATCAATACTAAATGCATTCAAAACTATGAACGGTACTACTATCAAAATAGGAAATTTACATTTTTTTATTCTGTCTGTCGGTTTGTTTGTTCCGGCTAATCTCTGAAACAGTCGGACTGTTTTCGACTTTTACTGGCAGAAAGCTGATGAGAATAGGAATAAGTTAGGCTAATTTTTAGGGTTCCGTAGTTCATGACTCGGAACCCTTATAGATTCGTCATGTCCGTCCGTTTGTCATTGTCAAAATACCTCTTTTTAAAAATTATATTTTTATGACCCGAATATTTAATTCGTATGCAACTACTACAGATTTGACGACGTGGGCCAAGTTAGAACACAAATTATAAACTGTACTTTGTATTATATTTTAAAATCCTCTAAATTGCATGAATTTCTGTGGAGGTTTACACTTTGAACGTGACTTTAATTAAAGCTCTCGCAGATTTCTTAGTTTTTAAATTGCTTGATAGCTACGTCAGCCTTAATTAAGGAAATTATGCTGCACTTATTTTATAAAAAGGGAAACATCAGGCACTGAGGAATACGATATGACATATATAAATTTGTACTCTTAGATGCGTCACTATATACTTTCTGGCAGTGTAAATAACAGTGTGTTTGGTTATATTCTATAATAAAAACGTTAATCAATTTCTATGACAAACATACTATCGTTATTTACTAAAACTTTCAGTAAATGTATACTGTCTCCACGGCAAGCATTTACTAACAATATTAAAATTATCGAATGATGTGGAATGCGCTTGTAATTACAAAAAAAAAAAAATACTGTCAAATAATTTATCGACAGCAAGTCAACATATAAACCAATTGCCTGTATATTGACCTAGTTTTTAATTTATTATTTATATAATATCAAAGTAAATTATCACTTATATTCGTATAGCGAATCTTAGCGAACAGTTTAGTTTAGTTTAAAATATTATAGTCCACAGACTCTGAATGTACAACACGTTGAATGAAGTGTCATTAGAAGTGCAGTTGTTTTCAGTTAGAGGTGTATAATATTATACCCGACTGAGTATAATACATCACGTAGTGACGCGTACAACGTAAACAAAGCAGCTCGGCCGGCAAACTGTCGCCCGGGGATGTTTATCGGGAAGCCTCGCGATGTATGTCGACGGCAACTGCACTTTAAATTTTTAAACATTCGCTTTAACGTCTTACATAAAAGTCACTAGCCTAAGGCGACGTAGTTCGGTAATATACAATTTTAGTTATAACTTTTTAGCCATGTAACTGTAGTTGTACAGAAATTAAAAAGTGGTGGTAAACGTATTTTTAACTCACATTTTTCATAAAGCAGTAAGTACTTGCAGAGAAGTCTCATTTTCCAAAATTTTGTCTCATCTACATCATTGCTGAAGAATATAAATATTAAAATCCTTACCTACACATGTACTACCTACTGAAATGTTGTGCAGCATTGTGCTAAAATTAGTGGACGGTATCGCGTGTGAAAAATTTGATGGCGTAACAAAAAGTTGGCAAATTATGCTCCCGGGGGTACATTATTGTTATAGCCTATATTGTTGTGAATGCGTTGTCATGTGCCGGCGGTACGCTGCGGCGCTTGTTCAAGCGTCGCTCTATCTTTTGTTCCAAAAGCCGTAGCGTATCTAATTGCTGTGGGTAGCACTTCTCGCGACGAATAATTGCACTGTACTGTTCTGCTGCAGTAAAACTAAGTTTTTGTTTAAATTACTTTAAAGTTTAAAATGTTATATAAAACGTTATATTTTATAATTATTAGTAAATTAGGGCCGTTAGTGGCTAGGAATAGTAATAGTTCTGTCATAGTACGTAGACGGTTCATACTTAGAATAATTACACAATACTAAGGATTCATGAGTATTAAGCGTTATTGCTTTAACTGTGCTTAAAGCTATTATGTTGACTATTGTGACTATACTATTGTGACTATAAAATTATGAATATAACTCTCAGAAACTTTATTTGGAATTTGGATGATGACTGACAGACAAAATGGATTAGGATATTTTCCCTGGAGACAAAATGACGTACAGGAAGTTCTTAAAGTCTTACTCACTACTTATTTGTAAGATTAGGGGTTTAGATAATCTTTTTTTTATTAAGGAAGAAAACTAGGTAGGTATATATTGAAGGTCAGAAAATAATATCAGTTTGGTCCTTAAGGTCAAAAAGGTATAAAATTGTGAAAGATTTGACTGTTATCCTGTTTTACTTAACTATACCTATGCTATATTTCATTGATACATTGAAATAAAATTGGTTTTAATCCATCTAGGTTATTCAGGTAGTAGAGCCATGCTGATATCAGCACGAATGGGCCGGCACGACCGGGACAGTACTACCTTCACACAGAAGACCATCCAAGTAATGACATATTACTTGCTGTCGTATTTTGTTGGCGAGTGTGAGGCTTCTAGAGGCTGGAACAATGATGCAGAAACATCTGACCAGGCCGCCATGGTATTGATCATCATGCTGCATTGCTTACACTCATAATAAGGATGGTGACCCCTACTCCTGGATTCTACTCATGCTTTCCATCAGGCAGAGTAGTCACTTTGGTAGGCTCAAATATAAAAAAAAATTGCTTAACATTTTGAACTTCAAGATCAGTGTATGTACATTTTCACATTTAATATCACGAAACCCGATAACTTAAACAAATAAATAAATAAAGACGTTCGAAAAAACGAAATGACAGTTTTATGAATCTGATTTTAAATAAAAATATTAGCTTTATTTTTTGACAGAGTTTCATGTTCCTATTTTTAAAACCTACTCATAACTAAGTATTTTAAATTTAATATTATAGAAAATGGCATTGTGATAAAGCGATCAGTGATCTCAAGTTTAGCGGTAAGTACAGCCAATTGCGAAGAAAAGAAAATACTCGAAAAATTTTAATTTTGCAGTTTTTTTTTCAAATAAACCATTGTTACGTAGCGTTAAAGCTCGTTATAAGTAAAAGGTTATAGCTGTCGATGCCATAACGGTCATTACAATCGCATCCATCTATGACAAGAACTGGAAGCATGTAGTTCTTCGCCATTTATACGCCTTTAGTTAACATTTTATTTAGTAAAATCGTTTACTATTTAATTTTTTATCAGATATAGTAGGAGACATATAAGTAAGAAACGTTTGAAATGTGTTTGATACCTACTCCTTGACTTTTACAGGCAAATAATTTGTAAATTTAAACAAGCAAAGAGGTAAACTAGTACATCAGCGTTGAAATTTTGAAAAAAGTTAATAATAGTTCATACATAATTACTATTTTTAAAGTCAGCATAACACACAATTTTTACGAAATTCTTAAAGATTTTTTAACTAAAGTGTGGCTCAAGGAAACGTATTGAATTTGGTGTACGATCATGACTAAACCAAAAGAATAATAAGAGTATTTTTTCTTTTTTCTTCGTCACATATATTAAATACTCTTAAAATTAGGCACACCTTTCTGCAACAACCTGTATAATATACTAAATGAATACGTGGAATCCACGACCTATTTTTATGTAAAAGAATAAGGGTTCTCAAAGTTACAAATATTTGCGGCTTTACACCACATAACGCTCTCTATATCTATGTTTCGCTTTCACATATACTGCGACTTATTTGACATTTATTTTTGTTCTCTTATAATAAAACTATTAAAAAGTCTTGATTTATTTTTGGTGATGAAGTTTTTAATTGCTTCAGATTTTCTAATCTTTAGGAACACCGGGTCAGTATGTAGTTTTTCCAACAAAATCCAGCTTGACGGTCAGGGTCAGGCACCTCTCTAGGGTAGCTCTCTGAATCTCGCGATTTCAGTTTACCCCGTATATCGTCTTAATCATTAGTATTGTTGACCAAAATATAATATATTATATGAGAGTACGTACGTAACAATAATGAATTAAGTGTGAAATGGATAATGGTATCAATCAGCCGAAGCCGAGTGTTTTGGGTTTGATTCTAATTTTAACCTTTTTGGATTGTTTGTTTTGGTGTTGTTTGTAATAATTTTTATTAGTAATTTGTCACATTAATTTTGAGTTGAAAGATGTTTGTAAATTATTCTTATTTTTTTTTCCGTCAGTATGCTAAGTAGTGTGTAGGGTGTGTAGATGTAAACACTATGTACCCGGCAGAGTCAAATGTACTATACGTCCAGTGCATCTATTAATACATCGGTAAAAAAATATCTTTGTTACTCCCAATACAAACGAGATTTTTTTGTGAACTGGGAAGATATTTTGTCTTTACCGTAATAAAGAAGTTGTAGCTAATTAATTAGTGCTCGTGTTTCCTTTGTATGGGCGTAGCGTTTCTTTCTATTTGCCGAATAAGGGAAAAGAAAGTTAGATTAAATACGATTCATTGTCTGACTATTGTAATACTAAGAACTGAGAACCCACTATCAGGTCCCGTTTTCCCGTAGAAAAATCGCTGCAATCTACAGAGTTCAATTACTTCTAAGAACTCTATTAAATTTTTCTGAAAACGTATGTGTATATTAATAGTCATTTGAGAAGCTATGTTTGGGGTTGCATTCCTCAGCATTATTTTATTTTTGATATGAAGGAGATTGATGATGATTTTTTCTAATATTACACTAACACAGTGTAATATTAGAAAAAATCAGGTTTGTGGGGTTATAACCCTTGTCCCCCGGACCGCCATCATGGAAAAAGGGGTACAAAACTTTTGTCTACCTAAAACTTGCGCAACATTGTTTTCAAAAAAACTTTTTCTGAGCATTTTACCAAAATCAGATCGTATTTAGGTATATGTATTATTGATTATGTAATATTATTATTGACTAATTTTTGACTCTTTCCTTTACCTAATACTAATTTTTAACTTTTCGTTTCACAGTCTCCAGACACAATGTTTTTTTATGTGTTTCAGTATTAGTAAGAAATAATGCATATTTATATATATATTCATTGACAGTCCTGCTTTTTGACTTTCGGACGATAGTTGTTGTAGCATGTTATGCAGTGTAGTTGGTTCTTTTACAAATAGAATAAGATCATCTGAATTTAAGGTGGTGAAAGTTTTCTCCCTTTATATTTTATCCAAGTTCGTCCCGTCCGTAATATAATATGTAATTACATAATGCAAATATAAAATTATAGACATAAAAATTACAAATATACGTTGAGATTCTTCCTTGTATTTGTAGTCTATAACGCATAACGATCGTATTTGTTAAATTTCATAGTTCTGGGTCAACGAGAAGTCTCTTATAAGCTTTGATTCCCTTAAGAGTAACGAAAATGTACGTTTTTTTTGCTGAATAAACATCTGTTTCTCTTTTTAACATAAACTTAGAGGTTTGAGTTTTTTACAACTTAAGGGGAATTTAGACCTGAGTTTAAGGTTTAAATTCTTTCATTCGGCTAAAGTTCACATTGATGTCATCACGCGTTTTCGAAATAAATGGTCTTGACATACAGACAGCCTAACAAATAGTCAACAAAGTGATTTTATAAGGGTTGCATTTTTTCCTTTGTAGGTACAGAAACCTAATAAAATAAACTTTCCAGGTATTTTCATGATAAATATATAATGTAGCAGAATACTACATTATATTTGAAGAACATTGGTTCTAGTTTATTAATGTCTGTACCTATTAAAAGAATTGACCTCGAAATTATGTAAACTAATGTTTACTTCCTGCCGTAATGAAAGTAGTTAACTGAAAAATATACGTAATTAGGTATTATATATCTGATACTATTATATATATTATTATTATATATGCTTATACTAAACAAAATGTGCTTTAGGTACTTCAGAAGTTAATATCAGAAAAAAATTACGGGAGTAATATCTGTCATCACAAGACGCAGACGTGAATGTTTCTTAATACTAAACACTGTTGACAATATACAATCTCATGAAACATTTAGGTAGGTTCCATTTGTTTATTTAAATCAAAAACGTTTCACTTTTGCATTTCATTTCGAGCTGTAAAATAGTAAAATAAATTTTGAAAAAGCAATTCGCAATCGACCACTTGCTCAAAGGGCCAAATCTCGTGAGATACCAAGGACCTCCTATTAAAATTTGAAACTTCATTTTGACGGATAAATTGCTTCTTGACTTTGACTATATTCAAGGTAAATACTGACTGTAATTTGAGACCGCATACGCAAATAAACTTCAAGGTGGTATTCGTTCCTAGTTTGTTTAGGACTAAAAATGTGTAATGATCTTTCTCGACTTAAAAGTTCATTTTTTAAGTGTTCACCATAACGTATTACATAAAATATAGAAGTATTCGTGGATTATTTAGATAATTCAATAGGGAAACATTAGTTAGAAAATTAAAATCAATAAAATAGCAATAAAAAAAAAGTTAAAATATATTTTCAAATTTACGCGAAAGTAACTCTGCCTGTCTGTCCGGAAAAACTACTGAACTGATTAAAATTTTGATTTGATTTTTGACTGCCTTGTTAGTCTAGTGGTTAGCGTATGCGGCTGCTGATGAAGAGGTCTCGGGTTCGATGCTCGAGTCGGACTAAATATTTGTGTGATCCACAAATATTTGTTTCGTAGTCTGGGTGTTTTCTATGTATAATATGTATGTATTTAAAAAAAATGATTATGTATTTATAATATCAGTTGTTTAGTACCCATAATCAGTGGCGGATTAACCACGTAGCAAGGGTAGCAAATGCTACAGGCCCCGCGCATTTAGGGGCCCCGCGCTTCAACGATTTCTGACTGCTAAAAAGTATCTACTTAAATCGAATCATAAAAAAGCGGGAAGTGTTGCGTTTTCCCTGGCGGTCTGATAGATCTAATTACAATCAAAACAACATGATGACACTGTTAGCTTCCATAGCCTCTATGTTTTGAAGATTTGACCTGCCATATTTATTGTTTGAAATACATTAAGTTTAAAAAAAAATTGTTGTATATATTTTAACATAAAGAACCATTTGCTTTTGTATATACATAAGTATATCAACAGTCTAAGTTCTAGTAAATGTACAGGTTGCTTTTTCTCTTCCATGACTCCAAGATGTTCTTTATAAATGACTAGCTTTGATATTTTGAAAAACGAGTTTTTTTTACGTGATTTCTTTTGAGCAGTTTGTCGATGCGATAAAAACGTTTATTTGCAAATTAATTCGAGGACGGACCATGTACATGACGAAACTATAAGGGTTCTAACTATAAAGAATCCTATATGTCGTGAACTAACAGAACCGAAAACTAAAAAGGAATGAAAATAGATGGAATACTCTACGAATAAATAATAAGTCAGGAAGTCTAACTGCGCTCTAAAAATGACCCAACAAAAGTCGGGCCCAAGTAGGCGGTGCTTAAAAGTTGAGCCCACGGCGCCATTAGTCGGATATTGTTTTTGCAAGCGAGCAGACGTCATATTTCGATTTATTATTGTGTTGTCAATAACCATGCCAGCGTGTGTTGTGAAGTGGTGCAGGAACCATACAAGGATAAAATGCCCAGGGATCACTTTTCACTGGTAAGTAGTAGCAAAATTATAATTATATTCAATGATTTGCAAATATTTTATCAAACCTAGAAAATCAACACTATGCAACATGAAGTCAGTAAATTTTTGATTGTATTTTTTCTTCTTGGTGAAAACAACAAAAAAGTATATCAACAAAATATTTTTTAATATTAAATAGGTACATTTATTTTGAAAATTTTATAACGTTAATGTATTTTGCAAAATTTGTTTTCTTTTAGTTTCCCTGCCGATGCAATTCGGCAAAAAAAGTGGATATCTGCAGTAAAGTTGGAAAGACAGGAATATGACTGGATGCCTGCGAAAACCAGCAGAGTATGTTCCATTCATTTTGATGAAAATGATTTTTACAAATCATCAAAGGGCTATACAATGTTACACAAAACTGCAGTACCAGTTTGTACAGTAAGTACTTACTGTTTTATTTTTAAAATAATTATATTTATTATTTAATCTAAAATGTAAATAAAATCATTTACGCAGATGATTCGTCTTGAAGAAACATCTTTAAGAAATAAAGAAAATGAAAACAACACTAATCAAAGATTACAATCGGTATGTAATGCCGGTCCGGCTTTTTAGGCTTGTGAGAATTACTATAGGATTAAAAATAATAAGTTCATTGTTTAGTCGAATTAAAGCATGTTTAATTTTTTTAGGTTAATGAAAATTCAGTTTCTGTAAATTTTAAAGTGTGTGTTTTACCTGAGCAGTTAACTGGAACAAATACTGCAGAACCACAACCGCATAGGGTACAAAAACGTAAATTGGTGAGGTTTAACTGTTATTTTTTACACGTAATCTTTGGTTTCGATATTTTTATTTCAGCTGTATATACGTATCTATTAGAAATAAAGATCATCTTTCCCAGATTTAAAATTGATCACTTATGTTATTTTCAGGAGAATAAAATCATCACTGAATGTAACGATGTTGTTGTAGAGGAACCCAGAAAAAAAAAAAATGAAAATAATCTTATCTCAAAAGTCAATACTTTTGAAGAAAGAGGATCATGCGTTACGCCGATAAGTATACCATCCTCAGATATTGAATCTGTTCTAAATACACCTAGAACGCACATGTTAAAACAAAAACTACGAAATAAAACTATTTTAGCAGTGAAACGACTATCACAGATCAGAAATCTAAAACGTAGAAATAAAAGATTAGTTTTGAAAAATATTTCGCTTAAAAATATTTTATCGCAGTTGAAACAAAATGGATTTAGCAATACTGCAGAAAATACTGCATTGAATGAATTTTCTGATGATATCGTTTTAGCCCTACAAAGGAAAAAGTCAAAAGATGGACGAAGTATCATAAAGTTTACACCAGCGATTAAAAAGTTCGCTTTAACGCTAAACTATTATTCACCATATAATATGTGAGACGACAGTTGCTTTCATCTCTTCCTCATCCGTCAACCTTATCTAAATGGTACCAATCCATAGATGGAAAGCCAGGCTTTACCGAAGAAGCATTCGCAGCTTTAAAGTTAAAATACTCTAACAGTGACAAAAGGCTTGCCTGTCTGATTGTTGACGAAATGGGTATAAGACAACAAAAGATATTCAATGGACAAACTGTAGATGGGCTTGTTACATTCGGGCCATCGGACGAAATGGCTACACAGGTATATGTGTTAATGCTAGTAGCTCTAAATGATGCATTTAAATTGCCACCTGGCTATTTCTTTGTAAATGGTCTTGCCGCCGAACAAAGGGCTAATATTCTAAAAATGTGTCTTGAGAAATGTCATGGCGTGGGAGCTGAGGTAGTAAGTTTGACCTTTGATGGTTGTGCATCTAACCTCGCTACGGCTAAGATGATGGGTTGCAATTTTGAAGACACAAATAACTTAAAAACTTTTTTTGACCATCCATCTACCGGAGACCCAGTAGTTCTGATATTGGACCCATGTCATATGGTGAAACTTGTGCGTAATACATTGGAGGCGAAAAAGACATTGGTAGTTGAAAACAACAATAAAATAGAGTGGGCACATTTGCAAAAACTCAAAAATGTCCAAGATAATATTGGATTGCATTTTGGGAATAAGTTATCAAATCGGCATATAGAGTTCCGAAATAATATCATGAACGTGAAACTAGCGACTCAAACTTTAAGTCAAAGTGTAGCTGATGCGATTAAGTTTTGTTCGCAGCAATTAAAGATACCTGATTTTCAAGACACACATGCAACTGTTATCTTTTTAGAAACGTTTAATAACCTTTTTGATATATTAAATGCAAGATCACTTTCTGGACACGGATTTAAACACCCTTTTTCGGTTGAACAAAAAGAAAAACTATACGATATTTTAGATCTAAGTGAAAAATATATTAATAATCTTCAAATTAATGTGCAGTCCAAAAAAACAACTCATACAGTAAATGGACTAAGAGTAAAGGAATATACCAACTCCTTGAAACCAGTAATCAAAACTCAGTCTAAAACTGGATTTCTAGGTCTTCTT
Source organism: Phragmatobia fuliginosa (assembly GCA_932526445.1). Lineage (NCBI taxonomy): Eukaryota > Metazoa > Arthropoda > Insecta > Lepidoptera > Erebidae > Phragmatobia > Phragmatobia fuliginosa. Next base: position 10,286,876 of record OW052068.1, on the reverse strand, counting down.
ATTTGTATTTCAAGTTTTAAATTACTTTTTGCTCGCTTAGTGGAGGCAGAAAAATTGAAATTTATTTTACCTTATAAATTTAGCCAAGACCATATTGAATTGTTTTTTGGAGTGATCCGCAACCACGGTCGTTGCAACAATAACCCAAACGCCTGTCAATTTATGGGAATATATAAAAAGACTTTAATGAACTTGAACCTCAGCTCTAAATTCACAGGCAACAGCATACCATTGGAGAATATTCCAATACTAAATTGCTCTTCGGTAATCAATAAGACCACTCCTGGCTTTAGAAATAGTACAGACAGCGCTAGTTACTCTACTGCAGCAGGTGAGAGTAAAACAGAAGAAGAAAATTGCATGGTGCTATCAAACATGCTAGACGCTAGCGTTCAATTGCCAGAAACAGTGGAGCAAATTGTAGGCTATATAGCCGGCTTTGTAACTCGAAAACTACAAGCGAAAATCAACTGTCCAGAATGCTTATCATTGCTACCAGCTAATGAAAAATTGTATTTTCACAAGCTGATTAGTTTGAAAGATTTCGGTGGACTCTCCTATCCATCTGTGGTGTTGTATAAAATATGCACATGCACAGAAACACTATTAAGACAGATAATAAAAATACATGATAACGGAAAATCACTTACTCGAGCAAGTAATCTGTCAGTAATATCTACACAGTGTTTTTCTAAAATAATTGACAATGACGGTATTTTGCGCTTACTAAAAAATAGTCACCAGACAAATAATGACCACTTCATTTTTTTTATAAAATGTGTAATAGTAGAATTTCTCAGAATCCGTCTTCAATACATTGCAAAAAAAGATTCTTTTTTAATTTCTTCTAGACAAAAACTTAATAAATTAATTATATTTCGAGGGACATAGAGTTTATTACTAAAAAAAACAAATATATAAATATTATACAATAAATTTGTTTTATTATTAACTTTGTCCGGTTTACTTATTACATAACATCGTCCACTCTGCTATGACTTTGCTGTCATAGAAGACATTGCAGCAAGCGTATGAACCAATCTCTGCTTTTGTTTTGAATTCAAACCAATCACAAACAATGTCTATTTCTAGCCTCGGTTGTGATTGGTTTTGGTTTCATACGTCGTTATGGTTTCAAGTAGGGCCACTTTTTGCGTGAAATTTGTTCAGAGTTAGACTTCCTGACTTATTATTTATTCGTAGGGAATACTTAATCTCACCTCATAAGAAATATTTTTTCTGAAATCTCTCATTAGAACAGACAACGTAGAAATATTTTTTTCATAGTAAGTGCTTTCGCAGATGATTTGTAGGATAGCCTTTTTTACGCAGGGAATGCTTTTTGCACTATCCCTTTAGTGGGGTATATGATGGGCGTGTGTGGGACTCCCGGAGGAACCGGTGTACCCCCATCCCGGGGCAGGACGCTGTCATGCCTATTTAACGCTCTAGCAGTAAGAGGCGCAAAATGACACACCTTAGGTGACATCCCCGGGCTGCACAGGGAGTGTCACCTCTCTCGTGTCGTTCACAGTGGTCACATCTCCATAAGATGTGGTTGCAGCGACCCTTAGGCTGTAGAAGTTAGGCGATATCTTAGGCGATAATCGGGGGCCTAGCGACCTCTGCCACGTTCCTGCACTTTAGCCCTATCCCGATCTAACTCAGCGGACTTCTTCTGGAGCATTATGTCCTCACGGAAGGAGACCGCGGCTTCCCATTCCTCGCTAGCATTGCCGCGATCAATGCTGACGGTGACAGGTTTCGTTCGATCTGTCCAACGAGGACTCGACACTCTTACTCCCACGAAGGTTAGTCTTGGCTGCGCGTTGGCTAGCATAGCCCGTAGTTCCGAGCCGTGCCTATTAATCCCGCAGAGAATGCAGGCGCGTGTGGTCCAACGCTGTCTCTTCGCCATTCTTACCGACAGAACGAACTTAGTTGCAGACCATCGTGTTCATGTCGGCCAAAATGTCAAAGGGTGGAGATCGCGCCAGAACCGTCGCCGCCTCGTACGGAATCGTGCGGTAGCCTCGTACGACCCGTATGGCCACCAGCCGCTGCAGACTCCTGAGTTAATCCTGACAGCGAGTGGAACCCGTCAGGTCTTCAGACCAGATAGGCGCCCCATAGAGGACCTTTGGAGGATAGCCTGTGCGATACAGTGGTTAATGATCTTGGACAGTGAAAATGAACTTAGAAACACGATTAAGCCAAAACGCCTGAATCTTCTCACTTTGACGAATATTAAATTTGATTAAACTATAATGTCTGGGCTCGGAATAATCAAATGTATATTTGGTCGGGATCTCAACCCTTGGGAGGACATTGAATAAGATGAGACGGTTCTCATCACTGATGAAGTAATGATACGCGCAGTATTTGCTTGATGCTCTGGATCACTTGCACCAGCGAGCAGTACGCATACGTACGGTGGCCCACACTCTTGAATTCTACTCATGCTTTCCACCAGGCAACTTGGAATTTTTCAAAAGAAAAATGATTTACTCAGAGAGGTTGATTTAAATAGTATTATTATAAAAGCCTCATTGGAACAAGATGAGGTTGCTTGTAGCAGCTGTAAGTACCGTCTTTAATATTTACTCATGATTCGGAACCCTTATAGATTTGTCATGTCCGTCCGTCCTCGAATTACCATCCAAACGGTTGGTGCTAGAAAGATGAAACTTTGCACAAATATGTGTTTTTATCACGCCAAAAAAGTGCTGAAATAAAAACATGACAAATAGTTTTTATTAAGAGTACCTTCCCAATACGTAAAGTGGGGATGTTTTTTTTTCGTTTCTACCAAATCGTGTCTCTCTATCTCTCTCTCTCATTAGATAGGTCTTTTAAAAACATTGAGAGGTTGCCTTAGCAACGTACGTAATGAAAAACCGGTTTAAAAAATGGGTTTTTGATTACGAATTATTTAACTTTAAAGGGTATTTTTTCTGAAAACTGGGCGTCCATGCCCCCCCCCCCCCCCCCCTTAATGGTAAACGTATCGAAAAAATTCGAAAAAACTTTAAAAAAATTATAATGGTAGTCCATATGCCGAACTTTAAAGGAAAAAAAACTGTAACCATTTAGATAACTTTTTTAGTTCAGGAGTTATAGAGGCGAAACTTGTAAAATACGCTTCCTTAGAAATTTTCGTACAACAATTATCGATTATTAAAAGCCACGTACCATTATGGGTAATTGCGGAACCCTATTCTATGCGTGGCCTGACACGCACTTGGCCGATTTTTAGAAACATAATATCCTGAAACTATCGAAGGGCCCCGCGCTAGAATTTGCTACAGGCCCCGCGCTGGCTTAATCCGGCACTGCCCATAATACAATCTCTGCTTAGTTTGGGACTAGCTGATGTTGTATGTAAGATGTCCGAAATATTATCTATACATATAATAAATCTGTAGAAAAGTCATTTTTGTACATTGAAGAAATTGAAACAAAAAATAGCCAGCGTGTGAAAAGATAAGTAACAGAACCCATTTCCATCATTTTTGAAATTTTTGTCTGTTTGTCTGTTTGTCTGTTTGTCTGTTTGTTTGTGCGCACATCACGTAAAATCTACGAATTCAATGCTGACAATGTTTATATACAAAAATTATACGCAACTTGAGGTTTAACTTAGTTTTTGTTTCATCGAAATCGGTTCACTCTATCAAAAGATATGATTAATTTAGTGAGTTCAAGAAGTAAAATATTACGTTACGCAATTAAGTATAGTACTTGCAACGACATCTTAAGACTAAAAATAGAACTAATGTTGATAGTTGAAATCTAAATCCGATAGATGGCGTTGTGCAAATGACGTCATTTTCTGAATCGCGGTGTTAAGATTTTCCGCGCGAGGATGACGTCCACCGTGTTTACTAGGCAAATTGGGTTTCGTTAGGTGTCTTAAAAGTTCTTGCGTGTGTCGTAAAAGTTCTTTGGTTGCTTGGTTTATCGATTTTCTAAATTGGTCGAAAAAAAAGTATTTGCTTATCTTATTGGTTTCGTTTGGTCAACTTTGGTCATTGGTTTGAAGTACGAAGTTAAGATTGTATTTGATTTACTTCGTAGTTTGAATCCAATAGTGCCAATCGTTATACAGTAAGTTAGTGTTGCCAATTCGTTGAGTCACGACCACGAACAGACGATACGTTGTCACACTAGACTGTTCGACGCACCGTTCTTTTAAGTTTGTAGGCTATTCAGTCATAAGTGTTGTTAGTTTTGTTTATTGCTTTAATTTTCCTTGAAAATGCCTCAAAGAAAAAAAACTAACCTTTCGCTGCGTAGCCGAAATGCGAAAAGGATGAGACTTTGTAGGTCTCAGGAATCGGAAGAAGATCGTGAAGCACGGTTATCTGCTAACCGAGAGCACATCGCTCTTTCACGTGAATCGGAAACGTTCACCGAAAGGGAGTCACGTTTAAGTTCACAAAGAACACGGACCGCGACTTTGCGGTCTCAAGAGAGTATCCAGGAACGCGAAGACCGGCTGTCTGCTGATCGGGAGCGCCACTCTCTCTCACGTGAGTCAGAGACATTCACAGAAAGGGAGTCGCGCTTAAGTTCGCAAAGAACTCGGACCGCGACTTTGCGTTCTCAAGAGAATATCCAGGAACGCGAAGTTCGGCTGTCTGCTGATCGGGAGCGCCACTCTCTCTCACGTGAGTCAGAGACATTCACAGAAAGGGAGTCGCGCTTAAGTTCGCAAAGAACTCGGACCGCGACTTTGCGTTCTCAAGAGAATATCCAGGAACGCGAAGTTCGGCTGTCTGCTGATCGGGAGCGCCAGTCTCTCTCACGCGAGTCAGAGACTTTCACAGAAAGGGAGTCGCGCTTAAGTTCGCAAAGAACTCGGACCGCGACTTTGCGTTCTCAAGAGAGTATCGAGGAACGCCAAGCACGTCTGTCATCTGACCGAGAGCGACACGCTCTCTCGCGCGAGTCTGAATCTCTCTCCCAAAGAGAAGAACGATTAGAAATAGCTAGACATAACTATGTAGGTGTACAAAGAAACAATGAAAGTTATCTTGCATCTGAAAGGGAAAGAATAGATGAACTAAGACGAGCAGAAACAGCAGAACAACGTCAATCTCGCCTAGAAATAGAACGAGCTCGATACCATATGAATAGAGAAACAAATAGCGGAGCTGATGAGTCCATGGAAAATGACGATGCAAATATTTTATTACCTTGGGACAATAGGGAAAAATCAGGGTTCACATATTCGTCTAGAATTAATTATGCTGGCTTTACTTTCGTGGGTGACATGAGAGAAATTTGTAATTTTTGTCATGCTTTGAAATGGAGGAAAGAGACAGATGGAATGTGCTGCTCAAATGGAAAAATTGTTCTTCCAAATTTCCAAGATCCACCACACTTACTTATAAGTCTCCTGAATGGCGATCATCCCCAGTCGAACCGTTTTTTGGATAATATTCGTTTATATAACAGTGCTTTCCAAATGACTTCCTTTGGGGCAAAACAAATAACGGAAGGACCGTTCATGCCAACCTTCAAAGTACAAGGTCAAGTTTATCACCTTATTGGATCTTTGCTGCCAGAAAATGAACCCAAATTTCTCCAAATTTATTTTGTATCCGATTACACGCAACAGCTCAATGTTAGAAATCACAATTTTCCCCAGCTCAATGCTGAGCTTTTGGGTCAACTTCAAGAATTGCTGCATCGCGTTAACCAGTACGTTCGTGAATTCAAAGCTGCATTGGAGTCAATTCCACAAGGCAGCAATGATTTCAAAATTGTTATAAGTGCCGATAGACGTCCTGTGGGTGAACACCGTGGAAGACACAATGCACCCGTCGCAGATGAAGTTGCAGTTGTTTTAGTCGACCAGGAGTGTGAGAGACGTGATATCGTGTTGCGTACACGCGACGATCGCCTTCAACGCATTTTGGAAACCCACCGAGCTTACGACGCCCTGCAATATCCACTAATCTATTGTCATGGTGAAGATGGGTACAATTTTGGGCTGTACCAAGTGAACCCTACTACGAGAGTCACTAATTATCAAAAAAAAATATCTGCTCAACAATACTATTCCTACCTTTTACAAATAAGGCAAAACAGTTTCGTATATTTGCAACGATTTCGTGGTTTGTTCAGCCAATTTATTGTGGACATGTACGCAAAAATAGAAACTGAACGTTTAGTGTATATTCGCACTAACCAGCGACGGTTACGCGCTGAAGAATACGTGCACTTGCGGGACGCCATGCAATCAGATAATAACGTCGAAAACTTGGGTCGATTGGTTATTTTGCCATCCAGTTTCACAGGCGGTCCGCGGTATATGCACGAACGAACGCAAGATGCTTTTTGTTACGTCCGTAAATACGGCCGGCCGGACCTTTTTATAACATTTACAACAAATCCAAAGTGGACGGAGATTTGCCAGGCACTTCTCACAGGACAGGCGTCATACGACAGACATGACATTATTGCTAGGATTTTTCATTTAAAACTCAAAGTCTTGATTAATCTACTTACAAAGGAGAAAGTTTTCGGTTCAACTCTTTGTTTTATGTATAGCGTCGAGTGGCAAAAGCGTGGTTTACCCCACGCGCACATTCTTCTGTGGCTGGAAGAAAAAAATCGTCCCGATGCTATAGACAGTGTCATAAGTGCAGAATTTCCGGACTATAATGCAGATCCGATTTTGCATGACATAGTAAAAACACATATGGTTCACGGGCCATGTGGCCTCTTAAACAGGGAATCACCGTGCATGAAAGATGGTCAATGCTCAAAAAAATACCCCAGAGCACTGAAAGAACTAACTATGGCTGGGGAAAATGGGTATCCGCAATACCGGCGAAGATCACCGTCACAAGGTGGTTTCACAGCTACTGTCAGATTCCGTGGACAAGAAATAATTCTAAATAATAGTTGGGTGGTACCGTATTCTCCAGTTTTGTCAAACGCTTTTCAAGCACACATTAATGTTGAAATTTGTAATAGCGTCGAATCTATAAAATATATATGTAAATATGTTAATAAAGGTAGTGATCAAGCCATGATAGCACTAAGAAATAACAACCAATTTGATGAAGTGACAAGGTATCAATCTGGCCGATACATAAGCTCTTCGGAGGCAGTTTGGCGCATTTTGAGTTTCCCTATTCATGAAAGGTATCCGCCAGTCATCCATCTTGACGTGCACCTGGAAGGCGGGCAGCGAGTTTACTTTCAGCCAGAAAATGTGGCAGAAAGAATGAACAACCCAAGACAAACCACCTTGCTCGCATTCTTTCGCCTTTGCGAAAGAGACAATTTCGCTAAGTCTCTGTTGTACAATGAAGTGCCACATTATTATACTTATAACAAGCAGCAAGGTGTTTTTAATCGCAGGAGACGTGGAACTGCTGTAGAAGGCGAGTCCGGCATTTTTAAAGAACACGTGATTGGAAGAGTATACACGGTGCACCCAAATAATGCAGAGTGTTATTATTTACGCCTTCTTCTTCACACAGTGCGAGGACCTACTTCTTTTGCTGAGCTCCGCAAAGTGGACGATATAGAATATCCCACATTTCAAGCTGCTTGCCGCGCACGGCATTTATTAGATGGCGATCAGCATTGGGATGATGCTTTAGCCGAAGCATGCGTCAGTGATAGTCCACATCGTTTGCGCCATTTATTTGCCATTTTGTTGACATTTTGTGGCCTATCGGACGCTGGGCAGTTGTGGCAAAAATATAAAGACGCGTTTGCCGAAGATTTTTTGAGACAGCAAAATATAAATAGTGAAACTTCTGACCAAGTACGTGAAAGCTGCCATAATAGGGCTTTGCTGGCTATACAAGATATAGTTACAAGTATAGGAGGGAACCCCCTCAGTCAATACGGCTTGCCGACACCGACAGTTGGTGGGGAACGAATTAATAGGGAGTATACATCTGAAATAAATTACAACCCCGAAGAGTTAGCAGAAATATTGCGAAATGGCTGTTCAAATTTGACGTCAGAACAACGTCAAATCTTTGATAGAGTATGCTGTAGTGTAGAACATTCATTAGGAGAAATGCTGTTTTTAGATGCACCTGGTGGAACAGGTAAAACTTTCCTCACTAAAGTTATCTTGGCTCAAATAAGGAGCCAAAACAAAATTGCCCTTGCCGTCGCTTCCTCAGGAATAGCTGCCACTTTATTACCAGGAGGAAAAACTGCACATACAACATTTAAAATACCAATCGACTTGGACCGCACAGAAAACCCTGTTTGCAACGTGTCTCGCAATAGTGATAAAGCAAGGGTTTTACGCGATTGCGCCCTTATCGTTTGGGACGAGTGTACGATGGCAAATCGTAAAGCTGTGGAAGCTGTAGATAGAACGTTGCGAGATATAAGACAAAATGACCGACCGATGGGAGGCTTAACGGTGCTATTCTGTGGAGACTTCAGGCAGACACTCCCTATAATACCCAGAGGAACGAGGGCCGATGAAATAGGTGCCTGTTTAAAGAGCTCTATTTTATGGCGTAGTGTCATATTAACTAATTTGAGCTTTAATATGCGAGCATATTTGGGAGGTGACGCAAACGCGCAGGTTTTCTCAAATTTACTACTTCAAATTGGTAACGGCACATACCCGACTCAAGAAGGAGGTAAAGTAACTTTAGTCGAAAGCCTGTGTTCTTCTGTTGCCTCACAGCAGGAACTCATTTCCTCTGTATACGGAGATCCATCAGAGATCTCGAACCATGACGCTGCTTGGCTATGCCAACGAGCTATTTTGGCACCTCGCAACGACCAAGCAGCAGCAATAAATTCTCAAATATTGGTACATGTTTCTGGAGAAAGTAGGGAATATTTATCTATTAACACGGTTTTAGAAGAAGGAGATGCCACCCACTATCCAGTAGAGTTTTTAGACTCTCTAAATACACCAGGTCTTCCAGCACACAAAATTTATTTAAAAGTCGGAGTACCAATCATTCTACTCAGAAATTTAAGCCCACCAAAACTATGCAATGGAACTCGGTTGAGAGTAACAAATCTCCAACGAAATGTCATCGAAGCCGAAATCTTAACAGGTTGCGGCTCCGGTGATGTTGTTTTCATTCCCAGGATACCCATTATCCCCAATAATTTTCCGTTTACTTTCAAACGTGTGCAATTTCCTGTAAGCCTCTGTTACGCTATGACTATTAATAAAGCCCAAGGCCAGACGTTATCCGTTGCGGGTGTAGACCTTACTTTTGATTGTTTTTCACACGGCCAACTCTATGTTTCTCTATCACGTGTTAGCAACCCAAACAACCTTTTTGTATATGCTCCGGGTAATTCCACCGCTAACATAGTATATAGAGAAGCATTAACGTAATCAACTATACCAAAGTCAGGACTCTTATCTAAATCATCAAAAAGGTGATATACTCTTATCTAAACGACGTTGTTTTGCTCTCGACAACCACGCGAACGAAGTCGCGGGCACAGCTAGTTATTAATAAATCACCCAACCATACAAAAAGAATAAAGATACTTTTTACCTCGTAACCAACATATACGCGCTCGGAGCCGCGGGAGAAAGGTAGTATATGTATGTGTGGCTGGTAAACTAGAGAGATGATGATAGTTTATATTAATAATTTTTATTTTTACCCGAAGTATTATTTATTTAGAGATATAATAGTAGTTTTAGAATCTGAATATTTTGTTATAAGCCCTCCAAACAATCTGAAAGCTGTTTGGTAGGTGGTATACGACGAAAATAGCAATCTATTCCAAGTTATATGGACATTTGCGTCACAAGTTGCGATAAATGCACAAAATTAATACCATTTGTCTCACATCGTTCAATGATATGGTACCCATGATATGATAACATACAGTTGGGTGATTTACTAAAACTATCAATATCGATATCTATATTATAACTACCTTAAATGGTTTAAATCAATTTGAATTTTTCAGATAATATTGTTTAGCAGGTATATAAGATTTAGTAATATAATTGTTAAAATATATTTTGTTTAAGAATAGGTAGTTGTCTAAAGCTATAAGGTACGAATGAATTTGATATTATCAAGGGTATCATAAGTTCATAATTTCTTTAACAATAGCGTCATTATTACCGACTCTGTTTTCATTACTCAAAACTTCATAGATATGAAAAGCAACAACTCTTACGATAATAATTCGGATTTGTAGCATGGGCGATAAATAAATTATAAATACATTTAGCAGCGTACATTTCGAACCATTTCTCTTCTTACTCGACTTGCCCATTTGCAGATCTCCAAACGGTGCCATTACTCAGCAATAAATTGGCATTTGTGCCGTCATACATAAATTACGCGAGCGTGCTGAAAACCAGTTCTCTTGTAGACACTTTTTATATAAATGTTACTTATTTAATCTTTGTAATATGAGCTTAAAGTACATAGTCACAGATATTTATTATACATTTTAAGGAAACCTTTTTATGAGGTCAAGTAATAGCTTTCTCAGACAGAATTTATGTGGCTAATTCACTTCGTTCAGACTGATGGATTTATGTTTTCTTTACAGGCGCGGCGTCTGCTGACATAGCAGTTGCCGCCATATAAAGAATTATACACAATACTATATAATAACAGTACACATCTACTTCAAATATTTTCGATTAGATGTTTAAAATAAGGAATTAGTTCGTTTGCGATATCAAAAGCTGGCTAATTGGCAACTGTATCAGTTTTGCATTGCCACAATCCCAATATACAGTTGTCGCAAAGCTGGCTAAATCTATTATAAAGCAGCTTTGCCCAATTTATACGAATTAAAGTCGTTTGTGGAATCGATTGTGGAGTAGCGAGGACGACGTATGGCAATGTTTGTTTTGTATAATGTGACAGAATCGGTTTGCAAGTACATGAACTGGCTTTACAAAAGTGATAGATATATAACCCTTAATTATGTTCCATTGTAGTTATATAAATATTTTTAGCTAGAATTCATATAGATACTTACTAAGCCTAACAAACGCGAGATACTTTTAAATAATTCACAGAAATAAGTTTTAGAAAGATTTTTTACTTGTGTACTTTGAAACGTTATTGAATTGTACTTTTTTGTAAATACAGCACTAGAAATAAAACTGCTGAATTTTACATAGTCTTGAACAAATCATATGTTCAGAAAAAAATGTATGAAAATTTTAGGAGCCTTGTATGTACCTATAGATAAATATCCAAGTGGTGATGGACTAAGAATACACAGGCATCCTTCTCTTTCAGCTCATGCACTAGATTTTTGTTCATTTAAACCTACCAAAGTGACCCTACCCTAATTGCTTTCCATCTGGCAGAGAAGAGTCACTCATGCTTTCATGAGAAAAATCCAGGAGTAGGGATCCAAAACCTCATTGTGAACGCAGACAATGCAGCCTATAGCGGTATAGTGAGAGGCTGTCATATGCTACTGCATCATTGGGTCCCCAGTCTCACACGCACTAACAAAAGGCGACAACAACTGTCATTTTTAGGTTGGTTTTCTATGTGAGGGTAAGTAGGCCCATTTTTGTTGTAAACAGGCTAATTTACAAAATACGTAGAATAACAACATTGCAAAGAGAAGAAAACTTGATACAACCCTACATTAAGGTCAGCCTGTCAGAAACCTATGTTGTCGTGTGATTATAATCTTGCAATATTATTTTAGGAATGCATCCTGTAAAGATATTGAAACGATCTTTATATAAATAAATGAATGTTCTTATACTCGTATGTATTATCTAAATGGATCTTTAAATAAATTCATGAATATTCATGTTGTTTTTCGGAGACAAGCTAATACTTTTACATTGTTTCTTATTATATAACCCGAATTTTGGTACCAATTTAAATTGATCGTCAGCTAATGTAATTACTAATTTTGATTTAGAAACCTATTCATGCCTATTGTCAGGTAGCATCATGTTCTCTATAGAGAAATTCAATTAGTGTTTACTTTTTTTTGTATTAGTTGTTGATATGACTCTACTGTGCCTGCTTGTCACTCTTCTTGCAAGCAGGATAATGCAACATTGAGAGTTGAGACCCACACTATTATGACCGAGTGAGATGAATTATCTCGCCTTGCTTTAAGAACTCGGGTAAAGAAATAGTGAGATCGAAGCAAGTATGCTAATAGTGAGTTCCAGTTTTTGACTGCTCGGTATAGGACGGAACAATCAAATCGAATTAGGTTTTCTTTGGCAGCAAAAAACTCTACAAAAATATCGAAGTCCAAATTCATTAAGTACATAGGAACCCAAAGAAATAACTTACAATCACTACTTCAGTAACCGAATCAGTTTTACCGTTCGTCTTATAGGTGAGAACAAAATTATAAGTACGGCTGCATATGCATTTATTTGTGACTTGATGAAGATAATAAAACTCCTAGTGTTATAACTCATAGTAAACAATATAAAGTTATCCAATTAAGCAGTAATGTACAAGTTTTACGGTCTAAATATATGTATATGTTATGGTACAACGCGATAGCGACAGCGCGGCACTGCGGCGCAGTGTTATGTATTTCGGATACGGAATTAATTACGGTTGTTTTTATTACTTTTTCAAGTTGTTAAAAATTAATGTCACCACCTACAAAAATATTTACTGTTCATATTATCAGTAAAAGTTTGTTCTACTAGATTTGAAAAAGTAGACATGTGTTTTGGTTTCAGTTTCTTTACCTTTTTTATATTTTAACAATTTATTTTATTATTAATAAGAAAATCTATACAAAATTAAGCCGTATTAATAAAATTATTAGGTTTTTTTACTTTTTATTTGACTTTTTAATGATGAGTTGAATAAGTCAAATATTGTGTCAATATAGGATGTATGGGCACATTAAGACTCTCGGTGGCCCACATAGCTATGCATGAGCCAAATGACATGAGGTGACAAGTGACCCCCGAAAAATGCCGATTTGCGAAAAATGCCGATTTGCGAAAAATGCCGATTTGCGAAAAATGCCGATTTGGTTTAAGGGATAGGTCTATAAAACTATCATTAGACCGCTTACATGGTTCTTAAGCGTGGCCAGTGCTGGAGTGACACAAGCAAGAGCTGCGTGTCACAGATGTGAATGAAATTAAAGGACCGTGTGAGAAAAGGCGGACTGACTGCCCTCTTTCTCAAATTTGTGGAAAATTTTATGCTCTACAATTTTGTGCTAACATCATAATACATGTTAACATCATGGCAGCTAAAAAAACGAGATTTTATAAGACTTTTGAGGCAACCTTTAGAACACGTCGGTGTATTAGGTGTAGTAGGTGGTGGTAGTAGGTGTATATGAGTTTACAGTTTATTATCTCTCATTCCGAGATTGACTCCTTTATTTTGCTTACATGACTGGACTAATTTGGATAGTTTTTATGTTAAATTCTAAGCTTTTATAATGCATATTGTTTTATTGCCAGTTTTTGTTGTTGTTCAAAACAAAAAGTAATTATTGTTTTTTAGATTATGCCTGAACTCATTGTATGTATTTTTTTCATAATTTTTTTGAATATTGGAATATAAATCCTGTATCGCGTAAAACTATACAAACATACATGGAACGTCCCAAACAAAGGACATATAGACTCAGTAGCACATATATTACTAGCTGATCCCCGCGGCTCCGCTCGCGTTTTAGACGTATCAAAAATAGATGTTGGCCGATTCTCAGACCTACTGAATATGCATATAAAGTTTCATAAAGATCGGTCAAGCCGTTTCGGAGGAGTATGGCAACGAAAACTGTGACACGAGAATTTTATATATTAGACTAGCTGATGCCCGCGGCTCCGCTCGCGTTTTAGAGGTATCAAAAATAGATGTTGGCTGATTCTCAGGCCTACTGAATATGCATATAAAGTTTCATAAAGATCGGTCAAGCCGTTTCGGAGGAGTATGGCAACGAAAACTGTGACACGAGAATTTATATATTAGATTATGTGAATATAAAAATAATCATTGGGTTAAGATCAGTCAAAAATATACTTATTTGTTTTCAGTTTACGTTATCAAATTAGGCATAAATATTTATTCAACTTATTTTATAAAATGTGTATTCGAACATATATATTATCGGAATAAGATAACCTCTACAAATTCCATCTACAATATCAATAATCTGTTATTCTGCCTCGCTGACTATAATCGACTTAATATATTTGTCACAATTGATTAATGATATTTGGTAAATATTTTGTATCAAGAATTGTTAGGGAAAATATCGTATACCTACTGTGATATTTTCAAAGGTATGTGTATTTTAAATATTTTTTAAATTGGTTTGCCAAAGTCCCTCCACTCTGTCTGAAGAAAAGCTTGAGTGGAATCCAAGAGTAGTGATCACCATACCTATTATGAATAAAAATAGTGCAGTATGGTGAACCATACTATGGCGGCCTATTAAAATGCTTCTGCATCATTGGTCTACCAGTCTTTCACTCACCAACGAAACGCGACAGTACTAATGCTGCCACTCTAGGTAGGTCTTCTGTGAGAGGGTAGTACCGCCTCAATCGTGCTGGAACCAGCGTGACTCTACTACCTAGTACGTAGTAGAGCGCGACTGATTTCAGCACACATCTACATAATAGATTGACAATATTTAAAGTAGCACACTTTTCAAATCTTCATAAAATATTAAAATATAGTATACCGACTAAAAATGGTGTTTAGTACAAAGGTACACTAAGTATAAAGCAATTTTCAAAACAATCACGTCGCTTATAATAAAGGCACGTTCTTACATGAATCTTTCACGGCTTCGGTAATAATGAAACTCATAAGCATGGTTCTAATACTAGGCCATTAACAGTTCCCAATTGCCATTTGAAAGGGAGAAAAACTCCCCCTTGTAAGCCATGACTTCTCGTGTCGTGTCTTATGGTGCTATTAAACTTAGCACACAAATCAACGAAAACATTACTCCACTTGCAAACATAAGAAATGCTGTTGTGTTATAATTTGTATGTTACATTACGTTGAGTAACATTTTGACAGTAAAAACTTAAAACAAGGGCTAGACAACCTAGTTATTTTTTCGTAGATGTGTTATATCTGATGAATGATGAAAATCATGTAACTATGTGTATAAGTACTGGTCGGTCTTAGGTTCGCTTAAATATTTACTCTAGGATCAGTCTAGGTTTAGTTTGCAGGTTCAATTTAATTCCTTTAATCCTCATATATCTCAAATTATAAGTTAAATATAACTGTCAAACTTCATCGAAAATTATGTCAGCATCACGGTTCCAGAAAAAAATATTATTATGACTAAATTTGTCAGATCGTATGAGAAAAGTGGTTGCGGGAGGTTTTCATGTAATTGCATATAGATAATATTACAACAAAAATAAAAAAAATACCGCTCAACTATTCTTTATAAAAGTGTGAACCACTTAGTCAAATCTCAGTGAGACATCTTCCAGCTTCGAAGTTTGCTTAATACTTTAAACTGGTAATGAAGGCATTAAGGCGCGCTGAATGCATAAGGAATGAGGTACCGCAGAACCTCCTATATAATTAGCCTCTTTATTAGCCACATATTTTTAATTTGCCAGTAGCAATGTAAAATTCTTGACATTGTTTTTCTACTTTCCCCTGTATTTTTAGTTTAATTTTAAGTTTGCCTGGGGTTTACCTTAACGCAATACTTTTTTGAATCGATATTATATAATTATAAGAAATAACCTATCAGATACATTCTTATAAACGACTCTGAATTGTAATCGCACAGATTAAACGCTAGGCTTGGCGTTTGTCAGAGACAATAGATACATTATGCGGTCCCGCTTTGACCCGACGAGATTTAAAAGGACTAATCATGCATTACGTACATTAACTAAGGTTCTACATTTTAGTATCGTACAAGCCTAGCAAGAGATGGGAAACAAAATAAAAGTTTATTAAATATGTTTTATAAATAACAATAGGACTGCCTGGTTGGTCTAGTGGATAGCGTATGGGACTGCTGATCAAAAGGTCTCGGGTTCAAACCCCGGGTCAGACCAAAAAGTTTTTTTGGGTTTTCTTATGAAATTTCTAGTAGCAGCCTGGAGTTTGGAGGTTTGGCGGTGAATCACGGCCGTGTCTAGGAGAGCACGTAAATCCGTCGGTCCCAGTTGTCATGAATATCTATGGCAATCGATATTGGGAAGTCAGTGCCTTCGAATTTCAGTTCTCCCTTAGGCTTACGGAGGTACAATGCCAGTCACTCCGTGGAAAACTGATATTCAGGTATAAAGCCGACCCTAAGTAATATTGGTAATAAGGCTAGGAAGAAGTAATAAAAATAGGACAAATATACATATGTACACTTTTGCTTTCTTACCATATGACTCTACATTATTTATTTAAAAGCAGTGCACAGATTTATGTACGGGAACGAATTCAATTATTTATGCTGGATGCACCCTCCGTTTCAAAGCTTTGTCTAAATTTGTTTCCAAAGAGATTTACAACATAAGGTATCTCTAAATGTGTAGATGTGCACCATGTAGATGTATTGAAACTACGATTTGGATCAGACGTTCATAACTTGAAGTGGATTGATTGATATTGCAACAATGTTTGCGTCTTCGGTTATCAACATTGCAAAATGTATGTTGGTTACTTCAATAAATGGAAACAATACGCAAGAATGTTTCACGGTAATTGGTATTGATTTAAGTGCAGAGGAACAGATGTACATTTCTCTACCTCAGGGTGTTGATTTGTTTATTTCAATACCCACTTCATTTTATGGATTCCAAACAACGCTTTTTTTATTTGTGACGAAAGGAAACGAAATAATACAAAGGAAGAACAAAAATGACGTCAATAAAGTGCTGGGGAGGGATTCGAACATTTTACAAACATCGAAGAAAGCGAAAAGTTTAAGCAAAGAGTTTCTCTGAAGTTCATTAAAGAAGGAATGGAAGAAATGTATAGTGAAGTAGTGCATGCTAATTTATTTGTTGAAAAGCTGTAAACAGGAAGATAAATGAAAGGTAAACATAATTATAATAGGTTGAAGCAATAAATATTTTTACTTTGCAGTTTGATTTTAGTTGATATGAGTGTTAGTGGGTTGACTAACACTATTTATTTCGTTATAAACCAAGCTTAACTTCTGAGTCCGGTAGCCTATTAAATTGGTGAAAGCTGACACTTGACATGCAAAAGTATGATAGACAATAATAGATAAAAAGTTTCGAAAAGAATCGTAATGCAAATGACTTTCCTATATGATTGGATTTTGTGGCCAGGTGCCTATGTATATATTTAAATTTCTATAAAGTAAACAATACCGAAATATGATCAATTGATGATCACAGTTTCCAATTTCTGATAGTAGAACCCAAATTTCTGCGGAACTAATTCCATAAAGTAATCGAGAAGGTTTGCTTGGTTCCGTATCGTCTTGTTTAATCTCTATTCATTGCCCTCCCCTCTCGTTAAACACCAATTTTGACGTGTTAATAGCTGAAGTTTATTTACGTTTACGCCTAACGAACAAGCAAAATTAACACATTGAAATTTGATTTGAATTTAAGTATACTTAATTCTATCTAACAAGTACTGAAACCATTTACAGTACTAATAAATAATGATGTTGAAATACTATTTGTTTATTACTTAAAATTATTAAATACAATAATCTTCTTACTCCTAAATTAAATACGCCTTTATGAGACTTGTTCATTGAAAAAGCCCTTCATATCTTATATCTTTGATGGTATCAACTAAAAGTATATGGTATTTCTAATTTTTTAAGCTTGTTTTGTAAAAAAATATATCATTAATATTGTTTTAGCAGCAACTTGATACTGAGCATGGAGTTTCCCTTAATAATCGTAATACGTAATTTATATTTATTTTTTTATCGTAATACGGAATTTCATGAAAACGTAGTTATGAGTATTAAAAGACATGAATTAAGACAGATCTATCCTTTCAATATCAAAATAAATATGCTATGTATGCTATAGTGCTATATATTTACCAGCTTTCGTAAAGCTAATATTGGTCATATAAATTAGATACGGAATAGAGAACGGAGCAGTCATGTAAACAAATTATAAAAACTTAAAAGGAAGCCCTTACTTTGCATTTTTGCTTAACCTTTTAAAAATCTTTTGAATGGTTTGAATGAACTCTTTTGAAAAATATGAAGTCTAATTTTCATATTCATTTTATACTTTAAGACAAATAAAACGGTCTAATTTTTACCCTTAGAAAGCGATTCATTAGAGCTCTTAGTAACATGATTCATTATCTAACGGTTTATTTATGGTACTGTGGCATTCTGTTTTTTTTTTTTGGAAAAAACAGTAATGATGAAAGTATATGATATAACTATATATTATTCACCACTTGATGATTCAGCTTTTATTGCACCTAAGCAACTAATTAGGTGTAATAAAAGCTGAACAAACGTTTTCGAATTTAAGACGCTTGATAACTTAAATAGAATTATAAAAGATCTTGATAATAATATGTGTCCACATATTATTCCATATCAAATCTTTTTATCATTCACGTAAGTTTCGATACATAAAAGCACATTTCATTGAAGTAAAGTTAACATTTATTTATTGAAGGAAATATTAAGACACGTATTATACAATAATAATATTTTTCGTAACATACCCCATATAATAAGATAGATAGATAAGATATTATAAAACCAAACAAGACTAGAACTCGATTTAGATGTACTCGTATGTTAGTTCAGAGAAATTACTATTCCTATAAATTTTATATTATTAAATGTTATTGGGTTTATCAGACACATAATAAATACACATTTTGTACCATTTAATTATCTGGTAGGCCTATTAATCAAAAATCGTAATTCATAATTTTGGATGAGAAAATAAATATGTATTTTGATAAAGAATAGCAGGAATTTAGATTATAAATTGGAAAAATTAGGAAAAACTCGAGTAGGTAGAATCGAATGTCTGTCATTTAAAGGGACTATCAATTTGAACCTTCTAAAAAGATAGGCAACTTATCCTTTAACCCTAGAAAGATAACGTTATTTTATTGTACTGAAAAGAAAAACATGCGCCTGAGAGGCGCACAATATTTAAAACCTTTTTATTTACAAACTGAAATAATTATTGTTTCTATTGTAATTTCAATGAGGTTTTATATTAATAACAAGTTAATGAAACACAAATGAATTTTATTATTTTTAATATTAAGAAAATTATGTAGGGTTTTATCAACCCTTAACAAAAAGTAACTAAAATTTTAAGTATTTACATATATGTAGTTTTTTTTTAAATAAGTAACAATTTTAATTATTTTTCTAACTAACTAGTGAATTACTTTATATTTAGTCTCAAGTTACAAATAATACTGAAAAAAAAAATTATTTACAGGCATTTGTTGCAAACATCTTTTTTATGTTCACCACACACCGTCTTTTTACATTTTGAACATGTCATTTTAGACATTCTTTTATTTTTAATAGTACACAAGCTACAGTAACGCCGAACTTTAGCCGGAGGTTTCTCTTCAGCTTCTTGAGAAACCTCTTATCAGTTTGTGACAGGATATTCTCAATATTTTCTCAATTCGATCAATTATAAAGTAGGAATTTTCAATCTCGATCTCACTCACGGTGTAGACAGTTCAGTACTTAGTATTTTCATATATTCTCTTTGGTTTAAGGGTTTTTCTTGTTTTGACAAAAGATTATGTGTGTAAATTACATACGAGTTGACAAAAGCAATATTCGATATGCCATAAAACATTGCCATTGTTCATCTGTTACTCTTTCTAGACATCGAAGAACACACCTGGTCTGATGTGTCGTCGTCACCTTTTGTCTGGTTGTAGAACAAAATGATTTCATGTTTACCAGTTGTACGATTTATAACAGTGCCTTTATCGCACGAGGACAACATATAAACCATCTTCGAAGGCTTTGGCTTGTATGATAGTAGGGCCAAAGGTCCGGGTCCGGATTTTCATCTTCTTGGCTCAAAAAGGAAATTATTTCTCTTTCTTCCAACACTCCTTTGCTCGCCGTGATGAAAGAAACTTCTAAAAACATTTAAAACTAATTAGTAACAATAACCTTATTATATATTTATTTTAATAATGTGGAAATAAATAAAAAGTAAGAAACATAAAAATGCATAAAAGTTACACAAAAGATAAACATGCGCCTTTGGAGCGCAACGTGCCGTCATAGCAACGAAACTATGGTACTTACCGAACAATTGCGGTCGTCCCTCAGCAGTGTTGACCGACAACTGAGTTGGCTTGAAAAAACAAGCTTGTACAAGCGTTCGATGAAAAAAGACAGCCATATATCCGTTTCACGGGCGCCTCTGAGGCGCACGTTATCTTTCTAGGGTTATGTTCCTAACAATTTTTTAGAAAATATTTTGTTAGAATATAACCATAGAAATGATGTCGAAACCATAATTTTTGCTGTACATACATTCAAACATATGTGAAAGTATAAAAAGCAGCCAAGTGCGAGTCGGACTCGTCCACGAAGGGTTCCATAACATCATATAAAAGTTCTTGTAGTTCGTTGTAACTTTCATCGATGTTTTTATACTAGTGTATTGATTGGATGAAAGGTAAATTGCGTGTTACGATTTATGACGTATTAAAAAAAAACTACTCACTAGATCTCGTTCAAACCAATTTTCGTTGGTAGTTTCCATAGTAATGTACAACATATATTTTTTTTAGTTTTATCACTCTCTTATTTTAGAAGTTAGAGGGGGGGGGGGGACACACATTTTTCCACTTTGGAAGTGTCTCTCGCGCAAACTATTCAGTTTAGAAAAAAATGATATTAGAAACCTCAACATCATTTTTGAACACATATCCATAGATACCCCACACGGATAGGTTTGATGAAAAAATTTTTTTTTGAGTTTCAGTTCCATGTATGGAGACCCCCAAAATATATTGTTTTTTTTCTATTTTTATGTAAAAATCTTAATGCGGTTCACAGAATACATCGACTGACCAAATTTCAACAGTATAGCTCTTATCGTTTCGGAAATAATTGGCTGTGACATACGGACGGACAGACAGACAGACAGACAGACAGACAGACAGACTTGACGAATCTATAAGGGTTCCGTTTTTTGCCATTCGGCTACGGAACCCTAAAAAGGATTCAAACAGCTGAAATGAGGTAAATCCTTTCATGAGTCCATACAAGGATCAGCGAGAAGCGCTGTCACAAGATCCTACCCGTTAGCCGTGCGTTAATAGGATCAAACCGGGCTTTATTTGGGACGTGTCCACGCGCTTTCACCTAACTTATCGAATTTGCAAATCGGCTTACACTTCGTTAACCATACATATATGACAGACTCCATTTAAGGGTAAAAATAAATGTAAATTATATTAGAATGTTAAATAAAATATTATATTCCTTACCCAGATAATACTAAATAGTTACATTATATATATACCTACATATAATATAGAACATAATTAAAAATGTATAACAAATTTAATTAATTTACTGATATATCATAGTGAGAGAAAACTTTGAATCCTCAAAGTCATCTAAATTTATAGATTTATTGTGAAGAAATGCCATTAAAAACATAACTTGTACAAATCCACACAACCTATTTTTCTACCCTAAAAAGTCAGTACCAAGTCGTTTAATTTATTTAGTTTCTATTTTAGGAAACTCCTGTTTAAATTATTATGTAATAAGTTATCCTATGAACATTTTATAGTGACAATATTAACATCAAAATCTATTAATATCTATTCCATTCGATTCTGTTCCATCCTAATACTGCTACTTCACTTAGATAAAGTAAAACTTGGTTTGTGTGTATACTATAGCACACTTAAATGCCTATAATCACGCTTTGAACTCATCGAGATTATGACTGTCAGAATTCTACGTGCTCCTTAATAGACTCATATCTGAAATATGCTGGCCACGCTTATCTCAGTATAAATTCCATCAATTACTTCAAACAATATATGGGGTAGGAATATATACCTTCTATAACGCAGCAAGACCTAAAGGTTACCTGGAAGAAACTGGGTGTTTATCTGAGTGTACCTTCACCGGCCGATTATTGGTGTCACTTATTAGTTATTTCTTTCATGACAATTTCGGACAATTTAATCTGCTTAATACTTTTCGGAATTTTATTACTTCATAAGACATGTAGCATTCTTGCTTTTTCATTCTTACCGTTCAACATAACTATATCTAGATATAGCTATATTATATAGAAAGTTGTAAAATGGTCAACAACATTGTATTATTATATTGTACATAGGAACACTGATTCATTAAATACAAATGTTACTTTGTAAATTACAAAATAACATTTTGTTTTATTAATGAATCAGTAGAGATCTAAACATACACCAACAGTACAGATAACTAGTAATTCTATATCAACATATAGATGTTTCTATAGAATTACAAAGTTATCTATGCTGTTGGTGTATCTTTTGATCTGAAAGAAAATAGCAACACATTTTTCCTTGATTTCTACACTAAACACTAACTGTATTCTAAATTTGAAGCTTCTGTGTCTGTTACTAGTGCCCTAGCATTATGCTTATCGTTCAGCGAGTGTGTGTCAAAATTACGAAACTTGCACAAGTTATAATTCTTAAAGTACTTATTCACAATTAAGGATTTTTTTTAGTATCATGTATCTAAATAAAGTTTACTGGTCACTGAAAATTATAGCTTCTAGGTATATCCACAACGAAGTTATCGGAATTAAAATATGGCCTAAATTGCATCGAGAAAAAGATAGTACAGCCGTGCCGCTTTTTTGTTCGACTTGTCGTGCAAACCGATAGATATTACCAATATGACAACTTAGTTAAAGTACAAATTGATAATAACTTATTTTTTTTTAAACATTGTTTAATGTTTTAAATCCAAGGATGTTTCATATAATTTAAAATATATTACTTAAATTCCGGTATCCGTCATTAAAATTTTACATGTCTACATACATAATTAGGTGCAGCTATGATTCATCTTTTAGCGCTATGAAATATTTAGATTTTAAAATGCAGTAGATTGTTATGATTTCTTCAATTAAAGATTAAAAACAATTCACGGTTATTACTGCTTTGGGACATGTGTGCACTAAATTAGAAATCAGTTGTTTCCCGCGGTCTATTCATAATTCATTAAGATTACAGTTGTAAATGAAACAAAACAATTTTAGCTTGAGTAGAAAATAGACGAAAGGTTCCTCTCGCTTAGTCTTCTAAATTATTAACCTTTGTAAGGGCGATACTCAGAACGGTTCTGTCTTGTTTACGCGTTAAGGGAGACAGGGAAGGGAACTTAATACCCTATATCACTGTCGGGGTAATACAAACTAGCAGGGTCGCAACCTTTTCCACTAAATTACGTATAGGTACAGGGGATAATCTCAACTAAGTTGTGTTATTGAAGAGACCGCTAGTTCCACTATAAGAGCAACGTGTGATATAAGGAAAATAGCTTTAGTCAATAAAGAAAAATCAAATAACATTTTTTTTATTTTGTTTACATTTTTTAGGATTGATCCAGGCGGCGTGCAATTGGATGGCGTGCAATGCTATGTCCAGCATTGGACTGCGATAGGCTGATAATGATTACATTTATTTGAGTTTGTACATTTAGTCAGTTTGTTCAAATGCTTTCCATGTTTAATTGGAACAGCTTTAAGGTAATCTGGGAGGCATCTTCTGCCAGTAAGAAATTATTTGGAAAGAAAGTGTTTAAGGTGGTCTGAAGACCTATCAAAGGTCGGAGTAAACTGTTGAATGCAGGTAGCACAGGACCGATTGTCAGGAGTAGGACCTAAAGGGAGTAGGACAGAACGAGCAGTTATCGTCTTTCGGTTGTGATTACTTCAAAACGTAATTTATATTATATGTTGAAAGTGGCTAATCTCTTAAACTGATACCATGTCGTTACTAAAACCTAAAAATTCTCAGGCGAAGTATTTATCATAATGTGTGACATTCACTGATACCAATAAGTAATCTCCTACAGGAAACGGACCAAAGAAGAGTTATTAAATGAAACTTACTGGAATATGATCGTCGACCGCTGAGAGATCTCTAAGGTTTTTCTTTAGAATTATATATTTAACTTTTCTTCTTATAAACAGGGATTATTATTATAAAGATCGAAAATGTTCAAAGTACTTTTTTTTGTTAACAACGAAATGCAGGTTGCGTTATTTAAAAGTTAATTGTTGCATCTGCATCGGCTATCACCATATGAAGCATGAAAGGACGATGTATTTGACGGAATGACTTTATCCATACCACTACAGAATACCACATCATAACCCTTGACAATAAAAACTGAAATTTCTAAGTACAATACCAATTTAACGAATTTATTTGTTAATGAACCTTAAATCAATATGTTTTAAATAGATAATATGAAGTATCAAATTTAATAAATAATTTATGAACTGATATATGAATCAATCGCCAATGGGATTGCGACAGTGATTGATAATATTTATATGTAATATTTTAGTAATTTTAGTTTACTACATATATTTTATTTTGTTTTATATTTTGTTTTTATCACTTTTATTAATGTTCTTTGATTTCATTGTTTGAATAATTACTGCTGTATGTTCGTTTTTTGATTTTATTTATTTGACATAATATATTTAACATTTATTATTACTAATAATAATATGAGTTATAGTGGTAGTATTAAAGTTTAATTTATGTTTAACAAAACAAAATATTTTTTTAACTAATTTCAATTTAATTTATTAGTATTATAAATGAGTATTTCCATCTTATATTAGACATGAATATACATGACTTATTAAATGATTTTAAAGGTTCGCCTAAAAATTATAATACAACTTTAGGTGTAATATCTAATGCATAAATTATCAACTTATCGATTCCCAAACTCGCTTGGGACGCTCCCCTTCGAACCGTAATGTCTAAGGTGTGACGTACATGCTGCTCCAAATCTCGTCCTGCGTTAATAATCCAACAGATTGACAAAATCCTTGCATGTACCCTGACAACTAAAACCTTTCTCGTATTTGGATTTTGTACATTTATATGTGTATGTGTGTTTTACTCTCAAAGGGCATCGCTTTCAGATTCTTGATAAGCTCTATCAGATGGTTCAAATCAAAAGGGGTAATGTGTTGCTCGGACTAATTTTCTAAAAAGCTTTAAGAGTAAAATAATTATTATATTTGTTTCTGACTACCTCATTGATCTAGAGGTTAGCGTATGCGACTGCTGATCAAGAGGTCTTGAGTTCAAATCCCGGGTCGGGCCAAAGTGTTGTTAGGTTTGACGAATGATGAAGATTGGTGGTGATTCACGCCCGTGCTTCAGAGAGTACGTTAAGACGTCGGTCCTAGTTGTCAGGAACATCTATGGCAATCCTTATCGGGAATTCAGTGCCCTCAAATATACTGACAACTTTTTTTTTTAAATGTGGAAATCCCCTCGGACCGTCACCCCGCTGGGGCTTGTAGCGGGGTGGCGTGTCGGACTCGAACCGACTAAAACTACACGACGTGACCTCTTTGTGTATTTTGGAAGGATTCCAGGTAAGGGATTTTTTTCTGGACCCCTCCCAGCGCCTGCCCGCACTGTTGCGGGCACCGCCTCCTTCAAACTCTCAGAATGGGTGACGTCCGGTCACACGCAGACGCCGCCCCCTCGCGGCTGGCCGCTACAGCGGATGGACGGGAAAACCCGTCCCGCCCATCCGCGGCCACACTCAGGGCGGCATAAGGCGCAGGCGTGCGCGCCTCCGCCGCCCAGTTCGCCGGCGACGGAGGCGCGCACGCCGGGTCCGAGTGGAGGTCGTTCTCCCGGGCCTTCTCCGCCGCCTTTTTCTGCGAGATTACGTCCTCGCAGAAGGTTGCTACCGCGGTAAAACAACTGTCGCTACCGGCCATCGAGCTTATGACGGCCGGTAGCGAGAGATCCTCTCCGATGACTGCAGTGAGGGCCCGACACCTAGTCGCCCATGCGGGACAAACCACCAGCGCATGCTGGACGGAGTCCTCACTGGAGTCGCAGTGCTGGCAGGTGGGACTCGATTCCCTCCTAGCGACTGAGTGCAGGTACTTTCCGAAGCAACGTCGGACGGAGGACGTGCGCGAGTGGCGTGAAGCCGCTCGCAGACGCAGTGGCGTTGGAAGTCAGCCACTCGCCGATAAACTTCGGCACTTCCACCTCCGAATCCCACGAGGGTGTTCCGGCCAGGGCGCACGTCGCCTCTGTGGACACCGTGCGGTATCCGCGTATGGCTCTGACCACCAGTATCCTCTGGGGCCGCCAGAGGCGCGCCCGATTCTGGGGGTCAGAGCCGCCGCCCAAACCGGTGCACTATACAGTGCCATAAACCGGACAACCCCCGTGTACAGCCGTCTCGTGGGAACACTGGCCCCGCCTAAATTGGGCAAAAGTCGCCCTAGGGCGGAGGCAGTGTCCACCAGCCTTGGAGAAAGCTGTCGGAAGTGCTCGTCGAAGAGCCACCTACCGTCGAGGACCAGGTCCAGATATCTCATCTGGGATCGGACCGGTACGAGGACCGAGTTGACCTCGATAGAGGCACTGGCGGGTGGACCACGCGGGCCATGAAATAAAAGGGCCTCCATCTTATCCAGGGCCACCCGTAGGCCCACGCCTCGATGCGCCCGACCACCATGGAGACTCCTGTGGTGGCCAGGCGCGCCACCTCCTGGAAGTTAGCCCCCCGTGCCGTGATCAATATTTCATCGGCGTAACAAATTACGCCCAGCCCGGGGGGAGACGCCCTCGTAGGGCCCAGTCGTATCCCATGTTCCACAGGAGTGGTCCTAGGACAGACCCTTGTGGAACACCGCACGACATGGCCCTGCGTCTCAAGGCACCAAAATATACTGACAACTAGTTCAACCCTTAAATTTTAGTTCCACCTCAGGGTTGCGGTGACCGGTTGAACCGGTATAATAAAGGCTAGGAAGATGAAGATGATGAATTTCTGAGAAATTGTATATACCTCAAACACATGAAACAATGTTATCCTAAAATATTCTAGCCAATTGTACCTACACACCTAATACAATAAAGTTATTATTATTACCAGCATTAATTTAAAGTTAATAATTATTATTATAAAAATTTTCGCCTTTTAGTCGACATTCAACCATTTTTTTTTTACAGTTTACTGACGTTACAATATTTTACTTTTGAACTGATTTCTTCTTATTACCCTGTGGATTAAAAATTAATTTCACGAAATAATATTTCTTGTGTGATATCACCGCTCGGAATATAGGAGTAGATTTCTCTCCCGACACTCTCTGGGCGACCGTAACGTACAAGTGCCACTTACCTGTTACAACTTACTGAATTATTTATGAAACTATCCGCCTTATTGGATTAAAATATTGCGTCTTATGTGGTTTATCTGTCGCACAATATTATTAATGTAACAACTCTGTTCTAATTCAATACAATTAATTACTTTTTAGCTAAACTTACAGTAGGTGTTTCGAATGAATATTTCGACTCAATTATCTTTCAAACTATAAATAAACTAGTATTTAACTTAGTTCGAAATATAATTGACTTCAATAGCTACAAAACATGTTGAGGCTCACTTTTGTATTTCATTCAAAAGTTTATGTAGATATCTGACTATTTGAGTAAAGTTGCTTAATGAGTGTAGGCTAGTATCTCGTCATGCAGAAGTAGTTAGCTAATAAAATTTTATCAGCCAATGTGTAAGAATACTTATTCTCATTTATTGCTTTCGACCAGTCATCTCTTATGCTATTAAATTCGTCGGAAACGTCACATAAAACGTTCGAATCGATTTCGCATAAACGATAGACGTGACCAACCAAAAAGTGTGTGCCGTCTAATTCGACCCGGATGTCGAGTGTATTTGTATTTATGACACTGACGAGACATACTAATTCGTACCCAACTTTGATAAATCTCTCTTTATCGTCGGTTGTAGTACTTTTTGAGGACTCTGGTTACATTTCCGCTAGTGTACTTTTATGGAGAATGTGTACTCCAATGTGTGCTTCATCAAATAATTATTTGAACATGTAAAGATGCATACTCGTAGTGTTTATTTTTATAGCAATGCTTTGTAAATACAGCAGGAAGTTAAAATAATTAAAACCTTAACTTATCGATGTTTTAAATCCCACGCTTTGCGTCACGCTCTCTGTTAATTGTGTTTCATTCTAAAAGTAGTGTAATATAAATGTAAGTAATACATAACATAAAACAATGAAACTTAATTTCCACTCACTTATGATGTATATTTATGGCTACAAAAGTTCTGTTCAAATGGTGAGTAGTAATTTATCAACTTATTAAACGGTTACATTATAATTGTATTTTATTTATTGAGTAATTGTTAGAAGTACAAAGTAGGAAGCTCCTTTAGCTTGCCAAGTATATGGTAAATCATATTGAAGTTTTGACAAGAATAAAATGGTTTACTAAAATTTGACAGGAATAAATAAACTATAAGAAAACAATACTAAAATTCGTAGAGTAGTTAATTACTAAGTAAACTTCCTGGCCAACTACTTGCTTAGGATGGTAAAGATCCAGTTGCACCGTCCCAGCACTTGATTTTAACGTTTAAGGCACTTAAGGTGTCTGGCTGGTGACGGAATCCGTGTGGTAATGGATTAAGAACACTAAGTGTCGCCAGTCACTGCCCGTATTCATCCCATGGGTGCCGTAAGAGATGACTAAAGGAAGAAACTAAATCAGACAATATCACTGCAAAAATAAGGGAAACAAACCCTTTTTTTTACATGTGGAAATCCCCTAGGCCGGCGTTTGCAGCGGGTTGGTTTGTCGGATCGAACCGACTAAAACCACACGGTGTGCCCTCTTGACGCTTGAATTATAGGAGGAGTCCAAGAAACAAATCTCCGTCTGGACCCCAGCCCGGCGCCTGACCGCACTACGCGGGCGCCATCTCCACTTAAACTCTCAAATCGGGTGACGTCCGGCACACGCGGACTAGCTCCGCACCACGGCTTTAACCATACCTTTGTACCTTCACAACAACAGCCATGGGTAAAACCACGGGGCTCACCTAGTCTTGGTACCTATTGAATGGTTGACTGAAAGAATACGCATATGATATTATTTCAAACACCGGTTTATCGAATGTCTTTAATAGAATTAAAAAAGTTGAATCTTTGAAGTCAAAACAATTTTAAATTTCAAGAGTATTTTAATATTCAAGCTTATAAAAGTCTAAATTGGCAATCTGGACTTTATGTTTCAGTCTCATTCAATTTAAATTATAATTTAAATATTTACTAAGTACAGTTTCAAAGCCTAGTTTTAAATTGTCTTACAAAAAATAATATATACTCATTGATTTCTTATATTACCACAGGCATGTGCAAAATATTAAAACTAACTTCCTAACAATAGGTAGTTAGTTTCATATTCATTACCAGTACCGTCCGTGTTAAATGAAGACCACTTTACATAATATTCGTGAAATTTAATTAGAAAGTTTTGGCGCGAGTGACCATCGGATTAAGGGCTTGCCCTTAGATAGCAATTAATTGGCTCATGCAGATATTGTTGTCAAGGACCCTCATCTCTGAGGATTTATGTCCATCTGAGAGATATAAACACGATGACAATTTGTTTACTTGCTAAATAGAAGGCCTAGAAGTAGTTACTTTCTCCGTCATCTATATCCATCTTTATACGTGTTATAATAAACTAGTTACGTTTCGTCGTGTTGCCAGCGGGTGTTTGTATTTTTACAACAACAACAGTGGAATTTGCCGATAAAATACGATTACTCCTTACATCATCAGCTATTTGCTGGTGAAAGCCCCATCATAATCGGTCGAACTGTCGATATTAGCCCGTACAAACAGACAGACAAACTAAAATTATATGACTTTTGATTGATTTGTATGATGATTGATTGATTGACTGTTAATTTCAAATTACAAATAGACACATAATGTTTATTTATTTGTTTAGATTATATTTGTAAGATTAAAAAGCGTATTAGATATTATCTGTACCTATTTACATATGTACAACACGTTCTAGTTGGATGAAATACCTTAAATAAAAAACGAAGCTAATAAAATGTTAGTGTGTTTAACGATAGTAATAATAGTGACTAGAGTCAATATACATAATATGTATGTGCGGTCCTGTCTAAGTGGGCCTTAAGGTTGTGCAAAGTTATTGAGGTCAAACCCTTTGACAGATGTTGACCTCAGTTTATGCTATTTACACGCCGATATCGTGACATTATCAACACAACGTTAAAGTGAGCTTCGACTTACGTGGAGCAGATTAAATAGATCTGTGGATTTTGACAAATATATGTGGTGTTATGTGAGTTTCTATTCTAGATGATGTTAGAGGCGAGAACCTTACATAAAACGTTAATTGATAAGATTGGTGTGGCCACAATACTTCCTACTTTATTACACGTCCTTAGATAAGCCACATATCATAAGATACAGTCAAAGATTAAATAAAGTAATTATAGGCACGCACCATTTTAGTATTTAAGCGCTATTGTTAATTCAATTAAATATACTATACTATACTATACTACCAGAGACTATCACACCACATTGAGTCTCATTATACTCCTTGCCACAATCGGCAAACTGGTGACCCCGACAATGAACAAGGAACCCGACAAACGAACGAAGAAGATGAACAAAGACATGGCAAATGCATAAAGGACCCGAAAAAAAGAAGAAACCGACATGGCGACAAAAAGAAGAAAGAACCAGAAATTTGAACAAGGACCCGACAACTGAGCAATGAAGAAACCGACAATTGAACAATAAAGATACCGAAAATTTTACAATGAAGTAACTAAGCGCGCCTTCTGAAGAGGAATATAGTGAACTAGTATGGCACTATTGCATACAGGACCAGCCACGTTTATGGTTCATGCAGTTAGGCTATCCAAAAACAACAATGATCGTTATCCAAGTCTCAGCCAGCCAGCAGCCTCGGCCTCAACAGGGATACCACACACAGGACGCGACCGCTCCAACCTGGTTACCCCTTCGGCCTCATCAGCCCCGACTCACTGGGGACTTCACCGCAGCACCGCACACCGCTTGCGATTCCGACGCACAGGATTCAGCGGACTTCAGCCCCGACTCACTGGGGACTGGCGGCATTCAGTTCCGACTCACAGGAACTTGCGGCACCGTGCCTTAATTGCACAGTACTCGAAAGGAATTTCTGCCGCTTTATCACGAATAATAGGAGTAATCTCTATGCATTCAACGCTAGATTACGACCAGAAATGTCGTGCGCAGCAGAATGATTCAGAATTAAAAAAGGCCTGGAAAGGTGTTTGAGCAAAATAAAGACGTATTACGATGATTTCAGATCGCAGCTAAAGCATGATATCACTCGAATACCGTCGTTACCCAGGAGAGAACGTTCAGATTGTTAAAATGCTGTTTACATAAATCCACACGTATTGATCAAGTAAGTTTATCGGTATGTAATTCACTAAACGATACTATAATAATTTTGCTGACTACGTAACCTTGAAATATTATAATTAATGTGATTATTGTATACTTCGTAAAAAGTGCTGACAAGTGAAGGTCGCAACTCTCGGTCATATGTTTGTTATGTATCAATTCGTATGTTATTGACATAGTTTATATTCACTACCTAGGAACTACCCCGTGATGTTAAGATTGTTAGGACATAGGTTATGTGTATTATTATATATAATAGGTTATGTATATATTATTAATTTAAAATGAAGATTGTCTGAATCAACTACCGTAAATTTTTGAAAGTATGTATTTACTAAGATTTGTTATAATAATTATCCTTTCAAAAGGGGGGGACCTGTGTGGCCACAATACTTCCTACTTTATTACACGTCCTTAGATAAGCCACATATCATAAGATACAGTCAAAGATTAAATAAAGTAATTATAGGCACGCACCATTTTAGTATTTAAGCGCTATTGTTAATTCAATAAAATATACTATACTACAATATACTATCATAGACTATCACACCACCTTGAGTCTCATTTATACTCCTTGCCAAAACATCGGCAAAATTGGTAAGTATAAAGTGCTAAGTAGATTGCAAAATAAACTGCGATTCCGATTCTAATATTTCACGGCTGTTATAAAAAAATATGAAATTTTACTAATATGATGAAAGCAAAGTGTTTTAGTTATTTAACCATGAGTGAGTCAAGCTTTGACACATACGGGCCAGCGCAACTCTTTCCTTATGACTTCGAGGTACATAAACATACCTTAAGATTTCTACGCGACCCTATAAAATACATAATTGTTGCATAAATTAATTCGTCAGGCGAACTCTAATGTATCTTAAAATCCAGTAATATGTATGTTTTGTCACAATCAAATAAAAAGAAACAAATCTATTTCCACATGTAACTAGTACAACTGAACCAATGTACTTATTACCCAGCTCACATAGAAATAATTAATAACTTTGTTATTGGGATGATAAAGGAATTCAATTGTATATGGACAGGCAGGGTGAAATCAATATCTATCGATTTAGTTCTATGAGGACGACGACTCGGACGATCTACATTATTATAAAGATACGAAGTCTCTTTTGTACGAAATAGGACCTTGTGTTATTTTAAGCCGCTGTCGTAGACGTGATTGATATACAATATGAGACGCGGGACTGTTTACTTGAACTTGTATATTAAGGAATAACTTTATTTTTTAAACTTAGTTCCGTCTACAATATGTGAAGGCCGTGTTTAGTTAACATCATAAATAATGATCGATATATGTAGGTAGGTCGACTAGAAGGACGTCGATTTCAGGTAAATACATATAGTTTTTAGTCACGAGTTATTTCATTCATGTTGTTTGTATTTGTTTTGATTTTAAAATAAATAAATTAAATTTAATACATTCGGTTTTTAAAAATAATATCAAAGTTTTCAGGCTTCAGATAAGAATTTATAAATTGGACAAATTGCGTAATTATGTAGAAACCTTTATTATGTAAAATTGATATTTACGCTACAGATATTTTTTACTTAGACGACCGGTATGGAAACAAACAAGTAGGTAACATACTCGTAGATGATGAAATGATCAGCAGAAATCTGTAGACAATAAACGTAAGGTAGACTTTTAACAATATCGATTTTACTGCTGTTGTCTATCTTCCTTACTAATATTATAAACGCAAAAACTTCTGAACGGATTTGGATTAAACTTTAAAGTAATATAGCTTATATATCAGAATAACACATACAACGTATATTATTTATATATTTTTTTTTAATGCAATAATCAAAATACACGCGGGTGGAGCCCAGTATAGTACCTATGGGGACCTATGGGCTCCCAAACTGAAATCGCTCGCAAATTATAAAACATAAACATTTAAGATTAATAAATTGAAATAACAAACATATAAATATAACATTATATGATATTTCATATGACCACTTGGTCTGTCTGTCAAATGTTATCTCCTCGAACAATTACATACACTCCCCAATACATTTGTTTCATCTTCATTTGTTCATCCATTTGTTACACTTTCAGTTTTCGTATCATTTGTTTTTCTTTAACGCTATTTTGTAAAATAGTAACTAGAACTAGGGTCTTTAGAATGTAGGCGTTTACTCGTAATACACCTTCTGGTCTAATACATTCGTAGGTATATATAACTACTACATGTTTTATGTATGAATATCATATTCTTTCTTGAAAGTTAAATTGGTTCTAAGTTTACTTTACTTGGAATTTAGATTAAATGTACCGTTTAGGTTTCAAAACAATAATAACTATGACTTAAAAGTACAGTTACCGAAAAATAATATTTTAATTTTGAGTGAAAATGAGAATGATCTAAGAGATTTGTGTTACTTTCTTAAAAAATGTACACTAAGAAACGTATTCATTTTGTTACTGCGGAAGTAAATAACCAATTGAACTATTATATCTTTTATTTGTGAAATATGGAGTCAAAACCTTTAATCATTATAATTTGCTTGTGAAAAGTTTCAAATTTGTTAGTTGAATTTTCTTTTCATCAATTGAAATTAATTGAAATACTACACCACACGTAAACACATTCTGTCTCATAACGGTGTAATGTAAAAGCCCATTTGGGCTTATACTGAACGCCTTCGTATTAGGGCTACTCCTGTGTTGCTCTATGGTTGGTGGTACTTAATTACCATAAGGCATGTTTAACAGAACGCTCGACTGCAATCTATGCTGTGAAACCAACATTTTTGTAGTGAAATACAAATCAATTCAGAGCATTTAACTATATATACATAGCTTAAATGCAGCTACGCTAATGCTTAATTAGATATTAAAACAGAGTTCTTGACATATATTTTGTCTAACTAACAAGTCTTTGGTCAGCAGTGGACTTATACAACTTCTTTATAGTGATACCTCCTCTATGTTTTGGCACCACGCCACGTGTAATTAAGGACACTGTTACGTATATATGTACTATTTATAAATTTCAAACCTCTTTCCCCTGGATCGCGGTGGCGTGTGGACGTGTCTTCTGTGCTGACTAAAATTAATTTAAATTTTATAAATAATTTTAATGTTATTTTAATTCATAAAAATCTAAATATTCGTCCGTATTACTCACGAGAAGTACTAGGAGCGCATAAAAACGCAAGAGGTGTAGCGGTGTTGCGACGCTGAGCGAGACCGACGACGGAGACAGCGATAAAGGCTACGAACAACAGCGGCTACGAGCTACGCCATCCAGTAGAAGACGTAGCCAGTAACATCGTTCGCCGTTGATACGGAACGCTGGCGTTTGCCAGTCTTTATTGATTCCGAATCTGTGTTTACTGCTGCGTTGGAGTTCACTGTGCGTGCGTATTGCGTCACTCATTTACTGGGCTCTTGTCGTGTTTTGAAGGCAGAAACGATAGCGGGAAGAATTAAAAGAGGTTGGTCCAAGATTTTATTTATTATAAAATACTGTTAATCTATTGTTAACAAGCACTGTGCCTGCGAGATCAGACCTCTTCTTATAAAATGCCAAATCAAGCACGGTCACCACCAATGAATAAATCCCTGAGTTTATCTGAGTCGGATGTTAATAAAATGACTGCAGCAACTTCTTCTTTGCAAGAACTTGAGCTTGGGCATGTCACTCAGCGGGAAAGTAAGCGTCGAAGGACTTCAGAAGATAATCCCGAATGTGAGCGCCCCGACTTTCGTGCAATAATACGGGAAGAACTACTGGATATGATGAAGGTCATACAATTACAACAAAATTCTCGGCTAGATGTAATTGAAAAACACATCGCCGAAATCAAAACCCAAAACGTCACAACCCACAAAAATAACATTGATATCGAAAAATCTATAGAGTTTGCTACCTCAAAATTAGAAGAACTAAACTCGACAATTCATCACCTTGAAACAGAACGCAAACAGATTACAACTCAAATATCCAATATTGGAGAGAAATGTGATATGCTGGAAAGACTTTCACGCAAGACTAGTATTCAGATTAGGCACGTGCCAAAAGAAAAAGGCGAATCAAAGGAAAAGCTTTTCAATATGATCAAAAAGCTCCCAACTACCCTGTCTGTCAACATGGACAACTCTGCGCTTCGCGATGTATATCGAATGCCATCCAAACCAGACCAATCAACCTCTGGAGTAGTAGTGGAGTTCTCCTCAACTCTCACCAAGGACAGCCTTTTGTCTGCAGCTAAGAACCATAAGCTCTCCTCCATGAAATTTAAAACAGAGCAATTAAACTCTACACACATGGGATTGGAAGGACCCAAAGTCGAAATATACTTGTCGGAACATCTTACCCCTCAAGCGTCTCGCCTGTACTTCCTGGCACGGGAGTTCCGCAGAAACATGGAGTACGCATACTGCTGGACATCAAACGGACTAGTATATCTGCGCAAGAAGCAAGGTGATCCATACATATTGGTAAGAAGTGAGACTCAACTCCAGGGACTTAAAAATAAGTGACTAGTTAAATATGTAGACTCCAACAAAACTATAAAATATTTAGCACTCATTGCTTCTATAATGATAAAAAATATTTATGTAATACACACAACACAAAATTAAATACACAGTCCACACAAACATATATACACAGGCAGATACTACATCATGCATGTCAGAAGCCTTCTCTGATCAGAGACCATCAGTAGATCCAGACGCCTCTGAACAGTGATTATCTAGCCTTTCTTAGCTTTAAATATGGATAATATCCAAC
Organism: Phragmatobia fuliginosa; assembly: GCA_932526445.1. Lineage (NCBI taxonomy): Eukaryota > Metazoa > Arthropoda > Insecta > Lepidoptera > Erebidae > Phragmatobia > Phragmatobia fuliginosa. The sequence continues at coordinate 10,250,624 of OW052068.1, read as the reverse complement.
TGCAAAGTGACATTGATAACTCCTGTAACGTACCTTGTGTACTCATTGATGACCCTAGAACCCTCAGTAGTAAACTTCAAGTATTCAAAACGAACGTAAAAAATACACTGAATATCCTATCGTTTAACATTAGAAGTGTAAACAAAAATTTAGACAACTTTTTAATATACATTACAATCTTAAAAATAAACGTTGATATTATGGTTCTATCTGAATGCTGGTGTAATGAAGACTCGACACCACCTTTAATTGATGGCTTTAATATGTACTTTACAAAACGAAGCTTTAATCAAAATGATGGGGTCATTATGTACATAAATAATATCCATAAGGCTACAGTACAAGAAATAGCTCTGAATGAGGCAAATTGTTTAGCAGCACAGTTAAATAATTTGATGATATTTGGGGTTTATCGACCCTACGGCTTCAAAAACTTAACCACATTTCTCGATTCTCTAGATTCTCTCTTGACTACTACTGAAACACGTAACTTGATTCTTACTGGTGACATTAATATTGACACACTAGATACTAACAATAGCACAGTTAGAGACTACATGGAGATCATTGGATCGCACGGCTTGAACAAGGCTATTGATATTCCGACACATGGTCGAACATGTTTAGACCATTATATGTGTAACTTGGCCGCGGACCATCAGTGCTACGTCCTAGCAACAGACATCACTGACCACTTTCCTATATTGCTAAGTGTCGCAAGCTCACTAATACCAAAGTCATCTATGAATAATACGATAACTAGATCTAAAATCGACTACGAAGCTTTAACCGTAGCGATAAAAGCATGGGACTGGAACCATTTTTTAACTATTAACGATCCTAATACGGCCGCAACTACATTAGTTAAAACACTCCAGGACCTCATAGTACAACACACATCCACTATTACTTTTACTAAGAGAAAACGCCCATTGAAACCTTGGATTACTTCTAGTATTGTTAAATGTTTTAAAACGAGAGACAAATTACACAGAATGGCTAAAAATAATCCAGACAATGAGGTCATAAAACAGGAATACACTAAATATCGTAATAAATGCAATCAAAGTGCAAAAAAACTTAAAATTAATTATTTCAAAGATAAATTCAATCAAAATTTTAAAAACTTAAAAGGTACTTGGGAAACCGTTAAGGAAGTATGTAATTTAAAAACCAACCAATCCCACGCCTCTTCGTTACTTCAACTAGAGTCATCACCATTGGCATCTCTTGACCATGTAAATGGGTACTTTACATCTATCGGTGCAAATTTGGCTTCTGATATATTGGAAAAAACTAATGCAAATGTATCCCATCCTCAAAAGGTCTTACCTTCACAAAACTCTAACTCAATGTGCCTCACTCCAACAGATTATATTGAAATAGATAAAATCATCCTTAAGCTGAAAACCAAATGTGCTCCTGGCATTGATTCTATCCCAACGACAGTAATTAAGAACTCCCATGACGTATTATGTACCATGATCTCTCACGTGTGCAATTTAAGCTTCTCAAGTGGTGTTTTCCCCAACATATTCAAAGAGGCAGTAGTAGTTCCTATTTACAAAGGTGGCGATGTGAAGTCAGTGTCTAACTATAGATCTATTTCATTACTTAGCACGATTAGTAAAATTATCGAAAAGGCATTTAACACTAGGCTTACCAGCTTCCTAGAGTGCAATAATATTTTTTCGAGTTCCCAATATGGCTTCAGAAAAGGTAAAAACACTGAAGACGCAGTGTCCAAACTCTCAGAGATAGTTACTAAATCTCTAGACACTGGCAAAAGATGTGCAGCCATCTTCCTCGATCTCAAAAAAGCTTTCGACACTGTGTCAATACCGCTGCTCCTTTTAAAGCTGGAGAAGTCAGGCATACGAGGAATGCCTTTAGATTGGCTCAATGATTATCTAACATCCAGAAGTCAAGTAGTTAGAGTAGATAATTTCTGCAGCTCAAGCTCATCGGTCACCTTTGGTATACCTCAGGGTAGCACGCTAGGCCCCACACTCTTTTTGGTCTACGTAAATGACCTCTGTAGTCTTAAGCTTGCTAATGGCAATATCATTGCATTTGCGGACGATACTACACTAATTTTTGAAGGTGAAACATGGTCCAATGTTGAGGAATTGGCAGATAATGGCCTAAGAAGGGTACTAAAGTGGTTGGACGAGAATCTACTGACTCTTAATGTGCCAAAAACTAAATATATTTGTTTTAGAATTTCTTCTACGTCCAACCCCTCAAATAACTTTAATATCAGAGCACACTCTTCTCGTTGTGATTTAGATCACGAATGTGATTGCCCAGCTGTGATGCAGGTGGACAACCATAAGTACTTAGGAGTGATAGTTGACAAGAAACTTAACTGGCACCCGCACATCTCTGCATTAGGGAAAAGTATTAGAAAACTTCTACCCATTTTCAGGAACCTGCGAGATGTTACGGACTCCAAACTTATTAAAAACATCTATTATTCTCTCTGTCAATCACTACTAACGTATTGTGTCACGGTATGGGGTGGTGCCGCTGCATCGCATCTATTAGAGTTAGAAAGAGCCCAAAGAGCTGTTATCAAGGTTATGTTCTGTAAACCCCGAAGATTTTCCACTGAGAAGCTCTATGAGCAGTCACAATTGCTCACGGTTAGGCAGCTATTTATTAATAATGCCGTTCTAAGTCACCACAAAAATATCGATCTTTCACAATTAATTTTAAGTAAAAGACGAACTCGTACTCCTGTACCTTCCGTCCGCACAATTTTTGCTAGGCGCCAGCTATCTCACTTGGGTCCATTCCTATATAGGTATTTCAATGACAAAAACCAGATTATCAAACTTCTCAGAAAGCAGCTAAAATTGTCACTTAAAAATAGTTTAACAGAACTTAATTACTTAGAAACGGAAAAGATTTTAAAAGCTACATGATCTCAACATATACATACATGGTAACAAACAGACAGACACACACACACACACACACACACACACACACACACACACACACACACACACACACACACACACACACACACACACACACACACACACACACACACACACACACACACACACACACACACACACACACCACAAAATACTAAATCTCGAATATTGCTATATTATATACTGAAATCTAGTTTAATAATTAAACAAAAATGTTTCTCTACTATGTACTAAATCCAACATAAGACATTCCTATTTACTAGTCCCGTCTCAGGTGGATGAGAGCCTGGTGATCTATAATACAGGTTTTGTATAAAACCTAGCATAGACACCAGCTCTCACAAAGGTTAATCGAAGATATAATATGTATTGTCTAAATGTAAGAAAAAATAAATTGTAATAGCCTTTGTGGAGAAATAAATTATTATTATTATTATTATTATTATTATCGGGATTGTTCTTTTTTCTCAGCTCTAAGGCTGGTTTTTTGCTACATTTACGGGCCAAAGCCAAGTAAATGCAGGGTGTGGTGAATTTTATGTTGGGAGTGTATTTTCGTCTAACTGCATGAATTTCCTAACAATTCTGCATGTGTTTAGGATGGCTGCTTTTTGCAGATTGATGTAGATGGTTTCTTCTAATTCTATTAATTTTAGGCTACGAAGGAGATGGTTAGGGATAACACCTGTCGTAGAGAGAACAATAGGAACAATATAAACTTTATCTTGTCTCCAAATTCTTGTAACTTCTTCTTTAAGCTCAACGTATTTGCTTATTTTTTCAGCCAAAGTTTTTTGTAGGTTATGGGTGTTGGGAACTGCAATGTCTATAAGGTAAGTGATTTTTCTTATTTTGTCCTGTAGGGTTATGTCTGGTCTATTATAATGAATGGTGTCTACATAGTTTTCGGATTCTAGTTGTAATTGTGTGCGTACTTCTTCTTTTAACTGATCTAATTCGACTTGTAATAACAGTTTATTCCTAATTATAGTTCTTCGTTGATCTGAAATCCGTTGTTCTGAAACTGAAATCTCAGGATATTGACGTGAAAAACATTCATGCAGTTGTTGTCTGTAGGTGGTCAAGTCGGTTTCTAATTTAGTTATGTATAGATAAGTTCGCATGATGAATAGGTTAACTTCTTTGCTCCATCTCATGCGAACTCTAGTTTTTCCAGCCTTGGTGGACGCGGGTAAGAAGGTAGATACCTCCCGCGCAACATTCAAGGCCGGAGTAGGTAAAACTGTATTAAAACTAGTTATGGGGGGTGATGATGGTATAGGTGAAGATGGTATTGATGGTGACGAGGGTGCGTACGATACTGTACTTGGACTATATGGTTCTACAGGGGTGTCTGTCCTGTTTGTCAGTCTGTCATCATCTTCAATAACTTCGGCTGTAGCATCTTTGTCGGTGGGAGCCCGCCTGTTCAACTCCTCACCACTGACGGTTCGTATGCTGAAACACTCAGCGTCAGCTCCAAGTGTGCCCCGGCGATCGCCCCCGGGCAGCGGCCCTATACGTTTTCTCTTTGAACGAGTCTCCATTTTTAAGTGGGTTTCCAGAGCCACGTTAGCCACGCCAGTAATTTCTCATTCGTGTGTCCGCCCCCCACGTGATTAGATGGTCAATCAGGACGTGTGGTTGTTTAGGGGGCTTATTATTATTATTATTATTATTATTATTAAACTTCCACTTTAAAATATCATTGTAGTTTTTTAATTTGAATATGTTTTAATGGTTCACTTTTAAAGATATATTTACATGGTACAACTAGATATTTACATAATAGAATAAAAAATCATCATCTTATTGAAAGGTTTTGATCGACTACTATTCCTAACTTCCTTTCTTAGTAGAAACCTATGTGAAGCGGTGTACTGTTAAACGCTGTTGATGATGTTACACATCTTACCGTCTTATTATTATCTTATCTTAATTTCATCCAAATCAGTTATTCAGTTTAACCATTAAGCGTAAAAGACAGACATACAGTTTTCTAAATTGTATAATGTACGGAGTATTTTGTTTTTACTTGGCTATTTGGACGTAGACACTAAAATTATAATATATTATTCTTTCTTTTTTAAGAGACAACTTAATATAAAAGAATATTCCTATGACGCGGGACTTTGCGAACATACAAGAAACGGACACAAAGAAAATGCAGACTTAGGAAAAAAAAAATCGTGGATTACAGAAAGTGTTATAAAATATATATTATCCCATGTAGGGTTTGAACTACATTCAGTACACTGCAAAGCGGTGGTGACAACTTACACTTCTCCTCCGTCCGTGTAGTAAAATTTTAATTGCTTTAATGTATTTAAATAAATAATTTAAAATACAACAATATTTATTCCAAACGTTGTAGCTCTTAAGTCTTAAATGAAAACAAATAGTACACACAAATTAAAACATTTTTGACAAAGTTTAGGAATTACTTTACAACAACATTCATTATCATTATCATCAGCCTATCGCAGTCCACTGCTGGACCTAGGCCTCTTCCATTGCACACCACTCTGATCGGTTTTGGCCTTCTTAACAACATAAATGAATGTAATTAAACCTTTAAATTTAATTAGAGCAGTATAACGTGAGGGCTGAAATATATTTTGTGGCTATCTTAACAGGTCTATTGTAACTGTTATGAAGCTAACGATACAAAATTAATCAAGTCAAGCAATTAACGGTAAGGCCGAATATCGCTGTCAAACAATTACAGTTGATGTTTAGCGGACGTTTGTCATTATTCATCTTGTCTCGCGTCGTAACTGGGTAATTCTATTAAAATAGTTTTGGACGCAAATATGCGGGGATTAGTTAGAGCTGTAATCAAAATTGCTGTACTGTGTCAGCGGTTTATTAGTTGGATCCACGCAAACTTTCACTTATGCATGGTAAGAATATTTTGTAAAAGTAGCACAACACAGTTGCTTGTCTATATTTTAAACTTATTTTTGTAAAAAACAACATGGCTGAAATAAAAAATCCTTTGCATAGTTAATACTTAAAAAAACTACGATGCCCTAAGCTTGCATGACTAACATCTTTTATAAAGAAAATAGGAACTGTTTGTCATTTGCTCTTTAGAGAGTTCATGATAGTAATTATTAATGTTTAAAATTTGCGTAATGTGATCTATCAACTAAAGTCCGTGTATGAATGCTGATAAAACAAAACAACATTATAGTAAAGCCACAATTTCATAATTAAAGAATTTCAATTAAAGAATTTCATAATTAATGTATGGTATGGGTCGTCAGACTGCAGTGGAATATAGGTTAATTTACGTAGTAAAGTATAAACGTACGTACGTTACGTAGTAAAATATTACATAGAAGTTAAACGTATTTAGTCAACTTATGAAACAAAATGTGAGGACCTAGAGTTGGCGAAGCTTATATTGTGCTAAGTAGGCAAAATAGTTTTGAATTGAAAAAAATACTAAAATTACTAAGAAAGTAGGAGAATACTATGATATCAAAAATGATTACATTAAAAAGAACAATTCAAATCAAAAGCGGTAGCGATACTTAAAAAGTGTATTTCACGACAGGCGAGCCACGGGTGGTTTGGTAAATGTGTTCCTGTCTCGGTTCATCACTGCCATGCAGTCACTGTTGCACAGAGTTGCACTCGATGCAGTCTTTTTCGACCAGTGTGTATGTTAATTATGTCGATTTGTACGACACATATAAAAATTACATCTCATAAATCTCTTTATAAACGGTTTTATTTAGCTTGCCCTGTTTGTTTGGGTTAAATCTAGTAATTTAAATTTGACCCCCTTCCTATTGTCAAATTTATCTGAAATTTGGTACACACCTTTAGTTCTGGTGACAATCATCATCATCATCAACAGCCTTTAACAGTCCACTGCTGGACATAGGCCTCTCCTTAGAAAGGAGGTTTTGGCCTACTATACCACGCTGGCCAGACGGGTTGGTATAGGGTTGGTTTCAAATTTTCCTTCTCCTTGCATCGATGTTGTCTTGCGTAGTTTATGCCTTAGTCGCCTTTTACGACACCCGCGGGATGAATAGGAGTGGTAACAATCTGTATTCTTAATCCGTCACCACACGGACAATGCAATTTAATAAATTTTGTTTCATTGTAAATTCAAGATAGTTGCCGCTACAAAATGGCGGTTTACAAATTTTGTCACGACTACCACTAGGTGGGTATCAAATGAAAAGATTTACTTATTAAAAAGAAAAAAACACAGTTCACTATTAAAAATACCTATTATGTATGTTTATCAGCAGTCTAGTTAGTTCCCATAGCACAAGCCCTGCCTAGTTTGGTATCAGACAACCGTGAGTTGTGTCTTTCTACAGTATAAGTTTATAAAAATAAACTCTTACGGCACTGATTAACTATGAAATATTTACGAATTCTATCTTTTTCAGCATAATTTGGACTGACACATTCCTGATACAATTTTACATCCAATAAATAGTTTTTGGTGCTACTTGAAAAGGAAAGGGGTTGAAATATACTCGTCATCTGTTTGTTATTAGGCTATAACTTGCGAGTTATTTAGCATAAACGTATAAAAAAATTATAACTGGCTGATACGGTCAACCGTGTAAATTATTCTGTTGACTACGCTTATTTATTTTTATGATTTTTATACGGAACCCACAAATGGCTATATAAAATGAAAGCATTGGAGAATTTATAAAGTTTAATAAATATGTGACCTACAAGTAAGTCTGCTATATCACTACTTGAATTAAGTGGTTTAGTTTATGCAGTTATTAGTAAGTAAATACAAATAAAGAAGTTGCTCGGTCCTTACTTTTCACATACCACAACTAGTCTGGCATAAATACTTGAATCTTGTCTTTTACAGTGCTAATATTTCTTAGGAAAATTTAAAGAAAATGTCATTTTACCTTGAAGTAAATTAAATTGAGGCGCCTTAAAAGCCATTACTTTACATAAAAGAGAGTTTTTAGCACATTTTTCGAATCCTAAGCGACACTAGACATGTAAAAAAGTAACTTTTTATTTTTCACCTCTAATAACAATTATTTTTAATTGAGCTCTCTCACAGAAATAATGATGTTGAAATCCGTGAAAAGTAGGAGACGCTGCAGATTCACGAGTCGAGTGGCACATCTGTTACCGGTTTGCTCGCTCCTCTGACTTGTAATAATGGAATTAACGAGCTGGTTATGAACAAACGGCGTCTTCATTTCCAGGGTCCCGTTTATTCGTCCTTTGCCCTATTTCACTGCCACACCATTACACTGAATAAAATAATGGACTCAATATTGCGCTCATTTGGAAGGTCTCCTCCACTTTCAGCTAATATTTCCTAAGGTGTTTATGATGGAATAATAAAGGGGGTAATTTGCTCTCAGTGACAGTATTGAGCAGAGTCTCTTGAATATAATTTATTTAGAAGAATTAATATTATAACAAAATAAATATGCTCTATGCTTTGAAAAAAATCTGTGTTGTATTCCGAAGTATAATTGGTGTTAACTACTTGTTCTTGAGAGGAGACCACGTGACGGCAAACGCAGCGTAGGAAGACCTCCCGCAAGGTGGACGGATGACCTGATTAGGATCGCAGGGACTCGTTGGACGCAGGCCGCTACCGGTCGAAATGGAAATCAATGGGGGAGGCCTACGTTCAGCAGTGGACTTCTTGCGGCTGATATGATGATGATGATGATGAACTAGTTCTTTAATGCACATCAAGTCGAACTATTAACAATTTATAAATTCCTGTTCGATGTTGATCCTTTAACTACCATATCTTTTAATTGTATAAGGAATGTGTAACTTACAAATTTTATTTTATTTTTTTGCCTCACCATGCATAGTATGAAAACGATTTTACAGTGAGTGAAGGTTAATGTATTATTGCGTAGACCACAATTCGGCTAGTTAGCTGCGATTGTAGCCAAACCACTGAGCGGTCCACAACTGCTCAATTACCCTTATTTGATATGTCATCCATATTTTTGTTAGGGTTTTCATCATCATTACAAATGTATCGTAATGTCAATGAAATTGTAGTGGTGAATAATTTATTAATAAAAAAATTGAATTTTGAAAATTAATTGGTTTATTATATAACAATTGTCAGGAATAAAATAATGTTTTGTCAAGGGTCGCTACACAATTGTTGTCTGCAATCGTATAAAAATACAAGTCCACCGCAAATTTTAACCATTAGAAAAACCATTTATGATCTCGCTCCAAGGACCAAACTGTATTTATAATAATCATCAGGAATAAACAGTAAAGTATAGAAGTGATGAACGTTGACATTCATTTCAATTTCTTTTCTTCATCTACGTATCAATCGTCTCACTAAACGTTCATAGAAATTATTTCAGTTATGTCAGGTGTATTATAATAACCATATAAATAATTATAAAAGTAAACTACACAAGTATTTTTCAGCCAATCTACCTATGCTTAGTTAGAGGCTTTTGATGTCCAAAATATTGATATGGTGGCATGTCGCTTAGAGACGAATTACAAATACAGATTGACACCAGCCCTGTTAATACCGTGGGTATCTTATGAGGCAAAATAGGAAGCAAATCGTGCAGATAATAACATCATCAGTGCAAAGAGAATAAAACTTCAGTTGGCCAAAACCTCCTTAGTTCACTATACGAGCAGTAAACTGTAAAAGGCTTTTGATGAAATAAATATTTGTACATTTGCGTATATATTTTTTTAAGATGTTTAAGCCTACAAAAGTCTTTTGTGTGAGGGTAGTACTGCGTCGGTCGAGCCGGCGCATTTGTGCTGAAATCTACAACCTATAAATATATTATTGTATATCTACATTATAGTAAATTACTCTAAACATATTTTGCCTTGGAGAGCACGTAAAGCCGTCAGTCCCGGTTGTCATGAACATCTATGGCAATCGTTATTGGAAAGTCAGTGCCCTCAAATATACTGACAACTATTTCAATCTTCGAATTTCAGTTCTTCCTTTGGGTTACGGAGCGATGCCAGTCGCTCCGTGGAAAAACTGAAATTCAAGTAAAACCGGTTGAACTAGTAGCCGACCCCAAATAAAGTTGGGAATAATGGCTAGGAGGATGATGACTGTATACATATTTTCACAGGACGTAATGGTTTGATGGCGTTTGTTTTGTTTGAATTTTATAATTTATTGAAACTTGAACATTTAAAATAAATATGTTTCTAAAAAAAATGTGATGGATTTAAAAAACATTCAGTTTCCAATGGTATATTTATATTATACATAAATTGAATAGAAATCTTGTTAACAGAAGATAACAGCTTCACATAAATCGGATGGTCCCCTCGTATAAATCTCTGACCCTCGTCTATAATACACAATGCTTATTGTGTCAAATATCGGCCGCTACTTTTAATCGGAGTATAGCCTTATAAATGTTTGGGGCATTAGTAAATTAAAAAAAAAACTGCCACGATTATTGAGCTCAGTTACTGTACTGTCTATTTAAATACCGTACTGTTGATTTAAAAAATCGTGACTTGTGGTATATTACCGCGGACATTTTCTTTTAAAGATCGGCTTAATTTATCTTATCTTCTGTTTATTGTTATGTATGTTAACAAAATCGTTGCACGCTCCACGCTGCTAATATCCTATTCTGATATTTATTTTATTTTTTCTTTATATTTTATATATTATAATAATTGCAATAGAGCCTTAGTTCTACGAAAATAATTCTCTCAGTACACATATAATACATTTCATACATATTTATTTTACTTCAGCGGGTAAAATTTTGCTCACAAGTAGACCAACTGCATTTTAATGTTGAATTGTTATATGTACTTATTAAAAATGAAACGTTGGGAAAGAATATAGATAACAATTTTAAACTACATTTTTGAAAACGAAATATTAGAATAACAACAAGAAATAGAATAATTTTATAAATCGATGTAAACATATTTGTATTTACACTTATGTAATGATGTGTAATGTACCTATACTTTAATTGTTTGATCATGAAACCTATATGCGTCTTCGTCACAATATTTCTGGACTTCCCAAAGATTGACTGGTTAGAAAATACCTGATAGGTCTGCCGATGTACAAAAGTGCAAGAAGTTATAAATAAATAATCCCAACTATATTTTTTTTCCTTAAAGTTTCAAGGCATGGAATCTTCTTATTTTCTTGAATTTGCAATGAAGTTTAATGAAACTTGGATATTAGCAGAGAGACGAAAACTATTTGATGGATGACCAATACCCGTCGAAAGTCTTTTCGTGCCCAGTGAGTCTTACTTAACGCTTCTTAAACTAAGCGAACAACCTTCACCCATACTAAAACTCGCCAAAGTGTTAATCGATCATTATTCTACAAGATATTCCATAATGTTTTTGTATTATGTGTATACTATCATAATTTTTAACTTTTTAAATTACGTAATAATATAAAGTAGTTAAGCTGTCTTACAACAGAGAAGTAATATTAATATGCAACAATATCCAAATTTACCACTCTCTAACTCTTTGATGACAATTTATTCTGTTTGTTCATAATTCGGTGAACCAAAGCCATGATCTTAAATATAAATTCTACTTTATCACTCTATAACATCGAAAACGTTAAAACACATTCACGAAATTTTCGTGGTAAGATAAATATATACGTGAGAAAAAGTAATTTCTTAAACTTATTTAGCAAAACATAAAGAAAAACTTTCAATTTATTCAATTTCTAAAAAGAATTTGGAACGAATATTGCAACCGCATGTTAGCAAACAAACATAAATCGTCCGTAAAGTTCCCTATCACTACGTTCTTTTACATTTTTGGATACGGAATATGACAAAAGCATTTTGGAATGTTTTAGAATAAAACATACAATATTTTATGAATTTTACTGCTGTTATAGGCTGTGTGTTGATGAAAAATATTCTCCGCTATTGTGGCAGAAGTTTTATGGCAAACTTCTAGTATGCATGAGCGCCGGTTTACGGCTCATTAGGTTATACCGCATGGGGCACCATAGATGAATTCATAACTACTCCTATATATATGTATATAAATATACTTTGCTTGCTTTTCTTCGCTCATTAATATTAATATTTGTTGAGCTAGCTTCGGTTAGAGATATGAAAGTAGTCAAACTGTTTCATTTTATTGTAATAGATAGACAATTTATAGATAGCATTAGTTTTTATAATTTTTCGTAGTATTGTGTAGGAATTAAATTTCTAGTATATTAATAGTAGAACATTGAAGAATCTTTGAAGCTAAATTTCTTTCGTCTTACTCATCGTGAGGGGTATCATTAGGTAGGTCTTTTGCGATTTTTGCAACTTGACTAAAAGGACATTTTTTGTTAAAAGCAGGTTGTACCCCCCTCTAAAAGTAAAAAAAAATCATGTACATAGTCCATGTGATGAACTGAAAAGGAAAACTATAACAGCTTTAATAACTTCTTTAGTTATGGAGTTATGGAAACCAAATCTGTAAAATGCGCTTATTTGGAAAACTACGTACAAAAATAACGAAACAATAAGTTAACAAAACAAGTATGTGTTAGACACGATTTTATGTGGATTGTAGGACCCTTTTGTAGTGTAGAAACCCATTCAGGGTCACCCCACCCCACCAGATTTGCAGCTTGGTGGTGTGTCAGAATTGGACTAAAAGTAAACAGGCCATTCCGTCCCACTGCTGGGATCGAGTCTCCTCTCAGAAGAGGGTCAAGGCCATACGTCTCTACGCTGACCGAGTGCGGGTTGGGGACTGGCAAGACACTTTGTGGCTAAGTAATTTTGTCGTTGGGTGCTTATAAACCCCCCGAAGGCCTCCAACTGAGCTTCACGACTGTTACCTTATGATAACAATCAGGACCGACTGCTTAACGTGACCTCCGAATCACGGAAATGCTCATAACGTATCATGCCATAAATGATCACCCATCTAGGTGCTGACCGCGCCTATGTGCGCTTCTTATACTCATTACACAAGTCTATATCTTTTTATAATTCGGAAGACAAATGCAAACATAAAGTATATTTCCTTAAGTTTATAATTTACCGACTACCTTATAAGACTTCACTGAACTGAAGATTTGTAAAAAACTTTGTAATTTTACTTTGTTTTGACATAAAAGAGCTAACAACTTCTAGCTCCTTCAGATTAATTATATATAAACAAGTCTGTAAATATGAAGATATAACACTGTTTCTACCCAACATTTATAATATTGTTGCTGCTTTCTTTTAATTCGCAATTTATACAATAATAGGCCTGTCGTTCTACTGGTCAGTGATGATTTAAATATATTAATATTGAAAGACAGACTATGGGTTAGATTCCTACTCAGAACTATTATAGATGTGTATTGTTTAGTATCTAAACGTATCTTAAATATGTAATCTTTAAGAAATGTAAAGACATTTGAGACTGGTATCCTGGTAGTTTAGTTCTTCCTAGTTTGGAACCAGACGTCTGCCCGAGTGTAAGATGTGAAAAGTTAATATCTTTAGCTAACTGCCAGCGAAAGTCACCTCAAAATCTCTCCCACCATTCTAAAGATTATTCCTCAGAAAGCTGAATAAAATTAAAAAAAAATATTTTAGATGTTAGTTTTGTACAAATTTTAATGTGTATTTAGTAAAAAGCTGATAATTTGAAATTAGAAACGTATACTTCAATTTTATTTGTTTGTATGTATATTTAAGTATATATATAAATGTATGTAGCATTTATATCATATGCAAACATAATAAATATTTTATCTAGCTTCTATATAAAGTAAATGTGAGAAAGTTAAAGGAAAACAACGGTTCAATTGTTCTAGCTCCGAAGGGACACAAAAGAAATAAATTAGTATTTCATAAGTAGACGTCAAAAGTTTTGATATTTTCCGGAGGGTAATTGCAGGCATATGAAGAGAGGGATTTCACAGCTTTGGAAAGCGTTAGTAAGCCACGTTAAATCCAGGGCCTTATGGCGCTTTAGTGGATTTATTTTATTACATTTACTTATTCAACGTTTAGATCGGACCATGATGACCGTCCGACTACGTTCACAATTTACTTAATTAAATGTTACATGAATGGGTGGAAGATTTTACTATAGTGGTTAGGTTCGTGGCTATTAAGTAGAGTTAGCTTGTTAAATCACTCCAATCACTCTAATTGAAGTGTTAAATATCTAGTAAAAACAAATATATGATACAAAATAAGCGAAAGATATTGGCAGAATCTTGATACTAACTGACAGTGTAGTAACTAAATCTTTTATCAAATTATAATGAAAAATAAATTTGTAAACTTCGAATTTAAAAGGAAGTGATCAATATTATATATGATACGTCTTTAATAGAAAAATTTGGCTCACAATGTATGATATTTAGGAACTTTTTATTTTACTACATGGAGAATAATCTCTTTGACAAAAATAGGATAGGAACTTATGAGGCTTGAAAATGTAATTACATTAAAAAAGTTCCGTAAAAATAATTTTCAAATTTGTATAGTAATAGGGTTAAAGGTTGAAATTGGCGTATTATTGTAATTAGTAAGTTGAATTCACATCACACCTTGATGCCAAAACTAGCAGTGAAACAGCCCCGACTTGTGAATCGATCTTTACCGATAATGCTCCATGATAACGAATGATGTCACACTGTACGAGAAACCGTCGGAATTGCAGTTAGTAACCATACGTCATTCTCCTTATTCGCCAAACCCTGCTCCGTACTATGATTTTTTTTTGTGATTTAGACAATTTTCTACATGTTAAAAAAAATTGTTCCCAAGAGGTCAAATTCTTTCACACAGTTTGTTGAATTTTCTATCGAAAAAGCATAAATGAACTTCCGATTAGATGGCAACAATGTTTAGATGACGAGGGTAAATGTTTTGATTAAAGAAATACGTTACATTTTACAAACAAAAGTTTTCAGTACTTAGAAAAAATCAGCGATTATGGAACCCTATTCTATGGGTGGCCTGACACGCACTTCCAAGTGTGTAATTTAAGAAAAACTGTATTTGAAAGAACTAAATGAAAAAAATGTGGACACTTTTTCAAATACAGTCCTTTCAAATACAGTTTTTCTTAAATTAAGTCAATCATGATTGCTTAACTCGATTTTCTTTTAAGAAACCTATTACGGGCCGCAGGGACTATTCTCGCAAAGAGGCTAGGGTGCGCTAAATTGCTCTGAGGTAACACCAGTCAATTTAAATGGTAAAAGAGTTTCATTTTAAAAAGAAATGTCAATGCAAATGACACCGCAGCCAAGTTATTTTTATATGTGCATACCTGGAACAAGATATTTTTGTAGAGAATCTAGTAATAAAAACTTATAATAAAAACAAGAATCCATTTTTATTGGTATACTACAAAGTAGATACCTGTCGCCTTAGAAAGATTGTTTAACTGTTTCTTAAATAAGCGAACCAGATTCGAATTAAAAAAGCAGTTTGTGTCAAGTGCTTGTTAAATTACAAAATAATTTTACTCAAAAGATAAGGAATTATGATAATCTTAATAAAACCAAATTTATAAAGAGGCTTCTCAAAATAAGAAAAAGAATACAATCTTGAATTTATTACTTCCTACAAAGCTTATAGACGCGCCTCGTTTGCCCATATTTTTTTTTATTTCCTCAAGAGTAGCTTAATGATATAATAATGACTTACGAGTCAACATAAACATCTCTAAAATAAAGGAAAAGGTCAAGAGCAATATGAAAAATATTATCTTTGTTGTGGGAAATATGAACTTTGAAGCTCAAGTAAAATTAGTAGTAGTAAACTACTTAGCTAGTAGTACTACGATTTATTGAAATTCAAGACCAAATTAATCGATTTGAAAACAAGTAATATGCTATAAGAAAGAGATCCTATATATTTAATTTATTTCTGAAAACGCTGATTTTAACTTTTACTAAATGCGATGTTTAGAATGGTAACAGTTTTTACTACGAAAAATAGTGGTTATGAAATAAAAAACTATTTTGTTAATTTGAAGGTTGTAGTAGGAGGAAATATAATTTTCAAATATAAAGAATACAAAAAAAAGCAATAAGAAATGTGTGCATGCAAGAATCGTGGTTTTATTCAGTTGATTTGAGCATTTCTCTTAAGCGTTGGCGCACAATTTTTCCCCTAGGATTTCTCGGCATTTCTTCAATGAACTTCACACCACCCCTTAGCTGCATAAATGGTGCTACCTAAAAAGAAAAATAATATTAACAAATTAATTTATGTTTTCATTGGAAAATGTATCAATCATTGAATATTGTGAGTATTATGAAATTTATCGACTTAAGGCTTTTTGTTAGGAATAAAACAATATGTAAAATATCTATAAATACTTATAATATTTAGTTATCATTGTACTTTTTAGCCATTTTGTTCATAATCGGCAAACCATGATTTGTATTAAATTAAATTTAGTCTATAATGATACTTAATTGAAATTAAGTATCATTATAGACTAAATCAAAACAAGAACTTATTATTTTATCTAGTTCCTAAAAATATTTTAATGGAAACGTTCGGAGCCTATAGCAAAATATAATTAAACAGTAAAAATGGTTTTTCACGCTTTCTTAGAAATTAACTTACAATAAGTTTTACACATCACCAACAAGTCAATCAAGTCCGAATTATTAAACCTCGCTTGTTCTCCCGTCTTGTTTATTAATTTTTCTACAGTAATAGACCAGGGTAGAAGCCTTTTAAAATAATAAGAAGTGAAATAAAATTACAGTACGATAGACATAATTTTAATTAGTGTACTTTAAAGCTTACCTCTGAGGCTACATAGCTTATTAATTCCTCCTCAGTAACGGTAACCCCAGGCCGCTTCACTACAAATGCTGAAGGTTCTTCTCCGTAGACAGGTACGGGTTTGCCAATTACTCCCGCCTCGCGTACACCAGGATGCAACTGTAGTATGGTCTCTAGTTCCAGTGGAGCTATCTGAAGTAAGTAACTAAGCTTGTATCTGATACTCACACAATATATGCATGATTATTTAAATTCGTAGATATTCCTTTAATGAAGAAGTGAAAATAGATAAAACTATGCAGTTAGCAGCTATTGAATGAAGCTATAGATTTCGAATGGAAATTGAGTGATTTTATATTTAAATTGGTTTAAAGATTGGTCAGGGCTATCTTTAGAAGCAAGGTTTTGGCCTACTATATCACGTTAGCCAGACGAGTTTGTTTCAGGTTCTTTTAAGCTCTTTTTCTGAAAGAAAACATGTCGTGTAATAAAATATTCAAGATGTAATTATGTATTGAGCTGTATACAATTATTATGTTAAGAAGAAACCCAGGACACTATTACGTACTTGCCATCATACTAAATTCCAAGAAGAATACGATTATACTTAGTCTAAATCCTCTATTAAGGCAAGGATTTTGAGAACAGCAAATACACCCATATCTATTAACCACAAATGAGACAACTAACATTCTAATACCAGTACAAAAATAACAAGTATTAAGTTATAAGGAAACTATTATCGTTATTACGGTACTCCGAAAACCCGAGTAACGGCTACTTTAGTCAAATGTAATGTTCAAATTATCGGGCTACAAGCAACATTGCTTAAATGCATGCTATGCGCGAAACCACTTAATGTTAAATAAATAAAATTAAATCATAGTAAATGAGACTAATTACGCAATAATGTGTCTTGAGTGAATTTTATCAGTAGTTAAGATAATGAGGTAGAGTGTATAGGTATTTCTGTAACTTCTACTTGTTTTATTATGTTTAACTAGCTGCGCCCCGCGGTGTTAACCGCGTATTATCGGGATAAAAAGTAGCTTAGATATGTGATTATTAAGAACTCATTTTTGAATTAGTCATTTACAAACTATCATTAAGGTTGCCATGCAAGTGTGATATGCATAGAAACCTGTGAAATTTTGACAGGAGATAAACAGTGATACATTTTGACATCTACGATTTAATGTATTTTTATAATCACCTAGCTTTCGCCCGTTTATCTCAATTATTGTAGTTAAAAGTAGCCTATGTGTTATTCTGATATTTAAGCTATATTTCATCCAAAGTAAAGTTTCATCCAAATCCGTTCAGTAGTTTTTGCGTTAAAGAGTAAAAAACATACATAAACTCAACTCATACGTACATACTCACAAACTTTCGCGTTTATAATATTATAGTCGTCACAAAATAAGAAGCCTGGTTTGACATATTTGTCATCGTGGCGTAACTATAGTCGTCACAAAATAAGAAGCCCGGTTTGACATTTGTCATCGTGGCGTAACTAATACGATTGATTCGTGTTTTTGAGTGCAATTTTACAATATCAAGTTAAACTTGATGCTTATTTATGATACGCGTTGTGATAGTGTATGGGTAACATAGTAATATAATAGGATTATGAATTTGATTTGTCTATTTCTTACATGCGGCATGTCAAATGACAAATGGCAAAACGGGCTTCTTATCTTGTGACGACTATAATACGATTAATTCGTGTTTTTGAGTGCAATTTTTCAATATCAAGTTAAACTTGATGCTTATTTAAGATATGCGTTGTGATAGTGTATGGGTAACATAGTAATTAAATAGGATTATGAATTTGATTTTTCAATTTCTTACAAGCGGCATGTCAAATGATAAATGTCAAAACGGGCTTCTTATTTTGTGACGACTATAGTAGGATATGCCTATTTATTAATATAATAAAAAAAAGTAAGCTCGCTCAAAGTATTCATTCATCAAGTTATATTTTATTTGTGTGACTTGTTGAAAACTTACATGTTCATAAACATATAAGAAATAATTATTCTGAATAAAATTATTGTATACATATATAATTTTCAAAGTAAGCTTCGTATCCAGATAATTTAATATATATAGACTTTTGGGTGGTCCAGTCAATATAGGCAATTTTTTTCGATTAAATATCTAGATACTTTACTAACTTCATTATGTAACCGTCCACTAAGAAGTATGATGTTATATAACTAAGCGGCTTTAAAGAATACTCTGCCTATTTCATAGAAGAATTCTTTTCAGATTTACTAAATAAAACCATACATACCTTGTAGCCGTCGTACACAATAATTTCCTTTAGCCTTTCGACGATATAAAAGTATTTATCATCATCATAATATCCCAAATCTCCAGTTTTAAAGAAACCCTCTTTATCCAAGTAAACTGAAGGATCAACACCGATATAACCTTTCATAAACACCGACCCTCTGAGGCATATTTCTCCTCGTTGATTTGGGCCTAGCATTTCACGGGTTTCTGGGTCCACTACCTATGGATAAAATATCAATAGCTCTATAAACTTATACGTAAAATGATCTTTATTAGTTATTGTATTTGTTTCAATACATTTATAGAAGTAAAGAGTTAATAAAGATCCAAAGATTATTAAATCCTTATATTATAAACTAAATAGATTTAATTTTCAGGTGTCGCTTATATCCTTTTCTTTAAAAAGAATAAAATAAATTGCTTGCTATTTATTAGCCGTCATCTTGTTACGATACCTTATTTTAATAAAATGTATACAAACCTAAATAAATATAAATTATCTAATGTTTCTAACTGAACTTCTGCTTAATGAAGTTCACAATAGAATTGTGTTGTACCTACTTTAAGTGTGATACCAGGAGTAGCCATGCCAACACTTCCAGGTTTAGGGCCTTTGGTTCCCCAACTTTCTGAGGTCAATTCTCCAGCTTCAGTCATCCCGTAACCCTGAAGAATGTTTTTGAGATTCGGGAATCTACAAAAAAAAATAACAATAATACTTCAAAAAGTTGGTACCACAACTATTTAAAAGTCTTAAAATATCGTTATTATCGCTAGTCTTAAATATATTGACTAACTAGCATAAGTCCGCGACTCCGCCCGCCTTTAAATTATTATATAGGTTATTAAATAAGATGTGCCTATGATACTGATAAATCATTATTCATCAATATCATCATCAGCCTATCGCAGTCCACAGCTGGACATAGGTCTCTCCCATTGCACACCACTGGATTTTGGGCTTCTAATTGTAAAAGTGAATATATTTTAAATACATAATGTATTAGTGTTTGCAGCTCACTTATATACAAGGTACTTATGTAATTACTATACAATTTACAATACCGTTTTCATATGTTATATAGTTTAGTTTCTATATTTGTCAGAATAACTTGCTGAACATGACATTCAAAATTACAATAAATTTAAAAGTGGGCAATAATTTTGAAATGCTGAAGTTCATGAAAGAATCTAAAGAAGGTTTATCAGTTAATTATTAAAAAATAATTTAAATATAGGTATATTGATTTAAAACATAACTCACCTCGATTTGACTTCTTTGATCGTCTTGTTGTGAAGTGGAGATGATCTGGAGTATATTATTTTGAGCGAATCGACGTTAAATTGGTTTACCTCTTCCGACTTTGATAAATAATTAACAAAAGAGGGTACTAAGAATGCAACATTAATCTAAAATAACAAAATAAATTAAGTTATTAAAAAATTAGACAACTAGGTAAGCTGCCTAGTTTAGAAACACTTGACTTATGGATGACAATATTTTTTTTCAAAAAAAAAAACTTACCTCATCTTTTTTCCTTTAATTGGGATCATAAAGTAATGTTTTTTATATTTTTATAGCCACTTGATTATTTTTAGAAATTCGACATAAAATGTTTTATAAGTGTAAGTCTGTTTAAGAGAAGCGGTTTAAACTTATTAATTATTAGTTAGATAGCATTTATGTGAGATACTTACGTTACAACTTTCAACACATTTCATAAAAGAAAGAGGGAGTGCTTCTTCAAAGTATACAATTTTTCTTCCTAAAGCTAGGAATTTATAAGTCATGAAAGTATCATAGTTGTGATACCACTCTCCGAATACAAAAGCTGTTTGTAAAGAGTCGTCCTTAAAACTGTAAAATTGAAAAATTATAAATATGACCAATATTTTAAATGAAACATCTTTTTGTAGGCTATCAGACAATAATTTAAATAATTGTGATTTAACTTCAACCATGTCATTTAATTAATTATTTAATGAAGCTGATTTAATTTCGTTTGCACGCTGAGGAGACGTCACATTATCCATAAATAGCTGTACATACTTCATTGCTACGATGAGTATGTACCTAAATTAGCATACGTGTCTAGTTATGAGGTCTTCTTCTATCTAATGGAATGAAATTTGTTATGGCTCGCAGTTATAACTGAAGCACAACGGCCGCTCTCTTTCAAATTGCAATGCTCCAAAAAGGGACTACTAAACAGAATTGGGAGAGGGCAAATCCCGATCATAGGAGATATCGACCGTGACGGGATTTGTAATGACATGTTTCTGGTCCTTCTGACTTTTACATCCCAAAGTAGCTGGAAATCCGCTGGATTTATAGATACCGTAATCAAAAAGCAGATTTTAATTAAAATAAACTATTGTAACATTGAAGTGGAAAAAATATTTAAATTAATCATTATGGATGCTCATAAAAGTCGGTGAACCCTTTTTCTTTTGAATTTTTAACTTACTTATCACTTTATTATTAATTTAACATGTTTAAAATAAGCAAATTGTTCGTCTATATTTTCACTTTCTCTTATTTTGGTATTCTATCACAATAAATTATAAAATTCTAATACTTACTCATCGGGTAGACTATTCAGAATGCAATTCAAATGTGTCAGTTGCACACCTTTTGGCAAGCCAGTGGTGCCTGAAGAATATAAAATAAATGCCGTGTCACATTGTCCCTGAACTTGTACCGGCTCAAACTTGTTTATATCTTCGTCCTTCTCCACCAAAGATTTTATGGGTATCAAAGAACGGTTATCGTCTTCATCATCTAATGTTATTATTGTTTTAATACAGTCAAAACTTTTCAAAATATCACTGTATGTATTCCAGAAATGATAAGAACATATGAAATATTTAGGTTTTGTTATTGTTATCTTATGTTTCAATACCGCTGAAATAATAAAATAATTTATTTCACAACAATTCATTAAAATTAAGAAAACTGACAATTTTTTACTATGTTTCACTCAAGGGCTACTTAAGATTATGCTAAATTACTTGTAATAGGTGTTGGTTTATTCTTCTACCACGATATATAAGATTTGAACGTGTCGTAACAATCATAGACATCAGACAAAAATGAATTATAATTTTAAATAAATTTGTATCTACATTTCATAGAGCACATCAATATATCAATATTATTTTTATCGTTAAACAGGAGGAGAAATCAATTATTGATATATTTCATATTCTAAAGTAAGTTGCTAAGTAATCATTAAATAAATAAATATTTTGGACATTTGACATACAGCATCATCTAGTCCCAAATTAAGCAGAGCATGCACTTTGGGTACTAGATAACTGATATAAATACAGAGTGATATAATATAAATACAGGATACATTTTAATTGATGATTTAAAAGAAATTAGTTATGTGAGATAAAAACTGTTTACACAAAATATCAAGAAGCGAAGAAACCGAGTAATTTGTGTCAGTGTCTAGAGTGCTTTGTTGATCGTTAGTTTAATATAGTATCTTGTAAATAAATTGATTCCTTCAAATCCCAATCTTTTTAATACAGTCTACTCTTAGAAACCTCGAAGGTCAATTTGGTGATCCCCAATATAAACAAAAGGAATTATCTATTAGATACGATTTTAAATCCACTTTCCATTAAGCATAACTTCGGAACCCTATTCTACACTTGGGCAATTTTCCTTAAATATAACTCTAAATTACAAAATTTATAAACATAATTTGCGACACATATATTCTTCTTTACCCGTTAAATTTAAAAACAGTATAAAAATATATGGAGCGTTTAAAAGATGTAGTGGAAACAAGATACGTAGTTTGTCTCACCTCGACCGCTCTTTAAATCATAAGGGGTGTACGTCGCGCCAGTGAACACTATCGCAAGAACCGTGGGGACAAATTCATTGCGTTTTTCAGATCCCACTGCAACAATGTCACCTCGGCCCACACCCAGTTTTATCAAAGCGGTGGACACATTGACGGCATATTGGGTAACTTCTTTGTATGTTACTTTCACGTGTGTTTCACCATGCTCCTAAATAAATATGTTAAATAAATTGGGTATTAAAATAGAACATTTTATTAAAATCGATTTATGTGGCTTTAAGACTTTATGTAGAACCACAATATGAGATAACAATGCTTACCAATGCTATTTCTTCGTTTTTACGTCTGATCTGGTCTAAAATAAATTTACCAAAATTCAAATGGGCTGGAACTTTGACATCTTGATCTCCAAATACACATAAATTATTACTCGTCATTTTATAAAATGAAATTCTATCACAAACAACTACCAAGTTACGCTTGTTTTGTAGACACTGTGCTATTAATTAACAGTAGCTGTTATTTATGCAGCAAAATGTACATTTTACCTCATTACTAATAAGTGATTAAGGTAAAGACGCGTCTTTACTGCATCGCATTGTGTAAAGATTCAAATGAGTATTGTATGTGTGATTGAAGTTCATGGATACTCATGTACTGCACTCTCGCTTACATACAATCTGTTGAACAAAAATGCACATTTCAGGCACAGTGGTAAAGTACCTTTAACTTTATTATCGTAGGAACAATGTGACTGCACGTTTAACTTATCTTATCATTTAAATAAACAATTTATTTTAATTAAAATACTCTTAATATCACTTAGTATCGATTTACCTTATCGTTAATGCGTTGTTATTGTTTAAGAACATTATTGGTTTCTTCGAACGTACTTAGTATTTTCAATAATTAAATGATAATGCATGTGTTTCCATAATTAGCTATATACGAATTAGTTGCCAGACTGACTCTACTCAGCCTGTTGGAAACTATGATTTCCAGGAGTGATGGTCACCATCCTCATTGTGAATACGAAATATACAGCATGGTGACCCACACTATAGTGGCCTAGTGAGAAGTTTTAACATATTTTATTATAATAAGGTACATTAATTAAGTAAGTACGTTATTTCACGGGTTTCAATTATACACCTTAGTTGTGTTGAAACTAATTAATTACTAATGCTAACAAATGATATTCGTAGATACGAGCGTAAATACGGTTATGAACTTTCAGAGAGTTCATTAACTCAGAGAGTGCCGTGCGTAATACAGTAACAACGTAGCACCTATTACTATAAGAATTAAATCCAAGACGGATTATTATACTCTCTAATGTGGAAATCGAGTGTTTTTTTTTTTGTGAGGCTATCTTTAGTCTCATATGGATTTCAAATAACTTGTTACTTCTTGATGACTGCAAGTGAGAGTGTTGTAAAAGGTCTTCCACAGCCTTATGATTTAAAATTTTGCAAAATGAATGGTAAATTCCTAAATGATTGAAAATTGATGATGAGTAATTCCTGCATATAGTAACAATATGATTTTGGAACGTCAACTCTAGTAAACTTAATGTGATACCTTAAGATAACATTTTCTAACGAAATTCTGTACAGACTAAATCTATCAACAATAATTTCGCAATGGTTATGATTACCCAAAAAAAGTTATAAAAATGAATCAATCTGATTTACAATAATAGAAAAACATACATTATCATATAAATTATTATTGAAAAATACTAAGTACGTTCGAAGAAACAAACAATATTCATAAACAATAACAACGTAATAGTGATAAGGTAAATAGATACTAAGTGATATTAAGAGTATAAAATTAAAATAAATTGCATAATAGAATGATATGTTAAACGTGCAGTCACATTGTTTCTAAGATAATTAAGCTAAAGGTAATTGGTAGCTAAAGATAAAAATAAAATAATTTTTTTTGGATGCTTTACTTAGACATAACTAATAAAAATAATGATGCGGCCAAGTGCGATTCGGACTCGCCCATGAAGGGTTCCGTAGCAGCAAGTAACATCTTATAAAAGTTTTTGTAGTTCGTTGTAACTTTGATCGATGTTTTAATAATAGTGTTTTGATTGAAAGAAACGTAAATTGCGGTTTATGATTTATGACGTATTAAAAAAAAGATTTCGTTCAAACCAATTTTCGTTGGAAGTTTGCATGGTAATGTACATAATATATTTTTTTTAGTTTTATCATTCTCTTATTTTAGAAGTTACAGGACACACACACACACACACACACACACACACACACACACACATTTTACCACTTTGGAAGTGTCTCTCGCGCAAACTATTCAATTTAGAAAAAAATGATGTTAGAAACTTCAATATAATTTTTTAAGATACCACATCCATAGATACCACACACGTATGGTTTTGATGAAAAAAAAATTTTCGAGTTTCAGTTCTAAGTATGGGGACCCCCAAAAAAAAAATTTTCTTTAAAAATAATAATGCGGTTCACAGAATACATCTAATGACCAAGTTTCAACGGTATAGTTTATAGTTTCGGGAAAAAGTGGCTGTGACATACGGACGGACAGACAGACAGATATGACGAATCTATAAGGGTTCCGTTTTTTGCTATTTGGCAATGGAACCCTAAAAATTGATCATAATAGATAGATCCCTTAACTTCAAACAAGTCTGACAATAATGACAACGAAATCATCCGTAGAGAATTAACATGACTGCTTGTTTTTGTGCCACAGATAAAGGCTATTAAACACAGATAAAAAATATGCTTTGGGTCATTTTAATTTTAAGTTTACTACACATCAAGCACTACTTGTTCCATTTTTACAGAAAAGGAAGTGAAACACTCGGCTCCCGCTGATTAGCTCAAAATTTTATACATTTCTTATTATATTTGTTATTTAAACCATCCATCGGTGTACTTCACTATTATTTTATTCCTTACAATAAATAAGATATATTACAACATTTTAACATCAATTATTGGGCAGTGACCTGCAAGGCATGATCACCTCGCTTGGTTGGAGGATCCTCCCTTTGTGATGGAGGAACACGAAACCCGTTAATTCACAATTGTATAATTTTTGTAAAAAATTATACAAATGAAGAAAAATCTATCTTTCGACCTGAGTTATATGTATGCAGAGAACAGACGTGCATATATTTTTTTTTATTCTACGGGTTGGAATATTGAAATCTGCTGATTTCCACCCTTAGAATATTCTTAGAAGCTATCTTATTCTTGTCCCGATTTACCTTTTTCTAATCATCATCAGTTCTAACTGGCTTCTTCTCCTCCAACTTCAATTGCGATGAATGAACATTTTATTTGATTGCCTATTAACACATTAGTCAGTGTGGACGTGCATTAGTAAGTAAGATTAGTTCGTTCCGCTTGCTGCCTTTCGGCGCGTAGTATGACTCGTCGTTTTGGAATTGTTCTGTAAAGTTGCTGGGACGCTCGTTACTATTGTCTCACTTCAAAATTGTTCTTGATCAAAATACCAGATCTTGATCGACTCTTCTATCACACTCACATTTTGTACGTCACAGATTCTTTAATTTTTCAACTATCTTAACCAAATTTTTATGATGGAACAATTCTTATCAGTGGTCTGCTGTAGATCATAAATTATCATATCTGGAGCCTTAATTGATATCTTTTAGGTGGAATACATTAATGACAAGGCGGTTTTCTTCTCGAAAAATTGGCAGAAGCAAATATATAGCTGAATACAATAATTTAAGAACATGGAGTATAGTGTACTATGCTCACGAGGTTTTTTAACAGCTTAGTATATCTGTACTTAATTTATAATGTTGTAAGTAACTTCGTCCTTTTATACATAATACTCGTTCAATGCTAAACCGCCAAATTCTTGAAAAAGGACATATAGACTATAGAATAGACATATAGATAGTACATAAGGACATATTATACTTACCGCGATAACCGAAATAAGCTACTAAGAAATGATATAGTAAGTGCCCTATTTGAAAGATTTTTAAAGATAGGACTTGCAAATACTAAAATATCTTCATATGACATTACTATTTAAGGTCATTTGGCAGAATTATTATATATATAGATAATCCTATACGAAGAATATAGGAGAAACTTCTATACGCTTGTCGAGATGTCTGTTACTGTCCAATGTGATTGGCGATTTATGAGTTGAAAACACGAATGCACTCAATTATTAAGTGAGGTATCGATTTGTACGGCCGTAAAGAGCAGTGGACTTAGATTGTTCCGTGTTATATATTTAATGTAATGTCTAGACAATAAAAGCATGATTCAGAAAAAGTTCTGTGAAAATGTAAATTAATAATTATAATTATAAATAAATATAATTACTAATAAATAAATAATTCAACAAAATAACGAGTATTTGTATACCTCAAAAGTGGCTTCTCACATCAGTTAACGCCATATATTCGTGCATAAAAACAAGTAAAACACTACAACGGACTTATTTCCATGGAAACTATGTTTCCAGATACCAGGGAGTGCGACATCTCATAAATCATAGCTTTCATGTAGTGCTGTAACTCTTCTTTTATTACCTTTAATTTGTAATTTGACTTATATAGGACTTTAAAAACGTTTTTAACTTAATCTTTAATAGTTATCATCATCGGCCCACTGCAGTCCACTACTGGACATAGGTCTCTCCCAAGGCATACCACAGAGTCCGGTACGATGCTTTTTGCATCCAGTTGCTGCTGTTGCCGTTATTTCAAAATACAAACACGAGTAGACACATTACATCTAGACGCAGACCAACACCTCCTCACCTAATTATTTGTCCTGGGTATAAATCAAACCCCCGACCTCTGGCGTAATAATCGGGGCTACTTACCACCAAACGTGATGTCTTAAATAGATAGATAAAAATACTATATTCAATACGATTAAAGTTTTTTTTTTTTACATGCTTGTCTCAATTCAGGTATACCAATGCCATACTTTAACAAATAGATGTAAAGAGCAGAAATAACAAATCAACCTATCGTCTTCCAATGCCTACACAAAGGAGCAATTATATGCCGGTCTTGTGCTGTCCGTATCTTCCGCAGCTTCTCACTTTCTTCAACACACTAAATCGTCCAAAAACCACCAACGCATCGGTATGTATATTATTTTTTTATCTTCCTAGCCTTTATTATTCACAAGATTATTTTGGGTCGGTTACTAGCTCAATCGGTTTGGCATTAGACTTCCGCAACTCTGAGAGCGAACTGAACTCGAATGTTGAATTAATTGTCATCCTGCAAGAAGTGGTTGAGGGCCTATTTCTACAGAGAGTGAAACACACACCCCCGTCGATGACTGCCTCAGCCGGAGACGGCAGGGAGAGCGAGTCTGATATTCGGCCCATCTGAGGCAGGGACGGCTATTCTACGGATTCAGTCCAAAACACTGCCCGAACCCTTGACCACATGTCGAGCCACTTCAGGGATATATTGGACGCTAGCCTGACTTCTAGATGCTTTTCTAAGAGCAGGAAGAGCGGGAAGCTGGTCCCACTAAAGAAGCCGGGACTGCCTGCCGATGCGTTTGCGGGCCCATCGTGTTGTTTGTCGAGGCGGGTAGACTATTTGCGAACAAAACTCTTTATCTGCATTGTCCGGCAACTCTGCGAGGTGTACCCTACTTTCGAGCGGTACCTTCGATGATAGATGGTGTGCTGCGCCTGAGGGTCGTGACCGAAGAGGCATTGAGCTGTGACGGCGTGCTGTTGGTGGTGTCGTTGGATATCGTGCTCTTCGATGAGCACTTCCAACAGCTTGCTGCAAAGCTGGTCAACACTACCTACGCCCTTGGGTTACTTTTGCCCAATTTGGGTAGGACTAGTGTCGCGATAAGACAGCTGTACACGGGGTTGTCTGGTCTATGGCGCCAATACGTGAAAGTACTTATTTTTTCACTTTTTACTTAAAAAAAAATAAGTACTTTCACTTATTGCATACTAAACAGCAATTTCATAGGTAACCTATTACATTACAAAATATGACATTTGTTTTTATTTAATAGTAATGTAAATACAAGTTTTTATTTAATAGTTATGTAAATACACACAAATATTGTCTAGTCTTTGTGGTCAATGATTTTAGGTCTCTTCTTGCCAGTTTCAACCAAGTGTTTCTCATTTTAACTTCACCTGGCACTTAAATTCTTATTTTTGTGGCGTTTTACACTGTGCCTGAATAGGTAAAGAATCAATGGTAAACATTATAACTCATTATTTTCACAAATCTTGTTTCTTGGTCTTTTGCAGTCGTATTGACTAACGAAGTGACGTTACGTGCTGAAATAGCATGGCGGCTAGCGAATCCGGGTGAAAATACAAAATCATAAATAAAAATCCCTTTTCTCAGAGGTCCATGGAAGCGGCTTGTGCCTTGGTCGGAATTCCTACATGGGCTTTGGAGGCGGAAGTTTATCGTCAGACGGCTGATTTCCTGGCGGAAAACGGCCTCTTCCCGAACAGATACGCGGCTCAGCATACACTGGCGGTTTGCTCCGTCTGGGCAACGGAGCGTTGGGCCCTCACAGTAGTCATCAAAGGAGATCAAAGGAGATCTCTCGATAAGTGCCGTCGTATACTTTATGACTAGTTTTACCACTCCATGATTTACCGTGGTCGGAACATTCTGCGAGGACAACCTCCAATCGAACCCAATCCGCCGCTGGGGAACCAGACGTCAAAGGTGGGCATATCAGCGCCTCATGCCGTCCTAAGTTCACACCGGTCACCCGCGGATGGTAGGATTGGGTTTTCCCTCCATCCGTTTCAGTAGCCAGGCAGCGGCGAATCGACGTTTCATTTCATTAAATAGAGAGTCAGCCTGATAGTTTTCATGATATATTTTAATTAATTAAATTATCAATTATTGAGTGAAATCAAAGAAAAGTTAAAATTCAAGCTTTGTTTTATTTCAATATTTTATACATTAATTTGGCAGTTTCCACTTTGTTGCAATAACAGAAAATCATAATTAGTAAAAAAAAGTTTTCTATTAATGCCTATAGTCACTAATAATAATATTTTTAACAGTAAATAAATTCAACTAGTAATTTAGAGTAACATAAAAATAAGCATTTCTTAGCGAAAAAATAAAAACAAACTGGACTGTTTACAATAATCTTATTAAAAGTTGGGCTCTTATTTGCATATATTTATTTACATTTTTGCTCATCAATAAAACACAACGTATTGATTTACCTTTTGCATACATTTATTTTGTGAGGCTGAAGTCTATCACTACTTATTTGTAAAAACTTAACCTTTTGAATCTTGATGTACAAAATCGACTATTTCATTTTCAGTGACTCTAATTTTAATTAACCAACTAGCCTTTATAGCATACTCTCTACGCTACATAAAAGCGCTACATGAAAATGAGAGCCACGTCCAACGTCATAGAGAATAGTTTTATCTACTGAAGCAAAAATAAAAGTTTACCTTTTACAGATTTTTGTACATATTTGCTAAATCATTTACAGTAAATTACACTTGACCTACTTATAAGATTCCAATGGACATTTATTAGGTTTAACTCTAATTTCTAGCTAGGCGCTTTTTATAAAATCGATGTAGTAGAAAATGTTATATTCAAGTAGTTCTTTACACATAATCAAGGTTTATTTGATTATAGTAATGACAAAAAGGTCAGGTTACCGGTAACAAATTTGTTCAGACTTATTAATACTACTTAACTATCAATAGTAAAGTAGAATTTAAGACTCTTTCTTCAACGTTCGTTAAATGAGTTTAATAATATTTATAACACACGGATTTTAACTGATTGCCGTATACGGATCGATACGACTAGACCCAATATGTCCATACGTAAAAGGCTAATTAAACGATTTCATACCGTAAAGAAAAAAAATCACAAGTACTTCTGAAGTTACGTAAGTAAATCTTAGCCTGCTTCCTTCTTAGTAATCAAAACAGTCAATAGTGAATTATTGTCTGTTCAGCCTTAAAAAAAACAATATAGCAACGGATACCAAAAAACCATTACATCAATTTAGATATCAAGAAAGTAAAAGTTGTCTTGCTATATTTATCACATGAAGAAGTAACACAAAGTTTGTCATTAAAATCACTTTGCCGAAAGATGCGCTGTCAGGTAGTTCATCACCTGTAACCAAAATAAAAAAGTGGATCAGGGCAGATACAGAAGACTATAGAAAAATACTATATTAAGATTAGATTACCGTACCGATTAGAATAAATTTATTGAAACCGAAATCGAAATTACTATAAAGTAACCAGATTAAATAAAGTTAAAATAAAAACTAAAAAATACATACAAATAAATAAATAAAGCTAACTTTAAATCTTTATATAATTATGTTGTACTATACCGGAAGTGTTTGGGTGTCGTGACTCTTAATTCTTTACTTTTTTATTATAAATTTTATGTTTGTAAATGGTATTAGTAATTATAATATAAAATCTAAGTTTTATTATTAAAATATTGTGAAACAACCATTTACTTGCGTGAAACCAAAATATGTCTATGTAAGTAATATGTTTACCGAAATCACTTTCTCCGTACATTTCACCTTGGAAGTTTGAGCTGATAGCGTTGCTACTTTGGATGATTTGCGGCAGACCTGTCATAATTAAATTAATTTTAGTATCCAATTTATAATAAATTGTTCAGAAGCTCTTAGTCAAGTGGCTTTATTCGATTGGAAACAATCACCGAAGGTAAGCAACGACTTCGCGGTCAGTAACTAGAATGGTGACCGTTTGTTACATGATAAGCATAGTAATTGTAAAGTATAGTTGAAGGCTGGTGGCTTAAAAACATCCAACGGTAAAATTACGTAGACACAACGTGTGTTGCCAGTCCCCAACAAGCACTCGCCCAGCGTGGGGATGTATGGCGTTAACCCTTTCCTGAGAGGAGGCCCGAACCCAGCAGTGGGACATTTTGGGTTGTTGTTTAATGACTTGTTCAAGCTTTGTAAGTTTTAGTTTACTTACCCTTTTTCCTAATAGTTTGATTGTCCAAAATAGATTTTTGAGTTGTAGTAAAAGCAGATGGCGGCGCTGGTATCTCTGTAAAAAAAAGTTGTTTCAATTTTCGTTACAGACGTTACAGTAGTCAAATAATGAAGAAAAAGTTGTCGAGTGAAGAAAAGCATAATATATGGTTTGTTTAATAAATAATACTGACACTGGTTACCTCAACACTGTAAACTGATTATCAATTTAGTTTTAAATCAGCCATATAGCTCTTTTTTATTAGGTGGTGACTTTATTTCATCTACACCATCGAAGCATTAAATTCACATCACTTAACATAGGTTCCAAATTAATGAATACATCTAACGCACTGGATGATGTAGATGAAAAACGCAGTTTAATTTGCACTATATAAAAAGAACCTTAACCAATAATTGACAGCCCGTTTTGTTTGATTTTCCCACACTTTAAATTCCCAAAGATCGTAAAAAAGGCTGTTTATTTTTACGAGTCTCAACGGTTTCAATCGCTGCCTTCAACGAGAACCATTTTAAATCAATCTAAAAATGTTGAAAAATTACCGTCAAGTTTGATGATTCCATCTGTTTCGCCCAGAGAATTTTTCGCGATGCATTTGTAGAATCCAAAGTCTTCTTTGGTGATGTTCTTTATTTTGAGCATCATGAACTTGTTATAGCCACTGTCCATCGGGAATGCCTCGTACTTGCCTCCTATAATTTCCATTTCTACTTAAATAAAATACCTGTATTTATAAGTACAAATATCATACCTAAGTAGGAAGTTAAAATTCTAGGTACAGTATTTTGATGTCATAGATTTTAAAAAAGTGGTTTCAAAATACGCGCCTCCTTCCTACCGTAAATTATTTCTTTTTATTCACTTAGTTAATTTAATATATTTTTATCAAATGAGAATTCTCAAATTTTAACACGAAATTGAGTGGCAAAAATAGCACAAATAGCTATAATTTCTTGATTATCCAGATAGCATGCAGTGAGTTCAATAGTTTTAATTGTCTGACACAAATACAATTTGTGTTAGAACTTTATACGATAATTAAAATTAGGTATCATATAGAAAAAATACTTTTGTACCATATTAGGTTATCTCTATTAACTAGTTTTCATAACTAGATTTAATTGTCTAACACAAATACAATTAGTGTTAGAAAGTTATACGACAATTAACATTCTCAACCTAGGTGTCATAAAGAAAAATACTTTTGTACTTTTGTACCATATTAGGTTATCTTTATTAACTAGTTTTTATAACCAGTTTTAATTGTCTAACACAAAAACAATTAGTGTTAGAACGTTATACGACAATTAACATTCTCAAACTAGGTATGTATAGTAAAAAAAAAATATTTTTGTACCATATTAGGTTATTTTTATTAAAAAAAATGCAATTTGGTAGTTTTTTTTGTCTAAGGGCAATCTGAATTCGTAGGGTAAACTAGTTGCCAAAGATATTCGAGCCAACCAAGACCTACAGATTAATGTGTTTTCCAAAATTCGAAACAGATGAGAAATATCTAAAAACTTT
Organism: Phragmatobia fuliginosa; assembly: GCA_932526445.1. Lineage (NCBI taxonomy): Eukaryota > Metazoa > Arthropoda > Insecta > Lepidoptera > Erebidae > Phragmatobia > Phragmatobia fuliginosa. The sequence goes on along the minus strand of OW052068.1, from coordinate 10,217,240 downwards.
CATAACACTACACTATAACTATAATTTTCATCCACACACTTAAACATACCAACAAATACATATATTAATGGATTTATATATATTTGTACATAAAACAGATAAACTCTCATACTTATGTCTGTATATGTTAAGCAGGCACCACACTTCGCTATTCGCTATTCGTTATGCGGGTTATTCGCGCGCAGACGGCGAAGTGTGGAGAGTATATTCGCCAATATTCGCTTTATTCGTTAAGCCGAATAGCGAATACGCATATCCGTCGACTTGTCGGTTTTTTGACACACTTCAAAGGACACGAATAAGGCGAATACGCGCATCGACTGTCCACACTTCGGACGGCTAGTGAAGTGCCCTGTGCATAGTGTGCATAACTAACAACCATAGACTATAAAACAGTTTTCGAAATAGATAAATCAATTAAACGATTAAAATAATCTATCATATGATCAAAATAATTAGACTTCATTTAAGTATTGTTTCTCTCAATTTAATAAAATAAAAAGGGAATTAAAATAATATGTTTCGTTCGTTCGTTGACCAATAAAAATGACAATGTCCTGTGCTCATCTAACAACCATAGACTATAAAACAGTTTTTGAAATAGAATAAATCGATTAAACGATTAAAATAATCTATCATATGATCAAATTAATTAGACTTCATTTAAGTATTGTTTCTGTAAATTTAATAAAATAAAAAGGAAATTAAAATATTATGTTTCGCTCGTTCGTATGGATTCGTTACGTTCACCATAAAAATGACAATGACACATCTCTACAACACACATATTTGACATACCAGTTCGAAGTGTGGTGGCGTGTTTGTTGTTTGCGTGCATAACAAATATTCGGGCGAATACGGCGTAGACACATAACGAATAGCGAATAACGAAGTGTGGTGCCTGCTTAAGACTATGCATGTTACTCATATGGTGGGAAGTTGAGTGTTAAGTAGTCTTTTATTATTCTCGGTCAAATGTTGTCATCGACTTGCAATTGATGGTCCAGTCGTCATGACATTACCTGAACGAATCTGTAATGGCTAATAAATTAAGATATATGAAACAGTGAGCCAAGTAATGGAATCCACCCTTGCCTTAATTTAATACGGTAATATTAGCAGGAAAACCGTTATAAAGTATGGTTGTTATGACACTTGGGAAGAGGGTTGAGGTTGGACACTTGGGACACTTTGCAAATACATATTTAGGAATTAGTTATTATAAAAATAAACTGTAAATTCTATTTTTATTTCGAAGCTTTTAAAGGTAAATAAATCAGAGAACAGTGACAGATAGGCAGAGACGTATGGTAACAATCGAAAACCCCATTTCACATATGCTATGTTCTGCTATATTATTATATTCAGAGATCAATTTCAACATTTTTAAAAGTGATAAAGATTATACTTGTATTGCCTATTTTTAATGGTTTTATTTCCTAAATCACTCATCCCATTATTCTCTAAAGTATCCAAATAGTTCTTAATAGGTACTTACATTGATAAATACGTAAATAGTAAACACACACACAGTTTTTGCTCCGAAATTCGATACATTACTATCCTATTTTATAGTTGTGTTATATATAATATCATTTTACGCAACGCAACGCCAACTTCAGGCGTTGCAAGTTCATACCGGCTGTTATAGTGCCGTGCCACCCGTGTATTGTCTGCATACAACAGCAGTGGCACTCTACTCATTAAATATTTTAGTTGTAACTTCATACTTGAAAAAAAAAACTAAAAATATATATCGAAATTGTAATAAAGCTTTTCAGCAGTCTATTGGTGCACCGTTTGTTTGGGCAAAAGTCAATATGTATATGAGATGTCTGATGCTGTTTTGGATGAATTGTAAACATTCAATTGTTTTCACTAAAAATATTATCTTATATTCTGGTAATGTATTCACCGATCGAATACAGCAACCGAATTCAAATGCAAACAACAACCCATTTACCGATCTCAGTATAAAATACTAGGAACAAAAAGAATGTATGAAAAAGTTTCCGATTCAATGTCGCTATTCAACTTATTTATCAATTGTTCTATTCAGCCGAAGTGGATATTGTGAAGTATTTCATTAAACAAGCATTCTCTATTTGCGCATGAATAAGTACATTCGGCACGTATTCGACTATACCTCGTTCGTTTGCTTCGATACAAGAGAAACTATTTTCATTATGGACTCATAAATCAATGATACAATCGAACGATACCTTACTTGACAGGAACGCATGTTATTTATGCGAATATGATAAATATACGTATTTGTGTTGAGCTTGGAGTTCAATAATAATTTGATATCCTGTTTGTATTTAGTTTAGTTTGTTTTTGTAATGATGAGTGCATCATTAACGTATCTTAAAATAGCGCATTCCTTGTAGATAGTTCGTTATTCATTTCATGACTGATGATTACTTCTTACAGACTTGAAATTATTCTGGTTTATAAAAGCAAACATTAGTTGAAACAATATTCAAGATCCGAGTAAGCATCACTGTAAAGCAATAGAGCGCATTCACTATCTTTTTCGTATAGTCACCACAAAAGTTATATACACAGACGCAGCATAAATCACGAAACTGGAGATTTGAGGTCCATTTCATGTTAATCAATCGATATCATCACAAGTAAAGTAATTAAGAGTAAAAAGCCATGGTTGCCTATTAGAGATTGCCTTAAGCGACAAGACCTTCACTTGTACCTACTAATCTAGCTTTAAATTATATATGTATTAGCAGGTGAACAATAAAGAGATCTTCTATTATTATTATAAAGTGACTTGTGAGTTTTACATACCTACAATTTATTATAGTCTTAATACGTCCTAAGTTAGCAATCACATTGGAATACTTCATTATGCTTTATGAGTATTATGGCCGGTTAAAACTCTTTATTGGTTTTTCCCAAGCTATTGTGAGTATCGCGATAACAAACTACGTTTATAGCATCATTTAAGCCAGGATAATAGTTCACTAAATATCATCAACTTTTCTACTATGTAACGAGTGAGAAAAGTGTCGAGAAAAAATAATTATAGAGAAAAATAAACGTACCATTAAACTAAACTGATTACAGGTCATGTCTGATATTGTTTTCAGTTTGGACCTTGGGGTAAAGAAAATAAACGTGTTTGAAATATTTTACAAGGTTTTTAAATAAAAGTAGACGTTGATGTTTATTCTATTTATTATGAGGTATATATTTTTAGACTTATGCTTTGTATAGTTGCTTTTTGTCATATTGTCTTTTTTCTACCTTAAAGTTTATTAATTCTTCCTTATTAATTTTATAATTAATATAATTATTTTTTTCCTAATTTCTATAGGTAGCTTCAAGGATAAACATACATTCTCCAAGGGGTAGGCAAAGATGTAGATGCGTTATAAATACTATGAATACTGAAGCTTACTGATATAAACAGTTAGATAATTTAAAATTATGTCCTTGACGTAATTAATATCGGGTTCATAAGACTATCACCAGTCGTAGAAAAAGTCCTTGAATAAATCCATAGCGCACTATTTTTCAAAATGTTATATAATTTACACCAATGAATCTATTAAATAAGCATTCATACTTCTCATAATTAATCAATGCGCCAGGTTACACAGCTGACTAATACACTACAAATCTCACCGGAAATAATCATGTCTCCCCGGTCCGTTGTCCAGTAGTTGATGGAGGAGGGGTATGCTTCCGTGTGGCACTCTAGGGTTACATCTTGTCCAATGTAGGCTCCTTCTAATTGATTTGGTATAGAGAGCATGGGAGGAACTGTTGAAAAACATCAAACATTAGTACTAGAATTATTAAGAGTATCGGTAATTAAAAAATATAACATGGAAATTCTCAGTAAAGATAAAACATAAAAAAACGTAATTAATTCTGAAAAACTATGTAAAATGTTTTTGCACAGAAAAAAGCACACAAGGCTGCATTTCACTTTTTTTTCTCATACTAAAATTGAGGTAGGACTTTCGTTCGCATTCTCTAAAAGTAATCAAAATGTTAGTATCTTTCTTTTTGACACGAGTAATAAACATCGGCCTTGATGGATCAATCATAAAACAATTTTAAACTACTGTTAGTCAAACTATAAGTCATTAAAGTAAGACAATAGCTATATACCAATTATTTATCGATCAAAAATTTTATCTACGACTGAAACACGCTCCTTACTGTTTTATTAATAACTATACAAGATTATTTAATTTAACAGACAAATAGAACACCCACCTTTGTTTCAAATAAATTATATTAAAACATTTTCGTTCATTTCTTTTTTTTACATTAAAATATTGAAATTAATTTGAGATTTGTGGAACGTTAGAGAGTTTTTCTTTGCTTTTTTTTCAAATTAGGTTTGGGTCGGCTTTAAGTCTACTACGATGGAAAATTATGAAAATAAAATGATGAAATTGATGCTATCAAATATATTTTGCTGCAGTAGAATCTTACGCTATAGTTTGTCTATAAAAAGACGGTTAGCTTTCTTCTTGACGAATATAGAGTATATAAAATACACAAAATAATTAAAGCAAGACCCATTTACACATAAAACCGTACATAGCATGACTGTAGACGGTTCTGTATCTGCACGTGTCTTGTGATCAGCAGAGGACTAGTTCGTTTTCTTCTATGGTTGCTTTGAATAATTTTCTTACAAAAATAAACATGTAATCCAAATTCTTACTCGAATCAGCGATGGAGTTCAAAGTAAGCTTTGTTACTTATAAAACTATACGGTATGTTCAATCTTATCTGGTACACACACATAATTAAGCTAACTATATTACTTCATCAATCATCATCAACAGCCTTACACAGTCCACTGCTGGACATAGGCCTCTCCTTAGAAGGAGGTTTTGGCCTACTATATTACTTATCACTTACGAACTCAACTGATGGATGTTTTTCCTTCCAATGATACTTTTATTTATTTTGAGCACTTTTGGTACCATTTTTTTAACACCTAAGATTTCAGTATCTAAGTAATTCCGTTTATAACACCAACAGGTGCTTCAGAAGGTCCAGAAGTTGTGATGCAAAAGACTTTTATCTTTTTTAGATATAAAACTAGTAAACTAAATATAGTCTTCTATTTTTTTTTATATATAATATAGGAATTTATCATACACATTCACCATAATTTGTTTACGTCTATCTCAATCACTATAACATAATTTTCCGAAGTGGAATATTACTGTCTCTCCGTTCCAATTCACACAGTCGTTTCGGCAGTAATTAGATGTGTTGTGACATCTACACGTGAGAGTGGAAATACTTACACTGAACCATGAGCATGATCCGTTTGCTAATCGAAGGTGGCACACCATTAGATGCTATACACAGGTAAGCTCCCATATGTAATCGAGACACCTTTGTTATTGTCATTGTCTCTCCATCCACTACGCTCACTGTCAACAAAACAAATTATGTATTGACTGTTTCTCTCACAATTTAAATACTTGTGATCATAGTAAGAGAATGATCAGAGTACCTTTGAATACACGATTTTTACATATATTTCAGTCTAAATAATAAAACTGTACTAGGGAATTCTGGTAAACTAATATTGGATGGCATTTCTTTTTTCGTTTGAGAATAATAATTGTGAAACTCCTCCGTTTTTGAAGATGGTTAAAAACAAGAAAGTTACAGACCCCTACGATAGGTGTACATGTCGGTTATAGGGGTATGTGCTACTCTTGACTGGTTATTTTTAGGGTTCCGTAAGTCATGAATCTGAATTCTAATAGATTCGCCATGTCCGTCCGTCCGTCCATCCGTCCTCGACCTACCACCCAAACAATTGGTGCTAGAGAGATGAAACTTTGCATGAATATGTGTTGTAATTACATGGGCAAAGTGCTATAATAATATTACGAAAAATATTTTTATTTGGGGTACCTCCCCTACATGTAAAGTGGGGATGTTTTTTTTTCTCCCGTCTACCCCATTGTGTGGGGTATCATTGGACGGGTCTTTTAAAAATGTTGTGAAATTTAAAAATATTTTTTTATATTGGTATCCGTTTATGAGTTATTCAACTTGAAAGCCATTTTTTGTTAAAACTAAAAGCATGATAGTAGCCCATATTTAGAACTTTATTACGAAATCTTTTACTTTTAATAGATTCGTTGTGAGAAAACTAGCGGTTTTGATAACATTTTTATTTTAGGAGTTATAGGGGCCTAACTTGTAAAATGCAGTCACTTGGAAAACTTTGTACGAAAATAATGATAAAAACGAAAATAAGTTAACTTAATTGTCAATTGGACACGATTTCAAATCTACCTACCATTATGGGTGACTATAGAACCCTGTTTTATGCGTGACCTGACATGCACTTGACCAATTTTTTTTCTACAAAAGTTTAGGTGTTAGACCTAGAAAAGTAATAATCGCACAATCAGGTTAGACACAATGCCACACACAACTAATGCATACAATACAAGTCTCCCTAGTAATTACGTGATCCCGCCCGCGCCGGACGCACCGCACGCAACGGATTTTATTTTGCTTTGTATGATTTCACATAGTGCGGCGTCCACTATCCGCGCCGCCCGCACCAAACGCCGGCAAGACAAATCCGTTCAAACCATTGCGTGCCGTGCGTCCGGCGCGGGCCAATGGACGCGCACCTTTAGGTTTTTTTGTTTTATAATTTACCGGTAAAGAGGCGTAATTTGTAGATTTCTTTTTAAAAAAAAAGTGTCTCTCTGGATTTTAAACGAACCTTGAGAAACGCTTACTGTACATTTTTATCGTGTATAAAAGTTCATCAATTTTTATGTAACAATTAGTACGGCCATTATTATTAGTGACACTATATTTTTCATGATTTAAATTATCAGGTAGCGTTTATTGAAAAAACAAAAAAATATAGAATAAGTTTAGATACTACGATTATAAGATTCAACAGTATCAATATAGTACATCGATTACTTAATCAGTCAATGTCGACTTTGGGTATTGAGATAAATCCCTACGCTTGTCCTCAAGATCCCGTGTTCGTGAACCTCCGCGAAATCGACTTAAATGGATGATTTTTTACAAGCTTACATTTGTCAAGCCGACCCTGTTGTGGCCTCAACAAGCGAGCTCATTATTGTTTCTAACCCTAATTTAAATAAAGGATGGAAACTACAAAGTGACCAATTTATTTACGTAAATATTTACAAGCTTCACCGTGTGTAATTCTAAATTACACAAGGCATCGTGAGTCGTGACGTTTAAAAATATATTGAATTAAGAAACCCAAAAATGGGTAATTTAATATTTTTAACCGACTTCAAAAAAAAGGAGGAGGTTCTCAATTCGTCGGAATCTTTTTTTTAGTTTCTGTATGTTCAGTATGTTCAGCGATAATTTCGTCATTTATGAACTGATTTCAAAGATTCTTTTTGCATTGGAATGGGCGTAGCTTGCAGGTGGTCCCATCGTCACCGCATCGGGATCCGATGGGACCCCAAGGAAATCGATAAAATAGTTATTAAATAAAAATGATAATTGAGTTTATGAGAATACAATTTGTTTAGAAAAAAACACCCTTTAACTTAATACCTTAATTTTATTATATCTGACTAGACCTAAATGTAAAACTAAATGAATTTTTTCCTCCTTTTTCTAAACTAAGGCGGATTCATATGAGTCATTTTAGTAAAGTACAACATGGAAAAAAAGTTAATTTTTTCCCAGTTATGTTTATTTCATTAAGTTTTCAATATAAACAAAAGCAAACCGCTGTTAACGTCGTAATTATGGTTAACGACTTTCAGAACCAATTAAATGAGTTTTAATGTGTTTCAAATGATAGTTCGGGAGTTTTGGTTTGAAATTTAATAAAAGGACAATTTCATTTTAGTTTCAATTTCCTTTAATTTGAACTCGATTAATAAAAATTTCTAACAAGTTAGAGTTTATAAAAAAAATACTCTGCGGTAATTCAGTTGCTTAATTTGAAAAATAATCTTATATATAAAATTCTCGTGTCACAATGTTCGTTCCCATACTCCTCCGAAACGGCTGGACCGATTTGTATGAAATTTCGTGTGCATATCGGGTAGGTCTGAGAATCGGCTAACATCTATTTTTGATACACCTCAAACGCGAGCGGAGCCGCGGGCATCAGCTAGTAGTTATATAAAAATAGAATGCTCTAATTTAGTACATATTTTGACTATTTAAAAGACTATTATTTTTACGAAATTTTTAATAAAACAGTTTACAATGTTTGTAAAATTTTAACTCAATTCAAACCGATGTATTCATTTTCATTTTCAGAGCATACGTTTGTAAATTAGGGTAATACGGCAATATCTTTTGAAATATCTTACCTGATTCACCGTTATAATTAAAATCTTGTCCGTCCTCTCTCCTCCACATTACATACGGCTCTGGATATCCGGAGCCACGACACACCAAGGTCACGTCAGCGCCCTCCCGTACTACCATATCCGTAGACGTCATGTTATCAATGATTGATGGAGGTACTGTGTCAAACAACATATTGTACATAATACTTTATAAGAAACTATATTCATTAGCTTAATAATGTGCACAGACATGCAAATACATTCAATAAAATTCTTCAATAAAATAAATGTGAAATACGAATATAACAATGTGAGCGAACACGAAAATAAAATTTGTAGTCATTTGTTCTTATGATTAAGTACCTGTAAGGCATAAGAAAAAGAGTATTTTATCAGAACCCGAAAGTTTTTTACTGAGTGAAACCCACAATTATTACTGATTAGTTCCTACTACTAACATGAACTAAAATTGTTTTACTTATATAAAATGTTGTACAATAAATTAAGTTTTATTACACGTATCCATTACTTCGTATTGTGAATTGTGTACCATCTATAGATTTAAAAAAATCCTTGCTAGAAAAACTAAATAAATATTGTTCATTTAAACTTTACCAGTGTTTATCTATGTTATCCCTGAAAATCTTTTTATGTCAAATAATCTAGGAATTCTCAGAATCGAAAATAATTTCTTCCACTTGAAAACGAATAAACGATAATAAGATGAAACGATAATACCCCGTTAGGTACATCTTGAACATAATAGGCGGAGAACATACACGATCAACTTATATAGAAAATTGCAGATAAAATCACGCTTTCTGTTGCTGTCTTGTGTAAGGGCTTACCTGTTAAAGTAGACTGTATATTCCTGTTTATACATATTTTAAGGGAATACTATTCGGACGGAGAACCGAAGTACCCTTCGGCGGCCTACGTCGGTAGTAGGGAGCATTTTTTTGAGTTGCCCCTGCTTTACCCCGAAATGTACCTCCCAACTGAGGTACATTCCAGGATGACCAGAGTCAGTCCCGATACAGGCCGATATCGTGCCTTTCAACGTTCTACATAGTAAAAGGTGGAACACCCCATCCACCTTAGACGAAACCCCCTGGCCACACCTGGGTATTACCTGTCTCGGGTCACATCTCCTCAAGATATAACTGGAGCAACCCTAATGAGACGGTTTGCAAAACTAGCGACCTCCACTACGTCCCCTTTTCTCCTTCAAGCGGGTGATTGTATATTCTCCAATAATAAATTTGCTAAACGCGTCTGGTAGCAATTCATTCAGAATTCTCAGGTGCAGCATCTTGGGTACTTTTATAATACTATATTAAAATTAAACATTAAAATGCATGGTACTAACCAACAACTTGAAGATATCCTTTCCTGGAGCGCATTGGATCCGTGTTGACCTGGCACATGTACCATCCACGGTCTACTTCTGACACGTTTTTAATATGCAAGTACCACGATCGGTGATCATTATATGATAAACTTATGCGAGAGTTCTGAGTAATAATGTTGTGATGTATACTCAGTATGGTCTGTTTATCCATACTAACCCATGCTACCTACAAAAATAGATTCGTTGTTATTGATTCTTATGTCTACAGTTTGAATTAATGTATACATATATTATGTCTCCAATCGAAGCCATTCTTCATGTCTATCTGACTAAGCTTTTACGTGGGATTTGTTTTGTATGTCAAGGCTTAAATTATTAGTTTTGTGATAGCAACTACAAGTAAAATTATTTTATATGATATTTGGTACATTTAATTCCAGAAAACAATGATTACACGAGACCCTGAATAAACATTTCAATATTTACATGATATAATGAATTCATCACATGTAAAGTTTAAACATGAGGTTAATGTAGATTTTAAAAAGGTTTAATTATTTTTTAAACTAAAGCAGTAGGTAATACCTTGAAGCCTCTCAGATTGTCAACAACACAAGCAAGTAGTGCGTCCCGTCCAACAGTCACTGTTACATTTGGTATTGGCTCGGCGAATCTCGGGTACATGGATTCTGAAAACAAATAGTCCAATAAATATTCTCGTATAATGAATAGTAAACATGTTTACTTGATATAAAAGTTTTAGAGCGGAGGAGTAAAAAGAGTCACAAAATAATATGACGACCGGTGCCGTCGTGTCTACGTTTGCCGTAGTGCCAGCTTTCGCGTCGCGTCGGAATAGTTTCCAAGTTTCATAAAATTAACGGACAGTTTTATCTGATTTTTTCATCAGTAATGAACGCAAAAATACTTAGTCATTTAATTTAAATTTTCACAATAGACAAGCATAAAAGTTACAAATTTAGAATATAAAGGCACTTTAACTTTTATTCTCGTCTAAATAACTAGAAAATGACATTTTTTTAACAATGGTAAGCATTGCTGATTTTGGCTCTAAGCTTTTCTAAAAACTAAATGTTCCCTTATTGAGCACAAAAAATACATACACATTTTATTAAAATAACAAATCTCTTTATACCAAAATACTTAGGTACCTATTGAAACGTTGCTCAAGGATAAAAACGTTATCCTTGATAAGAAAATTAAATTATAAATTAAGTTATAATACCAATATATATGAAATATCATAGATAGGAAAAAGTTTGATTAAGTGTATTCTTATAGTTCTAGGAATTTCTATTTCTTGAAAGTCTCGAGGACTTTTAGTTATGTGTCGTAATATATATTAGAAAAGATGGGCGTATAAAATATAGACAAAAACCTATTGCTTTTGTCTACCTTTTCAAATATTTTCGTGAGTGTATGTACATTACATCAATAATGTACGTTTTTCTTTAATCAAGCTTACATTCTATACAAGTTTGACTTTGTTATTAACCTCGGAGTTAATATCAACATTAATTTAATTTACCAGAGGTCTAAAAATGCAGTAGTGACTCGATAGGCTGCCATACTGTTCATAACCATACTGCATTGTCCGCATTCCCAATAAGTATGGTTGTCACCACTACTCTCAGACTCTAGTCATGCTTTCAGGCAGATTGGACTTATTTATTTATTTATTTAATGTTTTTTAAAGACCTATCTTACGATACCCCACATGATAGGGAAGACGAGAGAAAAAAAAAACATCCCCAGTTTATGTGTAGGTAGAGAGTTACATGAAAGAAAAATATTTTTCATGATTTTATTGTGGCTTTTTCTCGATAGATGGATAGACGGAGGGACGGACGGCCATGACGACTCTAAAAAGTAGTCATGAACTACGGAACCCTAAAAAGGAAAAAAGAAAAGTTTTTCTATTTATGCTATCTGTAATCTTTATATATATAATTCTTCTGTGAGTGTGTATGTCACTGAACTTCTCTCAGACGACTGGACCGATTTTGATGATTTTTTTTGTCTGTGTTCAAGGGGATCTGGGAATGGTTTAGATTCGCAATCGAACCCGGTAGGTGGCGCTGCGATCAAGTTCTGGAATTTTAAAGCTGTTGTGTTTTTGAGTTATAAATCTATATTTGTAATGGAAGTGTGATTTGAATCTATTGCTCACAATCTTTTTTACTGCTAGTGGTTTCAGTAGTACAGAAAATATATCACCGTGTTACTTTCTTTGCCAAGATTAGTAGCATAAATACCGGACAGCGGCGGATACATGGCGACCCTAGCCGTAGGGTAACGTGATTTATACACGGCCCACCAACGACAAATAGCGGTTTGTCGCTGTATCGCTCTTTTACCGACAAAATAATGTATAAGAACCACAATGCTAAAAAACATCAATCTAAAGCGTCGCCTATAAAAAGTGAGCGCTACCAAAAGGGTTTTCGAGATTTAGATAAAGTATTTATTTATATCATTTGTTAGAATGTAAGTTGGTGTATTAGCTAAGTATCAAATATCAAAGTTCACATTTCCTTTTACTTGTATCGTGTTATAGTATCTAGTTCTTTAAAAGTTCAAAAAATATCAACATCATCATCAACAGCCTTTAACCGTCCACTGCTGGACATAGGCCTCTCCTTAGAAAGGAGGTTTTGGCCTACTATACCACGCTGACCAAACGGGTTGGTATAGGGTTGGTTTCAAGTTTTCCTTCTCTTTGCATTGATGTTGTCTTGCGTAGTTTATCCCTTAGTCGCCTTTTACGACACCCGCGGGATGAATAGGGGTGGTGATACTTTGTATTCTTAATCCGTCACCACACGGACACCAGACCTCAAAAAATATGTTGTACTGTAAACTCCATTTCGGTACAAGAATGATCTACTGTCTATGCACGTGGGTTTTTGTTGCCTCTTTGACACGAGTAGCTAGTATTAGGGGTGTGTCTTTGAAGAGAGTTTATACATTATTTTTCTGTGATTGATGGGCTTGTGAAACTTACCGAGTGGGTGTGGATTGAAGTCTATGTATTAAGTGGGTGTACCTTAATTCGTATACCTTATAAGAAACTAATTTACTTTGTAGTTGTCTTTTATTCAGTTAGTGATTTAATTTTAAATTACAAAAATAGCTGTAAACAAATAAAAACACATTGATTTCTATTGTCCTTGGTAAGGCAATGAGTAATAAAGATTTTGAAACCTAGAAATTGTACATACAATGGAAAGTTTATGCTATAATAATTTTACCCAAAACATTTTTTATTCCTCTAGAAAGAAAATTCTAAATTCTAACTTTTGCGAATTTGTTGAATGAAATTAAATTCCTAGAAAAGAGAACAATTACTAAACAGTTCTAGTTCTATCGTACATAGTAGATACTTTACAATAGACTAGCTTTCACTCTTGGCTCCGCCCGCGTTAAAATCTCTCGGTTATCGCGGTAAAAAGTAGCCTATGTCCTTTTTAGGCTCTAGACTATTTGCTTACCAAATTTCATTGGCGAAAAACATACATAAAAAAACGGCCAGGTGCGACTCCGACTCGCCCATCAAGTGCTCCGTAGCAGCAAGTAACATCATATAAAAGTTCTTGTAGTTCGTTGTAACTCTGATCGAGCTTTTAATAATAGTGTATTGGTTGAATGAAAGGTAAATCGTGGTTTACGATTTATGACGTATTAAAAAAACTACTAACTGGATCTCTTTCTAACTAATTTTCAGTGGAAGTTTGCATGGTAGTGTACATCATTTTTGTTTAGTTTTTCATTCTCTTATTATAGAAGTTAAAGGGTTGGGGGTTGGTTGTTTCTCGCGCAAACTATTCAGTTTAGAAAAAAAAAATTGAAACCATCAGTTTTGAAGACCTATCCATAGATACACCACACGTATGGGTTTGTAGAAAAAAAAATAGAGTTTCAGTTCTAAATATGGGGACCCCCAAAAGTTTTTGTGTTTTGTCTATTTTTGTATGAAAATCTTAATGCGGTTCACAGAATACATCTACTAACCAAGTTTCAACAGTATAGTTCTTATATTTTCGGAAAAAAATGGCTGTGACATACAGACAGACAGACATGACGAATCTATGAGGGTTCCGTTTTTGTCCATTTGGCTACGGAGCCCTAAAAACGTACCATAATGCAATGCGTGACTACGGCTTTTTAAACTTGAATATGTGTATCTCTGTACACTGTTAATTGTGTCGATAATTTCGCTACTTTAATAACGTTGTTTGATTCAGTGTCCTGAAAATCATGTTTCATACTTTTTCAGCGACGTTTTTTGTCGTAGTTGGGTTATGCGTGTTCACTCCACGTTAGCACTCGTTTTTAACCGACCAAAAAAATAGAGGAGGTCACTGCTTGTAATATATGAACACGCATTTTTTCTAGAGAGTAGTCCGATTTCGTTAATTCTCTTTTTTACACTTAAAGGTTTAGTCTCGTATAAATTTATAAAAAATAAAACAACCTTAAAGGTAGGAAAATAGGGAATGTTTGATCACTCACTTAACATCATCTTCCTAGCCTATATTTTCAAGATTTGGGGTTGGCTACTAGTTCAACCGGTATTAACTGAGAGCGAACTGAATCTATAAATTGAACTAGTTATCAGTATATCAATAATGAGCCGGCACCAAACAAGAAAATTCTGAAATTCGTTACCTACGTAAAGTGTGATAACTTGCCCTTGTTCTTTAATTTGATTTACTTATTTCTTTAAAGTTAAGGTACATAATTTAAAAATCTTTGTTCATTGATTGTTTGGCGCCGACTCTAAACTATTTATTTATGCATATATTAGTTTTAGAAATTAGTTACTAAAGTTAAGTAGTTTATTTTTATCTGCTTTTTAGTTCTTTCGGAGGTTAAATTTTTTTGGTAAAAAATTTTATTGGAATAGAAAATAATCTACGTTTGACAATTTCACGTAAAACAAGGCGACGGATGCAGTACATTCTGGTCTAAAATTTGGTTTCTTCGGGTTTTACACATGTCAAACAAACATGAGAAAAATAGTTCTACATTACACGTTGCACAATAAAAGAAAGAAGAATCTTGTAGTAGGCCTCTTAAGTAGGCCTGTAACTGCTGTAAACATTATTTTGTTTTTACTGTTTCATAAAATTATACACAACTAAAACGAACTTCTATGTAAAGTGACCGATGACAGATCTCACTCAGAAATGGCGGACGTTGCTCGAGTTGCCAAATGAAATTTATCACATCAAACAGACACCTAAATTGATTTACCTTAATATACATTTCCGTCTCTTTGTTCAGCTGGAACATTAATACAACTTCTGACGTAAAGTATTATAACTATATGACTAAAAGGTGCTCATTATTTGTATCAAAGAAAAGTGATAATACCGATCAAAATATGTAAATACTTATAGGAGCTATAAAGGATCCTGTAGGTAGGTACCTGTAACCTTGGAAAATCTGTGTTTAAGAGTAAATCATTAAAAATAGTATACAGCTGTATATTTTTACAGTCGGCAGTATAATATTATTTCATCAATCATCAACAACATTTAACAGTCCGCTGCGAGACATACTGGCCTCTCCTTAGAAATAGTGTTATTATTTATTATTTTATTTTCCATAAAATATGTTTACATTTTTTTGTGGTGCATAATGATGAAATGTAATAACTACTGACATAATAAAAACGCGATTTTAAGGGAAAATTTGTTACAAATTTCTTAGTTATTTATCTAGCAGATAAGTTAAGAGTAGTATATATTATCAGGGTCTTTATTCTTAAGTGGTGAATGATCCTAATTTAACCCATTATTAAGAACAAACTAAAAATTTGTTTCATAGTTAAAGTCTAATCGCGCTTTGTAAATGTTAAATGTTTTTTGTATAAACATCATCAACTTATTCTTTATTTACTTTTACTTTAAAGAAGAATCGCTTAATCTACAACACAGACAGACATAATTATTTTCAAGTGATACTGATAGCCGAACTCGTATTCGTGTAAAATATTGTTTATGGTAAAACTATAAAATATTGTAAGTAGTAATATAAAGTGTGGTGACTTCCACATACAGCGTATGTGGAAGTCACCACACTTTTGTTATATGTTACAACAGCGCCATCTACCGATGAAAACACTGAAAACACGAAATGATCTATACGGAGTAACTACCAATCCTGAATCGCGAAAGTGACATTCTCGCGCCGATTAGCATATATACAACATCCCAACATCAACTGTTGGGCCGTGGCCCGCCAGGCATGATCACCTCGCCTAGTCGGAGGATCCTCCCTTTGTGTAGGAGGAACACGAAACCCGTTCCTCTACAACAGTATTGTTGTTCTAACATCTATTATTACAAGGTAGCACACAACTATGGTATGTTGATACAAAAGTACTTCGGGATAGTTTACTCCTTTTGTTTGATTAATGAATTACGGTCAAATTTGATGCTCTGGTCTGTTTTAAAAATTATAATCTTAATCACAGGACTGACTTTAAAATATAGTTGTTTTAAGTTAATGAACAGTCAACTTCATAGTAATATGAATTTAGCGGTGATATAATATATAATGGTTTTAAAACATATATATTTTATTGGTTTAGATTAGATTTACTCAGATTAGAGAATATTTATTTTGGCACTTTTTAGTCACGTGTATATGTAGTGATCAGCATAATGCAGTAAACTTGTCTAAAACATTTTTTTACATTTAAATAATGTAAAAAATGATTGTTAGGAATATGTTCTCTAGTAGAAACTACTAGGAATAGCGTCAATTTTGTTATACACTAAAGGTCCGGTTTCGCTTTGCACGAGAATCTTAGACATTCTAAGATTTCCCTTACTAAAAATGCTTGTATTATAATAAGCAATCTAAAGAGTAACAATTTTTATACTATGTGTTTAATAACATCATCAATAACTCATAATATCTCATTGCTGGTCTCAGGTCTCCTTTTAGGAGAGGGTTATGGTTCTATGTCTCCAAGTTAGTCAAGTGCGGGTGGGGGACTGGCAAGACACGTTGAGGCTCCGTAATCTTGTCGTTTGATGTTTTAAGCCGCAAGGTCTCCAACTAAGCTTCAAGACTGTTATATTATCACAACAACGGGACCGACTGCTTATCGTGACCTCCGAATCACGGAAACGCTCATAACATATCATGCAACATACGATCATGCATCTAGGTACTGACCACGGCGTCGTTGATTATCTCCGGTGATTAAATCCAATCCCCTAAGTCCACTTGGCTATAAGCGCCACTTGGCTTCGGTGGATGTATCATCATCATCATCAGCCTATATCAGTCCACTGCTGGATATAGGCCTCTCCCATTGCACACCACTTTGATCGATTTTGGGCTTCTCGCATCCAGCCCCTGCCAGCCATCTTGCGCAAATCATCACTCCACCTGGCCTGTGGGCGTCCTACACTACGTTTGCCGAGACGCGGTCTCCACTCCAGAACTCTTCTACCCCAACGGTCATCAGTTCTGCGGCTAATATGGCCAGCCCATTGCCACTTCAGCATGTATATTTACTAGGTATTGAAAATGTTTAAATACCAAAAATACTTTTACAAAAAGTTACTTACAATATCTTTGGTATCCTATAAAATTGACAATTACGTTTATAACCACGCATTTAATTTTATTATTCAAAACTTTATTGCATTTCCACAGCGTAAACACTCATTCTGTGTTATCATTTGCTACACTTTCAAGGATAGTTGCTTTTTTAGTTATTGTACTTTAAACCATAATATATTTATTTTAAAAACTTATCGCATTCAGACATAGAGATGAGACAAGGCATTTTACATGAATGAATAATACACAAAGTAATTGCGACAATTAAACAGTTACTTTTATAGGTATATCAATTTCATTCAAGCCTAACTATTTACAATACGAGTAATATTTCAATTTCACAAGACATGCTTTTTAGGGTTCCGGTGCCAAATGGCAAAAAACGGAACCCTTATAGATTCGTCAAGTCTGTCTGTCTGTCCGTCCGTATGTCACAGCCAATTATTTCCGAATCTATAAGAGCTATACTGTTGAAATTTTGTCAGTCGATGTATTCTGTGAACCGCATTAAGATTTTTACATAAAAATAGAAAAAAAACAATACATTTTGGGGGTCCCCATACATGGAACTGAAACTCGAAAATTTTTTTTTCATCAAACCTATCCGTGTGGGGTATCTATGGGTAGGTGTTCAAAAATGATGTTGAGGTTTCTAAAATCATTTTTTTCTAAACTGAATAGTTTGCGCGAGAGACACTTCCAAAGTGGTAAAATGTGTCCCCCCCCCCTCTAACTTCTAAAATAAGAGAGTGATAAAACTAAAAAAAATATATGTTGTACATTACCATGTAAACTACCAACGAAAATTGGTTTGAACGAGATCTAGTAAGTAGTTTTTTTTAATATGTCATAAAGCGCAAACAGCAATTTACTTGTTTATTATTATATATATTACTTTAATGTTACTTGTTGATACGGAACCCTTCATGGGCGAGTCCGACTCGCACTTGGCCGATTTTTTACGAATATGCAATGCACGAAGCATTCACACGTTTGAAAGCTTCAGAAGTTATTGTTTCAGTGTTACTTCCTTATGCTATATGTTGCTGTGCTATATTGTGAAATATGCTATAAAGGTAAGTTCAAAAGTCAATTATAGGATTATGGCGTTGTTGTCACTGAATTCGCGTCCTAGTTAACTAACAGTGCGCCGGTCTAATCTGATTTAAATAAACCATGCACTTTACATCGATTTTAGAAATCGCTCCTAAAGTAAAGTAGAATAGGTATATATTAGCTATACATTATGTTTTATAATAAGACTAAGAGTATTTCATGGGTTGGTATTTTTCTGTATATATAAACTCTTTTGCAAAAAAAACGGGCACTTAGGCAAAGAACTATTTTATAGTTACTATTTGTTTGTTTGACAATTTTAGGTATTGTTATCCTCAGAATTTTATAAATTAATTAGGAAGGAATAGTTTTCATCAGTTTTATCATAAAATTTTGATTAAATTATTGAGAAATAATGTTTAAGCTCAAAACACTATTATTGTACCTACTCGCTAAATAAAAATTAAACGCGTTAATTTCTTTGTTTTTATTGAATACATTAAAAGCAGATAAAAGTTTAGTATTGAGTGTGACCCCCTCTGCTGAAATCACGGCTTGCATTCGTCTGGGCATGCTAGCGAGTATATCTTTTATGGTTTCTTGGGGAATACGTTCCCACTCCGCGGTAATCACATTCTTTAGCTCTCTGATGGTCTGCGGAGCCGGCTGCACTGATCTCACTCGTCGCTTCAGAACGTCCCAGACATGCTCTATGGGATTGAGGTCCGGATTTCTAGCTGGCCAGTCCAAACGACGAATTCCGACTTCTAGCATATACGCTTCCACATCGCCAGACCCGTGGGCGCGAGGGTTGTCGTCCATAAAAATTGTGTTTTCGCCAAGAGCGTTTATAGCGGGTTGTGCATAAGGAATTAGAACTTTCGTTATGTATCGGTGTCCAGTCAGTGTACCGTTTTCGATAAAGACTAACTCCGTACGATCCATAGAATTTATTCCTGCCC
This sequence comes from Phragmatobia fuliginosa, assembly GCA_932526445.1. Classification (NCBI taxonomy): domain Eukaryota; kingdom Metazoa; phylum Arthropoda; class Insecta; order Lepidoptera; family Erebidae; genus Phragmatobia; species Phragmatobia fuliginosa. Next base: position 10,197,939 of record OW052068.1, on the reverse strand, counting down.
AAAACATGACAGAAATCCTCCATATCTCTCCATATCCTCCATAAGGTGCGATTTCTTCAAAACATGCCTCTGCAAAGCGTTCTCCTCGTCTACGTAGCACTCGCCGACGTCGGTCTTCACCATGCAGAAATATCCTGGCTTCATCGGAGAACAATACCCTATCCCAGTCTTCATAAGTCCATGATACACAATTTCGAGCGAAGCTAAGCCTGGCAACTCGATGTCCACGGAGTAATTTAGGGCCGCGTGCCGGGCGATGACTGTGTATATTAGCAGCGAGAAGCCTCCTCCTGACCGTCCATAGACTAATTTGCACATTTCTTACTTCTTCGAGTCTGCTCTTGAGGTCCACATTAGAAGATTTGCGATTTCTCAACGCTTGACTAACTAGAAAAGGATCATCCCGTGGTTCAGTACATGTCTTTCTGCCAGAACCACGCCTTCTCTTGACATAACCGGTCTCTTGATAGCGCTGCCAGGTCCTTTGAACTGTCGACCGACACACATTTAGCCTCTGAGCCACGAAGCATTGGCTGCAACCTTCTTCAAGCAGCGCAATGATTTTGCTCGCTTTTATCACTTTATCTACCGAAATTTTCGAGATTGCTAAACAGCAATAACATTACTTTTGAATGTCCAGGACATCAGATAGTTTAATAAAAATTGACACAAAGTTAATTAGAGTCGATATTAACTATAGGGAATTCGCGCCACAATATGTAGTTATAAATTGTTTTCTTTGAAAACCAGGCTCAGTCAAAATTTGAATTTGGAAGGTACTCTTATAAACATTATGGCACTTTTATAACTGGCCAGTAACATGTTCAAATGATTAAAACCTTTTTGGTATTATATTTTTTTCAGCCAGGAAGCAAATCGAAACCGCCCTTTTTTGCAAATGAGTGTATATATAACACTCTGGAAAAATTTTGACGCAAATTTACTAACACTCAAACATAGTCTCGTAATGTATATATTGTTAAAAAACTCTTGTAATTCTTTCGTTTTCATTAAGTTAGATTTATAAATTAATTGAAACATGGATTCTGTTTCAATGCCCTTTGAATCACGCATGATATTAATAGACGAACTCATTATAATTATTTACAAGTAAAATAATTACGTTACCATTAAAATTATTATATTTTTGAGATATAAAGAACGTAAAATTATACTCGTTATAGCTAAATTATATCAAGAAACATATTGGTGCCATAATTAACAATTAAATCGAACATATACAATAAAAAGAATATTTCATAATTTAACCACAAGTTTTGTTAAAAATATAATAATGTAGAATAAACAGTATACCTCAGTTACAAATTAAATTAATTATCTAAAGATGGCCACAGGTAACTATTATATTACCTATAACCTATAACTATTAACTATATTCTTTAGAAGTAAGTTTGTTTTATGGTTTTATTTTGTGTATAATTATGTATTTATATCACTGATCAACTAGATAACTGATATATGTAAATACAATAAAACACAGATTTGTAGGCTCACTCCCAAAAACTCTCTATTTCTTCCCCTCCCTTGTTACACCCTGCTACTGCGTGGAGTACTTTTCTTATCTATGCGATAGATCCATGCAATGACGCTCTCGATCTGTTGCAGAGACGAGCAGTCCACATCGTCAATAGTGCCGAAGCCACCGAGTTCCTCGAGCTTTTGCAGCTGCGAAGAGCTGTAGCCCCTTTGGCAATCCTCTATCGCCTTTATCATGGGTAGTGTTCTGAAGAGTTCTTCCAACTGATTCCATCTTCTCCATTCCTAGACAGCAGTACACGTGCTTGACTTTAAAGTCACCGCTTTAGACTGTAAGAAATACGCCCGAACTAAGCGATTCGATTTTTTCTTCAGCTCCTGTGTTTCATTTTTACTGAGTTCTCAGTAAGAAGGAAACAAAAGCGGGCGGAAAAAAAAGAATCTCACGGGCCGCCATGGTATGGGTCGCTGTATTTGCAGTGAGTCCCCTATTGGATTCACACACATCAGGCATAGTAGAGTCACCTTGGCAGGCGTTAAATAAAATGTTTTTTTAATAATTAATATGTTTTTGTTGAATTAATAATAGTAACACAATTAAAATAACAAAAATAACTACACATAGCATAGTATAAACTCCACTCAGTTTGGGATTAGATGATGTTGTGTGCCAGATGTCCAAAATATTAAAACACCGCTGGGATCCCGTTGGGTCCACTGGCTTTCCGGACGTCGAGTGACCGAAGGTCCACACGGAAATCACTCTGCTGGATACATATATCCCGGATTGTGGAGAGTGCACCAAAACTAATAAACTCCACCTTAAAAATCTGTGAAATAATCTTGTCAGTCAGATAATCTCACAGAACTGGAGCATCCCATTCCAAGAAATAAGATAACAGTAACAGGCACATTTACACTTAAAATCTCAAGGCATTAAGACGTAATTACAACCATCGTCAAGACTGTTTACTTCTGTTATTTATAGTAGCGGAATATTTACATTTTATCTGCCATTAAATGAATTTGAATGTTCATATAAAATACAGCCTTAAAATAAACTTTCAAACATAGGGCTTTTGAAAAGATGAGAATAATTTCACTAAATGAACTATGCAGTTATCGAAATGAATATAAATGGTGGAGAATGAATTAGTCTCATACGTCGTCGCATATTATTATCTGTTTAAATATTTACTTTATATTTTCTATATTAAAATTGTAACTTTAATGGGAATGGAACATTTACGATGTGCAAAATACGAGGCAATAAATAAGTCAAAATAATATCTAAAAAACTAATACTTTTAAAAAACTAAACAAACACGCTTCCTAACTAAAAAGTAGAAAATAATTTTAATGTAACGGAGCGTGTGGCGTCGTCTTTGAAATATTTTTAGAAACCACCCCACGTTTTGTTACACTAAAATTATTTTCTACTTTTTAGTTTTAAAGCGTGTTTGTTTAGTTTTTTTAAACTATTATTTTTTTCGCGACTAAAAAGGACTAATTTGTATACTTTTTTTTAAAGTTTTTTTTTTCAAATTAGTGTATTGTCATCGGTCCTCGGTGAATCTACAAAGTTTGAATGAAATCTGGCCGTTTAAAGTGGGTCAAAACCGCACCCAAAGGTGTCGGTTACAAACAAATATACAGGTGAAGTTAATATTAAAAAGAAATGAATATCATTTAACTTCCTTAGATTTTCTAAAATGATTTCAAGCTCAGTTATGTTCAATAACTTGCTTTGAAGACAAGTAAAATACCGTTTGTAAGTGCTATCTTACATATGTGGTACAAATATTCTTCGAAAATTTACCTTAAGGAAAGGTATTTAAAATTTCAAGTCAATAGTTTATTTTCATTAAATAAATCAAACTGAACCACTTACCATCGGGCAGCTCTATAGGTGCTACAGACACTACGTTTTGCCCCGTCGGTAATTCCCGACCTGAAATTAGAATATTATTGTAATATTGGGCTTGGTGGAAGTTACGAGTTCATCATAAGTTTAAAAGATGTAAAACAGAAATTGCACCGCACCAACAACTACTGCACAAGGGAGTTCTTTTCGTAGTCAACTCTAATTTACATTCCCGAGAGTTTCGCGTTGCACTTGTTTTGCTAAGCAAGCAATCAAAATCCAACTAGTGTTAAGCGGTTACGAGTGGTTAAAAGCGTTTCGATTTAGTTTAATGTTTTGTTTGTTTTGTCAAAAATAGTTATAAACAGGTTAGAATGCATGAAATTTTTAAGAATTCAGAATATATATACCTTACTGCTTTTATTTATTTGGTCAGTGATTATTAATGTTTTGATTTATAGTACTAAAAAGCAAATTAACTTTTAATAATTATCGACAAATTATTAGAAAATCAAAGCAACAAAAAATCAAGTCTCAGTATAAGTTTAAATAACAGCTTAGCACTCAACATAGCTAACAACTTTATCAAAATATTAAAATATAAATTTTAAATACATTTTTATGAATTTTCGCTCATTGGAATTTATGTACATGCAACTTATATGCATAGTAGTAATAGTTTTCTTTTTAACTTCTTTATTATATTCTACAATAGCAGTGTTGAGCAAAAATATTATCAACCTTTTTTCTTGGATCTTTGAAATATGTACCGTACATTACGTGAAACCCTTACACCATAAATAAAGAATCTATAGTGGTGGTTTAGGTGAACTTATGGCACTTTAAAACTTATAGTCTTAAATGTTTTATTTTACCGCGGTGTCGAAGTGAGAGATGAACATTAATTTATGCCTCAATCAATTCATTAGGAACAGTAAAAACTTGGTACTTATGGTAGTACCAGTATTGATTGTAAGGAAAAATAAAATATTATCGCTAACAATGATATGTGTGTGTGTGTGTGTGGCATCGTAGCACCAGACGGATGAAAAAAATTTTGATTTAGTTTTGTTTTATTGAATGGTTAGTAGTTAGTCTACGGTGTTCTTAGGTATATTTAATGGAAAACGGTCCATCGATTTTTTCTCCGGACTGGCGGCTGTAAAGATATTTTTTTCTACAAATATATTCTGTGCATGCTTGCGTCACATATACCAATTAATTTAAATGTTAATAGAGAGGAACTTCTTAGCATTCCATGGATTCATCGTGTGGCCCGGCCACACGGTGAATCCATGGATCCATCCAACGTGTGGCAGAGGGAGAAATCCAGAGCCGTTCCCACGAGTTGCCCGCCCTGCCTAGCTAAATTTGGTAGGAATCTGTTAGTACAGCCTTAGCAGTTCTCGACAGGCCAAGGTCTTTCAAAAGGTTATAGAGAGATTTTGCTGTTATACCTCTCACTCCTACTTCTAAAAATAACCTATTACTTACGAGAGATTACCAAACCTTTTTCATTCAAAAATTAAAACAATTTCATTATTTTTAAACGATTAAGACGGAAATTTTGATAGTAGTTATTTTAATTTAATTTAATTACTATTTACTATACAAGTACTATTTCTTTCATAAAGCACGATATTATGATACACCAAATATATGACACCACTGTATTTACTTATGTATCAATGTAGCTCTTGCATTTATAAAGCTACGTTTTTCGACGCGCTACGTTTTTCGACGCGCTCCGTTAACTGTAGACTGCGCTCGGGAACCATGTTATTAATAGACTAGACGAAAAGACATTTTGTATTGTGCTATTCAGAAAACATTGCAGCATTGTGTAATAGCATATACATTGTCTTGTCTTAATATAATAACATGTACATTTTCTTGTCTTATATAGAAATATATAATATATATTATATTAAGACAAGAAAGAGAAAGTTTTTTTTGTTCAGCACAAATGGATGAAAGAATTTAAAGAAAATGAATGACGTCGTCACATTGTAGATTTCTATTTATCTAACACTTTTAGTGTAACGATTTCAAATCAAGTCAACAACCCATAATGTCCAAAGAGCCATAAGTCTCCACGCTGGGCATGTTGATTGTAGATGTCGATTCAATTGAAATTAATCAACAAGAATTGTCCACTGTTGCTAGTTAGAGTTGCAGATATACGTCCGTTTTATGGTATCATATATAAAACAATAGACTGCAGTATCCTTTTGCCTCACATAACCTTTTCTACTAAGGTATTGTTCCTTTATAAACATAATTTCTCTATCTTTAATCACCTAAGTGGTTGGTTGACCAATTTATTGAGGTTTTTCATGTTTCCAAAATTCTTCAATTATTTCGATAATTAGTAGACGATCCTAAATAATCAAATTAAGCTTAACGTTTATGAAGATTCAATTTGAAGAAGTTAGTCAATTTTTTTAGCTAAACCATTCTAGATAATAGTTATGAAAGACAAAAGAAAATAAATCTGATTAGGTGAAAACATTTACCTTTTTAGCCATAAAAATACTCGTCTCATACAGAAATCCTTATTAGCATGTGAAGCGTCTTTGAAGTGGGTATATTTGGTTTTACTTACATAGAGACACGTGAAAAAGGCTATTGAACATTTTACTGTAGGTTGGACTGTTGCCAGAACTCTGAAGTCTAGGTTCATCTGCTTTGAAATTTATTTTTAAATCATATTAGTCTTGTTCCAATAATGGCTATTTATATTATGTAGGTTAATTGTTTTATGCATTGAGTCTATTTACTTTTTAAAATTAACTTCATAAATGCAATGGATTTTCATTGCATTTATGTGCAGTGAAATGACAATACAAAAACAATTATTTTATTACTTAAAGTACTTAATCAGTTAATGTAGTAAACTATCATTGCTATCGAGAGCACTTGTGATGTCAGTTATAATTCAGATTCTTTCAACCTCCAAAACAAGATGCCTGGCAATAATAACTTTTTGTTGAACCAAATTATAGGCAACTAATAGACATAACTAACAAGAAGCAACTAAGAAGTATCTCTAACAAGTACACTATACAGTATTTTGAAAAGATGAAAAAAATGAGCATTCAAGATTCCCAACGAATTAGCGAAAAACTTTCTACGGTTAATGAATTAGTTATTAGTCATTGATAATAAATTACCGGTGTTATACTGTTAGCGCCACGTGTTTGATTAATATTTTATTACTAAAGCATTTACCAAAATAGCTTAAGGAAATAAGTTTTATTTTTATTACATCGAAGCTTCATTTATGAACCTATCATAAATAGAGCACTCTACTTCGCTTCCTCAACTGATATAATTACCTACACTTTTTCACTTCCAAGCCAAAAATAGTATTCCAGTCAATTTACCAGTTCTCTCTAAGCGTATAAATTAATTTTGTATTTGCTAAAGGCAAACGTTCAGGTTACAAAGATATAGAAGTGTTTTTTTATTATATTCTTCTATTATATGTGAGAATAGTATGTTAGTAAAACATGGTGAAGTGTAAAAATGTCTTTTAGATTTTATTTAGTTTCATCTACGGTTCTACCTCTTATATATTTGGACTCCTAGTGTATTATGTGTTATTCTGACGTATAAGCTATATTACTGTAAAGTTCTAAATCCGTTTAGTACTTTTTACGTGAAATATTAACAATATTTAACAATAGTTTTAGTTATCTCACGGAACATTCATGCTTCGGCACAATAGCACAACTCACCAGAAGTGATTAGATGTCAAAAAATTTCATAATTTATTTTATTACTTTTGGTTGCCAGAATAAAAAAATGACTACATAAATGTAGTGAACTATGTAAACATCACGTACTTTATTCTTGACTTGTTATTGAGGGCACTGACTTCTCAATAACGGGAAAGTCAGTGCCCTCAAATATATGAACAATTAGTCTAATCTTCGAATTTCAGTTCGCCCTCAGGGTTACGGAGGACCGATGCGGATGTCAATCCGTGTAAAAACTGAAATTCACGTAAAACCAGTTAAACTAGTAGTCGACCTAAAGTAATCTTGGGAATAATAAAGGCTATAAAAATGATGTTGACTCGGAACCCAAATAGATTGGCCATGTCCGTCCGTCCGTCCATCCGCCATCTACCGCCAAAACAGTTGGTGATAGTGAGATGAAACTTGGCATTAATAAGTGTTGTAATTACGTGGATAAAGTGCTACGATAAGATTATGAAAAATATTTTTATTTGGGGTACCTCCCCTACATGTAAAGTGGGAATGATTTTTTTTCTCGCGTGTACCACATCGTGTGGGGTAATTTAAGATAAGTTTTTTTTAAAACATTGTGAGGTTTTTAAAACCATTTTTCGATTTAGTTATCCGTTATGTGTTATTCAACTTGAAAGTGCATTTTTATCTAAAAACAAGGTGCCCGAGGGGGCTCTAAAAGCTAAACGGAGGGCTCAAAAAATCTGATAAAATCCATGATACTAGCCCATATATTGAACTTTCAAGAAAAATTATAGCGATTTTGATAACTTTTTTATTTTAGGAGTAATAGGGGCGTAACTTGTAAAATGCACTCACTTGGAAAACTTCGTACAAAAATAAAGAAATAATAAGTTAACATAACAATTGTCTCTTGGACACAATTTGAAATCTTACTAATATTATGGCTCACTACGGAACCCTATTCTATGCGATGGCTGATTTCATACAACTATAATAAAATAACGTAAGCGCATTAAAAAGCAACCTCAACTTAAAATGGGGTACGATATAAATAAAAGTTTAAATGCGATTATTTAATTACTTCAGTCAACCGTTAGCACATTTAGATCGACATATGATTTTGTAGAGTAGTACCGTATACGCTATTAGGTCTAGCGATGACAGGCCCACTCGCGACGACGACAAGATTGTTCCATTATCGACATGGAGATGAATAATTGACACTCACAAGTGAGCTCAATGGATGCGGCGAATCCAATATGCTAGTTTCTCGACACATGTTACATATTTTTAACGCTTGTGTGTTGTTAAGCTTTGTTTGTGAAACGGAGATTTATTTTGGAATGATTTTTTAAGTTTCAAGGTTCGTTTCGGTTCAAATAACGTCGTATTAATATTTTATCGTATTATTATTAAGTTTAGTAGTGTTTCTGTCCATCTATTAGTGTATTAAGGTTTTCGTTTCTTTTTTTTTATTTCAATTAAAAAAAATCGTGATATAAGTCAATAATCTTACACGGGAAAATTGAAAGGTTCAACTCTTAATTATTCAAGAGTGCTTTCATGACCGCGAGATAGCCATGATTCTGTTAAGCTCAGTAAATAATGATATTTACGGTAATATGAACAGTTCAAATTTTATTTCAATTTGATATAAATATTTTACCTGAAATATCTACCACGTATTGATACTTGAAGATGTCCAAAATATTTATTATTATCATTCAAAATATTTATTCCAAATATGAAGAAAAACAATGATAATAATAAAATAGATGTTATTATGAAATATGACTTAGAACGCAATACAGATGCAGATGTTCCCTTGTTAATAAAATTACGTTAAATTGTTAGCAAAGTTTCGTCAACTTCCACGTGACCAATTTCGTAGCATTAGAATAAATTAAACAGAAGCAATTTACGAATATAGTTTCGTGGCTCCAAGTATGGGGATAGTCGCAAGTTCTCAAGCTCCGTTGACACGGGGTCATTGCTAAAGTAAACATGCCTCTTCCAGCTCAATTGCCAACTTATCCATAAGTGGATTGGATTTTAGCATTATTTGGAAGTCTCTCTTTAATACTGGCTTTACACATAACAACGAAGACGGCGTAAATGTTAAATTATTTAGTGGTTGAGCCGAGCGACCCGTATTTATTATTAATAAATGGCCAATCAGTTATTTTACTGTTATTGCAAATTGACTGCCTTAATGGTCTAGTGGTTACGTATGCAATCTCGGGTTGAATTCCCGGGTTCGACTGTATATTTGTATGAACTGCAAATTTTTGTTTCGGAGTTTGGGTGTTTTCAGACGATCAGCTTAGGTAAGTAAGTCTAATTAAAATTATACTCAGCAAAATGTGTGGAAATCCCTTCGGATATCACCAAGAAGTGTTATGTCGGACATGAACCGACCAAACACCGCACGCCGTCTCATTGTCCTAGTAGTCGGGTAGTCTAGTGTACCCTAAAAGGAAAGCTCTGGAATGCACTCCATTCCCTGTCATTAATGTAATCACTACCGTATGCCCACGACGAATGCATGGGTGCATATCGCCAGCCCCCTTTTTTGTTGACACGTTCAAAGGTTCCGTTACGTAAACAAAGTTAGCACAAAAATGCCCCATATCACGCGCTATAAGACTTATTAATGTTGTATACATCTTAATATTTATTTATTTTTCAACTCTGATATGGAATATGAAAGTTACATAAGAAACAAAAATAAATTAAATGTTTTGTGCTTTCTATAGGAATGTAAATTACAAAAATTATTAAATTAAAATAGGGCCCACAAAACCAGGGCCCATAAGTAGATAAAAGATAACCAAATTATTAAAATTTAAACATAAAACATACAGATTGACTGTGAAAAAAATTGTAAATTAGTAGCAGTCGCATGTATAATGCGCAATATTGTAAATGTGCACGTACATTATATTTAAATGGTCGATCTTAGCAACAATCAAACATTGTTCAGTATGAAACTGAAACATTTTTTAAACTTTGCCAGACTACGGAAGGAACTAAAATAGCTTGCTTCCGCAGATTTATTCAGGCCCGTGGGATCTTAAATAGATTATAAGGATGTCTTGGAACCGAATGTAGCACATTAGGTGACGTCGTGTTAACCTGTATAACTATAATAAACGTATAAGAATAACTTATACATTCCGAAAGTTATAGAAAAAGTAGTCGAAAGCGTACAGCGAATAATGATTTTAACATAACATAAATTTCGTTTCAGGACACAACTTTTGTAAGGGAACTTTAAATGAAAAAGAAAAATACTTAAAAAAAATACCATTAACTTATTTTAATAAAATTGAGATATCTACTACTAATGACTGCACAGTTGGCCAAGTGTGTGGATTCAAATCCTACACGGGATAACAGTTTATGTGATCCAGAATTTTGTTCTTCTGAGTCTGGGTGTTCTTTTTGTTCGTTTCTTGTATGTTTGTAAAGTCCCCAGACCCCAGACCCAAGAATATATTCCTAATGCGGGAGTTGCCTTTTACAAAAATGAAAGAAAATATAAATATTTTTGGGATTTAATGAAGCAGCTGACACGACATACATACTTATTCATTACATTTTATAATGTCGTGTTTCGTTATATCTATTAAAAGTAGAATTGAATACAGAGTTCTCTAAGTAGAGGGACTAATAAGGTAGGACACTTTGAGAGATACGGAAATCTGTAAATTGGTGTTAGTAGTTGGCTATAATTAGAAACCGAATATGTAGTTACCAAAAGACGGCTTAGTATCTTTTAGATGTAACCAATAAGAAATTACACGCGGTTTATGGCAGGGATGCCCTAATAATAGAAATTTGGCCCGACCATTCGATTAGTTGGAAAAAGTTTTGTTGTTGTAGAGTTAGGTTCCAACAACTTCGGACAATCCAAACTAAACCCAAATAGGGGAGTATTTTAGTTTCTTACTTGTTATCTTCCATAACTTCTCCAATAGAGAATGTTATTTAATGATAATGAAATGCATTTGATGTGATTTTTCTCACTTTTGTTTTTGTATTACTATAAAAATCTTTTAGATTTATAACGAAAAATGAAGAAGTTTATTGTTTTATTTATTAACTGCCAAAATGACTCTGCAATGCCTGATGGAAAGCACGAACAGAATCCAGGAGTTGCGGTCACCGTTCTTACTGCCACTGCGGACAATGCAGCACGGCGACCCTCACTATAGCGGCCTAGAAAGATGCCTTTTCACGCCCTGCTTGAATACGATTGTCAAGTTATTGTTATTTTAATAAATATAGAATTCAATTTTTTTGTAATTGTAGGTATTTTCTATTGAAATGTAAATTTGAAACCAAGATAAAAATAATTTAGAATTGCTTTAACCTTTGTTGCAAGTTTATACATTCAATCTGATAATTGTAAAATAAATAAAAATGTGCATAGAAGTTTTTGATTTGCGGTATGTAGTAAGACAAATTAAATAAATTTTGTATAGTTTTTAAGTCTTTGTTTTCAAGAAAAAACCACGCTTCGACATACTTATAATGAATCATACCTACTTTGTTAACATTTTATACATAAACTTTGTGAATAGTAATTCTGAACAAAGTTTATTATTATTCGTATTAGTGTATCGAATTATACCATTTTCTGGTGGTTTAAATGGTTCCATATCTAGGTGTTTACGATAAAAGGGATTCTTAAATTAGGAATAAAACAATTTCTAAATAGAAGAGAACCGTCACAATTAGTCAAGCATTTTTAATATAAAAATACAATACAAGAAGATTTTAAAGAACACCTCGGTATGAATAATAGCTAAAACTAAAGAGAGGGAAGACGTTTAAGGATTCATTTGCCTTTAATAGAGCAGAGATTTATGAAAAAAGTCTCACACCCTTAAACCAATTTAGAAAAGTTTTTTTTTATATATACATTTGAGTTTCTGTGCTTTTACTTAATAAATATACCGAGACGATAGATGACCCGTTTCTTCGAAGCTGCATATGAAACTCGAGAAGGAAGTATTTGAAATTAAAACTAAATTGCTTTGTTATCTTCATCATCATCAACAGCCATCAACAGCCCACTGCTGGACATAGGCCTCTCCTTAGAAAGGAGGTTTTGGTCTACTGGTCAGACGGGTTGGTATAGGGTTCGTTTCAAGTTTTCCTTCTCTTTGCATCGATGTTATCTTGCATAGTTAGATAACTACGCAAGAGAACAGTATTTATTTATTTATACAAGTAAATAGAAACATTAAATTTTTACTCAATGTTCTGTTTAAATAAACTAAAGTAAAAACTAAGTTTAAAAGTGTTTTAATGTACTCATATAATTCAACGTCGTTCGCGTTTGACCGCCTATTTATGGTCAAAAATTTCAGCCTACGTAGCCATCACTTTGAATCGCGTCAATTCAATAAAAGGAATGTTCAAGACAATAACAATTATATTATATTTTAGCTTTGTGTTTCTCTTCGTATCCAATCTTTGTTCTATAATTCGGTTTTCAAAAAGGGAAATCAAATAGAAGAGGATCAACGCTTTCAAATTGTTATTAAAGTTATAAAGTGACAAAAATAGATTGGCAAGTTGTTCAAAGGAAGAATTAGATTAAAATTAAGTTATTATTAAGAAAAACCCGCTGTTTATTTTTAACAACATCTTAATGTTTCTTGTTAACTTTAACTAACAGTAATACTATTAAAACGTACTGACTTTAGTGTTGATGGAATTGAAGAGTTCAATTCAGCAAAGTAAATGTTTCCTTTTACAGGGGCATTTTGTCTGTCATATCCTTATTTATTTCCTATAGGTTTAAGTACTTATTTTTCTTATTCAGGTACACAATATTAAGAAGTTTCATATCAAGACGGAATCGGTTCCGAAAAGTCGATAAAAAAAACTAGTGATAACACCAATGATCAAACCAAGTGCAAGTTTAAAGAGAGTACCGCTATCGATTTTCGACGTAGATATTTGGTCTAATAAAACTTAACTTTATCATTCTAAAATTACTTTACCAAACATTGTTATAAGCTAAAGACAATTTTGGTGGTTTCACTTCCAAACTTGTCTGAACTAAAGGTTTTTTTTTTTACTTTGCTTAAGCCGTAAAACCTAATAACATAAACATTTACATTTTCAAACTTAAAATAAATTATCTGATAGGAAGGAAGACAGACTATAGTCTGATAATAATTACTGAATATTGTTTTCAGAAATTGATCTTTATATAGGTAAACGAAACCTCTTAAAAATTAACAATCATAGCTCATGTAGACACATACCATACATGTATTATAGATTAGGATTATGAGTGTTAAATTGAAAAAAGTTTATTCTGATTATCTGATGGCAACAGTTGTCAGTGTTAGAAGCACTATAGTTGATTGATTAACAAAATCAGAAAAAGCACTCGAATCTAAATATATCACAGCTACCCTCACCCCCAGTAACAGCAGAGTTTTTATGTTTTATGTTTTGGACTCACAATAGTGTGCTACAACATGTACAAAAGTACAGTACAAGTACGCATATACTATTACGTAATAAATTTTATCATTCAGTTTTTGTTCGATAATCCTATAGTTTTATTCTGTAGTCACACGTTACAGCCACTTTTACTGTATCCTCTCACCGAATACTGACCTCTGGGACGGCAGTACCTACCTACTTCAGTACGGGAGAGATCTGCGTTCAAACGAAAACCAATTTACTTTAACTGCTAAAATCACTTGAAAACTCAATATTTACATTAAAAACTCGTTATTTATATTTTATTCACAGTTTGAAAATGTCTTTGGCCAAATCTCATTTCTTATTATTTTCAAATGAGGTCGTAATCTTGTATATTAATGAAATTCTAAAATTGTAGCCGAAATCGTAATAAATATGTGCCGATTTCATCATCAAACATTTATCAGAGGATTTTCGTCGATAAAACATGTCGATAAATGTCAGTGTTCCTTGTAAGATGCCGGCGGATATCCGGACGATGCGTCACCGTCCACCCCTGATAGGGACATTTTGTTTGTGATCCTTCCCCCTTGTTAAGCGAATTATGTTATGGAAACACAACAGCGTCTTTGAAACCCCCGATATAAAATTTCTCCTACTTGATAAATCTTAGGGACCGAACACTCCAAAGGGTTTCTTTTGTTGTTTACAGATTATCCATTGGATCAATATTAATTCAAAATCTACATTTTGAATCCTATAAATTGTTTATACATACCGCCATCGACCACGATGGCACCACTATATACCTAACAGCAAGAAATTAATTCTACAGCACCTAATCTAGGTTACAATGAATAATAAATGCTTTTAATTACCTAGCAAGCGTAATAACAGATGTCGATTAGTTATAAATGGTTATTGATATATCATATAAATACTCTAAACAAATAATTATAGGTTTTTTTTTTTTTGTTTTTTTTTTTTGTTTTAAAAAGACAACTCCCGCATTAGGAATACAAATTCCTGTGTCGCGGGGGACTTTACAAACATACATGAAACGGACACAAAGGACACCCACAAAGGTCGTCTGTATCGATCATTCTGGAAAACAAATAGAAAAATAGGCACAGTATTGGTAAACTCATGCTTTCCATCAGTCAGAGTAGAGTCACTTTGGCAGGCTTAAATATAAATAAAAAAAAAAAAAACTTCTTGGCGAACCCACTTTTTTACGCTTTTTTTAAATACGTCAGCGCGTATTTTAAAGCTGTGTAAAAAAGTATAGATGTTTTGTTATATTCGCACATGGAAAAGCTAACCTAACACTAGTTCAGTAGTGACACGACTAAGTAGAGTAGTTTTTAACAAAATTTTATTAGCTTTACCAGTATGTTTGTTAACTATGTAACCAAGTTTTTTAAGCGAGTTTTTTTTTCTAAATGAAACTAATATGAGCTGTAGTAGTAGTAGACTTTTCAAAGGCGTAGATACTTAAAAATGCAATTATGTTAACTCTGAAATAGCTTTAATTATTATATAGCTAATTAGCTTAACCAAATTGTAGTAAATCATGTGAAGCTAGTTTAAAAAATATTCTCGGTTACTCCTAATTTCTTCAGTTTTATGCTTATGAAAGTCCCGTAAAATCGGTAAAGCTTTACTATTAGTTTAAAAATTGATTTTTGGCGTAAGTAGTAGTAGTATGCATTTAATTAAAAACTGTTAATTTGATATTACATAGAGACGATTAAATTATATTTATTTCTATAGATTTGTTGAAGAATGTTACCAAAAATGTTAATGTATTGTGGCATTACAATATATATAATCTAAGAACTATTTTAATTATCTAAATATCTTAAATAGTACCTAATTATCTAAATAGGGTTATAGTTTCTTCAGAATTATAAAGGTGCAAGTTGTTAAGAATTTTTATATTTAAAGTTTATCCGAATGAAATTTGGCACACACGTATGTTATAGTATAGAAAACTACATAGGCGAATATTTCTCAAGAAAAAAAGTATTGTTTCTGTTGTATTAACAATAGACAACAAGAACCGCAATCCCGTGGGTCGTATTTAAGCAAAGTCATACCTACTTTAAAAATAGTACCTACAAAATTATTGATAAAAGTCTATTTATCTCGACGCTTAGTTTACTTCAGTACATTTATATCTGTACTATCTAAAATACACAATAATAATCTAGAAGCAAAATCAGCGTGGGAAGTAACACAAAATAAAATTATATTTTAAGACACAGCTACGACTCACTCCAAAATTGTACGTATTTTCATAATAAATTATCACAATAACAATATCATTATGCTAATGAATACTCAAGTGACGTTTATATATATAAATTTAACCACACAAATTAAAAAGCCTAAACATTTTCGTAATACGAAAAAGTTAACTATTGAAATAATGCTTACGATTGTTATCGAGCTTAAAATAATTCTGCAATTAAATTTCAATATTTGTCTTATGTGATGTGAATTTGATTTGAAATTTTTTTTTTTTTTATTTTTTTTTTTATTTTGTTCGGAATACCAACAGCTTCAATATTATAAGATAAACATTAAACATAGTTTACAACTAAGCCATTTACAGGTACTCGCCATTAGATTTTAATAACTATACAGCCTTTTATATAACAATCCAATTTTGTTAATAATTATCTAACGTATGTTTTAACCTAATGTAAGTTATAAACCAAATTTCTGATAGTGTGTTAACATGACAATTTCAAAAAACAGACTAAAAAAACATTTTGAATTCAGACCTTTATTTGAAGACTTAAGTGAAACATTAATTTAAATAAAACAATAAAAACATTATGATAACACGAAACCCCAAATTAAAATACCAGCCCGGCTCAAATAAATGACAAAATTAATTTTTAAGTTCCAAAGTTTTATGAAAGAGGTCGAAAAGATTAGAGAAAGTAACTTAGTAAAACCGTCGAAAGCATTATTTTCGAAAGAATAAAAAATAAATCGGATTTAGTCAAACTTTTTTACAAGTTTCCAGTGAACTCCATAAAAATGCTAATTGCACTATCAACTCACCTGTCGTCGTATAGCAGCCAGTCAATAACTCTATCCATATAACACAATATAAATGTATAAAAGGAGTCATTATGTCGGAGTCACATAAATTAATATGTCCTTTTTGTAGTCGCGTGGTTCACCTGTGATGTTGGGATCGAGCGCGTGTGGTAAGAAACACTTGGGCGGGTGTCAAGCGTCCCATCGCTGGGCGGGCTGCGGAGGCACTGCCGCGGGGCGCCACTCCGCCGCGCTAACTACCCCCAGCCGGATAAACAAGGGCGAGAAACCGGGAACAGCCGAACAGGCAGACAAGCCGTCTCGCTAGCCTTTATAACCGCGACTGAGTAACGGCATAATAAAATAAGACAAAAGACGAGTAAAGAACAAGTCGAGCGCGTATTTCACTCGGATGTGAATCATCAAATTAAATCGGTAAGAGATAAACTTGGATTTCTATCTGTGGCAACAATTTTGTTAAACGAAAACAATGTCGACTGTCAAAGTTGCTGCATTCTACGGCATAGAATAGACGGGTAAACTAAATTTAATGCAGATTTATTAACTGGTGCAGTTAAAATGTGTAAATGTGTAGAAATTTACAGTATGTTTTTTACATACGAGTAGAGTTAAAAATAATGTGATCTTAACGAAGTATTGTAGGGGGATACATTTAAATTGTAATATGATTAATTATTAGATATATATACATAATAGCTGATGCCCGCGGCTCGCCGCGGTAGGCCGATTCTCAGACCTTTCCGATATGTATATAAAAATTCATACCCCTAGGGAGCGAGCGGAGCCGCGGGCATCAGCAAAATTTATAAATAAGATATTTATTAATGAATAATATTAATAGTAATACCAATTATTTTATTTCATTTAACTAAGGTAGTAACAATAGATAGTTTGAATACTGAAAAATAAAAATAAATAAATATTTCGGACATTTGTCACTCAACTTAACTATCTAGTCCCAAACTAAACAGAGCTACTATGTAGGTATACTAGATATAATATATATATATATATATATATATCATTGTTTATACTTTTTTTGAAATTACAAACATATATTATACATAGAAGATCTCCTTAAGAAATATTTGGTCAGACCCGGGAATATAACTGTCTCGGTGTCGTGACTACTTGCTTGAGCACAGCAGTAGCGACACCGAGACAGTCGAAATTATGATATCAATTAATTCGCGAAGAAAACTCTTTGTAACTTTTGTCAAATATCGCCTAGAGGATTAACACATTTAGATTGATGCGCTACAAAATTAAAAGTTAAGTAGCTACATATCAATGAGGTTTTATTATACTGCTATTGTAAAAGTTATGACCTGTCATACACAACAACAATGTCAGATTTAAATAATATAAATACACGGTTTATGTAAACGTCACGTATAGTCAGTATTAGCTGTCAGGTTGCCACGCTTTGTATTCTGGAAGAAAACTATAGGTATGGTTAAAAAAACAGAGTGGACCAAAAATTTGTTTAAATTTGAATCAACAAATTTTTACACACAGCACAGTATTTGTCTCACAAAACTAATTTCTTTTAAATCATCATTTGAAATGTAAACGAACTTTTAGTTTACATATAGGTATGCGTAAACGTAGATATATTTACGTTTAATATAAGTGCAAACGAAATCCATGCAGTAATTGTACGCCAGATTAAAATTATAAGTTTAATTGATCAGTTATTTATAATTATATTATCAGTTATCTTTGTTAACCCTTTGAACTAAGCACTTGTTATAATATCAATGGGTCATAATTGGTCGTGTTTTGCTTTATACTACTTAATCTTATAAATTATATCAGTGGTAAACAAGTTGATGCATTTATTCTGGGTTTAAAACGAATAGATAATGGACTTTAAAGACAAATACTCATTAAATGAAAAGTCTATCTATTGTTTTTTATGTCAATGGCAGTTAATCCTTTTGTGTATATTTAGAAATATAGACTAGACAAAAATAAAGGATTGAATTCTAATGGATTGAAGTTTACTTAGTAATTTTTGAATGTAACTACCTAGATCAATAAATTAACATAGAACTACCAACATCTTTATATATATAGCTGTATCAAAATAAACTCATTATTTTGATACAGAAGAAATACCTATTCATACCATCGTAAAATGTGTAGTCATTATTTTTACACTAATAAGATAATTAACCGTGGCGCAGTGGTAGTGTTACTCCTGTGCTTGAAGTCGCGGGTTCGATGCAACGAATATTTATCTGGTTTGCAAACATTTGTTTCGGGATTTGGGTGTGTTATGAAACCACGCCGTTATTGGGGCGGTGAGTACAGTTATGAAGGATTGCCTCGAGAGGAGTGACGGAACTCTCTGATATCAGCTGATGCAGGTGAACACTGGGAAAGGATGTATCGGAAATCACCTTTGTCTTATCTGAAAGGAGCCAAGCAAAAAGGGTTTTCTTATGATAAGTATTTAAAAAAAAAGTATAAAATATAGATTATATCAGTTCTCTAGTACACATAGAACACTGGGAAAGGATGTATCGGAAATCACCTTTGTCTTATCTGAAAGGAGCCAAGCAAAAAGGGTTTTCTTATGATAAGTATTTAAAAAAAAAGTATAAAATATAGATTATATCAGTTCTCTAGTACACACAATAAAAAATCACGCGATTTTTTAGGTAATTTGTAAAGAAATTAACTGAAATATGTACCATTACATACTTTCAACGTATAGCTTATGACTTTAATAAAAAATATTTAACAGGAATCTGAATTGTTTCATAATGCATTCGGATTGCTTCGACTAGCGTTCTCTAGTCATAGAACGTTAGTTACAACTGTCACAATATATACTTATAGATGACGTTGTGTGTCAGATGTCTGAAATGTTTATTTATTTTTTGAAAGTTTATATTATATACTAACTGAGTCCCGCAGTGTTACCCGCGGTTATTGTTGTAATGTGCGAGTAACGCCGCTGAGCGAAGCTAGTCGATTTTTTTACCTAAGTTGCTCCTTGTGTCATCAGCTTTCTGCAAATGAAAGTCTCGTCAAAATTGTTCTAGCAATTCCAGAGATTAGCCGGAACAAACAGACAGACGGACAGACAGACAAAAAAAATTAAATGGATTTTATGTTGTAGGTAACGTATTTCTTTTCATATGAATTTACTAAGAAGCTGTTAATTTGATATTACATACAGACACTTCAATTATATTTATTTGTATGTATAGATGTTACATACTGTTATGCGTGTGTATGTATTTACGTAGGTGCAAATTCTTTGAATGAAATTTGATTCATAGTTAATTACCATTAAGAACTTAATACCTCAGCGCTAGTCCTTAAGCTCACTTAACGAAAGTTAATAAAAGGCAGTGTTAATTAATTCTTAGTGATCACATAATTATATTGTCATTTCTTAGAATGTTACCTTACAAAGATATTTCTATTATTAATCCTTAATATGAAAGATCTAGTCATTAATGTACGCGTGTATAAATTATGTTTGTAATAAAGCAAGTAAAAATAAAATACTGTATTTGTACTTTCATTTAGAAGGTGAGAAGCAAGATATTATCCTAGTATGGACATGTGATGCGAGAGGTGACGAGTAATAGAGAAGAATGGAAGAAGAAAATTCATTGCACCAACCCCAAAAAAATTTGGGAAGAGGGTAGGAAGATGATGATGATGATTTGTACTTTCACACTATCTATTTAAAAATGTTGTTAATCAATTCATGGATTATAAATTTACAATATATACATATATCATAATGAATTATATACGGAAATGAATTATATATCGAACGGGAGAGAATGCCTCGGCTTTTAATTTTATTAAAACTTATTTATTAAAATATCAATAGTTTTTTAGAGATTACATGTAATCTAAGACAATTTGGCTAGTTCGATTGTAAATTTAACCAAAAATAAATGAACTGTAATAATTAGTGGAATTGAAACAACTGTTCAAGAAAATATTTTTTTAAAACTAAAGTTTTTCATCATTAAGCTATTAAATATAATTTAGAGAAATTGCTTCACAAGCAGAGGAGTGGAATTAAAGTAGTTTATTGTTCCGTCTTTATTGTTTACCTCTTTTATATTAAAAGACTACAGTAACCTAGCTCAAATTCAAATGATGCCTCCGCTTCACTGTCCGGTCGTGTACCCTTGAACTATAGAGCCGCAAACATCTCGCCCGCACGGCATCAACACGAGGCAGTTTAGTTTTAGCAGAACAGTAGGGTGGTATAAGCCCTTAAATTTATATATCCAAATACAAATACTAAGATAACATAATTTACAATAGTCTCATCTTAATTCTTCTTCCTAGCATTTTTTCCAATATTATTTGGGGTTGGCTATTAGTTCAATCGGTTTTACCTGAATATCAGTTTTTCCACGGAGCGACTGGCATCGAACCTCCGCAACCCTAAGAAAGAACTGAAATTCGAAGGTTGAACAAGTTGTCAGTAAATTTGAGGGCACTGACTTCCCAATAACGATTGCCGATTCATGACAACCGGTACCGACGGCTTTACATGCTCTCCGAGGCACGGGCGTGAATCTCCGCCAAACTTCCAATCTCCCATTAGGAATAAAAAAAAACAAAAACACTTTTTGGCACGACCCGGGATTTGAACCCGAGACTTAAGTGGCAGTCGCATACGCTATCCACCAGACCAACGAGGCAGTAGTCTCATTTTAATTAATCATTTATTATAATTATTTTTTTCTTTTTGTACCATTACATTGACTTCCAAATGACCTTTTCTATCCGAAAGCCTTGAAGAACGTTTATATTTATTGCGCGGCACGTCATTATCTACAATCTCTTATACAAGATTTATTGTTGCGTATGTTCATTTGATAATAAAATTATACACATTTACTTTATTCGTGTATTTATGTAATAATACTAAAATGTCCATATATGTATTCCCACTATAGTATTAATATTTATTATTTGTGGTATCGTATTTAGCTTATTGATACCATGGCTTCACAGAAAACCGAAATTAAGTTTCGTTGCTTTTCACCGATAGCGTAAGGCCACCAGAGCGTCAAATTCCTCTTTCTCGTTCTGGAGACGACACGTAACACGATTTGTTCCACTTGAGTTGCCAAAAATGATAGCATTCATGCTGTCTTGTTTCCTTGGTGAGAGAGAAACTGGCACCTCAATGATGTAAAAGTATTAAACAGTTCGCCATAGTGTGTCACCAATCTACATTCGTAATCAGTATGGTGACGACTACTCTAAGGTTCTACTCACGATTGCCATCATCTAGAGTAGATTCATAAAATATCCACCAATTGCATGTCAGGCAACGCATAGAATAGGATTCAATAGTCACCCATAATGGAACGTCAATTTAAAATGGAGTCCAATAAATAATTGTTATGTGTACATTACTTCGTTATTTTTGTACGAATTTTTTAAAAGTTAGACCTTGATAACTCCTGAAATAACGAAGTTATCTAAGCCGTTATAGTTTTCCCTTAAAGTTTATTATATGGTATACCATCATGAGTTTTAACAAAAAAGTGGCATTTGTGAATGGAATCGAAAAACGTATGTAACAATATGTGCAAATAAATGGTGTTAATTCACAGGGTTTAAAAGTAAAAATGGGGGTTCCTCAAGGCTCAATATTGGGTCCTTTCCTCTTTCTAGTATATATAAATGATCTACCATATTTATTGAAAAATCAATCTCAAAATATGGTGTTATTTGCTGATGACACTTCCTTAATTTTTAAGATATATAGGCGGGCCCAAAATCTAGATGACGTGAATAATGCCCTAGTTCAAGTCCAGAATTGGTTCACAGCAAACAATTTGGTATTAAATGAAAAAAAAAAACCAAATGCATAAGATTTGCTTTACCGAATGTTAAGAGTAGTGATTGTGATATAATATTGAATAAAGAGAAACTTGAATTCGTAGAAAAAACTGTTTTCCTGGGGATTACGCTTGATGCAGGGCTACAATGGGGTTCTCATTTAACATCTCTTGCGGGGCGGCTAAGTTCAGCAGCATATGCTATTAGAAAAATCCGTCAATTTACTGATGCAGATACCGCTAGACTGGTCTATTTTAGTTACTTTCACAGTATAATGTCTTACGGCATTTTGTTATGGGGACGGGCTGCAGATATTGAGTCTATATTTATTCTGCAAAAAAGAGCCATCAGAGCCATTTATAATCTTCGTAGGCGCGATTCTCTAAGGGAACTGTTTAAGAATATTGGCATCATGACGGTACATTGTCAATACATCTACGAAAACATAATGTACGTCAGGAAAAATCTTCATCTTTTTGGTAAAAGAGGTGACAAACATAATTACAGTACTAGAAATAGGGACCAACTAGTTCAGCCAGGCTTTAGACTCGCTAAAGTAGACTCTTCTTTTATGGGGTACTGTTTGAGATGCTATAATAATATTCCACAAAGTATTCTTGAACTGAATGAGACAAAATTTAAAACATGCATTAAACGCACACTATGTAAGCAAGCATATTACAAGTTGAGCGATTATATCGCTGATAAAAATGCTTGGCTCAATGCTGGTCCTGCTTCACAAGGACAGGGGCGCATAAATTGATAGCATTAAAATGGTATTGTTGGAGCTGCTGAAGATTGTACAACTTTCTTTGCATTGTATAGATTCAATCTCTTTAGTATTATATAATCGCATAGCCCATATTGTGTGAGTACTATGTACTAGGAAGCTATCATTCACTGGAAACCTACGTCTTTTCTTGACTTGAATCTGCCCTGGCGGTTGAGAGTATGTCATGCTCACTCAAATGTCACGCTGATGGTGGCGCGTGTGTCGGATCATTTAATTCCCTTCAAAATGGTTGAGTTGAATGGTGCTGATCCATGCGTCATGTTCGTGAACGGGCGCTGTCAGTTGTGACTGGTCATCTCTTAGTTGCCACGGCTTATTTGAATTAATTATTTTAATTTTGAATTGTATTTTTGTTGTACTATGGACACTTTTAACGTGCACGTCTTGCTACATCGTTCTCACATAATGTACCATCTCAACATGAATGATGTAACCATGATTTTGTAAAAACATTTTGATTTAAAAGAGTGTCCATGGAGTTTCTTGCCCGTTCTTCTCCATAGAGATCTACGCTAGGGAATGGGCAACTACAGTACTTTCACAGTTTTTATGTCTTGTGACTGGGACTGTAGCTACATTTAATTTTCATTTTTGTTTCGACAATTCAAAAGTGCCTGTAACTGGCCTACTTGAAATAAATGCTTTGATTTTGATTTTGATTTTGTCCTTGCAAAGTTTCATCTTTCCAGCACTAACCGTTTGCAAGGTACATCGAGGACGGACGGACCAACATGTCGAAACTATAAGGGTCTAATTCACGAAATACGGAACCCTAAAAAGATGGCCATTTCCCGTGGTAGTGGTAATGACCATCAGATGATGTATGCTCTTCGCACAATAATTGGTGGCATTTTAGTTCAACAAAATGAAAAATATTATAAATTCATCAATCCCAGTCATCAGACATTTCTAACAGCTCGTGATTAAACATTTTGTTATAATATAAAAAATTTTTCTTAAGGAAAGCATCATATTGCAATTTCATAGGAACCGACCTTGTATACATTTTTTTTTATTGGATACTTTTTTTCGAAAATTTCGGATACGTTGTCAAAAAAACCGACTACAAATTGACTTACTAAAAGTCGTAATATATTAAAACAACATAACATTAAAATTACAATAATGGAAACATACGAAAGAAATTGACTGCCTTGTTGGTCTAGTGGTTAGCGTATGCGGCTGCTGATCAAGAGGTCTCGGGTTCGATTCCCGGGTCGGACCAAATATTTGTGTGATCCACAAATATTTGTTTCGGAGTCTGGGTGTTTTTCTATGTATAATATGTATGTATGTATTTACAAAAAAAAATATGTTTATGTATTTATATCAGTTGTTTAGTACCAATAACACAAACTCTGCTTACTTTGGGACTAGATGATGTTGTGTGTCATCATCATCATCATCATCATCATCATCAGCCTATCGCAGTCCACTGCTGGACATAGGCCTCTCCCATTGCACACCACTGTGATCGATTTTGGGCTTCTCGCATCCAGCTCCTGCCAGCCATCTTACGCAGGTCGTCACTCCACCTCGCCTGTGGGCGTCCTACACTACGTTTACCGAGACGCGGTCTCCACTCAAGAACTCTTCTGCCCCAACGGCCATCAGTTCTGCGGCTAATATGGCCAGCCCACTGCCACTTCAGCTTGCTAATCCGGTGGGCTATGTCGATGACCTTAGTTCTCTGACGGATCACCTCATTTCTGATACGATCTCTCAGAGAAACGCCGAGCATAGCCCTTTCCATAGCACGCTGAGCAACTTTAAGCTTATGGACCAACCGTACCGTAAGTGTCCAGGTCTCGGCTCCGTATGTCATGACAGGTAGGACGCACTGATTGAAAACTTTAGTTTTTAGGCATTTTGTGTAAGATGTCCAAAATATATATTTATTTATTTTATACCGCAGATTTCTTCATTGGTCAAGGTTTTCTTTGAGACTGTCATTTATAATTCACTTTTTTAACACAATATGTTTTAGAATCATTGATAGAATTTATGTTATATACGACCTAAAGCTGCTTATAACTAGTAGGCGACCCTCAATATTCTTAGGAATAAAGGCTAGGAAGATGATGCCGTCCTAAAGCTGTTACTCAATCAATTTTTCTTCTCAAACTTTACAATTAAAACTGTATTAGATTGTAAAATAAACGTTCTACATTAAGTGAACTACCTTAAGATAAGACATAAAGAGATTTAAGTAATAATCAAGCTTTAGTAAACATTTGAATCAGCAAATATGCCGTATAATATGACAATAACGACTGTCTGCGGGTACAATGTGTAGTGTTATTGCCATATCATGCACAACGACAGTGTCCCGACATTCGAGACACTAGACCACTGCATCGCAATAATGTTCTTAAGTGTAACAATCCCCTTGTAGTACACCCTCGAGCTCTTGTCGCAGAGTAAGAAAACATCCAGATCTGGAGAAAGCGTTCAACAATATTTTGCTAGTCCAGATAAAGTTATCTTAATGTTTTCGTTATTACAAATAACATTTTATTACAAACATAAATGGGAAAATGAAATCGGATAAGTGCGTATTTTTTTTCTATCATAATCTGAATAGCTTATGTTTCGTTTAGCTACTTAATAGTGAAGACACTTTTTGAAGTTTGAAATACTAAAACTGTATTTCTGTAACTGTAAAAAAAATACAGTGTATATAAATATAAAAAAAATATTATAAATAATATTGTGAAGCATAACATTTATTTAAAAATCACACCAATTGGCCTGTGAATTTGACATTAAATTAAAATATAACGTAACGGTCACAGTATTTAAAAATATTGACTGCCATAATGCGTTGAGTAAGTTATAAAATGTAATATACCCAGGATAACATTGTGAGGTACGACCACAAACAAGATAAGATTTTCCTCTGGGCTCCTTCAACTCATATAAAGTATGTTGAATTAATCGAATATCCCCTGATCGGGGAGCAAAAAAAAAACATAAAAGGCATCAGCTGCTTATAATCCCGCGCTCCCCATAAAACTTGACCGAGAGGAAAGGTTATACTCGTAGGCAATGGCCTGGCAACCCATCACAACGTCGAAGGTACAATTCGATCAACCTAAATCTTGTGATATTTACAAAAAAAAATGAGAATTATAACTTAAAAACAACATCCTTGAACTTAGCAGCATCCTTGAGCTTTGTTTCTGCAATTATTATTTGATGAATTAATTGTTCACAGTCCAGTTCATAGTCAAGTTTTTACTATTCATGAATTTGAAATTATACTGAATTACTTCTACATTTAATTAACACTTACATTCCCTTCACAATATAATATTTATGTTTTAAATTTTACATACACTATACACAAGCATTATTGACAATGCATTTTAAAAAGGGTAAAAGTGCTAAATTGATTTTTAAATTATTCAGTTGTATCATTTTATTTTCGAAGAGTATATAATCAACCAAGCTATATACAATCAGTATCAAATCATCAACTTCACTAGTATGAGAATGATCAATAATATTTTTAATACCATTGACACAAGTGCGTTATCATATAAAACTGCAGTCAGAACTTCTATATTTCACTCGTGTTTCAAACCCTCTCAATAACTGTCCGCAATAAAGTTACTGCTTTCTGAAATTATAGCATTTAGATATAAAAACTGTACCTTTAGGATACGAGTAAATATTAAATAGCTTTAACTTATCAGCAATAGTTAAAACGCATTTATTTCTGTTAAACAACCTAAGCAACAAAAAAAGATAACATGTTGACCTGCTATTTTTAACTGACTTTTAAAAAGGGGGAGGTTCTCAATTGTCAGTTTTTTTTTTAAATGTTTGTTCAGCGATAATTTCGTCGTTAATGAACCGATTTCAAAAATCTTTTTGCATTGGAATGGGCGTAGCTTACAGGTGGTCCCATCGTATCGGGACATCATATCGGGATCTGATGATGGGATCCCAAGGAAATCGAGGGAACTCCTCAAATATCATAGGCACAATTATCGCGATTTGGATACTCGGAATAGTTTTTCTTTGAAGTCGGTTACTTTTTGTTAAAATTAATAACATAATAACAACAAATAGGCAAAGAGTGCAATTTTTATACTCGTTCACGCTATGTCATACCGTTATTTTCCATGTATATCTTTCCCTTAAAGATTTTGGATTTTCACAAGAATTTAAAATACTTTTTTTTGTGCGATTACGGCAAAGCCAAAAGAAACGGTAATAGTTTTGACGGTCTGTGTCTATGTATTTGTTTACTGTAACATTGAAAATCATTTGTGTATAATATTTCATAATCAGAAATGATTTTAATGTAAATATCAATAGATTTGTAATAATGGCCAAGATGATATCGACTTTATTAATTTTATTAAAAGTTTTTACGTAGTTGGTTTAAAGTTTTAAAACTTTTTTGTTTCGTTAATGTTTTAAGGTCGCAAAACTTACTACCTCACTTTTTATTATGGAACAATAGCTCATTACTTGATTCAATTTCTATATCGTAAGGTATGAAAGTATTGTTAAAATGTTATTTTTGTATATATCTAAGTATAATATATGTTAAATCTTGAATCCACTGGGAACGTTAGTAGGCCTCATATTTCTAATTGAGGGTAGACGTGAGTTTAGCGGGTGAGGAGATTGTTCTCGTACATTCACTTTATTGTAGCACTCGATCACGAAATACAGTTAGGACATTGAATAGCAGCCCATGATTAATAATTTTAAATAAGACACTCCACCGAACACGTGGTGCTCACACGAGACGATCCACGACAACCCTGCTCGTCAACGACGACGTTCCATTTTTAAAGGAACTCACGAACGAATGAACGAACAATAATCATCTAGGGAAGGGATAAAACCATTGTCACCCGTGATCCTTGTCTATGACTTATGACATGAAAGTAATCGACTAAAATCAATCATTCAATCGCGTTTTTATTATTTTAAAGTGTCAATAATTCCCATCCCTGCGGTCACCGGTCGCACGCGCCAGTGCCCGGTGTTGCGTCAGTGTCTTACCTTCAGACACTTAACAGTGTTGCCAGCTAAAATAATCGATACGCCGGCACGGCCATACTGACAATCGCACGTCCCTGTGCGATCACTCACCTCTACAGGTCTCGTACTCCTCGTCAATCAGAGAGAAAAAAAAATCGCTCGTCCATCACTGTCTCGCTACCAATTCATGACACCTGTTTAAAAAGATCTCGATCTTTACCCCTCGCATCTAAATTAAACACACTGGGCGTCCACCTGACCTCAGGCGTCCCTTCGACCATCCACCAACTCGCATGGTGTATCGGACCTGACCACCCGTCAGCGCCCCTTCCACCAATCACACACACACACACACACTGGGCAGACAACTGACCTCAGGCGTCCCTTCGACCGATCACCAACTCACATGGTGCCTCGGACCGGACAACCATCAGCGTCTCTTCCACCAGTCTCATCGCGTAGTCTGATCAGGTGCATCGATCCGGTTTACAGACCAGCTTCATTTTTCAGATACGCGACTACCAACTACCCATCAACCCTACTATAAATCGCGAAGTCTGATCAGGTGCATCGATCCGGTTTACAGACCAGCCCCATTTTTCAGATACGCGCCTATTAACTACCCATCAATAAGGCTACATACCGCGTAGTCTGATCAGAGGCATCGATCCGTTTTCCAGACCAGCCCCCTTTTTCAGACACGTGCCAACCGAGTACCCATCCAGTGTATGCTCGCTACGTTACGTACGCACGCTCTGGATCGATACTTTACGTACGTTCTCTGGATCGGTTCTCGATAAAAGAACAGAATATACACAAATGAATTGCGCAACTGAAATAACAATTGGCCGGACACGTTTTCCGAAGAAACTACGATAGATGAAGTCATATAACTATTCTGGCGACCCTGAACAGGAAGTCGAAGTGTTGGTAGACCAGCTGCCAGGTGGTCGGAAGATATAAAGAAAGACTAGACACACCGCATCGAGAAGCGTATGGAAAACCATGTAGGAAGCATATATCCAACAGTGCACAAACGTTATCAACTCACCTTTAGTACTCGTCATGTTCGGAGGCAGAGGCTAAAGTATGTAAACTAGATGTCGATGCTGCATCACTTTCCTCATAGGATATTATGTCGATTGTCATGACTATAGATTTCGAATTTCATGAGCATACTTACAGCTTAGGTTAGACCCACCAACGTCTCTCAGCTCGTCTCTATAATGATCTGGTACCTTGACAATAATAGAACCTTACCTTTGAACTTTTACTGTAGTTTGGTTTGGTTACACTCGCTATCCTTGTTAAAGACGAAATTGCCTGCACTGAATGGACTCACTATTGCTCTACTTCGGATGAAGCGTTCTACCTCTGACGTATAGTCTTTTGATATTCTACATTGCTCGTTTGTAAAGCATTAATTCCGCAGGGGAGTAGCCTGTTACTCTGGATCTAGTGGTATTAAAGGCAAGCTGAACTTACAGAAGTTTTGTTTGGTTTGATCTCTACTATTGTGAGTAGACATTTTAGAGTACGCATTATACGCTTAGCGTTAGCCCTACCGGAACCAGTACTGATAAGGTGAAGCTGTACACTATGCCCACATCAACACCGTTTGAAGTTTGCACCTATATAACACCTACGTTAGTCTGCTTTTACACGCTTCGGTGCATCAAATAGGCAAACAGCCCTCTTGAGAGATTGGATTAAGGTAGAAGCATCGAGAGATGCCGAGTAATGAAAGACACGCACATCATCATAGTCTTTACCGCCCAATCCCCCCGCAATATCTATGTGAATCGCATGTCAGGACCCGTGTCCTTAGGCATTGATGAAAGCCAACTTGCCAAGCCTAAAGGCCCCAGGCGACCGGAAACAACCACCAAGGGCAAGCAACGACGGCGCGGCCAGAACCGGACGGGCGACCACCCGTGGCACGACACGCCACGAGCGCCACCGCAACCCAAAGGCCACGCCAAGCAGCCAGTCCCGGCTGCCGCCACAAGACAGCATCCGCAAAGCCCAGCTGGAGGCCCTCCAGAAAAACACCATCCAACGGCAAGACCACGCAGCCACAATGCGTTCCAAAAGTCCACAACCAGGGCGGTGACGCACGGCGTCAATCCTCCCCAAGAGGAGACCCGAGCCCAGCAACGGAAACCACGGGCTGCTGACGAAACTTGTTGGGACCCGGAGCAGTCTTTCGAAGCGATGCATACTGTACAAGAATCAATAAACTTACGTACCTACTTGGTCATCTCTGGAAACCAATAATGCTCAAATAGTTCTTAGTTTCTTAATTTCCGAAGGAACATGATTAATTAAGGTCCACGTTAAGGATCACGGAGCTATTGGTAACCGGAAACTGGTTACCCTTACGCACATCATGGTGCGAGTAGTCCGAGGTTTCTTTGTTCTTATTTTTGTTAATGAGGTCACGAATTTCGATATCACGAATTTGTTCTACCGCTAACTACCCATAATAAAGTTAACAGTCAGCGCCATCACGCGAAGAAACACTGAACCACGAAGAACACACGGTATGAACTACACGGAGCAACTACCAATCTTGAATCGCGACGGAGAAACTCTCGCGCGAACCAGCACACACACTACATCCCAACACCAACCGCTGTGCAGCGGCCCACCAGGCACGACCACCTCGCCTGGTCGGAGGATCCCCCCTCTGTGTCGGAAGAACACGACACCCGGTCCTCTACAGTATTCTAATATTACGTTTACAGTTTCATCTGATAATGTACTGGCATTAGAGTCATCACAAACTGTATTTGGGATTGGATGTCTAGACAAGAAATCAGCATGTTACTTGTTGGCACCTTATGCACAATATTGACTCCTGTAGAAATACCCACCACTAATGGTGTATGCTGTGTAATGCTGCCCATACAAACACTGTTTAAAGATCTCGACTACTCAGGTGACTATGATAGTTTCTAGTTCCTACGAATGAAATCGCGATTCTGCGTCAGTCGTTCGTCAACTAAAATATGACACTAAGATATGACAACATGTAGCAAACCATTCTTTCTTTGAATGATTATGGCCCAGTAACCGTTAGAACTGGCATCAGTGTGAAACTCAATAGCTGCCGCTTCACGATCTAATATTGTTAGTACAGACTCCTGAGCTCAGTATTTGAACAGTTTTCTTGTAAATATTGTCATGTAGGTCCGTCATCCTTATTGTCCCCTTCAGTGAATAAAGTGGGCCTACCATACGAGTATTATTTGGGTATAAAGTTTCTGAAGTAGGAGACAAGGCCCAAGAACTGTCTATTCTGAGTAGCAATCTTCGGGGTAGGAGAATCGACCACTTCTTCTGCTCTAACTACATGACCCACAAAATGTACTCCTACATTTCTATAAAAAAAGGAAAACTGCGTCTGACAATGCTCTCAGGGTTAAAGCAACGTTCCAGACAATGGGAATGATTATCAGAGAAACCAAGTCCATAATCAAGGTAACCCAGCGCAACGCTAATTCCAAGTTTATAACTAAGCCTTGTTGATACACCTTTGATAGACTGCAGCCGAATTTCTAAGATCAAAGGGCTTAGTTAGATACCCATATTGACCATCTTGTGAGGGTGAGGAACTACCGTAAATAACTTACGCTTCTAGGAGGGCCGAACCCCCCCCGTTCTTGAACACTCCTATATTGATCAATAGGGTCTACCCGTAAATCTCCTGTAAAGACGCGATGCCCTGGTAAACCATCGATAAAGAATTCAGAATATTTTCGTAACTAAATAATAAGATTTTTGATTTGATTTTGTACACACAGTTTAAGTCAGTATCTATATCCTCAAGAGCTTAGCTTACTTTTGGGTATGCTTTTCGCTGAAACTCACTTCCTATTGTAGAAAACAAAAAATCAATACGGTTAATTTGCACACTGACGTACTCGTTTTTTTTAAAAAAAAATCACTGCCTATAGAATTACTTTACCGTTTATCGTTCCATTCGGCACAACGTAAAATAGTAACGTAATCGTGATATGTTATATGCGAACGCGATTTTGTATTTGCGAGAAACATCTTACGGTTCCCTTTTTTTTTTCTTCTTTTTTTTTTTTTTAATTACCCCCGATACTACGACACTGTGTAAAATAATAACCAACAAGCATGCCCACTATCAACGAGAAAATAAAAAGAAACGATCTCACCGGATTCTGCGTTGCCTTTGCTCCCCGCCGATTCATGTTTACAAATTTGTTGTAACTCCGAACCCTTGCGCTCCTCAAAAACCGACGCGACATATCCAGCCTGTCCGCATACATAGCTGAGATCTGTCCGAAGTCTCATTTAGACGGCTCTTCAGAACCCTCTCGCTGTTCGCGACACTCGATAGAGAAAATCATGTGCAAAATGCTGTGCCCTTGTGTGCCAAAACGCTGACATATCGTCGTGGTCAAAACAAATCAGCCTTACGGTAATGTTAAATTCCGATTGTTGCGGATTAGCGGTCGCCAGTAATTGAGATTTTCATCACCATGTTTTTGTAAACAGTTTGATTGTCCGGGCTGCTCACTGCTGTTCACTTTACACTATTCTCCTCAGGTGGTTACCCTGCGTATCCCACTTCTGATGTTAAATCTTGAATCCACTAGGAACGTTAGTAGGCCTCATATTTCTAATTGAGGGTAGACGTGAGTTTAGCGGGTGAGGAGATTGTTCTCGTACATTCACTTTATTGTAGCACTCGATCACGAAATACAGTTAGGACATTGAATAGCAGCCCATGATTAATAATTTTAAATAAGACACTCCACCGAACACGTGGTGCTCACACGAGACGATCCACGACAACCCTGCTCGTCAACGACGACGTTCTATTTTTAAAGGAACTCACGAACGAATGAACGAACAATAATCATCTAGGGAAGGGATAAAACCATTGTCACCCGTGATCCTTGTCTATGACTTATGACATGAAAGTAATCGACTAAAATCAATCATTCAATCGCGTTTTTATTATTTTAAAGTGTCAATAATTCCCATCCCTGCGGTCACCGGTCGCACGCGCCAGTGCCCGGTGTTGCGTCAGTGTCTTACCTTCAGACACTTAACAGTGTTGCCAGCTAAAATAATCGATACGCCGGCATATATAAATAGAGATAACTAAATTTACCTTTCTTTTTTTTTTTTTTTTTTACGCGGGGAATGCTTTTCGCACCATACCCTTCGTGGGGTAAACGAAGGGCGTGTGTGGGACTCCCGGGCAATCGGTCTACCCACTAAACCCCGCGGCGGCCTACCTCGGCAGTTGAGAGAAACACCAGGATCGCGTCAGCAGCTTCTGGTGTCCCCCCTGCCGTACCTCAACGTCTGAGGTACATCCCGGGGTGACTAGTTTCACCCCCGGGGCAAGATGTTGTTGCGCCTCTCACCGCTCTGTACAAAAAGAGGCAAAACAACAACCCGCCTTAAACGACACCCCCCGGCCGCACCGGGGGTGTCACCTATCTCGAGTCGTTTGCAGCGGTCACATTTCCCCAGGATGTGACCGCAGCGACCCTTAAGCGACGATTGGGGAGCTAGCGGCCTCTACCACGTCCCCTTCGCCGCCTCCTTCGAGCGGGATCAGCCCTTTCCCGATCCCGCTCTGCGGACTCCTTCTGGAGCATAACATTCTCACAGAAGGAGACCGCGGCTTCCCATCCCTCGCCACTCGCCAGCATTGCCGCGATCAATGCTGGCGGTGACAAGTTTCGTCCGATCTGTCCGACCAGGACTCGACGCTCGTACTCCCAAGCAGGGCAGTCCTCCAGCGTGTGCTGGGCGGAGTCCCGGTCAGACCCGCAATGGTGGCATTGTGCTGTAGCCTCCCGTCCTATTCGATTCAGATACTCACCGAAACAACCGTGACCGGTGAGTATCTGAGTCAATCGATAGGTGACACAGCCGGTCCTCTTTGCCCACGCTTCGAAGTTCGGCAGAACGGCTCCGACAGCACGTTGGCTAGCACAGCCCTGAATTTCAAGCCGTGCCTGCCAATACCGCAGAGCTTGAGCATGTGCGTTCCGCCGTAGCATAACTAAATTTACCTACAGAAATTGGCTAACTAGAATTGAATGTCATGAAAATATCCACGTGAAGAATGTGAATAGGGCTAAAAAAAATTCACAATTCTCCTTATAGAGGTCCAAATAAAAAGCTGCAGTTTGAGTGCAGTTTTGGTCGCAAAATACCGACTAAAAAGAGCACATCCCATATTGACACGCTTTGACGTTGAGAAGTTGGATAGTGGAATAAAAACTGTGGTTTAATGTTTCTCTTTGACCTCATACATGTAATTGCGTTTGCAATTTTAGGCAGTGCAAATCGTAGAAAATAAACTTATTTAATCATAGATGTAACATGTAATTTTGTCTGACCTTACATGAAAATTAATTTCAATTATTAGTTTAAATTTTATGATATTGGTTATGTGCGTTTAAATCTACACTAGTATTTGAAATTAAAATAATAGCTTTTCACTAAAATAAAAGTAGGTGCACAGTACTTAAATCAAAACGTCAATTTTCATTTTTTGGCTGTCTGTTTTCTCTGGTTAATTTCTGGAAAAGCTGAACCTATTTTGACGTGAATTAAACTGACAGGTAGATGATGATATAAGGCGTAACATAAGCTAATTAACTGTAAACATATTATCACATATTTATCATGGTATTCCCCCTACTAAGCAACCCTAACCAAAGTAAAAATATGAATATAACCTAGTAGTAACCTAGTAGTAAATAAGTATATACCCCTTTTGGAAACAGTCAAATTCCATAAAACTGTCAGAAATAATTTAATTTAAAGCACTAATAGTAAACACGTTTTTTGATAAAAATATTTTATAATGTAAAGATGCAATTCGTCGGCCTTAAATGTTAACCTGCTAAGTCCACTTTACATCGAAAATGAGATTTTAATCGAATCTGAAACTACAGGCCATTACCGATATAGTGGTGTAAAAAATACCTCATAATTCAACTTAATAAGGCTAAAAATCGATGTCCGTCAAACTGCTATAAAACCAGCCACCAAAAAACACACAGAAAACCTGCCAAATCCTTTAATAATTCTCAGTATCATACTAGAAATGGTCGGTTACGCATGAATTTACTTTTTTATAAATTTAGTATACATAAGTAGTTAGAAGTGATAGTAGATGATAAAGGTAAGTTTTAATTTGTTACATAATTCATAAACATAATTAAATTTTTCACTAGTAACGATATTCACTAAATTTTTGTTTACAACTTAAACCTGAGGGTTTGCGGAAAAGAATAAAACAAGACGAGAAGCAGGGAAAAAGTTTTATGGAAGAGAGAAAACAGTAGGTGTATGGAATTATAATAAGCCAAGAGAGGCTCGAACCATAAAATCTAGGTGCACTTTCAAGATACTGACTAATAAGAACTGTTGATGAGAATAGAAGAAGAACTATATTTGAACGCTTTTGGACCCTAACTTGGGGTGATAAAAAGACTTATGTTAATGAGATATGAATAAATAAATATGTCTAAAATACCATTAGCGAGAAAACAGAGAAAACATTTGTGTATCACCTGAAAGTAAATGAAAAATGAAGAAGCTATAAAGTGATACCGGAGAATGTTCTTGAATACTTTGGATATAGGAAGATGGACAGTACAGGAATGGAAACTAGCATCTTTGGAACAACAGCCTAGCGTAATTAGGTCTTAAAATGTAACTGGACAGTAAATATGTCTAAAATACCATTAGCGAGAAAACAGAGAAAACATTTGTGTATCACCTGAAAGTAAATGAAAAATGAAGAAGCTATAAAATGATACCGGAGAATGTTCTTGAATACTTTGGATATAGGAAGATGGACAGTACAGGAATGGAAACTAGCATCTTTGGAACAACAGCCTAGCGTAATTAGGTCTTAAAATGTAACTGGACAGTCTCCAGAGATGAAATAATCATTATTTCCTCGAGTAGTTGCCTGTGATGGAATCGCACTATTGTCGCGGAATTTCACAAAAGTTATACCTCTTATCAGAATGGAAATCTAAGGAATGTCTGTACCGTTTCTATGCGAATGACTGATGCAAAGAGCAAGATATAAAACCACTTTCGAACAGTCTTTTTTCTAATGTATTTGAAGGTATGAATTTCGCATTGTTTAGACCCAAAAGGGATCATGCGAAAAATGCGCTGGCTTTAAAGTAGGAACTATTACAGAAGAGATATATCGTAGTTATTTATAAAAGAAAGACCAGGGAGAGAAGAAAAGGAGACTGATTAAAAAGGGGATCATTATGTTTTTACGGTTGATTTGCAGGCTGATTCAATGGCACTGGCGCCCAAATCCATTGTTAGTACTCTATCTATACTATAAAACTAAGATGCAAGTCTACAATCTCTGCTTCTTTAACTTAAAGAACAAAAACGGATGATTTAGCTATCTCTGGAATGAAATTGAAGGTGGAGTAAATGCAGAAGAATTTGCTTCCATTTGGGTAGGCTTTACGTTACGAACCAAAATGAACCATATTATTAAACAAGACTAATTCAAAGATGTGTGGCAAACTTTACCGCAACGGTGAGCTCTCCAATGGATTCCTTGTAATATAACTGATGTGGCGGATAACCTAATATAATTAACAATTACAAAGATACCAGACTTATTCGTCTGGTATCTTTGTGATTGATAATTACTAAGTCAAATTATCTGTTTGTTTATTATAAATAAGACTAATTATGTTTTTAAATGAATATTAAAGATATTTATAAATTTTCGTTACTATTTTTGATGCCTACATTATTATTTTCATGTACTAAGTTTATAAAGACATGCTGAAAAATTAAACACTAAAGCCTGCTAAATCCCAAACAAAATACAAATGTCCAAACGAATACCAGCTATCTCCTTTTTTTTCAGATTTTTACCATTTTAAATAAGCATTTCAAGGATTTTTCAATATGAAAATGATTGATGGACGTATTCAAAGAAACGGGATTTAAGAAATTTCGATTAGTATAAAATTAAAGAAGTTATTCAG
The DNA here is from genome assembly GCA_932526445.1 of Phragmatobia fuliginosa. Classification (NCBI taxonomy): domain Eukaryota; kingdom Metazoa; phylum Arthropoda; class Insecta; order Lepidoptera; family Erebidae; genus Phragmatobia; species Phragmatobia fuliginosa. The sequence goes on along the minus strand of OW052068.1, from coordinate 10,160,649 downwards.
TTTTTTCATCCTCCTGTAAAGTTCTCTAAAAGGGACATAGCAGGTTAACATTTTAGGCCGACGAATTGACACAATATTTCTCCTAGAATGAGTGGCATTTTTAAAGTGGGGACATTATTAAGGCGGGCCGTGTCTGGACTGATAAGGCAGGAAGGAGCCCTAACAAGTGAAGCCTGAAGATCCTTCTTTTTTATTCTTTTTATGAACTCCTACCTAATGTAATTAATTTCTTTCAGATATATTTTGGTAGTCGTACAATGATATTTATGATAGTAGTTTATGATAATGATAGTAGAATTTGATGACGATAAATATTATGCACTAGCTTCCGTATATGTCGGTTATCGCAGTCTAAAGTGACTTGTGTCCTTTCTTAGCCTTTACCTATTTAACACCGTTTCGGTATATTTGGGATGGAAGAGCGACATACAGACAGATAAAGTTACAGTGAGGGTTTTCTAATCATAAACTCGTAACCACATAAAGATCTATTATACTAAATTATAAAGAGGTCAAAATTGAGAGGTTGTGGGGAATAATTTCTGGATCTAATAAAGTAATTTTAATTATTTTACCTATAAAATACTACATTATTTAAACGAAATAAAAAACATTTTCGTTTCAATCTTTTCTTGAAAATGTTAAACGACCAACAAAGTGGTTACACTGGTCAGGTAGTATTAGATATGTGTATTTATTACACTACACTACACATAATGTATTTTTGTAACGTATTTACATGACATCTAATTTAAGTGGCGTACGTCTAATTTTACGTTACATGCACTCGGTTACACGTTATGACAAGAATAGCTAAATTATGAGATATCAAAAAATAGACAGTAAACCAATGACATTAATGTACGTAAACAAAAACATATTTTTAATTTATGTTAGTTTATTGATGTTAACAACAGAATCACGGCCAATGTATACGAAAATTCTAAGATTGCATCAATGAAAGTGTTAGTATGCACGTAACCATAAAAAAGTAATTCCTAAGTAAATAAATCAATAACAATAATTACATCCTTATCAGCGTAATGAGTTTTGTTTTTTCATTCTCCTCTGTTATTTATAGCGAACTTATATCTTCAGGCTTGTCCCGTCGTCGGGGTATATATAAAAGTACACCAATTACTATACATATATAGTAAGTGTCATAAAAGTCGAATACCGATGAAAAAGGTATCTTTGTGGAATAAAAGTTAAATATGATCTTGAGTTTGCTTTTCCACAATCTATTCGCCGAATTGGAATTACTATTCATTAGGAGTATACTACCGTGGATTGTTGTAGATATGCCGCAGCCATCTAGTTTAATTAGCCGTTTAATTACCAGCCTAACCTCATCAATTACTATCACTACTCAGACTATAATTTGATTTTTAGACTAGGGTAGGTTTTTAGTATATAAATAGGTCCGGAAAGAAAGGGCCCTGTGCTGCTACCCTGCCCACTCGAGGATGACCGGTTAGGGCCTTAACGGTGTCGAAGTCAGGATTGTTACGGCCAAGGTGCACACCGCCTCTGCACCTTGCGACGATGATTACGTTCAAATGTTTCTGATTCGATTATCTGTAGTCATTTGAAGCACGTATACTAACCATTAAAGGAGTTGTTTCTTCCATCATGGATTTATTTATTTTAGAACTTTATGGACATCGGCGGATTTAATATCCATGGCATTCTTTATCAGTCAATTATTGGGGGGCTGTAAAAATTTTAAAAAACTTTAAAAAAATTTAAAAATAAACACTTGTAAAAAGAAACAAACACGGATACAATTAACATAAAACTAGAAAACACAATTATTATTTATTATATACCATTTCACGATTTGACTGGTTCACTTCGATATATTATAATCTATCGAAAAGAATTGCGTTAAATTGTAATCAGTATATAGCGGTTTACAATTTTTTGACAGTTTACAATCTCGCATGATAAGTTGTAATCTAACGGTATTTTCAATTTTACGATTACATATATAAAAGAAAGTGCACGTTTAGTTCTTTTTATATGTGGAACGGATGGCGGAAATTATGATTAGAAGTAGGAGCGCACTCCATGACAGTACACTACTGTTAATAAAGTTATTTCGCCATCTGAAAAAGATACACTTTCTTTAAATGTGTAACGCCTCATAAACATCCTGATTTTAAGTGGAAGCGTTTTTCTATAGCAGTGGCGGCTTACAGATTACACAAAGAATGAGGCATTTACGAAGTCGGAGTGATGGGAAAGCACAAGAGGAGCAAATTATTCGTTGAAAGAAGATTTCTATCGTAATTGAAGAACAGGAAACGTACGTTGGAGTCAAGATAAGTGAGTGAGAAAGGGAAGTTAAGAAATAAAAGAGAGAGGTCAGTATTCGCTGATCACTGCAAAAAACGAATTGGTAACCGTTTTAATTGGGAACGTAAAGTTGATACGTGGTAATACTTGCGAAGATTTTATATAAATTGAATGCAGTTATTAAGAAGACGACCATCATAAGATGACCACTACCAGACACAAAGCCTTGCATTTTTTTACAATAACATTTGAAGGTTTTCCTCGATTTTTTTGGGATACCATCATCATCAAATCCAATGTCAAAGGAATTTTGAAAATCGGTACATAAACAGCTAAAATATCACTGGCACAGCTAATCGCATAGAAAAATGGGATAGTGAAATCGATTTAAAAACTTAAAACACTTTCACGAAGCAACCCTAACCAAAGTAAAAATATGAATATAACCTAGTAGTAACCTAGTAGTAAATAAGTATATACCCCTTTTGGAAACAGTCAAATTCCATAAAACTGTCAGAAATAATTTAATTTAAAGCACTAATAGTAAACACGTTTTTTGATAAAAATATTTTATAATGTAAAGATGCAATTGACACAATATTTCTCCTAGAATGAGTGGCATTTTTAAAGTGGGGACATTATTAAGGCGGGCCGTGTCTGGACTGATAAGGCAGGAAGGAGCCCTAACAAGTGAAGCCTGAAGATCCTTCTTTTTTATTCTTTTTATGAACTCCTACCTAATGTAATTAATTTCTTTCAGATATATTTTGGTAGTCGTACAATGATATTTATGATAGTAGTTTATGATAATGATAGTAGAATTTGATGACGATAAATATTATGCACTAGCTTCCGTATATGTCGGTTATCGCAGTCTAAAGTGACTTGTGTCCTTTCTTAGCCTTTACCTATTTAACACCGTTTCGGTATATTTGGGATGGAAGAGCGACATACAGACAGATAAAGTTACAGTGAGGGTTTTCTAATCATAAACTCGTAACCACATAAAGATCTATTATACTAAATTATAAAGAGGTCAAAATTGAGAGGTTGTGGGGAATAATTTCTGGATCTAATAAAGTAATTTTAATTATTTTACCTATAAAATACTACATTATTTAAACGAAATAAAAAACATTTTCGTTTCAATCTTTTCTTGAAAATGTTAAACGACCAACAAAGTGGTTACACTGGTCAGATAATATTAGATATGTGTATTTATTACACTACACTACACATAATGTATTTTTGTAACGTATTTACATGACATCTAATTTAAGTGGCGTACGTCTAATTTTACGTTACATGCACTCGGTTACACGTTATGACAAGAATAGCTAAATTATGAGATATCAAAAAATAGACAGTAAACCAATGACATTAATGTACGTAAACAAAAACATATTTTTAATTTATGTTAGTTTATTGATGTTAACAACAGAATCACGGCCAATGTATACGAAAATTCTAAGATTGCATCAATGAAAGTGTTAGTATGCACGTAACCATAAAAAAGTAATTCCTAAGTAAATAAATCAATAACAATAATTACATCCTTATCAGCGTAATGAGTTTTGTTTTTTCATTCTCCTCTGTTATTTATAGCGAACTTATATCTTCAGGCTTGTCCCGTCGTCGGGGTATATATAAAAGTACACCAATTACTATACATATATAGTAAGTGTCATAAAAGTCGAATACCGATGAAAAAGGTATCTTTGTGGAATAAAAGTTAAATATGATCTTGAGTTTGCTTTTCCACAATCTATTCGCCGAATTGGAATTACTATTCATTAGGAGTATACTACCGTGGATTGTTGTAGATATGCCGCAGCCATCTAGTTTAATTAGCCGTTTAATTACCAGCCTAACCTCATCAATTACTATCACTACTCAGACTATAATTTGATTTTTAGACTAGGGTAGGTTTTTAGTATATAAATAGGTCCGGAAAGAAAGGGCCCTGTGCTGCTACCCTGCCCACTCGAGGATGACCGGTTAGGGCCTTAACGGTGTCGAAGTCAGGATTGTTACGGCCAAGGTGCACACCGCCTCTGCACCTTGCGACGATGATTACGTTCAAATGTTTCTGATTCGATTATCTGTAGTCATTTGAAGCACGTATACTAACCATTAAAGGAGTTGTTTCTTCCATCATGGATTTATTTATTTTAGAACTTTATGGACATCGGCGGATTTAATATCCATGGCATTCTTTATCAGTCAATTATTGGGGGGCTGTAAAAATTTTAAAAAACTTTAAAAAAATTTAAAAATAAACACTTGTAAAAAGAAACAAACACGGATACAATTAACATAAAACTAGAAAACACAATTATTATTTATTATATACCATTTCACGATTTGACTGGTTCACTTCGATATATTATAATCTATCGAAAAGAATTGCGTTAAATTGTAATCAGTATATAGCGGTTTACAATTTTTTGACAGTTTACAATCTCGCATGATAAGTTGTAATCTAACGGTATTTTCAATTTTACGATTACATATATAAAAGAAAGTGCACGTTTAGTTCTTTTTATATGTGGAACGGATGGCGGAAATTATGATTAGAAGTAGGAGCGCACTCCATGACAGTACACTACTGTTAATAAAGTTATTTCGCCATCTGAAAAAGATACACTTTCTTTAAATGTGTAACGCCTCATAAACATCCTGATTTTAAGTGGAAGCGTTTTTCTATAGCAGTGGCGGCTTACAGATTACACAAAGAATGAGGCATTTACGAAGTCGGAGTGATGGGAAAGCACAAGAGGAGCAAATTATTCGTTGAAAGAAGATTTCTATCGTAATTGAAGAACAGGAAACGTACGTTGGAGTCAAGATAAGTGAGTGAGAAAGGGAAGTTAAGAAATAAAAGAGAGAGGTCAGTATTCGCTGATCACTGCAAAAAACGAATTGGTAACCGTTTTAATTGGGAACGTAAAGTTGATACGTGGTAATACTTGCGAAGATTTTATATAAATTGAATGCAGTTATTAAGAAGACGACCATCATAAGATGACCACTACCAGACACAAAGCCTTGCATTTTTTTACAATAACATTTGAAGGTTTTCCTCGATTTTTTTGGGATACCATCATCATCAAATCCAATGTCAAAGGAATTTTGAAAATCGGTACATAAACAGCTAAAATATCACTGGCACAGCTAATCGCATAGAAAAATGGGATAGTGAAATCGATTTAAAAACTTAAAACACTTTCACGAAGTGTTTCATTTTAATCCATAAAATGGTATTTAAATGTATTGTTGATACACAGTTCTGAACAAAGTCATGATCAGGAGTCCGTTTGGTATCATCGGAAGTAATTTTGTGATCTGTTAAATTTTGAACCATGTGTCTAGGTGTAATTTATCTGTATCTCGTGTGTATTTTGTTAATTAAGTTACCATAGTATATGGCCTTAGATACCGTAGTATAATATGATGAAGTTAATATTACAATTTGAATGAACGTGGTCAAAGATATAAATATAATATGAGAAATTTTCTTTTCCCAGTTCTTCGAAACTTGATAAAACCCCGATTAGAGTAGTAAGTACGACTGGCTCTTAACTCTTTTTAATCTTGTTAATAATTTATGATTTCGCGTTAATAGGTGAGACGATTATTACACTGGACAACACAACACTTATTTCGAAATTCCTGCCGATGCACCGCTCACGCTGGTTAGCTACAACTAAGACCGCTGTGAGGCCTCGTCTGACGCTCCGACTTGTATGCATATGTATGTATACTAGCGGCTTTGCACGGGTAGATAATAGATATTTAAAAAACATTTAACATTGATAAATTCTCTACTTAAACACTAATCTATCCATTGCTGAAATCAGCATGAAAATCGGTGCTGTAGTTTTTAAGTTTATCGCGAACAGACTTACATACAGACGCGGCAGGGGACTTTGTAATGTTTAGTGACTCATATCAATCATTATTTATCATTATCACAAATATACAAAATCACAAATACACATTAATGTGAGACAAGACTGATACAAGTGAAGATCTAAGGAGCCCAGTAGATTCTTTTTACCTATAGGTTTTTTGCTTGCCACGAAAGATTAATTTTATGATATTCGTAAGTAACCTCGTTTTCTCTCATCTGTCTTACAATATCTGAGTATATGTGTATTAAGGACAGCTTAAATAGAACAAGAGAGTGTTTGGTTCAACATGATCATGTATTCATACGACAACATTTTACCATCATCCTTGGCCCTGGCAATTTTATGAAATAAGAACAGGGAGGTATATCTTGTGTTATTTCAGGCATATGTTTATGTAAAAAACGTGAAAATAAAGTGCTGCAAATAGGCGATGTAGTCAATATTAAAAAAATAAATCCATAATATTTAATTATTTAAAAATTATACTAATAAGTATATAAATATGTATTTATATCAGTTATTTAGTCTGAAATTGCTAAAATTAAGAGGTAAGATTGTGTTTTCTTGACGAGAAGATTTTTAGTAATCGTGATTTCGCAATACATTACACCTGGGGTATATCGCCGTTAGTACACTGACGCATTCGTATTCGGCAGCGAAACAACGAAAAACTGTCAGTAGTATGGCAGAATTTCGCATACGCTACGTCTCACTCTAGCACTAGGCTACATGAAATAGTTGCGTCCTTGTCGGTATTGTTTCGCAAGGAACTGTGAAGACGCAGATGTTTCGCTAGTGGTGTTTCGCATCGCTGCTAAGACTGCACTTGCACAAGCACTTCTTCTTCCAATTCTCGACTATGCCGATGTCAGCTATCTTAATCTCACTGAAGCACAACTTGATAAGCTTGAGCGACTACAAAATTTCTGTATACGATTTGTATTTGGCCTACGAAAATACGATCATATCTCCGAATTTCGTCAAATGCTCCAGTGGCTTCCGATTCGCTTTCGCCGGAATACTCATATCCTCACTTTGCTTTACAATATCTTATTTAATCCTAAAGCCCCCTTGTACCTCAAAGAACGCTTCAAGTTCCTTAATGACACACATGACAAATGTCTAAGGTCATCTGAAGATTTGAGACTGAAGATGCCTCAGCATTCCACAAAATTTTATGGCCAGTCTTTTACGCTTGTGGAATGCACTACCGACGAACATTAGGAAGGCACAAACAATAAATAGCTTTAAAAAAATGATTCAGGAATTTTATACTGCATAACTGGATCAGTCACAAATTTGGACATTATGTGAATGTTTTGTTATTATATATGTATGTATTTATATTATATATTATGTATGATATATAATTAGTATAATGTATATGTATGTATGCTATGCTCGCTCTACTGAGCAGAATTGAGGTAGCCAGTCAGGATCTAGGGCTTGGAATTAACAAAGCCAAAACTAAAGTCATGGTGATTGACAGGACTGGTAAACTGGAACTCACGGGGTCGCTTAAACTTGAGGTGGTTGAGGACTTCGTCTACCTCGGTTCCAACATCAGCAATACCGGATCATGCGAAAAAGAAATAAGGAGACGCATTGGCATGGCCAAAAGTGCAATGTCCGACCTGGATGGGATTTGGAAAGACCGTAACATCTCCAAGAGAACAAAAACAAAATTGGTACAAACCCTCGTCTTTCCAATATTCCTTTATGGTGTCGAGGCCTGGACGATGAAAGCGGCCGACCGTAGGCGCATTGATGCCTTCGAGATGTGGTGCTGGAGAAGACTACTGCGGATACCCTGGACAGCTCACCGCACCAACACCTCTATCCTCAAGGAGCTTGCAATCTGTGAGCGCCTGTCATCCCTGTGTCTCCGTAGGATCCTGGGATACTTCGGCCATATTGCGAGGAGGGCCGATGATAGCCTCGAAAGGTTAATGGTGACTGGCAAGATCGAAGGGAGGAGACCCAGAGGCCGCTGCCCGTTGCGCTGGACAGACCAAGTTGGCTCCTTTCTCGGATGTACGATCCATGCTGCTCTGCATGCTGCCCGGAACCGACACAAGTGGCGAACCGCCATTCACAAAACTTTAGCAAGTGAGGGTCACGACCCTCAGAACTGAGGAGAACGACGCAAGGAGGATATGTATGTATATCGTTGGTATGTATGTTTGTATGCATACGTATGTATCTATTTGTACACGTATGGAGATATATATGCATTCCTAAGTTATATTCATGAGCGAATTATAATTTTTCAAAACTCATTGTACCGTCAACTACTGTCTTTTCAAAACATTTTATTCCATCCCAAGATTGCCTGGAAGAGATTGCTTTAGCAATAAGGCCGCCCTTTGTACATTAGATGTAAGTTCTGTTTTGTTTTATGAATTTATAACACAGTGTGCAAATAAAGAGTTATCTATCTATCTATCTATGTACTCTCATTTTTATGTAGGCTCTAATACCAGCTTTGAAACAGTTTTAGGGTAGTTTGAGCACATGGCCGTAAGTCCGTATGTGTGTCTTTAATAAATTTGTATTTCAGTTATAATTGGTCATTAAAGTTATAAAATTATGTAAAAACGAGTTTCATCTTTACAATACTGTAGTTCATTTTGTTATTGAAACTATTATATCTATGTAATGACTGTAGTGCAAAGCGTGAGATTTATCATTTCTTCCGCTCAAGTGATAATATGGTATTGTTTCGAATCCCAACTTGACGTTTAAAAATTTAGAAAAATTTAGTCATAGGAACGATATGCCAGGGCACCTCCTTAAAACTGTCATACAAAGCATTTTTATTGTCAAAAAGACGCACAAAACTGCAGTTTGTCTTGATAAGCACACGATCCTTTGCTTATTGTAGTCAAATCTTGGTTCGTCTAAGGGTTTTACGACTTCCGCAGAATAAGTAGGGGAAATGATATGAATATTTTATAGCATTTTTTTTGTACATTTCTGTACTCTTAACATATTTGCTCTTTCTAGCTATCAATTTAAAAAAACAAGCCATTAAACTTCTACTTTTTTTTTCACTAGGAATTGTCAACGCTGATTTTTTATGAATTGACCAGCTGACTGTTCTATAAATGTTTTTTTTTTCATTGTTACAGTATTACCTTTTAAGCTTAGCATTTAACGAGTAACATGACCTATTCTTGTTGCTAATCTGTGAACAATGGTGTGGGATACATGTTTATAAATTTGATGTACACATTTGTATCTAGCTATAATCTAAGGTGTATCTCTTTTAGTTCCAATAAATAAAAATAAAAAAATACTACAGAATACAGTTGTGATTTTGAGATTGTAAGTACTACTATGTACCTCACAATTAGGACATGTTGACCCCATCTCTCAGCCATCGATACCTAACTATCTACATTAATCAGTAACTTAGCTCGAATGTTCAAAGTTACTGTATTATTTTGTCACCATTAATTTAAAACTTTGTAACGCTAATATTTTTAAGCCATTACTTAACAAAGTTGTAAACTTCATGTCAAGTTAAAACTAATTGTAATCTGTATTCTTTCTTATTTCAATTTTCTTTTAAATAGGATCTTGGCACTTGTATTTGTGATATTCTCAGTGCTTTTATTATATGCTTTTATCAAGTCATGGCATGGAGGTCAACCAGAGCGTCGCGACAGTGGCGTCGAATCGAGTTGCCGCCGCCGATCCACAGTTTATCGACCTCTAAATGTAGAATTACGACGTTTGTTACAGCCACTCCGTGCCAGTTATTTAACGACGTTTTTTGAATGGATACGTTTAAAATAATTGCTCGTTCCTTTCAACTCAACAATGTTAGCAAAATGTATAAGAAGTTAATACCTGTACATAACCTTAAGGCAGTTATTGGAGTATATCAATTAAAAGTTTTATTATTCGTATTGTAAACTGCATTTATTTAGTAATTAGGCGCAACAAACCTAAAGCAGGTGGGGAAGGTCCAAGTTTTGGCCCATCACCATCATCAAAATACATATGTGTTGGTTTATTATGAGATTGATACCTGTTAAATAAGAAAGGTCAGCAATTTTTTTTAAAGTGTCAATGAATTCACCTTTTTAAAAAAGTTACCGTTAAGAAGCCACTCTGTCTTATACTTTTATGTAACTTTTATGTATATCATAAGATCGTTTCACTTAATTTAAGTGAGATTTTAAACTGCGTTTTTCTAATTATAGTTACAGAAATATTGCATGCCTATGACAATAACAGTATTAAAATATAATGCTTAAAAGGGAATTGCAACAAATGAGAACACGGTTGGAGTCTGACTGGTTTATTACGCACAGATAACAAATACAGATAATGTATAATACAGGTAACATATGTACCACATCCCACCAACAAAACCATATTAACAGTCTTATCATAATTAAATCTAACAAATAAACTATTCATTAACAATATCCTTAACCTGAGCCCTCTTATAGGCTCTTATTGCGCGCGCTGAGGCATCTGGTGGCAAAGACGGTCGGGGTTCGGACCCTGACTCTAAGGGTTTTTCAACAACTTCTGCTTCTTCAAATTCGGGACTCATAACCGGTTCCGATTCCCCTGTACCCTCTTTACCATAGCCAGACATCCCTGTGTTACGCTTTACACAAGGGTGTCCGCAAGAACCCTCAGTCACTACGGGTGTCTGTGTGCTTGCTCGAGATAACGAATAACGGTTTTTATTCACAAGCGGGACAAGCTGGTCGTGATGTCTACGCCATTCGGTTCCCGCACCGACATTAACCCTACAAGACACTGGACCCGTTACCCTCGATACGTAACCTTCCTTCCACTTGTCCCCTCCCTTAGAGTAGTCGCGAGCTAGCACACTATCCCCGGGCGCAAAATGTGTAGGCCGTCTTCCAGCGGCTGACACTTGACGATCTTGCGCAGCACGCACCACGACTGCGCCGTCCGGCCGTAACGCGTCAAGCCGGCCACGCACCCGACGGCCGAACAGCGCGATCGCCGGCGACACACCAGTCGTTGCGTGCTCGCAATTTCGATATTGAAATAAAAAACGATACAATGCAGTAAAGATGTTTTCTTGCTCAAATAAAGCCCGTTTTATGGCTTTTTTAACGGTTTTTACCGCATTCTCAGCCTCACCGTTTCCTTGAGGTCTGTACGGTGCGGAAGTGGAATGCTTAATATTATTATTTTTACAATAGTTTTCAAATTCTTCGGAAAAGAATGGCGGGCCATTATCCGTGACCAATTGCGACGGAATTCCAAACCGAGCAAAAATGGATCGTAGAACCGTTATGGTTGCCTTAGCCGAAGTACCAGACATAGCTACTACCTCGACCCATTTAGAATGAGCGTCTACCAAAATAAAAAATCGTTTACCCGCGCAATCAAAAAAATCAGCGTGCAACCTCTGCCATGGGTATAGAGCGGATACTCCCACGGGTGTAGAGGAGCGCGGGCGGGCGCGTCGCGCACACTGCGGCACGCTGCACACGCGCGGCAGGTCTCCTCTATGTCCACATCTATGCTTGGCCAGTAAACATAGTTACGAGCAATATTTTTCATTTTGTTAACACCCAAGTGACCACTATGTATTTCGTTTAGAACTAATAAACGTAGTTTGGTCGGAATTACTACTCTATACCTATATAATATACATCCACGATCCGTATACAACTCCTCTTTACGAGCGAAAAAAAATTTCTCCTCGTCACAAGATGGGGATGATGGCCAACCAAAAAGTAAATAGCCTAATATTCGGCACAACAAAGGATCTCTTTGAGTTTCTCTTGCCACATCTTTAAAATCTAAAGGAATGGTTTCCTCGACATAATGTAAATAATCTACGTGCGAAGCGAGTGGCCGCTCACGTGTCATAGGTAATCGCGACAACGAATCAGCCGGACCGTTATCCGCTGACTTAACAAACTCGATCGAGAAATCATAGCCCGCTAGCCGCGCAGCCCAGCGCTGAAGCCGGCTAGCCGCCGTCTGGGGGATGCCCTTATTATTACCAAATATATATGTAAGTGGTTTGTGATCAGAGCGCAGTACAAACCTCCTACCAAAAAGATATTGGTGATGTTTGTTTATACCAAAATAAATTGCTAAAGCCTCTTTGTCTAGTTGGCTATAGTTCCGTTCCGATTCGTTTAGCGTCCGCGACGCACAGCTGATCGGGCGCTCGCTGCCGTCCTCGTATCGATGTGCCAAGATGGCGCCTACCCCATACGCACTACTATCCACTGACAGCACGAGCGGCCTCCCCTCTTCATAATGGGCTAAAACCTTGTCACACAATAAAACTTTTTTTGCAGATTCAAATGCTTCCGCGCAACGTGAGTCCCAATTCCACTGAACGTCTTTTCTCAAAAGATTATGTAATGGATTTAATAATGAGCTCAAATTAGGTATAAATTTACCGTAGTAATTTAATAACCCGAGAAAACTTTTTAGTTGTGTGACGTCAGTCGGTGTGGGTAATTGGGAAATCGCGTCAAGCTTAGATGGATCAGGGTGCAATCCCTTCTTATCAATAATAAACCCTAAATATTTTACACTTTTTTGCAAGAATGTACATTTTTCTAATTTGACGGTAAGTCCCATATCACGTAATCGCTCGAGTACAGCCCGTAGATTGCGTATGTGTGTGTGTCGGTCCGCTCCCGTGATACAAATATCGTCTAAAAAGACCACCACTCCCGGTATACCACGCAACGTCTCCTCCATTAATTTTTGAAACTGTTCCGGTACACATGATAAACCATAAGGTGTCCTGCGATATGCAAAAGTACCCATATGTGTGGTAATCGCGGTAAACTTTTGTGATTCCGGGTCCAATAGTACCTGTTCATATGCATGGCGTAAATCTATTTTCGAAAATTCCTCCCCGTTACTTAAATTAGCAAATAACTCTTCAATGCGTGGGAGCGGATAAAAATCGCGTTTTAGTTTGGGATTTATTGTGATTTTATAATCGCCACATATCCTCAATTCCCCATTACTTTTAACAACGGGAACAATAGGAGTACCGAAATCAGAATGTTCAACCCTGTAAATGGAGCCGTCCCGTTCCAGTAGTTCTAATTCACGCTCCACCCGACCGCGTAGTGTCAGCGGTACAGGTCGCGCGCGTATGTACACACTGTCACAATCCACGAGCTGAAGACGAAGCGTTTGTTTACAAGTTCCTAGCTTATTTGTAAACACTTCAGGAAATTCTTGTCGAAGTTGACTAACTAACCGATCCTCCTCTATCAATTGGTTAATATATATTTGAGTAATTTTCAAAGCACTTAACCAGTCGCGGCCGAGCAGAGGTCTGCCACCGCCTCTAATGACATATAATCTCACACCTGTAGCCGAAACCATCTTATATGTTACATTAACTACAATATAACCGAGGGGTTCAATTTGTGACCCAGAATAACTGCACAAAATTAAGTTATCAGTCACTAAAGGTCGATCATTAAATAATAATTCGTAACAACGTTCATTTATGGCAGATATACGGCTGCCCGTATCAATTTCACACTCGAGATTCTCGGAGTCCACACGAACGGTCATAAAGTAAGGTTGGTTACCTTGTGCTGATGACACCACCATGTTGAAAAATTCATCTGCCGAACCCTCGTCCACACAGTGTTGACGCTGTAAATCATCACTTTTACGAATACGCACTTTACACATCACACGCAAATGACCGCGTTGATTACAGTTGTCGCAATTATAATTAGCGTATCGGCACTTATTAGCGGGGTGCGCCTTGCCACAACGCCAGCACTCGATGCCGCCCCGGGCTCCGCCGACGGCGCCTTGCGCCGCGGCCGGAGGTCCCGCGCGTTGCGGCCGATAGCCGCCGCCGCCGTTGCGGGCGCCAGGCCGCGCGCACCGCGTGCAGGCCTTCGCCCGTCTCGTTGCCTTCACCTCTGCTCCCTGTCGCAGCCGCCCCGACGCATCCGATCCCAGCGTGTCGATCCGCCGCCTCCAGAGCCAGCTCCACCGCTCTCTTGTAATCGATTGATGATTCCGCGAAGATTCGCGATCTCATTACTTCGCTAGCCAAACCAGACACAAACTGGTCCCGTAGGTCCTCTTCGAGTCGTTGGCCGAAGTTACACGTTGTTGCCAGGTGCTTGAGCGCCTGGAGGTATTCGGTCAGCGATTCTCCGGGCCGCTGTCTCCTTTGACGAAAGATGTGTCGCTCCGCGATGTCTGAGCGCTGTGGTTCCAGGTGTGCCCGCACTGACTCGACAAGTTGGTCAAACGTTTTATCTTCCGGATTATTCGGAGCGCACAAATCACACATCAAGCTGTATGTTGCTTCCCCAACAACAGTAATCAACAATGACACCTTCAATTCGGGTTTCACTTCATTAAGTAAAATAAATTGTTTGACACGCCGGATATACGCCGGCCATTGTTTAGACGCTAAGTCAAATGGTTCAATTTTACCGATTGGCATGGCGATTGGTGTTTACTTTTCTTTGAAAACACGAGTTAACTTTCAATGTATTAAAATTAACACTTTTTCTACCAAAATACAACTAGAATCTTCGTGAAAACGTTTTAAATAGCCGTTCTCGTCGCCAGTGCAACAAATGAGAACACGGTTGGAGTCTGACTGGTTTATTACGCACAGATAACAAATACAGATAATGTATAATACAGGTAACATATGTACCAGGAATAAATCTTAGTAATGTTATAGAAAAGATTACTATATGGTGTCTAATGAAGTTCTCACCGATAATAATAATTATAATCAAATGTGATTGTACACGCAGATAAATTATATCTTGGTTTAGATGATGAGGTTCCGAAGCTATTTTTTTTTATACTCGTAAAATGATGTACGATGAAAATATAATAATTAAATTCTTAAACAATGCAATTAGTTTTCAATATAGCATATCAGACAAATCATTTTCTGATATTACTATAGTTGTAGTATATTCTTTGGTTTTCAAACGCAACGATACTTTAATAGTAGATTAGTAGCCAAGGGCTGCAAGGCATCAATTGCAGCCCGAGATATTTAGGCGCACGAGCGCAGCGAGGGTGCCTATAGTTCGAGGGTGCAATTGGTGCTTACACCCGAGCTAACTATTCTACTTTACATCTCGATTGTGTGGTAAGTAGAAAAAAAACGGCATTATAAGAATAAAACACTTTATCTTCAGCTTCCATTTTCATTGAATCGAGAGTGCAGTTTATATCTTCATCACTTGAATTCATCATGAACACATCATTTTTTCCTAATTAGCACGAAATTATAAAAAAAGTCCCAAAAACAAACAATGTATAAATTAAAAGTTTTCTATTCCCGCCTCTTTTCATTAAAAATAATCAAGTAAAGAACTTTTTAATAATTTTTTTCAAGAATGAAATTGAGCTTCGCCGTTCGATATTTAAAATTGATGACTAATAAACTCACACGAAGACAAGGCTGAATAGCAAAGCGACCTCTTTGGTCATTGGGCTGAATGCATGATGTCTATTGCCAGTATGATGGTAAGATGTACGCGAGCTTTTTGAAAGAAAGAAGAGTTTTTTTTTAATTACTTACTGCCCTAGGGCTTTTCTAGCTATATTATTACCTTAGAGCGCTAATAAGTCACCTACAAGCCCCATTTGGAGGTAATAAGAACCTACTTACCGAACATGAGAGATGTAAAATGTTTTAAGTGTCAATTTTTTTTTTTTTTTTTTTTTTTTTTTTTAAAAAGACAACTCCCGCATTAGGAATATAAATTCCTGTGTCGCGGGGGACTTTACAAACATACATGAAACGGACACAAAGAACACCCAGACTCAGAACAACAAATTGTGAATCACACAAAGTGTTGTCCTACGTGGGATTTGAACCCACGACACTTGGCGTAGTAGGAAGCGGCGTGGCGACCGCTTAAGCCACTAGGCCAACCAATTAAAAGTAAGACATTACCATATGCATTAGCATATAGTAAATAACACCTATTAAATAGGTAACATAGTTAAAAACATATTAATGTTTTTATTTTTTACCCTTTGATCAAACGCTCAAGCTGGCATCGTGGGAAGGCGTGCTTCATTGTCAAGGGATTTGCAATGCGGCGCAAAGTTTAACCAAATCACAGTGATTCAAACATACTTCCATGCGGAATAAAATGCAGTTTGCGGAAAGAAAATGATTGTGTATTTATTGTAAACTTGTTGTTTTGGAAGGAGTATATTGAGTTAGTTTTGTCTCTGCTTTAGAAGGAGGTATTTTGATATAGGTTTTGTTTTCTCAATAGTTTAATCGTTTTATTGTTGTTCTTATACTAGTTCATATATGACATTGTTCATATGTCATTTAACACTTAATGTAAGTTTTAAATACCTTTATAATTCTCATAAGAACGCCATGAATTAATTACATACTAATTAGTATTTATCTTTAAAAAAGTATAGAAATAAACTTAGCTATTTTTAGACCTCTTTTTTTTCTCTGATAAATCTAAAGTCATTCATCATCATCATCATCATCATCATCAAAGACCTTTAAGAGTCCACTTCTGGACATAGGCCTTTCCTTAGAAAGGAGGTTTTGGCCTACTATACCACGCTGGCCAGACGGGTTGGTATAGGGTTGGTTTCAAGTTTTCCTTCTCTTTGCATTGATGTTGTCTTGCGTAGTTTATCCCTTAGTCGCCTTTAACGACACCCGCGGGATGAATAGAGGTGGTGACACTCTGTATTCTTAATCCGTCAATACACGGACAAATTCATTAGCATCGTTTAAGTGTCGGGTTACATTCCTGTGTCAAGACAAATGTGTTATTGGGTTTTTTGGGATTATAAAAATACTTAAAAATAGCCCGGAGTTTGGATACACTTGTCTTGAACACTACAAGATCTCCAGCGTACTTGTTTGGTGTCCATTGAGCAACATGGGCACAAGTGATCATAACTTCTGAATTCAGTTATTTAAGTAAAAACAAAAAAAAAGGCATACTTTTTAAAGTTTTTGTTCTTTATTTCGAACATCACTCTTAAGTACACTACACGAAGCAAGTTTGGTTGTTATAAATTTAAGTACTTTTCAGTACGCTGATCGTTAACAGGGTATAATTAATATAATAACGATACTTGAAACTCCTTTTGCAATAAACGTGAACAGCGTCATAAATGTACTTCGCGTAGTAACAGTTACCGGCGTCTGTTCAAACAAGATGAGCTGCAAATATTTTAGGTAATTGATGTAACCCTCAAATGTGGGAGTATATTCATAAAAGTTTATCTGAATTAACTTTGCCGTAACATTTACATAAATGTTTATACTACTAATATACGTTGGTATAAGTTAACATTATTCTTCATTAGCTATTTGTAGGTGATGTTTAGACATGAATTAGTTTCCTAACAAATGTCATTATTATTAATTTGCGTGAACCATAACCAGAACGTAAAATAGCAAAAAAATGCTTACTTACTAATATTAAAAATGCGAAAGTAACTGACTGTCTGTATCGCGCTGTCACAACATAACTATAGTATAGTGCCTGAGAAAGAACATACAGTACTTTTAAACGAGATAAATGAAATAAAAAGTATTTTTAATTGTGAGGCACTATTCAAAATACTAAATGATTGGCATAGTTTAAACCATCATCTTGCTGCTTCCTTGACGGTGATCGAATACGGTGATTGTTGTGTTCGATTCCCATGATGCACGACTGGCACGGGACAACATTTTTTGTGACTACTAAATTCTTGTAGTGAGCCTGTGTATTCTTTATGCCTGCTTAAAAAGTTCTAGAGCAAGAATTGTCTATGCTAAAGAACTGCAAACTAGATTTTGAAACGTGCCACACCTGTTGAACCAAAGCTAAATGTGATTTCGGCTGCAAAAACTTAATTTCCATATTTATCGGCATTTCTCTTGGCCAGAGGATTTCAGTCACGTTCATTCCATTAACTGATTTTACCTTGGAAAGTAGTGACCGAGTTGGCTAAGTGTTAAGCTCAAAATAATATTATATAGGGTATTTTTACAACTACAAAATTATATGATGTTAGAAGAATACCAAAGTAACTTTAGTAGTAGTAGTAGCTTTTCTAGAATGTTAGTGGTAATCATACTCATTGAATGCAGTATTCATTCTCTGGTACTCAAGACGATGCAGTATGGTGACTCAAACTATCGCGCTCTACTGACTTATTTTTATATCATTAAATTAATTGATTTCTTAAACAATAAAAATAATTTTTACTGTCATAAAAATAACAACGTAACATAAAAAAATCAGAAAAAAAAAATCTGATCGATGAACTGTTTATGCAAATATAAAAAAAAATGACATAAGTACCGACAAAACTTTGTTATGCGTTTATTGAAAAGTTGTTTATTTGAATTTACAAACAGACGCTTCTAATTTATTAAATGTATGGATAATAGATTATTTGTATAGATATAATTTTATAGGAACTTATAGGGATTTAGAAATAAGGAACCGACTTCTAAGAAAAACTATTCCGAGTACCCAAATCGTGACAATTGACGTGCTTATGATATTTGAGGAGTTCCCTCGATTTTCTTGGGATTCCATCATCAGATCCCGATATGGTGACGATGGGACCAGCTATGCCGAATCGAATGCAGAAATAATTTTTGAAATCGGTTCATAAACAACGAAATTATCGCTGAACATACATAAAAAATAATAATCCCTCCTTTTTTTTGAAGTCGGTTAATAAATAGATTTTGACTTTAATAAAGAATAGGTACACATTTAAGCCCAATCTTAATGTTGTAATAATATTGATGAGATTTAATAACAAATAACTTCCAATATAAGTATTAAAGAATAGATACGTAACTAATTTTCATACTTAAATATAAATCAAATATTCGACATCCCTTCATTGTTTTCTTCTAACTCTCAATAAATTATGTGTCGTGTCTTTTCATCATTTTGAAATACTTTTAATCATTGTTTTGAGTGTTATAGTATCTCCTCACGAATGTTCTGTAATTATTTTACAAAATAAAAGACATGGTTATTTTAGTATTAGTTGTAAATCACGAGTAATGCCGGGAGCGAAGATAACCGAAAAGTGTAAAAATACTCATTAGCTCTCTGCTGGTAAGTCCGTCAAAATCGGTCGAGCCATGCCAGAGATTAGCTGATACAAACACACGAACAGACAGCCAAAACATTTCGAAAATTGCTTTTTTGAGAAGTGCCACAGTTTAAAAGTCATTTCAATGTTCAATGTCCATTTATTTTTATAGATTGATCATGACTTACTTAAAAATAAACAAAATTATTTTCAAATATACCATAATTTGAAATAAAAATCTTCCTGAACCGTACAGTATTTCTAACAATATCTTAATGAAGTAGCAAGTGATTCGTACAAATATAATATACAAATGTAGGTGTTCATCAAGCCTTTCTAGTGACAGAAAGGTTGGGCAAAGGACTTTTTTTCTAAATATTCCAGTCACGTGAAGTCGGGACCCGTTTGTAGTTAATTCAGTACGAGCCGCTCGTGTATGTAATCGAACCAGGGACTTTACGAGTGTACCGCTCGACTCGGAACGTGTCTGTGCCCATTTATTATGACGTCCACCCTATAAGCAAAGTTAGTTATTCAGAACTTTGTTAATCTTCACGTCCTATATTTTGTCCGTTTCTTTATTATTCTTTTCGCGTATCAGTTATTAGTGATTTATTTTGGTCAGCTTTATTAAACATATGATAGGCCTACAATCATCTGATAAATAAAACCGGCCACTATGATTCGCCTAACACTAAAAGAGTATGTAGAGATCAATACTTACAACCAAATTAAACAGAATGTGTTGTATATGTATATAAATAATTTTTCAATCAGTTATATCTGATATACAAGGTTATATTATACATATATGTATTATAGTATAGTAATCAGGATATTTTTTCCAAGAGAATCCAGGAGTAGGGGCCACAATCCTCATTTTGAGTATATACAATATAACATGGTGATCCACACCGTGGCGGCTTAGTGAAATGTTTCTGCTGCCAGAATGTTTGGGTCTTTTTTGGTGAGTGTGTAACCGAAAGTCTGACACTCACCAAAAAGACACACGAATGATGTCATTTTAGGTTGATCTTCTGTGTGAGGATAGTACTGCCCCGATGGAGCCGGCGCATTCGTGCCGAAATTAGCGTATTAGCTTATCATACGTAATAGCTTTACTACCACTATAGTTGTCCGAAACTTCCTTTCTAACAAGAGACATGTGTCCGGTAAAGACTATCAACATAAACTAAAACATTCAAGTAAAACTTTATAGCACATAACTTGAATAAAACTGCATGAATATGATGTAGGTAGCTGTACATTTGAGTTTAATAATATTTTAATGTGTCGACTCAGAACTTACGCTGTCTAGGTATCTCAAGGAAAGTTTGTTCTGTGTGAAAGTTGGTAAATCAGCAAGAAAATGCAGATTGAAGGAAAGCTATTTCCAACAAAACGCTCGTATCGGCTCAGAAATTGGTTTCTCTTGCCGCTCCGCTGCTCGAAGAAACTTGCTACGCTAAAATCTTATTTTTATTATTTCTTTGGTTCTACCTACGTCTCTTTTTGTTATCGATATTTGGTTTTAATCTCCACGGTTATGACAGTTTTACTGAGGTAAATAATATTTCATGTTTCATTATGTCCTTATACAAAATAAGTTTCTTCTAAACTACCTTAAGATTAAACTTTAAGAACATAAATTAGGATTAACTTATTTTTGCTAATAAAAGTAAAGTAATTTTTATAATCATGATCAATTGCTAGGAAAAAAATTCTGTTGAAGAATACCTTTTTGGTTTTACCAGGACTTATCTCTAGCTACCTCTCATATCACAATTTATTTGTATTTACGTCTTTTCTATACAATGTAGCGTAGATTTTATATACAATTAGCTATCGCCCGCGTTTATGTTGTTTATCGCAGTAAAAGGTAGCCAATTTCCTTTCCCAAGGTTCTTATACCAAATCTCTACACGAAAAAAGTTCATCAAAATCGGTTCAGCCGTTTAGACGTGAAAACGTAAAAGAGAGACAGAGTTATTTTTGCATTTACAATAATAGTAAGGCTGAAACTTGATGGCGTGCGTAGCTTACAAATTCACAATCCTTACAATTGACTTGGAAGCGCACGAAATAAAAAAAGAAGAGTAGGTATATGTTATTTACTTAGGACCAACTAAAAGTAACTTCAGTGACTCATTGTAAAAGCATTGATTTACCGGTCCGTTTAAATGTGTCTAGATTTGATAAAAACTTTTAAAGTTTCAGTCTTAACACGTGCTTTTCTAGTGTTCATATGAGTTCAGAGTATGGTATTCTCTGACTTACTCTCTAACAGGTATAAAAATACCCAGTATACCCAGCAATGAGGATAGTCATTACTACTTTTGAATTGTGCTCATCTTTTAATACCATGGGGTATGAAAATAGTTTACATCTTATTCTCAGACTTATTGAATAAACCCACAAATTTTCAAAAAAATCGAGCAAATCGTATTGGAAGAGTATAGCAACTAACTATTGCAGGAAAATTTTATACTACAGCGATATATACTCATATAAGACATTACCTATAGATAGATATGATCCAAAGGATTACTACATAGGTATCATAGGCTTCAATAATATTGGCGTATCCCTTGGTTATACCAATACACATTTGTATGCAAACCAAATGGAACTACAATGGAATATCTAAAACTATTTTAGTTTAGTGACTAAGGTAGAGAGACTTGTTTTGTAAAGCATTACTGCTAATTAAAGCCCCTGCGGCGGAGAATTAATTCTATTGTCTTTAAACTCTGTTTTTGTCTCTTTTTTTCAGATTAAAGGAATGAGTATGAAATGAAGAAGTTAGCAATCACATCAAGTTTAAATATTAAAACACGCTTTACTGTTCCACTTCACACTAATATCACAGTCGATAAATCATACAGTCGTCCCACGAAGACGTCTAGACAGGGCAATCGTGCGGGGCGTGAGGGGTGAGACGGGGGAACGGCTTGCCCGAGCTGCATACATTTACAGTGTTAGCAGCTCGGGCAAAAACTTTTAGGGCTGTCGTGTGTCACTTTAAAATATTATTCTTTTGGAAAATAATTAAAATGGTGCATATGACCTGTGTTGTCGAAGATTGCAGTAAAAAACTGCGTTTTCATCAATTTCCGGTATGGGATTTCCGGGATGAAAGGTAAGCAAATAAATATTGTTTATTTGATAGAAAGACGGTGAAATGAAAATCCAATATCATGTATATGGTATCATGTCCATGGTTTACGAAGTCACTATAAACGATTATGGTGTTGAATTGAAAATCCAAGATGGCGCCGACGAAAATCTACAAATTTTTCGACATGGGTATCATGTCCATGGTTTACGAAGTCACTATAAACGATTATGGTGTTGAATTGAAAATCCAAGATGGCGCCGACGAAAATCTACAAATTTTTCGACATGGGTATCATGTCCATGGTTTACGAAGTCACTATAAACGATTATGGTGTTGAATTGAAAATCCAAGATGGCGCCGACGAAAATCTACAAATTTTTCGACATGGGTATCATGTCCATGGTTTACGAAGTCACTATAAACGATTATGGTGTTGAAATGAAAATCCAAGATGGCGCCGACGAAAATTTGCAAATTTCTCGCCATGGGTAACATGTCAATGATTTACGAAGTCACTAAAAACGATTACCTATGGGGTTGAAATAAAAATCCAAGATGGCGCCGACGAAAATTTGCAAATTTTTCGACATGGGTGTAATTTTCAAGATTTGTGAGGTCCCTGAAAATAAAAATTATATCAAGTGTCTTTCGCGGAATTTTTTTTCGTTGTTACGTGCAAGTGTACTAAATCCAACATGGAGGACATTATTTAAAAGAATATAGTTATGAGTGTCAATTTTGAGGTTTTGTGGGTTGACGATTATAAAAATAACAAATTTTTCAAAAATCCAAGATATCCAATTCCGGATATTTCTTTAAATTAAATTACATATGTTTGAATCGAGAATACCAAATTTCAGACTAATCCGGCAACAGGAAAGGGGTTGACATATTAGGGGTTGATATATTTCAGTTACTTGATTTGACCCAAACAAATAAACAAACAAGGCAAACTAAATGAAACTGTTAAAAAAAAACTATATTTTTGATCATTGTTAATTATTGCTTAAAATAATACTCTAATGTTGATGACGATGTTGATCTAAAATAAATAAATTTATTAATAAATATTGTTTACTTGAGACAACCCTAGCAGTTGCGACAATGTCTAGACGTTGTCGGCATTTACCACGAGATCAAAGGCGTCGTCCTACTGTATGTTTCTTTATACTGTGCTAATATTGTATAGTAACTCTTACGCTTTCAGAACTAAACCATGCATCAATTTCAATTATTATCTAGAATTTTTAATTCGAGTCTTTAGTTATTTAGTTAATTATAAAACTATGTATTTAAGTAGCATTAAAGCAGTTTTTTGATACATACTTTAATCGATAAATAGATTATTATTAAGTACGTTACGTACGTACGTGGATAGTAAATACGGACTAATTAACTCAATAACTAACTAGAACTATATGAGGTCATCTCAATTTTTGATAACTAATATTTTAAATTTCTGTTACACTGATCGGAACACGCGGACGAGGACTTTTTTTCTTATTGGTTCGATTTTTCATGACGTCCGATTAAACGAACAGACACGAAAAAAAAGTTCTGATCGTCAGATCGGTCAAAGTAGTCACTTTGGAAAATTGATTAAATTTAATGAATAGAAAATAAAAATAAATTACTTTAAAAGGAGAAGCATATATCCAGCAGTGGATTGTTAAAGTCAGTTGATGATGAATTGCCTAACCCTGGTTTCGGCTCGGCTCATTTGTGCCGAAGTAAGAGTATAATTCAATCAAAATCAAAATCAAATCAAAATCAAAGCATTTATTTCAAGTAGGCCAGTTACAGGCACTTTTGAATTGTCGAAACAAAAATGTAGCTACAGTCCCAGTCACAAGACATAAAAACTGTGAAAGTACTGTAGTTGCCCATTCCCTAGCGTAGATCTCTATGGAGAAGAACGGGCAAGAAACTCCATGGACACTCTTTTAAATCAAAATGTTTTTTACAAAATCTTGGTTACATCATTCATGTTGAGATGGTACATTAAGTGAGAACGATGTAGCAAGACGTGCACGTTAAAAGTGTCCATAGTACAACAAAAATACAATTGAAAATTAAAATAATTAATTCAAATAAGCCGTGGCAACTAAGAGATGACCAGTCACAACTGACAGCGCCCGTTCACGAACATGACGCATGGATCCGCACCATTCAACTCAACCATTTTGAAGGGAATTAAATGATCCGACACACGCGCCACCATCAGCGTGACATTTGAGTGAGCATGACATACTCAACCGCCAGGGCAGATTCAAGTCAAGAAAAGACGTAGGTTTTCAGTGAATGATAGCTTGAATAGCTTCCTAGTACATAGTACTCACACAATATGGGCCATGCGATTATATAATACTAAAGAGATTGAATCTATACAATGCAAGGAAAGTTGTACAATCTTCAGCAGCTTTCTTCCAGCGAAAAAAACAAATAAAAATGTGAAATAAACAAATAAGCAAATAAGAACATTTTTACTTTGTATATTTAGGCTAAGTACACACGAAGCGTTTTTCTCCCGTGCCCGCTGCGGTGGGGGAACTGCGGTTTTTTTTCTATACTCACGAAACCGATTATTTGCGCGGTTACGCGGCCGTCGCGGTTGCGATCTTCGCCATGATCGCAAGACAGGCGGTTGCAAAATGCGGTAATGTTCAGTTGAGGTTCAGACCGCTATGGACACACACCAGAAACGAGCTGTTAAATTATATTTACTTCACAGAAGATACGTCGGCCGAGGTATATAAAAATGACACGATGCGGTCGCCCACCAAGTGAACGAAGAGCGCGCGGGCGCAACCCGCTGAGGGCGCGAACGACCGCGACCCGCGCGGTTCTACAGGTTGCCCGCCGGTGCAGCGGGAGCCGTCTACAACCGCGCACGCCGCGGGCGTAAAACGCGTCGTGTGTTGTGCTTTGTTTTATTTAATATAAATCTGCATTCTACGGAAGCTGCGGGCCCGCAACCGCAGCGGGCACGGGAGAAAAACGCTTCGTGTGTACTTAGCCTTAGTTGTCAATAGTTTTTGAGTACAGATATAGATTCACTATAGTATCCTTGATTGGATATTTTTATCAAAAATCATTCTAATATTTTAAAATTATTTTCAGTTCATCATCATCATCATCCTCATTAATGAGAGACTGAAAAAACAAGTGTTAAATAATTATCATTTTCATGTACTTTAAAAATGACATTTAAACATGATAATTATTAATTAACATTAGCAGTGGTAAGGTATGTGACTACAGAGCTTGAGCTCTCAATACCTCTACATTGTTTTTTTCCTAGTAAGTACGAGTTATCCTTGCAATATGGGGGCGTGCATTATCCTGCATCAAGATAAAATTACGGCCCATTTGCCGACGTAGTGGATACTTGTACTTTAAGATGCTACTTGTAGTTTTTTGAAAAAAAAAACCAGGTAAACGTTCAAACTTTGCGATTTTTAAGAAAAAAATCTGATAACCCTGATTAGGACATAGCAGACATTCTCTTGTAGCTATTAGACATTTTTTTCATGAAAGTACACAAAATTTCCTAAAAAAACAAACAAAAAATAATCATAATACATTGAAAATTGACCGAGTTACAAGCATTTGAAAAATGGTAATTTTAATTGAAAAATTTTGTTGCGATAATTTTGTTGCGAAGGGTATTTTCAGGGATGTAATAAGGGATACTTGTCAATACTTCTTCAAAACTAGGTTTACAC
Organism: Phragmatobia fuliginosa; assembly: GCA_932526445.1. Lineage (NCBI taxonomy): Eukaryota > Metazoa > Arthropoda > Insecta > Lepidoptera > Erebidae > Phragmatobia > Phragmatobia fuliginosa. The sequence goes on along the minus strand of OW052068.1, from coordinate 10,134,511 downwards.
CTCAAAATATATATGTATATTGTAGGCATGTGATTACAAGAGTGTTGTAAATTGACATCGTGTGTAAAATCGCTTGGTCTTCTCACTGAACATTTGATGCTTCGTTTTGCTTGTTTAATATTATGACGTACCTTTATGTTAGATAATGTAGGTTTCTTATTATTTTTAATATAACAAATAAAATATATAATGCACTAAGACATTTATATTTCTAGTAATGTATATATTATATTGATAAGTAATCTAAGATAAATAATCTATATACTATATATTAACTTTCAGTTAGCTTGTTGAGTAACTAACAGTAACTCACTCAAACGGATAAACACTCAAGTACCGATAGATAGCAATTGTAACTTCATAAATCAACCAGCTAAAGTTGTCTAAGTATATTGAATTTAAAATAATAAATGACATTGTATGAACCTAACATCAGTCAAGCCCAAATAATTCATTCATATTTGGCTTAAGGAAAATGAAAAATAAAATTGTCCCAACTCAATTCCGCCATTTCCCTTGGAACAGACGAAAACCTTATCTCCCGCCTTTATTATTTTTCAGGTCCGTCCGCAATATTATGCGAGACGGCACGGCAGATGGATCAGAAAACATAAATCTGACGTCTAAACATGTTTGCGCTGAAACGCTTAGATAACAACTTGAGCGGATTTTTTTGGTCCTCGAACTTATTGCGATAAGTAACATATCTCGATAATTGAATCGTATAGATATATATATATATATAGTTAGTTATAATATTAAAAATATTCACTCGCGATTCTTACAGCTAGTAATCGTCATATATGATTAAAAATTGAAGGATAGTTTAAATTATAAGCAGTATTTGATTTTATGGTTTAATCTGTTATTATGGTCCAACACTCCATTTTCCTATCCTTTTCGTCTTTTAATATTTGGTTATAAAATGTAATATTATGCAATACTTAAAACAGTGCACATTCACACTTATAGCAAAAGTTCACCGAAATATATAAACTTTTTGTTTCCTCACCTCTCCCACATACAAAGTTATTAGCTTTCACGGTTATCACGGTGGACCTCTCACTCGGTGGGCTTTTGTGAAATTGTCCGCATTCCATCCGCGCGCCATGCATAGTTCGCCGCACTTCCGCCGGCGACAGAGCAATCCAGCTATATATGTTAGAAACACACAGCTATGCATCCATTTTAAAAGTTTTTCTTTTATTTGCTCTCTTTGCAATGACTTTATTCTTCATTTGTGCTATTACTAGCAGTTTGGATTCATGGATTGTTTGAATACGTACGACATAGCGTTCATGTTATCAATAATTCATGTTCATTATCTTTATTGAGCGCCATGACTTCGCTATTCTTATTCTGCAAACAAAAAATATATTTTTATTTTAGGATTACTTTGTCGTGTCCATGGCATCATTATCATAATAGAGTCACTAAGTCTTTAGGATACAAAAAGAAAAAATAACTTATGTTAATACAAAGAGGGAGAAATAAGCGTTTGGATACAAATCGAGGCTTTGCGATACTATGCCTTCGGAAATTTGCAAAGAATCAACGCCCTATCCACGCAATGGGTACTGAGTAGTAACATTCTGAATTCATGAATGTTTTATTGCGGAGGCGACGCGGAGTTAGGAAGAAAAATGCGACGCCATTCATTCACGCTCGTCACGGACACTAACTGCGTGTTCTGTGTTGTTTGGATTTAGTGCGAAAAAATGCGAGCTTCCCCACAACCTCGCATAATGCAATCTTTTGAGTCATTGATATATGTCACTTTCGAAGAGGGTTTAACAAGGGTGATTTTGAACTGAAGATAAGTAAAAGTTCCAGAAGTACGATTCTTAAAGGTTGTTTGCTGACAAAGAAAATACATACTCAGAATAATTCTAATATTCATTCTATAGCAAAGTACACTAAAGGTAAAGGTAAATTAAAGCACTGCCAGCAAATAGATTTTCTTATTCTCTCAGCATTTTTTTTACAAATATCTATTATATTTATTCTATATCTATTTAATTAAATAGATAACTTTCACATTAGGAATAAATCTTGCATTGCTGGGGATTTAAAACATACATGAAACGGGCACAAAGAACAGCTCGTGTTATTACTAATATGTTACCAAAACACCTTACCCTCAAGGTTAAGGTGTTTTGTAATAGTTGTATTAAGTACTACTATTTAGCTACCGCACATAAACTTCATAAGCGAAGTCAGATAATACTGGTCCTCGAGATGGGAGGACGCCTCTTTTTATTAAATAACTGACTGAAAAACACCCAAGGAGGAGGTAATTTCTTCCACATATTGGTCGTACAAGGTATAAGCTTACAGTTTTAGTCACTTGAAATTGGATAGTTAGCACACACAGCACCAATAACTTTCTACGAATGGATGAAACTGATTATCTGAAAATTCTACTGAACCAGAGACCGATTTAAATACTGAGACCTGAGACTTTTTGTGCGGAGCATTTAATATTATATCTACGAAGTTTATAATACAGAGCATACCTATGTGTAATACTGATTTTGGTTACGTGTTGTTTCTGTTCAATTATTAAACAAGCTAATTCGGGGACAATATTTAAAGTGGTTGATATAATTGTTAATAAAATATTTCAGCAAGTAATATTTGAACCATTTTTAAACAGTGCTATAATTATCTATATTAAAATATTTGATTATTTATTTATTCACTAAAATTGTTTAATATATTCGAATCAATTGATGGTTATAAATTAGTCAGCATTATAGGTATTTACATGACAAACATAACCAAGAACGGCTTACTTCTGTCTTATTCAATCGAAAACCAAATGTTATTTATATCTAAACATATTTATTGTAATATTATTACTTAGATGAACTTAATTTTTCTCTTACTTAGATAAAAGACAGACGTTCCTCAGAGCCAGACTGTGTGGCACCACTTGCATAACAGGCTCTGAGATCAACATCCAAGTAGGATGTAGGACAACAAACCTATAACTACTAGTTATTTTAGTACTTATTGCCTATATGTCTGCCAAGAGTCTATTTGGAGTATAAAAGATAACAGTTTGCCAAGTTTTTTACTTTATTGATGTATAGAAAGAAATATACTAATATACTTAGAAAGTTTCATTTCTGCTTATTCATATTTTATTAAATTCACTTTTACCTTTAAGATTTTATCAAAACGTTATTCTTAATTGAACCACCAATTGGAAGAAGGGAATAAACGCCACTTTTTGACATATTCAATTTTTACACTTTTGTATTCTATGGACGTAGCGCTAAATTGTGAGTTCGAAGAAAGGAACAAAAACCATTCACTTTGTATAGATTCATGCAGCCATAAAAGCGGTTAGTTGGAAGAACGGAATAAATCCTGCCTTTATTCCCTTCTTCCAACTGTCAACGTTACGAGTATATAATTAGTGATTAATTTTGTTTGTTTATTTATCGATAGTCAAAAAAGCATCGCTAGACTCATTAGACGAAAGGACAGAATTTACGTTCCAAATTAATATAACAACCTTATTTTGGCAGCAAAAAACAAAGGGGTTTACAGTTAAACCTGTTACTTCAAACGACATACTTGATTTTAAAAATTCATGGCAGCAATGTTTTAAGAAAAGCTGTAAATCATTAGACAAGGCAACAACATTCAAGATCTCGCAATATCGAAGCTTTGAGTATAGTTCAAGTCATAAAGGTTACTTGACATGTTCCGAATTTTTCGATGGTTTCGTTAAAGCTACATTTTGCTTCAAAAACCTTCTACCAACCCGAAAATACCAGAAATTCCGGCATATGCTACTAAAATACCCATAAATGAGAAAAAAATGAACGGCATTAAAAAAATACCCAATACATTCCAGAGCAATTTAAAGATTTTTACGATATTATTCTGACTTGGCCAACGACAAGTTCCGAGAGTGAAGATGATGTATAATAGCGTGTTCTTGAGTTTTTCTAATAAATAAATAGTTTTTGTCGTTAAATAATAGATATTATATCTATTATTTGAAATTATTTTGTATAAAGACCTTATAAATTGGAAGAAGGGAATAAATCCAACACATTTACTTGTATATATATAAATGAGTATTATATTTTTCACCAAGATCTATTAATAAATAAGTGAGAATTTATATTTTCTTCAATATCAGTGATGTTACGTGAGCTTATAAGTTGAAAGTAAAAAGTTATAAAGTTTTATTTAACACATTCTGTGCTCCTCACTCGGATCCGAGTGGGGCGGGGCCATAGTAACGGTGCCGCCAACTCGGATCCATGCAAGCGTCCCATTCATTTTGTTTTGGCTAGTAACGCACCGGCGTTCGAGAGAGCTCACGTTGTTTTGCGCGGCCACTCTGGCAATATAATCAACTTACGAAAAAGATAATTGGTTTCATTTTAATAGTGTTGTATTGATTTGTATACACGATAGACAGGACGCTATTTTTTAGCCAAAATGGACAGTAGGGCTCGGCCGTCGACTAGTAAAAGTGCTACAAAAAAGCGTCGACAAAGTGATGATTATGACTCGGAAGGGTCTGAAGAATATAGTGATGAAGAAGTGATGTACCAGCTCAACCTTCAAGGTCACAGGCATCAAAGCGAGGTTTGAGTGAGTCAGGCGTTAGCCCTATTATTCGACCTAAGCGACTGAAAGCAATGGTTAGCGATGGCCGCAAGGGAGCGAATATACCAGGTACGCGTGACACATCAGCTCAGTCTTCAACGTTATCAGAATTCTCAGCATCGAGGCCTGCGTTTCGCCAACTAGAATTTGACAGACTGGACAATTATGAGATCAACTGCGAAATTGAACGCCCTCTATCGTACAAGATTATGGAGACGTACTGCCCGATTTGCCAGAGAATCTATCCTTGGGTAACATTTCTACGCCTAGCGTGTCGCTTCTGAGATCTAATGCGTCACCGCATTAGATCTTCAGTCACCTCCGAACTTCTCGTCGGAGCATAATGACGCCCCTCCGGCTTTTCCCAATCTAAGATCTGAAAGTAGTACTCCCGAGTTGCCAAGCCATAACCAAGATGCCCCATCATCAACAACCCATAACGTCCCACTGCTGGGCTCAGGTCTCCTCTCAAGGGAGGGTTAAGGCCATACGTCCCCACGCTGGCCGAGTGCGGGTTGGGGACAGGCAAGACACGTTGTGGCAACGTAATCTTGCTGTTGGATGTTTTTAAGCTGCCCGAAGGCCTCCAACTAAGCTTCACGACTGCTATCTTATGATAACAACCGGGACCGACTGCTTAACGTGACCTCCGAATCACGGAAACGCTCATATATATAATGCCACAAACGGTCACCCATTTAGGTCCGACCGCGCCGTCGTTGCTTACCCTTGGTGATTGTTTCCAATCACCTAAGGCCACTCGGCTATGAGCGCTTCTTCATGATGCCCCGTCACCTCAAAATTCACCCAATAACTCACCTTCTCATCAAGGAGCCCCTACCACCTGGAGCTCTAACCCAAATTCAATGAAAACTTTACCACGGAACAACAACTCTTGGTGCCGCCTCCAACAGATCCTTACGATGCGTTCCGTTTATTTACTGATGATGATTTATTAGATCTGATTGTTCGAGAGACGAATGCGAATGCAGTAAGAGTGGGTGCTGCAGATAATGTAAAGCGCAACTCACGACAGGGTAATGCCAGCAAGGTCGTCTTTATACTCCTCGAAGAGAGACTAGATTCTGGCCACCATGTGTACATGGACAATTACTACAATTCTTATGGTTTGGCTGTGAAATTGCTAGATCGACAGACGTCCTGCACAGGAACGTTAAGAAACAACCGTAGAGATAATCCTGTTGAAATTGGGACTATCCCATTAAAAAAAGGAGAAAACAAATCCTTGTTCTTGAACGGGGTTCATATTGGTAAGTGTAGAGATAAACGTTACGTATTATATATTTTCACAGAACATGGTGACGAGATGCTGGAAACTACTTCCAAAAGGGGATCTGTAGTATTGAAACCAAGCGCAATTGTCCATTACAATAACTTTATGTCGGGCATAGATCTTCAAGATCAGATGCTCGCTTATTACCCAGTCCAAAGAAAGACGCTGCGCTGGTACAAGAAGCTGTTTGTTCATATGCTGCAAATGAGCCTCAGTAATGCAATGTACTTGTACAACAAATTTTCGGCGACTACTAAAATGAATCTGTACGATTTCCGTTTGAGCATATTGGAAAGGCTTCTACCTGATCCTCATGATGTCAATCAATGCAATGTTTTGAAAGTGAAACATCAACTCACGAAAATAGAAAAGACCCGAGTGAGACAAAAGAAGGTAGGAAGAGTCATGAAGGAAACCACCGAAGTGGCCCGAAAGAAATGCAAAGGCTGCAAAGCCCAGAAAAAGAGAGTGCAAACCATTTACGAATGTAAGCAATGTGCAGGTTCTCCAGGCTTCTGTACACAATGTTTCTGTCAGGCACATTCCTAAGTTTTTTTATTTTATTTTAAGTTTTTTTTCTTTGTGTACGTAACATACTGTGATTCAGAGTGTCATTTTTCAGTTATACTTATAATTAAGTATTATGTTTTTTTGTTTGATTTTTATAATTGTAGATTTTAATGCTTCTTTGCATAGATTGATTAATATATCTTTCTAAATAAATAATTCTCCAGATGCTTAATTGTTTTATTTACTTACTGTTTTTTTAAGTCACCACATGATGACATTTTAGTTAATAAACAATTGCCATCCCTAGCACTCGGATCCGAGTGTTCGGCACCCGACGTGCTGCATGCCGACCACTCGGATCCGAAAAATGTATTGTTTTATAAAAATAATAATAATAATAATATACATTCATACATATTTTCAAACATTCATATTTACTTAATCAAAATTCACCATAAAAAGTTATGGCTTACGGCTATTACTTTGTATCCATTGTTTAAGCAATCAATGTGTTAATTATCTCCATTATTGTTTTTTGGATTTATTCCCTTCTTCCAATTTGTGGTTCAATTATAGGTGTTTCCAAAGCATATTAACAAGGCGTAAATAGTTCCTACTTAGTGAGTTTTTCTTAGCAAGCTTAAAGTATCACCATGAAGTCGGCAGTCGATATAATCCCTTATTAGATAGGGGACAAAAACAAGGAAACTTAACTGGCAAAGGATGTGTTTAAATCACCATCGCCTACCCCTTTGACGTGCATTTGAACTTTGATTTAGCAATAACAATAAAGTATTGATGACGATGATGAAATGACGAAAACTTAAAATGTAGGTAGTAGAGCCACGCTGATTTCAGCACGAATGGGCCGGCTCGACCCGGCCAGTACTACCCTCACACAGAAGACCATCCTAATAATGACAGCATTCTTGCTGTCGTATTTCGTTGGTGAGTGTGAGACCGGAGGCCCAATCATTCTGCATCATTCTCCCGCCCTTCGAAGGCCGGGAGAATGATGCAGAATCATCTAACCGGGCTGCCATGGTAAGGGTCACCATGCTACATTGCCTACCCTCACAATAAGCATGGTGACCCCTACTCCTGGATTCTACTCATGCTTTCCATCGGGCAGAGTAGAGTCACTTTGGCAGGCTTAAATATAAAAAAAAAAAAAAAAAAAAATATGGCTTTTCTAAGTTTATATAAAATCTACTTGAAACAAATAAATGTCTTAGTTGCTCTTTGTTTTAAACATATTTATTTTGAAATTAAAAATATTATACGTATTAGAAATAATTTCGATATTTATTGATTACGAAAATTTAGAAAGTCAAAAAAGAATTATAAATTTGTCCTTACTTCTTTACTAACATTAGGGGTGATAGGTCTCTCGTTACCGTGGAGCAATAATGGTGAAGATCGATTCATGAGTCGGGGCTGTTTCACTGCAAGTTTTGCTATCATTGTTCGGAATTCGGCACAGTAGACATCTAGCCTTTAATGCTTGACCAGATCGGAGAAGGTTATATTGAATAACACCATGCGGAGACCACCAAACACTTACCATTACCTTTTTATCGGTAAGCTTCGCTTTAGGACACTGTTGCGGCGTTTGTCCTGGGGTCAGCCATTGCATTTTTGTGGTGGTGGTTATCGTAAAGAATTCGTATCCATATTTCTTGTCTAATTTGAATCAAAAATTAAATTAAATTCGATAATCGAATGTTGCAAAAAAAAGAGCCTCATAGGTACATTTGAAAAACGTTTCACTTAAAAAAACTGAAACCATGAAGGTTCCATGGCAATTCGAAGTACTTACTACAATAAAACGGTAATTTCATACTTTAACCCCTATTTTTATAAATGCCAACGTAACTTTATCTATCAGTATAAAACGCTTAAACCGTCTTAAAGAAAATTTGAAGGTGAAAGCTACTACAACATAATCTCAGCTAGTTTAAGACTAGTGAAATTTATAAGGAATTGCATACTACGATGATACCTCAATGAGTTTTTCATTTACGCACGAGACATTTTTAACACGATTTGACTACAAATAAGCTCATTTTCATTTCAATTCCGTCTAACCAGTATATAGCATATTCGAAAAACCACCATCTGGTTTAAAACTAGGTAATTTAAACTTTTGGGTTAGCACATTCATTGCATATACATATACCATCCCAATCAAGTTGTTGAGTATAATAAAAATGATTTTAGTAATATTGAGCTAAAAGATGATAAGCCGCATAAATGGCGCCTATGCTAATTGGTTTGACATCTCGAGAGATGTATCAGGGATGTTTATCCTCCAATTAGGTGTTTTACTTAATCATGGTTACTTTTTTGACAGATCTGAGACTACCAATCAAGTTCCTTTTCGAGATCGAGTAGGTACTACTTGCGACGCCAGTGGAGGAGTTGCAGAAGATTCCTTAAGCGTTACCGCTTATGGATTTAAAAAGAGAGGGATGAAAATGAACGTTATGAAAACAAAAGTTATGATATAATATTTGAAAGGAAAATTATAATGACTAGTCCGAAGTTTGAAGAGTAGCCCAAATGAAGGAGTCTGCATATTTGAATTCTATATGTACAAGGAAGTGAGCACATGGAGATAATTTAGAGAGGAGAGTGAAAGCAAGGAATAGGGTGAATGGTGCTCAGCACTATTTTATTGACAACAACAATATTTGGAAATGGGCTCGTTTAGCTGTGTGGTGTTCTGGTCCCAACGCTTATGAATGGTGGCGAATCTTAAGAACGGCCGAAGAGACACGAAATTAGAATCAATGCTGTCACTGTTAAAATCAAAGGGAATAACGATTATGTTGTGTTGGTTTTTGAAATACTAAAAACCCTAAATAATTTCCACCAAAATGTAAAATATTTGAATCTAAATCAAAGAGGTTTTCACTCATTTCTATTCATCGAATATGATTGTTCAATTAAAAAAAACAAATTTGAAACAAACAAAGAACAAGTAGTTACAATTATGATGTATTCATCATAATTGTTCTTCAAAGAGAGTGTGGTTATTATTACCTGATAAAAATAATTAAGCATATTGAATACTACTTTGATTTTATGCGTAATACCGAAATGTAAATATGTATACCAACATAATGTACTTAGGTATTCATATTATAGTATTTGAATTGTTAGACCAAAAAAATAAGCATGCCCTAAGGGCTTATGATATTGTTCATTTCTGCAATAGTAATATTATTAATAAAACAATTAAAGTCCTTAATTCTATTCAAGACATCAATAAACTTAAAAAAATATGAGTCACAAAGTAATCTTAAAACATGGTACTTTTTTAAAATAATAATCTACATATTTCTTTGAAGTGTCCCTCATAAAATATCTATTAGAAAAGAATTTATAATTGATTTAAATAAATAAGAAATATAATATTGTTTAGCATATTGTTAAGCATTGTTTATTGCTGTTGGTTCTGGAGCGAATCATTTATTAGACATAGAGCAATGTCCTTTATAATAAAAAAAACAAAGTTGTTAAAATAACAGGATTTGTAAGCATCGTTACACTGAAATTATAGCAACAACAAAGTTTTTGTTCATAACCATGCCTAAGGTAACAACATCCTCGAAATCTAATTTAGTAATTTGCAATAAAGCTTAGAAGTGATACGAATTCCTAAATGGTTTACATTTAAAATGTTAGCATTCCGATCACAAAGTGAGCTTGTTTGTTCCTGAAAGCGAGTAAAGTGGACAAATGCAGAAAATATAACGAAGGAGGTCGGAGAGCGTCGCCCGGCGCTCGGTATGTCCCTGCTCACTTGGCCAGCCTCCAGTGAATTGATTTAAATGCGCTATTTATTGAGACTACTAAGATACTATTCGTTTTGATTTCATTAATGTCGACTCATTTTTGGGATTCCTTAAATAAATTAACCGGTGTAATAATATTATTACTAAATATTTTTCTCGAACACAATCGTTAAACATTGATTTCTAGTTTCATAAACTAAACATATTTTATATTTACCCAATTGCGTTAGAAGGAGGGTAATGTTTTTCAAGCATATATATGTATGCATATTAATTTCTTTGGCACGCCCTATATCCCAAACGGCTGGATGGCTGTTACCTACGGGCAAGTGATTGTCAACGAAAACTACATTTGTCATCGCATGCAGCACCCCAAAGTGTTAAGTAAGCTTACAAAACAATGAATTATTCAGTTAAACTTTATGTAAATATTTTGATACTTTTTTTTCTCATTTCAGATCATTACTTTGAAGCATTCGGGTTTTTGTTTTATAATAAATATTTAATTATCTTGCATGTATTTAAATACACCACTTAAAATAATATACAACAGACAGTTACTGATTTCATATTCACAATTTCTTTCTAAGCTGAATGTCTGGATATGGGTAGCAAAATTTAATTAAAAAGTATAAATGAGTTACTTTTTCTAAATACTATAAAAGTAATTTAGTTATAATAAGTTTACACCTTTTGTTTTCTAAGAAATATACTTATTTAAATTCCATTAACCTATTTAAAAAGAAGGTATTTTAATAGCCCATACCTTAGACAATATCGATGAGATTATTATAAAATGGGAAGCGATCGGTGCCCCAAGATCGCATTAACTTACAAAAGAGTCAATAACGCTGGCTGTTAAAATTTATTGCCTCCTTAAATTATTTTAACACCGTTATGTTAACAACACTAACAAATTTCTTCATAAGGAAAATCGTTGCGGGGTGCTCGCTTCGACCACGAACTTTGCTCATAACATCAAATGTTCTAATATTTTACACTCTTAAACGTTTCTTTCTTTTGTAAAATATTAAAACTTTTATCTTCTTACACCTTAAATCAATTTTGATGTGACTTATATAATATTGGAATCACATTCTTCGAGTAATTTCAAACTAAGTCGACTTTTTTTAGGGAGTACATTTGTTGCAAGGTTAGAGATATTTACAAAGAAAATTACGGCGATTCCTCCGTGAGGTGTCATGTAGACAAGTAAGCATATTTGACTGCTGTAGAGTGGTAGAGTATGTGACTGCTGTGCATGTGTTCTCGGGTTCCATTCTCAGGTCGAACCAAATTTTTTCATGATCTGCAAATATTTTCATTTGAGTTGTATGTACATACGTTATATTTTTAGGTGACAAATGCTGAATCAGAAGCAGTCAGGAGCACTTTGATTATTGAAATAATAAGCTAAAATGATAACAAATACCTGTAAAAAGAGCATTCATTGCGAGATAATATTTTTATTGTAAAGAGGTTGCGTGGTCGCTTGCGAGAACTCTATAATATGTTTATGAATACATAACTAAACATCAAAGCACCTGTTTTACTGTATTAAGTACAAGTGCTTAGTATTTACTTCTGGGCTGTATTTTTAAAAATAGAATTTCTTTAAGGGTTATTTTTGTGATACGTGTATATAACATATATATATATATTTTTTAATATTAATAAAATTTATTCAACATATAATTTTACAAATAGAACGTGGCCATTGACGACTGTACTAATATTAAATTGTGGTGTTACAGTCGTCCGTACATACATAAATACACCTTAGGCCATCCAGGCCTGCCAGGATGATAAAACTGTAAAGTTACCTAACTTTACAGTTTTATCATCCTGGCAGGCCACCGTTGCACATTTTTATACAAGCTGCATATTTATAGATAAGTTCATTCCATCTTGTTTTTCTGCTACAATTTTTGTAATACAAAATTCCAAAATATAATTACCATTATGCACGCCAATACCTCATTAATTTCAAAAAAAAAAAAAAATTTTTTTACCTCCGTTTGGTAGTCCTATGCATGAATTAAAAAAAAATGAATGAAATAGATAACTTTAAATATTTTTATACAACTTGAAATCCATAATCATATTATAAATTCGAAAGGTCTGTTACAGTCAGTGAGGTGGAAGAGATGGAACCAGTTGGAAGAGCTCATCGTAAACTTGCCCACTTTGCAACTACAGGAACTCAAGGAACTCAATAGCTTGGGGACCATCGATAATGCGGACTACTCACCGCTGAAACCAATAGAGATCGTCCAGTGTACTATACGGATTCATTGCAAAGATGGAAACGGTACTCCACGCAGAAGCTGGGTCTGAAATATCCATTCTAACATTATAAATAAACAGGAAAGATTTTATTGTTTGTTTCTTTAACATTCGAGAAATTCTCTCACCATCAGAATGTTCCCTAATGAATACAGTATGGAAACTTCATTAATGTAACTAAATGTCAAAATAATCCCAAAACGTGCCTACGTGCGTACGTTGCAAAAACTATAGACAATATGTCATATAAACTACTTTTCAAGTTAAAATATGTTGAAGGAATGTTACTAAATAAGTCAGATTATTTTCCTTGGTTCCAAGGTTTATTCAAATTCTTCGTATTGAAATTTATCCAGCTTCTTTTATTTAACCTTGTGACACCGGGATGGGCCGCTAGTGAATCAAACAAATGTTCTGATCTGATTGATGTACTTGCTGTCAGTTAATTTTTAATTTTACTAGAATGATGTCCTATTAAAAGTATCTTATTTACCTCAATACGTACGAGGGATAAACTCTACAGACTAAACTATACTTGTAATACTAGCCATAAATGATATATATTTAATAATGTGAAATATGATATATTTCTAATAGAAGACAATCTTGTTGATAAAATTATCGCAAGAGAAAAAGATTCCATCATCATATTTAAATTTAATAAATCACAAAATATTATACATTATTTTAACAATGGCATATTACTATCTCGGTTAGAAAGATAAAAAAATGCGATAAAACCTCTATACCCTAACTGTATTTACAGCTCTATGGTATTGTGACAATGAAAAAGTAGAGTCGGATACAGCCGGATTCATTATCCGGTCAGCGTTACTTTATTTACCATCGGGATGTACTTACTGATTCATTATAATGTTTGTATTTATTCTTCTACGGGAAGTATCGTTATCCATTATCATCTTAGTTAATTGTTTTATGTTTCCGTTGACCTCGCTACTTGAAGGATAATGCTGTTAGTAACTGAAAACATATGAGTGCATTGTTGAAATAGAAATCTTTTGTAAATAATTCTTATAGCCAAGTGGCCGTGATCACACGTGATGGACGTGAGTGATGACATACCTGAATATGATGGATGAATAATGATGGCGTGGTCAGTAAGTACTAAGATGTATGTATGTAAATAACTTACCAATGTCAATATAACATAGATAAAATAAGATATTGTTAATACCGGGAATTATACCCGAAGATTTATATAAAGACTTATGATAGAAATAAAAATAAGAATGACAAGGTCCTGTCGAACCATGGATGGGGAAAAGCTGAGGGGTCAAAAATAGACCTCATAAAAAAAAAAAAAAAAAAAAAAAAAGTACTGAGATGTGTGACTGTTTGTGGCATGATGTGTTTTCGTGATTCTGAGATCAGTCTGAATCTGATGAAAGTTTGTACATTACTGATATCAAAAGGGGACAAAGCTACTCGCGTCCTTAGGATTTACCACCTTTTCCATAACCCACCCTACACGTGTCCCCCAGTAAATAACCTATATCGAGGTATTTGCAAGTCTCGGAAAGATTAAATCCCTTCTAAAAAGCGCGACCGCATCACTTTGGGAAAGTGATGTGCGTATATTTCAATTCTTAATATGAAAAATCGGCCAAGTGCGTGTCAGGCCACGCACAGGAAAGGGTTCCTCAGTCACCCATAATGGTACGTGGATTAGAAATCGTATTCAATGGATAAAAAAGGAAGCATGTATTCTTAAATCATTATCATCTTAAATCTTATCTGGTCTAAGTTACAATTATCTGTTAATATTCGATATTTCGAAATATACAAAAATGATAAATTTAATGCTGCATATCATTTTATTAACACATAATTTTTTACACACGAAATACATGTACCTACAAAGGCATGGTTATTACACCTTTAAGAAATCTGACAGTGTTATTTTGATACATCTAGTTTACTTTTTTATTTTGTTTGTCATAAAGTTATGAAATAATTTGATTTGGAATAACACTTCTATATATTTATTTTAGTTGCTAACGCTTGTGAATCGTCTAACTCAAAAGGTGAAATCAAATTACTAAATTTAACAAACACAGCTATTGTGGACATAACTTAGTCATGTTCAATTAAAATGTTAGCAACTATTGTCTACAGTAAAAGAATCTGCCAAATTTCTTTAAATGCGACATACCAATAAGTACGATGATAGGATTCGAACAAAATAGTCAGTCGAACCGACGTGGTTTATCTGATTCCGAGCTGAAATCGATTTTATTAATGCATCGGACAGAGCTATAAGCTGTCAACGTCGGCGTCAGTCCTAGAAAGCTGTAGAGCGTATTTACAGAGTGTTGTGTAAATAATTAAGTTTGGATGTCACTTTGATCGTTCTGAGATATGATCCGAGATAGGAATTTATATTCTACTGTGTTCCTGAACGTGCTAATTGCCTGACTATATTGTCTCAAGAGTGATTACATTATTTGCACCGGTACATGGGCTAATGTTGAGTTGAGGACAGCACGTAATAGGTGCATGCAAATTTACGAAGCTAATCGACGTTGGAAAGCCATGAAAATTTAGTACTATTTACGTAATTTGTAACCAATATCCCTAAACACCAATCATTCGGTTTGTTTTTATATTAAAAAAACAATTAGTGCTTAATACGTTTGTCTTATAAATCGACATATTTTTTGTATCTGATATAAGATTTTCTCATCATCTCATGGAAATGTATTTGTAAAAAATAAAAGAGAAGAGTAAATAAAATGCAACTTTCAACGCTGCATTATATTCTTTATTTTTATCATAGTAATCTCATATCTTAATTATTCAAAATGATGTATAGAACATAAATAGCGCCAATGATTATTTTGGTTAAGTAGTTACAAAAGTACATTTAAGATATCCAAGAAATTTTCATAAAGTTTAATTACTATTGTCTAACTAAAGTTAAGGTGTTCAACGAACAAGACGAATTTGTAAATGCTTTGACGATCTCAGAGTTTATTTAAAAAAAAATACTGACTGAAAAGTGAGTGAAGAAGAGAGATAACTCTGACAGACTACCATCGTTTCAATGAGCTCGTCGCAAACCAAACTAAAAGACTTTTTGAATAACGAAGGGGACCTTTATGTAAAAGGGAGTTTGAAAGGAAAACCATTTTTTTAATGATGGGATGTTTAGTATTAAATATGTATAGTTTGTCGTATCATTCAACGTCATTAGATGAAGAGTAAAATAGAACCGGTAAGTATATTAAATTTGATGTTTAAAATGACCAATTACATTGTATTCCTTTTAATATACCTTAATATTACAAGTGTGTTAAATATTTGAATTAAGGCCTTACAAAGTGTGGTTTTCTTTTGAATTCTATAGGTTTCATGATCATCATCATCCTAGCGTTGTTCCCGGATGCATCCAAAGCTTATATTCTCCAGAGAGAGCTTTGTTGGACGCAACCGCGAGGAACGCTAGGATGATGATGATGATCATAAAAGAAAACCATACGGGTTCCAGCCCGGGGACCTCTCTCCGGGTCTTCCTCCTTCCCTTTGCCTGTTCTTCGGCATCTTTGATAGTTATTTTCCATTAGCCCCAAATGTCATCCATTACGACTAGGACCAGCACTCACTGTATTCAAGAATTCCGCATTTTTAGAACCCTTATAGTATCATGATGATTATGACATAACAAACACTTGTTAGAGCACGAACTGGTAATATACGAGGAATATAATAAGAGTAAAAAACTCTAATGTCATCTGACTACTGCTGTCTTAGCTTTGCTTCCCATCCTTAATTATGAAATGGCATACCTTGCTCTATGCGTTTACTTTACCTTAATTTATGTTCTTCCACTGATTTTCTGAAAATAATAACATATCTTAAGTGGGTTGACGTCAGGCAAGTACATGCATGTATCTGGATTGAAAAGAAATTAACCAAAACATTTTGTTATTTTAGACATGACTATAAATTAATTATCAAAAAACTCAGAAAATATAAATATTTCTGATGTCTCTTTGTTTAGTACGTTAATTGTTTTATTTACTTTATTATTTTATTTTAGACTCATAAATTTTTAAACCGACCAGTTATTTTCTTATTATCTCTAGAGTTTCAATTCCATAGTCGTCCCTATATAAATTTGTACGCTTTTTGCCAATTGACGTAACAGTAATATAAATGTAATATGATATGTTTGAAATGGTATTTTCAAGACCTTTCATTTGATACCCTTATTGCTAATATACGAAAAAAAGACAAACGCCCGTCCCATTTCCAGGCGTCATTTCGAAAATTTTATTGAAATAGCCTATGTCATTACCACAACTGTTATAAATTCAACACCTTATATGTCGAAATCCGTACAGCTGTTTGGCGTGTAGGGCGTGCCAAAAAACAGGATATACAAACATACATAATATTTACATACAAACTCTCGAAAAACATTGACCCTCCTTCTGACGCACTCGGGTAAAATTCTTTAAATAGGGATATACCTAATCAATTTGTAATGTTAGTTCGTCAAGTAATCTAACTGGCAATACGGTACCTTAGTCCTTTAACGTAATGTTTGAAGGGACATTTCGAATAAAGTGCGCCATAAAATGTAGCGGGCCGAGTGGTCCGCTAGTTATATATCTGACATGGAACTAATTCCCACTATATTTTAATCCAACAAAATACAAAGGAGCCCAATTTACATAAACCTCGACTGTTGTTTCATGCGAGGACTATATCCGTTTTACTGTTGACTATTTTGTATCCAATTTATCTGTTTGCGCGACGCATCGTTACTGTAAATATTATGCGTATGATAACATGGTAATTCTGTAGATTGGGATTAAATGTTGGCAAATTTTTCCAACTCATTAGTTCCATGTGTTCAGTAAATAATTTTTAATGTTTTAATTGAACAAACCAAGTATACATATTTTCAAAATATAGGTCAATTTACATTTGAAGTAGCAAAGTTACGAGTATAGTCAACCATCTACTGTATAACATTGTACCAAGGATACCTCGCCAATGATAATAATAATTGCGATTCACATGTTCTGAATCTGGGTGGTCATTTGTGAAGTTAACTTTTTTCTCTTGTTAAATAACTAAATATAACATTCTTTTCTACAATAGATAATATAAAGAGTACTTATTTCTGGATCTTCTGGAAGGATTTGACAATGCGATAAGGGGACATGGGGTTAAAAACTGAGTGATTAAAAAAAATGTTGTCTAATAATGCACTATTAATGCATTCGTAAGAAATATATATATATTTCACTATACATTGTAAGTATATATTAATTTCCGTTTACAATATGTAAACTGACTTTGCCATTCAGATGTAACTAAGTTTTGTTTTATGGTCTTTGTATTTTGGGCTACACTTCAAGACGTATCTGAAACGTTTACATAGTATACCTTTTTTGGATTAAAATAAAAATCTCAAGAAAACAAAAGTTCGAGAGTAGATACAATCTATTACCCTGGTAAGAACTCCTAAAAAGTTTCTGTATTAACTTGGTGAGATAGATTACTCAATGTAAGAGATGCTTTTAAGAGGTGGACTTATTACTGAATTCGCCTCTGCGTTCCTTCTTTTTTTCAAACATTTTATACAAATAGGCTCCTATACGTCTTGTTATACTTCATTTTCATTTTTTTTTGCATTTCAAGGGTCTTAAGTGCGTTACTGCCATTTTTATCACTTCACGATAGAATTGAGGAAATTCAAACTCAAGGAGGTTTTGGACTACATGTATCTTACTCAGTCGTCGAATAACATCGATAAAGTTGCTAAAAACTGATTCATAAATACCTACTGCCAACACCTCGTGATAAATCGATCTTCCCGTGACAGTCAACCATTTCAATCAACCTGAATGAACCGACATGTCTCCGAACGAAATAATATATATGACGGTGCGTGATTATGTACCACAAATTACATGACTGTTAATAATGCTTTATTGTAATAATAGCTCAATGTATTAGTTTCTTTGTTTTAGTCGATTCTGTAATCGATAATGAATGTATTTAAAGAATGTAAGAGCGGATTCGAATGATCGGATCCGAATGGGAATAGTCTCATGTCGCGCCACTAGTAATGGCGGTCGGTCATTCTACTGACGGCTACCGCACGGTGCACATGTGCTAACCTGTTGGCTCTTAACTCGTTTCAATCTTGTTAATCGTTTATAATTTTGTGTTAATATGTAAGATGATTAAATAATACGACATTGAACAACTCAAGTGTACACTTATTTTCTAAATTCCTGCCAGTGTAACGCCCACGATGTATAGTCTTAACTAAGACCGCAGTGAGGCCTCCACTGACGCTCCGACATAGTATATATTATTATATTCTACTTATCTGACTTCTTTGATACCTACTGACTATATATTTGCATCGAAAATAATTAATAACAGCCTATTACTAATTCAAAATAATGATAAAGTGCAATGTTCAACAGTCAATTGTAATATCACTTGTATGTATAAAAGTTTGGAAAGACATAAAATCTATATACAAATAAATAAAATTAAAATGTCTGTTTGTAATATTAAATGAATCGTTTTTTACTAAATTCACATGAAAATATCCTTAAAGTACTTACAACAAAATAACACTTTAAAGTCCTTCCAGAGATAAGTCGGAACAAACAGATAAAAAGGCAAAAATTACAAAAAATTGCTTTTCGAAGTAAGTACGGGTATATACCTTCTTGTGCGTTATTCAAAAACTATTCATTTAATTTCACAAAAAAAACACTGCAATTTAATTTATTCTTGATAGGGAACAACGGTATTATTGAAATAAAATGCCCCGTAAGCGTAGCACACGTCACACCAGCAGAGGCAATGAGCGACAAAAAACTTTTTGCTTCAAAGATATCGAGCCTGAAATTATTAAATTAAAAAGAAATCATAGAATGAGATGACAAATTCTGGGATTCTTTAGTCAGAAAACTTTTATGTATGTATGGTATGCATTTAAAGTAAAAAAAGATTTTTACTTTAAATGCATACCGCCTGAATTAATATATCCCTACTTGCCTAAGAGCTGCCTATCAGAAACAGAATATAACTGATATGTTATTTATTTCACAAAGCAGTTCTTAGTTGACGGATGTGTAAGAAAGTAATTACTTTTAACTGTTTTTAGGGTTCCGTAGTTCATGACTCGGAACCATTATAGATTCGACATGTCCGTCCGTCCGTCCTCGACCTACTGCCATAACGGTTGGTGCTAGAAAGTTTAAAGTTTGCATGAATATGTGTTGTTATTACGCCGACAAAGTGCTCCAATAAAATTACCTAAATTATTTTTGTAATACTACTATACTACACGTAAAGTTGGGATATTTCTTTTTCTCGCATCTACCCCTTCGTGTGGGGTTAGATAGGCCTGTGGAGGAACGGGTGTCGTATTCCTTCATCACAAAGGGAGAATCTTCCGACCACACGAGGTCATCTTGCTTGGCGGACCACGGCCTAAATTATCAGTATCTATAAAATAAGAACTTATCTATAAAAATGTACATATAGTAGAAGTGTCAACCTATCGCCGTCCACTGCTGTACGAAGGTTTTTTTTTTATGTATGGAAAATCATCATGGACCGTCACCCCACCGGGGGTTACGGTGGGGTGGTGTGTCGGACTTGAACCGACTAAAAACCACACAGTGCACTCTCCGCGCTTCTCCGTTTAGGAGCAGGAGAAGTGCAGGGTGGGATCTCCTCCTGAACTTCTCCAGCGCCTGCCCGCTCCTGATGCGGGCACCGTCTCTGTTCGACGACCGTCTCTTAGGCGGCGTCCGGCACACACCGACGCCGCCTATTCGCGGCTGGCCACATAATGCGGGTGGAGGGAAAACCCGTCCAGTCCACCCGCGGCCACACTCAAAGCGGCATGAGGCGCAGATGTTCGCGCTTCCGCCGCCCGGTAGGACGAAGGTCTCCCCCAACGAACGCCAACCATCCCGGTCTCGGGCAGTCCGCATCCATCCGTCACCAGCCACTCTCCTCAAAACGTCGGCCCATCGTGAATTTTAAATGTACATATATATTTTTATTTTATTAAAATTCATGTTTTTTCATTTGTTGTTGTTAGCTCGTAACACTGTTTTTGCTATATTAAATTATTTGTCTTTTAAATACTGAAACTTTTCAAAATAAATTTATTATTATTAGATCTCATTTATAGATAGACTCATTTCTATTAATTAGAATATATACATAATGAACACATAAAATGTCTACCACTCATGTCAGTCAAATATTAGCCGAACCTTCTACGAGAGAGTCCGAATTACTACGCGGTATACACACAGCGGTGCATTCTTATCTACGTGGTATTTTGTTAAACAGAGACAGCAATATTTTACGAACAAATTTCAACTTGCAGTTTCAAGCGTCGTTCGTCGGCCCCATATGGTAACTTATTTATGCACACTCCCTTCTCATCCTTTAATGTGCTATTAAAAGAGTTGCTGCACATAGGCAATCCCGAGGCGTTTCTGTATATATTCATAATGCTGTTCAGTAAACTCGACAAAACTTGCACATAAAGTTCTAGTTCTACCTCCCCATTTTATCACTATTAGACTACTAAAATAACCGTCTCGAAAATGCAGTGTCTTCAACTTCAAAAGTTCTATCTCTTTTAGGAATTAAGGAATAGGTATAAAATGTAATTTATATTTTACTTGTTCTTAATCTAGCTTAAACAAAGTTAAATGAAATAATCTGAAAAATCTTATGAGATATGAAAAACTGCATATGTTCATTGAAATCCAGTATTTTTCCAATAGACGGTTTTAGCTGTATCTCGCGTTGTATAGGTCCGATTGGATTCCACTGAATTGCGTTAGAAAATGAGATTTCGTACTGAAAAACTACTTTCTTGACAGTTTTATGCTTAGTTGACTCAGCCTTCAATATTTGATCGATGTCTTTTTACTACACCTGCTATATTTTGCACTTACATTAATTGTGAATTGTGATATTTATACCGGACCATTAAGCGTGATGGTCACCGGATGGAAAGTAAATACCTTCGATACTGAATACTTGAAACTCATGAGTTATAAGTACGTTGCCGGTCTTTGTACCCGTTCTGCCGACGAATTCATGAAGAGGGAATGTCTGACTCTGGTAAACTCAATCACGTGGTAAAAGGCAAGAAGAACTGAAGAGTAATGGAGAACAAAGCTTAATATCGATTTGCTGGTGAACCCAGCTCATTTATGCTGAAACTATAACGGATACTAACGGATTTAGAACGATTCCGTTACTGTTGCATAATTTTTGTTTTTTTATTATTTTACTAGCCACCCAGCACGGCTTATCATGGTAGTATTTGAAACTCTCGGATTTGTTCTATCTTAATATGCGTGTACTCTATCTATTGCTAAAACTGTATTATAACCCGTTAAGTAGTTTTAAAGATGCTGAAGTGAGCTAACAGACAAAATAAATGACTGGGTAAAATAATCAGCTGATTTCTATAGATCTACATGTAGATTTTACCATCGTATTTTTAGAAAAAAGATATCAAAGAAGAGACAATTTTTTAAATAAATTTTGATTAGTAAAAAGCGAAGAAAGTGTTCTCGTTCTTTTAGTATAGTATCTGAAGTTTCAAATAACCGAAGATTAAAGCCCGACATGTGCATGTACTGGATGGATGTATATTTTCTCGAACGTATATTCGTATGGAACCTGAGCGAAATATTTCTCGTCGTACCCAGTTGCAATACCTTTGGAACAGTCGGCGCACATCAATAATTGGAAATAGTACGCGATGTACGTTCTGTTATTATTTCAATATTAGAATTGCTTAGTGCAAAAAATCGCAGATAATAATGTATTAAGTTACACAAAGCTAACTTATTAATCTGATTCCATCACCAGCCGTGAATCGGTCATTTTACGTTTAGTTAGCTTTGGGAAAACTAAATCTATGTAGGTTAAACCCGTTGGAAATAAGATACATGTCTAATTGTCTTTTATTGTAACAATCTACTTTCAAACGGGGTAATGTATAGAGATTTCAAAAACTAGCACGTCCAATTTCTATAAAAGCGAAATGAACGTTTCAATGTACCAATCCTAGAAATAGTGATTATCGTAATCTACAGATATACCACCAATTAAATTCAAATGTAGCGTACGTAATATAAACACGGTGGAACATTAATGAATAAGCATTTGTGTGTGGTGGTTATTTGCGTCCTACGCATCGAATATAAGGGGTATATTTGATGCGTAGGACGGCCTTACAATACAAAAATATATATCTTTATAAGTTATTTAACTACTAAGTAATATATTTTATATCGTAGTTAGTATCCCAGACCTCGTCTTCCAAAAAAATAAAAATATATTTACAATTTATTTGGATATAGTAACTGAGTGTAACATGCTATTAGAATAGTCGGCTACGAAGTGCCAGTAGCCTGTAATTAATACACAATAAGTATCAATACAGTCAGGGCGTAACTAACTGCCTCGTTGGTCTAGTGGTTAGCGTATGCAACTGCTAATCAAGAGGTCTCGGGTTCAAATCCCGGGTCGGGCCCAAAAGTGTTGTTGGGTTTTTCTTAGGAAATTCCTGATACCAGCCCGGAATTTGGAAGTTTGGTGGTGATTCACGCCCGTGCCTTGGAGAGCACGTAAAGCCGTTGGTCCCGGTTGTTATGAATATCTATGCCAACGTTATTGGGAAGTCAGTACCCTCAAATATACTGACACCTAGTTCAATCTTCGAATTTCAGTTCTCCCTTAGGGTTGCGGAGGTCCGATGCCAGACGCTCCGTGGAAAAACTGAAATTCAGCTAAACCGGTGAACTAGTAGCCGACCTCAAATAAACTTAAGAATAAAGGCTCGGAAGATGACAGTCAGGGCGTAACTAGTCGCTCACTTGCCATGGGAAGAAAAATAAATAAAAAATATCACTTTGAAAATCAATTCAAATTCAAATTCAAAATTCTTTATTCACTTAGGATGCAATACATCTCTTGTGACAGGTCAAGATTCTACATGTACATTTATGCCATGTTCGCAAACAATAGGTAGAGCCGGAGAAAAGAACATGGCAATAAAAACTCGCGGCCACTCCTTTCAAATCGCCAATGTTTACATAGTTTTAATGTTTATAAACCTGATATGGGGGTAAGGTGCTGCCACTAATATACTATACACCATGTTAGAGGACTGATGCAAATTATAGTGATTAAAAATTAGAACATAAGATAATAATTTAAAAAAAATAAAAACAACAGCCTCAGTTAGTACAACATAGTAGGAGCATCTACTTACAACAAAGGTAAAAACTATTACTATTAAAAAGTAAAAAATAATTATTGGTAACAAAAGATTAAATATAAAATATTAATTTTAAGATCAAAAGAAAGAGAAGAATGGCCTTTATTCGTCACGTAGAATCTTTACTTACAAAAGTTAAATCATGCTCTTAAACAATGTGATAACAACATTTTTGAGGTAGTAGAGCCACGCTGATTTCAGCACGAATGGGCCGGCTCGACCCGGCCAGTACTACCCTCACACAGAAGACCATCCTAAAAATGACAGCATTCTTGCTGTCGTATTTCGATGGTGAGTGTGAGACCGGAGGCCCAATCATTCTGCATCATTCTCCCGCCCTTCGAAGGCCGGGAGAATGATGCAGAATAATCTAACCAGGCTGCCATGGTAGGGGTCACCATGCTACATTGCCTACCCTCACAATAAGCATGGTGACCCCTACTCCTGGATTCTACTCATGCTTTCCATCAGGCAGAGTAGAGTCACTTTGGCAGGCTTAAATATAAAAAAAAAAAAAAAAATCACATGAGTAGAATAAAATGACAAGGAGCAAGTAGTCAAATCCATTTTTCTTTATCATTTAAAAATTCGTCAACTGTATAATTACCTCTACGTATAAGATATAACATTCTGAGTTTCCAACCACTTATGTCGAAACACAGGCATTTCAGGTCTGTCAGGCGTCCTGGCCAGATGACCGTTGGTGCCATGATATAATGAGTCTCCGTGTTTCGGAGGTTACGTTAAGCACTTGGTTCTGGTTATTATCATAGGTTAAAAATAGGTCGTAAAGCTTAGTTTGAGGCCTTCGGGCACCTTAAAAACATTCTACGGTAAGATTACGTAACCAGAATGTTGTCTTGCCAGACTTCCACCTCCTCCTAGGAGGAGACTGGAGCCCAACAGTGAGATACTATGGGTATCTCACTTTTGTTTTTTTTCTATTTTTGTGTGAAAATCTTAATGCGGTTCACAGAATACATCTACTGACCAGGTTTCAACAGTATAGCTCTTATGGTTTCGGAAAAAAGTGGCTGTGACATACGGACGGACAGACAGACAGACAGACATGACGAATCTATAAGGGTTCCGTTTTTTGCCATTTGGGTACGGAACCCTAAAAATCGGCCAAGAGTGTGTCAGGCCACGCACAGGAAAGGGTTCCTCAGTGATCCATAATGGTACGTGGATTTAAAATCGTATCTAATAGATAATTGTTATGTTTACGTTTTAAATGCGTTAATTTTGTATGACGTTTTCCAAGTAAGCGCATTTTACTATTATAGTTAAGCCTCTATAACTCCTGAACTAACAAAGTCATCAAATCCGTTATAGTTTTCCTTTAAAGTTCATTATATGGACCACCATCACGAATTTTTCCAGATTTTTTAGCCCGCCGTTTAGCTTTTAGAGGGAGGGGACGCCCTGGTAAAAAAGTGCCCTTTAATGTGGAATATCTCGCAAACGGATATCTAAATCAAAATTACGTCTGAGAAACCGTTTTTTGTTTTTATAAGACCTATTTAATGATACCCCACACGATGGGGTAGCCGGAAGAAAATAAAAACATCCCAACTTTACGTGTAGGGGAGGTACCCGAAATAAAAATATTTTTCATAATTTGATTATAGCACTTTCCGACGTAATTACAACACATATTCACGAATAGTTTCATCATTCTAGCACTTACCGTTTGGACGGTAAGTCGAGGACGGACGAACGGACGGACATGACGAATCTATAAGGGTTCCGAATCATAAACTTCGGAACCTTAAAAACGACCCAGAAACTATTGAATTACTATTTAATTAGAAACAATTAAAAAGATATATTTTTTCTACAAACTTTATTTTTTCATTTGAAGCAAACTGTAAATAAGTGACGACGTAAACGAATTAGCTTGTGTAAATAATCAAGTCATTTCACAAGAATAATTTACGACACAAAATAGTCAACAAAGAACGTTAATGCACACGTTAAAGGAATAAACACACTTAATAATGCTTTCTTTTGTATTTCCTCATACATCGAATTGTTTATATAAGCTAAGTAATCCCTACCTTGGCTTTAGACCGTACGTTTGTCACTCACCATCGAGTGATTGCGGCAATTATTCAAGTCTAATTCCTTCCACCTCGCAGGCAATGTTTACTCAGAAGAGGTACAGTTACACTTTAGACATATATCGTACAATATAGGTACACAACACACAATAATGGCCGTAGAAGGAATATGAACACACAACAGCTATTTTATTGAAGAGTCCGGAAATTATGCACTAAGAAGTATAAATATTTGTTATACCATATATTTCCGGTGCTATTTTCTGGATTTCTTTAAAACAATTGTTATAAAATATCACCGTGATGCCTAAAGTTGTTATATTAGTAGTAGTACTGAGAATAAAAAATTTAAAATATCCTCAAATAAACAGCACGGACCACCAGAAGGAGAGATGGCAGAGCGGCACCGGGAGAGGTTTAGAACTCTTCTGGCCCGCCAGGCCCGGAAGAATTCCTATTTTAAGTTTTTAACAGCAACAATGTAAAAATTATCTTTTTTTTGTATTTAGCCTATCAAAGTGACTCTACCCTGCCTGATGGAAAGAACGAGCAGAATCCAAGAGTGGGGGCCGTGGTGGCCGTGACTTGCAGAGAATGCAGACAATAAAGTATGGCAGCCCACACTACAGCGGCTTAGTAAAATGCTTTTACACGTCCTCATAAAGGATCCGGGATAATAGTGGGAAGGAAACACGTGAGCTGGTAGTGAGTTCCAGCTTTTGACTGCTCAGCTTAAGCAGGAAGAGCCGAACTATTTTGTTCTGGTGCGTATTCCCTCCACTCTAAAGCGGTGACTTTCAAGTCCAGCATGTGTTATCCTATAAAGGAAGGGAGAAGGAGGGACCACACCGAAGAGCTCTTCAGAACACTCTCCATGGTCTCAAATAGTTGTATCAATATTGTCTCAGATAAATCTTAAGCCCTAAAAACATGTTTTAGTTTATCATTAGATAAGACTTTGTCATATATCCGTTAAGTAATGAAATCAGATTGCATTTGGTATTCATAAGTAATGTTGATGAGTAATACTTAATATTTTTTTTTTATATTAGCTGCCAAAATGACTCTGCCCTGCCTGATGGAAAGCATAAACAGAATCCAGAAGTGAAGGCCACCATCCTCACTGCCACAACGTACAGTGCAGTACGGTGACCCACACTATGGCGGCCTAGTAAGATGCTTTTTCACGCGCCGCTTGAAGGACCCGGGGTCATAAAGGGAGGAATCACATGCGCTGGTAGAGAGTTCCAGGTTTTAACTGCTCGGCACAGAAAGAAAGAGCCGAACCGTTTAGTTTGAGAGCGTATGTCAACCACTCTGAAGCAGTGGCTTCCGAGGCCAGCACGTGTTATCCTGTATAGGAAAGGGGAAGGGGGACCAGTTGGAACAACTCTTCAGAACACTCTCCATAGTGTAAGCGATAGAGGACTGCCATGGAGGCGATGGGCGGATACATCGCAAAGATGAGAGCAGTACTCCACGCACGAACGAACCTTGGTCTTGTAAAGAAGACACAGATGCCCGGGCGCGAAAAAACGTCTCACCCTGTTCAGTACGCCCAACTTCCGCGATGAGTGCTCTGAAAAGTAGGGAGGCGAAGAAAGGGAGGGATCGCGCATACCTGTGTTTTCTTGGCGTTGAACTCGACCAGATTCTCATTTCCCCATTGAGAGATGAGGCCGAGAACCCGGTCAAGCTCAGCGACAAGCTCCCGCCGTTTTTCCTCAATGTCTGCTAGCTTGGCTGTAGGGTGTCCAAAATATCGCCCATGAACTGTGCTATCGTCTGCATAGCAATGTATGTTGCCAAGAGCTAACATATCATTGATATGCAGAAGAAACAGTGTGGGCGACAAGACGGAGCCCTGTCTAAAATCAGAAGCCGCGCCGTCGCAAAGGACCCTAATGCGGCGTTGGTGCCAGTCGCAGAGTTTGCGGGGCAGGCCGAATGTGGGAATTTTGGAGAGAAGCGACCGGTGCCAGACCCTATCAAAGGCCTTGGCCATGTCGAGGCTGATTGCCAATGAAATCATCATCTAAAAGATCACCCGTAGATCGGTTCGGCCTAAATCCATATTTCCGATCATTTAGTAGGGAGTGATCTTCTAGGTACTTGACCAATTGTCTGTTGATGATCCGTTCGAGTACCTTGCAGAGAATGGAAGTGATGGCTATTGGTCGGTAATTGGCCGGATCGGAGCGCTTGCCTTTTTTGGGGACAGGCTGAACATTCGCTTCTCTCCAGGCTTCCGGGACAATTCCTGAGGAATAAGACAGCCGATACAAGCGTGTCAATACAGGAGACAACTCTGGGGCGCAGTTCTTGAGAACCACCGCAAACGATATATACAAACATAATAAATATATAAAACAAAAATATAAAATGTACACTAACAACACTAACTTAATAATAAAGTACTCCATTTTCGTCCAGTAATTAAGATGAAACCTAAAATATTATAAACACCTGTAAATGTACATCAATGAAATAAATTTAAACTTTAGAGATCTGAATTATCAAACTGGATTATTACTAAAAAAAAGTTATTTAAAAAAAGACGTGCACTTAATAATCGATTTTCTAAATCAGTCATGAGGATCGACCTTTGGTGTTATTAATTAACTAGTGGAACATCATAAAAGTACGCTCATAACTATAATTCATAAATATTTTATTTATATGCTACTGACGTTAATTTTACTTTAATATTTTTAAATACCTACATGAACAAACACACACTCACTGTTGTGTCACCCCCGGGGTAGACAGTGTCTTATTAAACACCCACAATCTACCAACTATAATTATGTTCCGCTCATGTAATAGGTCATGCATACATACCTACAGCCGTTAATAGCGCACTTTGGAAGTTAAATATCGAAAAAATAATAGTCATACACTTTTACATAATTTAGTATAAATACTCGTATTAACTAGTAATTATTTATTTTATAAAGTTATAAATAATAAATTGAAAAGTTTTTTAACATACTTATTAGCAAAACGATTTATGAGTTAAGCATGGTTACTTACTTAGTTAGGTAAATGCACTCAGTGGTTCGAAAATAGTTGTAAATTATCACACAGCAATTGCATTTATCAGAATTACACCTCTAACCGCTAACAAGATTTAGAGGGAACGTGGACGGTGTAACGTGTCTACCTATAGGATAATTAGTATCGCTACCTCGCGGCGTCTCATTTATCGTTCTCCAAGGGGAGGTGGGTCAGCCAGCAGTAAATCTACCAACCTGAGCGCTCTTGTCTTTGTAAACTTGAAAATCTAATTACATTTACAGCTCCACTAAGTTTGCCTTTTCCGTTGAATTTGCATTTCTTGATTTTTGTCCTCGAGCTCTGATAAGATTGTGTTACGGTGGAGTTCATCTTCGTTACTTTTTTAAGTAAAATTTTAATTAGAAACATTGAAACCGCCTACCTGAGAGTCGAAGTATTCACGAGCGTGCAATTTTAGCACAGGTGCGTGGAAAGCGAATGTTTGCAGAACCGCCGGATTATATGCTCGAGCAGGTCCAATAAAGAGCGTCTCAATGTTGTAAAGGCGTTTCTAATGCTTATTTGCATTCAAGAAGGCTCCCTGAACGGGCAAGCAAGTGTACGAGAACGGCTCGGAAACGTCGGTACCTGGTTCAGAGCGCTAGACGAAAAGCTCCCTTGGTAGTGATTAGACGATGCTAATACCATTTACTTCCCAACTTTCCTGACTCACCTACCGTTACGTGAACATTTGCTATTTATTTTAGGCTACTTTAAAATCATCTTGGAGAGCCACTTTAATTCTTATCTGCTCCGTTAAACTCCGGTAATCGTTATATAGGTAAATCTTTATTAAAATGGGTTAAAAAATCTAGAATTTCTTTAAGTAAAAGAACTATACTATTTCGAATGATTTTATCATGGTTTTGGTGTACTTTCTAAATTGAAGTTTCAGCTAAAAACTCTAAGTTTACTGTTATTATCTCAACTTAAATAAAAAGTATTTTGTATTGTAACACAAAAAATTACATATATTAAATTAATTCATTTGTTTATTAAATTTCATTGTTATAGATATCGATAGTAAGTATAGAAGTTCGCGTTTCACGTAGAAAGTAGGATAAACAATTAAAAATTAGATTCTTAAAATATTACTTAAACAGTCTCGACGAGAGACTTATTGAAATCATCAAAGCTTGGTCAACATTAAAACTGAGACCGTAACATTTACTACATAGGGAGCTTTGCAGAGGTTTGGTGCGCGGTGAAACTTGCACTGCATTACGACAACAAAACCTGCAGTTAAGTGTTTACTTCGCACATTTCAAAGCGCAGTACAGCTAACTTAGATCATAAAAACCGCCTGACTCCTGCATCCTCCTGCTAAGTTTATTGGATGATGGATGTCCTCTATATTTTAATAACCTGTATTTAGATCGCAGCAATTGAGTTCAGTTTACAGATTGTACATAAGGTACTATTAAGTTAATTAATACCGAACAGATAGTGTAGTAGTCACATAGGACAAAGGCCACTTTGGTTGATCAAACTATTGTTCTGAGACTGTATGTTCTTAGTGTCTGTTTCATGTATGATGCATGTACGAATGATGAATAAATTTTGAACATTTTCCATTAGTTCCCGTGACACATGTATTACATATTACTAGTGCGGAATTGTCTTAAAAAATGTATATTGGTTTATAGTAGTTCTATAAATATAATACTGATCGTGGCCTTATTGAACGTTATTAATTAATATATATTTAGTGAGAAAGCTGATGGATTATTTGAATTCGTTAAAATTAATTATTGAAATAATTTAATGAAATTTATGGAATAAGATTAATTAATTATTTGAATAAATTACACCACGTACGTGTTTATTGACTTAAAAGCGGGTTTATTAGCTAAGATTAGAACAAATTAGCCGGTATATTCATTCACGCGTAAGGTCAGCGTTTCTCAAGCGTAAATATGAAATTAAATACTATTATTCGTGGATTATATAATCACATTTATTAGTTTCTACTTGTGTAATACCTATATTATCTGAATAGTATAAACTAGTGTAATATCTATAATATCTAAAGTTCATCAAAAAAAATAAACAAAAAATGACAATTTTATCATCAGCAAAAGGGCCAGACGTGTCAGTGCAGTATTTGTGTGAAGTTTTCTTCTCTTTTCAGTGATATTGACCAGCATGGCTTGTTCTTTAGTCGCCTGTTTCTATTATAATTACTTCTTTAGTACCTAAATTAGCTTTCATCCACGACTCCACCAGCGTGAATTTCGGTTATAGCGGTAAAAAGTAGCCTATTTCCTTTCTCAGACTCTGACTATCTATCTACAAAGGACATTGTTCTGTTTCTATACATGTTTCGCCCTAGAACCAACAGCAATATAACAACAGTTATTTTATATTAAATCATCTATGGACTGGATCAACTATCACTTATAAAACAAACAGTCCAGAGAAACACATTATTACCAAAAAATGTTGTGGACTGCCAACCATCTAAGTGATGGGGATGGAAATGCTGTCGCGTGGGAAGATGACGGAAAGAAGCGACAGGGATTAATTCGAACAATTCCTGGGAGCACTCTCCGTGGTATATGCGATAGAAGATGCAGAGTGATGCTACATCGCTACGCAGCGCCAAGGGATCAAGCCGATCTGAAATATCCCAGCAAACGGCAATTTTTAAGCAGTGAACGCGCAAACCTATGTCTATGTGGGGTTAAATTGGACCAGGTTAAGTCAACCCCATTCTGAGACTTTTCGAGGGAAGTCTCAATTTCAGACACAAAGCTTTATTATTATTAATATAATATTTATAAGTTTATTGTTGACGTGAGTGTATTTCAAGTTATTACATAAATAATTATAAAAGTAATTGCAATATCATAAAGATCAGTCATTCAAACAATTTAGACTCTGACCTTTGCGTAAATTCTTAACAAGCTTAAAGTTTACAGACACGCTAGGGATACCACTCTATTAAAAAAATAGAAAATGAAATCAATCTCGTGTGTGCCTAAAATTTTATTCAAAGTCACTAAAATGGGTTTTGGGTTTTTGGCTAAACGGTTAGTTTTACGATAAAAATAGCTACTTAAAAATAGTAGATCGGTAATTATCTGAAAAAAATGTTTTTATACTTTTTTTTTTTAATTTACTATTTCTGAGAAAAAGCCATTTGAAAGATAGCTGGAGTTCTGCATAAAATGCACTCGTTTACATGGCAACTATCAGTTAGTGTACGAAGCGCGTTTTTCTTACCGTGGTTTCTATGGTAGACATACTCCACGGTCTATTTAGTGGTTAATCAGGTTTTATAGAGTTTTTTTTTCTTCGTCTACTTGTGATGTGTTCCACAGTAAATAAGTACTTAAGGTTTGAAATATATTACTAAAATTATCATGTTGCAGATGTAAACAGTATCTATATTCTGCACCTTTCCAGGATTTGATAATTAAAATCAATAAAATATATCTTCATCCAATCTCAATAAAAGTAGATACCTTTGACATGTTTACCTACCGAGAAGCTATCCATTCTCTTATTATATCATTGACATGCAATATAATTTCTCTCTTGGAATTAGTTTGCAGGATGTGAATCTTTGCCTTTATAATATTACTAGCTTTTGCCCGCAGCTCCTCCCACGTGTAGTCGCGCTATATATTGTGAAGTCCAATCAAAATCCTTTCTGTAGTTTTTGCATGAAATAGCAACAAACGTACATACATACTCACAAACTTTCGCTTTTTTATTATTAGTAGGATAATAAGTAAGGATTTTTATAGGTAAAAGTTATTAATATTGATTCTCGGTTTATGAAGCGGGATACCTAATTACATATTTTATTTCTCAATGGGGTCGTATACTGTAAAATGTTGAAAAACACTGAGAAAGATAAACAGTAGGTACGCTTAGGAGCGTGAGTTACTTCCTATTAACTTGGTTATGCCAAAATTATGTTTCATTTACACTATCAGAATTTAGGTTTAGTTTGATATTAGTCACGTTTGTCTCTTTGCTTGAACAATGTTCATTTAAATTAAAGTAGTACTAAATAAAAAAAGGAAATTATAACATCTAAAAATTTTTGTCATTAGTGATTTAGTCAATAATCACTAGTTTGATGAATAAAAATAGAAGATATCAGTGGGCTATAGTTGAATTAATAAATTAAGGAACTTATCTTTTGAAACTAGTCATTAAGATTTAACTGATTTCATCTTTAGTAATTTGTTTCTAGATATTTTTTTCTCTTTAGACAGACGATTTGTATAAGCTACTATTTGTATATTAAAAAACTTAATTTATATTCGTAAAAGAAATTGGGAAAAGAACAGACGTTTTTACAATTTATCTTTTAAACCATTTATTTGATAAAAAAATTTAGTAACAGTTTTTGTTGCAAATTAAATTCTCTACAACTTTGATACTGTAACTTTTTGTCGTAGAACTATAAATAAAAAAGTTATAGGCGAAAAAAAAAATCAAAAATTCTATTTTGCGATATAAAATTCGAAAATCGTTTTTTTAAATTATTATTATCATTTTTATCATTCTCTAAAAAACGCAACCCCAAATGTAACTTTTCAATGGACTACTAGACCAACGAGGCTTACAAAGACTTCAGACTACTCCATATTTATCTTATGAAACATACACATTCATATTATGATATACTTATTTAAAATTATGCATTTAAAATTAACTCCGTTTGTCGGTCACGCTAGACCGTTGCACAAATTTCAAAAAAATTTGACATTGAGAAACTTTGATTGAGGACATAGTCTACTTTTTGAGGTGGAGCAGCGGGCAATGGCTATGTACTTACTGATTTTGGCAACATAAATTACCTACCGATATGAGCCAAATCACTTATGCTAGTAAATTTAATTTCACGGAAGTTACAATAACGGTAATAAAAGGAAGAACAACTTGTAAGTTTATTTAGTTTTACCCTGATAATTTCTTAGTGGGGTTGGCACTGATTACGGCAATTATTCACTTCGCTGTGCCGCACTGCCTACCCTTCGCCAGAATTCCAGCCTCCGTCACTTCTCTAAGAGCTATATTTTGTCTATTTAGGGTGATAAACAACAACTTCAACGACCACAAATAAGAAATATTGCGGAACACAAATACAAATTGACCAAAATAATTTTTATCTCATCAGCAAAATGCTTTTTGTTCAAGTGAGTACATGAAAACAGAAAACAAGTAGGTACCAATCCATAAAGTGTAGTACCAATTCTCAACGAAGTGAACAATGTAACAAGGAAAAGTTTGAAACAAAGCAGGTCACCTCCATAGCAACAAATGTGCTTCTGGTTATTATAACTTTCCTTTATGCGACCCATTAGAACATTATCTTAATTTCACTTGTTCAGTGCTTCAATGAGGAAGTACAAAAATTTATTAACTTTAGAAAATTCTCATTCTAACAGTGATTCTAATGGTTTATGCCCTGAATAATTTGCATTATTTGTCCAGGAAGTGTATTATTTCTTTTTTTCATAATAATTTTAATTTACTGTTTTTAGACTTTCGTGACTTTTATACATACTCATGTTTTTTAACCTTAACCTTTTTAATTTTATCCGTAAGTCCCGTTTACAGTTTTTTTTTAATTTAGTTTAAAATTGAAATAAGATATTTATTTGATCTCGCATGATCAAATAAGGAATCCATTAAATAGAATATATAGAAAGATGTACTTTACAATTAAAACGATTGGTAGTTGAAAACTGTAACTCTACAAAACATGTCTAAAATAAAGCCAGAGGTAAACAAATTCAAAGTAAAACACAAACTACACTCGCGTTGCACAGTATTGATTGAGCTTCGGTTGGCCGCAATATGGAAGATTTGTTGAGAATAACGGTTGAGCAGATAGCTCGAGTGGCCATTACAGATATCTTGAGCTCCTCGGGATCGAAAGAGAACACCCGCCCTCACCTACGTCTCACTCCAGTTGCTCCGAGCTGAACCGTGCATGGGCCGTACATTATTCCGACCCCGTAATACTTGAGATCTAGGAAAATACTGTTATCTTTTGCTCACTTTAAACTATACCTATAAAATAGGAAAAAATTAGTGATTAACTACAAGCTAGAATTCTTGTTATGAATTCATTTTGATGAATAATATTTTAACATGGAATACAGAAACCTAAAATGCATATACATATATATACATTCACTCTAACTAGCAAGCTTTAATTATCATCTAATAATGGTGTACTAAAGCATAACTGAAGACTGCACGGATGGCCTAGTGGCTTAAGCGGTTGCCATGCCGCTTCCTACTACGCCAAGTGTCGTGGGTTCCAAACCCACGTAGGACAACACTTTGTGTGATTCACAATTTGAAACAAAAAAATATAAGGTAAAATATTAAATCATCTTCAAAATCGTGTTATCAGTGAGTATTTTTACAGAGTCATGAAAAATGATCAGACCTCCAGTCTCACACTTACCAAACAAATACGTCAGAACGAATGCTATCTTTTTAAGAGTTGGTCTTCTGTGTAGGGGTTGTCTTCTAAAATCAGCGTGGCCTATGTACTTAGAGCCTAAGCTGTAACTCATTTAGCATTTTTATTACAAAGTCACACATGGTTTACAATCACTTTGACCAGCTTAAATATAAAAAAATATAAAACTAATTTGAAAACGTTAAATCCATTAATATTTTGTAGTGCTGTCTATCGCAACTTCTGTATTTAAAAAACCATTCGCTAAAATTTAAAAAAAATATTCAGAAGATTTAGGATTTTGAATCCTTGTTAGTTCTGAATAATTCACCTATTTTATAGCTTCTGAATTACATACCAGTAATATTTGTGAGAATTTCTGCGAATTTTCAGAATGAATAATTGGATTATGCAAATATAGCGCAACTGTGAAAGCACAATTGTTTTGTTTCCCGCAGTGCTATTGAAGGACTTGATAGCAAAATAATAGTTCAATTGTTCAGCTTTATAGTTCATAAGGCTTACATACTTTATGGCATAAAATGACGCGTTATTGATAGTAAACTGGTATGTTTGGGTGTAAGAAGGTAAAAGCTGAAATAGAAACTTAATCAATGGAAGAGTTTAAATATTTCAATATTTATTTCAAAGAATTTTAAAATGCATTGGTTATATTCTAACATTTTACAATATAAACTTAATAAAAAAAGTTTTATTTCTAGACTAAAGTTGAATTACTAGTTATAACATTAAGTTTACACAAACAAAATCTGATGGTAAACATTTAATCATTATTGTATTTATAACATTTTGTATCATATTAAATTGTAAATTTAAGATCTTATATATTAAACATGTTCTAAGAAGGAAGTAGATTACGTTGACATATATGTAATAATTAAAAATTCATCTTAAAATATTTAACTTAGCATTTACATTTTTAACACGCATCTTTCATTTATTAAAGAGAATTTATAAAGCTCGTTTAAAAACTTTATCTTTCTCTTGCTTATTTTTATCTAGAAATAAACAAGCGGGCGTTAACTCCAATTTACGTGAAGTAGATGCGGGTGTTTCACCCCTCTTGTTTCTTCTCATCCAATTTTAAAATATGTTTATAGTTACTTAACAATATTATTTTTGCAAGACGCCTGACAGGCAGGAGCTGGATGCGAGTAGCCGAGGATCGAACTAAGTGGCGTGTAATTGGAGAGGCCTATGTCCAGCAGTGTACTGCGATAGTCTGATGATGATAATTTTTATATTTATTACACCGCGCTAAAAATAAGTGACTTGAATACTCAAATATTACATGTGATAATGTTATAAAATGTATAAAAGAATACTAAAATTCGTGATAACACTAGTCTGTTTATATTATTAGCTAAATTGTGAAAAAAATGTTTTTGGTTTCTTAGGTTTAAATCATATTTTAGATAAATCAAGATAAAAATTGAAGTTCATTTCATCACATATCAAATAACAGTATATTTGAAATGTATAAAACCTTAATTGCAATTACTTTGTGAAAAGATAAACATTATAGTCATCAAAATGAAAACAACAGAGAACGCTTACAGCTTCATTTCACAGTTGTCGTGCTCCCAAAATTAAATTGAATGACCAAATCCTCTGTGGACGTTGGTACGAAAATTTGCAATTTTGTATAACGGCTCTAAAAAGCGGCTTACTGAGCATTTGATGTGTTTCACTTGGAAAAGGCTACATTCTTAGCTCATCCAGACAGCACATGTTTGTCAGTGTAAACAGGTGAGCTCACGGGAATCGCTATTTCGCTCACGTTCGACATCCGATAAAAGTTTCCGCCACAATCACCTAAGAGCTCAGCTGTCAGGGAATAACCGTATATCGGTTTTGTTTCCACTGCGTCCCTGTGCGCCTCCCTGCATTACAACGAAATTATATCTGTGCACGAATTTTGTTTAAATTACGAGTAGCCTGCAAAGTAATTGAATCAGAAGAATATAAAATTATTTGAACATATCTACTATCATCATACCAGTTTACTATACCTTCTGATCACCTTTCAGTGATTCTTGTCCATGTCCAGTATTTCTTAGAAATAATTCATTCCTGATGGTCCTTCATCCAAATCAATATCTGGTTCAGGTACTATAAATTTATCAATAGTATGTTTAATGTACACAGTTAACAAATTATGACCTCTGATATACACCAACATGATTATTATCTTTATAAGAGGGCAATGTGCCTGACCGTTCGATAATATTTTTTTTAAAGTAATTGATCCTTGTTGAAACATTCTGTAGTCGTAAATTCTGGTAGAAAATGCTCATTATTTGGATAGATATATTAGTCTAAATATTTTCGCCAACAACTGCAGCTATACTAGTTAATGTGGCAGCACTTAATTATTTTTAACTGATTATAAAGTAACGTGATAAAAAAAGTTGTACCTCTTAAAATCTACGAGATGCTACGTTTTAATTACGCTCATTCTGAACATAATTGGCGAGTTTTAGAACTTACTGATTAAAAATATAAAGCTGTCTTCCTACGACTGAACTCCAATTTTACATGGAACGACCGCCAGCAAACACACAATCCACAACCCAAGTAAGGGTTGATTTCGAAGTTCTGTAGAATGATCATTGTCGATTTTTTTAGGGCATCAACCACAAAAAAAATATTTAATAAAAAAATATAAGACTGCCTCGTTGGTGTGGTGTTTAACGTATGCAATCAAGATGTCAAGGTTTGTATCCCGGATTGGGCTGATGTTAGGTTTTTCTACAACAAATTCAGACAGAGAAAAAAACTAAAGTAGTCATATTTTTCTTAAGATTACATTTTTTTTATGATTGTTTTTTTGCTGTTTTTCATCACTTTCTTCATTTAATACTTTGTATTGCCTCCACGTGATGAAGCCTCCAGTGATGAAAAACAGCAAAAAAACAATCATAAAAAAATGTAATCTTAAGAAAAATATGACTACTTTAGTTTTTTTTTAATTTAAGATTAATATTGTGGGTGTAACTAAGTTTTATTTTATTTTTTATCTGTATAATTAAATTCTCAATTGAACAGTCTTCGTTTCATTAGGATGGCATACGTAGTTCGGGAGATATTCGGGTTTATGTGACTGACCCGTTATTTTTGGAACCGAGTGTAGTTCAACGGTCGAATTCTTTTCGCCCTCAGTTTTGCGGAGGTCTGATGTCAGTAGCTTCGTGTAAAAACTAAAATTCAAGTAAAACCGAATGAACAAGTTGGCACCCCCAAATAATCTTGGAGGAGTAGGGGCCACCATCCTTATTGTGAGGATGGCCAAAACAGCATGGTGACCCATACCATGACGGCCTGGTCACATGATTGTGCATCATTCTCCCGACTTCCGGGATGCAGAATGATTGGGAATTCGGTCTCACATTCACTAATGAAGTACGTCCGCAATAATGCTGTAATTATTAGCATGGTCTTCTGTGTGAGGGTAGTGCCTCCCAGGTCGAGCCGTCTCATACGTGCTGAAATCAGCGGGGCTCTACTATCTCGATGTCATTTAAAAAAAAAAAAAGTTATTGTGTTTGATAGCGAATAGATGTAATTTTATTTTATCTATTTTTATAGAATTTAACTTTATACACTCCGATCTACAAAAGAGATATTCATATATATGTAGTTAAATTCAAAGACTTAAACCGCAATACTCGCACTCTTTAAATAAATACAATATAAAAAAAAAAACTATAATTCTTGTTTAACTTAAAGCAACTTGTCTTTTCAATTTCAATTTAATACAATTTAAAAGAAAAGTAAGGAACCGTTGCAATAAGTTAAATTAAGTTGATGAATAAGGCTCGTAGTGTTCAACCTATTGTTGGAAAATCTTTGAATTGTTTAAGCCAAGTTTGCTGTGGATTCTCAGGATCATTTAGAAATAAATATGCCATTAAATTTACTCATATGCCTATAAGTTTATACGGAACCTTCGGTGCGCGAGTCAAACTCGCACTTGGAAGGTTGTTTTGGTTTAGTTACGATCTACAGGCAAAGTGTTTCTATTTCCTTTTGAGAAATAGAATCTATAAAAAGCATAAAGAAACAAATCGAATGCAAGAATACTTAACGTAGCCAAATAATTGATTCAATTGAACTGAAATAATTTATTGAGAATCTGTATAAACAGAGAAATTCGGAAAACCTTCGGTTACTCTGGTTATACTTCGTACAGTTAAATGTAATGGAGAAATTTGGCACTTTGTGTTTCTATACTGTATAAAACTATCAAACTGTACTGTGAGTACATTAGCTAATACTACTCCTCATAACATGAAATTTTCGACAAGTTGCTACAGTATCGTGAGTTGCAACGGAAAGTTCGTTCCTTTCCACTTTTGATTACTCTTTCAATAAAGCACGGTCATTTAGCTAATGAGCGCGCTCTAAAGTAAATAACTTGAACAAAGTCTACGTCAGTGAGATTCAGGCAACAGTTTCAACCTTTGATACTCGACAAGGAATCGCGTGGACTTTAACGCAATAAAAAATATCACTCGAGAGCTTTCTCTGAAAGTACCTAACTCTTTGCAACTAAGAGCCGTTAGCACAGGTATCAAATCTCTCTCTATTAGCACTCTCTTTTTAAATGATTTCTTTGTAACATCTATAGATACACGTGTGTATACTACTCACTTTGCCAAGAAATAGAAAAAAAATATTGCTGGGTAAGATGAACTTCTCGTATTCATTATAACTCGACTCTTCATGATCAGCAGTCGCATAATTTAACAGCTACATCAACAAGGCAGATAACCAAAACATTTTACCAAATATAATACTCGTATGTCAAGTTATGAAAGAATAAAAATGGTACGGAATGTTTAATGTTCACGACCTATTTTTTGAATATAAATAAAAAATATACATATTAATGAACTATTTCTTAAAATTGACTTTAGTAGTAAATGAAAATTCAGTTTTGGTTTACTTCTTAGCAATCTAAAATACTTAGGAATTTAAATATTTATAGTAAAATTACAGTATTTAGTAAACCGTTAATATTTTTTACGAAATTGTATTATTAACCATTCTGTGCCATACAATCTACCGAAGATTGTACAATACTAACATAATTATATACTGTTTCTAAAATGGTAAACATGGAAATCAGCGTTTATAATTTGCTAGATCTAAAAATCGTTTGGTATTCCGCTCACGTCCGCCCCTTGAGATAAGTTTCAACCACAATTACCTGACCGTTCAACCGTCAGGAAATATATTGGCAAAATCAAAATCAAAATCAAAATCAAAGCATTTATTTCAAGTAGGCCAGTTACAGGCACTTTTGAATTGTCGAAACAAAAATGTAGCTACAGTCCCAGTCACAAGACACAAAAACTGTGAAAGTACTGTAGTTGCCCATTCCCTAGCGTAGATCTCTATGGAGAAGAACGGGCAAGAAACTCCATGGACACTCTTTTAAATCAAAATGTTTTTACAAAATCATGGTTACATCATTCATGTTGAGATGGTACATTATGTGAGAACGATGTAGCAAGACGTGCACGTTAAAAGTGTCCATAGTACAACAAAAATACAATTGAAAAATAAAATAATTAATTCAAATAAGCCGTGGCAACTAAGAGATGACCAGTCACAACTGACAGCGCCCGTTCACGAACATGACGCATGGATCCGCACCATTCAACTCAACCATTTTGAAGGGAATCAAATGATCAGACACACGCGCCACCATCAGCGTGACATTTGAGTGAGCATGACATACTCTCAACCGCCAGGGCAGATTCAGGTCAAGAAAAGACGTAGGTTTCCAGTGAATGATAGCTTGAATAGCTTCCTAGTACATAGTACTCACACAATATGGGCTATGCGATTATATAACACTAAAGAGATTGAATCTATACAATGCAAAGAAAGTTGTACAATCTTCAGCAGCTCCAACAATACCATTCAATGCTATCAATTTATGCGCCCCTGTCCTTGTGAAGCAGGACCAGCATTGAGCCAAGCATTTTTATCAGCGATATAATCGCTCAACTTGTAATATGCTTGCTTACATAGTGTGCGTTTAATGCATGTTTTAAATTTTGTCTCATTCAGTTCAAGAATACTTTGTGGAATTTTATTATAGCATCTCAAACAGTACCCCATAAAAGAAGAGTCTACTTTAGCGAGTCTAAAGCCTGGCTGAACTAGTTGGTCCCTATTTCTAGTACTGTAATTATGTTTGTCACCTCTTTTGCCAAAAAGATGAAGATTTTTCCTAACGTACATTATGTTTTCGTAGATGTATTGACTATGTACCGTCATGATGCCAATATTCTTAAACAGTTCCCTTAGAGAATCGCGCCTACGAAGATTATATATGGCTCTGATGGCTCTTTTTTGCAGAATAAATATAGACTCAATATCTGCAGCCCGTCCCCATAACAAGATGCCGTAAGACATTATACTATGAAAGTAACTGAAATAGACCAGTCTAGCGGTATCTTCATCAGTAAATTGACGGATTTTTCTAATAGCATATGCTGCTGAACTTAGCCGCCCCGCAAGAGATGTTAAATGAGAACCCCATTGTAGCCCTGCATCAAGCGTAATCCCCAGGAAAACAGTTTTATCTACGAATTCAAGTTTCTCTTTATTCAAAATTATATCACAATCACTACTCTTAACATTCGGTAAAGCAAATCTTATGCATTTGGTTTTTTTTTCATTTAATACCAAATTGTTTGCTGTGAACCAATTCTGGACTTGAACTAGGGCATTATTCACGTCATCTAGATTTTGGGCCCGTCTTTTTATCTTAAAAATTAAGGAAGTGTCATCAGCAAATAACACCATATTTTGAGGTTGATTTTTTAATAAATATGGTAGATCATTTATATATACTAGAAAGAGGAAAGGACCCAATATTGAGCCTTGAGGAACCCCCATTTTTACTTTTAAACCCTGTGAATTAACACCATTTATTTGTACATATTGTTGTCTATCACTCAAATAAGATTTAACCAAATCCAGTGCAAGTTTTCCTAGTCCGTAATGCTCAAGTTTCAAAAGTAATGTGTCGTGATTTACGCAATCAAATGCTTTGGAGAGGTCACAAAAAATTCCTATGGCGTCTTGGGACTCTTCCCACGCAGTAAATATATGCTTTAATAAGGTTACACCGGCGTCAGTTGTACAACGTCCCTTGGTGAAACCATACTGTTGATCATGTATGATTCTGTTGGTGTTAAAATGATCGAGCATTTGATTAAGCATTACCTTTTCAAAAACTTTGCTAAAAACTGGTAACACGGATACAGGTCTATAATTATTAGTATCTTTACTGTCCCCGGATTTGAAAAGAGGTATTACTTTACTGTATTTCATTAAATCAGGGAAAACTCCTTGGTCAACACATAAATTAAAAATTAAAGCTAAGTATGGGGCTATAGTCTCAAGTATGGATGTACAAACTTTGATAGACATTCCCCATAGATCTTCGGTCAGTTTGATTTTTATTTGCCGGAAAGCCTTAATAACTATCTTAGGGTTAATGTGTTTAAACTTAAATTCAGCCAGGCAGCTAGACACATTCGCCTTTAATAAATCAATTGAGACATCAGGTGAGGAATTAAGAGCCTCTGTAGTTTTTGATGGTATATTAGTAAAGAAATTTACAAATTCTTCAGCTACTTCCTGATTTG
Organism: Phragmatobia fuliginosa; assembly: GCA_932526445.1. Taxonomy (NCBI): domain Eukaryota; kingdom Metazoa; phylum Arthropoda; class Insecta; order Lepidoptera; family Erebidae; genus Phragmatobia; species Phragmatobia fuliginosa. The sequence goes on along the minus strand of OW052068.1, from coordinate 10,091,413 downwards.
AGCTTTTAGGACCACATGCTGTATCTAATGTGTAGCTAGTGTTACGTATTTTCTTCCTGTTAGTCTCGTTATTTATGACTTTCCAAACTGTCTTTATTTTATTTTCTGCTGATTTGATCTTGTTGCTAATGTGCAGGGCTTTAGCAACCTTGCATGTATTTCTAAAAGTTTTTGAATACTTAGCAACATACTTGTTAAAAGTTTCAGAGTTTATAAAAGGCTTAAGGCCATAAAGCTCAAATAGTCTTTCCCTACTTATTCTGATACCTTTAGTTGCCCAATCACTAAATATAAATTTAGGGCAAATACTTTTTGTCTTCTTTTCAAAAGTTTTGTTGAATTCCGTGTGAACTATTGAAAAGAAACGCTCATACAATTGATTTATATTAATATCGTCAAGGCTCATAAGACTTAATTTGTTTTGTAGGGAATTATTATACCTATCTAATTTGCTGGAAGTTATAGGTCTAAATTTAATCTGAACTTTTTGCAATGGCGTGTTACACCTAAAAGTTACTGTTTGTCCACTATGGTCAGACGGTAGACAATTTACTATGGCTTTATCTAAGTAATTACAATTGCAGAAAACATTATCTATACAAGTAGCAGAAGATGGAGTGACTCTAGTAGGTTCTATAAAAGTGTTGGTCAAGTCAAATGACTTAAAAAGATTTATTAACCGACTACTATTTGAATTTTCTTCTAAAATATTGATATTAAAATCACCACAGATAATTGTATATTTATTACTGGCTGCAAGTTTTGCCAGGACATCTTCCATTATCGATTCAAATAAGGTAAAGTTTTGATAGTTTGGGGGTCTGTACACACACACAATTACATGCTTATCTAGCTCAACACAGGACAGTTCGACACAATGTTCAACTGAAAGATCCACTATGTCAATACGTTGCTTAAATTTAAAACTATTTTTTATTAAAATTAAGGAACCTCCACGAAGCATAGTTTTACGGTTAAAGCAGCTACCCACCATATAGATCTCAAAGTTAATAAGCATTTGGTAATCCTGTAGCCAATGCTCAGTAAAACAAATAATATCAAACTTACTATTTTCTAAAAACAATTCAATTTCTAATAATTTGGAAGAAATGCCTTGGATATTTTGGTGGAATAATTTTAAGGTGTTCTGATGAGGCCCCTTTTTGCTAACTAATTGAGTGCAAGAAGGTACCTTACTGTTGGTAGGATTAACAATATTGTTAATGGTACCTTCCATTGTCTCACTTTCTAGTTTAAATTAATATTAATATTTGGAGTGAGGCTGGAGACTCCCGTGCCATCCTCAGACAAAAAGACCCTATTACTAATAGATACTAATTGAGGATTTTCCACGGTGACACATGGATTCTCCTCAGTACAATGTTTGTAAACATTTATAGCACTAATGCTATATTCATTTAAAGTCACCTGTACATTACTATTATTACTAATAGTCGCCGTGTTAATAATATAACTAAACTTAGACATACTACTTATGTCTGTGTGAATATTAAAAGCTAATAGCCTAGCTATTTTGTGTCTACAACTAATAGGTAGATGCACTTTACCCCGAGTTGATCTAAGTTTATCAACAAAAGTGTTGATATCAAGATATATAAGTTTATCACTATAGTGACCTACTAAAAAATGTATATGATTATTTAACATGTGAATGTAATTGTTTTTACTATTACTTAAATTTTCAAAATATGGAAAAGCACACAATATGATTTTCTTACAATTCAACTTCAACAACTCTGAAACACAGTCAGTGATGTCTTCCTTTTTAATCTTAGAACTATTGCCAATACATATACTAATGGTGGTACTAGGATCACAAACAGTTTTTGTTACTGATGCCATAATCTGTTTGTAGGTTGACCCGGGCATACAATTGTTTTGGGTACAATAACTCAGGTTATTACTAATTAATTTACCTAGCCCCCTACCTATACTGTCAGAGAACATAACTGAATGATTACAATCATGACTATTAGGTGAGACAAAATTATCAATCTCAGGCAGACTATCATATAACTCAGGCTGTACCATGTGTGAATCTTGTGTCATATTAGTTGATTCTTGGTTCAGTATACTGTCCTGAGACAAATTCTCAACCTGGGACGGGTACTCCATTACCTCAGGCTGGACAGTATCATGGTTGGTAACTGTCTGACAAAAACATTGACACATTACCAACTCCTTTGCTGCAAAAATATGTTCTTTAATTTCGTTCTGAGAAATTTCATACCTACTAGAAAGGGAACGTAGTGAGTCCTGAAGTACCTGTATTTCAGACTGCAAATACTGAGTATCAATTTCATATATTTTTATACTGTCTTCTAACTTTATTTGGTAATTATTTAACTTATTAACTAATTTAACACGCTCTTTCCTCAGTGGAATATATTTGGAAAAGTGTTTGTGTTGTTTCCTAAATTGATAACATTTTTTAATTAATCTATTCAGTTTTGCATACTTTTTTATTTTCTTATTGCTAACTGAATAATTCTGTTTCAGTAAGGAATCTTCAGTCAGATCAATAGTTATTAAGGAAGGGGGGTTACAATCACTATTTAACCTTCTGCAACCTCGGCTCGCGATCGCACCGCGACACTCCGCACCACCAATCTCATATCTACTATCTGATTTTGATCGCTACGATAAATATACAACGAAAAATATATGAACCTGCTTCTGCAGTAAGCCTATTTAGTAAAAATTGATTTGAATAACACGGTATATAAATTTTGAGACTCTGCCATTTTGTAATAATGCACACCCTATATTTCTCACCCTTCAGTAGATAAATAAAATAAATCTCTAAACAAAACATTTACATGATGGATGGTTATTTATTTTTTCGAGACTATAGGGAAATTCCTCAAACAAAGAACTTCTTGATTATTGTTGAAGTACACAATGAAATCAAACGACAACTTTTAAAAGGCCTCTAATGGACAAAGGCCATCGATCAAATTACAAAGAAAGTTTTTCTCAATACAAAACAAACGATTGATTCAAATATTTCACCAGTCATATTTTAAAGTGAAATGTGTCAGTTTCTTTTGTAGGGCATGAATGGATTGATGCCATGCCCCTTTATCATACAAAAAGCTCACATGTAACATTTTAGTGGCAATAAATTGTCGGCGGGGGAAATGTGTATGTAAATTCGTAAAATTTGAAAGTATTTTAAGATATAAAGAAAATCAAAGGGCGGCTCAGTACCGAGCCGGAATGTTAGTAAAGTCAAAAAGGGCTGTATCGGGCGGCCGCAATATTCAGAGCCCCTCGATTTTGGGATGGAATACTTGGGGCGGCATTCATTCGATCGCAATCTCTATGCTAACAGCTTGCGATTCTGATCTTCGTTTAGCGGAATGACCGCAGTCACCCCGGTTCCTGTGACGCTTACGAGTATTCCTTACACGTTCACTCCACAGAAGTTTTTTATGGACACGAGGAACGCTTGCCTCTTAAATTTTCTTTTCTGAATGACATAAAACTATTGAGGGATGGAAATATAGAACCAAACATGTTTATTTTTGTTAAATAGTCAAAAGTCACCGTTATTCGATTTTTTTATCAGAAACGAATCAGCGTACGGTTTCTTTTAATGCATGAATGACTCGAACGCAAAGTATAGGTAATTTGAGTATTATTATTTGCTTAATAATATATGTAATACTAGTTTTTCCCGTGGCTCTGCCCTCGTGTATGTAGGGTATCGTGATAAAAATTAGCCTCAGACTTTTTCAATCTCTAGTAATATTTGCGTACCAAATTTCAATTAAATTTGTTTAGTAGTTTTTGCGTCAAAGTACGAGAGATAGACAGAGAAAGTTACTTTTGAATTTATAATATTAATAAGAATTATATTCAGAGTGATGATAAACTTGTCAAGAAAAGAACCCATTCCTACCTCAAAGGCTAACGACATGTTAAGGTTTGGGTACCCTAAGGCAGACAGAAGACAAACAAGTAGGTTTATTTATAGAATTAAACTAATCTAAATGACATAAGTATGCTCTACAATATTCTTCATGTGAAATAGAGACTAAAATGTGCAAGGCGTATGAGTCTGACAGTGAGATACCAAACAAAAAACCAGTACAGCTACGAATTGGCTTGGAACGTGCACCGGAAAACTTATATTCGCTGATATCTAATATTTTACTTATACAGAAATAATTCGAGAAACAAAAAGAATGAGGGGTCAAAAGCAGATGGTCCGCTTTTATAAAAATGTTGGAGGGTTGTGAAATATGACACAGTGTTATTTCTTCGCACACCCGGTCAAGAGTTATTGCATTCCATTATACGTTTTCTCTATCTAAAGGAAGCCATTTTCACTAAAGAAGAACTATGCCATCTAATTTTTATTTCACTTATCATTTTTATTGCTTCTGAAAATTCCCTTTTATTTAAAACGTATTACGTAGCGCCTACAGATTGCGCAATATATCATATCTTTGTAACTGCTAGGGACACAGAACGTAATTATCTACTAGTTACGTTATAATTCATATTATGTTCCTATAAAAATGGGTGCTTTGTAACGGCCGAGCTATCGGGGTCCTTTTAACATGCCGAGCTGCGTAAGAGATCGACAATAGACTCAGTGGCTTGGAAGGGGACACCTTATCTTTACTACATTGTGTCCCATGTCACATGAAACGCGAGTGGCGGCCTCAGGCTCTGAACGGATTTCACATTCATAATGAAGATTAACAGAAGATATTATATTTTAGACATGCACGCTTTGTATGACATAGATTGTAATTATGTGGTAGCTAGCTAGCGTGTCGATACTAAACGTAAATAAGCTCTAAAATAATGTTTGTTCGAAGTGCCCAATGGAAATACATTTACGTGAAGCTCTCTTCCCGTTTTAGAACTCAACGTGGTTCGGTGGCCGTTAAGTTGTCAAATTAAACCAACTCGTCCTCACTGTCATTCGAAAAAGAAAAAAGTGCAATTTTCTTTTATAGCGTGACCTAAAAGTTTTGATATTATTGGTGACGTTCGTGGCGTAGGTAGCTTGTTTTAAGAACTTTTGCGACTTACAAATTTCGAATATATTTTTGTCGTTGTATAATAAATTGACTTACTTTATCTTATAAATTAGAAATAAATGGGAACAGTATAAAATTATTAAGTTCGATAATTTATAATTTACACGACACTATCGCCCGGGCGCCGTCGGCAATTAATTGAACAGCTCTGATAATAATTGAATTTTCTCGATGTAAGAAAACAATTTAAAAAAAATACTACTACAGTATACAAATGATTATTACTTCACACAAAATATTCTCATGACCGTTACTTATTTTAAACTAGCTTTCGCCCGCGGCTTCGCAAGCGTGTATCTTGATTATTGCAGTAAGAAGTAGCCTATGTCATCTACATAGGCTACTTGTTACTGCGTTGAGGTAGCTAGATTTTGAGATTCTTTGTCAAACCTTTTTGTATTTTTCGTAATTTTTTTTTCTAATTAGTAGTAGTCTAGAAAAAAATTACTTAACTTCTAATACCTCCAAGAGTATGTGTAAAAACTTTCATGATGATCGGTTGAGTACTTTTCGCGTGGAAGGGTAACAAACACATTTATAACAATAGTAGGAATTTTAATTCAATAGTGTTTCAACCTTAACGGTTAGGCCGCTTTTTAACTAACGAATTAGACTTTTATGGAAATGTATATATTCATAATTGATGGTATATATGTATTTTGAGTGAATGTATATGTACTGACTCTATTTGTATTGTTCTACTTGTTCTATCTGTGAAAACTTTTAACTGGCTGCTGCGGCGTAGTCTCTGCGGATACGTATTTTATTGGATTCACTGAAACGTTTTTCAGGTCCAAAGGATTATTTACGAGCGTCTGCGCTACCACTGCAGAGATGCAGATGGACACAAACTTATGTATATGTGGACTGCCACTTCCTCATTCTCGATAGCAAATGTAAATCTCCGTTTCTTACTTGTATGCACTGGTTAGCTCTAGTAAAAGTGTTCTTAGATTTCATTTTTATGTTTCAATAAATATTGTAGATTTAATATGTTGATGAAGTTTAATGTCATTACTTTTTACTAATTCTATAGCTTTGAAATTCATTTGAATTAGCTTTTTTTTTACGCAGAAATACATACAATACAATAGCAATAATAAAATGGATATAAATAAATCTGTTGTATTGTAAACTTTTGAGAATATGAACATATATTTTTACTACATTAACATAAGAATGGAAAAGGGCAACATATATTGCCTTGTACCTTAGATTGATTTATTTGAATGGCCATGTCTTTGTAGAATTATTTACTATTTAGCTTAGTTTAAGTTGTCATTCTTACTACCTAAGTGACAATCTCTCCTGGTTTCATAAAAAAGTCCTTAATATTGAATCAAAACCAATAGTCGTTATTTCGAAATATCTGTTTTTAACGTTTATTTTGGAAATGCGATTCCTACATACCGGTGACACTCATTGTGTTAAGTCTAATAATAATTGGTAGTAGGGTAGGTACTGTCCACGGAACGTAAGAGTGCAGTAGCAGGTGGTCACCGTGATTAATTGCCCCTGTGAGAAGCCGGGATGTATACCAACCTATTTATTTATACCAACGTAAGTGCACTGCGATCGGAAACTTGCTAGCTTGAATCTATAGGGATCCTCGGTCTGAGATTTTCTTTTTTCATCCCTATGTTTTTCTCGTAAGCTTATTTGCTAACGTGATTCGATTTACGTAACTGGCAAAAAGTAATGTGGTTTTTGCAAGGAGATGTTTATTCGTAGTTTGATGTTTTACTTTTAAAGGAAATATCGTTTCAATATTTTAATGGTAAACATATGCGTTACTTTTAAAAACTTTTGAAGTTTTGTGTTTTGATGTACAGTAGAACGTTTTTGTAAGGTTCTTAACTTCGTTGATACTAACATGAATAAAAACTATGGTACTTTGCTTTAAAAAATCAATGAAACCGATTCCAGTAAAGCAACTGATAAATAAGTCAATATTTTATTTAACGACGTTGATTTTCAATACTTGAAACTGATCACAATTTTTTGTATTATTTTATTACAAAATCATTGTTATCATAAGTGCATTTTGCAAGTTAGGGCCATATAACTCCTAAAATAAAAAGTTTTCAAAACCGGCATAGTTTTTTTTGAAAGTTTAAAATATTGGCTACTATCATGAATTTTTTCAGATTTTTTGATCTAGCCGTTTAGCTTTTAGAAGGGGGGACGCCCTGTTTGTAGAAAAAAAATGCGCTTTCAAGTTGAAGAACTCATATACGAATACCTAAATTGAAAAATGGTTTTATAAACCTCACAGTTTTTTTAAAAGACCTCTTTAATGAAACCTCACATGATGGGGTAGACGCGAAAAATAAAACATCCCACTTTGCATGTAGGGGAAGTACCCCAAATAAAAATATATTTTATAATTTTATCTTTGTTAACTTTGTCCACGTAACTACAACACATATTTATGGAAAGTTTCATCTTTCTCGCACCAACCGTTTGGGCGGTAGGTCGAGGACGGACGGACATGGCTAATCTATAAGGGTTCAGAGTCATGAACTACGGAACCCTAAAAACCACTTCTCCTTTGTATCCGACTACGGCAAAGCCAGAGGAGGGTTAAGATTTTGACAGGCTATATATGTATGTATATTTGTTCCGTTATCGTTGTTCATCTTCTCATTAGAACTGCCATAAAGTACTGTGTTAAAAATTAATTTGAGATAGATATGCCGTGTTTGGTATCATTTTATATTGTCATTTTCTCGTGACTTTGTCCGTATTTCTTCGAGAATTATAATATATAAAAAAATTATGGTATGCTTGTCTATTCTGACAATTTATTACAGTCGTTTTAGTTTATTAATTAAAATATACTTTGCAATAAAATAATATTATAACGGCACCAATGAATTATAAATAAAAATTAAGTAAAAATTAAACCCAAATATGACAGAAAATGACGCTGGCAAAATGTTAAACAATATTCAAACAATATAGTACTTGTACACAATTATCAGTGTACAGAGATACACATATTTAAGTTTGAAAAGCCGTAGTCACGTGTTTTTAAAATGCCATGGGGGTACATTTCTATGTAACGCCTGACTTAATTTAATTGTCTTACTTAGTTGTTGACAGTATTAATTTGTTTAAAATATTCAATAGGGTTAGCATAACACAGATTTGGATATCTGTTCTTCTGAGTACAGAAATATTAAAATTTATAAACGAGTAAAGTGATTATTAAATTTACAATAAATTTTTCTACACATTATTTTTGCGTAGTAATTATTTTAAAGTGTAACAATAATGTACGCAAAGTACCATAGTTTGCACTAATTTATTACTCTTTTTAGAAATTCATTCAATAACTTAAAATCTCACAACTAAATACAACAATGCTTTTATTTTTGTTATGAATACACAGAAGATAGAGCAAGGATATTAGTATTGCGATGTCACTAATCTGGCGTAATGTTTTTGCTTGGTCACCTCTCAGGTGGAGGGGCAGTCGCAGGTGGTATTCATGATTAATCGGGGTGGGCGCCCACGCTATATTTATAGCGTGTCGGAAGCGGCAAGTGCCTGGGGCACACGTCTACTGTACCACAGGGGGCACCTATTTTCCTGCTTCGACACTAAAATAAGAGGCGACTTAGTGTGAATACAGATGTTAAAAGTAATAGCTTGGAATAGCTTAGCCTGTATTTATTGCTTTAGCCTATTATATATATTGTTATTTTGTGCATATCGTAAAACGAATTACATTTACATCTTAAAACTTTTTGTATGCTAAAAATAACATTCGTAATAACTATAGATTTACATATTTACTAGGTGGCCGTTGCAATTTTGGTTTGCCTCTCTTTTCGATCATGCTTGCCTCATGGTACGCCAGCAAAATACACAAAAATAAAATAAAAGATTAATATTACTCAATAGCAAATGTTTGAAACTCCAATTATTTTTTACAGCACCTTACTCAGCGAAAACACACGAAAGATATACTTCACAACCTCTACCATAATTCATACACATACCTACTAATACAACCCTTCCATGGCTAATAAATATGATATGCCTCTCTCACGAATATGACTATCTAATCTTAAATATTATTGTTTTTATTTTTTTTAAGTTATATATTCTGTACTCAAATTAGCTTGAAATTGAACTTGAACTTCTTCCTAGCCTTATGCCCAATATATTAATTGGGGTTGGTACGGTTATATCTACCTGAATATCAGTTTTTCCACGGAGCGATTGGAATCGGATCTCCCGCAAGTTTAAGGGAGAACTGAAACTCGAAGGTTGAACTAGTTTTCAGTGAATTTCCCAGAGGATATTGGCGGTCAGAGCCATACGCGGATACCGCACGGTGTCGACCGAAGCGGCCTGCGCCTTGGCCGGAACACCCCCGTGGGATTTGGAGGCGGAAGTGCTCGCCGAAGTTTATCGACGAGTGGCTGAATTCCGGGCGGAGAGGGGCATCCGCCCTCCGCCCGAGGACGTGCGCGAGTGGCGCGAAGCCGCTCGTCGAGCCACCTTGGCTAGATGGTCTTTCCGGCTGGAGACTCCACGCGCTGGCTTCGCCACCGTGGAGGCTCTCCAGCCGGTCATCGCCGAGTGGGCAGGGCGGCAGCACGGGACCCTTTCCTTCCGGCTGACGCAGGTGCTTTCCGGGCACGGTTGCTTCGGAAAGTATCTGCACTCGGTCGCGAGGAGGGAATTGAGTCCCGCCTGCCACCACTGCGACTGCAGTGAGGACACGGCCCAGCACACGCTGGCGGTCTGCCCCGCATGGGCGGCGCAGCGCCGGGCCCTCACTACAGTCATCGGAGAGGAACTCTCGCTGCCGGTCGTAGTTCGCTCCATGGCCGGTAGCGACAGTTGTTTTACCGCGGTCGCAACCTTCTGCGAGGACGTAATCTCGCAGAAGGAGGCGGCGGAGAAGGCCCGGGAGGATGACCTCCACTCGGACCCGATCCGCCGCCGGCGCCCCGGGCGGCGGAGGCGCGCCTATTTGCGCCTCATGCCGCCTTGAGTGTGGCCGCGGGTGGACGGGACGGGTTTCCCCGTCCATCCGCTGTAGTGGCCAGCCGCGAGGGGGTGGCGTCCGCGTGTGACCGGACGTCGCCCAAACAGAGAGGATGAGGAGATGGCGCCCGCAACAGTGCGGGCAGGCGCCGGGAGGGATCCAGAAGGAGAAAACAGTTACCTGGATCCCTTCCAAATACAGGCGCAGAGAGGTCACACCGTGTGGTTTTAGTCGGTTCGAGTCCGACACACCGCCCCGCCGAGAGCCCCGGTGGGGTGACGGTCCGTGGGGATTTCCACACGTTAAAAAAAAAAAAAAAAAAAAAAAAAGTTTTCAGTGAATTTGAGGGCACTGACTTCCTAATAACGATTGTCATAGATGTTCATGACAACCGGGACCGACGGATTTACGTGCTCTCCGAGGCACGGACGTAAATTAAATAATATAATAAAAGTGAATCAATAAAAATTTCCTAAGAAAAACCCAAAAAAAACTTTTTTACCCGACCCGGGATTTGAACCCGAGACCTTTTGATTAGCAGTCGCATACGCTAACCACAACTAGACCAACGAGGCAGTTAAATTGAACTAAAACATCAAACATAATCAAAGTCGACTGTCTTCTGAAATTGTATAATACATATCAAGCTTCTATTTTTTTTCTTTTTATCCATTTCATATCGCAACCTAGTTTGAAATTAAGGTCTACAATTCAAGAAAATTAAAAGAAAAATCTGATCGAAACATAATTAAACATTTTTACTGATTTTGTTTTACAAATCCATTAGGAACCCAAAAAAGGTGTTATGTTTTTTTTTGCAATTTATCTTTCAATATAACCTATCAGTGCACAAGTCAGGCTAGCACTTGTACTTTTGTAAAAATTATGTTAAGAGCTCCCAACAATCACTTAACCCTAGAAGACTAAGCTTTGACTAAGCGAAAAAAGTGACGTAACTTCTGAGTACACAGTCTCACCCACTGCAGCTCCCATGTAATCTCAGTTGGCCTGTTACCCTCACGATAGACGGTAGTATTTCTTATGTAGGAGGTCTGGTGATGCCAGGTCAGCAACCGTGACTCGTGTCGCATCGACGAAGGTTAGTATTCACGGTATTTTTTTAAATTTTTTTAAATTAACCTTTTAGTTTTTACAAAATAACAGTAATGTATATCACTTTTTACTATAGACACGATTCTTCAGTTATTATTAGCGACTATAGCAGATAATAGTAATGAAAAAATTCATCAGAGAGTGAGAACGAAAATGACACTGAGATTGATTCAGCTATGGATCAGTTAGTAAGAATGAGGTTTCTTCTTATTCGTCAGGAAGGAGTAATATAGAGTTTGATACTTGACACTGAAGTAATCAAAGTTGCCGGTCATTCCATTGTAAAAAATCGGCCAAGTGCGTGTCGGGCCACGCACAGAAAAGGGTTCCTCAGCTCCCACCCATAATAGTACGTGGATTTAAAATCGTATCCAATAGATAATTATTAAGTTTACGTATTAATGCGTTAATTTTGTATGACGTTTTCCAAGTGAGCGCATTTTACAAGTTAAGTCTCCATAACTCCTGAATTAATAAAGTCATCTAATCCGTTATAGTTTTCCTTCAAAGTTCATTATATGGACCACCATCACGAATTTTCCGAGATTTTTTGAGCCGGCCGTTTAGCTTTTAGAAGGGGGGGGGGGACGCCCTGTTTTTACAAAAAAGTGCATTTTAGAGTGGAATTTCTCGCAAACGAATACCTAAATCAAAAAATCGTCTGAGAAACCCTCTATTGTTTTTAAAAGACCTATCTAATGATACCCCACGCGATGGGGTAGCCGCGAGAAAAAAGTTACATCCCCACTTTACGTGTAGGGGAGGTACCCCATATAAAATATTTTTCATAATTTTATTGTAGCACTTTGTCGACGTAATTACAACACATATACATGCAAAGTTTCATCTTTCTAGCACTTACCGTTTGGACGGTAAGTCGAGGACGGACGGACGGACAGACGGACGGACGGACAGACGGACGGACGGACAGACGGACTTAACGAATCTATTAGGGTTCCGAGTGATATACTTATGAACCCTAGAAAGGAAACATTTGTGTCAGTAAAACTAAGTATGATAAAAATTGTTGTTGAAATGATGGTGTACTGTAGTCGTCACAAAATAAGAAGCCCGTTTTGACATTTGTCATTTGACATGCCGCATGTAAGAAATTGAAAAATCCAATTCATAAGTAATCCTATTTAATTACTATGTTACCCATACACTGATATTGTGAAACACAAACTTGATATGTGTCACAAATGTCTTAGTTCATGGTTTTTTACAAAAATATTAAATTTTTATGTTTAAATAATGTATCAATTTTGACTAGTTAAGTCATTTTCAAAGTACTTAGTTCTAGTTTTAAAGAATTATATAAAGTATTAGCGCTTAAAATAATATATTCTATATATTTTTAGTCCAAATATATATAATTGGACTAAAAATATAGTCTCGGTAAAAAGGTCGATTATGTAATAAACACGTGATTTTATTGAATAAAATGTTATATTTTGGTTGATAAATGATTCTCTTAAATAAGTAATGTAAAAAAGTAAGTATTTTATTCAACAAAAACGAAACCTTATAAGCCGACTTTACTGAAAGCGTAGTTGAAACGGCGAAGGTTAGTATTAAGCGTTGAAAAATAAGGTTAGTGTTCTAGGGTTCATTTATTTGGACGAAATTAAAAGGACAATTGATTAACCTACTATAAATCTTTCACAACTAAACCTGTAATTAAGCAACACTTATATTCATTAGAAGTAAACCATAGCTTAGTTCTGAGCCTTCGATAATGAAATAAAGGCGTATATTACATAGTTCGGAGGTAGCAAACACTAGTTTAAATTCCAACCTCATTTTTTTTGTGGATTAAGTTGTGGCAATTAGTTGGTGGGTGGATATTTGGACAGTGGTCTTATTTATTGTCGGCTAAAGCCCAGTACAGTAATCTTAGTTTCTTAGTGTGTAGATTGACATTCATTCGTAGTAATTCGGACTCTGTCGTACAAGGTTCGGATATTATTTGACTGACATGAGTCGCAGTCTGTTCATTATATTCTTTTATTTTTATTGACTACTTTGGGGAATATTTAGTGTTTAAACCTACGAACCTTCAAATACCTACATACTATTTATTTTCTAAATAATGGAAAAAAATAATAACAATAATAAAAGTCTTTTGGAAAGTATCAGTAACAAAAGACGAATATTCTAATATAGCAAAAACAGTGCTACGAGCTAACAACAATAAAAGTAAAAAACATGAATTTTATATAATCATACATTTATTGATATATGTTCTTACTTCATAGGTAGATAATGATAATCAAAAATAGATGGATGTTATTGAAGAGACACGTGGTAAAGTCGTGTAGTCGTGACCATATATTCAAACCAGAAGATTTCCATTACTTCGATTACCTTAATTTTGCAAAACAAGAAGTATGAAAATGTAATACCAGTAACGAAAAAATGTGGATTGTGGTACAATTCTTATTCTATTCTGAGCTGTATCACATTACATACTTTAATTGTTTAAACAAAATTACAGAGTACTTTTACTTGATAATCGCAAAACTTTTCTGTAGAAAACGAGTAACGAGTTAACTACGGAATGCGTTGTTTTACAACAGAGGCAAAATACAACAGCAATAACTTAATGAGTAAACTGACCGTTTCGTTCTTTGCTCAAGTCAGCAAACCCAGACAAATGATGTCTTGAAAAATATAGTAAAGCAATTCTTATATTATACATTTAAAACATGGATATGAAAATTGTGGAGTGCGCGAGAAAACTGCGTGTAGTGCGCGTGTCGAGGCCGAGGTATGTGGTTGGCTGAGACTGAGACTTGGTTGATGTTCATTGCTGTATGAGTGAACAAGTTAACGCTGCTGAACTGCTTCCTTGAAGGCTACTTCCAATCACGTCGGGGTCCCCACTGCGGAGAAACGGGTATCGTGTTCCTCTAAAACAAAGGGAGAAACCTCCGACCGAGGCGAGGTGATGATGCCTGGTGCGTTACTGCCCAACAGGTGATGTTAGGATGTTGTATATAATATATGCTATCCAGCACGAGAATTTCTCTATCGCGATTCAGGATTAGTAGTTACTCTGTATAGTTCATTCCGTGTTTGCTTCGTGGTTCAGAGATTTTTCAGATGACGTTATTGTATGTTATTTATATCTAGAAGTTTGTGAATGAAAACACGATAAAAGTTCAAATGAAGTTACTAAATTTTAACAATTCTAACAAAGTTGAATAGTAGATTATTATTGGAAACGATAGAGAAATTAATTGAGGAAGATTATTTCAAAAATGGCCAAGTGCGTGTCAGGACATGCATAGAATAGGGTTCCGTAGTCACACATAATGGTAAGTGGATGTAAAATCGTGTCCAATGGATAATTGCTATTGTTTACTTATTGCTAGTGTTTATTATTTCTTCATTTTTATACGAAGTTTTATAAGCGAGTCGATTTTACAAGTTAGGACCCTATAACTCTTCTTGAAATAAAAAACATCATAATGTATTTATTTAAAAGTCCTATCTATCGATACCCCACAAGAAGGGTAAACCCGAGAAAAAAAAACATCTCCACTTTACGTGTATTACAAAAATATTTTTGGAAATTTTATTGTAGAACTTTATCGACGTAATTACAACACATATTCGTGCAAAGTTCCAACTTTCTTGCATCAACCGTTTAGGCGGTAGGTCGAGGACGGACGGAAGGACGGACATTACGAATCTATAAGGGTTCCGAGTAGTGAACCCTAAAACAGTTAAAAGTAACCACTTTCTTAGAAAACCGTCAACTATGAACTGCTTTGTGAAATAAATAACATATTAGTTGTATTCTGTCTCTGATAGGCAGCTCTTAGGGAAGTAGGGATCTATTTATTCAGGCGATATGCATTTAAAGTGAAAATCTTTCAGTTTTCTGACTACAGAGTTCCAGAATTCGCCATCTCTTTCTATGATTTCTTTTTAATATAATTTTATTATAATAATTTCAGGCTCGATAACTTTAAAGCCAAAGGTTTTTTTTTGCTCAATTGCCTCTGCTGGTGTGAAGTGTGCTACGCTTACCAGGCACCATAATTCAATGATACCGTTATTCCCTATCAAGCCATCTGTACAATATAGGGTCTAGTACTTTTTTACAATTTCCAAGTGAATAAATTTTGAAGTGATTGAATTTTGATATAAGGACTTCATTGTATTTTTATTCCAGATTTATTTTAAGCATGATAACCAGAAAGTTTTAAGCATTCCTTTTTCACGTAAGTAGCGTTATGTATATTTTATATTACAAACAGGAACTTCAATTTTATATATTTTTATAAAGATATAGATGGAACACGTTGTAATCCGACCAATTGCCAATTAAATTTTAAGTAAGCAACCCAATCTTACAAAACGATGCCAACTTAATATCTAGGACGACTGAACCATTTTGACGGGACTTTCACTGGCAAATAGTTGATGACATACTGAGTAACTTAGTCCGTAATAGTAGCTTTTTTGTGCGGTGTTACGATTTACAACAAGTCCCGCGGACTTCTGTCTGTGAAGTCTGGGCAAATAAATGTTTTTACAAATAAATTAGATTGAAGTGTTTTTTTTTTGTAATATTAAATGAATAGTTTTTTACTAACCGCACAAGAAAGAATATACCTACGTTACATACTTCGTAAAATATTTTTTTTTAATGTTTATCTGTTTGTTTCTTCCGACTAATCTCTGGGACGCTGAACCGATTTTGACGGGACTTTAAAGTGCTATTTTGTTGTAAATACCGTAAATATGTTTTCATATGAGTTTCATAAAAAACGGTTGATTTAATATTACAAACAGACACTTTAATTTTATGTATAACAAAACTATTTATCGCAGTAACTTTTATAAGTGCAATTACAATTGACTGTGGAAATTTGCACTTTAACTTAATGGTAATAGTATTTTAATATTAGTAATAGACTATTGTTAATTATTTTCGATGCAAACATATAGTCAGTAGATATCAAAGAAGTCAGATAAGTAACCTAATATAATGATATATTATTTCATTCGGAGACATGTCGGCTCATTCGGGTCGGTAAATCAACCTTAACTAACAGTTTTACCAACAATAGTATTATTTTATAGCATCCGTCGGGGTTTTAAAAAGAAATGAACGACAAATAAAGAAAATTTGATATTACTGTAAGTCTGTATTATCCTACTAATATAGGTAGGTATATAACGCGAAAGTTTGTGAGTATGTATGAATGTATGTATGTTTGTTGCTCTTTTACACAAAAACTACTAAACAGATTTAGAGGAAACTTTACAGTAATTTATCAAATATCAAAATAACACATAGGCTACTTGTACTGCACTAGTAGAAATACACGCGGCGAAACGTTCGGGGACATGTCGGGTCATTCGGGTCGCTAAGGTAACCTAAATTAACAATAATATTACGCATACTTACTATGATTAGCACAGAAAAGTACCTAATTGTCTGACACTAGAAATGACAACAAAGACTAAATAACTTGAAAGTTGTTTGCTGCGATAGAACTACTGTTTGAAATTTATGAAAATTTGGATGTGTTTCATACTACCAAATATCATGATTTTTTCGTAAGTAGTAACCCGATAATATGAGCTATGTTCCTTTCAAAACAATAGAACCGTTTTTGTATATAATACAGAAAAAAACAGAATGAAAACATGCCATTTACAATGTAAAATGTGCAAAATTTAATTTACCAACCCAACCATTGCAGGCATATTATTATGCAGCGATTTAGAGTCTCAGAATAGATGTCAGAAGTTTATATAAAGTTAGTAAACAAGTTATGGGCCTAAAGTTTTTGGGATCCCAAGCACTACCATATTTATGGAGTAAATGGGTTATACCAGTTGTTAAAAATTGTGGTAATGATCCAGAATCCAATACCGCCTGGAATTGAGATGCTTAACACCCATGCGAGCTTCGGAACCACTTAAGCCAAAAGTTGTGCAGACCGTCCGGACCAGGTGATTTCCAAATTGGCAACGCACAACTGCACAACTTACATCATTTTTATCAATAATGATAGGTTCCATAGTTGCTACATACTCGCATGAGTGTTTAACATCTCGCATCTAGTCACCATCTGTATCTGGCACCAAACCATCTTATCCTATTTACTCATGCAAAAACTTTTTGATTTTTGCTTTCGTATTATTATTATTATAATCATTCCCTCTTTTACTACCCTTAGGGTTGGAATTCTTTTTCTAAATTGATATGGGACCAGTTTTGGAGTATACCCTTTCAAACAAAAAAAGGATTGTCATTCATAAAAAATAATTATATACGCGTCGACTTGAGGACCTCCTCTTTTTTCGACGAAAAAATGTTATTAAAGCTATTTTTAGCGAAGAGTTCTAAGCATATTTATTCTTGTAACTTTGTATCTCAAAGATTAATCATTTGAAAATAAAATACTATCTTTACAAGCACTTTATCCAGCACCACCTAGAACTCTGGTAATCGTACTCAATAGTAGAAGAGTGTCTTTCTGTACTGTTTTGTAGTACTGCCACTTGTAACTTCATAGTACAAGTGTTACCACTGCGATATGCCTTTTAAAATAATTAAGTACGTTTTAAACATTAACAATACTTATACAATTTAATGCAGTAAAACGTTACATTGTAGACCAAAGTGGACGTTTGGCTGTTCCTAAAGAATTTCATCGCGGAAGAAAGAAATTGGAGGACTTAAATTAGTCTTGACTTTTATTTCGTAAACAAAGTTTACATGCACAACTCCGGGGTCCAATAATGACATCTTTTTAGGTGCAGAATACAACAGGATGAATTTATACAAAGAATTAGTTGTAAACAATAATGTTACAAGATAAAAAGTACAAATATGCACATTTAATATTGAATAATGATGCTACCCAAAAACATCTTGAAAACAACACTATAACGTATTGTTATCTATATTTAAAACTTTTAAATATAACACTAAAATATCAGTTGAAATTCGTTCATCCGCCTTCTCATAAATAAAGAAAGTCTAAAAAAAGACAATATTCTTAAAACTCAAGTTGAGTTTAAATCTCAAAATACTTGTTTGTCTTATAAAAATACTTACCGTTTGCCTTGAATTGTCAAAGAGGTGCTTGTCATTTTGGGATTATAATAAGATTCTGTATTATAAAACATAACGAGTTGCCCAATTAATTGTCAAACAAAAGAGATTAGCTTTCTGTTTGCATTGAGGTACAAAATTTAAATAATCACTGGCACTGGTACTGAATACTGATGACAGTATTCAAATTGCGTGAAATTGTCAAAACAAGAAAATTGTTCTCGGAGTTGGCTCGGCACACTCACTATAGACCGTTCATGTCGGTTGTCGCCGCGGTGTCGATTAAGGCAATGCTAATGTCATTTGTTTACTTACTTCACAGACTCAACGTCGCGGTCGAAAACGTGCATCCATGTAAATATTAGCAACCAAATGGAAACAAATAAACTGTCTTATCTGTCTACTTCCATTCCCGTATGTATTGTCATTTCGCTTTCAGTAGCAATATTGTGAAATTTAAACGTATTGTTACAGTCTTGTTGATATCGGGACTATTTGGTGTGCGCGGATATAGAAGGTTTCGCATTCATTTTGTTTTCATTATTTGAGATATCACCATGTTTTTTGTGAGGTTATTTTTGAAATATATTTTTTATCGTTTGTTTTTTCATATGGGATTGAATTATTGAAGCAGATCACAGGAAATTCAGTAGTGATCAAATTTGTTGTTGCACGGTTGGCCTAGTGGTTTAAGCGGTCGCCACACTGCTTTCTACTACGCCAAGTGTCATGGGTTCAAATTCCACGTGGGATAACACTTTGTGTGATTCACAATTTGTTGTTCTGAGTCTGGGTGTTGTTTGTGTCCGTTTCATGTACGTTTGTAAAGTTTTATATTCTTTTTATATTCTACACAGGAATTTATATTTCACATTTAATGTAGCTTGAAAGTTATTATATACGAGTTCTTTACATGTAATATTTTAATTGTTTCATCGTCATCATCATAGCCCGAAGGTAACTGCAGGATAGGTTTCCCTCAAGGCTCTCAACAACCCTACAACAAGTCCCGTTTGCGTTGACGCCCATGGCCCACCTGTTCCTCTACTTCGCACAATCTTTGGCATTCCACGTTGTAATACCATTGCCAGGAATTTATAATATATCCTCATTATTTTATTCATAAAAAAGTATCATATTTTTAAATTGGATATACACAATTTTTCGCGCATACTACGTTGCTTGCTGGCAAGATGAGCACGTTAACAATTATATACGTATTATATATTACAAATACATATAATAAAACTATTTTAAAATATAATTAAGCTATTTTACATGGCACATAATATAAGTGTTATGTACAAAGACTAACCCAAAAACTAAATGCACCACACCACGCGAAAAGACCTCGCTGATAGTAGTGTTACCTTCGGCGACCCTATAACTTCAAATTTAACATATTATATTCATTCACCTTGGGTCTGTTCATAACATTTTGTTATTTATATTATAAATAATATTCATTGTTATGGTTATATGTTTACTTATAGCTGTATGTATAAAAGTATATTTTGTATGCATGGCTCGCCTAGTTATATAAGCGTTCGCCACGCCACTTTCTGCTGCGCTAAGTGTAGTGGGCTGAAATCCCACATGAGATAACTTTGTGTGATCTATACTTACGTACTAAGGTAGGTACATGGAATCTCTTAGTTATGATCTTATAGCTACCTTATATATTCTAAATCTATCATTACACTGCACAATAACACGTCTTAATATCAACAAGGAAATGACAGCCGGAATCCTACGTGCTTGATAATCGGCACATATCTAAAACTAGCTTTCGCCCGCGGCTCCGCCCGCGTATATGTCGGTTATCGCGGTAAAAAGTAGCCTATGTCCTTTCCCAAGTTCAGTTCTATCTTCATATCAAATTTCATCAAAATCGGTTTAGTGGTTTAGGTGTGAAAGCGTAACAGACAGACAGACAGACAGAGTTACTTTCGCATTTATAATATTAGTAGGGATGTGTTGGTCAAGCATGTCTCTGTATAATTTCCGTATTTTACTGTAATTAATATATGACGCAGGAATAATCTACAAATTGTTTTTCTGAGCCTGGGTGTTATGTGTCTGTTCCATTTATGTCTGTAAAGTCCCCCGCGACACAGGATGTATATTCCTACCGAGGGAGTTTACTTTAAAAAAAAAGCGGCCAAGTGCGAGTCGGACTCGCCCATGAAGGGTTCCATATCAGCAAGTAACATCATATAAAAGTTCTTGTAGTTCGTTGTAACTTTCATCGATGTTTTTATACTAGTGTATTGATTGGACGAAAGGTAAATTGGGTGTTACGATTTATGACGTATTAAAAAAAAACTACTCACTAGATCTTGGTCAAACCCATTTTCGTTGGTAGTTTGCATGGTAATGTACAACATATTTTTTTTTAGTTTTATCACTCTCTTATTTTATAATTTAGGTGGGGGAGGACACAAATTTTTCCACTTTGGAAATGTCTCTCGCGCAAACTATTCAGTTTAGAAAAAAATGATATTAGAAACCTCAACAGCATTTTTGAACACCTATCCATAGATACGTATAGGTATAGGTTTGATGAAAAAAAATTTTTGAGTTTCAGTTCCAAGTATGGGGACCCCCAAAAGGTATTGTTTTTTTCTATTTTTATGTAAAAATCTTAATGCGGTTTACAGAATACATCGACTGACCAAATTTCAACAGTATAGCTCTTATAGTTTCGGAAATAATTGGCTGTGACATACGGACGGACAGACAGACAGACTTGACGAATCTATAAGGGTTCAGTTTTTTGGCATTTGGCTACGGAACCCTAAAAACAATACTGAGTACAAAAAGTAATTTAAATGTAGGAGTAAGTTTAAAACGTATGCGTAGGTTCAAGTCGAAATGGTACCAATTTAAATGAATCCATTAAAAAAATCTTGCACTGTCACAATGACTACAACAAATACTAAAAGGATCATGCTATTCCACGATTGATATTAACTTTGTAAAGTTACTTACCCCTGCAGCATTGATTGTAACTGAACTTTTTTCCATGTCAGGTGGTTCTTAGGGTATCTACGAATAAATAAATATTATTTTTTATTTCGTTACATTAGGGAGGCGATGGGATCACCGCAGCTGACGGTACGAAACGCCGCGCCGCGAGTAACCTAAGTCACTTCATTCAAACTTTTGCCAATTTTAGACAAAACTTTTGTTTAGACACAAAAGTTAGCATTAAGACCTTTTTGTTTGTCAAGATTTGATGTCATTGTAACTGAAAGAAGATTTTATTGGTTTGATGTAACATGAAAACCTCTTTTATAATTAAACAAAATGAATACGCTCTATTATTTCAATCAATATAATATTTATCTTATAGATATGAGTTGATGATTGTACATCTTAAAAAGTTCTACAAAAAAGTCCGAAAAATGGTTATTGTGGGTTATCCCTAAGAAATAGGCATATCTTTTTCTTAGGGATAACCTACAATAACCATTTTTTCTTTTTTCTTTTTACGAGAAATAATGGCTTATTTACGAAGCGATTTTAAGCAATACAGTATTAATCCTTATCCAATTAAGTACCTTAAATACATTGTGTATTTAATATAGATTAATATGGCCCTTTACAGTAGGTAATTTAAATTAATACTTTTAAAGATATTACAGATTTAAAATACAGGAACAAAGCGATTGCGGCGGTACCGGCCAGGGCCCGTTAGTGGACGCTGCTGTCGATTTGTCACTATCAGTTAATAACTAAACACAATACTTTATTATGAATTAATATTCTAAGGCGGTACGAAGTTCGCCGGGTCAGCTAGTTATAAATAAAATTAAAATTAAAAATAAATTTATTTTCACCTCAGACACACATTTTGAACAATTCATAGAAAATAGTACCGAAGCAAAAGTTGTACTTTGAAATGGACTGGAGCCTAAACTAGGTCAAGACCTGTACTCCAGGATTTTTCAGGACTCCAGAATTCACACCATCTCAGTTTAGTTTGTCGATGTATTGTGGTGTTAGTGTTTGTGTGTGTGCGTACATGTGTGTGTGCGTACATGTGTGTGTGGACGAATGTTAGTGTGTGCGTGCGGGGGTGCGTATGCGCGTGTGTATGAATGTTATGTAAATGTGTTTTTTTGGAGCGTGTGGTGAATTCGAAGATCTAGTTGCCAGTATATTTGAGAGAACTGGCTTCCCAATTAATATTACCGTAGAAGTTCATGACAACCGTAATCAACGGCTCAACGTACTTTCTTAGGCGCGGGCTTGAAACAACGCCAAACTTCGATACTCTCTATAGTTATTAAGAATTATCCGTAGTTATTAGAAAAACATAATTACATTTTTGGCCTTTTGATCCCGAGACCTGATTGGCAGTCGTATATGCTAACTGCTATAGATAAAGATTTTAAGTAAATCCTTTCTTATGTCTTTGTTAGCTCAATTAGTTGGTCAGGCACAGTCAGGTCGTTGTCAGGTCGAAAAAAATATTACACAATGAAAAAGACTTTCTTTATACACTTGTGACATTTATTAAGATAGGAATAGGAAAAAGCTTTTACTGAAAATTTTCGCTTCAAAATATTCATCACAAAATTAGGGAGGGAAAAATTCGGTACCTTCATTTTTAAAGGGCGACTTAAGATTAGTCTGGCACTTGGACATTAATATCTAAAAGAAGCTCCGCACAGGCGGGTTAAATAAATGAAGTGACTAATAATTAATTGGACTTTCGCCCTATTTTCCGTTCGGTGACAATTAATTTCCGGCACCAAAGAGAAAAGAAACCCTTATCACAACCGTTTCGCACTCTACATTTAAAGTGAAGTGTCAATTAAAAGGTCTTGCCACAAAAACACCATTCCCGACCCCACCGCTGATTTACTCTAAATACTCACTATGTTCGCCTGTATCTCTTATACGTACTCTGATTTCAATTAAATGTGATGATGATTAAATACATATTGCTTTATCCTCTACACAGACTTTTTTTTTTAAATGAGCCTCCCAAAGGGATGGAAACTTATAGAAGTTATAGCAACTTATTGCAAATTCAGATAATTTTTTTTTTTTTTTTTGAATCACACAAAGTGTTATCCCACGTGGGATTCGAACCCACGACACTTGGCGGAGTAGAGAGCGGCGTGGCGACCGCTTAAACCACTAGGCCAACCGTGCAGTCGAAATGATAATGCAAATTGGTGACCCACATTTTATTGAGAAAATAATTAATATAAAGTTTTAAATTTGCTAATGTTACTGCAAGAACTAAGTTATAATTAAGTACGTCATTAGAAAAATTCCAGGTTGCAGTCCTGGAATTTTTCTAATAACGTACCTACAGCTACAGTTTTTTATGTCGAAATCATCAAAAAAAAATTACGTCACTCTATCAAGGCTTAGTAAGCAACAAAGCTGAAAAGGAGATTTAGAATCACACGATTTATCATAGAGCGACGAAAGCTTATGGGCCGCATAGCGACAGGCAGACCGCGTCCACAAGCTGGTAAAAACATAAGTCGGACAAAATAACAGGTTCATAGTGGGAGTCATTTGTGCTTAAACAAAGCGTCAACTGCAGAGTTGCTGCTAGCAATAACCGAGATCATTTTTCATGTGGTTCATTCGAGCGGTCGAGGAAGCGATATAATAAATCACCGTTGCCAACATCACAGCATTATTATTTAGTCCAGTTAGTTTTATCCCTTGCATATATTAAATTATACAAGACAAAATCTTAATATCGCAGAAGAAATCATTATTAAAACAAAACTTACAACCCAAGCTAATAAAAGCGTGGTAAAAAAAGCTTCACTACTAGTAAACCTAAATTGAAAGAACTGGAATTAAAATTATTGTCATTGCGTCAGAATGGAAAATTAATAAACAATTTTGTGCAAACATAATAAATTTAACAGTGAAATATTAACTTATCTGATTTTAAGCATATATTTATTTTGTTATAAAATTTTTGAGCATCTAACAACATTAAAATTTTATTTAAGTATATAAAGCATGTTCCCGTTTCTTGATTAATTTTGAAAGTTAGAATTGCACGAAATGCACTGCACTCTATAAAATGCTACACTTACACATTTATGCGCCTCTCAAGTATGGCACGAGGGAGTCTTCAAAACAAACTTGACAAAGTTTACTAACTCCTACAAGTTGGTGCATTTTTTGTCAAGTTCCGTTGGAGCGACACAAAAGCTTGTTAAAAAGGAACTTATACCATTTAAGTGTAATATCGGTTTCGTTCAATGTAACCACATTGGAAGCACGTGACGACACGAGGTTCGACCGTACGGGGGAAAACCTCAATCTTCCCCGTGTTATTTTATTTCACCATTTCAGAGTCAGAGTCGACCCCATTTGTCTTTGTTCTCGGTTTCCTATATTTTTGCACGCAAACTCCATTATCTAATTTAGCTTTGGCTGAATGCCAGTTCGGCATTGTTACTTTCTTTCCAGAAAAACAGTTTTTATTCCTTTACATTAAACACCTAAGCACATTTATTTCAATTACTGTTTCGAATAAGAAAATTTGATCTTATAAAGAGTAATATTTTTAGTTTGGGAACGATAGCGGAGTTAGGGGACCCTTGATGGAGATATTAAACATTATTTTTCGTCATAGAATAATTGCAAAAGTGTACGTTAAATATGTCTTGGTAATAATCGTTAAGTTAGCTTTGTTGATGTTTGAACATGTTAGGGATGATCTTGAACATTTACATAGCGGGTAGGTATATGTACCGCGTAGCGCTATAGAAAATTACATTTCATGATTGCATCTCTCAAAAGGCGACCAAGGGATAAACTACGTAAGACAACATCAATGCAAAGAGAAGGAAAACTTGAAACCAACCCTATACCAACCCGTCTAGCCAGCATGGTTTAGTAAGGCAATACCTCCTTTTCAAAGAGAGGCCTATGTCCAACAGTGGACTGTTAAAGTTTGTTGATGATGATCTCTCAAACTAAATTTTACACACATTACAAAATTAGAAA
This sequence comes from Phragmatobia fuliginosa, assembly GCA_932526445.1. Taxonomy (NCBI): domain Eukaryota; kingdom Metazoa; phylum Arthropoda; class Insecta; order Lepidoptera; family Erebidae; genus Phragmatobia; species Phragmatobia fuliginosa. Next base: position 10,066,134 of record OW052068.1, on the reverse strand, counting down.
AATAAATCAGTCAATCTAGGTAATAATATTCTAACTCAACTATCGAATGAGATGTAGGATAGAGGTTGATGTGGGTTTGATCCGGCATCAGTTTGTATTTAGAACTTAGAAATTATTAATGGGCTGACCTGGAACCAACGATAACAAATGGTATCTCTATTAAAATAAGATAAACTAACTAAAATACTACATAGTCACCTGTTTCGACTTTCTGTAGTCTATAACTACAGAAAGTCGAAACAGATGAGTATGTAACTATAAAACATTCCGTTTTGTACCGATACTGATTTTAAAACTATTGCCGTCCACTACTGAACGAAGGCCTATTTAAAGGAGCGACAAGTGTTCCGGTCTTGGGCCGTCTAAAACGGATAGCTGTCATAATGCCTTCGAGCCGTTGGTTCATCAGGGTACTCGATAGATGGATTAGAAATTATAAATATTTTTATTGCAAAAAGGGTCAAACGCAGACGGGCCATCAGTTGGTAAGTGACTAGCTCTCGCTCAGGGCTTCTTATCCGGGTGGGCAGAAGTTTTCGCCATACGGCGGGTGTAGCTTATTTTATTAGAATTCAAAAATCTGAGTATATTTTTCAATATTCATATATAAGCCAACCTGGATGAATTTAACCAATTCCGATACTTAAATAATTTATTAAATGGCACACCTATTAATTGATATCAATTGATAATTTTACTTTACTATTTATATTGGTTATAAAATAGCAAGTGTCACCTTAATATTTAATATTTTTAAGTAACTTTACAAGAAAATCTAAATTGTACCTTAAGCAACGTAAATCTATTAAACTTGGTGAAATATTGCTTACTTTAAGAGCCCTCTATACTTTTAAACCGTATAATTACAGCACTTTTAGTTTAAAACTTCATTTTCGTTAGAGAACACTTAAGATTATTAATATTTTGCTCCGGGCTTTTACAACATTGAGCCAATATCAGCTGTGTAGAACAACACCAGGATTCGCCGTAAATTATAATGGAAGGAAATAAGTACCTTCGTTTTGAACCAACTCGTATTAGAGTCACGTGCGGTGGTAACATTGTGTTACTGCCATAATTAACAAATTCGCGCTTGCATACCATGTAATAACGTTCACTTATTTATACTTAATTTAAAGCGTTTACATTTATTATTTTGTAACAAGGTAGAGCGTTTAGTTTCTATTATGTTATAAAATAAATATTCCATACATCTTACACACAACGTCATCTAGTCCCAAACTAAGCTGAGCTTGTATTATGGGTACTAAACAACTGATATAAATACATAAACATATTTTTTTTGTAAATACATACATATTATACATAGAAAAACACCCAGACTCCGAAACAAATATTTGTGGATTACACAAATATTGGTCTGACCCGGGAATCGAACGCGAGACCTCTTGATCAGCAGCCGCGTAAGCTAACCACTAGACCAACAAGGCAGTCAATTAATATCTAAACAATATGGTTTTATGTTTTACCCTCCAATAAGTCTTATATTCACATTAACACAATGTATAAATGTATATATCTGTTAATCATAAAAGTGAGTGTTTAGGTATCTTTCTTTTTTTCTTCTTGCTGTGTAGAATTTTAAAGTTGTCGTAGAGTTAATTAAGTTGTGTAAACTGCAGTACTAATTATATTCAAAAATTATAAAGTAGGTAATGTATTATATAATAATACGTAAGTTATTTGGTTTAATATGTCTTAAAATTATCTTTACTCAAGGATTTAACCTTTCTTGAATTGGAGCATACTCGTAATATCACACACGACCCACCAACAATAGAAGTCTTGTCTAGTCTTAATTTGTTATTTGAAATCTAAGAACTATACCTTAAGTCAAGTTTTAACCCATTAGAAGTCATTGTACTCAATCTTATAAGTTTATGGTAAGTAGTTATAAGTACCAATAAATAATATTTTACATACTAAAAGGCATTTTTAAGTATATAGCATTAAATTGTTCAATCTCTCGCTGTAAGCTTCTTTTCTACCCCGAGGCATACTCATCTAATAGTATCCATTACCAATATGAAAGTGGCTGACTATTAAGTGATATGTCGCAAAGAGACTGGTGGAGGTCCGATGCCAGACGCTCCGTGGAAAAACTGATGTTCATGTATAACCGGTTGAACTAGTTGCCGACCCCCAATAGTATTGGGAGCAAGGCTAGGAAGAAGATGTCGCAAAGAGACGTTCGCACTAATCCTGCATTTATATTTAAAAACATATTTTAATAACATCATATTATCCAGTTTTTCATAATTATATTATGTCGGTTATCGCGGTTAAAAGAAGCAAACTTTTTAGGGTTCCGTAGCCAAATGGCAAAAACGGAACCCTTAAAGATTCGTCATGTCTGTCTGTCCGTCCGAATGTCACAACCACTTTTTTCCGAAACCATAAGAGCTATACTTTTGAAACTTGGTAAGTAGATGTAATCTGTGAACCGCATTAAGATTTTCACATAAAAATAGAAAAAACAAGACATTTTGGGGGTCCCCATACATGGAACTGAAACTCTAAAAGTTCTTTTTTCATTAAACCCATACGTGTATGGATAGGTGTTCAAAAATGATGTTGAGGTTTCTAAAAATTTTTTTTCTAAACTGAATAGTTTGCGCGAGAGACACTTCCAAAGTGGAAAAATGTGTGTCCTCCCCCCTGTAACTTCTAAAATAAGAGAGTGATAAAAGTAAAAAAAATATATGTTGTAAATTACCAAGCAAACTACCAACGAAAATTAGTTTGAACGAGATCTAGTAAGTAGTTTTTTTACCTTTAATTCAATCAATACACTATTATGCAAACATCGATCAAAGTTACAACGACCTACAAGAACTTTTATATGATGTTACTTGATGATACGGAACCCTTCATGGGCGAGTCCGACTCGCACTTGACCCCTTTTTTTCTTCAAGAGTCACCGTATTTCCATGCCAAATTTAATTGAAATCGGTGCAGCGGCGTAGCTTGAAAACCTAGTTTTATCAACTAGTTTTTATCAATCATAACCAAGCTTGGTAAAGAGAAGGCGAATGATGCCTGTAAACCTATTCAGGTGGTTTTTATCTGACTTCGCTGTAGGAGGGATAATAGTTTTGACAGTTTATGTATGTTTGTATGTACCACCGTTGCGCCTAAACTACAGAACCGATAATAATGAGTGAGGTGAAGATGCGAGATAATGGCTCTCTGGCCGAGACATAGGCTCTATAAATATAATTAAAATAAAATTACTTAATTATGTAATTTTAGGGGTTAAACTATTAAATTGTCGATTTGTACTGAAAATTTTAAATTCTTTTTTTTTTCATTTAACATATTTATTTAATCAAAATACCTACCATAATTGTCTGTACATTACTGACATATAATAGGAGGGTCATTTATGACTTTATGATAGAACTCTAGTGATCTAGATTCTATAAACTGAAAGCATTTTGTACTGCCTCCTGGGCAGAAAACTTTTTATCGCGTAGAAAATTGTCCAAATAACGAAAAAATAGTAGTCCGTTGGAGCAAGTTCTTGCGATTACGGAGGGTGACGAATGGTTTCTAATTGCAGTTCCTGCAGAGTTAAAACGGTTTCTCGTGCTGTATGAGGTCTCGCGTTATCATGGAGCAATTATGGTGAAGATCGAATCATGAGTCGGTGCTGTTTCACTGCAAGTTTCGCTATCATTGTGCGGAGTTCGGCACAGTAGGCATCTGCCGTTATTGCTTGACCAGATCGGAAAAAGTTATAGTGAATAACACCATGCTGAGACCATCAAACAGTTACCATTCCCTTTTTAGTGGTAAGCTTTGCTTTAGGAGACTGTTGCGGCATTTGACCTGAGGTCAGCCATTGCATTTTTCGCTTACGTATATCGCAAGGAATCCACTTTTCACCACGTGTCGCAATTCCATACAATATTCCCTCATTTCTGTATCGATATTTTCATATTTTTTTATTTTATTGATTTGACACAAATGAGTCAATATTGTTGGTAAGGTAACGTTAAATAAAACCGCTAATTCATGGGTAGTTGGCTCGGATCGAATTCCTTATTATTCTCATGTGTGGGTGATCTTATACGTGGTACGTTCTTCAAATCAAAATTTCTATCACGAAAGCGTTTAAAACGAATTCGCTTAGTGCGTTCATTAGCAGACCCCTCTCCAAACGCAACATTCATATTGCGAGCTGTTTCTGCAGCGTTAGTTCCGCGTCGGAACTCGTATTCAAAAATCAATCGAGTTTTCGAAGTATCCATCTTTCTTGTCTAAGCTTATTAAAAAAACAACTGATAGTCGATAATCGAATGCTGCATATTCATTAAAAGAAGAACCTCCAGAAGAAGAAAGTACGATTTGAAAAACGTTCCACTCAAAAATCTCAAACCATGAAGGTTCTATGTTAATTCGAAGTACCTATTACAATAAAACAGTAAGTTCATAATTTAACCCCACATTATTTTTTTAAGCTTTCTTCTATTAGTTGTATCAAAATATTTTCCTACATATATCTATGTTATTTTTAGGAAATCTGTTCCTAAGCATCAATTTCTTTGTATGTATCACCAAAATTATAACCACCGATTTGAACCTCGGTGCTATTTCCCCTCAACTGTTTCTATTTCAAAGAACAGCTACAGTGTATAATGTGTATGTACAGTGAGGCTGTATTAATATTTAAAATTTAAAACTGCTCAAGTTACAAAACTGTGTCTATTTTTAAGAAATATGTGTAGTAGACTGTGAATGGAGGCTTGTTTTAGATATTTAATGTATACTTTACGTGAGTTGTTGCCGTGTGTTCTTTTCTCTCTCTCCTATCTTACACGCAACGCTATCTAGCCCTAAACTCAGCAGAGCTTGTATTACGGGTACCAGACAACTGATATAAATACGTAAACATACTTTTTTTTACATATTGTACATAAAAAACACCAAAACTCCGAAACAAATATTTGCGGATCGCACAAATATTTGGTCCGACCCGGGAATAGAACCCGAGACCTCTTGATCAGCAGTCGTATACGCCAACCACTAGACCAACGAGGCAGTTTGTACAACCTCTAATTGAGGATTTTAAATTTGATATGATTCAATAAAATTAATAAATATTTTAGACAACTTACACGTCATCTAGTTCTAAACTAAGCAAAGCATGCACTATGGTGATGTATGGACGAAAGTTTCTTCTGACACTAAACGTAAATTCATCACCAAATAGTAATCACATTACATTTAAATATCTTTTATCCTCTTATCTTGTATGAGTTGTTATTAAGAACTTATAAAGATCGAAGGGCCTGGCTGACTTTATATTAGTAAATTACGTTATGCAATAAAGGTTGGTGCTACAAGAAAATTTGATACCTAAAGGTATATGAAAAAGAGGTTTTAATCAACCTTAGTTAATTAAAATATCTTTTTAGAGTGTATGGTACTTGTATTAAAGCATTGAAAGCTCTGTGTGATATTGGTGTTGCATTTTTGTGCAGTTTTTTTTATTTTCATTATTAATTTCTCCACAGATTTCCAACAAATTTGCGATTGCAGTAAAACAACGAAACGCTACAAATAATCTACTAAACCAATATTCCTCAAAATCATTTTTTTTTATGTATATCTGGAGTAATTACGTCATTTAGGTATTTGTAAACATATTTTAAATGAAAAAAAATTGCTATTACTATAGGAACAATAGAAGCGAAAGTTACATTATTTTATGTAATTGATCCATATCTTTTTAAATTGTTGATGTGTTGGAAAATCATAAGTGCATTTTCAGAAAAGAAATATCATAATTTTGTGTTTAGGCATTTTATAGGATCAAGAATATCAAATACTATAATCAAGGTACGACAAATGTAAAGACATATTTCATAGTAAATATCAAAAAACCTCATTTAGGAATATTAACAGGACATCTAATGAGTAACAAAGAAAGCACTATAATTAACGTAAAGATATCTTCACTAACCTTACACATTTCATTATTGCAAAAGCATCCCGTTTGTGAACTCCAAGCACGTGGCGGGCTCGTTTGTGAAGCTAACAATGTTGAGTGCAAAAAGAGTTAAAATACAAGCGGGTCTCACATACACACTCACAAGATACAACTGACCATTCACCTTTTACAGCCGCTTGAGACCACAGACAAATGTTGGTACTAAGTGTCATGATTCTTTTAGTTGTTCTGAAAGTTTAAGATATTTTGATTGTTTAGATTTATCATATAGGAACTAGCTGCGTTCCATTCTTTTTGTTGCTTCTGAATAGCAACAAAAATAAAGAAGATAATAAAAAAAAAAAGTTATTAAATATTTTTTGTTTTGAAACCCTGCTTTTTTAATAAAAGTAGCCTAAGTTAGTTTTTTTATTAGAATATCAGCTATATGCCAGTGATATCTATATCTTATGCATGCATTTAGTGAAGAACTATTAACAGTAGTTTGAAATTACAAAGAATAACTTCAGTTATTTGTATAGACTTCTATATCAGAAAATTTAGGCTAAGGACTCACAAAGCGGCTTTCTCCCGTGCTCGCTGCGGTGGTGAAAGTACGGTTTTATTTCCAAACTCACAAAACCGGTTATTTGCGCGGTTAGGCTAAGTAAACACGAAGCGTTTTTCTCCCGTTCATAGAATGCAGATCGCCGTAGAATGCAGATTTATATTAAAAAAAAAGGAAGCACAACTCAAGACGGTTCTACAGGTTGCCCGCCGGTGCAGCGGGAGCCGCAAACAACCGCGCACACCGCGGGCGTAAAACGCGTCGTGAGTAGTGCTTTGATTTTTTAAATATAAATCTGCATTCTATGGAAGCTGCGGGCCAGCAACCGCAGCGGGAACGGGAGAAAAACGCTTGGTGAATACTTAGCCTCAGTGACAATCAAAATGTTTAGCTTGTGTATTTGAAAACAATTATCTTTGTTTAGTGGTTGGAGAACAAAAATGTCATTGACATGATGGAAATATTAATATGGCTTAGTAATTTCAAGGCAAATAAATAAAAATTGCCTGCAGCATCATAGAGTGTTTGTTAAGCTTACAATATAATGCATTACTCTGTTCATTTTTATATAGAAATTTCAGTCATTACTTTTAAGCAGTCGGGTTTTTTGCTTCTTTAATATTTTATTTTTCAGACTTTTTACTTTTATGAACCTGTTCAAAATATCAGTTTGTCGAGTTCAAATCCCGTAGTTGCCCTGATAATTTTGTCAATTTATTTTAAAACGGTTATATAAATGTACTGTGTTTTTTTTTTGTAATAGTCTTTTAAAGAAGTTTTATTTGATTTCAATCATTTAGAGAAAAATAAATTAAATAGCCTTTATCACCATTAAATTTTTTACGAATGCAACAACAGATCATACGTCAAAATCCGCCTAGCAGTTTGGGCTGAAGGACGTGATTTACAAATGAAGATACATACATAAATATATGAACATACATACAGATATACACTCGAAAAACATTACCCTCCATATGACGCAGTAGGCCAACTGATAGGCCAAAAGATAACTTAATTACCTTCACTTTAAAGAAATCCTTCCTTATGGTGCCTCTCCATTAATGGAGGTTTGCCGTCAGCTCTGCATATTCCTTTTTGTTTTTAGCCAGACGAAACATTTTTTTTATATTTTATTTTTTATATTAGCTGCCAAAATGACTCTGCCCTGCCTGATGGAAAGCACGAACAGAATCCAGAAGTGAAGGCCACCATCCTCACTGCCACAACGGACAGTGCAGCACGGTGACCCACACTATGGCGCCCTAGTAAGATGCTTTTTCACGCCCCGCTTGAAGGACCCGGGGTCATAGAAGGGATGAAACACATGCGCTGGTAGAGAGTTCCAGGTTTTAACTGCTCGGCACAGAAAGGAAGAGCCGAACCGTTTAGTTCGAGACCGTATGTCAACCACTCTGAAGCGGTGGCTTCCGAGGCCAGCACGTGATGTCCTGTATAGGAAAGGGGAAGGGGGGACCAGTTGGAACAACTCTTCAGAACACTCTCCATGATGTAAGCGATAGAGGACTGCCATGGAGGCGACCTTTCTTCGCAGCTGCAGGGGCTCAAGGGACTCGGTGACTTCGTTACTGTCGATAATGCGGATTGCTCGCCGCTGCAACCGATCGAGAGCGTCAAACAAATACTGGGCGGATCCATCACAGAGATGAGAGCAGTACTCCACGCACGAACGAACCTGGGTCTTGTAAAGAAGACACAGATGCTCGGGCGCGAAGAAACGTCTCACCCTGTTCAGTACGCCCAACTTTCGCGATGCCGCCTTAATGACGCTCTCAATGTATTCACGCAGGTTGAGATCATGACAGATATCCACCCCCAGGATACTGAGCCTATTCTGCAGTGGTAGTTGAGTGCTCTGAAAAGTAGGGAGGGGAAGAAAGGGAAACTTCTTGGTAGACATCGCGCATACCTGTGTTTTCTTGGCGTTGAACTCGACCAGATTCTCATTTCCCCATTGAGAGATGCGGCCGAGAACCCGGTCAAGCTCAGCGACAAGCTCCCGCCGTTTTTCCTCAATGTCTGCTAGCTTGGCTGTAGGGTGTCCAAAATATCGCCCATGAACTGTGCTATCGTCTGCATAGCAATGTATGTTGCCAAGGGCTAACATATCATTGATATGCAGAAGAAACAGTGTGGGCGACAGGACGGAGCCCTGAGGTACACCAGCGTTTACCTGTCTAAAATCAGAGGCCGCGCCGTTGCAAAGGACCCTAATGCGGCGTTGGTGCAGGAAGGCGGCGACCCAGTCGCAGAGTTTGCGGGGCAGGCCGAATTTGGGAAGTTTGGAGAGAAGCGACCGGTGCCAGACCTTATCAAAGGCCTTGGCCATGTCGAGGCTGATTGCCAATGATTCGCCATGCCTATCAATAGCCTCACCCCAAAGGTGTGTTACATACGCTAAAAGATCACCCGTAGATCGGTTCGGCCTAAATTCATATTGCCGATCATTTAGTAGGGAGTGATCTTCTAGGTACTTGACCAATTGTCTGTTGATGATCCGTTCGAGCACCTTGCAGAGAATGGAAGTGATGGCTATTGGTCGGTAATTGGCCGGATCGGAGCGCTCGCCTTTTTTGGGGACAGGCTGAACATTCGCCTCTCTCCAGGCCTCCGGGACAATTCCTGAGGAATAAGCCAGCCGATACAAGCGCGTCAATACAGGAGACAACTCTGGGGCGCAGTTCTTGAAACCACCGCTGGGATACCGTCGGGTCCACTGGCTTTCCGAACGTCGAGTGACCGCAGCTCTACAAAGACATCCCTTTGCCGAATACGAATGTCCCGCATAGTGGAGTCGCAGATCGGAATCGTAGGCAACTGCGCTTTCTCTTGCGGCTCATGAGCAAGTGTTCCGTCGGGATATTTCAGCGGTGGTAGCGAGGACTGGCAGTGGTTAGCTTGCACAGCTTTAGCCAGTCACCAGAACTTACGGCTACCCGTAGGGTGTGAAATGAGTTCCTGGCCAATCTATGCAATGCGCTGGGCATCCGCTCTTTTGTAAGCCCTCTTGCAATTCCTTGTGGCTTTGCTAAACGCTGCTTTTAAGTGATCGATGTCAGGGTCGCCTTGAGCGCGGGCCCTGGCCCATGCACGATAGGCTGATTGCTTAAGTGCAACCGCATGAAAGCACTCGCTATTGAACCAGGGACGGGTCTTCGTGCTGACGACATCACTGTGGGGAATATAATATTCCATACCGACAGTGATCTCATCAACAATGGCAGACACACTCTGCGACAGATCTCTCTCAATTCTTCTACGCTGGCGATCCCAGTCCATTCTCTGATATTTCTGAGCCACGATTTTCTTCGTCTTCCGACGTGGCGTTTTCCGGATATTTTTCCAGTCATGATTATGCGAAAGAAGCATTAAAGAAATAAGTAAATCAAATTAACAAACAAGGGCGTCTTGTCACGATTTACGAAATGAATGATTTTTTTTCTTTGAGATCGACTCATATTCAAGTATGCTTACACTAGTTTAAGAAGTTAGTTATTATGGTTAAGTAATAATAAGGCTTTTTTCGTTTTTTCAGTCGTTCAAGTTTTTGAAAAAGCTTTATTTTATATATTTTTATACCCTTTCCAAAAAAAAGAGTTATATAAATTAGACTACTCCGTAAATAGTTATGCGTCGTCATATATAATAAATAGAAAAATACACGTCGATTAAAATACACGTAATATTCAAGAAAATATAATCTATTTTGATTTTCAGGAGCTGGAGAGGTCTATGTCCAGCAGTGGACTGCGATAGGCTGATGATGATGATGAAGATTCTATATTGGACACATTAAATATAAAAATATATGAGGTACAAGAAAATATCTGTCCATAAACTTAGTCGTGAAAGCGTAACAAACAGATAGATGGACAGACAGACAGACTTACTTTCAAATTTATAATTTCAAGTATAGATTAAATATTTGGAGTTAAAATTGACAAAACATACTTATACTTATTAACATATTGAACACAATCGAGGAACAAAGGCCAAATGTCAATTTATTCATTCAACGTTCGTCGACGAAGATAAACACAAATGGAAATGGTCGCAACTAAATCGGATCCAGGTATACACGGGCACAAACAATTGGAGCTTATGGAAATCAGGGTCCGTAGTATTTTACCGGATTAAATATACTAGCAATTAGTGCCGTCCCGTCAACCCCCGGCCAGTTATTTATCGCGAGGTCTAAGACTTAATTAAAACATCTACTTTGAGCTACTCGCAACTATACGTATCCCTTTACCAGTAAATTAAATTAGGTCACATTGCATCACAACAGAGCTATCTTCATGTAATTATTATGTAACTGTGTTTAGTAATTATTCGGATTTTCTGAGTTATGTAGTACAGCATTTTGTTGTATAATTAATGAGAAATTTTAAATTTAACTAGTATTAAATGTGTTCTAATATTAAAAACGATAAAACTTGATTGTATCAAGTTTTCCTTCCCTTTATAGTGGCATTATCCTGCGCAAAATTCCGTGGGTGTCCTAAGAGTTGGATGATGGTTGGTGGTCTCTTAGTCATCTCTTACGAAACCCACGGTATTTATCGATGTAGTGACGGTATTGTTAATTAATCTATACTCTTAATTAATAACTAACGTGGCGGAAAACAAACACTATGGAGAAAAAGAAACACACAAAATTTTGAAACCTCGACCGCGTTTCTTAGCGATGGATTACACTTTTATTATTAAGTAACTTTTAATACTTTCTTTTAGGTTTAAAATTTTTATATTATAAAATTATATTTTACTAGTAAATCATTTAAGCGAAAATATGTGTTTCTACATTGAAAGGGTAGCATTGCATAAATATCACGCTCCTAATAAGTTTGTGCAACATCAAATAAAAACAAGCGAGTGAAAATCTACCATTCCAATTTGCAATCAATTATTAACGGAATTAAAGGTAACAAATTTAAAAAATGACAGTAAATTTCGTCAAAAATCCATTAAATAAATCTAAATCATAAAAAAAATTAAATACGTGTTTTTCTATAAAAGAGGAAGAAGATTAAGCTAAGTTCTTAAAAGTACAAAAATCAACCTCAAAGTGGTTGAATTAAAATTAAAAGTTAAGACGAGAAACATTAGCATTACTTTAATAACTATCGTGGGATGGCAGATCTTCGCGGCTTTTGAATGTGCAGTTCAACTGTAGGAACTTGGAATAGAGATTCGAATTAAAACTCCGTTTATAAAGACCCTCCTTGGATTAGGAGTAAGTTTTATTGAACTCGGCGCCTTTCATTTCGTATTAATTAAACGAATTTACGTTTGATAAAGTACTAATTGTCGGTGTCTTTATCAAGGAGAAACCTTACAGAGCGAATTTTGATTGGAAAGCTATTATATGTTTTAGTACCTCCATTTAAAAGTGAAAAACGCCTGCTTATTGTCTAGTTATGATTCATGACTCATTATGAGAAAGATAAACAATTAGAGTCGAAAAAGTGGGCAAGAAGGGAAATGCATGTATGGTTATGAGTAAATCATGCCTATGCAAACGAGTTAATGTTTAGATAAACCCTTTAAAATACATATGATAAACCACCGAGAACTTACAGATTGACGACGACAACGACCAGCTCTGCAGTTACTCTGTCTGCAGCAATAGTGTGAGATAGGCGTCTTTTTTTAGCACTGCCCAAGAATTTTAATTTGCTTGTGATCCGTTCCCTTGAATCTGAATAACCTAGAGTACATAATTTTGTTTCCTTCTAAGAGATCTTGGATTAAGGTAAAATATAAAAAGTTTGTACCTAAAGCTTTAATCACATAATATGTAACTGTCAACATTTAATCTTTTAGATTCAAAATTGAGCTTAATACAAGACTTTGCTTTTGAGGTATTTTTAACGAGCAGTCAAGTTTCACAAGCTTTCATATCTTACCTTTTGCAACGTTTCCGTATAAAATAAACTTGGATAAGTTTATTTTTGTTCAGTCCATTTCTAGTTTCGTATCCATCATATTGTTGAGACGGTGTCGTCTTAATTGTCCCGTTCAATTTTAGTTTTCTCGTTCGCCGTAATGACAATCACTTCAGTTGGAAATAATAATTTCAAAATATTCGTTTAGGTAAAAGAGTTGGAAATAACACTAATTGGAATTGTAAAACGGTTTCTCGTGCTGTATCAGGTGTCGCGTTATCATGCAGCAAAAATGGTGAAGATCGATTCCTGAGTCGGGGCTGTTTCACTGCAACCATCATTGTTGATTTCAGCACGAAAGGGCAGGCTCAACCCAGGCAGTACTATCTTCTGACAGTAGACTAATCAAATTGTTTCGTGGGTGAGTACGAGACCGGAGGCCAGATGATGCAGAAACATCTCAATAGGCCGCCATAGTGCAGTGGCTCACCATTCTGCACTATCTGCTATCCCAATAAGTATGGATCATCTTCGTAGCCACTACCACTACTAATGGTGATTCTGCTCAGATTATATTTCAAGGAATATTTCAAAATAGGCAGAGTACGAGTATAATCTCATGTATACACCTTAGGCACACATATAAAAAACAGCTAACTTGTATTCATTATGGGAGATTAATAAGAAAAGCACTTGATGTAATTAATAAATAGAGTGATATATATTAAGAGATTCCACATACTTCGTTCCCTTGTACAATACACAGGGGAAGTGATTAGTAACCGACTCCACAAACTGTGTGAAATGTTAGAACGTTAGCTAATTAACGAAGCTACCGATTTTAGTCACAAACAGTATAATAATTGTAATTTTTAGGTTTCGTTAAATTTTAGCGTAACTGAAAACATAAATATTTCAAATAAAACTACTGCAACGCCAACTCATTTTGTAAATTATTTTTTAATTATTTTTTTATAGACTTAACAAAAAGCCGGGGTCTTAACAAAAATACATTCTTTGGATTTAAAAAACACAGACTCATAATAACAATTTGTAGATTGAACAAATTGTTATCCTATGTTGGGATTAAACCAGGGAATCAATGAAAAATAATTCCTGATACAATCCCTCAGAGAAACGCCGAGCACCCAGATGAGCAACTTTAAGGTTGTGGACCAACCGTTCCGTAAGTGTCCAGTTCTCGGCTGCGTTTGTCATGACAGAGATAGGACGCACTGCTTAAAAATTTTAGTTTTTAGTCATTGTGGGATTGAGGACGAAAAGACTCGACGTAGCTTTCCAAACGCTGCCCAACCCAACTGAATTCTTCTATTCACCTCGTTCTCGAGGTTGTTTTCACCTAACTTCAATGTCTGCCATAGGTAGACATATTTATGAATAGCCTTGAGAACGGTATCGTGTACTGCAACCGGTTCCGGTAGTACATGTTCATTGAACATGACCTTGGTTTTGTCCAAGTTCATCCGTAGGCCGATGCGCATAGAAGCATCAACTAGGTCATTCAGCATCTCTTGCAGGTCCTGCAGTGTCTCTGCCATTATAAAGATGTCATCCGCAAACCGCAAGTGAGTGATGTATTCGCCATTGATGTTAATGTCACGTCCTTTCCAGTTCAGCGTCTTAAACATATTCTCCATTACATTTGGGAACAATTTCGGGGAAATAACGTCCCCTTGTCTCACTCTTCGATGCAATGGTATGGGCTTTATTTGCTGAAAAGTACAAGTCATGGTTTCGATATCGTAGAGACATCTCATCACTTGGATGTATTGCAGATCTACCTGGCAACGCTGCAGTAACCCGGCATATTTGTACAACATTAAAACTCAAAGACTATTTTAACGTTAAAGATAAACCATATACTATTTAGATCATTAATGCTTTTGAATAGATGAATTAAAACGTTAATGGTTTCTTAAATTTACTCATCAATTACAACAAGCTAGAGGTTATTTCTAAAACATGGAGATATAGGTATTTTACGTAGATTAATCAAACCATAACAACTGAATGTGAATTAGATATGTAATTAGCTAAACCATACTAGTGAATAAACACTATAGTATGGTTACTTTATAATATGCGCTTCGTTTGAATCTAATTAATCTTTGATGTAATCAATCTATCTGGCAAGTCTCTAAACGTTCTAATCACTGTTTGAGGTTATGTACAATCGCATGACAGATTGATAATTAGATGCAAACAGAAAGCAATACAAAGTAACTGAATATTTAATTATCGCATGTTTAACTTAAAGGTGCAACTACTATTACTATGCAAAACACTATTAACAAAACACCGATACAAGTTACAACGAACTACAAAAACTTTTATATGATGTTACTTGGTTACTTGCTGCTACGGAACCCTTCATGGGCCCCACTTGGCCGCTTTTTTGTTGGTTAAATCGCGTCAGATCTATTATAAAAGGTAGACAACGCACGGGATTTGTTATTACTGGCGGCGAAAAACTCAACTCATCATTAACATCGACAACCCATAACACATCCCACTGCTGAGCTCGGGTCTCCTCTCAGGAGAGGGTTGAAGGCAGTATCGTACAAGAGGTCTTGCAGTAAGATTGCCAACCTGTGTAATGAAATGGTGTAAAAATTATACAAAAGCTAACACAAAGCCTAAATGAATAAGGTTGTAAACTTTTTTTTATATTATAGGGGGCAAACTAGCTGAAGGATCACTTGATGGTATGAATTTAAGGATGCAATAAATTTGCTTTATTAGGGTCAAACCGATTTTTTGTGGATAGTAGTGAGGCGTCTACTTGTCGCATTCGAAAGTAATAAATTAGTTTCTATAGTTTAATATTGTTGTGAAGGCGAGACTATCACAATAAGTAGTATTGATTTACCTAACTTAGTCCTTTAGATCCGCGGCACATCCAATTAGTTTTTGACTGCCTCATTGGTCAAGTAACAACGCATTCGTATGCGACTGCTGATCAAGAGGTCTCGGGTTCAAATCAAGGGTCCGACCAAAAGTGATGTTAGGTTTTCCTAACAGAAAATTTCATAATAACAGCCCGGAGCATGGTAGTTTGGCTTTGTTTCACGCACTTGGAGAGCACGTTAAGCGGTTAGTCTCGGTTGTCATGAACATCTGTGCCAATCAGTTAGTCACTGCCCTCAAATATACTAACAATTAGTTCAACCTCCGAATATCAGTTCACTTTCAGGGTTAAGGAGGTCTGATACCACTCGTTCCGTAGAAAAACTGATATTCAGATAAAATCGGTTCACCTAGTAACCGATCCCAAATAATCTTGAGAATAAGGGCTAGGAAAAAAAATATTGATTTAACCTAGTAAAGTAAAGTACAAATAAAGTTAATTATTACAAGGTACCTACTTTTACTTAGAAACTCTTTAAAATAATTAAATTTTCTATAGCAATATTGTTTAAACATTTTGATCAATTTTATTGTACCCTTTAAGAAGAAGTTTACTCAAGCGGTAATTTTTTTTTTTTTTTTTTTTTTTTTTTTTTTTTTTTTTTTTTTTTTTTTTTTTTTTAAAAGACAACTCCCGCATTAGGAATATAAATTCCTGTGTCGCGGGGGACTTTACAAACATACATGAAACGGACACAAAGAACACCCAGACTCAGAACAACAAATTGTGAATCACACAAAGTGTTGTCCTACGTGGGATTTGAACCCACGACACTTGGCGTAGCAGGAAGCGGCGTGGCGACCGCTTAAGCCACTAGGCCAACCGTGCAGTCAAGATATATAATTAACAGTTTAAATCTGTCTAAAGCGTACACTTATTGCCAAGTGGCTCTTTCCGCTCGCACACAGTAATGTTCCATCTACAGACAGGTATATACCTCTTGTGAATAAATTTTCTGAGCGAGGGTGAAAACCGCATTGAACGTCGTCTAATAGACTTTGAGATATATGCAAACAAGTACGATTAAGATCTTCGTATGTTAATATATTTTGAAAAAGCTCCAAACTGCACAATTAATAAATGTTGTGTATTTGATTGTGTTTTACGCTTTAAAACACAACCACTAATTTCTACAATGTATTTATCAGTTATAGAATAAAAAATTACGTTTAAGTTAAAAACATTTTATATGTAATAATTTCAGTTTCTTTTTTTAAAACTTATTGCACATGTTGTATAGAGACAAACTTATTGCCATAATCTTTCCCAGTCAACGTTGGGTTGATGCAGAAACATGTTTTTTTTTTAATTTATTCCTACCAAAACGACTACTCTGCCTGATGAAAAGCATGAGTAGAATTCAAGAGCAGAGGTCACCATCCTCATCGTGATGATAAGCAATGCAGCATGGTAACCCATACCTTGGGGGCCTGGTCAGAATGGTGCTGATGCCGAGAGAATAATGCGGAATGATTTGGCCTCCGATCTCACACTCACCAACAAAATACGACAGCAAGAATGCTATCATTAGGTATTAGGACGGTCTTCTATGTGTGGGTAGTACTGCCCCGATCGCGCAGGCCTATTCGTGCATGGCTCTACTACCTATAGCATATAGGTGCACAATTACTAAATAGGTTACTTATGGACAGTCTTAACAAAAAGCGGCCAAGTGCGAGTCGGACTCGCCCGTGAAGGGTTCCGTATCAGCAAGTAACATCATATAAAAGTTCTTGTAGTTCGTTGTAACTTTCATCGATGTTTTTATACTAGTGTATTGATTGAATGAAAGGTAAATTGCGTGTTACGATTTATGACGTATTAAAAAAAAACTACTCACTAGATCTCGTTCAAACCAATTTTCGTTGGTAGTTTGCATGGTGATGTACAACATATATTTTTTTTAGTTTTATCACTCTCTTATTTTAGAAGTTAGAGGGGGGGGACACACACATTTTTCCACTTTGGAAGTGTCTCTCGCGCAAACTATTCAGTTTAGAAAAAAATGATGTTAGAAACTTCAACATCATTTTTTAAAAACACCTATCCATAGATAGGTATAGGTTTGATGAAAAAATTTTTTATACACGTATAGCTTTGATGAAAAGAAATTTTTTGAGTTTCAGTTCCAAGTATTAGTGTTTTTTTGCTATTTTTATGTAAAAATCTTAAAGCCGATGTATTCTGTGAACCACAGATTACATCTACTTACCAAGTTTCAAAAATATAGCTCTTATAGTTTTGGAAAGCAGTGGTTGTGACATACGGACGTACAGACAGACAAACAGACAGACTTGACGAATCTATAAGGGTTCCGTTTTATGCCATTTGGCTACGGAACCCTAAAAAGTAGCCCAAGTTACTGCTTATAACATTAGCAATCTGCCAGCGAGTCTCGTCAAAATTACACGGCACAGCTAACCGTACCAGAGATTAGCCCTAACAAACAGATAGACAGACAGACAGAAAGACAGACGGACGAACTGATTTTTACCTATTTGACTGGGTAATACCTATATAATCTAAGACACTTAATAATACTGTCGCTTTCTATTGGTATAATAATTATCAAATTCTGTTTTGTTGATCCAGAGAGTACCCCCTACAATTTCACAAACTCACAAACTTTATCTCTTTATTATACTACTCACACTACGTACACTTTATTTTCATTACACTCTAGGGTTTGTTGCTTGTTAATCAAAAAGGCACTGATTTTAGTCTTCATGATTCTATTACCGAACGTACACAGAAGATCCAATAAATATCTAAACAATTATTAGGTTACTAGGCAATTGGAGAATGAATATATGCATTCGATACAATCATTTTTGTTTGTCCACTCGCCGCCATTCACTATTAATATGAGAGCGGTAAGCTCACTTGCCTACTTCGTGCAAGGGAGTTTGCTGCGAAAATCGGCTCTCCGGGCGCATCAGCGCCAAGCTTTATAAGCTTTATAAGGGTCGAAGTGGTCGCCATGGCTGAAATCGGTCGGATTATTGTTTGATTGTTTTTTTTGTTGTACAATACCCCGTTAAGTGTGTGATAGTAGCTGTTTAAATACTTAAGTTACTTACGCTAGAACAAACCACTCAAAACATTTAGTTTGTACAATATCAGTGAACGATTTAATATAAATTGCGAGTTGCCGGGTCGATCGCGACATGGTTACATGAAGCTCTAATGGAAAGTTGTAAATCTTTCAGTGGACAGCACGACGCTACCAACAAAACATTTTTTCCATTCACCCCTTTGGGAACACCGATTCGATTTTGTACATTCAATACAATGTTGCTGACTGTATCCCATTTAAGCGTAACTGTACCTAACGGTAGATATCGTCTGACTGGGAATTCGCATAGTATAAAAAATGCACTTTACTCGTTTACATTCTATGGTGAATTGCAATGAATGGATCATTTTCTTTAGTGAGATTATTTTAATAAATATAAACGGAACTGATAATGCTTCATTTAACGACAGATAAATTGAACCTTCTTCTCAGTAATTACTCGTTGTATTCTCTCTATTACTCACTGAGATATTGATCAGATATCATCTACTAACATTTGTTATTCCCAATCTTTTATTTTTTGAAATTGGCTTCTAGTTTAGCCAGCTTTATGTGAACATCATTTTTTTTTCAGGGAAATAGCATCGGGCCTCTGCAATCTTTAGGGTCCTCTGCAAGTACGGAGGATATAAAAAAAATATAGTAAGAAATACCCAACAACAGTTTCGTCCTGACTTAGGAATCGAACCCGAGACCTCTTGATCTGTAGTTACTTACACTGGCTGGTAGATCAACGAAGCAGGCACTAATGTATATAATGACGTAATGATGAAACATAATGAATCACCATTTTGCCAAAAATTCTTTAAACTAAATTTCGGTTTTAACAAAAATGAATTCCTACTACAGGGTAACTATTCTTATTAACGTTTGTAGTAGATGTTAAATTTACCTACAGCACATCTCACTGTCGATATTGTGTAAAAGCAGATAGAGACAGAGGGGTGAAAAACCAACTATCCGATTTGATGGTACGAATATTTTCGGTAATAATTTTACAAATAACAAACATAAATGTACTATTGATAAACGTATACCTTACATCTCTTCTAATATAAAAAAGTTATTTAATATTAAATGCAAAAAAGTTTGTGCAGTTGTGGGTAATCTCTGGATCTACTGAATCGATTTAATACATTACTGTGTTCTGTATATTTAGTAGTAGGTCAGACTGAACCGATTACGATAAGCATATTATTTTAGAGTGTCATAGGCAATATAAAATCCCAAAAAACGATTACCGCGATATCCGTTATCGTACATATCCGTAGCTTTATCCATAGCATATTTTTTATTTATGGGGCTCCGGTCTTGCACTTACCAACGAAACACGACAAGATGAATGCTGTCATCTTAGATTGGTCTTCAGTGAAGGGCTAGTATGTCCCCGGTCGAGCCGACCCGGTTGTGCTGAAATCAGCGTGACTCTTACTATCTTGAATATTTAAGTCAGTAATACAGTTATCAATAATATAAATTATGTATTGTGTGTATTCCTAACATATTCGTATCCATAAGTTGTTTAAACTGGACTTATTCGCGACGAAATTATTTAAAAAGTTTAGGTAACCGACATTTCTTGGGTCAGAACCGCGATGCTTTCGTGACGTGTAAGGTGCATTTACCTGGTCGCGTAGATTATTTGAACTGTCGGTACACACCTACACACACTACAGTTATAACATTGTTATTGTTTCATCATAACTAATTTAAAGGTATGTGTTAAAGTCGCGAAAGTCAAAAACCAGGTATATTCGTATTATTTCAGTACGTAAATAACACCTATTCCTAAAAGATACTCTAAATGAATGGAACATCGAGATGATGCCTGACGCCTTTAATTTCTAAAGTACTTTACAAACGCGTCGCACATTTATCACAAAACAAAAAATTTAATAAAAAGCGACCATTAACGTAATGCAAACTGAAAATAAAAGGTGTCAGAGAAATAAACTTTGCGAGAAAATGTCTTTTATATTAAAATTCGTCATAGCATTTCATTAAGAGAGTGCAATTTGAAAGGTAACGAATGTAACCTAAAGAGTTTCACTCATTGTATCTGTATCTTTTTTATTCGTCAAGCTACAGAGCGACACTGAGCCAAATAACCTGACGCCGTTGGCTGAAATAAGGCGCTTTCTAATTTACATTCTGTATACAAATTGCGCAAATGTGAGCATGAAAATAAAATTCTCGTCGTTTGTGTTTTCTTGTGGGGTAGTCTTTTCTCGCATTATGTAAATTTTTATTACGAATTCTGTCAAATTAGTTTATACACGCACATTTTTATAAAGCCATTGTACAATTTGTGTTATCTTGACAAAGGTTTACTGTTAAGCTCTAAAGTGTAAAAGTATGTACATCCAAAATATAGTGTACATTTTAATTTGTATAAGTATGTTTTGAGCAGTATTTAAATTCGCCACAAATCTGAGGTTAACTGTTAAATTGTGCTTCTGGTATCAATAAATCAATAAAACAAGTACGAATTTTGAATTACAGTTAAAAAGTTTTAGAACAAAATTATTTACTTATTAATCTTAGAGAAACTCACAGCAATACACTTCACATAGATTAATGAACTAACAATAAGTCAACCTTATTACCCATTATTCTTCTAAACAAAATAAATTAAAGCTCATCCAAGTGTATAAGTTAATAAAAATATATTACTGGCATCATTATTTGGAAGTTTTCGAATGATTGTGGTTTTGTGGTCGTCGTTGCGGCGCGAACAAGCGATAAAGTACCACTGTTTAACTTCCACGACAAACTTTACTCTTCACTGTTCTCTCGATTTCGTATTATATTGAAGTTAGTGTAGATAACTTCTCCAAGAAACTCTCCAAGTTAACTTTTTTTATTATGAGAAGTAAAACTAGATCAATTGATATGGTTTCTTCTTTCGTATTAATAAAGTTGTAAATATATTAGTGGGATTTGAAATCATTTATTTAATTCATACGGAACGGGCGGACTTAGAAAAGAGACTGGTGGTATTGAAATACAAAATGCTATAGAGGACGGAAGCTGATCTGGTTTATCGTATGACTAGAAAGTTATTTCTCCTACTGATAAATTACTTTATTCATATCTTAATATTCCAGTGAGGTAATTATGAAAACATTATTCAACATCTATGCTAGGCATATAAACGGCTCAAGGCTACAACCCCTACTGTTAAAACAAAAGGGTTATTTTGACGTCAAGTCTATTTGTTTTGAGCGCTACATTATACACGAGGTTCTACTAATAAGACCACCCTCTGTATAAATTCTTGATCATGAACAACCATTATCATTTAGCGGTTAATAAATGTTATAGGGTCGAAAGTCTAAGGTGGCCACGTCGACGAGAGGGGATCAAAAATCGTAGTAATAATCGTAAAAAGTTTCAGAGTAACGCACGCGTCGTGAATTTGGAAGGTAGTCAAACGATCTTGTCATTACTGAAACGAGGTCAATACTCCTAGATACCACTTTGTGTTATCTTCAAAATCTTTGTGCTGGAGTGATTAGAGCGTATTTACCTATCCCACGTGTGATAAAAATAATTCGAAGGAAGTGGTCTTACCCGTTGTTGACACTGTTATTCAATCACGTCTTTATAGAGCTACGTGGGGTATACGTTCACTGTAAGAACCTCAACTACATTTTATATTTACTAGTTGCCAAACTTAATACCTAAAATCTCAATGCAAACATTTCTGCATGGATAGCAAGACAAATACTTAATCGGAAACTAAGAGTGTTTTTATCTTAATTTTCAGTTTATATTGGAAATTTTTATTGATTTGACACCAGATTAATTGGTTGAATACCAGAATGGAAACTTAGAGATATTTTTTTTTTTTAATTAAGAACTATTTAGAAAATTACTGAATTAAAGAAAATTTTGGCTAAATACTTAAGACAGTAGTTTTTTCATAAAGATAAGATTACATCATTTTAAGGGGTTCCGTAGGTCACGTCTCGGAACCTTATAGTTTTGTCATGTCACTCCGCCCGTCCTCGACTCATCTTAAAAGCTGTTATTGCTAGAAAAATTAACCTTTGCATGGATATGTGTATTTATCACGTCTCGACAAAACGCTAAAATAAGTCCACGTAAAATATTTAGTGATATCCCACACAATGGGGTAGAAAAAAAAACATCCCACTTAACGTGTAAGACAGCAGCCCCAAAAAACCATTTTCATGATTGTATTATAGCACTTTGTAATAAAAACATTCATCTATGTTAAGTTTCATCTTCCTAGAACTAATCGTTTGTACGATAAGTCGAGTACGGACGCACGATTTGTTTTGTCCGTCCGACTGGAAGAAATCATCTGCCATAAAAGTGCTTCACAATACTTTCTAACTCTAAAGCTAAAAACTCACTTTTGTAAGTTTAAAATTAATAAATTGTGTCCATCAAAATTTGTATTTATCATAATTGAAACAAATCAATTCATTGAATTTTGTATTTTTTCTATACAGAATACCACAATCGTATTATTTAATTCACTTTAAAGATGATCGAAGAGGAATGAACAATGTCAACTCATATTAATCACTATTGTCTATCTATGCCATACACGGTCGTTTCACATACGGTATCGTATTTATAGTCTGGTCGACTTGGCAGGAGGTTTCGAAACGTGATACCATTTAACGATCGTGTTAGGGATTCGGTTTAGATACCGATCAATAGGCAATTGTGGCAATGTCTGAGTCAGTTAGTTGAAACTGGACGTGTAGTTATTCCGTAAATAGACTAAGCGAAACCACAACTTGGAAATCTTAACACTTTTATTGAATTTTCCTGTTCACTTGTAAGTGAATCTGTCTGTCTGAATCGTTTTGAACAAGTTAGCAACACAAGTAATGATATTATTTTATAAAAGTTGCTATTTGTTATTGAATATTTAAAGATGATATATTATGTATCCTAGGCGGTCGTATTGCCAAAGTTAGATAATCTCTTCTAGGCAATCTTTGGATGGACAAGTAGACAGGAGATTCAAATACACAAAGGGAATTTCAGGTGTTTTGAATATATGACGTTGTAGAGAAACGGGTATCGTGTTCCTCCATCACAAAGGGTGGTTGCCCAGCCCTGCCCAGCGATTGATGTTAGATGTTGTATATAAGCTAATCGGCGCGAGACATTCTCTATCGCGATTCAGGATTAGTAGTTACTCCGTACAGTTTATTCCGTGTTTTCTTTGTGGTGCAATGTCCCTTCGGCAGATGGCGCTATCGTATAATTTTCGCTAGCGCTATTTGTGGAAGTCGCCGAAACGTCATCGTTCTAAGAAGGAAATAGTACTAGGTCAAAAAAAGCAGTCATATATTTTATATTAACATAAATTATTTATATTTAGAAGAACATAAATCAAACTACTCAATCACTTATCAACACTAATTTTTTATTAATCTTTAATTTCCGCTTATTACCCAGCTGTTAATCAGTTGTCAAAATTGTGCGATTACGACACTTTTTCTGATCTGCTTGCACAGTCACTTTTATTTTAGAACTTTTTTTGCTGTTTAGTTAGTTTACATAATGTTTATAGTTCAGAAATAATCTAGTATTAATAACTTTATATAAAGTTGTGTTTATGAAAACACTGCCATTTTTTTTAATTTTTAAGCAATTTAGGTTGAAACAGCCCATAAAATCCTTTATTTTTATTTTTTACCAACTTTCATCATGTAAATTTGCTGTGTCTTTTGTACATTAAAGTATGAAATATATTATAAAACGTCTCGTCTGTGTTGTAGGGTTTAGGCTAGGTACTCTCTTTAAGCCAGTATTTTTTTTGGGTTAATACCAGGACAATAAGTCGTTTTAAGAATGTGCTCATGAAAATGTTTTTATACGCCCTCTATAGAGTTTGTAACTCTACTTTTCTGAATAATTCCTTATAAATGTCTAAAAATACCATATAGTTGTTTTGAGAAGCTTTATCCATAAATGATTCCTCGTTATTCTACCAAACTCCTCATTGTTTAATTAAATCTAGTTCTAGTTTGGCAAAGGCCATTCAATAAATTAGAACAAAATATCCAAATTTACTTAGTGGTCTAAATTTTACCTATCAATAAATTTAGATAATTTTATGCTGAATTCAAAACCCTATATACTAAGTGCTGAAGCTTCTAGCGTAAGGTTCACTGGATAAAGTTTTCATTTCATTCACTGCGAAACTTTTGAACTCTTCTGCTCCACCACGAATATTTCTCAGGTAAATCACTAAAGTCTTTAATATAACCTAGTCGCTTTTTACGACCTGCCTAGGAAGTGGCGGAATCATTTAATTATGCAAGTTCCTTCAAATTTAAGCTATAAAACATAGTGTGGTATTTTTATTTACATCAATAAATTTATAAGGTATTTATAGGATAGAGTTACTTTTCAATCATTTCTCTCAAAATAAATTGAATTTGTCAGGTTAATCGGGTTAATCCTCGTTGGTGACAAAATAAATATATATACTTTTTGTAAAACAAAATAGCTCTATTCTCCGCTCTATGTTCTTTGCTATCATGTTGACTGCCTCGGTGGTGTAGTGGTTAGTGTATGGGGCTGAGCGACGCTAGTCCATAATACCATTAGCCTAAACACTCCTATTACATCAGCTGATGAAATAGGAGTGTTTAGGCTACTTGTATTATTATACAAGACATTATTATACAAGACAGCTGTCTGCCATCGAAAGTGTTTCAAAGATTAGCCGGAACAAACAGATAGACATAAATTTTCAATATTGTATGTTTTTTTTCACGTATCAAGTAACGTAAATACTATAATATGTTTTTAATGACTGTTAATTTGAAATTACAAACAGACACTTTGTAATTTCACATTAACAGCATTAAATTTTTATTTATTTGTATAGAGTCCAGATTGTATTAACTTCTGAGTGTTTATGTAATTATTAAAAAAACAAAACAAAACGTAACATCTAAAATATATTTAAATAAACAAAAGAGAGTGTTAATTTTAGCTACAATGCTTGTAAAGTTTGTGTACCCTGATACAAGAAATTATTTTTGCTGCTTTGTTACTTTTCAAATTGTATATTCATTCAAACTCAAAGTGTTCCATAAATAGGAAAGTTACAAAAGCTACCTTCATTTCAAAAAAAAAATAGCACAATATTGTATTATATTAGACATAATACATGAGTAGTAAGACATTAGTCTGTCTATTTGTATAATTTTTTAATAAGTGAGTGACGTAAAGTGGCCAAATACCTAATAAGAAATTCAAACACGAATTTTCACTAACATAATATGGAACAAGTAATAGTACTAGTCTTCGAGCTCTTGTTTATTGCTCTCATATTATTTGGTTCTCTTAACTTACAAACAACACTACAGCCGGCTATTTACTTTTTCCTCATCACTCAAGTTTTTGAAAGTATACTCATAAATATGCAAGTCCAAAGTTGTTGCAGCAACTCGTCGTATTTTACCACTTTTAGCTGGAATATCTATACAATAGGCGAACGCGATTCACTGCATAGTAAAACTGCGGGGAACTTCTAGCAAGTAACAATATCCGAACCTTCATAAATATTCACTGTACTATGAAGTCTACTTCAACTACCTACTTTTATCAAGCCCCCAGGGTGTTGGAGCAGCTTTCATTACAATGTTTCCATTTAAATGCGTTCTTCGACGAGATGTCTAATTGGTAACCTTATCTGTAAAGTTTTCAATAACTGTGACAGACGACTGACGCTAGGAGAGATGGCAAGGCGGCTCTACGGGCCCGAGTGCTCCATTGTTTTCTTAATCTTCTTTAACAGGGCAAACATTTAATTAATTCTATTTGTCATAGCTTCTATTACTTCGTGCTAGTAATTAGAAAATATATATTCATTTGTGGTCACAAGTCTTTCGTGTAGAACATCAAGATATAACTTACATTTGGCATACTTTATATAATAAATAAATAATTTGGACATCTTACACACAACATCATCTAGTCCCAAAGTAAGCAGAGCTCGTGTTATAGGTACTAAACAACTGATATAAATACATAAACACAGTTTTTTTTGTAAATACATACATATTATAAAAACACCCAGACTTCGAAACGAATATTTGTGGATCACACAAATACTTGGTCTGACCCGGGAATCGAACCCGAGACCTCTTGATCAGCAGCCGCATACGCTAACCACTAGACCAACAAGGCAGTCTTCGAAGGTAGTTTTGCTATTAGTATCGAACGCTTGTTTAAAGTGCGTTACCATTAATGGTACATCATGGATGATAGTACATTTTTCAGCATATTTCAGATTAAAAGAGCATGACAATGTCTCGAATGAAATATTTACTTTTGATGACTCCCATACAAAAACGTCTAAACGTGGTCAAACAAATGCATGATCAAGTGACGACGCTATAAAGTAACTAGTTCTCCTGTATTTCAAACCTGTTCACATTGCTTCTCCGTCAATTTCTACCCGCGGTTAGTCTCAGCCTTTAAGGTCCCTACTTGATATTCGTCTATCGTCGTCGGACAATGTTAAGAAAGGTGGAGGAAAACGACCTAGTTGTATTTATTCGTGTATCGTATATTTATCTCTAACACGTAATTGTAACCACCTCTTAAACATTAGCGTGAACCAAAGCGTAATAACCACATTATTTTACTGATAAAGATATCTATATTTAATAGACTCAAATATAAATTTTATGTTTTTGAAATATAAACGCATATCAGACAATCTTTTATTTTATAGTACGTTTACACAAAATAATTTTATTTTTAACTCGGCTTTAAGTATTTTCAGTAACGCAATGAGTATGAGATTCGTGTTGATCCCGTTATAGATCAAGTGACTTCATTGTCAGCTTTATACGTTTTAAATTACATTAGATGATTAAGAACATGGTTTGATTAATCAATATAAAAAAACACAGTTTAAATACTACACAGTTCCACTATCTGACTTATTTATTTTATTATTTGTTTATTTTCGAACTAAGTGGCGTGCAATTGGAGAGGCCTATGTCCAGTAGTGGACTGCGATATGCTGATGATGATGATGATGATGATTTTCGGATGTATATTTGTTTCGGAGTTTGGGTGTTTACTATTGATAATATGTAGGTTTTACAAAAAAGTATGTTTATGTATTTATATCAGTTGTCTAGTGTAGTCTATTGTAGTGTAGTCTATTCATAATACAAGTTCTGCTTAGTTTGGGATTAGACGGCGTTGTGTGTAAAATGTCCGAATTTTTATTTATTTAATCATAGAAAATCCGAAATATAAAAAAGTTAACGGTAATACTTTTTATAAAAGTACTATTTCGAAATAAATAATTTGAATTTGAATTTCTGAAGTGAGTACCGGTAAAAATAAATAACTACTTATTTAAAATATTAAAACATATACCTACCATAAAAACAAGATAATAATTTTTAACACGAATTTAAACATGCGTTTATATCAACAAAGATATAAATAAAATAAATAAATAAATAATTATTTTGACCGTGTTGTAACTTCACTACAAAAACGTTCTTATTATTGACAAATTGTCATACTCGTATTTGAAGTGAAGCAGAAATATAACAACAATATTAGGTGTTCCTGACAGCACCGATAGTCAATCAACATTAATGATAAATAATAATTAATAAACTGTAACGGTTGTATCATCAATGTCTCACATAATATGTTTAACATAGACTGCAAATAAGATAAAACTGTATAATGCGAGTAGCTATATTCTTTAATGGCTATTTATTAGTGCAGTACACTTTAGCTACAATATTTCCCTAAGTTCCGCAAGCCAGTTTTTGTTAGTGTACGAGATCGGAAACGGAACGGAGAGACGTGTTAATCTCACGGTGTCAAGAGCATGTGACGATATTATTTTTCTCGGCATCATATGAAGTGATTAATAACGTTATTCCTTTTGCCGTAATGACGTTCCTTTCGATATCATTACTTTTTTCCTCATAGTGAAGTCTTTGGAAGTCTTTTATTAAGTTGATCATTTGCCCTTCATTTGTTATTGTTGACTTACTAATTAATTATTTTTTGTATTCATAATTCATTTGTCGCTAAACACGCTTACAACAATAAACTTATTATACGTTATGTTATGCTTAAATACTACTACTACTGGACTGTTAAAGATTTTTGATATGATGTGATAAATTTTACTGCTCATGATGACAGAAATAATGTGTGGCTTTGAATTTGATATCAAGCGCAAAAACCCCACAAATATCTCGTAAACATGATTGTTGATTCGACTACAAAAAATTTTTCATTTACAAATTGCGAACTTCAAATTGTGTCTCTAAGAAACTTTTATTTTGTAGATATTATTTGTAATTTAAAGAACATTCGACATAAACAAGCAACTACTTGACAATTAATTATTTATAACTTTAAAAAGAGAACCTTTATTTCCAAATCGTTCTTCAATTGTTTATGTATTTTATTGTTTTGATTCTTTTTCAGGCCTCTCTTATAGAGCCAGGAATAAAAATGCAATCTTTGAGAATATTTCTATCTGGGTGAGACTTTATTTGTTACATGAATTGTATAATTTAAAAAAAAAACACAAGAGGCTGCACATTCTATCTATGTTAAATCTATCTTTACGAGTAACCCTGGTTAAAACGAAAGCCCTTCTATTCTTTTAGTACAGCAGAGTAAAACGGAGGCGATAGGCTGATGATGGTGATGAACAACGTTATACGAGAAATATAAATAATAGATTCTATTGTAATATTCATTACTTTACATTTACATTACAATATTCATTACATAATACATTACAAATATTTTTTTTCTATCCTTCAGATATAATATAGAAAACAAAACATCAAAACGTAAGTATAAAATTTTAAAATACTTAATAAAGCCAACCAGATAAATCGTCGTACCGTGCTACGAACTAAAAGTTACGAAGGCTATCATAAATATTGTGACTAAAGCACGTGTAAAATAAACTATTTTATAAAAAGAAGAACCCTGTCCAATAGCACCCGACTTATCGAAATCATATTTCAGGGACGTGAGAAGGACGGTGTAGTTTTACCCTTTTTCAAAGCATTGTCTATTGAGGCTCGTTGGCACTGTATTGGCCAACACATTCAAGTCAAAATAAAAGCTTATGTATGGGATGGCAAAGGCAACGCATTCAAGTATTCTCTGGTATAAGTTTTCGGTCAGTGTGAACGAAGCATCACCCTTTTCCAAAGCATTGTCTATTTCAAATTGTCACGAACACGCGGCGACACGAGATATTCTATGAGATATAACTTTATTCTTGTAATATTTCTGCGTGATTGTTGTTGTTCTAAAAACAAACATCAGAACGCTAAGGTTGAAGTTCAATACTCGATTTCCTTTTTATGTTTCTGGATTGAATCGATTTTAGATATTATGTATATTGTGCGAATCTTTGTTCAGAAGATCAAGAGTATCAGGATGTGTCTTTCAAGATTAAGGTTGGGCATGTGCAAAATACATTCACTGCAGTCATTGGATGCGATCCCTTGCTACGGGCCATCATACCCTCTATGATCAGAAGCGACTGTCTTACTGCGAACAAATCCTTCTGTAAAGAAGTTACTTTGTCGGCGGTGGAAAAATCCTGTGAGGACAATCTCAACTCTGACACCATTCACAGCCGATAAAACGGGCGGACTAGCTAACAGCTCATGCCGCTCTGTAGGCCGCGAGTGGACATGACGGAATTTCGGTCTGTCGTGCTCTCACGCCAAAACCGAACCTACTGAGACAATTTAAATGAAATTTGGTATACAGCTAGTCTAGAGCATGTGAAAGGACATACGTTGGTTTATTTATTTCCCAGATTACGGTTTACGCTTGATTGTAATAAAACTTATTTGAACTTTTTAAAATACACTTAGCTTTCACGGCTCCGTCCGTGTGTATATCGGTTACCGCTGTAGAGGATAGCCTATCCTTCCTCGAAAATTAAAGTGTCTCCATCCTAAAGTATATCGCAATATTAGCATAGATACTAATAGTAAGTATGGATAAATTATTACAAGCTATGAAGCTAAGCTAATAAAGTAAAAATACAATTCTATTGTATTTCTACTTCTTACAATAATTAGAAACCTACTTGAGCGAGGTAATAATAAAGAGCACATAAAGAACAGACCAGAACATTCCAAACGTTTCGGTAAGTGCACGAACAATCTTTTAATTTAGTTAATTGCTAGTCACTGTGAAGTGGTTCAAGTTGTTCTTGAGAGATCACGAACGTCTTTATCCAATTTATTTAACGATGGAGTCGCTCTCATTAGAGTCCGTAGTGGACGCTCGGAGGCTTGACTAGCGCGTTTGTTGGCTACCTTTCCCCTATAGCGTTGTTCGTTAGTATTCGAGAAAGACGTTCCGACATACACAAGAGAACCGAGGAATCTAGTTGCATGTCTACGAGCCATAAAGATCTTTACGCTTAACGTAGAGTATAAAGCTGTCGCCAGATTGTCGGGGACTTAACGCGGATTTGAACTTGAGAATCGGATTGTGTTAGGTTTGTCAGGAGCCGGGAGATTAGTATATTAAAGCTACTTACAATTTTGTCGTTTACCAAAAGAGGATTAGTTTATTTTTAAATACCTTTTTTTCATTAACTTGTGTTTTGTGAATTCGTTCACCTAAAATTTTTTTGCTGTTTGAAATAATATATCTGCCCCAAAATGTCATCGAAATTTTAAAAATACTGATTTTTATTTTATTTATAAAAAAATAATATAAAAAAGCTAAGCAGTAAGGCGTAAAATATACTCAATATTCTGACATCCAAATCGAGACAGTATCAGTTCTAATTTACGGGTATTTCTACCGACAAAATAAGCAGGCTAAATTCGTAGCCTACCTATCAACCGCAGTATAATAAATCACTCACATTACTAACCAACAATTCCAAACTAGTCCTATAACTAATCTTTATCACATTGAAAAAATAATTCTAAAATTCGCATACGAACTTTCATACCATTGTTAACCCGTTTTATACGAGATTCATAAAGAAATGAGCGGAAGAATAAATTATCCCTTTCATCAGTCATGTTTAAAATCTTAACTCAAGGATTACATTATTACCATAAAGTAACCCTATATTAACATTTGAATTTAAAAGACTTACATATGAACTTCATCAAACAAAAACGAGAAACATTGTGGCATGACGTGACGATTTAACGCATATCCTCACAAAGTAGACGGTGTTCCCCGCGTCAGCTGAGCCAGCTCGCGACCCGCATCACCGGATTAACTGCCTGTAACAGTATGTCAGCCGGACAACCAGCTAAGATTTATACATCTGTTTTCATTATCTATTAAAAAGATTTGTTACTGCATTGTCTACATTATTTTAAATTTTATTAAAGAATAATTTCCTCGTCCGTGAGATGACCGATTAACCCAAAGTTACCACCCTATTCCATGCCTTGGTGGTGGCGACATAGGTAGCAAACTAAGCTGGACAACATCACTGCAAAGAAAAGGAAAACTTGAAATAAACCCTATACCTAGAATGGTATAGGGTTTATTTACTACCCACCCTCTCCCTTCCTCTACAGAACAACACGATCTGGCCAGCGAAGTCACCCCTTCAGAGTGGAAGACATACGCTCCAGAACTAAGCGGTTCGGGTCTTCCTTCTTGTGCCGAGCAATTAAACACTGGAACTCACTACCAGCTCCAGCTATACTTGAAATATAAATGCATATTATCAGACAATCTTGTCTTTTATTGTACGTTTAAACAAAATAATTTTATTTTTAACTCGGCTTTAAGTATTTTCAGTAACGCAATGGGTGTGACATTCGTGTTGATCCCGTTAAAGATCAAGTGACTTCGTTGTCAGTTTTATACATTTTAAAGTATATTAATTAATTAGGAACATTTTTTTTTATTTCACAGTTTAAATACTACACAGTTTCCGCTATCTGACTGCCTTTTTGGACTAATGGTTAGCGTATGCGGCCACTGAACAAGAGGTATCGGATTCGATTCCCGGGTTGGATCAAATGTTTGTATGCTCTGTAAATATTTGTTTCGGAGTTTGGGTGTTTTCTGTGTATAGTATGTAGGTTTTACAAAAAAGTATGTTTATATATTAATATCAGTTGTCTAGTATTCTTAATACAAGTTCTGCTTAGTGTGGGATTAGACGGCGTTGTGTGTAAGATGTCCGAATTTTTTATTTATTTAATCATAGAAAATTCGACATATTTATTAAAAAGTTAACGGTAATAATCTTTTATATAAGTACTATTTCGAAATAAATAATTTGAATTTTAATTTCTGAAGTGTGTACCGGTAAACATAAATAAATACTTAATTAAAATATTATAACATAATATTATACCTACCATAAAAACAAGATATTAATTTTTAACTCGAATTTAATCATGCGTATATTTTAACAAAGATTTGTCTATCTTACCGCATTCTTTTGACCGTGTTGTATCTTCACAATAAAAACGTTCTTATTACTGACAAATTGCCATTCTCGTATTTGAAGTGAAGCAGAAATATAACAACAATATTAATTGTCCCTGACAGCACCGATAGTCAATCAACATTAATGATAAATAATAATTATAAACTGTAACGATTGTACCATCAATGTCTCACAAAACATGTATAACATAGATTGCAAATTGGATAAAACTGTATATTGTGAGTAGCTTTATTCTTTAATGGCTATTTATTAGTGCAGTACACTTTAGCTACAATATTTCCCTAAGTTCCGCAAGCCAGTTTTTGTTAGTGTACGAGATCGGAAACGGAACGGAGAGACGTGTTAATCTCACGGTGTCAAGAGCATGTGACGATATTATTTTTCTCGGCATCATATGAAGTGATTAATAACGTTATTCCTTTTGCCGTAATGACGTTCCTTTCGATATCATTACTTTTTTCCTCATAGTGAAGTCTTTGGAAGTCTTTTATTAACCCTTCGGGTGCCTGGTACCTAAAAATCACTTCGCATGCCTGGTGGGTCTGTGAGACCCGTAAACAAAATGCTTGGTATTTACCTACTTAATGAGTCAGAAAGCTAAATACAGGGTTTTTATTAATTTTCACTGACATTTAAATTATATGATTGGAAAAATTAAACTATATTTGTTTTACAAAATGTTTATTACCTAATTTAAAATTCTCATATTTTCGTAACAAAAATTCACAATTATTCAATTATCTAAACAGGCCGCCATGGTAGCATGGGTTTCAATGTTACTTTGCCTACCCTCACAATGAGCATGGTGGCCCTTACACCTCGATTCTACTCATGCTTTCCATCAGTCAGAGTAGAGGCACTTTGGTAGGCTAAATTATAAAAAGAAAAAAAATCGACGCGTGAGACAAATTACACAATGGCTGAGACATCTCAACATCACTGTCATCACTTTCACTATTATTGGGTTCAGCATGAACTTCTGCTACTTCCTCAGCACTATCTTACCCATGTGGTACATCCAAGTAGACTGATTCATCTCCACTATCATCAAAAACCACATCTTCGTATTCATATTCTTCTAAATCTCTCTCCAAAGCTTGACAGATTTCAAAATTCCTTACTAACCATTTTTAACTGATAAAATATTATTTTCGTAAATAATTTACCACACAAAACATAATAAACAAGAAAAAACAAAAGTAAGTACTTACGGAATAAAAGTTACGCCGCGTGCCTGGTCGGGTCCCTGAGACCCGAGCGCACATAAAACACCTCTTATCTGAATGTGTGTGCGTCGCGGATTACGGGAGAGGAGACAAAATGACTGCTAGTTCATATCGCGAAGCTACTGAGAAGCGCAGCGCGTTAGGTTAAAAAAATAAAAAAATATCGTCGAAGTTTTAAAGTGATGGGTCTGTCAGACCCACCAGGCACCCGAAGGGTTAAGTTGATCATTTGCCCTTCATTTGTTATTGTTGACTTACTAATTAATTATTTTTTGTATTCATAATTCATTTGTCGCTAAACACGCTTACAACAATAAACTTATTATACGTTATGTTATGCTTAAATACTACTACTACTGGACTGTTAAAGATTTTTGATATGATGTGATAAATTTTACTGCTCATGATGACAGAAATAATGTGTGGCTTTGAATTTGATATCAAGCGCAAAAACCCCACAAATATCTCGTAAACATGATTGTTGATTCGACTACAAAAAATTTTTCATTTACAAATTGCGAACTTCAAATTGTGTCTCTAAGAAACTTTTATTTTGTAGATATTATTTGTAATTTAAAGAACATTCGACATAAACAAGCAACTACTTGACAATTAATTATTTATAACTTTAAAAAGAGAACCTTTATTTCCAAATCGTTCTTCAATTGTTTATGTATTTTATTGTTTTGATTCTTTTTCAGGCCTCTCTTATAGAGCCAGGAATAAAAATGCAATCTTTGAGAATATTTCTATCTGGGTGAGACTTTATTTGTTACATGAATTGTATAATTTAAAAAAAAAACACAAGAGGCTGCACATTCTATCTATGTTAAATCTATCTTTACGAGTAACCCTGGTTAAAACGAAAGCCCTTCTATTCTTTTAGTACAGCAGAGTAAAACGGAGGCGATAGGCTGATGATGGTGATGAACAACGTTATACGAGAAATATAAATAATAGATTCTATTGTAATATTCATTACTTTACATTTACATTACAATATTCATTACATAATACATTACAAATATTTTTTTTCTATCCTTCAGATATAATATAGAAAACAAAACATCAAAACGTAAGTATAAAATTTTAAAATACTTAATAAAGCCAACCAGATAAATCGTCGTACCGTGCTACGAACTAAAAGTTACGAAGGCTATCATAAATATTGTGACTAAAGCACGTGTAAAATAAACTATTTTATAAAAAGAAGAACCCTGTCCAATAGCACCCGACTTATCGAAATCATATTTCAGGGACGTGAGAAGGACGGTGTAGTTTTACCCTTTTTCAAAGCATTGTCTATTGAGGCTCGTTGGCACTGTATTGGCCAACACATTCAAGTCAAAATAAAAGCTTATGTATGGGATGGCAAAGGCAACGCATTCAAGTATTCTCTGGTATAAGTTTTCGGTCAGTGTGAACGAAGCATCACCCTTTTCCAAAGCATTGTCTATTTCAAATTGTCACGAACACGCGGCGACACGAGATATTCTATGAGATATAACTTTATTCTTGTAATATTTCTGCGTGATTGTTGTTGTTCTAAAAACAAACATCAGAACGCTAAGGTTGAAGTTCAATACTCGATTTCCTTTTTATGTTTCTGGATTGAATCGATTTTAGATATTATGTATATTGTGCGAATCTTTGTTCAGAAGATCAAGAGTATCAGGATGTGTCTTTCAAGATTAAGGTTGGGCATGTGCAAAATACATTCACTGCAGTCATTGGATGCGATCCCTTGCTACGGGCCATCATACCCTCTATGATCAGAAGCGACTGTCTTACTGCGAACAAATCCTTCTGTAAAGAAGTTACTTTGTCGGCGGTGGAAAAATCCTGTGAGGACAATCTCAACTCTGACACCATTCACAGCCGATAAAACGGGCGGACTAGCTAACAGCTCATGCCGCTCTGTAGGCCGCGAGTGGACATGACGGAATTTCGGTCTGTCGTGCTCTCACGCCAAAACCGAACCTACTGAGACAATTTAAATGAAATTTGGTATACAGCTAGTCTAGAGCATGTGAAAGGACATACGTTGGTTTATTTATTTCCCAGATTACGGTTTACGCTTGATTGTAATAAAACTTATTTGAACTTTTTAAAATACACTTAGCTTTCACGGCTCCGTCCGTGTGTATATCGGTTACCGCTGTAGAGGATAGCCTATCCTTCCTCGAAAATTAAAGTGTCTCCATCCTAAAGTATATCGCAATATTAGCATAGATACTAATAGTAAGTATGGATAAATTATTACAAGCTATGAAGCTAAGCTAATAAAGTAAAAATACAATTCTATTGTATTTCTACTTCTTACAATAATTAGAAACCTACTTGAGCGAGGTAATAATAAAGAGCACATAAAGAACAGACCAGAACATTCCAAACGTTTCGGTAAGTGCACGAACAATCTTTTAATTTAGTTAATTGCTAGTCACTGTGAAGTGGTTCAAGTTGTTCTTGAGAGATCACGAACGTCTTTATCCAATTTATTTAACGATGGAGTCGCTCTCATTAGAGTCCGTAGTGGACGCTCGGAGGCTTGACTAGCGCGTTTGTTGGCTACCTTTCCCCTATAGCGTTGTTCGTTAGTATTCGAGAAAGACGTTCCGACATACACAAGAGAACCGAGGAATCTAGTTGCATGTCTACGAGCCATAAAGATCTTTACGCTTAACGTAGAGTATAAAGCTGTCGCCAGATTGTCGGGGACTTAACGCGGATTTGAACTTGAGAATCGGATTGTGTTAGGTTTGTCAGGAGCCGGGAGATTAGTATATTAAAGCTACTTACAATTTTGTCGTTTACCAAAAGAGGATTAGTTTATTTTTAAATACCTTTTTTTCATTAACTTGTGTTTTGTGAATTCGTTCACCTAAAATTTTTTTGCTGTTTGAAATAATATATCTGCCCCAAAATGTCATCGAAATTTTAAAAATACTGATTTTTATTTTATTTATAAAAAAATAATATAAAAAAGCTAAGCAGTAAGGCGTAAAATATACTCAATATTCTGACATCCAAATCGAGACAGTATCAGTTCTAATTTACGGGTATTTCTACCGACAAAATAAGCAGGCTAAATTCGTAGCCTACCTATCAACCGCAGTATAATAAATCACTCACATTACTAACCAACAATTCCAAACTAGTCCTATAACTAATCTTTATCACATTGAAAAAATAATTCTAAAATTCGCATACGAACTTTCATACCATTGTTAACCCGTTTTATACGAGATTCATAAAGAAATGAGCGGAAGAATAAATTATCCCTTTCATCAGTCATGTTTAAAATCTTAACTCAAGGATTACATTATTACCATAAAGTAACCCTATATTAACATTTGAATTTAAAAGACTTACATATGAACTTCATCAAACAAAAACGAGAAACATTGTGGCATGACGTGACGATTTAACGCATATCCTCACAAAGTAGACGGTGTTCCCCGCGTCAGCTGAGCCAGCTCGCGACCCGCATCACCGGATTAACTGCCTGTAACAGTATGTCAGCCGGACAACCAGCTAAGATTTATACATCTGTTTTCATTATCTATTAAAAAGATTTGTTACTGCATTGTCTACATTATTTTAAATTTTATTAAAGAATAATTTCCTCGTCCGTGAGATGACCGATTAACCCAAAGTTACCACCCTATTCCATGCCTTGGTGGTGGCGACATAGGTAGCAAACTAAGCTGGACAACATCACTGCAAAGAAAAGGAAAACTTGAAATAAACCCTATACCTAGAATGGTATAGGGTTTATTTACTACCCACCCTCTCCCTTCCTCTACAGAACAACACGATCTGGCCAGCGAAGTCACCCCTTCAGAGTGGAAGACATACGCTCCAGAACTAAGCGGTTCGGGTCTTCCTTCTTGTGCCGAGCAATTAAACACTGGAACTCACTACCAGCTCATGTTTTTCCTTCTTACTATGATCCCGGGTCCTTTAAGCGGGACGTGAAAAAGCATCTCACTAGGCCGCCATAATGTGGTTCGCCTTACTGCTTGCATTTGCAGTGAGTATGGCGACCCCCACTTATGGATTTTACTCATGCTTTCCATCAGGCAGAGTAAAGACACCTTGGCAGGCGTTATATATTAGAAAAAAAAGTGGTTAATAGACCAGAATCTCCTTTTAAAGAACGTATACGATATGAAGCCCTTTCACTCGAAAATACGAGTATATTATTATGGTCTATGTTCTCTTTTAATTCGATTAACGGCAGTTAATGATTGTGATTCTCTTATTTCGTAAATATTCGCAAATCGTTAGTTTTAGAAATACCACTTTACACACTTCGGTTATGACGCATATGTCGAATGCACGTCAGACTGGACTCATATAGGATCCAGTCGATCCCATAAACATAGCCATGGTACTACGAGTGTAAGCCTTTAATCTCTGCATTGCGTCACACAGTTCGAAATGAGAGCTATCGGTTTACCTACTGATAAACACAAATGAATGAGTTCGGATCTGCTTCAATCCAGTTCAATAATACCCTTCGTATAAATAATTGTAACACATAACAGGAATAAATAAATATTTGGCGCTGTCATTATATGACAGCACAATTAACGGACGTGGTTGCATTATTTGGAAAGTTGTCGATTAACAATGGATCAATATGATACTGAAGCAAGCCGCAAAACCTGCAATTGATAGCGAGGTCACGAAAAACGGAAGGCGTGTCATTATGTATAAGTATCGAGGTAAATGAGGGTGGTTACCCAGCTTGACCTTGGTAGCGTGACAAATAATTGTATGCCTACACGGATAGGATTACTGAAAAAACAGCGCGCTCACCTAACGCCCTCCTGGCTAACGATGTATAAAATTTCCATTGTCATCAATCTCTGACACAACGCTGAGGATTCGCAAACTCTTCACTAATTGCAATTTGAACAAAAACTAAAAAGCGAAGTCATCGCGAGCTGCAATTTTTAACGCTACGTTCCTTTCCAGTTGTAAATTCAAAAGTCACAAAATAACGGCATCAGCAAAAAATAAAACGTTTCGGACTTAAAATTTGTTGTTTGTTGCCATTAGCGAACTTTACCTTTCTTTTGAAGTTACTTTTAGTAATAGTTATAAATAGAACGAACGACAGAAACGTATTAGAGCTAATTAGAAAGTTAGGTTATATGATACCATGTTACATGATTTTTTAATTTTTTTTAGTATTTTGGAATCCAGATCTAAAAGATGAAAGGAAAATAAAGCAGTAAAGTCTTAGGGGAAGGTGGGGACCTTTCGTACGGTTTTCACATTTTATTTTTTATCTTTTTTATTTTTTCATGAATCAATCACCTGACAGCTTAAATTTATAGTCTAACTATCTGAGATTCATATAAAAAGATTACAGATGATTTCATCTGATGTTTCAACCATAATTATGATTTAAAGAAAATCTGGAATTTGTACGAATCTGCCCCAACAACGGGGCACCTATGTACAGTGTTAGGGGTACCTTCGTACGCTGTGGGGTAGTTCGTACGTGCGATTAAAATAACACATATAAATCAAAATTCTTTTATTAGCAATGAAATTAAACACAAAAATAAAGTTCACGAGATCTCGGAGCCAAGACTTTAGGAGTAGCTTGAACGGTAGATACACCTGATTCGTCGAAATTAAAGATTCTGTCAGCAGTTCTTTCCCAGTCATCTTATCTTCTTCCCACTTTGCTGGATATTTCAAACTCAAGGATTTGGCATACTCGTATGTTAACTTTCTTACTTGAATTGTCGTAAGCTCATAATGCATCTTACAACATTTGATGATATCTTCAATTAGCAGTTTTTCTTCTTTCATGGAAAAAACTTGGAAACTTGTATATTTAGAGTCAAATGTACGGTTGCATCATTGCTATTCTTGTATTTTTTTACACGGCTTTCTAATGTTGACATTTTCAAATTGTACTTGCAGCAGCTTTTCTATATGATAATACTCCTTGCATAACATCCTGTATTGCTGACTGCATGCATTTTTCATCCACAGCTTGTCTACTTGTCTTCATTGGTTTATAAGTCCGCACCATGTTTCTGTGAAGAAATAATAAGAAATAGGTATCAAAAAATATATACATACAGGACAAAGTTAATGCAAAAATTAGCAATCAGCACACTAACACACTAAATCATACCTACCTACCAGTTGGGGCACATTCGTACGCGTTCAAATGTGCCCCATCTAGTTCTGTCCGAAAGTACCCCACTAACTGAATAATAACAAAATATAACCTCTTTTAATATTAATAGGAAAACGTCATAAATTAAGTATTGAAAACGTATTTTAAGTATATTTTGCTACTTACTTATAGAATACTCTACACGAAAACTTACTTTATCTATGGTAATAATAGACAAAAACATTGATCAAAAAATTACTTACCTAGTGCGAAAACACGTTCGTGTCTGTCACTTCACTCTCACCGGTGCGAATGGCGCGATGCTACGTTGACTTATGGACCAAGAGCCCAGAGCCGCCAGACCTACGTCATTAGTGCAAAGCTGAAATTTTCAGGATTATTAGTACAATGTCTTGTTAAGATGTATGTGTACCCATTAGCTTGAAAGCGGGGCCGTTTCTGAGATAGCGCGAAGTACAGATGGATAAAAACCTTACTTACCTACGTTAAAGGTGCAAAGCTAGTATTTACATATTTTATCAAGAATATTATTTAAAATTGAAATTCATTACTGCCAGACACTTTTCGTGGGCCATTACTTCTGCCAGACGTCTTGAAAGTTGTGAAAAAATTAGGTAAACTACGTTATAGTAGCAAACCTAAATTTTATACATATTATTTAAGGTACATACTATTTTAAGACCATTTGTATGCGGCCAGACCAATCCGAAGGGCCAATCATCCCCCCAGACACCTTTAAATATTTGTAGTAATTAGGAAGCTGAGGTATATCATTTTTGGTATTATTTCAAGAATAGAATTGTAAAATATTAAATGGTTTTACACGCTTTTTATTAGCTTCACCTGTATGTTTGTTTGTTTGTAACCAACTTCTTTGGGTGCGATTTTGACCCACTTGGACCCACACACACAAAGCTTGGGGTGCTTTCTGACAATATTTAAATAACGTCGCCCTACGCTTTTTACATTGAAATTATTTTATATTTTTAGGTTAAAAGCCTATTTGTTTAGTTTTTTAAAACTAATCTTTTAGAAAAATACTAATTTGTTTAAATATTTTTTTAGTTTTTTTTTTCATATTAGTGTATTGTCATCGGTCCCCGATAAATCTACAAAGTTTGAACGAAATCTGGCCGTTTAAAGTGAGTCAAAATCGCACCCAAAGGAGTTGGTTACAAACAAACAAACATACAGGTGAAGCTAATAAAAAGCGTGTAAAAACCATTGAATATTTTAAAATTCTATTCTTGAAATAATTCCAAATTTGGTATACCTCAGCTTCCTAATTACTACAAATATTTAAAGGTGTCTGGGGGGATGATTGGCCCTTCGGATTGGTCTGGCCGCATACAAAGGGTCTTAAAATATTATCTAAGGTAGGTACCCTTAGATAATATGTATAAAATTTAGGTTTGCTACTATAACGTAGTTTACCTATTTTATTCACAACTTTCAAGACGTCTGGCAGAAGTAATGGCCCACGGAAAGTGTCTGGCAGTAATGAATTTTTATTTTAAATAATATTCTTGATAAAATATGTAAATACTAGCTTTGCACCTTTAACGTAGGTAAGTAAGGTTTTTATCCATCTGTACTTCGCGCTATCTCAGAAACGGCCCCGCTTTCAAGCTAATGGGTACACATACATCTTAACAAGACATTGTACTAATAATCGTGAAAATTTCAGCTTTGCACTAATGACGTAGGTCTGGCGGCTCTGGGCTCTTGCTCTATTATAGTTGGTACCTCGACTCACGCACACATACAAAAGCAAGACCGTACGTTGTTTCGTTCAAGTTTTATTTTAACTGTATGAATGTGCCCCGCGTACGAAGGGTCCCCACCTTCTCCTAAGTGAAGATTTCGAGAAAGGTATTATATTTATATATTTATTTTAAGTTTAATTTTACTCTTGTTAACTTTCGTTTTAATTATTGAATAGTTTTATACAGTTGTATCAAAGTTACTCAAATCAAAACAAAAGTTTTTATTGTCACAGCAAGATTACATAGCAAAACTGTCTCTTGGCTTTCAAACTAAGT
The DNA here is from genome assembly GCA_932526445.1 of Phragmatobia fuliginosa. NCBI lineage: Eukaryota > Metazoa > Arthropoda > Insecta > Lepidoptera > Erebidae > Phragmatobia > Phragmatobia fuliginosa. The sequence continues at coordinate 10,023,783 of OW052068.1, read as the reverse complement.
AAAACTTGTTACATGGAAGCCAAATTGATTCGCTCAATAAAAAAAAAATTGTTACTATTTCTCATTAAATCATAGCGTTTGACACGAAAGAATGATGTTACGTCTTAGACTCCCACTCACAACGTTATATTTTGTGTCTAAAAAACTAAAAGAGTTACTACGATAAACCTTTGGCCTTACACAGGGTTCAAAGTTTTTTATTAGTTAGATTTTACCGTAACCAAATCGATGTATTGCCGTACCAATCTAAATATATTTTTATTATTATTGTTTTGTATAAAATTTACATTCTCTTGCACCTATTTAAATATGTATTAGGCCCAACAACAGATTTCGCTCGGCCGTCGATCAAATATAAAGATATTTATTTGTAACTAGGTAGATTAGTAACTACTTAATTAAATAAATGTAGAGTAAATTTCTAAGTTCAGCAGATCCTATTTGTTTCAGCTTTCCAATGAAATAGAAAAATCAGAGAACTGTCAGTCTTTAACAAGAACTTTAACGATTTGTTCGAAACTCAATGGAAATTTCATAATTTGTTTCAATTACTTTGTTGCTTCTTATTAAATTTAATAAAACGTGTTTTCAATTAATTTATATTTTGTTTCAATTAAGGATTTATTTTTATACGCAAAAAGACTTAGGATAGTAGTAAACAGTAGTAGTGTATAGTAATTTCAATTTACTATTGTTACCCACTATGATATTTTAATTAATAGCAATTTAAATGTTCTATACATTTAAGATGTAATAAGGCTGAAAAAATCGTACTAAAATTATAAATTTGAAAAAGCTTTTTCTCCTATTTATCGTCTGTTACGGTTTTATGACTAAACCGATTTAAATGAATTTTATAGATATTGGACCTTGAAAAAGGACATAGGCCCATTTTTTATTTTTTAAAACCTAGTTATCGTGACAAAATCACGTCAAAAGTTAAATATAAATAGATATATTTAAAATGACAATACAATTAGCTATTTTGGGATCATATGTAATCTTCAAACAAGTTGAAAAGGACTAGTTCAACCCATAAATTTCAATGAAAAAGGAGTTAGATAACGCTTAAAAACCTAGTCTCACTTTTCATGCCTTTACAACACGGAAAAATGCTGGTCGATGGGCGTTTATATCAGTATATTCTACATACAGACCACTACCTTGCAACTGACATGTGTAATGTCCCCAAAACGCCAATACCGTAAAACGTAGAAACACCTTTTTATTCCCGCCTAAGTATATTTAAATTTGAACATATTTATGTATGAGTACAACAGTTTATAAAGATTTTGAAAGTTCAAATTTTGCCTATCTATCTGTTATTAAAAGTTTAACCTATGATTGATATTTATAAATAATTAATTATACTAAATACACACATCACATTAAAAACAATACACTAATTTATAGTTTACTTGAAGTTATCGACTTTACTTAAGAGAAGGAATTACAATGTATGTGGCAAATCATGAGAATATGAGAATATTTTATTAAAACCATATCTGGAGATCTTAGTGCTTCAATTAAGTTTTTATATTTTTAATACAGAAACAGAAACATAAGCAATTATTTTTTTAAATAAAAATCAATTATTTTGGTCAACAGTAAAATGTTGGTGTAAATTAAAGAATGTTCGCATAAAAGAAATTCTGATAACAATTAAGCAATTTCCCAAGTTGGATATTATTAAGTATGAATATTTATTATTTTCAATCCTCTAATACCAATTATATAGATTTCCTAAAATAATTTTAAACTTATCTTTAATCGTTATGTTTGGTCATTCTATTGGCGAATACTAAAAACTTAAAATATTTCATATTTCAAAGGATAATAATTACACAAGAAATATATAGCGTAACAATTTTCACTAACCCAATTCATCTTCGCAAATTTAAAATATAATTCTCCACAAAATGTTTTCATGATACAATTATTTCCGAATTTCAGAACTTTATTGTTGTTATTACAATTTGCGTTATTAATATTATATAAATTATTATATCCATGTATACACAACTTTTAAGTTAATTATTGAAATCTTTTATTGAGCTGAACGTAAGCTTAACCTAACAACTTTACGAACATATAGAATGTTCCAACACAAGTTTTTTCTTTTCCTTAGCACACACTTTCATTTGATCCGCTACATTCTTAAGAAAAACTTTGTATGTGATATTCATATATAGAAATAGATGAATTGAACTAAACCAAAATTTTATTACCAAGCACCTATAATAACATACTTTATCCAATGGATGCTAATTAGGATCTTCACGGTTATTGGTTTTATATCTGAAAACAAAGTAATGTATTGTACCACTTACTTATGAATATACGTATGTACTTATGGAACTTACTAGACTCATTTAGCATTTTACTTAATAGATTAAATTATATTTGTTACAAACTAACGGGTGAATAAATTAGAATTTAACGTAGAAAATATTTTTAACATAAAGGCGAATTGAGCTCTTTCCACATCTATCTAATAGCGATGGACTGGTTTTATATTTACATTACTGTACACGTATGTTCTATATATTAAAACATAAATGTACTCAAATAATAGTCATCTGCGTTTAACTCCGGTGAGAGAATTCTGAATTTCTTAGCAACGCAATTGATTTACCTCTGAAACACGAGGACGAGTGCTTATTATATTTTACAATTTCTACTAACTTTAAGTCATTATTAGTTCAAAGTATTATAATATTTTTTTAGGTTTGATAAACTTTATTATAAATGGCTTTAACGACGAATAATATTTCTTTTTCATGCTTAAATTTCCTTCGCACCTGATCCTACAAACAAGGCCTCATCATGTAACTCGAAGTCACGTAAATTAGGTAGAATGTATACTAATCCTAAGATAAAACATTTAAGCTCCAGCCATAACGTCTCGTGTGTAAGCAGCTTTATTTGCTGTAAACATTTGCGTTTTCGTTTGCTTTTAAATAATAAAGGAATTCTTGTACCTTGACATTAACACTGACTAAAGCGCCGGGACAAAAACTTATGTGTGAAAATTGTCCCACTTGCAAATGGCTGAACATAAAAAGGTATAAATCTGTAAACAAGCTGCTTTGAATTAAGGCAATGAAATTTGAAATGAAGTGAAGAGACAGTTAAAGCTGCTGGGAAATAAATGAAGGTAACAAACATTCATTTATTTGAACATTTCTAACGAACAAATAAACAATATTAATAATAGTCACGATATTTTTGGAACGATTGTGATATGCCTACTAGTTTAGTTTTGAGGTTCTTTTTAAATGTTAAACAGTTACGAAATAATATAAATCTATTAACTCTGAATGTATCAGCCGTATTCAGAGCATATTTTTCGAGCGAATAAGAACCATTGCTAACTTTTTTTTTTAATTTATCGAAAATTACAATTGTTCAGACTAGTGGTATATTTATTAATGATGTTGATGATGGTAAAATTCCTAAAATTAAGATGCGTGCAATATTTAAGATATAAGCAGTGAGCTAAGCATTTATGGCAACAATATTTAAACCAGTAATGTTTAAGGAAGAAAATAAAAATAATGAAATATAATTGATGAGCTGGAATACATATCAATAGAGATATTGGCAATAAATAAGCAGATAAAATACGGCCGTTTAAGGTCAAAAGCAATTTGTAAGCTCGCCTATCTTGAGTATCGGCAAGATCGGACAGAATTACCTACAACAGGTTTTTGCGTCATGATTTGTGGTGCCCTCGGGCGATGTTTGATCCAACACGTGCTCTCCCTTGTCTACCGAAAACAA